>CM069862.1:15017412-17477412 GCA_036172795.1 Pelodytes ibericus
CTTCTCGTTTAATGTACCCACACATGCTATATACTGTTCTTATCACCATAAGTAGGGCTTTCTTAAGATACCGTTATTTTCATCATATTTTAAAATTTACTATAACATAATCATAAAATATGATGACATTTAAAAAAACAACACCTTTTCTGACTTTGTCCCAAACCCTGACTGTAACCCTAACCCTAAGTATTGGGGGACAGTCTGGCAACTACAAGAGAGCGATGAAAGCAGTGATTTGCCGATTCCAAAGCTCTTGTCCACAACGTGGCACTAGTCGGCTAGTATGGCGCTGCTCTTCTGGTGAATCGCATACTTTTGCTTTTGCGAGTGATTGGGTGCCTTGCACGTCAACTGTCACAAAGGGGGCAATTCCTGAAATGCCAAGCTCTGCTCCATTTCACCTTACTGTCCCTCCAGGGCTCAGATTGTACATCAAATGTCTGGATCTAAAAATGATCAGCCCATTATTTACTGTGAGTTTTATTGCTGTAGAGCTCTGTGATACACTTGAAGGGAATTTCAAAATTGACACCAAAATAGCATTAATTGTGCATTTCCTTGTTACTTATGCATGCTTGTTACATTATAGGCAGGCACTCTCATTGTAGATACTCTTAGATGCACTGTGAAGGAGAGAGAAGCATGCAAGTTCACACTTGCTTTCCCATTGAACTGTCCCTTTAAATACATTACCTGGCTTCCTATAATCTATCCAGCTTCTCACAAATACATGAATTTGTTCAGCACTGTCCTCATGTCCTTCTCCCCCCCCCCCCCCCCTACCTTACTTCTCTCCTGTGCTGCTTCTTTTTTCACTCACTCCACAGTTGAGTCTATTTAGCTCCTGAAAAAGCAGGAAGTGCGTTAAACTATCAAAGATATTGAGAGCACAAAAAAAAAATTGTAAGTTAAAAGGCCGCCTTCTGGGAAAAAAAGCGCATCCCGCTCAGTCCTGCCAGCGGCGATAAGACAGGAGGTGAAATTAACTGTCGGCGTCGCTTGCTCCTGAGCGAATAACCTGTACACAATCATACACAGTGAAATGAGTGAGATTCACATGGAATACAGATGCGGCAGGGGCATTACAATCCCATCTTATAACATCTGACTGTTATATTATATTCCAAGAGTGAGACCTTCATGTGAACAGTGTAATCCTGCAATTTATTCCACAATAGATGATCAGTCACATCTTAAATTTTTTTTTATGCTCCCGAAGTATCCCTGTTTAAGAGGAACAGTCTCTATTTTGAACCCATAACACTTTTTTTCCCTCCTCCATGTCCCTTTTTATTATGGGCTCTCAAAATGTTTGTGAATTTAAAAGCTCCAGGGCATTAAAGAGGGATTAGGCCCCAAAAATATAAATTTGCCATCTAAAAGGCTTACCCTTGAGCGAGTAAAAGGATCGTGCATCGTCCTCAGCGTTCCTAATACACCAGGGATTCTCCTGAGCGAGTAAAGGGATCGTGCATCGTCCTCAGCGTTCCTAATACACCAGGGATTCTCCTGAGCGAGTAAAGGGATCGTGCATCTTCCTCAGCGTTCCTAATACACCAGGGATTCTCCTGAGCGAGTAAAGGGATCGTGCATCGTCCTCAGCGTTCCTAATACACCAGGGATTCTCCTGAGCGAGTAAAGGGATCGTGCATCGTCCTCAGCGTTCCTAATACACCAGGGATTCTCCTGAGCGAGTAAAGGGATTGTGCATCGTCCTCAGCGTTCCTAATACACCAGGGATTCTCCTGAGCGAGTAAAGGGATCGTGCATCTTCCTCCGTGTTCCTAATACACCAGGGATTCTCCTGAGCGAGTAAAGGGATCGTGCATTGTTTTCAGCGTTCCTAATACACCAGGGATTCTCCTGAGCGAGTAAAGGGATCGTGCATCTTCCTCAGCGTTCCTAATACACCAGGGATTCTCCTGAGCGAGTAAAGGGATCGTGCATCGTCCTCAGCGTTCCTAATACACCAGGGATTCTCCTGAGCGAGTAAAGGGATTGTGCATCTTCCTCAGCGTTCCTAATACACCAGGGATTCTCCTGAGCGAGTAAAGGGATTGTGCATCGTCCTCAGCGTTCCTAATACACCAGGGATTCTCCTGAGCGAGTAAAGGGATCGTGCATCTTCCTCAGCGTTCCTAATACACCAGGGATTCTCCTGAGCGAGTAAAGGGATTGTGCATCGTCCTCAGCGTTCCTAATACACCAGGTATTCTCCTGATGGTGTAAAGGGATCGTGCATCTTCCTCAGCGTTCCTAATACACCAGGTATTCTCCTGATGGTGTAAAGGGATCGTGCATCTTCCTCAGCGTTCCTAATACACCACGGATTCTCCTGAGCGAGTAAAGGGATCGTGCATTGTTCTCAGCGTTCCTAATACACCAGGGATTCTTCTGAGCGAGTAAAGGGATTGTGCATCTTCCACAGCGTTCCTAATACACCAGGGATTCTCCTGAGCTAGTAAAGGGATTGTGCATCTTCCTCAGCGTTCCTAATACACCAGGGATTCTCCTGAGCGAGTAAAGGGATCGTGCATCTTCCTCAGCGTTCCTAATACACCAGGGATTCTCCTGAGCGAGTAAAGGGATTGTGCATCGTCCTCTGCGTTTCTAATACACCAGGGATTCTCCTGAGCGAGTTAAGGGATTGTGCATCTTCCTCAGCGTTCCTAATACACCAGGGGTTCACCAGGGAGTCGGTGTCAGGGCATGCACAGCCAATAACTCCGGGATCTCGCTTGCACAAGTGGAAAATAAAGTTTAGTAGTCCTTTACATTAACATTTATTTATATAGCGCCAACAATTTACGTAGCGCTAGGTACAGATCATAGAAGGGAACTACATACTAATTTAGACAAACTAGAAAAAGCCTGGTACATGAGGTAGAGAACCCTGCTCGCAAGCTTACAATCTAGAGGAACAGACTGGTACATGAGGTAGAGAGCCCTGCTCGCAAGCTTACAATCTAGAGGAACAGACTGGTACATGAGGTAGAGAGCCCTGCTCGCAAGCTTACAATCTAGAGGAACAGACTGGTACATGAGGTAGAGAGCCCTGCTCGCAAGCTTACAATCTAGAGGAACAGACTGGTACATGAGGTGGAGAACCCTGCTCGCAAGCTTACAATCTAGAGGAACAGACTGTTACATGAGGTAGAGAGCCATGCTCGCAAGCTTACAATCTAGAGGAACCGACTGATACATGAGGTAGAGAGCCCTGCTCGCAAGCTTACAATCTAGAGGAACCGACTGATACATGAGGTAGAGAGCCCTGCTCGCAGAGCTTACAATCTAGAGGAACAGACTGTTACATGAGGTAGAGAGCCATGCTCGCAAGCTTACAATCTAGAGGAACAGACTGGTACATGAGGTAGAGAGCCCTGCTCACAGAGCTTACAACCTAGAGGGAATGGGGTACATGAAACACATAAGGGATTGAAGAGGTAAGAGTGAAGGAAGTTGTAGGAACAAATACTCTTACACTGTAGTTGCCAGCAAGACGAATTTAGGAGCCAGCACTTTTAGGTGACCTTGTAGGCATATTTCCCTAGTCTGTGCCTTTGACTGTATGTCTAACATTTCATATAATCATTATTTTCTTCTCTACACTGACACATTGAGATTGCGTCACTTCTGTGGGTAATTTCTGTCTGTGCGCCAAGCTTTACACTTACTCCATTGATGATTTCGCAGGGGAAACTGGATATTTAATGTTAAATTCAAATTTCAATGAATTCATTATGTATTCTAAATATGTTTTTTAATTTCCTCACAAATATCAGGTTTTCAGCTGCTACAGATCCTCCCACTCAGCTCTCCAACATTTTTCTGGAGCCTGGGTGGGTGAGAAACCAAAAAATGTAATTGTCCCAAATAATAATACGTGCAATATGTAAATACATACCGTATTTATCGGCGTATAACACGCACCTCATTTTAAGAAGGAAATTTTAGGAAAAAAACTTAAATTTCAAATAAAGAACTTTGAAGCCCAAAATGCCATTTAATATGCCAGGATATTGTTCCCAATATGCCATTTAATATGCCAGGATATTGCCCCCAATATGCCATTTAATATGCCAGGATATTGCCCCCAATATGCCAGGATATTGCCACCAATATGCCAGGATATTGCCCCCAATATGCCATTTTAATATGCCAGGATATTGCCCCCAATATGCCAGGATATTGCCCCCAATATGCCAGGATATTGCCCCCAATATGCCATTTAATATGCCAGGATATTGCCCCCAATATGCCAGGATATTGCCCCCAATATGCCAGGATATTGCCCCCAATATGCCAGGATATTGCCCCCAATATGCCAGGATATTGCCCCCAATATGCCATGTAATATGCCAGGATATTGCCCCTTAGTATGCCACCCTCCTCCCCCCCCCCTTCCCCAGACCCCAGCACTTACCTTGTTCCTGCTCCGTCTCCCGGTGCTTTGAAGGTGCGTGGCTGTGAGGGAAGCGTTGTGAGCTTCCCTCCAGCCGCGCGGAACAATAAAGTTTGTTTAAAAAAAAACACACTTTATTGACCGCGCGGCTGGAGGGGAGCTCACAACGCTTCCCTCACAGCCACGCACCTTCAGAGCACCGGGGGACAGAGCAGGAACGAGGTAAGTTTTAGATTTTTTTTTTTCCCCCAGCCACCGATCGGCGTATAACACGCACCCATCATTTGCTCCCTATTTTCAGGGAGAAAAAGTGCGTGTTATACGCGATAAATACGGTAATTTAGCATATACAGTTTGAGTATCCATTATTCAGAAATTCGTTATCCAAACATTCCTTAGGATTTTGCCCCAAGTTGTAAATCCCACACACACCAGTTTATTCAGTATCCAGCCCCCTTAAGCTGTGATATAGCCTTTCCATGCATGCTTGGATTCCCCCACGCCCACAAAGGGTCATACAATGACACGTGTGCAGACCTGACACGCCAACGGCAGGTTCCCAGCGATGCCTCACATCACAGCTACATCACAGTAACAGTGATTTATTTGCTCTATACAGTATTTACACTGATATTACTGGATTTCATGAGAGCTGAGAGGCTTTAATATATCTTACTGGTGAAAATGATCCGTTATCCGAAATGATCTGTTATCCAAAATTCTTCTGGTCCCAAGCATTTTGGATAAGAGATACTCAACCTGTATAACATATAAAGCTTTATGACTGGGATTGTACATACCATTTAATCCACGGTCTTTGCAATGATTTTGAGTAGCTGCGAGGAATGATTTTGAGTAGCTGTGAGGAATGATTTTGAGTAGCTGCGAGGAATGATTTTGAGTAGCTGCGAGGAATGATTTTGAGTAGCTGCGAGGAATGATTTGCTGCTGTTGTATTCCAACTCCCACTTTGCTCAGCCTGGAGCTGTGGTCTATCAGTAGTCTTTAGTTTTCTTCATTCTCTCACTGAAGACTTTGTACACATATAGTAACGTGTAGGACTCCTTTCTATAGTATTTCTAAAGACCCCCCGATTATGATTTGTAGTGGACCTGTGTGCATATCGCTGTTACTGTCCACATGCCTGCGCTCGAGGGTGTTTTTCTGCCGCAGTGGTCACATGGCGCAGAGCCGGGAGACGCTTGGGGTTAAGGTGTAAATTATGTGGTGCAGCGTAGGCGATCTGGCGTTCGCATACACTTTCCAGTGGCTGTCTTTGGAGGATCGTACCACACCTCTCAATCACGCTAACGGGAATGTTTATCAGACCAGAGACTTTATATACACACACATGTACTCGTCAAAACCTATATCAGTCCAGAACAGTCTGCGTAACACCATTATCAGCAAGTTTTTGTTGCATAGACTGGCTTCCCCGTTACCGTTTTATTCTCATATAGTCCATATTACGCCTTTACTTCCCCCTTTACTACTTGCGGGCTGTTTCTGTATAACCATTCCCCCCCCTTTCCAGGTTCCCTTATCCCCCCCTCTCAAGCTCCATATCTTCACTGGCTACTTTTCACTCTCTCATACGCTTTCAAAGTGGAAAGACTCGCTCCCCAGCAAGCACCCCCCCCCCCCCCTGTGTTATTTCTTGCACCCTTGGCTTCACAAATATTTTTGTTGACTTTAGTAGTCAAACAGACACATTTAGTATCCAGGCTAGCTATTTCCAGGAGCCATGGAAATGTAAAACAATGGAGAAAAAGTTAGAAGCCATCAGCAGCATAGCTTTCTGGCTTGCTTGATCTGTCAAGCCCCGCTCTACGCAAAGATTTTGTTGCCATTAATCGGATTAGTTCTTGCGTTAACTCCGCCTACCTTTTATGCATACGTATCCTTTAATGTGCTGCTATGCGGAATATATAATCCATAAAATTTAACAACATGGAGACAAATCCATTAATTAAGCAAGATAGTGTCTATGAGATCCCCTCCTTGAGTTTTACTTTAAGAGTCCGTTCTGTTAACCTTTTTTGTGTTGTTCTTTGCTTTCAGAGCTATGGTGTCATGGAGAGGAATATACTTTGTGTTTGCCTTGTTTATGGGAAGCTTTTTTGGAAGTATCTTTATGCTGGGTCCATTTCTCCCTCTGATGTTCTTCTCCCCGAGTTGGTATCGCTGGATAACTGACCGAATCGTAGCCACCTGGCTGACATTACCAGTGGTAAGAGAGGCACCTATAATCTGTCGTCTCCGCTTCAGACTGGCCAGGATTGCAGCTTATTTGTTACCCAGGAGCTAGAAATAAGTTCTCTTTTACTGAATGAAGTGTAGGCATTTTATATAGAAATGCTTTAATGACAGAATATAAATAAAGTACTTTATTGAGCCTTCTTAGCTTTATAGCTGTACCAGGAGGCTGACATCTTGGTTCAGATGGTTCTGATCTTCCTTCACCTGACCTGAGATTATGATCAAAATTTTAGTCCCCTGTACAGGCACAGAGCACTCAATAAGGTACTTTATTTATATTCTTTCATTAAAACATTTATATTTAAAATGCATACGTTTGATGCAATCTTTCATTTAAACATAACTTATTTTTTTGCAGACAGTTGTCCTTGAAACTTAAACTAAAATATTTTTAGGAGGAATATCTTTGCAGGAGGCAGGATGATGCTATATCCATAGAGAGCTATGGTTTATTTCCAAATATGAAATATAAATCTATGAGTAAAACCGGGATAAATACAAAAAACTCAGTAAAGACTGAACTGTATATAATAACTGTAATAATAGTATTATTATTAACCCATTTGCGACAATTGATGTGCCAGACACTAAGATGTAGGGTTGGAATTACATTAAAGTAAGGGTTATATTTAGGTTTGGGGTCAACAGGTCACTGTAGGAGAAAATGGTTTAGAAAAAGCAATATGCTACTGTCGGTTATTGCCCTATAACATGCAGAAAACAAATAAACGTGCAATTTCTAAACTATATATGACAGGGCTTGACAAATTTATTTTGATTTTAGGAGCCAGACAATCACGCAAACATAAACACAATTCATAAACACACACGCCTACTTCACATATATACAAACACACATACTTTACATATACACATATACACAAACACCTCACACACACATATATACACAAACACCTCACACACACATATATACACAAACACCTCACACACACATATATACAGAAACACCTCACACACACACATATATACACAAACACCTCACACACACACATATATACACAAACACCTCACACACACATATATACAAACACCTCACACACACATATATACAAACACCTCACACACACATATATACAAACACCTCACACACACATATATACAAACACCTCACACACACATATATACAAACACCTCACACACACATATATACAAACACACATACTTTCATATACACATATATACAAACACCTCACACACATATATACAAACACCTCACACACATATATACAAACACCTCACACACATATATACAAACACACATACTTTACATATACACATATATACAAACACCTCACACACCCATATATACAAACACACATACTTTACATATATACAAACACCTCACACACACATATATACAAACACCTCACACACATATATACAAACACACATACTTTACATATACACATATATACAAACACCTCACACACCCATATATACAAACACACATACTTTACATATACACATATATACAAACACCTCACACACATATATATACAAACACCTCACACACCCATATATACAAACACACATACTTTACATATACACATATATACAAACACCTCACACACCCATAGATATACAAACACCTCACACACCCATAGATATATAAACACCTCACACACACATATATATACAAACACCTCACACACCCATAGATATATAAACACCTCACACACACATATATATACAAACACCTCACACACCCATAGATATACAAACACCTCACACACCCATAGATATACAAACACCTCACACACCCATAGATATACAAACACCTCACACACCCATAGATATATAAACACCTCACACACCCATAGATATATAAACACCTCACACACCCATAGATATATAAACACCTCACACACCCATAGATATACAAACACCTCACACACCCATAGATATATAAACACCTCACACACCCATATATACAAACCCCTCACACACACCTACTTTACAATACATACAAACACACACCCACCTCACACAGTCTTTTCTTGGGGGTTTCTTCTTGATGTGTCCCCCTCCCAGCTGCTTTACCTCACTGCAGGGGAGGGGGACATTCACGCTGCAGCTTAACTCCGTTGGTCGGCGTGCTGAGTGCCAGGATGTCACGTGACGACACCCGGCACTCAGACACGCGTTGCGCGAGGGGGCGGAGCTTGCATCGGCACAGACTTTACCCCCTCGTGCTGCGGAAAAATCGGATGGCAGCGGCAAGGGGACCAGGAGGCTGACAGCACCCAGGCGCCAGGTCTAATTTCCTGGTCGCCATGGCGACCTGGGGTTTGTCGAGCCCTGATATATGATATGCTTATTTAGCAGGTTTTTTATTTGCTTTTGTAGATGTGTTGAAGAATTTTCATGTAAAAAAAGTGTGTGCCCCCCCCCCCCATTTTTTATTCTATTTTATGATTTCTTTTAATAGTAAATTATGTAATATGATGAAAATAATGGTATCTAAAGAAACCCCCTTTTTATGGCAGTTAAAAACAGTATTTAATATTTGTGGGTACAGGAAAGGAGAGCGGAAAATTACAGCTAAACACAAACACTACAGAGATGTACAAACAGCCATTGTCCAGAATGACCAAAAGTGTTCTAGAAGTCCGGTCACTAAGGGCTTAATTACAATGTGTAAATGAAGCCTGAATTCTTACTGTGAGCCTAGGATATCGAACTCCACCAAGTTATCTCAAAATAAGAATTTCATTTGAGGAGCTCTTAATTATATCTCGTACGGTTTGAGAGGGAATTGTATGTTTCACTACCTGGATTTAAGTTCCAGGCTCTTATTATTAATCCTCTTTCCACTAGGCTTTGCTGGAGCTGGTGTTTGGTGCCAAAGTGGTTATAACGGGTGATGGATTCATCCCGGGAGAAAGGAGTGTGATTATAATGAATCATCGGACACGGCTGGACTGGATGTTCCTGTGGAACTGCTTGCTGAGATACAGCTACCTCAGGCTGGAGAAGATATGCCTCAAGTCCAGCCTTAAAGCCGTCCCTGGATTTGGTAGGTGTCTTTATTATCAGTTTCCATTGTATATGTTTCTTGCAAGCTCATTCAAGGAGTCTTTCCTTGTTTTCTCCATCAGTAGCATCCCTGCCTCCCTGTTCTCCTGCCCCATCCCTTCTCACCTCCTTATAGGCACCAGACAATTTCAGTGTTGAGATCTGTGGGTAATAACTGCGCAGGGTGGATCTCTGCTCACAGTCCAGCTACTTTTTGAACTGGTTATTCCCACCTTTCCGATAGGGACAGAAGCCTTTGAATTCCAGAAGGGGGTCTTACCCGCTCTTTGGGGGTCAGGTATAAAGGTCATTTCTGGGGCAAAGTTCTAAAGGAGATTTAATACGCAGGAGCATTCTGTTGGTTTCCCCAGTGTACTCCTACGTGTCATTGGTCAACTCACTGAGACAGTTAGTAGTGAGCCTGCCATTGCATGCCTCCGCAGCGATCTGTGTTTTCGTTGGTTGGTTGGTTGGTTATATCCAATTCTAGTTCCCGGGCTACAGCTGGAGAGCAGTGTAGTATGCACAAAAGTGGCGCAGTGCTCGGTTAGCCAGCAATTCAGACCCCAAAAAATGAACGGATTTTGTATTCGGGCATCAACAGCGCCTGATCACAACATGGTGGGATGCATTAAACAGCTCTGGGTGTTTCGCTCACCTGATGCTTAAATTATAAGCTGATAATAAAGATCCAGCAGACGATTGGGCGCCGGACTATTGTTGGACTTGTTAATAAAACATAAAATAATAATAATTTAGTCACCTGTAGGGTGGCAGAGAACATATTGACTCCCCCCAACCCCCCCCCCCCCCCCCCAGCAGCATATCCCCACTGTCAGATGAGGCCAATGTCAGTGGTCTCAGTCTGAAATGGAAACTGACGCGCAAAATGAACGCTGGCTAAATTTTATATACGTGGTATGACCGAACTTCCTGGTTCAGGGTCGCCTGTGACATCACAAAGTCTTGCTCTATTTCAGACGGGATCCGCAAGGATGGATGCCTTTTTCACAAAGCCTCATTGGTTCTCTGCCTATGTGTGCCGGGCTCCTGATCACTCATGATCTGGGCCAGGCGCACAAGGATGCCATTTTTCCCCTTGACGGGAAGGGATTAAATTATGGGTGTGCCACACCTCTGCTCCAGATCATTCAATACTGTGATCTAATATTATTATTAATAATACCAGCTACTTTAAGCTTCCTCTCTCCTTTATTGTCAGGACTAGTCTGGTGGTTTCCTGGCTACATATACTCTCTGGTTCACCTAGTATCCACATGCATCAGATTAGAGTACAATGCACTCCAGAGGCAAAGGAGGTTCTGTGGGAATGATGCTGAATCTTGGCTCTACCTCAGCACTCGCTAACGTTGAACGCAAACTCCCGACAGATCTGAAGTTACCACTGAACATGTGCCGGTCCGTGCTCTCTGGGTTGCTTAGTCATGCTAAAGGGGCTCTAGACTGCCAATGTGGAGAACAAAAAATAATCTATAAATTTGTGTTGGTAAAAAAAATGCATAAAACAAGAGAAATATATGTTTTAAATGTGTTGTGGTGTCGCCTGCTTGTGACTTCACCTTGTAGGTGTGATATGCAAATTACAACTCCCCATTTGCATATCTAGCCACTGGTGAGGTCACAAGCAGGCGACACCACAGGTGTCTCTACGTTCACAGTCTAAGCCCTGTTTAGATTGACAATCTCCTTAAACACCAGTACATCCCATGTGGGAAAAATCTGCAGTTAACCTCTGCCACATCCATTTTTCCTGCATCTGAATGATCTTTCCATTTATAAATCACCCCCAATTTTCCCTTTGTTTTTTTGTTTTTTTTCCCCATTATAAAATCCCATTTTTCCCCTACGGATGTAGCTGTCAGACTGTCCTCTGTTTTAGAACTGGAAGTATCCTAAGTAAATATCACATCCTAATGCAACAGTATTCTGTCAGCAGCTCACATTTTCACAAAGCCAGAGTTTGTAATCAATTTGATCTTAAGTAAAACCAGAGTGACAGATCTTAAAACAAAACACAGGATATCGATTGGAAAGGGCTTGTATTTCCGATGCATAGTGCGCAGTGACTCAGGTTTTATTTATTTTTTTAAGAAACTGCAAGTGTGTGTGTGACATTATTGCTCTAAAACATGTAATTTGGGCACTTTTCAATCATATAAAAAAAAAAATATATATATATATAGTTGGTAGAAGAACCGGTTAAACCTTATTTTTACCGAGACTGTTGAGGGGGAAAAAAATATTGACAATGATCTAAACATTGTGTTGGCAAAACTGCAAGCAAATTCCTGTGTTTTAAATGTGTCCGTGGAAGTCCCCACTGAGTGGCCTCAGTCTGACGGGGACTATGGTGCTGATGCTCAAAGCGAGCACCGGCTACATTTCTCTCAATCACGCTGTGCCCAAACGTCCGGGTTCGGCCAGGCCTCCGCGATGTCACAGCTGACATCCGGAGGTTTCACGATCTTTTGGCAGGCACCCACAGCATCTACTAAGACCCTGATCGAGTCTCTGCCACTGTGTTTCTGGCAGCCAATCACCTTTCGATCGGTCGCCAGGAACAAAACGTGGCGTTTTGGTGCTTGCGTCGTCTGGGACGGGTTTTATAATCAACCGCAGGAAGAAGGATAAGGTAGAAGGCAGAAACTTGATGAAGTTAGGTCTTTTTTCAACATTTACGACAAAAATGTGTCCTAGTGCTATTCCCCCCCCCCCCCCCCCCCCTACTATTTCAGTGGTATCTTCTAAACAAAACATGTTCAGAAGATCTTTGAAAAAGTAATGATGGCAGCAAAACTTTGCTAGTTTCTTTAATGTTTTTTTTTTGGCATTATGTCTTCTTTAAAGAGAAGGACTCCTAAATACCATTCACTTAGAAATGTCCTTGCTTTTGAGAAAGGTTTGTCCATTAAAATAAAATCAGGAGGATCTGAAATCCAGTGTAGATATTGTTATGGGTGTAAACGACTTGTAGCTGGAAATGACATATTTTTGATGGAAAAGTTATTCAGGCGACAGAGGCCCATTACCAGCAACCGTCTGTGTTCCAATGCTAGCTGATCCAAGTGTAGCGTTTGAAAAAGCTAACTGATCGTTAGTAAACCTTTTTGGAATAACGTTAACACAGCTTAAAATCGTTGTGCTGCCTAAAGATCCAAAAATTACTGGCCTTTTTTAGACTGGTTGAGGTCTGGAGCATCTGCATCTGTGGGTTCAATGAGAGGCTCAGAATAGCCAGAAGCAAAGAACTTTCTTTTGAAACTCGTCATGTGTTTTCAGTGCGAGGAACTTGGTATACTACTCCCTTCACAGAAGCTGTCTCTAACCAGACTCGAAAGAGGAGTGGGAGTAGAGGACTATCACTGTCTAGTTTGAGAAACTGATGCCTCAGGGGTCCTCATCTGGGAGCTTGCCATATAAGATTGTGATACTAGTGTTATGGATTGACAAATCTAAATTTGAGGTGTTTGGATCACAAAGAAGAATATTTGTGAGACATGATGTTGGAATAGTGTTTAACTCCATCTGTCAAGCATGGTGGGGGCAATGTCAGTGGTGTATTTTGGTTTTGTGCTGCCCTAGGCAGACAAAATTTGGACACCCCCCTTACCCACGTTGCACAACCAGGACATGACCCATAACCCACGTTGCACACCCAGGACATGACCAATCACCTCCATTACATGCCCCATCACCCACATGCACACACATTAAATGTCCCATCACCCCATTACATGCCCCATCACCCACATGCACACATATTAAATGTCCCATTACATACATAATACATGCCCCCATAACCCAGATTACTTGTCCCCATCACATGCCTCCATCACCTCCATTACACGCCGCCATCACCTCCATTACACGCCGCCATCACCTCCATTACATGACCCCCATCCCATTCCCCAGGTCCCTGGTGTCCTCCATGTGGCCTGTTCGGTTTCCCGCGCGTTGAGTGCAGATAGGTAACGTGACCCGGCGCGTATCTGACGTCAGAGCAGTGACGAATAGCATGGCTCCTAACTATGCAAGAACTAATTAGAGAGATGGCAGTCGGCTTTTTATTCTGTCTATAATGGAGCTGCCAGCACAGCACA
Organism: Pelodytes ibericus; assembly: GCA_036172795.1. Lineage (NCBI taxonomy): Eukaryota > Metazoa > Chordata > Amphibia > Anura > Pelodytidae > Pelodytes > Pelodytes ibericus. The sequence goes on from CM069862.1 coordinate 15,031,234, forward strand.
GTCACCGGTTCTCAGCCCTATCGAGCCATGTTGTGGGAGCGGCTGGCCCATACGGTGTGTAAGATGCTAACTTGTTGGAGGAGCTTCAGGAAGCAGGGGTGAAATCTCTTCAGATTACCCCAAAAGAATTATGGCTGGAATGCCAGAAGGTGCGCAAGGCCGTAATTGCTGCAAATGGAGGAATATTCGACAAAAGCAGAGTTTGAAAGACACAATTATTATTTCAATTCAAAATCATTTATTTCTAACCTTGTCAACATCTTGACTGTATATCCTATTCATTTCATGGATGTTCATGGAAAGTGACTCCCAAGTTTTTGAACAGTAGTGTATTTTGCCACACCATCCTACTTTTTAGTGCCTAAAGGCTTGTAGGATGGCATAGAACGTCCTGAGTTCATCGCGGCTCCCGAGCCATGTCCAGCCTGACATACATTCTGGGCAACTCTGCGTACCCCAAACTTCCATGCCTCCGCGACATCACCTGACGTCTCAAAGTATCGCGTGCTGTCGGCAGGGCACACATGGTCTGTAGAGACCCTGAGAGAGTCTCTGCTTGTATGTTCCTAGCTCGTGATCGGTGCCAAGAAGCACCTTCGTCGGATCCTCTATTGGGGACGTTCCACTTGGCTCTCCTTCCTCGTGCATGCACTTTTCCGGGAGTAGAAATAAGGTACAGGCGTTGCCAGGGGTCAAGTCCTGGAAAAAAAAGTGTGGGAACTCACACAAAATCCACTGCGACCCCCCCAAAATATATATTTCACTGAAAATTCAGTGAATTTTGCCCCTCTATACCAGGATTCTGCCCCTCTATATGCCAGGATTCTGCCCCTCTATATGCCAGGATTTTGCCCCTCTATGTCAAGATTTTGCCCTCTATTCCAGGATTCTGCCCCTCTATATGCCAGGATATTGCCCCTCTATGTCAGGATTTTGCCCCTCTATTCCAGGATTTTGCCCCTCTATGTCAGGATTTTGCCCCTCTATTCCAGGATTTTGCCCCTCTATTCCAGGATTCTGCCCCTCTATATGCCAGGATTTTGCCCCTCTATATGCCAGGATTTTGCCCCTCTATTCCAGGATTTTGCCCCTCTATTCCAGGATTTTGCCCCTCTATTCCAGGATTTTGCCCCTCTATTCCAGGATTTTGCCCCTCTATTCCAGGATTTTGCCTCTATATGCCAGGATTTTGCCCCTCTTTGTCAGGATTTTGCCCCTCTATATGACAGGACTCTGCCCCTGCCCCTCTATTTGCCAGGATTTGTCCCCTCTATGTCAGGATTTTGCCTCTATATGCCAGGATTCTGCCCCTCTATATGCCAGGATTCTGCCCCTCTATATGCCAGGATTTTGCCCCTCTATATGCCAGAATTTTCTCCTCTATGTGCCATGATTTTGTCCCTCTATTCCAGGATTTTGACCCTCTATATGCCAGGATTTTGCCCCTCTATGCCAGGATTTTGCCCCTCTATGCCAGGATTTTGTCCCTCTATTCCAGGATTTTGTCCCTCTATTCCAGGATTTTGCCCCTCTATTCCAGGATTCTGCCCCTCTATATGCCAGGATTTTGCCCCTCTATGCCAGGATTTTGCCCCTCTATTCCAGGATTTTGCTCCTCTATATGCCAGGATTTTGCCCCTCTATGCCAGGATTTTGCCCCTCTATGCCAGGATTTTGCCCCTCTATGCCAGGATTTTGCCCCTCTATGCCAGGATTTTGTCCCTCTATGCCAGGATTTTGTCCCTCTATTCCAGGATTTTGCCCTCCTATATGCCAGGATTTTGCCCCTCTATGCCAGGATTTTCCCCTCTATGTGCCAGAATTTTGCCCCTCTGTGCCAGTCAGATACCAGGAATATTGTGCCACTCAGAGCCCAGTAATAGTGTGTGTAGCGGAGATGCAATATTACCCAGGTTATCTCCGCTTATAATCCAAGTGAGACTCGGGAACAAGTAAATAGTAAATCCAAAGGCAGGGTTTCCAGCAGGTCAAATACAGCAATATCCCAACAGCAATCCCAATAACTGGACGACACACAGTTTCAGGAGCATAACTGACAAGAACTGTTTAATGATTTAGAAACACAGAATATATACATGTTGAACATCTTGACAAACCAGATTAGACAAAAGGAACTATAACAGGATTATAATTTAACCTAAGGACATACAAAGGGAAATCCTGCCTCACACCTTTCAGGATACAAATGTGCCCAGCTCAGATACACACAGGAAACTAAATGACTTACATAAGACAATGGGAAAGGTGACAAGAATTACAGGGATTAAAAGATAGGATCCAATCTTAACTTGGGGAAAGCACAGGGAATAGGACAAAGACTTGGATCCTAGTAATTACAGTACATTCCTCTGCTTGGGAGATAATTGAGTTAACCTTTGTATCAGCTCAATTATCTCCAAGCTAAAATATACAGGTTTTATACAATATTAATAACTTTCAAAATATGCATCACATTCACATAAAACATACATTTTCAGAATCAGCATACTTTAAATATGAAAATAACTAAAAATCAAACAATTCCACCCAGAAGTTCAAAAGTTAGCTTTTTGGGCATTTTTAAATTGCCACACACCCCAGGGCCATAGTCACAGGGGAGGAGGCTGGCAAACAAGCCTCTCCAAGACCAAGTGGCGAAGGGCACTTCGTCACAGTGTGCAAGTCAGATACTATGAATAGTGTGCCAGTCAGAGCCCAGTAATAATGTGCCTGTCAGATACCAGGAATAGTGTGCCAGTCAGATACCAGGAATAGTGTGCCAGTCAGATACCAGGAATAGTGTGCCAGTCAGATACCAGGGATAGTGTGCCAGTCAGATACCAGGGATAGTGTGCCAGTCAGATACCAGGAATAGTGTGCCAGTCAGATGCCCAGGAATAGTGTGCCAGTCAGATGCCCAGGAATAGTGTGCCAGTCAGAGCCCAGGAATAGTGTGCCAGTCAGATACCAGGAATAGTGTGCCAGTCAGATACCAGGAATAGTGTGCCAGTCAGAGCCCAGTAATATTGTGCCACTCAGAGCCCAGTTAAATTGTGCCAGTCAGATACCAGTAATATTATGCCATTCAGATGCCAGTAATAGTGGGCCAGTCAGAGCCCAGTTATAGTGTGTCACTCAGAGCCCAGTTATAGTGTGCCACTCAGAGCCCAGTAATATTGTGCCACTCAGAGCCCAGTAATATTGTGCCACTCAGAGCCCAGTAATATTGTGCCATTCAGATACCAGTAATATTATGCCATTCAGATACCAGTAATAATGTGCCTGTCAGATACCAGGAATAGTGTGCCAGTCAGATACCAGGGATAGTGTGCCAGTCAGATACCAGGAATAGTGTACCAGTCAGATACCAGGAATAGTGTGCCAGTCAGATGCCCAGGAATAGTGTGCCAGTCAGAGCCCAGGAATAGTGTGCCAGTCAGATACCAGGAATAGTGTGCCAGTCAGATACCAGGAATATTATGCCATTCAGATGCCAGTAATAGTGGGCCAGTCAGAGCCCAGTTATAGTGTGTCACTCAGAGCCCAGTTATAGTGTGCCACTCAGAGCCCAGTAATATTGTGCCACTCAGAGCCCAGTAATATTGTGCCACTCAGAGCCCAGTAATATTGTGCCATTCAGATACCAGTAATATTGTGCCATTCAGATACCAGTAATATTGTGCCAGTCAGATGCCCAGTAATATTGTGCCACTCAGAGCCCAGTAATATTGTGCCAGTCAGATACCAGGAATAGTGTGCCAGTCAGAGCCCAGGAATAGTGTGCCAGTCAGAGCCCAGTAATAGTGTGCCAGTCAGATGCCCAGTAATAGTGTGCCAGTCAGATGCCCAGTAATAGTGTGCCAGTCAGATGCCCAGTAATAGTGTGCCAGTCAGATGCCCAGTAATAGTGTGCCAGTCAGAGCCCAGGAATATTGTGCCAGTCAGAGCCCAGGAATATTGTGCCAGTCAGAGCCCAGGAATATTGTGCCAGTCAGATACCAGGAATATTGTGCCAATCAGATGCCCAGGAATAGTGTGCCAGTCAGATGCCCAGGAATAGTGTGCCAGTCAGATGCCCAGGAATATTGTGCCAGTCAGAGACCAGGAATATTGTGCCAGTCAGAGACCAGGAATATTATGCCAAGTAATATTGTGCCACTCAGAGCCCAGTAATATTGTGCCAGTCAGATACCAAGAATATTGTGCCAGTCAGATACCAGGAATAGTGTGCCCATCAGATGCCCAGGAATAGTGCCCATCAGATGCCCAGGAATAGTGTGCCCATCAGATGCCCAGGAATAGTGTGCCCATCAGATGCCCAGGAATAGTGTGCCAGTCAGATACCAGGAATAGTGTGCCAGTCAGATACCAGGAATAGTGTGCCAGTCAGATGACCAGTAATATTATGCCAGTCAGATGCCCAGTAATATTATGCCAGTCAGATGCCCAGTAATATTATGCCATTCAGAGCCCAGTAATATTATGCCAGTCAGATACCCAGTAATATTATGCCAGTCAGAGCCCAGTAATATTATGCCAGTCAGAGCCCAGTAATATTATGCCAGTCAGAGCCCAGTAATATTATGCCAGTCAGATGCCCAGTAATATTATGCCAGTCAGATGCCCAGTAATATTGTGCCAGTCAGATGCCCAGTAATATTGTGCCAGTCAGATGCCCAGGAATATTGTGCCAGTCAGATGCCCAGGAATATTGTGCCAGTCAGATGCCCAGAATATTGTGCCAGTCAGATGCCCAGGAAAAGTGTGCCAGTCAGATGCCCAGGAACCACCCTCCTCCCCATCACTTACCTGGTAGCTGCTGCTCCGTGTCCCTGGACTGACACCTCCTCCATGCAGAGAAAAGCCCGCGAAACGGCCGAAATCTCGCGTCTCGCGAGAAGTGGACTTTGAAAAAAAGTCACGGCGGCTCAAATCCAGATCCGCCACTGCAGGAGCAAAGGGAACGGCGTTCCTGCCATGAAAAAAGTGCAGGAACGCCGTTCCCACGCGTTCCTGCAGGACTCGAGCCCTGGGCGTTGCCATGGCTAGAAGCACAAGTGAAATGTCCATTGTCCCTAGTATGTATTGTTTAAACATGTTGGAATGTCCCTTTAACTTCTATAACTAATTAACTCTCCTTCCATTACTCCACCCTTTGAAGCTTCAAGGACAAATCAGCAACTTCTTAAGGGAGAAAAAATAAAGAGGAGGTATAATCCTATGGCAGGTAGCAAAGAATAAAGTTACACACGCTATAATTATTGGTGTATGGCAATGTGGCAGTGTTTTGTTTCATGAGCAGCCATAATGATGTTTCTCCACAGTAGTAAGCCAAGTATAATGCATACTTTTCTTGATGTTTGCAATATATTTTGTACATCTCTCAAAATGTAAGCTCTGGTTTTAATTAAGACATTTTTAACCCTATGTAAATGTCCTTTCAAATTCTTAACTTATTCAGCATTTTTTTTGTAGATGTTTTAGAATAAAATGGCAGTGTGTTCACCCTACTGCAAACTGGAGGCAAAGAACCCTTCCTCTTCCATGTCGTCGGAATGTGGTGGGTTTAGCACTGAGCTCTACTGGATGTAGCCGTTTGCTGCTGGGGTTGTCTCCCCAGTTTTCTGTAAGAAACATCCAGTTCACTTAATTTTGGCCCGTCCTATATTCATGCGGATCGCTCTATTCTCGCTCTGGGAGAATTCCATGTTCAGTTATACCCCCTTAGATTCATTACTTCTTCTGTCCAATTATTGAGCGTTGAGTTGGAGACCTGTTATTGAGGATTATTGGTCATTATATTTGGGAATTTTGTTTTGTATATATAATTATATATAATTAAGCTTCATGTGTGTATGCATTTTTTCAAAATAATTCTTCTAATTTTTGATATTCTTCATTTCCAGATATTTTTAATTTGGTTTAATCTTAACTTTTGTATTTTCTAACCTCCTACCTTTTAACATTTGTTGTGAATTTTAGCTTTTTAAACCTCATTTCGTATTCTTTGTCGACGGACGTCAGTCCCTGTAATGGTACAGCTAGAGGTTGTGTTACCTTTCATGGTCTAATGGCCTTGTGAGTGAATACCACAAACCTTCATTGAATAATAAAACAAATGACTATAAAAGGTTATATTATAGATGGAACTCGCCATGCATCGCCACCAGTTGCTTGGTGATATGCATCTAATGACTTTAACAAAACCATAGCAGTAAATGCTGTCCGCATGATGATGTCTGAGAATATGGGGTATGACTGTTCACTCTTTCATCTCTTGCCCAGTGAAGTGCACAGAGGCTATCTGTACTCCTAAATGCCTCTCTTTAGCACAGCCTCTCTTGATCTGTACTTGCTCAATGTCAGTGCTAGGGTATCTAGTTTGGGGTGGGGTGTTCCATTACTGCATTTAGCTTGCTGGATCCTTTTTGAAGTAAACCTGCCTTGCACCAAAATTTGGATGACAAGGATTCCTTCAGTTCATGTCAGTGATTGTGAATACTCTTTGGAGTGGCAAAAAAAACCTGCACTGACACTTTTTTCTGTCTTCATGTGCATACTTCTTTCGACTGCACCCACTGGGCTTGCCCCGACATCCCGACTGCACCCATTGGGCTTGCCCCGACATCCCGACTGCACCCACTGGGCTTGCCCTGACATCCCGACTGCACCCACTGGGCTTGCCCCGGCATCCGGCTGCACCCACTGGGCTTGCCCCGGCATCCCGGCTGCACCCACCGGGCTTGCCCCGACATCCCGACTGCACCCACTGGGCTTGCCCCGGCATCCCGACTGCACCCACTGGGCTTGCCCCAGCATCCCGACTGCACCCACATCCTCTGACTGCCTCTCGGGCTGCCGCGGTTATACGGGATGCAGCCTGAGAGGATGTCTGTGCACCTGAGCAGTTCACTGAAATCAAGCTGCCTGCCCGCTTACCATAGGTTGGCCACCACTAAGTAAGGTGAGGGGTTTCTGTCTCCTAAATATTATTTTTACTGTAAATGTAGATAATAAACATATCAAAAATAACCTGCATGTTGTATAGATTATATATAGAATTGCAAGCAGATGCATAAATTAAAAGACGTGTTTTTAAAGGTTTGTCGTGTCTCCCATCTATGACATCATCTTGGGGCTTGATATGCAAATTACACAAGTCAATTTGCATACCCAGCCCCGGTGGTACTATCATTTATAACTTATACTTCTCTTATTTTATGAATCTGCTTGCACTATGTATAGATTTTTTTATTTATTTTTTATTATTCTTTTCATCCATATTGTAAACCCTTTAAATAAATGCAAATGGTACACAGATGAAATGAAAATGCAACATTCAAATTCCGATCTTTCATCTATACACTTGGCTAGTGCAGTATAGATAAAATAATATTATCTTTAGCAACTGGCGTACAATGCCAAGCTCTGTCGAGCACTAATACACTGTGACTGATCTGCTGATTTTAGTTGCTCGTTAAACAGGGACTAAAACCTAACATTAAGGCCACTTTGGCCTCATTATAATTGCCGTTGGAATAGCGGTCATTGATCACAGACACCGCACAACGATGAGGGTTTGTCAGGTCACCAAGAAGTGTGACGTTGGCTCCCTGGAACATTCAAAGATCAATAGCAAGTGAAATGATCAGTTTCCTTTTGCCAAACTATGTATTAAACCCGTAAGCTGTTCGTAATTGCCAACCGGGTTCCCCACGCGGTAAATGGCAAGCAATGAGGCGAGAAGCCAAGAGCGCTAATAAAATATTACACGTGTAGGTTAATTTAGAAAACTCTTATCATTGAGATTTAGAGTGATTCCATATTTATTTACTGCGGAAATGTCTTATGACATTCCACATAAAAGAGCAATAAAAAAAATGGGCATTATATAATAACACAGTGAGATGGATTGTTCAGACATTTCTTAAAGGGACACTGCACTTACATAAGATGTAACTTGATAACCTGTGCGTTTAAAACAAACACATATAAAACATATACCACTGTTTTTTTTCCTTCTACGTTTAAATTAATTTCATCTAAAAGTAAAATAAAATTAGGTGTCTATCTCCAACATCCATTTTGAGAATTTTACCCATGATGCAAGATTCTCCAAAATCTTCCAGCAAGTCTCACTTTACAACTGTGGCTAAAGCCTGCATGTTGATGTCATAAGACACTCCCCTGCTCTCTTACTGGCTCCTGTGTATCATAGTGGGCAGGACTAGGCGACTGTGTACAAAACAAAGAGAGGAGATTAACCTGATCAAACAGGATCATAACTCCGCCCTCTTGTGATGTAATAGTTACATTACCCTCCCATTCAATGCAAGTCTATGATCAGAATTCTGACTTATAGACTGCAATCTGTGTCCCCAGCCCCAAAGTGCGATACTAGTGCTGTAAAGTCACTGGGGGGTGGCACCCAAACACACTATATTTCACAAAATGGCGGCACCCAGTCATACTTGTTTAAAATATTTCATAAACTAAACTCACACAACAAAAACAAAAGACATATCTAAAATCAACAATGCAAAAAAAAACAAAACATTTTCTTTTTTGGTGGAGGTGTCCCTTTAAATATTCTGCTTTTGCATATGAAGGCAAGATTATTATTATTATTATTATTATTATTTTTAATAAAAACACCTGACTTGTTTTACCACTTATCTTGCTTCTTTAGAGATGACATGACTTTTTGGCTGTGCTGTACTCTTGGTTTCAGGGGTTGCTTTAACACTTCTGTGATGTTTGTGTTTAGCTGTAATATTAGCATTGATTGCTAATATTACATTGATTGCTGGAATGAGCAGCTGACTTACTGCTCATTCCACCGCGGGACAGTAATGTCAAGGAATCTGTGCCAATACCATAGCTTTAAGATGTTGGCGTCATGCCTTCTCTAATATTTGTTGTATGGCAGGGACTGCTCTGTAGTTACGGGGAGAGACATGGCAAACGACAACTTTTAGCATGCCTTCATTATTTACCAACGCTCATTTCATGCTGTTGGCGTTTATTCAGACATGCTTTATGTAGCATTTAATCTGCTCAAACTCCATGTGATATTGGCCCACGCCAGACCTAATCTGTCAGGATCCTGTCTAAAATGAATCATTACAGCGTGGAGAAAATGTTAAAAGGCTATTAAATCCACCAACAGATACCTCCCCCACCCCCCCCCCCCCCTCCCATTTACAGCGTGGTCTCAATTTGTGTATACATTTTAATTTTTACGTTATTTTACAAGTGGAAAGCTTTTCCCAAATGAAGAGTTGCTTACAAGCTACATTCCTTAAAAAGAATAATGTCTAAAAAACCTATAAGTCTCCGTCTGTGTGTGTGTGTGTGTGTGTGTGTATATATATATATATAAAGTATCGCCAGGAGGCTGTGCATGACACAGGGGGAAAAAAAAGACTTGTTTCAAGAAGTATTTGAATTTGTAGTCCAATTAATTATCATCGTCTATGGCTCACCTTCCTGTCTCCAAAGTTTTTTATGTCTGCTGTAGAACTATGAATAACATCGCTTTTAATAAGACTAGGTATTTACAGTACAGAACTCGTAAATGCAGGGGGGGGGGGGGGGGGGAATAAATGTATTTTTAAAATGATTTTATTACACAGTGTCAGATCTGTTAAGCGGCTGGACTTAGTAACCTAGTACTTTAGGTTGAAAAAAGACCATCAAGTTCAACCCTACTACCTATCATTCCAGCGTTTGATCCAAAAGAAGGCAAAACCCCCTAAGGAAGCTATTTCAAATTTTGCCTCCTAGGGGGAAAATTCCTTCTCGACTCCAAAGGGCAATCAGATTTCTCTATTATTAATAGCCCTGTATGTTCTGCGTTTCTAAAAACAAACAAACATCCACACCATGTTTAAATGTATCTATTGTGGTTGATAGCACTACCTCTCTTGGCAGTGAGTTCCATAACTTTATTGTCCTTACCATAAAGAATCCCTTCCTTTGCTGTCTATGAAATCTTTGCTCTTCCAGTCTCAGGGGGTGGCCGTTTGTTCTTTGTACCTTTCTGTTAATGAACAGGTCACTGGAGAGCTCTTTATATTGGCCCTGCACATATTTATATAATGTTATCATATCCCCTCTGAGACGCCTTTTTTTTCTAACGTATATAAATCCAGTTTTTTAAGTCTCTCTTCATATCTAAGATCCTCCAACTTGTAGGAGTTTATAAAATGTACATTTCCGGCTGTTGATCTATACAGTTCCAGTGATTGCCGGCAAGCCTTGTGGGAGTTGCAGTTTGTAGACAAACAAATGAAGTTCTGTTTAATTGAAAGATTGCATCCAGTGTAGGCATTTAATAATATAATTCCAAATAACGAACCTTATTTTGTCCGCCCCCCTGATAGAGCTATACGGAGCTAAGAGGGCTCATTAAAAGGACTATATCGGCTAAGCATTGCTTATACTGTGCATGTCGAGAATAAAAAAAAATAATTGAAAATGATCTATACATTGTGTTGGCAAAACTGCAAGAAAATGTATAGATTAGGAGAAAAATGTGTTCACCTGCGGCTGGTTGGATCGTAGACCATGTGGATTGGTTTGCGTAGCTCATTCCAAGGAATGGAGAAGTTTATGTCTCTCTTGTCGGGGCCACTGTTGGCAGGTGGTTAAGGATAGCAATTTTGGAAGCCTTCATTGTTGCTTTATCTGCTGTTAAGGCGGAGTCTACGCTCTGTTGTATCTTCGTGGGCAGGAGCAGCGGGGATTGAGCCGAGCCTGATCTGTGAAGCAACTACGGGCTGAACCTTTCCACCCTTGAGGATCCAACGTTTGGGTGACTTGTTCTATTTAATTTCCCTCCCTATCTTGCAAGCTCTCCTGTGTACCACCAGGAATGGCAAGAAAACCTAGAATTCTGACCTGCGAATTCTACACTTCTACTTTTCTCAGTGGCACAAATACTCCCACCCAATAAATATTGAGGTTTTTTTTTTTATTATGCTGGAGAATCAGGGGGAGAGCTAACCTTTTTTTATTTTGGTTGCATTCCTGCCCCACCTGATGGGCGGAGCCATCTATCCCGCGTGCCACCGAGAAAAAAGAATTCGACGTTCTGCCAATGTGCCCAATTTGTTGTTAATTAATCTCCTGGCGTGCCGACTTCCATTGAGAGCACACAAAACCCTTTATTGCACAGTAATTGCTAATTCTATTAAGAGGTTTGATTGCTGTGTTTAATCCATTAGGGATAACATTACAGGATAGCCAGAGGTGTAACAATACTGATTGTCAATGGCCGTCTGCGAGGTTCTATTTTATTATAGTTTGTCTGCATCTCCTCTGAAATAACAATCTGCGTTTTCCGTGTAGCAAAACCTGATTAACACATTTAGTTACCTGTATTTAAAAAATAGAACTAGGAACTAGAAGTACAGATAAAAGTGGAACAGATTTCACCTGCTCGGGCCACATGCACCTCGCAATATCTCAGACAGAAATTGCTTAATTAGGGTTTGTTTGGATTGTTTTGGATCAATAGCAGGAACATGGATAGACAAACGGCTAAAACAGTCTGATTTCAACCCAAATGACCAGGGCTGCTTAGTGTGTATTAGGAACCAGGCACACCTTTGCTGGAGACAGCCTAGTTATTTTTCGGAGCCAGGGAAGGGTACTTCCATGGAGTTCTATGTAAATCAATCAAAGCAAGTGAGGAGCCAGTACTCCCTGTTCGTTTACTATGTTATGTCCTTATTTCTGACCTGAACATTCTGGACTGGAAATTCTTAAAGGGACACTCCCACCAAAAAATGAAAAGGGTTTATTTTTTTATTTTATTTTGTATTGTTGATTTCAGATATGTCTTTTGTTTTTGTTATGTGATTGCATTTAATAAAATATGTAACTAAACAAGTGTGACTGGGCACTGCCATTTTGTGCAATATAGTATTTTTGGGTGCCACTCCCCCAGTGACTTTACAGCACTAGTATCTCACTTTGCCTTCCAAGGTGTTGGAAGGCAGGTAAAAAAAAGTTGTACATGGCCACCTAGTCCTGCACACTATGATACACAGGAGCCAGTAAGAGAGTAGGGGAGTATTTTATGACATCATCATGCAGGCTTTGGCCTCCGTTGTAAAGTGAGATTGGCTGGAAGATTTGGGATGATGTTGCATCATGGGAAATATTCACAAAATGGAGTCAGGGGATAAACACCTGATTTTTATTTTTCCTTTTATTTGTAATTAATAATAATAGTGGCATATGATTTATGTATGTGTTTGTTTTAAACGACCAGGTTATCTAGTTACATCTTTTGTGAGTGGTAGTGTCCCTTTTTTATACTAAATACTTAATATATAAATGTTTTTTTTTTTTTTTTTTATTTGTCCTCATGCATTTGAAAGTAAGAACTGGTTCGAAGCATTGTCGGTCAGATAAGGGACAGCCAGATTTTTTTTTTTTTTTTTTAACGCAGGCCACACCGCTAGTAACATGTGTGGACACTGCATGTGCTAGCAGTTGAACAATACAGCACAGATAGTTGGCTCGGTCTAAATGTTATTGGCACCAGATTTCTATAGACACTAGTGTCTGTGGCTATATCACTGAAGACTTAAAATGGTGGGCTCATGTAGTGGTAGTCAGTGGTCCACTGCGGATGTGAACTGATTTTGTCCCATGGATCACATGTTGTAGTCTGCAGCGTATAGTTTTATATTATTGGGTTGCATGGGATGCATGGGGAATAAAATGTGCAAATAAAAGGTTATTACTTTTAATCTAGTTTAGTCTTCAGCAGTGAGGGAGGGAACAGGTCTGAGAAGGCTGATACATAGTGTTAAGTTAACTTGCTAGGGAGATGGGAGGGAACAGGTCTGAGAAGGCTGTTACAGAGTGTTACGTTATCTTGCTAGGGAGATGGGAGGGAACAGGTCTGAGAAGGCTGATACATAGTGTTAAGTTAACTTGCTAGGGAGATGGGAGGGAACAGGTCTGAGAAGGCTGTTACATAGTGTTAAGTTAACTTCCTAGGGAGATGGGAGGGAACAGGTCTGAGAAGGTTGTTACACAGTGTTAAGCTAACGTGCTAGGGAGATGGGAGAGAACAGGTCTGAGAAGGCTGTTACAGAGTGTTAAGTTAACTTGCTAGGGAGGTGGGAGGGAACAGGTCTGAGAAGGCTGTTACATAGTGTTAAGTTAACTTGCTAGGGAGATGGGAGGGAACAGGTCTGAGAAGGCTGTTACACAGTGTTAGGTTAACTTGCTAGGGAGATGGGAGGGAACAGGTCTGAGAAGACTGTTACATAGTGTTACGTTAACTTGCTAGGGAGGTGGGAGGGAACAGGTCTGAGAAGGCTGCTACAGAGTGTTAAGTTAACTTGCTAGGGAGATGGGAGGGAACAGGTCTGAGAAGGCTGTTACATAGTGTTAAGTTAACTTGCTAGGGAGATGGGAGAGAACAGGTCTGAGAAGGCTGTTACATAGTGTAACCCCTGTTTTATTTCATGTAATAGGGCAATAAACAATATTAGTTTTTTTCTTCTAACCATTTTCTTCTACAGTGACTGTCTAACTGCCTCTAGGGGCAGTCAAGTAGCGGTTTCAGAGCGACGGAAGAGATTTTTTTTTCCTCTCTTCCGTCACTCTGTGCTGGGAGCGATGCCGTGTGATCGCGGTGTCCAGAGGGGCACAGAAGGTGTTGCATGATGCCTCTATCAAGGCATCATTGCAAGACTTTACACACACAGGGAGCGATCAGCTTTCACTGCCTATGTGTGTCAACACGCATACGATCACATTCGCGGTGATTGTACCCGCACGGGGGGAGGGGGGGTGGGATTGCGGGGGCTGAAAGCACTCTCAGAGGCTGCCTCGAATACAAAGCAGCCTTTGAGAGTAGCTGCAGGCAACGCTACATGTAAACGGAGGACGTATATATATGTCCAAATGCGTTAAGGGGTTAAGTTACCTTGTTAGGGAGATGGGAGGGGAAACAGGTGACAGTACCAGGTGAATCAGATGGAGGAGTATCCTCTACCTTTGCAGTTTGCAGGGTGTTGCTCCAGGGAGCAGACAGGCACAGGGAGCCTGTGTCTTAGCCAATCCAGCTCAGGGGACTGGGTTATGGCAGAGATTGATGAGAACTGGAATCATAAGTCCAAATATATATATATAGTGCCTCCCTAACATTTTAGGAACATTTTAGTCATTTGATGAAAATTGCCATGGATTTTAGTCATATTTTTTCCTATTAACTTAGTTTTTGTTTAGTTTTAGTCTCTGAAATTATGCCATTGACGAAAACTGTCACGAAAATGTTTAGTCAGCAAAATCAACACTAGCGCCAGTCAGAAATATAACAATGATATAAAAACGAATAATAATTAGGTTTCAGATCTAGGGTTAGGGTTAAGTTGATAATCAGGTTTGATGTCAAAAGGCTATTTCTAAACTTAGGACAAATATTAGAATCTATTTAGACTTGTCTAAAAACTTTATTTGTTTCAAAGTTACAAAAAAAAGTGTTTTTTGCTTTCTCGTCATATATTATGATTTTTTTTTTTTATATTATATGATCTGATAAACAGTGGTATCTTAAAGGGGCAGTCTAGTCCCCAAACTCACTTTGGTGCAAGATGTAGATTACTGCTTGTATAGAGCACAGGCTTTTTTTTTCCAGTGTGATTTGGTGCAGGCATTCTGCATAAAACACATTTTTAATATATGACTCAATGATTACTCTGCATGTTTACTGCAGGTGTGGCAAAACTGATTATATAGACACTGAGGATAATGTGGCCTCATTTAGTCACTTCTTGTGCCGCTTGAATAGTATACATTGTGATGAGTCCGAGTGACCTTGTAAACAAGCTCTCTTAACAGTGCAATACATTGTCTGATGAAATCACTAGAGCAGTGAGTCTCAAACCTGTCCTCAGGATTCCGCAACTGTCCAGGATTTAGGGTTTACCCAGTTGTGTTTAAATATGTAGAACACCTGGTGTGGTTCCCTAACCATTAAGCAGCCATACTAGGTGTTCTACATATTCTTATTTAAACACAACTGGGTAATGCCTAAATCCTTGGTCATTGGGGGGTCCTGAGGACAGGTTTGAGAATCACTGCACTAGAGAAACAGGAAATTCCATTGAATGAAATAATTATCATTGGTTCCTGTAATTTCACAATTGTATCTAGCCTTAAGTATTTTTTTTCTTTTTAACCAATGTAAAACATGCATTTTTAAGTACTTTGAAAGCACAGTAATATGCATTAAAAATTGGAATATGCATTTTGGGCACCGGTGAGTCCCTTTTAAGAAAGCACTTCTTAAATAAAAACGATAAAAACAGTGTATTATAAGTGAAAAACAGCCTCTGTCACCAAGGGGCTAAACATTTAATGCTATAGTTTTTGCTGTTGCACATCAGGCAAACAGTCTTGTTTACATCTGGCATGTAAAACAAAAATGGCTGTAATCATAATGATAGCACTAAATTATTCAAGCAGGGAAGATACACTGAAAGATTGTTGCATTTGCCCAGCCATCCACAGATGTTACAGTTGCCCAGTTCAATGGTACTTCTCTTATCTACGGCTGAAAGATGCAGGCGCGAGTTGACCCTGCCAGGAATTGACCCTGCAACCCTGACCAATTCTATAGTTGTTGCAGTAGCCCACTGATCCATCCCACCAGCGTATGTTAATAAGGAAGGTGTACTGGGCATGTTCTTTAAAATGCTTTATTAAAGTTGGGGGATGTATTCACTTCCTTGTTTGTTATAGTTCAGCTTTTAGTACATTTCATCCCTGATCCCACACTGATCGGCTCTGCCCCGATCCAATGCGCCGTTCGTTACATTCCGCCGCTTCCCTTCATCATTATTGATGTTACGGTTGAAAATGGTGACTGTTTTCCAAATGCGTTAAAAGGTCAGTGAAGATGCTGGATAAAGGAGAGAGATTGTGTTACATTCACCTGCGTAACGCAAACATCCTGCATGGAAACAAAGTCTTCCCTACATATTTAATAGACTTAACTCTAAGCTGTAGTTAATGGAAATCCAACAATTCCGAGGATGATAAATATTTAAAGACAGCGTAGATCAGAGATCAATGTAAAGTGACCTTGGTTAAGGATCCAGGATGCACCTGATGCATTTAGCTCACCCATCTTAACTTTCCTGCTTGTTTAACTTTGGAAAGCAAAAGGCATGAATGAAAGAGAAATGCAGCTTATTCACATCCGTTTTATCCCCACCTGGGTCAGTGATGGCGAAACTGCAGCACTCTGAGATCTCTGAGGTGCCCAAGGTGTCACCATCAATTATGGAGGAGCCAGCAAATCTTATGATCGAAGACTGACATTTGGGGATATTAGGCACTTTTAGTGCACAGATTTTACTGGAAGTCATTGTTGCAAGAGAAATTATAGAAAGTGAAGGGGGAGAGCAAAACTGAGTAGGGGGGGCTGATATTGGTGGACAGAAAAATGCCTGAAATGAGAGGACACTTTGAGAGCTTCATCTTGGCTTCCTGCAGAAGACTGGTTACTCAAATTCAAACCCCCCCCATCACTGCAGGAATCCAAATTATTATCTTCAAATTCATTAAAGGAAGCTCATCTGCAACTTTCTGGGATTCTGTAATTGTGCATGGTCTTTGGCGAGAGGACTGTTTGCAAGGCCTGCTGCATTTTGATTGGCTTAGAACTCTGATAAGCCTATTGGAATGCAGCTGTGAAACGCATAGGACAATTTAGCTCGGAGCCGAGACAAGGGCCATAGCTTTCTTATTGGCATTTCCTCCTAGCTTCATTTTATGTAAATCTGTAGGCCATGGCACTATTGACCCATTCTGTCTGCAGGGTTCAAATAATCTTAGCAGACACTTGCCACAGCAAAATTTGACCCCTTGGAAGTTGAAAGGAACTAATTTCTTCTCCACCTAGCGATACAGTTGTATCTAAACTGCTCAGTGTAGACACCTGGGCCCTTGTTGTAATTTGTTTGTGATCCGACTAATTAGTAATAATAATACTAAATCATTTTTTCTTTTCTAGGTTGGGCCATGCAGGTCGCAGCCTTCATTTTTATCCACAGGAAGTGGGAGGATGATAAGAATCACTTTGAAGCCATGTTGGACTACTTTTGTGACATAAAGGAACCCCTCCAACTTCTCATCTTCCCAGAAGGAACGGACCTGACAGGTTAGTAAATGTGAGAAAAACTGGATGAGCAGGAGAGAGAAGGATCCTTTGGTATTAACTAAAGCACAGCTTACTTCATATCAAGTCTATTGAACTTCTTCTGGTACAATGTATAAAAAAAAAACAAAAAAAAAACACAGGAGAACCGAATGGGGAATACGTTTCAGACAAACAAATCTCTCCCAAAGCGCTTTGAACACTACCTTGCTGGAACGTAATGCGAGTACTCGTCATGGACTAGAAATAGATTATATAATAACACCTCAGCACTATAAAACAACACATGTAAACCGACAACATTGCTAAATGAAACTTGCATAGCTGAATATCAATTATAAAACAATCATAAACTGTGGGTTATTATTTTAACTAGTCCACAATAACTACAATGGTTTCTTGATTTATACTGATTTTCATACTTTTTATTAAGAAAATATGTAGTTATATTTATACCCAGATGCACGGTACTACTTCTTTCACTGATTTAAATCAACCAAGAAATGTCTAATCTCCTCTCCTTTAAAGAAGTTGTATATTGTACATGGTTTTATGGGAAATGCAGTTACTGTAAACCAAATTACAGTTCTCCTATAGTACATCGAAAGTAATACCCTCCTTGCCCTCTAAATTCCGTGACATTAGAGAGACGGAGTACACAAGCGGTGGGATGGCGACCTCTGCAGCAGTTTTCATGCTCCCCTCTTGTCATTAGCTGTTACTGTGGAATCAGAATCTCAGCTGTTGCAAGTGCTTGGGACGCAGAGGGGGTGTGGTTTTTTTTTTTTTTTGTTGTCCCCAACCACCCCCACTTTACCTCAGTGACCCCCTTGGCTCTTCTACAGGGTCAGTACCATCGGCGACCGCACTGGGACCGATTTTGATCAGCACTTGCCTTAAATGGAAGTAAAATGCGTGTGATTTATTTGGGGAGAATAATGGGAACTACATTTCCCATGATTCTAAAGTGGCTACACAGGTGGAAGTGTCCATGCTCAGACCCGAGCAGGGGGGGGAAAAAAATGGCCAAGCTGTAAAGGCGGAGGTGTGCTGAGTGACCTCAGCGCGCTTCTAGAGAGTGAAGACAGGATTTCCAAGATGGCGCCGGCGCTCACACCAACACTATTGGTGTATAAAAATATAACCTATTGGTGTATAAAAATATAACCTATTGGTGTATAAAAATATAACCTATTGGTGTATAAAAATGATTACTGTTTATGTATTAACTGCACAATATGTTTTTATTAAACAAATAGTTTAGTTGCATTTTAACAGCGTTTTGGGACATAGTTTATTTCTGCTGCTATAGCAAGAATCCTATTTGAGGTGTTCAGGAGAAAAAAAACATGATGCAACTCTTATCGAACATCTTTTCTGGACACAGCAGTTGGGATGTCCCTTTAAGGGGACCATCCAATTGGAATGCTCAGATGGTACATGGTCGCTGACCAGGCATTGTAATATGCAGTACTTAGAGCAACTGGTTTCTACAACAAGATTCTAAAATGGCAATAATTCAAATGGGAGAAGCCTGAAAAGGAAAATTGTGGGTGTAAAAATGGACAGTGTCCGTCTGGGCACAGATATGCAATAGATTGCAAACATTTAAATTTAAGATTTTTGTTGTTGTTGAAACAATTATTATTTCATATTGTTTTAATCCATTTAGCACTATCGGGGGCAGGCCATGTTGTTTAGAATCCTCCCCCCCCCCTCTTTTTTTCTTTAGAAGAGGGCTCAATAGGGTATTTTATTTTTTAATTACAGCATTTCTATATATACAATGCCATCTTTCAATTAAGCGTAACTTAATTTTTTTTTGCCCAATTTGTTTACATTTTTTTTATGGTTGGGACGAGTTGGATTTGTTTCAGATGCTCTGTAAGTTAAATTTTCCGAAACACTGCTCAGAGTATGTTACTGAATTATAATAACGTAGCGGCAGACCAAAGGCAGTGTGAAACGTGCCAGCTTTATCCTTCATTCAGCCACGGCCGTTTGCGTGGTCGACAGCTAATCTATAATGCAGTTCATTGAGAAAGAAACTAGGAAGCAGACTGTTGTCTGGGACAAGATTAGGATCGGCCAAAGCTTTTTGCATAGCATCCTGGGATTAAGTTTCCACCTATTTCAGTCACCGGGCAAGAGAGACGTCCGCCAAACGTAAAGACAGGATTATTAATAGCATCATTATCTGCCTGACTGCGTATTGTCCTTATAGAACATTGTAAATTTCGACCATGCTCGAGTTTCCATTTGGGAGCGGACATGGATCTCTCTCTGCTGTAGGAGAACCTCCCTCTCGTCTATTACCGTCTACCATCTATAGATATTCTTCCACACGCCCATGCTGGTTTTATACCGAGGTTGCAGTTAAAGTGGGAAACGTCCTAGTTATAGGGACTCCACCTAAACTCTCTTTGACTGTCGAGAATAAAAAAAAATAATAAAAATGATCTAGACTTTGTGTTTGTAGAATTGCAAACAAATGCTTAATATAAGGATCTGTGTTCCAAATATGTCTGGGGGGGTCCCAGGTTTATGACTTACCCCTGTGGGGTGATATGCAAATGAACTGGTTTTTAATGAGGAGTGTGCAATTTGCATATCAAGCCACTAGGTGATGATGTCATACACAGGAGACAGAACAAACCAGTTTACAACATTACTAATCCGTGCGCTTACTTCCAAAGAAACCATTCTAATTTATGTTTTACAATGTGAAGATTGTGCTGTCTCGTTGGCAGATTCCTTAGCATGCAGCCTAGAGCTTGCAGGACTGTGTGATCTAGCAGGTAAAAGGGGTGATCTAACTAACATAGTAACATAGTAATTTAGGTTGAAAAAAGACACAAGTCCATCAAGTTCAACCCTTCTACCTATCATTACAGCTTTTGATCCAAAAGAAGGCAAAAAACCCCTAAGGAAGCTATTTCGAATTTTGCCTCCTGGGGGAAAAAATTCCTTCTTGACTCCAAGAGGCAATCAGATTTCTCCTTGGATCAATAAGCTCTTTTATTAATGCTTATTCTATTATTAATAGCCCTGTATGTTCTGCTTTCCTAAAAAAACATCCAAACCATTTTTAAATGCATCTATTGTGGTTGCTAGCACTACCTCTCTTGGCAGTGAGTTTCATAACTTTATTGTCCTAACCGTAAAGAAACTAGTAAGCTCTAAACTGCAAAGAATGTGAAAAACAACAAACCAGGTAATACAGATATATTATTCCGTGTGTACAGTGCCATGTCAGTCACAGTTATTATGTATATCCAATTAGCCGAGTGAGTAAAACCGCACTGAATGCCAAGTAAATGTATTATAAGGCTACATCTGGAGGTAGATAAGTGGTAAGGCTTACATTCCTTACAGCTCCGATCCCTTCTTATCTCACACGACATGCATCTATTTTTACACCGAGATCTCTCCTGTGTTTCTCTGCCGCTGGCTTGGAAGAGCTCAGGTCTGGCCGACTGCCTTTATTCATTCTGACATCTAGTCTGTCCTGCCTCACAAACACTTACACTCTCTGCAGTGTAACCAACCTCTTTAAACAGAGGCTACCATGAATGTTCTAGTCCTGTGTTACAGGAGGCTCCACATGAGCAATAAACGCGTATTGTCTCCTTAAATAGGGCCAGTGTGTTATTGGCCACTATGCGTACATATATTCAATCTAAACAATGGTCAGGCAAATATATCATTTTACATTTTCTAAAATTGTAAAGAAAGAAAAAACATTCTGACCAACTCTGGAGTTTAAACAAATTTCTCACTAAGAAAAGCAACTGAAATGGTATTTATCTCTATGGTATAAACATTTGTTCTTATGATATATTGAGGGGGATGGGTCCGGTAACCCACCGCACATATATTTAAAATTTGTTGCAAAATTGAAAATCAAAAAGATTTAGCAGAATCAAATAGATATTTTACAATACAGGTTGAGTATCCTTTTGTCCGCAAATCCATTATCCAAGATCATCAGTTATTGTCTCTTCCCCCCCCCCCCCCCCCCCAAACAATGTTTACCATAAGTTGCAAATCCCACACCTGTCAGAATGCAAACGCACAGTTTATTCAGTATCCAGCCCCCTTTAACTGTGATATAGCCTTTCCATACATGCTCGGATTCCCCCACAAAGGGTGATACAATGTCTCACATCACAGCTACATCACAGTAACAGTGATTTATTTGCACTATACATTTTGCATTGATACCGCTGTATTTCACAAGTGCCGAGAGGATTTAAATATGATCTATTATCCGGAATACTTTAGGACTCAAGCATAACAGGTCAAGGATTACTTAACCTGCATCACTGGGAAATTAGTGTATTGCAGATACATGCATAAATTATTATTTTTGGGCAGGGGTGATCCTTTACAGAGGAGCTAGATTTTAGAATTCAGGATCTTCCACAGAGCATCATTCAGAAGTAATTCACATCTTTGTTAGTCCGAGACTTGCACATTGCCTTTTTTGCAGAGCTGGTTAAAAGTGACTTGGCAGTGCCGATTGGTATGCGGTATCGGTGATGTTGAACATGCATCCAGCTGGGGAAATGATGCTCATCTTTTGAAGTGCTGTTGATTGCGTGCACTATCAGCTTGGTCTTGAAAGATTACAATCAAACCCTGTTAGCATGATATTATCTTGAATGCACCATTCGATTTACAGTTTTAACGAGGTAGAAAATGGCCTTCTGCTTTAAAAGAAACATTTAAGGTTTTGTCCTTCTTTAAAGACCATGTGTCTGTGTCCCCAATATGTAACTTCACACACCTACACTTGACTATCTCCTCCCGTCATGGGATTTAGCCCTGCCATGCTTCATCCTAGATTGTAAGCGTGTAGCATGTAGAACCGCCTTTAGCACCAATAACTTGAAGTAATCTTTTTATGTATGATTTTATCAGTCTCTCACGTTGTTATGGAGGAATTTGGGGCCACTACAAAGTTGCTTCAGTTTATTGAGGTTTGCTGGCATTTGTTTATGCACAGCTCTCCTAAGCTCCGGCCACAGCATTTTATTCGGGTTGAAGTCTGCACTTTTAGTGGGCTATTGCAACACCTTGATTATTTTCTCTTTCAGCCATTCTGTTGCAGATTTGCTGGTGTGCTCGGGATCATTGTCCTGTTGTATGACCCAATTTCGTCCATGCATTAGCTGTCGGAAAGCCTCACATTTGGCTCTAGAATACTTTGGTAGACTGAAGAGTTCATGGTCAACTCCGTGACTGCAAGGTTCCCCAGGTCCTGTGGCTGCAAAACAAGCCCAAATTATCACCCCTCCACCACTGTTCTTGACAGCTGGTATGAGGTGGATGTTCTGATATGCTGTGTCTGGTTTTCGCCAAACATATCCACTTTGGTTTCGTCTCTCCAAAGGACATTGTTCCACAATTCTTGTGGCTTGTTTAGATGCATCTTTGCAAGTTTATGCCATTTTGCCATGTTCCATGAGAGAAGAGGCTTTCTCCTGTCAACACATCCAAACAAACCATACTTGCTCAGTATGTTTTTCTAATTGTACTGTCATGAACTTGGACATTTGACATGCTAACTGAGGTCTGTAGAGTCTGAGATGTAACTGTGGGATTGTTTGCAACTTCTCTGAGCATTGGACAGTCTGACCCTGGGGTGAATTCGCTGGGACATCCACTGCCCAGAAGATAGCCAACCATTTTGAATAATCATTCTCACTATAGAATGATGGTGTTGTTGGTGATGTTTGGTCTTATAACCCTTCCCAGTTTGATGGGTAGCAACAATTGCTTCTCTAAGATCATTGCTGATGTCTTTCCTTCTTGGCACAGTGTTCACACACACACCTGAAAGCTCCAGACCAGCAAACTGCTAAAACCTCAGCTATCATAGAAAGTAGTTATCAATTAATCAAGGGAATTTGATTAGCAGCACGTCTGCTACTTAGCCCCTTGCTTCCCAGGGACTAAGTAGCAGTATCAGTGTACTTAGTTTTTTACACATGGCTTCTCCGTTTTGGCTCTATTTTTGATCACTCAATCTATATGTCATGTGGTGCTGTTCATCCAATGTTGTATTTACCCAAGTTTAAGACCTGCTGAGGAACAGATGATTGTTATGTCCTGATATGTAAAACCATAGAATTCGTATAGGGTGTACTTTCTTTTCCCCATGACTGTATGTGTTCACTGTAGTCTTCTGCAACTTCTCAGTTTCTTTACAAATAAGAGTATTGCACTGACATAGTAAAATGAGAGTTTCCCCTACATATACCTGCAGGAAATGTATATTTTCATATCTTTATTGAAGTATCTTTGCCCATATTTGACCAGACATCTATGAGATTTCCTTTTAACGAACGTCTGAGTAATTACAACATAACCGCTCGCAGCAGGGACAGCCACAGAGTTGAACTCTAATCTTAGACTTGTTATATATTTCACTTCAAAAGGAGAGATTTAAAGGGGGTTTTTTTTTTCTTTTTTTAACGTCTTTTAATGTTGATCCAACAAAAACTCCAGGATGAAATGTGTGCTTGTTTAAAGCAACTAGTGAGATTGTCCTGTTCCACCATGAGCTGCGGAATTTGTAAATCTACAACGGGCTCGGAGAACTTCGGAAAACGACAGCAAGCCCTCAAACCGATGGGTTGGGAGTTGCCAGCTGGCCCCAGTTCCGACAAAACTTTTTTAACCGTACAACATGTTCCACGACAATGAGAGGTTCTAGCTAACGAAAGAATTCGGCTGGAGCAAAAAAAAAAAAGAAAGAAAAGCAAACGTATGAGGACAGAGAGGAGCAGAGGTCGTACAAAACATTGCAGATTAACGGTGTCAAAGGTGACGGCAACGAACTTGGCAGTAAGAGAGGAGATGCAGGAGGACATCGTCACAAATGACTGCAGTTAAATAAAGACCAGTTATTAATACAATGTGGCATTAGTCCAGCTTTGGACGGGGCGCAAGTTTATAGATTATTTATTGCTCTGAAGAGTAATCTTCCATTTCAGTTGAAGGCCAAAATCGTCCAATTTCTTTCATTATTTTCTTTTGACCACATCTTCTAGGTATATAATTTCAGTTCTTATTTTTTTTCCTACTTAAAGAGGGATCCAACACCTTTTTGTTTTCATAAAAGGGGGGTTTAAGAAAGGAATTACAAGCTTAAGGCCAAAAAGTTGTCCAATTTGGCTGAATTGTTGTGGAGCATCAACTCTGACGCCGAACTCTCACCTCTGAAAACATGGAATAGTAGGGTTTAACACCCCTTTAACTTGAAATCGATATAAAAGATGCATGCAGCAGGGCAGTTCTGTGTTGTATCATTTTAAGAGCCAGGGATGGGTGAGATCAGGCCATATAGAAAATGGTACATGCGGACAGGACAGGCCTGTTATGCAAACAGGCTTTATGTTGGACCTGACAAGTTGAATTTGGTAAATCCATTCTCTGCAGTTTTAATCTTCACATTTTAGATTTGTGTTTTCCCCCCAGCAAGGCAGGGTCAGCGTGTCTGAGTGGACTTCACTTAAGATTAATTCTTTCTGTTAGTAAATTGCTCCGAGAAACATATCTGACCTGCATAGACCATTATGCCGGAGCTATTTAAGGGGTGGAGGGTGGGGGGAGGACATAATTTGCTGTCAAGTTGCCAAATACTTTTTTTGTTGTTGTTGTTAATCATATTTTTCTATTTAAGCTCTGGGCAAGATTTAATAATAAACCTTGGAGCTGATTGACTGTTTTGTAGTACTGGTCCTATGTATGCCTCTATAGCCTATTGATAGTTGGTAATCCATGATTTATTCCTCTGTGTCGTCAAGCAATTAGATTGAAGTGGATCTAATAATTGTGTGAGTCTTTATATGTTCTTATTTCATTGGTGGGTAGAGTATTCCATCGAGTCTTTCTGCCCCAATGTATAGTGATTCGATTTCAAGGCGCAAATTAGACCCCTCGAAAAGAGATTGTTTGTTTGTTTAATTTCCACCAATGATATGATTAAATGAGTGTGAGCATCAGAGAAATGTAATTGGTGGGAATCGTAAATTAGATTGGACTGGATTCCAGAATCCTACTGGACACAACAAATTAATGATTAAATTCTAAATATTCAAACATTATCCCAAACTACTACTTCCACGATAAAACATGTCTGAACTAGATGGAAGAAAGGAATGTACCAAAATTACATTTGGGGGGGGGGGGGTTTGTCGCTCTAAATCATCTCATCCAAACCTGGACGATTGTGCAAAGAAATCCCATGTTATGCCCTTTAGGGAAATCAAAGCCTAGATGGAGAACACACAAGATGTAGCTCCACTTAGATCTTTAATAAACGTGAAATTTGCAGGGAATTGGGTAGGAAATTTCAGACTTAAGGCCAAAGTAGCCGAGTTGGAGGTATTCTTCCGTTTGCCATTTCGGCTGTTTATGGGCATGTACCAGAGCAATGTAGCGCAAGCAACGTTTTCTTTGTACCGCTGGCTGCTGAATAACACCGTGACGGGTTTTTTCAGAATGTCGGCAGCCGGAGGAGAAGATCGCTACTAAGTATCCTGCGACGTAGATTTTACATTTAATCACATTCTTTAGAGTAATACACTTAAATAGAAGATGTACGTTTAACTAGTGAAATGAAAATGTTTTATTTATATACATAATTACACATTTAAAAAAAAAAAAAATAATTTAGTATTATTTAGGAATTTATTAATATAAAGTTACTAATGATGTCCTCTGCTTTAAAGAATAATCTTCATCAGCTTGTTTTATGGGAGTGAGTGAAACAAATAGAGATGAAAAGATACAAGCCCCTGTGGGTGCTCCGTTAATAAAATACCCCGCGTATAATGTGATATATTATGCTATGAGTCTCCATTTGTCAGGAACTACCCCGCAGTAGTTCTCCTGTGTATGCCTGCCTACCTGTCCAACCATCGCATACGCTTGCAAGCGCGTTCCCTGACTCCAGTAAATCCCGTCTCCACACTAGGCGCGCGTCCGATGACGTCACGTCCGTCGCGTACCCGCGAGACGCGGGAGAATTTAAAAGGCAGAATCACCAAACACTCCTTGCTTGGTGATTCTCATGTTTATCCCGGTTCCCTGGCATTTATCTCATATACTTATTCTGTTGCTGACCTTGGATTCCTCGACTTCTCTTCTGCCTGCCTGTGCCCCTGACCCTGGACCGTCTCTTCGTATTTGCTGTTATTCTGATACCTATTGATCCCGGATTACCTTATCGTTTTGCAGTCTCTCTGGCTCCCTCGACCTTGGTTATTATATCCTTGACCCTCCGAAGTCTGGATTACAATATTGCTGTATTTCTGTTGTGGCATCCTGCTACCAGCTTACCCTTCAAGTTCTGGATTACTATATTGCTGTGTTCCTGTCTGTAACCCACACAAGCCTGGACTATATTTGCTGCCTGGATTCCTATTGTGGTTTCTTACTTGCCTTCCATAGCGTGGTTTCCTCACAGTCCTAGACAGGTTAGTGTCATCTGCATATTGACCTCCATCCAGTACCTATTCATCACACCATTTAATGCTTTGCCGCAGAGTATTACCCCGTGTATGGAGAGGCGCATATTAAATTCGGTTTGGCAGGTGAATTTGAAAATAGAGAAAGAGATAATAAAATAAAAAATAAAAAAGTCATGCAAAAAAAAAAAAAAAAAACATTTGGGCGGAATGAAAATATTCAAGATATAGAAAACCTGGTTCTGAGGATTTTTATTTAAATGATCCAGAATCAGTTATGCATATGAATGGACCAGTGGTGATTTGCTTCATTCAGAATGTAATCGTCCTTAGTCCTTCCAAAGTCGCTCTATGGGAATAGAGAAGACGGTCCAGCTGAGCATCTCCTCCCCGGCCTGAGGCGTGTTACAGATGCCTCGCACCAAACAGTGCTGCCAGGTCCTTGACACATGGCAACCTGGAAGTCCAAAGAGTCTTCTCAATAAAGAAAGATTTGCTAGGAATTGAGACAGGAAATTCAAACTCAAGGCTGAAGTTGGAGAATTTTTCCAACACTCCTATATTAGTCTTGAAATTCCCACCTCGATTGCCTGCACTTTTCTTATTGAGCTTCTAAAAGCTGCTCCACAAGTGGCCTTCTATCTGCCACCATATCCAGGACAAATGGAGTGTGCATGATTGTGACACATGCAAATAATCATAATACCATTACTTTTTCCTGCCCACCATATCTGCTCCCCTTTATACAGAAATGCACTGTTTGAATGCCAGTCTCTTTGGCTATATATGTCATTTTATCTTGTAAAACTTGTACAAGAACGTTTCCTCGTCGAAGCACCTGTGTTAGTTGTGTTAGTCATTTTGACAAGTAAGAACCTCTTCCTGGAAAAGCCAGACGCGTTAAACCATTTAAACAGCCTAAATCTATGCACACTTAGCTACTTATCTCTATAAAAGCAAGTTATTCTGAGCAGAACGGTGTTTGTATGTCAAAAAAATATCCGCAAGATTTGCTTTTACAAACAATTTAAATGATGGCTCTTGAACGCCATCTGAATTTCAATTATTCAAGACTTGCAAAACAAAACAAATTTATCAGGCCTTAAATGTTGCTTCTGCGCACAGCAATACAGCGTTTAGTGTCTTTTTTTTATTCTTTCTAGTCCCTGTAAAAATACAAACATCTTGCTGCCGTAGAAGCTTATCACGTTACAATGCGAACTACGTCGGCTCACTGGTCACATGATTGGTAGGTGCGCATTTCACTGAAGGGTTGCGGAGTTCATTTAAGGGAATGCAGTAGAGTGACGTTGCCCTGAACAGTTTAGGGCTTGCCTGCTGGTTTTAAAAAGGGACTAAGTCTGACCCAATCAACTTTTAACCGGGCAGGAGCTGAAGCCTTTGCATGGCTCTGTGATATGGTGGCTAGAAGGAGACGCCAGTTAAAGGACGACTGTAGACAAAAAACTTCAAACATTGCATCACGTTTTCATAGAAATGCTTTAATGAATGAGAATATAAACAATGCAATCTATTGGGCCCTCTTTGCTCTGTTTAGCTCTAACAAGGGGTGGACATGTTTAGAATCTTTGCTCTGTTTAGCTCTAACAGGGGGTGGACATGTTGGTGAGAATCTTTGCTCTGTATAGCTCTATCAGGGGGCGGACATGTTGTTTAGAATCTTTGCTCTGTATAGCTCTATCAGGGGGCGGACATGTTGCTTAGAATCTTTGCTCTGTTTAGCTCTATCAGGGGCGGACATGTTTAGAATCTTTGCTCTGTATAGCTCTATCAGGGGGAGGACATGTTGTTTAGAATCTTTGCTCTGTATAGCTCTAACAGGGGGCAGACATGTTGTTTAGAATCTTGGGTCAGATCTTCCTTCATCTGAACCAAGGTGAATGAAGTCCGCCCCCTATCAGAGCTGTACCGAGCAAAGAAGCCTCAATAAGTTACATGCTTTATATTCTTGCATTAAAACAATTCTATTTGTGACTTGTACGTTCTCGCAGTGGATTACTATGTATTCTGATTGGATGAGCCATATATTCACAACAATATGATAACAATATATTTATTACATTTTGGAATTAGGAGGGGTATCACACACCCTACTTTAAGCCTTCCTGTTTGTATATTCCTATATTGCTGAAATTATTGTTTTAGTTATATGTTTACTGTTGACTATGTGTTGGGTTTTCCCACCCTGTTTTATGAAGTCTTAAGGACCGTTTGGCTCCTTCTGGTATCTTACTTGGTGATATTGGATCAGCATGTTTCGCCATCTGCCTATCATTTATACGATCTGACATGCTGTTTGATCGGCGTAGTTTCCTGTTCTCACTATTGCATTGTTGGCTTCTCCACATACTGATGTTTGCCAATGCTTGATGCTCTGCAGCCTGCCTGCACTCTTGGACCTTCGACTGGTTTTCCTCTTGAACAGCCTCCCCTGGGAACATGCAAAGGCAGATCCACGCAGCGTCCGACGGCTACTCGAGTACTCTGGTTACATATTATTTACTCCTTTGGATCGAGAATACAAGTACTGCTTCAAACACTTTTACCTTCAAAGGCGCAGCACTTGTGGTGTTCAGGGGAACAGGACTGGAGCTTACAAGAACTTTTACGTCTCTGAAAGTAATTGCATGGTTGCACCACCTCTCCTAAACATACAACGGTCTAATAGCCAATTTGTCACAAAGTGAGTCAGCTCCCTTCTGCTGTGAAACATCCTAGCTGCCTCTGAAAAGCAGCTTCGGACGACATTACCGCATAAAAACTCCTTAGAGGGCGACTGTCGCTGTCCTGATGTAATGTCGCCATTTAATAAACCGCGGCTAAACATTGATTTTTGGCTTTTCTTTTTAATAGAGCAAATTCCTCATACAATACTGATTTTTTTTTTTTTTTTTTTTTTAAACTATACTGTAGGCCGCTCTGCAATCAAGTGACATAATGCTCGTGTTTAATTCTCACTGAACGCCTGTGCGCCAGTGTAAAGTCTGCATACTGCGCGACTGCCTTGTGTAACATGCCCTGCACGTTATTGATTGCCGCTCAGACGCATGCATCTTCATAGATGATGTGTGCCTCGGTAGTGCTCGTGAGACAAGGTTAATATTGGATGAAACAAGCATTTCAAAGCCATTTCTCCCTTAATTAGTACATTTTTCAAACTTTTTCACAGCACATATTCTTTGGACCCTGGGATTCCTGAACAGGCTGGGAGCAAAATAATACAGATTTAATGTTTTGGATCAATTCTCTGTGCTATCCCCTTCACGTCCATAGATGACCTGATTTGTTTGTTCCCAAAGGAATCTTAGGCATGGAGATCATGGTACGTCCCAGGGATAGGCAAAGTGTGGTTAGAAGGATTGATTCATACCACGATAATCTCTGATAAGAGTGCGGTTTCCTTCCTCCTTCACTTGTGTCAATCATGTAAATGGGAGGGAAGAAAATGTGAAAAATTAACTCGTATGAAAATAGTAGGAGTGAATTTAAATGCTCTTGCAAACAATTAGGAAGTATGACGGTGTAGTAGGAGGGAGAAGGCGGACAGAGAGACAGACACAAGACGTCAGCGCTGTAGTAGAAACGGCAGAAGATATAAAGGTAAGGTGTTCGGTCAAGCACATTAGACTAGGTAAAGGTAAGTATTAAGAAAACCTTTCATATGCCAATTTTCCATTTATCGGGATTAATCGCTGTTTTAACAGGCTTTTCTAGTCCATGCTAAAAAAACGTGAATTAAATTAAGTAAGTACCCTCCCCAAAATAAATGTTGAAATAAATAAGTTAATTATTGACTCAATGTTGAAAAACACGGCGTAAAAAAAAAAAAAATAGTTGTCCTTTTTAAAGGGACACTAAACTTTATTTTTCATTTGTGCTTCTAATATAGAAGCACAAGTGAAAAGTTAGTTGTCCCTAGTATGAGGATGAACTGGCGTGTACTTTTGATAGTACTTTTGATAGTACACGCCAGTTTATCCTCTGACCGACCAGTTGCCATGTTTCCATAGGAATCCATCTGTGCGACTTAACTAGGTCCATGCTGAATCTATGCAAAAATGAGGGTGGAGCGAGAGACCCTCGCATTCGGCTGTCAGAGCTGGGCGAGCCTCCTCTCTGATTGGCACGCGACAACCGGCAACTGCTGTGTCTCAGATGTGAGACACAGCAGATAGTAAGCCCCGTGTGTATCTATTACGATACACGTCTGGTTTACTAAATTGACCTGGGACATAGAAACATAGAATGTGTCGGCAGATAAGAACCATTCAGTCCATCTAGTCTGCCCAATTTTTTTGGAATACTTTTATTAGTCCCCTGTTCCCGGTCTTATAGCTAGGATAGCCTTGTGTCTATCCCACGCATGCTTAAAATCCTTGACCGTGTTTACCTCTACCACTTCTACTGGAAGGCTATCCCATGTATACACTACCCTCTCAGTAAAGTAATACTTCCTGATGTTACTTTTAAATCGTTGCCCCTCTAATTTCAGACTGTGTCCTCTAGTTGTGCTAGTTTTTCTTCTTTTAAATATACTCTCTTCCTTTACTGTGTTGATTCCCTTTATGTATTTAAATGTTTCTATCATATCCCCCCTGTTACGTCTTTCCTCCAAGCTATACTTGTTTTGTTTAACCCTTGCTTCCTTTAAAGAAGCAAGGGTTAAACAATGTTTAATGCTCCTTTTAAGGCCAATTTATTTGCATCTCCTGTCAGCACTATGGATAGTGACTGTCCTATAACTAGCAGACAGATTAATAATGGTTCAGTGTTCAGAGACTCTCCACATACAAATTATACCTTGATTTATTACGCCTGTGCAAGACGCCAAACATTACTATATAGTTACAAAACCAAAATATCCCCCAATGTAATCTAGAATGGTTTCCCGGAATTCTCCTACAGTTTGCAGCGGGAGTCTGTGATGTCACCTTGATAGGCAAATCACACAGTTCCCATTGAAAGTAATGCATTTGCCTCTGGCGTCAAATATGATGTCATAAACAGGAGACGCCACAGGTAACACATTGGGCCCGATTAAGTGACACAAAACTGATTACTGTTTTTTTTTTTTTAAACTAAAAGATGTTCTATTGCCGTCTGTGATTCAATGACATGAGAAACATTGACCCTGGTAATAGAATAAACCCCATTTTCTCTTAATGCATTTATTTGCAGTCCTGGTAACACAATGTATAGATTATTTTTTGTATTCAGTACATTCACAGGGTAAATAATGTTTTAAAAGACTCTTTAAAAGAGTGCAGTCTGTAGAGGTTATAATGACATTTGTAAATTTACACACAAAAAAAATCTCACCGAAAAATTAAAGCTTTTATCATTTCCCAAGTTGATTAAAATTGGAAGTAATTCTCCATGTTCTCTGATTACATCACCGATTCCGCAATCATTAACTCTTGCTTCTTGTAGCGTAATTATCTGACATGTACATTTTTGCGTTTCGCCCTGTATTTTGTCAAACACATAACCGTGATTTTCCTTGATTGACCCATATGACATCACATCTAACGTTTCAGAAATGGCTGATTATCTCCTTGTTTTGGAGACTTCAACAAAAACAAAAAACATAAAAAAAAATATCCTATTTTTAAAAAACAATTTCTAGCAGTTTTTTTGTATGAAACAGGTCTGTCTTTAGCCTTATTCACAGTACCAAATTACTTTTTTTATTTCAGTTTTCGACACGGTTTTAGAGATTAGGGTAATCCTGGTTAGTTTAATATAAAGGGGGGAAATGATAGCATGTTTGTATAGTATAGGTATTTTAATTTGTAAATTCTTTAGTAATTACACTCTTGCTTCTCCGACGAGGCTGCTTTAAAGGGACAGTCTTGTCATCCTTTTAACTTTGGTGCAAGTTGTAGGCACAACAGGGTAGACTAGGCTGAAACTTTTTTTCTTTTTTGATTCTTTCTTTTAATCTCTGTAAAAAACGAAATTATACCTACGTTTGTAAGTGAACCTCCCAGTGTCCGTCCTCGGTACTGCAACAGTGCGGCCGAACTGGCCTTACGCAAGCGCAGTTCATGATTTACCCATCAACCACTGCTCTGGCTTGAATTATCTCCCAGGTACCCCACGTTTACTGTTGGAGATGCTTGTTCATGAACATCTCCATGGAAACAGGCACACTGAGGGGGGGGGGTGCTTTTGGGGGGGGGGGGAGAGAGAATGAATAGCATTGGTTGAAGCAGAGAGAAAAAATAAAAATCGTCACTTTTGGAATGCTTCAAAAGCCTCAAGATCTGAAAACTGCTTTTAAATGTAAATTTATAAATTTTTAAGTTATGACAATTATAAAATATGCATATTAACCCCTTAGTGACAAGACATTTTGATGGCCCCATGTTGCAAGGATCTGCACACAATTCCTGTAAGCTAAAAACATCCCAGTTCTTGCTTGACTTGCATACTTTAGGGCGTTGTGTTTAGACGTGGCCTGCGGTTGTGAGGCCGGTTCGCTGTACTGCCATATTCTCTGAAACGCCTTTGGAGACGGCTTATGGTAGAGAAATGAACATTCAATTCACGGCAACGACTCTGGTGGATATTCCTGCAGTCAGCATGCCAATTGCACGTTCTATCAAAGCTTGCCACATCTGTGGCATTGTGCTGTGTGATAAAACTGCCCATGTTAGAGTGGCCTTTTATTACGGCCAGCCTAAGGCCCACCTTCGCAGTAATCATACTGTCTAATCAGCATCTTGATATGTCCCACCTGTGAGGGGGATGGAAGAGAAGTGCTCACTAACACAGATTTACACAGATTTGGGAACACTATTTGAGTGAAATAGGCCTTTTGTGTACAAAGAAAAAGTCTTAGATCTTTGAAGTTCAGCTCATGAAAAATGGGGGCTAGAACAAAAGTGTTGCGTTTATAATTTTGTCCAGTGTACATATATATATATATATATAATGATATATTGGGGCATCTGGTGGGTGAAGCATCACAAACTTCTCTGCTTCTTTGTTCCTGGACCTGATTACTCTGAGATCAGGATCAGGGACGAAAAAAAAAAAATGGCACTTTGATATTTTGATTAGATTTTTGGAGATTAAGGGGTTAAGGAGGGACTACATCCAAGCATGAAATAAGGTTTTACCCTGTATGACAATGTTTCTGGATGGTACAGTCAGAATATATTCCATAGTGATTTGTGATGCTCGTGTGTCTGCTACTGCTGAGCTTTCACTGTGACATGTACATGCATTCGCTGGTTATCAGTCTCATACGCTGCATTCTAATTACAATGTTACAAGAGCCGGCTTGGTTTATTAAACTGCAGGCGATATCTGTAGCTCTGCTGGACACCAAACGTTATTTTTCATTTGTGCTTCTAATACAGAAGCACAAGGGAAAAGTTAGTTGTGCCTAGTATGAGGATTATCTGGCGTGTACTTTTGATAGTACTTCTGATAATACACGCCAGTTTATCCTCTGACAGACAGCTGCCATGTTTCCATAGGACGCAGGCAGCCGTCTGGTCGGCGACAGTCTTTTTGCATGGGATCTGCTGGGGGGGGGGGCTTAACACGCAAAAACGATGGTCTCTCTCTGTGCCCCCGCTCTGATTGGCTGTCTCCGTGTGAGAGTCACATGCGCAGTGGGGGCCCATGGGGTAGCTGCTTTGGGCCCCCAGGACTGAATGGGCCCTGGGAAGCTGTCCCTTTTCCCTACACTTTTTTTTTTTTTCTGTTTAAATTCACTACCTACTTTCATTTGTTTAGTGCATTTAAGTATTATTTCTGTCTCTAAAGTTGCTATGAAGGAAGACCTTATTTTAAATAGGGGTTTGATTAAAATTATTTATTTTAAATACATAAAATCTCTCCTCTGAAGTCTCAGACTGGGAAGCTTCTGCAGTTAGTCACAAGTAATTGTAAACAAACTGTAGAAGGGGAGAGGGTCTGGAAGAGACTTAGTCCAGTGGGAAAGTATTAAACAATGACCTGCGAGTCCAGCCTTCCTCTCTACACTACTGTTTTGCATGGGGCAAAAATGATCCACTCTCTCAGTGCATTGATCAAGCAGTAGGACTTGAGAAGGTTGCGAATCTAGAGGCCTCTCCTAACCTCAAGGAGCCCAGGACTACATTCCACCTCTTGTTGAATACCACTGCTGAACTGAAGGCACACAAAAAAATATCAAGCTGAAGTTTTTAGCAGAGAGAAAGCTTACACCTATTGTGACAAACCAATGTTCATTGACCCAGGACATACTTGAAAAGAGAGAATTATTTAACATAGTGCTTGACAAATCCCTGGAGCCATAGCTCCTAAAACCCCTACTGCTGGCTCCTAACTTTTTTGATTGTTTTACATTGAAGTTTCATTTCCCTGGCTCCTAAAACATAGAAACATAGAATGTGTCGGCAGAAAAGAACCATTTTGTCCATCTAGTCTATCAAGGATAGCATTATACCTATCCCACGCATGCTTAAACTCCTTCACTGTATTAACTTCTACCACTTCTACTGGAAGACTATTCCATGCATCTATTACCCTCTCAGTAAAGTAATACTTTCATTAGTCCCTGGCCTTATCTTATATCTAGGATAGCCTTATACCTATCCCATGCATGATTAAACTCCTTCACTGTATTAACCTCTACCACTTCTACTGGAAGACTATTCCATACATCCACTACCCTCTCAGTAATGTAATACTATCATTAGTCCCTGGCCTTATCTTATATCTAGGATAGCCTTATACCTATCCCATGCATGCTTAAACTCCTTCACTGTATTAACCTCTACCACTTCCACTGGAAGACTATTCCATACATCCACTACCCTCTCAGTAAGTAATAGCCAGGCTAGCTCCCACAATAGCTCTTTCCGGCTCCTAAAGGCTACAGAAATGTGTCAAGCTGTGCTGTGCACACATGCATTTCCTGGTATGTTGTCCCTTTAAACTTTTTTATTTTTATTTTTTTTTACCCACAAGTAGCATTGTTTAAGACCTTGATATAGTGCTAAGCTATAAATACGATACAAGCCTTCATCAATGTATGGTTATAGCTGGTATGCTTTTGTTTGTTTTAAGTAAAACATTTCTGGCACCAGTGTTTATTATGCTCCTAGATGTGCATAGTGTTTAATACATTTTAATATCTGTGGAGTGACGTGTGCACTCCAGCCAAGAATTCCTCTTCGGTTAGCCTTTCCCTCGGCCTCCTGTGCTGCATCAAGACAGTACAGGTCCTTATGGATAACCATAAACCTGGCAGACATAGCTGACACACTTCAACAATGAAATATATAAGGCCTGTGTCTGTGGCTAATTTCTTCCATAGAATCCGACGTGAAAGATTTGGTGTTTAGATAAAATAGACGGCCGCGCGGGGGCATCGTAAATAGGGTCTTGATCTATGGCAGTGGCTACGAGGCTTCATAAAGTAAGCTGGGCTTTGAACACAAATTGCATGGCCGTAAATATACTATAGGCAGTCTAAAGGGACAGTACGGGCGAAACGTTTAATGCTAGGAACACGTACTTTAACGTAGCCAATACTGTATATTATATATCGGACATTTATTTTATATAATAAATGTCTATATCATTTTTTTTTTTATTTTTACAGACAGAGTAGTAGATTACAGACTATGTAAATAGTAAAAGAAATATAAGAATTAGTGTTTCAAGAAAATTAGAAAGCTCACCATTTTGTTTAATCATCTTCAGTTTATTTCGAAGGTATGTATTTTTAATTCTCTGGTATTCATCCATTTTGTAGATTTTTCTTATTTGTTCTCCACAAGGCCACTGCCTTTTATGTGTTCTGGACACGTTTATTAGTGCTACGATGAAGCACCAATGGGGGAAAAAAAATTTCCCCCTCCACTCGGGAATGTTAGAGACACTCCAGCCATTAAAACCAACTATGATGCATCTGATAGTGGCTAGTGTGTTTTTTGTACTGCAAATTACATTTGTGTAAGTAAATACCATAATTCAGACACTACTTCTTTTTTTATTTTATTTTTTGTACAAAAAGACACAAAGCATGACCGTGTTAGTTTAACATCTTCCTACTGATAAGTGATTTCAGTTATTTCTTGTTGATTTCCGACTCTATTTCGGTCTAACTCTCTCCCATCACCCCCGCCCCCCCCCCCCCAGCTTGGTTGGGAATTTACACCAGTCACTGCTTTATTGAATCCACACACATTCAATATCCCTTGTGTTGTTTCCTTTGCTGCTGCCATAAACTGTAAAGATTACCAGTAAGTAATAATGCCTGTCCTAATCTCCCCACGCGTTGGATGACAATACAGTGTAAGCATTGTGTGTTTGACACCTGCAGATCATTATATCGGGAAAAGCTTTGTTGACCGACGAGTACCTGACATGGGCCACAACTTGATTATTTTTGGCCACTCACAATAGTAATACCACAAGCCTCCAACAGCATCATCTGTGTTACTGTACTTCCTTTGCTGCTAATTAATACATTTGTGTAAAAAGCTTCATGCACACTGTTGGAAGCAACTAATAATTAAGTAGATTTGTGTAATTACCATGTTTTGATGTTGCTCATTCGTTCCAGTATTAATCATTGTTGTAATTCTGCATTAATGTGGGGTTTTATTAAGGTGTACATAACGAGGGGGGGGAAACCATTTCCCCTCGTGACATTCAGCTAGCCGACATTTTGAGTCGACAGCTTCATGCTCCTCCATACTATACAAAATAGTAGTCATTTAGCTCATTACAAAATATTAATATTTGTAATAAAAATGTGAATGCCTGGGTACCACTTGAGCATGCCCCTGTCTCCTCTAGTCGCATATTCTGAATATTATCTCTTCCAATCATCCATCACCTCTTTTCCAATCATCCACCACCTCTCTTCCAATCAGCCACCACCGCTCTTCCAATCAGCCACCACCTCTCTTCCAATCATCCACCACCGCTCTTCCAATCATCCACCACCTCTCTTCCAATCATCCACCACCGCTCTTCCAATCATCCATCACCTCTCTTCCAATCATCCACCACCTCTCTTCCAATCATCCATCACCTCTCTTCCAATCATCCACCACCTCTCTTCCAATCATCCATCACCTCTCTTCCAATCATCCACCACCGCTCTTCCAATCATCCATCACCTCTCTTCCAATCATCCACCACCGCTCTTCCAATCATCCATCACCTCTCTTCCAATCATCCACCACCGCTCTTCCAATCATCCATCACCGCTCTTACAATCAGCCACCACCTCTCTTCCAATCAGCCACCCCCTCTCTTCCAATCAGCCACCCCCTCTCTTCCAATCAGCCACCACCTCTCTTCCAGTCATCCACCACCTCTCTTCCAATCATCCACCACCTCTCTTCCAATCATCCACCACCTCTCTTCCAATCATCCACCACCTCTCTTCCAATCATCCATCACCTACTTTAAAAAAAATGCACAAATGACTTTCTTACCTCTCCCCCTTCCTTCCAAATTAGCTCTTCCTAAACTGCCTCAGCCCCTGACTGCATTTCGCCATCTAATCTTCACAGATGCTGGCTCCCCACCAGTCCTCTAAGTAGCTCGACCCCGACACTATATTTTATTAAATGGATGCACTGTACTGTCAGCGTGTCAAACCATTGTCGATTCTCAATGTTATATTCTTGTTAGGATTGGTCGACACAACCAGGCATGTCATTAAACTATTCCCATGGATACGTTAAACAGTAACTGGCCCTAACTGGTCCTTCACCCAGTACGAAAGCAGCCCAGTTAAACCCGTGTTAATATTTTTTATAATTTTTATTACTATATTTTCAGTAATCTATATGTGTTTACAAAAGCTAGCTATGAAGGCCTGCTCAGTCACTGACCCCACGCATTTCACCAAGAATATTTTTGCTGCAATAAACGGGAGTAGCTGGATTCAGCCGTCAATCTCGCCGATTATTGAACCTGTATTTACTCAGCTCTGGGTTAGTTAAGGATTTAATACATTAATGCAAAATAGTATTTTTTTTTTTCAAACGGTCACCCATGGTTCCATTGGCTCAGTACTGACATGTTCATTTATCAGACCTATATATGAATAAACTCTGTACATTTTCTTGTAAGCCACAGTCAACACAGAGTGTTGTTCAAAAAACTGCAGTCATTTAATGATTTATTTTTTTCTCTTCTCCTTCTAGAAAATACCAAAGCTCGGAGCAACAAATTTGCAGAAAAAAATGAACTTCAAAAGTATGACTACGTCTTGCACCCAAGAACGACGGGTTTCACATTTATTGTTGATCGCCTGAGAGAAGGTAATCGTTCTGTTTATCCAGAGAGAATTTTAACGCCACTAATATATAAGACAAAAAGCATATGTGTGTGTGTGTGTGTGTTACTCTTAACATCTGGTATAATGTGTGATCTGCAGCCTACTGCATCTTTTGAGAGGTTCAGGTTGCGAAATGAGTGAGAATTCCATTATTCAATAAATTGCTCAATATGCAGTAACCTTTCCTGCTTGTCCATGGCACTTTCCCTAATGAAGTAACAGTGTAGACCTTTTGACTAACATTTTTAACCCAAAGTGACGAAGAAAGATGAATTAAACATCTCAAACATCTACCACTTTTCCCATTCCGCCCCACAACCGTCCCCTTTCCCCGTTCCGCCCCACATCCTTCCCCTTTCTCGTTCTGCCCCACATCCTTCCCCTTTCCCCCTTCCTCCCCACAACCGACCCCTTTTCCCATTTTGCCCTACAACTAACCCCTTTTCCCGTTCCTCCCCACAACCGACACCTTTTTCCCGTTCGCCCCACAACCGACCCTTCTTCCCGTTCCGCCCCACAACAGACTCCTTTTCCCATTTTGCCCCACAACTGACCCCTTTTCCTGTTCCGCCCCAATACCGACCCCTTTTCCCGTTCCGCCCCACAACCGACCCCTTTTCCCGTTCCGCCCCACAACTAACCCCTTTTCCCGTTCCTCCCCACAACCGACACCTTTTTCCCGTTCGCCCCACAACCGACCCTTCTTCCCGTTCCGCCCCACAACAGACTCCTTTTCCCATTTTGCCCCACAACTGACCCCTTTTCCTGTTCCGCCCCAATACCGACCCCTTTTCCCGTTCCGCCCCACAACTGACCCCTTTTCCCGTTCCTCCCCACAACCGACACCTTTTTTACGTTTCGCCCCACAACCGACCCTTCTTCCCGTTCCGCCCCACAACCAACCTCTTTTCCTGTTCCGCCCCACAACCGACTCCTTTTCCCGCCTCTCCATATGATTCTTTTGCACCTCTCTGCACAGCAGCTCGGCATTACCAGAACTTTTAAATGGGCATTCTTTGCACAATGTAGGGACCCGTCAAGTTACAGACGTGGCATGCGTGCAACATGTTTACAGGTGCAGACAATGGCAAAACCAGATTATGGAGATCTCTGTTTTTTGTTTGTTTTCTGCTCAATCTGAAGACAAACTGCTTTATCTTCTAATATATGTCATCGAATGCTATTTACAAATAACAGCCTAGATAAAGGACAGCCAGGTTTTTGGTCAGTTGGTACCCGCAGGCACAAATAAAACATATTATAATAAAAAAAAAAACCTCTGTGTCAAGTGCTTGTGATTATGTGAGTTGGATGTTTAAACTGCTTTGTAATGATATCTAGATTATATCTTGCACACCGGTGTCTTTGTTCAGAGCAACATATCAAAAGGGGTATATTCCTGGTGAAATAAGAAGGCTGGATTAATGGGGTGTATTAATTAAAAGGCAGATGTTTACAAGCAAGGGGTCTGCGCAATTCAAGCAAATTACTGTGTTCATTTTTCTTTCTGCTGAGCGTATCATACTAATGAATCTAATCGACTGGTGGCTGATACAGTTACACATTCCCTTGACTAGTTCCCTTTCTTGACCCTAAATAAATATGTCACCGCAGCCCATTACTGATTCTTTTATCCTGTATGTTACTTCCCAGCATGCAATGGCTTCCTTCTTCCTTATTTGTTTTTCGGGGCAGTCCTGTAGGCTGGCGACTCATATCCACTCAATCCCCAAAAAGATCAAAACTTAATTCCACAAGTTGGGGGTGTCTAGCTTCACTCACTCCCACCCTGACCCTACTGCTTTTGGGCAACACCATCCACCTTGGAAGCAAGATTTGTATTGCTCCTCCCATTTGGAAGCCATTCCACCCATTTTTGACCCGTTCTCCCACGTTTGTACTTCTATCTCAAAGCCATTTTCAAACCAGCCTGTGCGTCTTTAGCCATGGTGAACTTCTTTTTTGTCCACGCAGGCTTCTAAATTACCAATTTTCGGAGATGTTATGCTCTGGTTCTATTTATTTATTTGTAAATACCGTGAAATTGGGAGCAGATAAAATGTACGTGCTTAACGCAGGTCTACTTTATCATGTTAGAATATATTCATTAGCGCCCTCTAGGCTTGGAAGACTGACTAAACTCACACTGACAAGCCTATTGTAGCCAGAAACCTTCTGACATTCTCATGCTATTATGTTCTGTTTGAGATAAAGAGACCGTTTTAAAATATATTCCATCCCCTTACAAGCCAAAGCGATATATATTGGTGGTAATCAGCAGAGAGATCATGCTTGTATCACTCAGCACATCCTTCGCTTCAGCTACAACTTTGATCCCCAGTGGCTTTTTTTTTGTGTGAATTAATTTGGATTCTTGGCAGACTCCATTCCTCGGGGGGGAGAGAATAAACCTGCGCAAGAGGCAAAGAACATTATTTTACTCTAAAAATAGGACTGTGAATATAGTCGCAGGAATCAAATTTGTCATCCAAGTCTGCAAAAAAAAGAAAAAAAGAATTGAGCTGTGACTGGTATGTATTACACAGACCACAATAAAACTGGATTATCTCCAGTGTCTATAAATCTCACATCCGGATTTTGTATGCGACAGTGAAAAGCAATGTAGATTCACGTCATTGTTTGGTATAACTATTCCCTTCCTCCATGAATCAAGAGAAGTAAATGTGCTAGAGAAGTATTTCCCTGGTCCTACTGATGGATTGAACTGCAGAACTCTAGATTGTAAGCTCTGAGAGCAGGGCTCTCTACCTCATGTATCAGTCTGATCCTCTAGATTGTAAGCTCTGTGAGCAAGGCTCTCTACCTCATGTAACAGTCTGATCCTCTAGATTGTAAGCTCTGTGAGCAAGGCTCTCTACCTCATGTATCAGTCTGTCTCTGTTCATATAACACAGTCTGTAATTCCCTTTAATCTAGATTGTAAGCTCTGTGAGCAGGGCTCTCTACCTCATGTATCAGTCTGTCTCTGTTCATATAAGGCAGTCTGTAATTCCATTATATCTAGATTGTAAGCTCTGTGAGCAGGGCTCTCTACCTCATGTATCAGTATGTCTCTGTTCATATAAGGCAGTCTGTAATTCCCTTTTATCTAGATAGTAAGCTCTGTGAGCAGGGCTCTCTACCTCATGTATCAGTCTGATCCTCTAGATTGTAAGCTCTGTGAGCAGGGCTCTCTACCTCATGTATCAGTCTGTCTCTGTTCATATAACACAGTCTGTAATTCCCCTTTATCTCGATTGTAAGCTCTGCGAGCAGGGCTCTCTACCTCATGTATCAGTCTGTTTCTGTTCGTATAATGCAGTCTAATTCCCTTATATCTAGATTGTAAGCTCTGTGAGCAGGGCTCTCTACCTCATGTATCAGACTGTCTCTGTTCATATAACACAGTCTGTAATTCCCTTATATCTAGATTGTAAGCTCTGTGAGCAAGGCTCTCTACCTCATGTATCAGTCTGTCTGTGTTCATATAACACAGTCTGTAATTCCCCTTTATCTAGATTGTAAGCTCTGTGAGCAGGGCTCTCTTCCTCATGTATCAGTCTGTCTCTGTTCATACAATGCAGTCTGTAATTCCCTTTTATCTAGATTGTAAGCTCTGTGAGCAAGGCTCTCTACCTCATGTATCAGTCTGTCTGTTCATATAACACAGTCTGTAATTCCCTTTATCTAGATTGTAAGCTCTGTGAGCAGGGCTCTCTACCTCATGTATCAGTCTGTCTCTGTTCATATAACGCAGTCTGTAATTCCCTTTTATCTAGATTGTAAGCTCTGTGAGCAGGGCTCTCTACCTCATGTATCAGTCTGATCCTCTAGATTGTAAGCTCTGTGAGCAAGGCTCTCTACCTCATGTATCAGTCTGATCCTCTAGATTGTAAGCTCTGTGAGCAGGGCTCTCTACCTCATGTATCAGTCTGATCCTCTAGATTGTAAGCTCTGTGAGCAAGGCTCTCTACCTCATGTATCAGTCTGATCCTCTAGATTGTAAGCTCTGTGAGCAGGGCTGTCTACCTCTTGTATCAGTCTCTCTGTTCAGCTGACAGGGCCTTCTATGCTCTGTACCAAGTGCTACATAATTTGCAGCCGCTATATAGATAGATGTTAAAGTAATGGTCACTAGCAGACTTTGGATTTTGTGGGCCTTAAAACTCCCAAAGATTCAGATTGAAAAGGGCACAGTGTTATACCGGTCGGTGGAAGTTTATGATGCAATACATTTGCCATGAGTTTTCCTACTTTTGAGAGTGGATGTCAATATTATACCCTATGGAGCTCCTATCCTCTATGGAGGCCCCATCGAGGCCGGTATTTATTTGAAGAAAAGGTGACAACCCTAGCTGCAAATGAACAGCAGTTATATCACTGAATATCAAGGTTTATTTATAAACAAGAGAAGCCACAGACACATTTAAAAGACATTTTTCTCAATTTATGTATAATTTTAAATTATTTTCTGTAATCTTTACAGTCACAGTATAAGCAATGTGTATGTGACAGGGTCCCTTTAAGTGGAGAGCTGTAGGCCTGTTTGAGAATATAAAGGTAGGTCTATAAGACATACAGGGCATTAAAGACCACACGGGGTATCTTGATATCTTCTTTACTTTGCTTTCCAAGGATGATGTGAGTTACTAATTAGAATACTCCGGCACTATAAGCACGGGTTTGGAAGGCATGATCTGTACTCTTTCTCCTGTGCTAACCTTCTCACAGCAGGATGTTTTATTAATCACAGTCAATTTCCACAATTAAATATCCAAGCGTTTTCCCACGTTGTTGATGAGCAGGTAAGTCACACGCCAGCATTTTCCAGCCATCCACCTTGAACAGCAGCTTTGTCTTGGCTGGGAATTGCTCCTACACCATATCCCCCCCCCCCTCCCCCCCAAACACACACAAGCTGATGAGTTAAGGGTCTTCTCAATTTGAATTGCAGGGAACTGAGATGGGAATTCCAAACTGAAGGCCAAAGTAGCGGAGTTGAAAAAATTCTCCCATTCAGCTGCACTGGACATTTATTCCAACTCTGCTGTAATTGACCTAAAGTTTGAAATCTCCGTCGCAGTTCCCTCTGTATTGAATAGCTCTTTTAGTATTTAATCACACAGTATGCCCATTAATATGCCACTCTTTGCCAGTTAGTTTGCCACAGCCAGTTTTTCCATTAATTTACCACATCCAGTATGCCCATTAATATGCCACATCCAGTGTACCCATTAATATGCCACTCTTTGCCCATTAATTTGCCACAGCCAGTATGCCCATTAATATGCCACATCCAGTGTACCCATTAATATGCCACTCTTTGCCCATTAATTTGCCATAGCCAGTATGCCCATTAATATGCCACATCCAGTGTACCCATTAATATGCCACATCCAGTGTACCCATTAATATGCCACTCTTTGCCCATTAATTTGCCACAGCCAGTATGCCCATTAATATGCCACATCCAGTGTACCCATTAATATGCCACATCCAGTGTACCCATTAATATGCCACTCTTTGCCCATTAATTTGCCACAGCCAGTATGCCCATTAATATGCCACATCCAGTGTACCCATTAATATGCCACAGCCAGTATGCCCATTAATATGCCACATCCAGTGTACCCATTAATATGCCACATCCAGTGTACCCATTAATATGCCACTCTTTGCCCATTAATTTGCCACAGCCAGTTTTCCCATTAATTTACCACATCCAGT
Source organism: Pelodytes ibericus (assembly GCA_036172795.1). Classification (NCBI taxonomy): domain Eukaryota; kingdom Metazoa; phylum Chordata; class Amphibia; order Anura; family Pelodytidae; genus Pelodytes; species Pelodytes ibericus. The sequence goes on from CM069862.1 coordinate 15,075,956, forward strand.
ATGCCCATTAATATGCCACATCCAGTGTACCCATTAATATGCCACTCTTTGCCCATTAATTTGCCACAGCCGGTTTTCCCATGAATTTGCCACAGCTAGTTTTCCCATTAATATGCCATTCTTTGCCCATAAATATGACACAACCAGTTTTCCCATTTAATATGCCACAGCCAGTATGCCCATTAATATGCCACAGCCAGTATGCCCATTAATATGCCACAGCCAGTATGCCCATTAATATGCCACATCCTTCTCCCTTCCCCAGCCTTCCATGCAGCCTCTCTCGCACTCCCTGCGCACTGATCTGGTTTGAGCAGCAGAAGGTCATGTGACACTGGCGCTGAGACGTCCGAGCAGTGCGTGCATAGTGCGAGAGAGGCAGCATGGAAGGATGTCTGTGCATTGAACAGACACCAATAAGAGAGCCTGGAATCATACTCATGGATATTAAACATGGGGGTTCCATCTACAGCACCCAAAAATATAATTATATCCGCACTCCTCATGTAAAGTTATCCCTCTCCAGGTACTTTTAGGCATTTTGATGTACAATTTAAAAAGTAAAAACAATACACAGTGAAAGCATTATCCATTTGCATAGATCCCTGATTGTATCTTCCAGGATAATTATTTGCCTCCTACGCCATGATCTACTTTTAGTCTGGGGCAGAGTTCTTAAAGTGGACCAATTAGCAGGAGCGATCCGTTTGGGTTTCATGGTAACTGATCCACTTTGACCCAGGATCTTTACGCCCCTCCTGTTGTTCCTAGGTTTGATCAGTTCTAACCCTTCTCTCTCTATGTGTCAGTGATTGCGGAGTGGAGAAAAATGACACTGTATTGGAGCTTTGGACCTTAAAGACCAAAGCACCATCAGAGGTGAAGGGGTTTATCTATTTATGTTTAAAATTCCTTACACTTGGTGCAATCTTTCAATTAAACATGGCGTCATTATCTTGTCCACAGTTGTCATTTAACAAAAGAGCAAATGTATGAAAAAAAATATCATCTTACAGAACAATGTGTGTCTGCATAGAATAACCTTCCAGTGGAAGTGGTAAAGGCCGACACTGGACAAGAAGTGAAGAATGCCTGGGCTTATGGGTAACGCTTATCCAGACACCAGATAAAGATGAGATGGACGCAATAAGCAGGGCATTTGGCTCTGCTGTTACAGTCGGTGTTAATCAGTGATAAGAGACGTTCAGGGAATTAAATGAAACTCTTTTTAGGGGGGGTTTATAACTTCGTGAGGGTCTGCTTCTTTAAAACTGTATAGTTTATACTATAATAATGTGATAGCCGGATTAATTGACCGTAATTGTTCCAGCCTTCCCATAACATTCACTTTAAACCACACTGACCTCTAGTGCTAAAGAATGGTGATGTTTTACTGGTACCCAGGCGATAACCAGTCAGAGTTGGTAAAAGAGAGTAGGCATCCTCAATATTCCAAGCAAAGTAGAAACTCCTGATCTAGATTTAATAACCTGTTTATTATATTGGCTGTTTTCCAATATCTGATTAGCTGGGTATTTTATCTTCTATAAGGATCCAACATCATCTGCACATTATTAAATCTCACAAAAGCCCCAAACTAAAAAAAAAAAATATTTAAGTTTGTGACTAAATGCTATATATGTTGTGTTTTCGTTACAGTCATTTGAGTTATTAGACTACAAGTGTACGTTTTCATCTGCCATATATTTTTATTGTATATTTTACTTAAAGGGACTGTGTCACCCAAACAATGTTTATACTGTGAATGAAGAGAATACAAAATGATGGGATTAAATGAGGAGGACATTGTGTGTGGGGGGGTCTCCTGTGTATGACCTCTCCTCTGGCTTCCTATGTAAATTACAAACGCTCCATTGAAAGCCAATCCGTTTGCATATCTTTTATATTTTTCTCCTAATTTAGGCATTTGCTTGCAGTTTCGCTAAAGCAATGTAGAGGTCATTTTTCATGTTCTGGGTGTTAACTGAAATACAGTTAACCATCTACCCGTGGTGGTCTGCCTCTAGAGATTGGTTCACCTTTAATTTTACTAGTCATTCCCTCCTGGCAACATACAAATAACATAAAACATACATAGTCGCTACGAGCCCCCAGGGACCCCCTTACAACACTGGCATACTCCAGTGACAGGTCCCCAACATGTACTGGCCCTTCAGGTCCCGGCACCAGTTACTCTGTCTGTTACCGTTCCCCGGAGTTGAGTTCAAAAATTGAACACAAGGTGGAAGATCTCAACTCTGTGTCCTTCACGGGAGAAGGAGGGGGGGGGGGACCTCTTATTAAACAGTACCCCTTTTCCCACCTTAACATACTCACATACCGTGGTTTTCACATATATTTCTTCATTGCGTCACATACCCTTATCTAATATGTTCCAACATACACCCCCCCCCCCCCCCACCCCAAACCTTATTCCATAGTAAAACTCGTTTTTATTTGGGTTCTAGTGTACAATGATATCGTCGTAACAACAAAAAAATATATATATATATTTTGTTTTATTATGCAATACCCCTTTTTACACATTCACGTACAGTGGTTTTCATAGTGTATATATAGAAACATAGAATGTGTCGGCAGATAAAAACCTTTTGTTCCATCTAGTCTGCCCAATTTTCTAAATACTTTCATTAATCCCTGGCCTTATCTTATATCTAGGATAGACTTATACCTATCCCACGCATGTTTAAACTCCTTCACTGTATTAACCTCTACCACTTCTACTGGAAGACTATTCCGTACATCCACTACCCTCTCAGTAAAGTAATACATTCATTAGTCCCTGGCCTTATCTTATATCTAGGATAGCCTTATACCTATCCCACGCATGCTTAAACTCCTTCACTGTATTAACCTCTACCACTTCTACTGGAAAGCTATTCCATACATCCACTACCCTCTCAGTAATGTAACACTTTCATTAGTCCCTGGCCTTATCTTATATCTAGGATAGCCTTATACCTATCCCATGCATGCTTAAACTCCTTCATTGTATTAACCTCTACCACTTCTACTGGAAGACTATTCCATACACCCACTACCCTCTCAGTAATGTAATACTTTCATTAGTCCCTGACCTTATCGTATATCTAGGATAGCCTTATACCTATCCCATGCATGCTTAAACTCCTTCACTGTATTAACCTCTACCACTTCTACTGGAAGACTATTCCATACATCCACTACCCTCTCAGTAAAGTAATACTTTCATTAGTCCCTGGCCTTATCTTATATCTAGGATAGCCTTATACCTATCCCATGCATGCTTAAACTCCTTCACTGTATTAACCTCTACCACTTCTGCTGGAAGACTATTCCATACATCCACTACCCTCTCAGTAAAGTAATACTTTCATTAGTCCCTGGCCTTATCTTATATCTAGGATAGCCTTATACCTATCCCATGCATGCTTAAACTCCTTCACTGTATTAACCTCTACCACTTCTACTGGAAGACTATTCCATACATCCACTACCCTCTCAGTAAAGTAATACTTTCATTAGTCCCTGGCCTTATCTTATATCTAGGATAGCCTTATACCTATCCCATGCATGCTTAAACTCCCTCATTGTATTAACCTCTATCACTTCCGCTGGACGGCTATTCCATGCATCCACTACCCTCTCAGTAAAGTAATACTTCCTCATATTACTTTTAAATCATTGCCCCTATAATATTTCCTCACAGTGTCACGTAAACTTATTCCGTTTTTCTAATATTCAGTGATATCATCATAACATGAGGATATGTTGACGTCTGCCCCAAATACTTTGAAAAATAGAGGAAACCCCCAATGTAACCCACATTTTGCTCCCTTAACACTCTCAATTCTGGGGCAAAGGATCTTCTTCAAGTCCTCGTAGGGTACTATAAATCTGGCAATACCAAAATGTTCACAGATTTTGTCTCTTGAATTTTGTTTTCTCTCTTCGCCTTCAAAATACTCTCCCTAAACTGGAACGAAGTTCACGATTAAATCTCATACCGCTGATAGAGCTGTATCTCTTAGTTTATTTACCCTATGGCATCTTTCAAACTGTGCACTTTGGTTCTCAAAATTGATGCCCAGTGTTTGAAAGAAGCCCAATAGAAATAGCTTCACGCCGCCCTGTACATAGCTTTTAGGGATATTCCTTCATCTCCGGTTATTCCTCCTGGAACGATCTTCCAGGTCGCGTAACTTAAATTCTATACCTTCAAACTTTTTCTCCCACTCTTTTAGTGTTTGTTTGGTCTTAGTTTCTGATGTTCCTACCTTGTCTTCCACTACGCGCACTTTATCTGTCAGTGATGCTATGTCTAATTTATTGTCCTTTGCACTATCTTTGATTTCTTTTTTGATTGTGTCCAGCAGCTCCTCCAACGTATGCTTCATAAATGACTGAGTGGCCATAACATTTTCCGATGGTAGTGTGCCTTCTGATATATCCTCCATTGAATTTGCTATCTCAGCCGAGACTTTGTTCACTTCATCTCTGGTATATCGCGGGGAGAAAAATGTGGATGACCTCTTCTCCTGTCCCCAGTTCCTTTTTTCCCTTATCCCTTTCTCTTTTTAAACTGGGGGGGGGGGAGAGGAGGGTTCCTTCCCTTTCTCTTTCTTGTACTCCCCCCTCCATTTGACTCACAATCAAAATAATTAAAGAGTATTTATCTACCAATGTCTACTATTTTCTTGCACCGGGCCTGCTCCTGATATGGGACCTTGGATCGATGCTGTCATTTTCCCAGCTCTCATCCCGCGTGGTGTAAACCTCTGTTTCACCGTATGTCTCGCTTTTAGGTCCGGAGCTCGGTACATGAGACGCCTTCAGTCATAGCTTCTAGATCTGGAACTAAATAATGTACCTCCTCTTGTGTAATATAAAAATAGTTTGCTCCTTGCCATTGTACAGAGCACTAGCGAGACCTCATTTGGAGTATAGTGCAGAGCACTGGTGAGACATCACTTGGAGTATTGTACAGAGCACTGGTGAGACCTCACTTGGAGTATTGTACGCATTACTGGAGACCGTATCTCCAGAAGGATATTGATACTTTGCAGAGAGTTCAGAGAAGGGCTACTAAACTGGTTCATGGGTTGAAGGATAAAACTTACCAGGAAAGGTTAAAGCATCTTAACATGTATAACTTGGAGGAAAGACGTAACAGGGGGGATATGATAGAAACATTTATATACATAAAGGGAATAAACACAGTAAAGGAAGAGAGTATATTTAAAAGAAGAAAAACTACCACAACTAGAGGACACAGTCTTAAATTAGAGGGGCAAAGATTTAAAACATAGTATCAGGAAGTATTACTTTACTGAGAGGGTAGTGGATGCATGGAATAGCCTCCCAGCGGAAGTGGTAGAGGTAAACACAGTGAAGTTTAAGCATCCGTGAGATAGGCACAAGGCTATATTAGTGTAAGATAAGACCAGGTACTAATAAATGTATTCTGAAAATTGGGGAGACTAGATGGACCAAATAGTTCTTATCTGCTGGTAACACACGTTTCTCCTTGAATTTCTCACTTACACCATCCCTGCCTGATCTTGCGGATGAAAAAAATGACTTTTTTGTTTGTTTGTTTGTTTAAAGATGTAATCATGCAAATCATTTTGTACGTCTCTTATTTGGGCCTTGGCAGTAATCACAAATCCTGTGTAATCCGTATAATCATAATACTCCTATGATAAACAGGACTTTCGCACATTGGCAGTATATATTTACTATTGCATAAGGTTTTTAGATTTTGTCATTTGTGTTCTGTAACCAAGAGATTGGATTTCACGGTAGCTTGATAGCTCGTCCATGTTTACCCTGACGGCAAAATACTCCAGATGGAGTCCAGATGGGCCCGGCCTTGCTCTCCTCCAAATCTGGGGGCCCGGCCTTGCTCTCCTCCAAATCTGGGGGCCCGGCCTTGCTCTCCTCCAAATCTGGGGGCCCGGCCTTGCTCTCCTCCAAATCTGGGGGCCCGGCCTTGCTCTCCTCCAAATCTGGGGGCCCGGCCTTGCTCTCCTCCAAATCTGGGGGCCCGGCCTTGCTCTCCTCCAAATCTGGGGGCCCGGCCTTGCTCTCCTCCAAATCTGGGGGCCCGGCCTTGCTCTCCTCCAAATCTGGGGGCCCGGCCTTGCTCTCCTCCAAATCTGGGGGCCCGGCCTTGCTCTCCTCCAAATCTGGAGGCCCGGCCTTGCTCTCCTCCAAATCTAGGGGCCCGGCCTTGCTCTCCTCCAAATCTGGGGGCCCGGCCTTGCTCTCCTCCAAATCTGGGGGCCCGGCCTTGCTCTCCTCCAAATCTGGGGGCCCGGCCTTGCTCTCCTCCAAATCTGGGGGCCCGGCCTTGCTCTCCTCCAAATCTGGGGGCCCGGCCTTGCTCTCCTCCAAATCTGGGGGCCCGGCCTTGCTCTCCTCCAAATCTGGGGGCCGGCCTTGCTCTCCTCCAAATCTGGGGGCCGGCCTTGCTCTCCTCCAAATCCGGGGCCCGGCCTTGCTCTCCTCCAAATCCGGGGACCCGGCCTTGCTCTCCTTCAAATCCGGGGGCCCGGCCTTGCTCTCCTTCAAATCCGGGGGCCCGGCCTTGCTCTCCTTCAAATCCGGGGGCCCGGCCTTACTCTCCTTCAAATCTGGGGGCCCGGCCTTGCTCTCCTCCAAATCCGGGGGGCCCGGCCTTGCTCTCCTCCAAATCCGGGGGGCCCGGCCTTGCTCTCCTCCAAATCCGGGGGGCCCAGCCTTGCTCTCCTTCAAATCCGGGGGGCCCGGCCTTGCTCTTCTTCAAATCTGGGGGCCGGCCTTGCTCTCCTCCAAATCTGGGGCCCCGGCCCTGCTCACCTCTAAATCCAGGGGCCCGTACTTGCTCGCCTCCAAAACCGTCTGCGTGATCATGTGCCTTAATACGTGCAATCAGCATCCCCATGTATCTCTATGCAAGACCTCTAGCACCCAGAAGATGCTGGAACTTGCGCTTTTTCCAACCAAACAACAAAAACAAAAAAACATGTTATTAAAATGTTTGCCTAGGTGTTTTCTCTATCCCAGATTAGATTGATACTTTTGCTTCAACGATATCGCTTTTCAGTCCCTTCCTGCGCTGCTTTATTTTTTTTTTTATTATTTTTTTTTTTTTTACTTTTGTTATTTTTCCCTCAACATTCCCTACTAATTTGTAGGCTTTTTTTTTTTTACTTTTTATTATATAAATATAATATTTTATAACAAGAATAATAAAACATACTTGGAAAAAGCAACCAGTTAGAATATACCAGTGACTATATACAGCTAATAGTCCACTCTCTGCTTACAAATGGACTCTTGACGGTACGAGGTTAACAAACTCCTTCCTAGATAATTCATAGCAAAAATAATCCATACCTGCTCTATTTTTCAAGCGTGTTCTTGTTTTCTCCTGTGCGCACACAGCTTCCTCTGACATCACGCACCCTTGGCAAACAGCAGTATAGTGCGTATGTTATACATTACTAATTTATCCTGCCATGCATGGGGTTGCAGATCATCATTATCCAGTGCTCCAATATCTTTTTATGGGTTTTTTTCTGGTTCATTAATTTATCTTTTTAAATTATTTTTTTCTTGCTGCTTTTTTGATTTTAAGATTATTGTTATTATTATTGTTGTTACTTTGAAATAATTGGTCCAGTTCTATTTTTATTTATAAGATTTTTTTTTACTATTTTATTATATTTTTAGTGTTTATTAGAATTTTGTTTTATCTATTTTGTGTCTTCAAAATGTGTTGTGCAGATATTAATACTATTAATAAATGATTACAGAGCAATACACGCAAACTGTTTTTGTTTGTTTTTTTTTGTTTTCTGTTTCCGCTATCAAACGGAAACTTCTCATTAAATAAGGTCTTCTTACATTTCACTGTTTGCAACACAGTAAGAGTTCTGGGAACTAATTAGCCAGCATTGGGTAGGAACATGGAAATATATTAAAAATACATAACGGACCGGGCATGAATAGTTAATGCCAGCAAAGCATCACTTTATTCCTTTACGATTTGCGTGGAATAAGATTCTAGAGACTTTTCGATCAACAGAAAGAGGCACAATACTTGTCAATCTCCACAAAAGAATTGTACATAATTGTATTTATTTTTAACAATATTAATCCGGCTATGAAATATTTAGGTCAGAAGTATGTTGTGCAGCTTTTGGTGGTGTCTGGGGAGCGATGTCTGTATTGATGTCCTAAGGAGTCCTCTTTCGCCATTATTTATCTTAGGAGATAACAGCCTCATTACTAGGTTGTAAGAAATGACCTATGTAGCCTTTTACGGAAAAGAAAGAGAGAGCGTGGTGTCTAGATGTCTAGTGCGGTGTGAACTGTCATATTAAATTGGGATATTTTAAGTAAGGGGGTGGGTTTATTCGCAGCCTCCGAAATGTTGTTGATGAATTAGAGGGCAACCTCTATCATACATAGAAACATAGAATGTGTCGGCAGATAAGAACCATTCGGTCCATCTAGTCTGCCCAATTTTTTTTTTTAAATACTTTTATTAGTCCCCCGTTCCCGGTCTTATAGCTAGGATAGCCTTGTGTCTATTCCATACATCCACTACCCTCCCAGTAAAGTAATACTTCCTGATATTACTTTTAAATCGTTGCCCCTCTAATTTAAGACTATGTCCTCTAGTTGTGGTAGTTTTTCTTCTTTTAAATATACTCTTTTCCTTTACTGTGTTGATTACCTTTATGTATATAAATGTTTCTATCATATCCCCCTGTTACGTCTTTCCTCCAAGCTATACATGTTAAGATGCTTTAACCTTTCCTGGTAAGTTTTTTCCTTCAACCCATGAACCAGTTTAGTAGCCCTTCTCTGAACTCTCTCCAAAGTATCAATATCCTTCTGGAGATACGGTCTCCAGTACTGCGTACAATACTCCAAGTGAGGTCTCACCAATGCCCTGTACAATGGCATGAGCACTTCCCTCTTCCTACTGCTAATACCTCTCCCTATTCAACCAAGCATTCTGCTAGCATTTCCTGCTGCTCTATTGCATTGCCTACCTACCTTCAAGTCCTCTGAAATTATTACTCCTAAATCCCTTTCCTCAGATGTTGAGGTTAGGACTGTACCAAATAGTCTATATTCTGCTTTTGGGTTTTTACGCCCAAGGGGCATAATCTTGCACTTGTCCACATTAAATGTCAGTTGCCACTGTTCTGACCATTTTTCTAGTTTAGCTAAATCATTTTACATTTGGCTTATCCCTCCATTGATTATACATTGATGGGGGTCATGTATAAATCTCCGCAATGATTCAAAAATTCAGGAAAGGTTTTTTGTTTGTTTTTTGAAACAAAATTGTTGCTGATAATTTTTTTTCTTTCCATCTATAAATGTTTTGTAGCAACAAATTGTGCTTCTGTCAACCTGTGGTTGGCAGAGATTTTAAGTGCAAATTTAGGTGCAATCCTGATTTATAGTTACCGTATGTATTTACACACACGTTGTGTTGAATGCAGGTGTGGACTGTGGACACAATAGTGTTAGTGTTATTTCTGCATTGCTCAAACATTTCTAAATACACAGTGTCACTTGTGACCTATATCAATGTACTAGTTACTGAACACGTTTGTGTTTTTCGGTGTATAGCGGCCTAGTTGCCTAGTTAACTCTCTAAACCATGGAAGTGAAATATCCAGCTCCTCAGGTATTGATGGACTAAATTCTCACTATTCAAGCGAATACCGAATTGCAATCCTGCCTACCTGGTCACTTGGGTTGCTTGACTTTTCCCCTATACATTTCACATTTTGCTGCATGCTGTCCTCGTTAGTTTCCCCCAACTACGGTAGTTATATGTGTCATTGGTGATGTGTCAAACCGTGGCTGGGATACAAACCTTTGTTTCCACACACTGAGAACCTCAGAAGACATGCAAACATGTTTCCAAAAGACTAATCGGACCTACGGCTTTTTCCATTTCTCAGGTTCTGAAGACGCAGTCAATTAGAGAGACGTAGGTGATAAAAATAGCCAAAATGATACATTTGAAATGAATGCTGAATTCTGATTGGTTTATTAGTGTTCTTAGCCAATCAGAATAAAGGCAGAGGTCAAACCCGCAGGTTCTAACAAACTAATGGCAGCTGCCATCTGCTCTAAAATGCAGAATTAATTTTGCAGTAGCAGCACCCATAATAATTACTTATATCTTTTAATTTTCCTGGAATGTGTGTTTATTTATAAGTAAAACTTATGTTGAAACAGTACAATGCTCCTCGATATCAGATTATTTGCATTTATTAGACTTGTTATGACATTAATTCATTTTTATTTTTGAAAGATATCTCACTGGGTCAATGCTCCATCCATATAATCTGTTCAACCATCAGAATTGCAGGGTCGTGTCAGCCCTTATCCTTCCAAAGTAGCCAGTATGAGTACCATTAAATTGTGTATTAATAAGTAACATCCCAGGACGTACTTAACAACCAGAGTATATTTAAATGTAACTTCCCTGGTTAATCACTGTTTTTTTTTATTTTTTTATTTCTTACCTCCATGCTGCCTGACACTTCCGTTTATTATGACGGAAATATCTATAATAGACGAAAGTGTCAGGCAGCATGGAGGATCACCCTGCTGCCCGAATGTCCCTGGTGGCTAGCGGGGGCAGCTGGATGATGTCTGCACGATAGGCGCAGACATCCCCTGCTGCTGCCCGGCACTTCCGCCGAGACTTTTGTGATGAAGCCGGAAGGACCCGGCTTCATCATAGAAGTCCCGGTGGTCGTGCCAGGCGGCAGGGGAGGATGTCTGCGCGCATCGCGCAAACATCCCCTGGCTGCTTGAGATGGGGATCCAGGTCCCCTGCAGCTCAGCGGGGCACCTGGATCCCAGTCTTATAATCTGACCTCGATTTGAGGTCAGATTATAAAACGACCTCGAATGTAAGACATTTGCTCTGAAAAAAAACCTTGTCCTATATTCTAGCAAATACGGTATATGTCAGGCCACAAAGTGAGGCGATGAACATAAACATATTTTCCTTTTAGAATTTATGCATTTGCTTTCACCAGCACGGTTTATGTTAGCCAGGCCCTATTACCTCTTGGCACCTAATGGTATTTTTGTCCTTAAAGATGTTGTCAACTTCAACATTGCTTATACAGTGAATATCATCCCTCCCAACTTTGCCCCCCGGCGTGTGGGGACACCGTGGCCATAGTCTGGGGAGAGGGCAGGACACCGGGGGCGGGGTCTGGGGGAGGGGGTGTCAGTGCTACCGCACATTTGGGCCATGGGTTCTAGGAAGTGTTAGAATGTCCTACTGCGGAGAGAGGTTAACATCCATTGTTGGTTTACTTCGTGTAACGTGTTGAACAGGACTGAGCAAGCTGCTCTACATTTCTAATGAACTTTCAAAACAATCCATTTTTAAATGAATTGGCAGGAAGTAAAAAAATACGAACTAATCAAATAAGATCAGCCGAATAATCAGGAGAGGATTAAACGCGCACATTGCAGTACAACAGTCCAAAGTCCTGTCTTTTGTAATAAGCTGGCATTGTGTGGTCGCCTCAGTTCTCCCAAAAAAATACCAACGCAGGCCAAGTTCCCGGAGAGCAGCCAAGGAACGTCTTGGACACATTCCACATTCTGTTTGTTACTCCGTAAATGTTACTCCATCATTTTAAAGCGACGTTCTAAGGAAATGGTACAGTTCTTGCTGTAATGAAAAGTGTTTTTTCGCTATTAACAAAAATACTTTTTGGGAATCTGATTCCTTAGACCTACTTGTTAAAGGACATCTGATTGCATCCTGGGGGGGGGGGGGGGGGGGGGATTTTCTGTGCGCTAGCAGACAGAACCCGTCGGCGACCAGACGGCCGCCTGCTTCCCATGGAAACATGGCAGCTGCCAATCAGAGGATAGACTGGCAGGTACTATCAACAGTACCACCCACTTTATCCTCACACTAGGGACAACTAACATTTCACTTGTGCTTCTGTATTAGGGACTTTAGTGTCCCTTTTTAAAATACAGTCTTTCAATTCCACATAACTTCCAATTTTTGCCCTTTAAAGCTTTTTGTCATTGGTGGGTTTATTTTATGGGTTGTTGTGTGTATAGTATGCAGTCTTTGCTAAAAAGAAAGTGTCCTATATCAGACTTCAGCAGTCACATCACCAGCCACATGCATTTTCTGGAACACAACGCTTCCCCGGCTGCTACCCAAGACCATTTGGTGATGGATGCTCGCTTCCCGGTCAAGGTCATCACACCTTCATGCTGCATGCATGCATGCATCCAGCCGCAAAAGTCTGCTACCTGCCAGGGAACCAGGAACGGTTACTATATGATCACCTATCTTTTATGAGACGGAGGGGAAGAAGGGTCTGGGATTTGTACTGCCATTCTTTTTTTTTTTTTTTTACTTTTATGAAGATCCAAACTTGGGGGGTGCTGGTGTTATTTTATATTCCAAAAATACAGGGTTGATTGACAAAAGTGCATTCCAAGTTCTAGAACTGAGCATAACGTTAGGAACATTCCGTTGGTTACTATGGTGACTGCTCCTGTTTTTGAACATCGCCCCAGAATTATTTTGTACATGTGGACCCCAGTCATTTTGGGTGGCTGAGTGTCATGGATACCGACGTTCACAGTACTTTAGCTACTGTGAGATATACAGCTAAGATGATGGTAGCTGACCATCATGGGAAATACAACAGCAGGAAGGTTTTTACATGAAAAGGCTAATATGAGCCCTCTTCCAACGTTCCTACCATCTTTTGGTGCTCGGCCATCTTGGATGCTCATTTGGAGCTCCTCCCTGGTGACCGCTGGTGTTGGGGGAGCTTCAGGTGTCTGCTTCCTGCTGCCAGAGAGCAGCTTCTGTTCATACAGCCACGTACAGGGCTGTGCTGTGGCAATATGGCTTCAGATCGCGTGTCCATCTAATTAGCCCTTTGCTCAGTGTGATTGACACTCGGGAGCTGGCCGGAAGAAGCCAAGATCTGCAGCTTTGTGTAGTGAGAGTGGATCGGTCCTGTAATTTACTGTGCTGCCCCCCTCCCCCCCCCCCCCCATTTCAAGTCTGGACCCTCTCCCCCTTAGTCATGTCCGCCAATTGTCTCACATTACGCATCACAGTCCTGATTGTATGTCCCAACACCACCCATGTGTGTTAGCGCTGACACTTAGCCTGGCAAGTCCTGCCCCCCCCAGCTTCCCAGGTTAGTAAGGCAAGAAGTTGGGAGCTATACCCTCAGTTGTGTATGTCCGAGGCTTCCCTTGATTAAGTTTGCATTATCCAGTAGTAGAAATCCGTGTGGTTGGCCATTTAATTGCATATGTCACTCTGAAGTCTTTCTGTTATTTTAGTTTCATGTATTTAACTTCCTCACTAATCTCCAAGTTTGCAGCGCAGTATTAATACAGGACCAGCAGCCAAAGGATTTACATTTTCATTGCACACTATTTACAAAACCTTCGGGTCGCTGGCTGTACAAATTCTCTTCCCGTAACCGAGGTTGGCCAAGAATACAATTTAGAACCAAGGGCTTTATATTGGCAATTTATTCAGAGAACGATCAGCATTGTGAGTCCTATGTTTGCAGGAAGTGATATTTTACATACCTTGTCTTTTTTTTCCACCTTTTAAAGCTGTGTTTTAGTTGTTTTTCTTTTTTGTTTTTTGTCTATTAAATGCTTTTATTATATAGTGTTGTTGTACTAGAGACATTACTAGGATAACACAGCTTAAATGATAATTATTATTGTTTTGGCAACCTATCCTTTATAAAAGTGTAATTTCTTTTTTTTTTTTCTTTTTTTTTTACTTTTATTGAAATCTTTTATTTTACATAAGCTCCCTTCTTGGGCATATTTCTTTTTTTTTTTTATATATAACATTTTATTGAATTTTCAAATATAAAATGACATACATACATTCATTTAAAGTGCCAGACATTACAAAAAATTACGAGAAGTTGGTATCAGAATTTTCCTTTAGGAATTTGGGGGAAAAGTGTTTGGCTTTGTGTAAAAAAGTGTAATTTCTTATATGTTTGAACTGATTGCTTGTGTTTGTGGCAGTTTTTTTATCTGTTTTACACTGGAAAAAAAAAAGCTTGTAGGCCTTGGCCTTCATCCTGCAGAGGTTTTAAATGGCTGTTGATGAGTAATCGGTGTGATGGCTGGCTGTCCTACATCATGGGATTTGTGAAACTTGATGATTTTTAGGGGATGGCGTGTGTTAAGTGGGTTCTAATATATAATAGTAATAATTGACAAGTGATCATTAAAAATGGGGGACGAGTTATAACCTAGTAAGAAAGGACACCTTGTTAACTTGGTTTAGTGCATAAAAGGGGGGAACTGAGCTAAAAAGCATTTGTCGTCACTGATGTAGACCCCACTCTCTGTATCCCCTGAACATTAACTGTAATTAACGGGTAGCTGTCAACAAACAAAATGAATTTCTGTTTAATTGAAAGATTGCTTCAAGTAGACATTTTAAATAGAAATACTTTAATGAAAGAATACAAATAAAGAGTGCCTAATTGAGCCTCCTCTGTGTGTGTGTGTCTGTGTGTGTCTGTGTGTGTGTCTGTGTGTCTGTGTTGCTCTACCAAGAGGGCGGACATATTGTTTAGAATAGAATTTAGAACCAATTGGATATTCTTGGGACGGAGTTCGGATCTTCCTGATTAGAGCTATACAGAGTAAAGAGGTCTCGATAAAGTACTTGTTTGCATTATTTCATTAAAGCATTTCTATTTAAAATACCTACACTTGATGCCATCTTTCAATTAAAACATAACTTAATTGTCAGCCGACCATTGTCCTTTAATGAAATGTAGATAATCGGTTTATCTAGCAGCCTGGGACAACATTAAATCAGTTAAACAACGGTAATACATGCCATTTCATTAGGGCCATTATAGTGTTCTTTATAAATTGGTTAAATGATATTACGATTATGTATTAGAAATAAAGAGATCCTCATTATTAAGGAGGGGCATACAATACTGACCCAGTACCCCGTAGGACTATGGAACATAGGTGTCGGTTAGTGTTACGGTTTATTGCACTGTGCTGATTGGTCGCTGGTGTAAAGAGACTCATTTCGGATATGGCGCCCATCCAATTGAGCCGTTTTTGCTCTGATTGGTTTGCCGACCCTGGTGGCTCCAAATGTAAGTATGTTTCCCATTGTGTGTTATAATCTGATTAAAAGTTCTATTGTTCAATTGTGGTTGTCTTGAGTGTGTAAAAGTATAAGTATCCTGTGCTTCCTTCAGTAAATGGGATTCTTGTTGACATAAGACTAGTGTCGTCCATGTATATTGGGGGAAAGATTCTGGAACAGCATTGGAGAACATAGCTCTTTTGGGAATTATTTAGCAAAACGGAACCAGAGGAGAGAACATCTGGAAGTGGCAACGGGCAAACATGTTATGTTTGTCAATATTTTTAATAGTCACTACTGCTCTCAAGCACAGTTTGGGGTCCCCATCCCCCCCTTATCCTCACGACCCTCCTATTTAATAACGTTTGCTCTTTTAGCATCTATTCTGTAGACGGTGTGATGTATTTTTACTACTGGATCATTTTGTTTGTTTGGAATCCAGGTTCAGCCCACTCAAATGTAGCCTGGTGATGACATCATAAAACCTACCTAATGATGGTCAGATATTCTCCTCCTCGATTACTCATTACTCAGAAACATGTTA
Source organism: Pelodytes ibericus (assembly GCA_036172795.1). Classification (NCBI taxonomy): domain Eukaryota; kingdom Metazoa; phylum Chordata; class Amphibia; order Anura; family Pelodytidae; genus Pelodytes; species Pelodytes ibericus. Next base: position 15,091,684 of record CM069862.1, read on the forward strand.
CATTGGGGAGCTCTCTCTCCTACAGACACATTATTAGTAATACTGGGGCATTGTATCCATTGCAATGCCGTATCCATTAAATCGTGGGTCATATTAGTCAGTGCAATGATATCATCTTGCAAGGGGCTTACTTTTTAATATGTAGTAAGACGTGCAATATATTTGCATCTGGAGAGATTATCAAGATGTTTGTGTTCTGAGTGGACTGATCTGGCTGTTTAAATCTGAGGAATAGACTTACTTACAGGGACACTTCAGGAATCAAACTAAGAGTTGTAACCTACTGTTTTTTTTTTTTTTTTTGCTTTAAATCTTTAGGAATTCATTTTAAGGTTATCTGCTAAAGCCCTCTGTAGGTTTGTTGACCTACCCAAAGGTTATGCATTCAGGAGCTGGTCACCCAACTCCCCATTTTTGTGGGGGAGATAACCACAGAGATTTGGTGGATGGCAGGCAGTAGATAATGTCACTGACATCCTGCATAGCTGCAGTGGGCATCCCCATGGATCTCTGTGGGGAAACCCTTGACCAATTCCCTGGAGATGGTGGGGTCGGACATTTTTTGTGAACCAAAAAATGTAATTGGCATAAATATATTTATATATAAATAAAATCTAGGCCTTGGCCTTCATCCTGCAGAGGTTTTAAATGGCTGTTGATGATTAATCGGTGTGATGACTGGCTGTCCTACATCATGGGATTTGTGAAGCCAATGCTTTTTAGGGGATGGCGTGTGTTAAGTGGGTTCTAATATATAATATCATTTGTTGAGTTTTATTGTGTTTAGACTCGAGCGATCCTTGCAAGTGGGCGTATTTTCTACGAAAGTGTGCATCGAAAGCTGGCCATTGTGGAAGTATGCATTTGCTTCCAAATTAGCAGATACGGATGCAATTTTAATCTGTAAGCAGTCTGCATGAAGGCCTATTAGACAAGCAGGGGTGCTGAAGGCTCAGAATCGGGGGGGGGGGGGGGGGGATGTCTGAGAACATCTGACACTTATCACACAAAATTCCAAATAATACCGTGGCAAACCTATTTACCATGCTCATGATTCCTTTCATACAGGGACAAAACTCCACTTGCTCAGTTTAGAGTGTCAGCTCTGCTGCACATGCAAAGTGTTCATTCTGCAGTATCCAAACAATAACTAAATAAAAACTAAGTTAACAGGAATAAGATTATTACTAAAATCCATTGCAATTGTCATCATCTGGTGTTGGAATGGCCATAACATATTAAAGGGATAGTACACCCACTTTATTGTACTCATCAGAGAAGCCAACTGTAACCTATCTGTTTATTTTCTGTGTGTGTGTTTTCACTATAGCTAGAACATACATTTAGAGTATGTCTTCCCTGCTCCTTCTTCAGTACTTGGAAAAAGTGTGTGTGTGGGGGGAATCTCCCATTCAGCCATACGTCATACTCTGCTATATTGGCCTTAACCTTAAAGTTCCCTTGTTGATTCTCTGTAATTCTCTCTTTTATGAATAAAGAAGAATTGAAACATGATGGCTTTTTTTTTTTTTTTTAATAAGGCCTTTTCTGGGGCAGAATTCTAACCGAGAAGAAATCCATAGAAAGTTCCTGCTGATTTGTTCTAATGTCCAGAATTGAGTTTTATGAGTAACCCACCTGCTCTAAAATCTCCATACTAACCTCTACCACTGCTGCTGGAATGCTATGCCATGCATTCCCCACTCTTGTGTAAAGTAATACTTTTCTGATGTTTTTGCTCTGAGGCCCAGCCAAGCCCACGCACAAAGAACCCAGCACTGGAAATTGTCAGAGTTTTATTTGCCTCACTGAAGTGACGGGGTAAACCCCCCCCCCCCCCCCCCAGGCATGGGGGGTTTCACTTCCTGACCCTCTTACTTGTGGGAATATTTATAATTTCCCTGATATTTAGCCTGGCCTCTTGTCCTTTTGCATATACTCTGCTCGTTGTACTGTGTTTATACTGGATGCATCTTCCCTGTCTCATCTTTTCCCCCCAAGTGATACATGTTTCTATTAGCCGTTCCTGATAGATATCTTCCCGGAGATACATCAGTTTTATCCGTAAGTTTCCCAGTGTGTCCAGCCGCCATGAATTTAAACGCAGGCGTTTTTCTGCTACTTGTTTCCTCTGCTCTCCCCCCACCCCATGTTGGGTGATTTCTGAGAAAAATCATTTCCTTGTCCTTCGTCCTTCAAGCAATATTTGCTTCTGCTTTAGAAAATGCTACAATTACGGGGGGGGGGGGGGGGGGGGTTCTGGCTTACAGTATCGCAAGCCACGGGGCGACAAACCATTCGAGGGAGTAAATAAATCCTCTGCCTTGATTTCCCTCCACAAAAAAAATATATATAAATAAAGTGAAAACCTGTTTGGACTATGCCTTGGTCAGCCCAAATTATAGCAAATGCATGCATCAAACGTAGGATTTGTGCTAAAAATGGGGGGGAATATGCCTTATGCCATATAGACAGGGCATGGACGCATGCATAGTGCCCCCCTCAATATTTGTACTGGATAGCAGAGGCATTATTAAATACACAGGACACCATTTTTCCCCCCGTAGAACTCTCCATAGTGTTACCGCCAACCCAAGGGTACCGCTTGTATTCCGAACAAGCCTTTAAATATATATATATATATATATATATACACACACACACGGTGGGCACAGTCTCGCACCAAAGGGTGCAGTTGAGCAGACCAATTACTAAATACGCAAACACTTTAAAACTGATTTAATTAAGTGTGAGATAAGGCCATGTTCCTGAATGCATGTTGTCATCACTGCAGGACCCCCACGCGGCTCTCAGAGGGTTAAATCAAGTCTTCGAATACCGCGTTGCCAGTCCTGCTGTTTTTCTATTCTTTGTTTGAAGAATTGTGCACACCACAGAAATAACCACTTTGACAGGATAATGGCTCCTGGAGAGGGAAATAAACACTTTTTAAATGTATTTTTATGCCTTTTTTTTTTCCGTATGTCGTCGAAAAACCATTATCTCGTCGCAGAATCCTTTCACATAGCATCGCCTCTTAACGGGTCAACTTCTGCGCCGTAACCTGGCGCTCCGAGCGGATTCTGAAGGCAGTCCGTTGGACCTGGTACTTGCAAGCCATGCAGCGGGTTTCAGGATGAGTCAAGAGGTCACTGTCTGGTAACTACAATCCCCATGATACGGAGACAGCTGGAGATCTCGGAGAGCTGTAAGCGCAAATGGCATTTTCTTGATGAGATGCTCCACTTTTTAGATCTTTGCCCCAGAAATGGTTCCCCATGCCTTTGGGATGTATTAATATATTTCCAGGAATAAACTAGGTATAATCTTAGGTGAGGTAGAGTTGGCTTGGATGCTGTGTGCGCTGACACTGTCTGTGTGCGCTCAAGCCAATCAGGGCAGCGGAACGCCCCGCATGTCGGGCAGGGTCTGTAGGGTCTGATAGTCTCTATAGTGAAAACAAAGGTCTCTCGCTGCACTTGCAGATATAGACTGTCGACAACAGATTCAGCCATGATGCTTCCCAAAAAATGTTCTCATGAGAAAAGATATTTTTCGTGGACCTAGTAAGAGAACAAACTGGCATGATCTTTTTATAGATTCCTGCCCCACGAAGCTTACAATTCTAAATAGAACATGATTATTTTTTTTTCTCGCCCGCTCCACACTCTGTTTCTTAGATCTTACTGCTCGTTTAAATTCGGCTATTTCTACATCTAGGTAACAGTCGACATCCATTGGTTTCCCACAGTGTTGAATCTTGCAGTGAGATAATGCAGCTAAGTGTCGTTCTAATTAAGACAAAATCAGATTAAATCTTGTAGAAAAGCTGGAATCGTTATCTTCAGTAATATGTAAACGAGCGCTCGGCAGCATTGTGTGTGTGATTAGCATGAAAGCAAATCACTGCACAATTTAATTAGACATCTTCACCTTTCTGTGTTTTGTGTTTATATTGAATTCTATGTGCTGTTGTACTCTATACATACACTATAAATTATAATTTACATGCTGTATTGTTTTTTTATAGACATATATGTGCTTTGGGCAGATTTCATGAGCCATATGCTTCTTATCTTCGGACACATTCTGTGTTTCTTTGTTCAGTTCATTCCTTAAAAGCCTTTCTGTCACGGTATACCTAATATAACTTTTACCCTGCAGTAGATAGATCAGGCCTAGAGGACATAGTGTTGTATAATAGCGCCATGTGATTGTGTACTTCAATTGTCCTTTAACTTAATTGAACAATTTAATCAGGTGTGGACATTTTAAATAGAAATAGTGCAATGAAAGAATACAAAAAAAACCACCTTATTTGAAAAATACCTTATTGAGACCTTGTTGCTCCGTATAGCTCTATCAGGGGGCAGACATGTTGATTAGAATATTTGTTCCATATAGCTCTATCAGGGGGAGGACATGTTGTTTAGTATCTTTGCTCTGTATAGCTCTATCAGGGGTGGACATATTGTTTAGAATCTTTGCTCTGTATATCTCATTTAGGAGGTAGACATGTTGTTTAGAATCTTTGCCCTGTATAGCTCTATCAGAGGGAAGACCATATTGTTTAGAATCTTTGCTCTGTATAGCTCTATCAGGGGGCAGATATGTTGTTTAGAATCTTTTCTCTATATAGCTCTATCAGGGGACGGACATGTTGTTTAGAATCTTTGCTCTGTATAGCTCTATCAGGGGGCGGACATGTTTTTTAGAATCTTTGCTCTGTATAGCTCTATCGGGGCGGACATGTTGTTTAGAATCTTTGTTCTGAATAGTTCTGTTGTGTCCCAATGTTTGCACCTAATTAAGGACTCCTCTACTGATCGCATGTAAAACCAAGCATGGGCTAGCAGTGAGTGACGGCCTGTGACCGGATCGGCCTCCCTGCCTCTGAAGGACTGACGGTCACGGGACAAAAATGCCTGGTATCTTTAACAAGTTTACCCTCATACGAAGGCCACTGGATGTTACCCTAGTGCTTCTACATCAGTGGGAAAAACATTCATTGTGGGTCTATGAAAATAAAAAGCAGCGGAGTGTTAGACTGAATATTAAGATGAAACAATGCACGTGCAAATAACCTTTTACACGTCCGGTGATGACCCAAGGACAGGTTGTGCCTGTAGCCAGGCATGCCCATGCCTCAGTGTGTCCTGTAGCCACATGCTCCACGGAGGGGGGGAGAATCAGAGCCATACAATGGGCATCCTAATGAAGTGGAAAGCATATTGACGTCAGCCATGCTCCTTGATTGCAGATTCCAGGTGGCTCTAATGAAATCAAAATGCAGTTTATACCCTGGGTGAGTTTAAGCCAGGCTTGTTTTATGAATGTGATTGAATTGTAATGAGCAGACACTGCTGTGTGCAAATATGTCTAGGCAAGTAATTGTTAAAAAAAAAAAAAAATCAAGATACACACACACAATGCATGCTTGATGCACAGAGATCTTCTCCAGGCTGATTATAGAAATGGATGTGCTCCGAATATAATCTATCTATACTCCCCCGCGTCTGAAATCGCATCACGGCTCTCCGCAGAAACTATTTATATCCCACCATTAAAGCCAGAAACGCCGCCATCTGGATTCCACAAGACACAAGCGGTAATTGTCAAACACGGCCGAAAAATATACAACTTATCCCACCGTAAGGTCGGTGATTTACTGCAGAATGCTTGATAGATTCTGCATTGTACGTAGCAGAGTTTGTCAGATCAGAAGCGGCTTCTGGAAATAAAGGGTATATGGTAAATAACATTTCCTTTTAGTGCAGAAATAAAAGGGATTTTAGAGGGATTCTTTCATCACAAAGGGGGAGATCCAATTAACTGTACCCCCAAGTGTCCCACTTCGTACAGGGGTACAAGGCTGATGGTTCACCAGTGGTGGGGGGTTGCCGGGGTATGTTGAGAGATATAAATTAAACCATGAAATCTGCTTTTTGAAACATCAGGATCAAATCCCTCACAAGAATTCTAGAAATTCTGTCATTTATTATTCCTTTTGAAAGAACCATACTCAGGGGAGTGTTAGCAAGGGGTGCAATTGCTCCTCGGGCTGCTCTCTAACCTGACTCAATGGACTAGGGCTGTACCGTTTGCCACTTCTACGTGCCCCAGTGCCGTCCTTTTCCAGTTGCCGATCTGGCTCGGGCCAGCAGGTTTAGGATATAAAGCTTACAGGACAGTTATATTAATATGTTGGCCTTCCGTGCACACGTGTCAGAGGTTAGTGTCTCACCATCTCCACCTCTGCATTTAGGGGCTATAAAAGGGCAGTGGAAACTGGAAAAAAAGAATCATATGGTACCCAAACACGGCTCTGTCTGTCTATCTGACTGTTACATTGTATTATATCAGTCTTTCAGTCTCTGTACCTTATCTGTGTTACCTGTCTTTTTTGGCATCCTACTTACCTGTGTCGTTTGACACATTGGTGGATGTTGAGTACATCACCATGGTGCCACACGCCCAGATTCTGAATAAAATGCAAATGTTTTGAACTCTTTCTTTAGAAGGATGGTAATATGTGGGATCTCTGCTATCACTGTATATTCTGTAGCTTAATAATACAAAAACATGTAACAAAAACTTGAAATTATTCATGCAGAAAATATAGCCTGATTAATGCAACATCCACTACCCTATGAAAAAAAAATCTGAACATATAAAAAACAAAATCCTTGTGTCTGTATGTCCGAAGCAGGAAAAACTCTTGAATGCTGAACTCTGGAATCATGAAATTTGCACAGCTTACTCATGCTGGAATTTCTAGGTCAACACAACTATTGCTCTGCACATGGTTCCTTTCCTGAGTTAAAAGTTAATTAAGTAAAGTGCCCGCTAGCTAGCAATGCTCCCCAACCAACATGGCATCTTGACCTTCTTTGAAAGTCATGGCGCGAAAAGTGACCCCGATGTTTGGTGCCGGGATAGAGGAGAAGAGTACCAAGGTAACCGCAGGATCTTTTCTCCTGCTCCCCCACTCCAGAAGTACCCTCTATTTAGGGATTCTCATCTTAAAAATTCTTTATTAGAAGCACAAGTGAAAAAAAAAGTTTAGTTTAGTGTCCCTTTAACTATAAAACCTGGTGAGTTACTGAAAGAGGAACAGCGACAAGAATAAAAAAATGTATGTTATATTAACTGCAAATTTGTTGATTTTATAAGCCTGAGAGTCCAATCAGGTCCATAAGCAGAAATACTAGACACAGACTATTGTGCAAATAAAACCTCATAACATCTGCTGAACCAATCAAAATGTAAAAACCAAAAATACTTTTTTTTTTTTTCTTCTTCTTCTTTTAAGGGACAAGCCCACTTTAAGGGGTCTTTATTAATAGTCTAAAGCTTGGGGCCCTAAGGACCCTTTCTGAAAGAGAGACCTTATGAGATATCTTTATAAGAGGGATTATTTTTCCAACAAATAGAGGGAGAGTATCATTAATCATAGTCTGCAAATTGCCTTAGTCGGTCAGAGACATTTTTATATTGATCGGAGAAGACTGGGCAGGCACATGATCCTTAGGAAAGAGCATGTTTTAGGATGAAATCTGTATATATTACCACTTTATTACTATAATATGCCGGTGATAAGTATTTCAAGGTCATGTCAGGCAGACCATTATATATTCATTTAGTCTGGACAATAGATGCTTTGTCAGCTATTTATACATAGTGGCCCAAGACACGAATTGCATTAATTCCAGAAATTAATTATCTCCATATAAAAATAATACCGTATTTACGCGAATCACCATGAATTAAAAAACGTTTTTTAATGGCCAATGTATTGCGCAGAGTTTGTTTACAAACTAATGCTTGCTTTTAACCCCTTCACGCCAATGGTGCTTTGGTCCTTAATGACCAAAGCACCATCCGGCGGCTGTGTGTTCCTGTCTGCCGATCATGAAGTGATCGGAGCCAGGAACACTCAAACAGGGACCCGATCAGGGTCTCGATAGACACTGTCGGTCCCTGGCGGCATCCCGCGATACTTTGTGACGTCACAGGGATGCTGGAGATGTAGCGGACGCTACATTTCCTATGTCAGACTTAGGCCACTCAAAGTGGCCTCATCTGACACTGGGGATCCCGCTGCAAGTCCCTGCAGCGGGATCCTCAGCACAGCCCATCGCGGGGAGCTGCGATGAGCTGATACATGCAGAACGGTCTATGCCTTCCATCAGCTTTTTACAGTAAAATGTAGCTGACCTTGAGTGTCATGTGCGCAAATCTAATGCGCCATTGCATCTAATGCGCACTCCAACTTTGGAAATCGCATTTTACCAAAAATGGTGCCGCGTGAATACGGTATATAGGAGGATGCAATTGGTCCTCATAGTCTCATAGCTTCCAACAGTCCCATTTTTTTTCTTGCACAATCCTGTTTTGTTTTTTCTGGGTCCTGTCCCAAGTTCAGGTCTGTCTCCGCATTAATACTGCCTATGCACAGTGTGTTTTAAGCTGTATATGTCTCATAGATATACACAGCCTGAGCTCCATACTCCCAGTATCTGTACTGGGGATGCTAGCGCTCAATCTCCCATGCAGTGTTGTGTAGCCCCTGTCCTCTTTTAGCTTCACCCCTCACGTCCCGGAGGCTTGCCAAGAGAAGTCGGCAAGTATGCAGTTTGCCCATAACAATTTCTCAGAAATATTTGCTCTTCAGGGTAGAATGCCTCCCAAGTATTGAGTACCCTGTTGAGGTATTAGGGTTGCCACCTTTATATCGACCTTGCTGGTGGCATCAAATCAATTATTTACCAGCTAGGGTGGCAACCCTATGGGGTATATACTATGGTCGATTACGAGTAGGCACCTGACCATCCAGCTTCTTGGCTCAACTTGTATATTTGTTGAATATTTTGTGTTCTTTAACTGCTCAAGCAATCAGAACAGACGGGGGCTTGCCGTACCAAGCAATCTGAAAAGGGTATACATTAATTAAACAGAAAGTATTCATAATATAGACATGCGACGGTTCTTTCTGTTCCGATATAGGTCAGCGAATTTAATGTAGCTATTTTCCGTGAAGATTGAATTGAGCTCTTCTGTCGTCTACAGTCAGAGGAAGTCAACACTGTGATGCTATTTCTCTGCTACAATATTTCTTTCAGTCCCAGGGCTGGCAACTGTTACAATTGCAGCTCCGAGTATATATCGCTAATGCGGATATTGATAGACACAGCAGAGCAGATGATAAAACGCTTCCAGGTTGCCACCCAGCCAGTAGACGACCAGCAGGCTGGTGAAATATTGGCGTGAGGCCAATGTTGAGTCTACGGGGAGCAAAGCATGGCCGGTATTTTTTTTTTTTTTTTCTTTTTCCTTGATGGTTGCCCCAGATCACATCAGAAAGTCCTTGTGGATTTAGGTTACATGCTCTCATGTTCCAGATTTAAGCATCTCCTGCCTATAGAGTTAAACCCTATAGCGTGTAAAATTGGGACCTGTTATGGAGGGGCACAGATCTTAGATTGAAAGCCTGCTACACACACATACGCCTGCAGTGGTTTGTGCCCCATCAGCAAAATTCTTTCCACGCCACAGAAGCCTGCACATCATGCGCACTTCATCTTAAATCTGCCAGGAGGCAACCATTAATCAAGGTGTCCATCTTTAGCTGACGCAAGTCCTTACACTTCTGTCTACGTGACTGAATTTGGAAGTGGCCCTATTGATGTCAAAGCCGGGGGTGGGGACGGCGGGAGTGTATCTCTCCCTATGGAGAACAGAGGTGGGTAATGGAATTTCTGTTTAACAGAAGAAGAAAAAAAAAAGACTATCTGAGCTTTTTCTGGATGCAATTGTTGCAGATCGGGACCTGTGGCCATGCTGTGATACAAAAGAAATTACAGGGCAAAAAAAGAATTTGTTTTATTGAATTAAGCTTTCGTGTAAAGCAATGCGTTAATAAAAAAATATAAATACAAATACAGTGTCTTACTGAGCTCTCTTTGCTCTGTATAGCTGTATCAGGGGGCGGACATGTTGTTTAGAATCTTTGCTCTGTATAGCTGTATCAGGGGGCGGACATGCTGTTTAGAATCTTTGCTCTGTATAGCTGTATCAGGGGGCGGACATGCTGTTTAGAATCATTGCTCTGTATAGCTCTATCGGGGCGGACATGTTGTATAGAATCTTTGCTCTGTATAGCTCTATCAGGGGGCGGACATGCTGTTTAGAATCATTGCTCTGTATAGCTCTATCGGGGCGGACATGTTGTTTAGAATCTTTGCTCTGTATAGCTCTATCAGGGGGCGGACATGTTGTTTAGAATCTTGGGTCAGATAATAGATGATCTAACCCCTTAAAACCCACCTCTTTAACAAAGCTTACTACTCATCCCACTAGAATACCCGTTAATTAATCTCTAGATAATCCACCAGCTCTAACCATCTCTAACAATGTTACTACCACCACTTCCCCTTTGACCTCTACACTCCTTTGTGTCTCATGTCCCCCACTCCCACTAGATTGCAAGCTTGGGAGCAGGGCTCTCTGCCTCATGTATCAGTCTGTCCTTGTTCGTCTAACTTAGAATGTAGTCCCCCTCTTTGCTCTAAGTAAATTGTTACCGCTATATAATTGTAATGTCAGCCCCCTGAATTGTACAGAGGGCTCAATAAGGTACTGTATTTATATATATTCTCTCATTAAAGCATTTGTAGTTAAAATGCCTGAACTTGATGCCATCGTTCAATCGTTTTTGCAGAAATTGTGCTTCCAGGAGCTTGGCCAGGGATGGAAACTGAATAAATCAATGATTATATAGGAAGTGAGACAGACTGTAAGAAGCAGGTTATCACACATACTCTGTTACCTTGCACAGTGTACTGTGGGTTCCTGCATTGCTTATATAGAGTGAGACAGACTGTAAGAAGCAGGTCATCACACACACTGTGTTACCTTGCACAGTGTACTGTGGGTTCCTGCATTGCTTATATAGAGTGAGACAGACTGTAAGAAGCAGGTTATCACACACACAGTGTTACCTTGCACAGTGTCCTGTGGGTTCCTGCATTGCTTATATAGGGTGTGAGACAGACTGTAAGAAGCAGGTTCCTGCATTGCTTATATAGAGTGAGACAGACTGTAAGAAGCAGGTTCCTGCATTGCTTATATAGAGTGAGACAGACTGTAAGAAGCAGGTTATCACACACACTGTTACCTTGCACAGTGTCCTGTGGGTTCCTGCATTGCTTATATAGAGTGAGACAGACTGTAAGAAGCAGGTTATCACACACACTGTGTTACCTTGCACAGTGTCCTGTGGGTTCCTGCATTGCTTATATAGGGTGTGAGACAGACTGTAAGAAGCAGGTTCCTGCATTGCTTATATAGGGTGTGAGACAGACTGTAAGAAGCAGGTTCCTGCATTGCTTATATAGGGTGTGAGACAGACTGTAAGAAGCAGGTTCCTGCATTGCTTATATAGAGTGAGACAGACTGTAAGAAGCAGGTTCCTGCATTGCTTATATAGAGTGAGACAGACTGTAAGAAGCAGGTTATCACACACACTGTGTTACCTTGCACAGTGTACTGTGGGTTCCTGCATTGCTTATATAGAGTGAGACAGACTGTAAGAAGCAGGTTATCACACACACTGTTACCTTGCACAGTGTACTGTGGGTTCCTGCATTGCTTATATAGAGTGAGACAGACTGTAAGAAGCAGGTTATCACACATACTCTGTTACCTTGCACAGTGTATTGTGGGTATCTTTCCATCCTACGGTTTGTTTGTAGCATGACTGGGCAGCGTGTGAACTACTATGATGCTCAGCCAACCTAAAACCACTGAAAAAAGCATTTGCATGTTTTACTGTCCCCACGCCGGTGGCCGCTCAGTAGGTCAGCAATCGGCTGCGCAGGCTGTGTGCAGTGAATAATATAGGTTAATATTAATGAATGTCTTCGAGACACTATGTGTACATTGTATAACCTATTAACACAGCGCTGGCAGTATGCATGCCTCTCTGCAGCCATTATACAGCTTACTAACCATCCGCTCCCATAATTCACCCTGTACGTGCTCTCACAGGCTCAGTTTGATATCTGGATACATTGCACTGATGCTTGCGTTACCCCACCATGTTTATCTGGCCTCCCCGGGCTCTTTGCACAATCTGCATTACATTGATGGGATTCTGGATTTAATTAAAACTGCTAATTATTATAGTTAACATACAATTTTGTCCTCAGGATTATATGTACTGCTAACGAAACCATCATTGCTCATCCTCGTATGTCTCAGGATACTCCTAATTAACCTATTGTGAACCAAATTCTGGAATATATGTTATGGGGTTTAGTAAAGTATGATCATTTTACTTGTCACTTTCTATGAGACTTGATACCAGAGAAACCTTCCTTACTGGATTCAACTGAATTAGCCAATGTTTCCATCTCAGCTATTGTGTCTAGCAATACCCCTATACCGCTCTGTGTCTAGCAATACCTCTATACCGCTCTGTGTCTAGTGATACCTCTATACCGCTCTGTCTAGCAAAACCCCTATACCGCTCTGTGTCTAGCAATACCTCTATACCGCTCTGTGTCTAGCAATACCTCTATACCGCTCTGTGTCTAGTGATACCTCTATACCGCTCTGTGTCTAGCAATACCCCTATACCGCTCTGTCTAGCAAAACCCCTATACCGCTCTGTGTCTAGCAATACCTCTATACCGCTCTGTGTCTAGCAATACCTCTATACCGCTCTGTGTCTAGCAATACCTCTATACCGCTCTGTGTCTAGCAATACCTCTATACCGCTCTGTGTCTAGCAATACCTCTATACCGCTCTGTGTCTAGCAATACCCCTATACCGCTCTGTGTCTAGCAATACCCCTATACCGCTCTGTGTCTAGCAATACCTCTATACCGCTCTGTGTCTAGCAATACCTCTATACCGCTCTGTGTCTAGCAATACCTCTATACCGCTCTGTGTCTAGCAATACCTCTATACCGCTCTGTGTCTAGCAATACCTCTATACCGCTCTGTGTCTAGCAATACCCCTATACTGCTCTGTGTCTAGCAATACCCCTATACTGCTCTGTGTCTAGCAATACCCCTATACCGCTCTGTGTCTAGCGATACCTCTATACCGCTCTGTGTCTAGAAATACCTCTATACCGCTGTGTGTCTAGCAGTACCCCTATACCGCTCTGTGTCTAGAAATACCCCTATACCGCTCTGTGTCTAGCGAAACCTCTATACCGCTCTGTGTCTAGCAATACCCCTATACCGCTCTGTGTCTAGCGAAACCTCTATACCGCTCTGTGTCTAGCAATACCCCTATACTGCTCTGTGTCTAGCAATACCCCTATACCGCTCAGTGTCTATCAGTAGCCGGTGTAGAGGATTTGCATGCACATGACATTACCATACATTTCAAGGTCTAAATCACAGCAGCTCATCATATCCTGCAAATCTGCTTCCATTATATGTTTTTTTGCGGGAATATGAGATATTTGACACTTTGATGGATGGACTCGCATAGCAGACTGTTCAGAGAGACGATTGCTTAGTAAGAAACACACATACATGCCACGTTTCTGTCACTGATCTCTCTTCAATACATAGACATTTAGATCTGTATTCGCAAAAGAAGGAATGACTGGGAATTTCAAACTTGAGGCCAAAATAGCAGAGTTGGGAAAATCAACTAAATGAAAGAATTTTTCCAACTCTGCTACTTTAGCCTAACAATTGAAGTTCCCTTCTCAGTTCCCTACAATTCAATTTTTCATGAATTAAGTGCTTAATTTCTGACAGTGGATAACTGGCTTATTGTAACTTACGTGGTCCGGGATGGTATAGGACCCTGAACGCCTGGTATTAGGAGCTATGTTGCAGGGGTGGAGACACTTATCCTGTAGCTTGGGGCTCCAGATTTATGCAGCCACATACCAGGGCCCCATGTAAGCAGCTACTGTATCCAGATAACTTGGCGAGGATGAAATGAAGTAAGAGACAACCTAGCTGTACAATACCTGTAGACTGCACTACTAAGGACAGAATAGAAACGGGTGTGGTTTATATGAAAATGAACAAATAAGGTAGAGGGAATCAGAGAAAACCTGGAATGGAACAATGACAGACAGAACGGAAAACCAGAAGTGGATCAGAACAGAGAGCAAGGTAATCATGGAAACAGGGCAGGATACAGCCTGGATGAGCCTGCACAAGGGTGCATGGTTACACTTATCTAGTCTGTCCATTATATGCACCTGGTGGGAGTTGGACTTGGCCTGAGAACCTGTTTAGTCTCTTCTCCCGTAGGGGGAAAGAAATGGGAGGCGGGGCTAACCCCTCTCCTCTCCATTTCGCATGGATTCACCACATATCGAACACGCACACATCCTTGGGGAGTAGCATTTTGCGAGGACGTGATGGGGGCATGCCGGTATTCTGGAAAAAATGGGCAGTAAGTGTAGGTGACGGAAATGCGCATGGGCGAACTCTCAACCCTTATTTCATGGAGAAGAACCAAAACTGCGCATGCGCACAGCAAAATGGTAAGAAGTATGACGGATTAGATAGAGGGGGGTTTAGGGTTGGAATGAGGGTAAGGATTAGGGCTAACTCTTAGGGGGGTTAGCGTTAGAGCAAGAATAAGGATTGGGGTTAACTCTTAGGGGGGTTAGCGTTAGAGCAAGAATAAGGATCGGGGTTAACTCTTAGGGGGGTTAGAGTTAGAGCATGAGTAAGGATTAGGGTTAACTATGTAAAGTACAGATAACCCTTACCCCAACCCTAACCCCCTTAACTTTTGGTGTGCGCATGTGTGGTTTTGATTCTTCTCCGTGAACTGAGATCAGGGACGAGTTCTACGCAATCAAGGTTCCTCGCGCAGTTCAGTCAGCTCCACTTCCTGCCCATTTTTATGATATCTGGTGGGCGAAGCTGTCTGAGTCTGGCGTTCGAGAGGAGCTCACATCTCCAACTCCAAACTTTGAATCTTGGTGAATAGATCAGATCATGTGTGTGTCGTCTCCCGGTGTTCATTTTGTTGTTGTATTTACTTTGTATTTAGAGAGCAGGTCTCTTCCTAGCGAATCCGTTTAGTAACACAATACAGCTCTCTTTCAATCTGCTGTGGTCTTCATCTCCCCCCACCACCCCGCTCCATTGCCAGCGGCATAAATTGTATCTAGAAAGAAATTCACTTTCTGGAAACAGTGGACTTTTAATTAAGTTAGCAAAATCCCATTTTATATATTTTATTTTCATTATGCTTTTGGCAGTTTTTTTTTTTTTATTTCTCTGTTTGAAAAATTTACTGTTGATTTTTACAATATTTCAATAATCCCTGTTGAGTAGTTAACTGCTTTTGTGATATGGCTTCCAGGTAATATTCCTTCATCTCCGCAATTATACGTTGCACGCGCAAACCCCCCCTCTAACCCGGTCCTCTGATGCCTGCGGAGAGGGATGATGAGCACATTGAAATTGCTCTACAAATTGAATTTATTTCCCAGACTGCATTTTGTCCTTCATGTACTGTGCTTTTATGTGGCTACTCCGAGCCCCCTTAGTTTGATGAGATGACCCTCTCCCCATGAAATAGAGAGACAATCTAATTTGGTGAAAAACAAAGTTCAGACACCGTCTTTTGTAATTGATCGGGACAGCAGTACCCTCGTAATCGACATCAGGCCAGTGTTTCCAAGAACCGTTGAGGACAACGACAAAAAGAACTTTGAGAATCTATGCGCGAAATTAGTCATTGATAGTTCAGTAACTAATAATACAGGGGGGGCATTGTGGTTTTACTGGGTAAGGATTATTTGAGGCAGACCTCTCTTCACCTTGCAAAGAAGAGGTTATGTGGCTCCACCCTGCTGTGCCCAATTTCAAAGTGACCCCACCCACATTCAGGATAGAGCAGCTCATTCTTTGCCTCTATGACTCTTGGGCAGATCTCTTCCTGTCCCAGTATGTATAAGCGAACACTCTTTCAGTTATCTATAGTAGTGTAGTGATATGTGGTACTTTACTAAATTAAGTTGCTTCTTCCATGGAAGGCATGTACCGGGCGGGTGCAAGACTTTTTGCCCTGCAAATCTGTCACACATGCACGTGTAGACACATATATATATATATACACACACACACAGACATACACAAATACATAAACACATATAGACATGCCCCCTTTTAGTCCCACATGTATTTCTACCCTCTTTTACCGCCTTGTTGTTCTACCTCCTTTTACTTGGGTCAGATCTGCTTTAACCTTTATGCAGATAAATGGAGATCTGCCCAAGATTCGAAACAACATGTCCGCCCCCTGTAATAAAGGACATTATTCGTATTACTTCATTAAAGCATTTCTTTGTAAAATGCCTACACCGTATTTGCTCGAATATAAGACGACCCTGATTATAAGACGACCCCCCCAAACTTTGGATATTCCTTTAGGAAAAAAACTAAAAGCCTGAATATAAGACTACCCAATAGGAAAAAAGTTCAACTTGTATATATTCACATTTAAATTGCTTTTTAATATTTAAAAAAAATGCATTTCTTGTTTTTATTTCCCTTTATGTGCCAATGCTGCCTCTCTCTCTCCCCCCCCCTTCCCCCAGTGTTGTCTCTGTCTGTCCACCCAGCGTTCTCTCCCTCCCCCGCAAACTTTTGTCTCTCTCTCCCCCTCACCTTGTGTGTCTCTCGCTCTCCCCCTCACCTTGTGTGTCTCTCTCCACCCCCCTCACCTTGTATCTTCCTGGTGACCCCCCTGCCTCCCCTTGTGTCTCCCTCCCCTCCCCCTCACCTTGTGTCTCCCTGGTGGCTAGTGGGGGCAGCCAGGGGATGTCTGCACGATATGCGCAGACATCCTCCGCTGCTGCCCGTCACTTCCACCGGGACTTTCATGATGAAGCCGGAAGGACCCGACTTCATCATAGAAGTCCCGGCGGTCGTGCCGGGCGGCAGCAGGGGGAGTCTGCGCTCATCGCACAGACATCCCCCGGCTGTTAGAGAGGGGGATCCAGGTCCCCTGCAGCTCTGCTGGGGACCTGGATCCCTGGCTTATAATCTGACCTCGGTCTTTTTCAGAGCATTTGCTTATATTCGAGCAAATACGGTAATAGTGATTTCCCAAACAATGCAGACATCGAACGCTTGTGGCCGCCATCTGTAGTCCTCAAGGCCGCCGCTCTTATTTTAACCCCCTGCTTGTGTGAGAAAATGATACAGTGTAACTGACACGCGGCTCAAATCTCTGCCTTTCAAGATTATTCCTCGGAAACCGATTGGAAACTCGAAACGCGTCTTGTTAATATTCACGCAGGCGGTAACTAAGCTATCTGCGAGCGCAGGGATTAATCACATCGAAAGTAACAAGACCGAGGTGTTCTGTCATTTCTGTTTTGCTGGGGAAAATATACAGGTTGTATCAATTTAAAGTGAGAGCATTTTTTTTTTAATCTGCATTGTTCAGTGAACCCATCAATCTATATATTTATGCACCTTGGAACTTTGAGTCACTAAATGGGACTGTGTTGCCTAAATAATGTTTAAACCAGGACTTATATCCGGGTTCCAGTCTGTGGAAGTTTCCCTGGCTCCTAAAAATAACTTGGCTGGCTCCTGAACTGGTCTGTCAACAAATATATGTCAAGCCCTGGCTATTATCCGGTCAACGTAGATGGTAAAACCTGACCTATACATTGTGATAGCAGAATGGAAAGCGATTCGCACAATTATGTTTTGGGTGGGTCTCTTGTTGATGACATCACCAGGTCGGCTGCTTACGATGCATTTCCCATTGAAAAGGAGTTGATTTGCATTTCAATCCGCAATGCGATGTCAGAAACCGGAGACTTCACTGACGCATGTATTACACTTTTCTGTAATCCATTTTTGTTTCACTATTTAGAAACATAGAATGTGTCGGCAAATAAGAACCATTTGGTCCATCCAGTCTGCCCAATGTTCTAAATACTCTTATTAGTCCCCAGTCCCCTATCTTAAATCTAGGACAGCCTTATACCTATCCCATGCATGCTCAAACACCTTCACTGTATTAACCTCTACCACTTCTACTGGAAGGCTATTGCATGCATCCACTACCCTCTCAGTAAAGTGATACTTTCATTAGTCCCTGGCCTTATCTTATATCTAGGATAGCCTTATACCTATCCCATGCATGCTTAAACTAATTCACTGTATTAACCTCTACCACTTCTACTGGAAGACTATTCCATGCATCCACTACCCTCTCAGTAAAGTAATACTTTCATTAGTCCCTGACCTTATCTTAAATCTAGGACAGCCTTATACCTATCCCATGCATGCTCAAACACCTTCACTGTATTAACCTCTACCACTTCTACTGGAAGGCTATTGCATGCATCCACTACCCTCTCAGTAAAGTTATACTTTCATTAGTCCCTGGCCTTATCTTATATCTAGGATAGCCGTATACCTATCCCATGCATGCTTAAACTCCTTCACTGTATTAACCTCTACCACTTCTACTGGAAGGCTATTGCATGCATCCACTACCCTCTCAGTAAAGTGATACTTTCATTAGTCCCTGGCCTTATCTTATATCTAGGATAGCCGTATACCTATCCCATGCATGCTTAAACTCCCTCACTGTATTAACCTCTACCACTTATACTAGAAGACTATTCCATACATCCACTACCCTCTCAGTAATGTAATACTTTCATTAGTCCCTGGCCTTATCTTATATCTAGGATAGTCTTATACCTATCCCATTCATGCTTAAACTCCTTCGCTGTATTAACCTCTACCACTTCTACTGGAAGACTATTCCATACATCCACTACCCTCTCAGTAATGTAATACTTTCATTAGTCCCTGGTCTTATCTTATATCTAGGATAGCCTAATGCCTATCCCATGCATGCTTAAACTCCTTCACTGTATTAACCTCTACCACTTCTGCTGGCAGGCTATTCCATACATCCACTACCCTCTCGGTAAAGTAATACTTCCTGATATTACCTTTAAATCGTTGCCCCTCTTATTTAAGACTATGTCCTCTAGTTGTGGTAGTTTTTCTTCTTTTAAATATACTCTCTCCCTTTGCTGTGTTGATGCCCTTTATGTGGGTTATTAGAAGATGCCCTACTGCATTATCCACGGTCCAGCTGTTTTATTCCAGCAGTAGACACTCATCAGGTTTGTCTCTGCACAATATATAGCTAAGCCATTGAGAGGAAATATTTATGTCACCTCCGCTCGCCTGCAGCTCACTTATAACGAAAATCCCATAATGCGTAGAAATATATATATATATATTGTTATAATCTGCAATATTGCTCCTCTGGCAAGGTCTCTTTAACATCACCCCAAACAGTTACATTTTACACCAAGCGTCCATGTTTTATGATGTAGCACAAGAGTTGGGCCTGATCATGAAGGACGTGTGTTATAGTGACGTGTACACATTTTACAGAAATCGTATATATACACAGATCTGTCTCTCTATCTTTGCTTTATATATAAACACCATGTGATGTGGCCTAAATAAACCATAAACCATTCCGGCCATAATCACAGAGGGAAATAAAACTATCATTCTCTCCGATTGATTTTCCGCCAGTCGGCTGTTGGTTATATTTGCTGATTCCTGCCTGTGATTTGATTACATCAGGATCTTCGAGAAGGCCGTGCTTTACTCGGTAATGTTATGTTTTGCTATGTGGTTTGGTGACCCTTCAGCCGTGGACTGTTTGGGATCATAACTTTTTATATTCGAATACTTCCCCTGCATAATCATGTACGTTTGCCATGTCTTCCTTTTGCGAAGGGGGGCGGGATTAATTGACTGAGCCCATGAGATTGAGTCTGTTCGTTTTTTACGCATTTAGACACAGTGATCCCTAAGGCGGCGGTCATGCCAAACAGCTCCCATTTTGACAGGACTGTTTTGTCAAACCCAGAAGTGTTGGCAGCTATGAATCGTTTGTCAGGTTTTGGTGCTTTTTTTTTTTTTGCTATTCAAATAATAAAAACGTTGTGAGGTTTACGTCTATCGATCAAATCTGAGGCGGTGTTGTAAAAGTGGCGCCATCGCCGTGGATACCAATGGTAGGTCCCTGTTGACTAAATACCCCTTTTTATTTTTATTATAAGAGTTTTTTGCGAACCAGCGCATCTTGCTCGAAACCCTTCATCTCCTGACGCACCTCATTCATGAAAATATTCCCAGTTCATTTATATTAAACCCAAATAGTCTGTTATGTATTAATGCGTGTGTAACAGAAATCCAGCGTGGGAGTCGGAGAGTGAGGCTAATCTGGTATTATTAGCACTTGTTCACATCCCTTACTCCCGCCGTGTACCTTATTTCCTTGTAAATCTCCTAGGTTTTTGGAATTTGGCGTTTAGGTTTTGCTCGGAAAAATAGTCTAGCAATTAAGCATTACACCCGTCATATCGTGTGTTTCAAGTGAGGCTTTTTTTTTTCTTTTTTTTTAATCAAGCTTTCTTTTAAATGCACTTTAAAAAAAAAAATCTGCAGAGCGTAGCAGAGGATACATGCACAATATTGGCTAATTTTACTCAGAGGCTAGTGGATGTATGGAATAGCCTTCTAGTAGAAGTGGTAGAGGTTAATACAGTGAAGGAGTTTAAGCATGCATGGGATAGGTATAAGGCTATCCTAGATATAAGATAAGGCCAGGGACTAATGAAAGTATTACATTACTGAGAGGGTAGTGGATGTATGGAATAGTCTTCCAGTAGAAGTGGTAGAGGATAATACAGTGAAGGAGTTTAAGCATGCGTGGGATAGGTATAAGGCTATCCTAGATATAAGATAAGGCCAGGGACTAATGAAAGTATTACTTTACTGAGAGGGTAGTGGATGCATGGAATAGTCTTCCAGTAGAAGTGATAGAGGTTAATACAGTGAAGGAGTTTTAGCATGCGTGGGATGGGTATAAGGCTATCCTAGATATAAGATAAGGCCAGGGACTAATGAAAGTATTACTTTACTGAGAGGGTAGTGGATGCATGGAATAGTCTTCCAGTAGAAGTGGTAGAGGTTAATACAGTGAAGGATTTTAAGCATGCATGGGATAGGTATAAGGCTATCCTAGATATAAGATAAGGCCAGGGACTAATGAAAGTATTACTTTACTGAGAGGGTAGTGGATGTATGGAATAGTCTTCCAGTAGAAGTGGTAGAGGTTAATACAGTGAAGGAGTTTAAGCATGCATGGGATAGGTATAAGGTTATCCTAGATATAAGATAAGGCCAGGGGCTAATGAAAGTATTACTTTACTGAGAGGGTAGTTGATGCATGGAATAGTCTTCCAGTAGAAGTGGTAGAGGTTAATACAGGGAAGGAGTTTAAGCATGCGTGGGATAGGTATAAGGCTATACTAGATATAAGATAAGGCCAGGGACTAATGAGAGTATTACTTTACTGAGAGTGTAGTGGATGCATGGAATAGCCTTCCAGCGGAAGTGGTAGAGGTTAATACAGTGAAGGAGTTTAAGCATGCATGGGATAGGCACAAGACTATCCTAGATATAAGATAGGGAACTGGGGACTAATAAAAGTATTTAGAAAATTGGGCAGACTAGATGGGCTGAATGGTTCTTTTTTGCCGACACATTCTATGTAAGAAATTGTTATAAACCAGTTCTCGATAATTACCCATTAGATTGCCTCTGTACACCTGCAACTGTTGTTTGAAATAATCCTTATTGCAGCACTGTTAATGAAGCTCCCAGAATTCTGTCCAGTTGTATATGCTTTTCAAAAAAAAATTTGGTGTAAGTTTTCACTCTGTGTGGAATTTAGTTTCCTTACTTCTCTTGTTTTTTTGTTTTCCCTTTTCCTGTTTGCAGGTAACAATCTCGATGCTATTCATGACATAACCGTTGCCTATCCTCATAATATTCCTCAAACCGAGAAGCATATCCTCAACGGTAATTTCCCCAAGGAGATCCACTTCCACGTCCGCAGGTATCCAGTGAACAGCCTACCTGCCTCCAAAGATGAGCTTCAGCTCTGGTGCCAAGAGAGATGGCAAGAGAAGGAAGATCGTCTCCGAGCGTTCTACGAAGGCGAGAGATACTTTGATGCGTCAAGAAGGAGCAGGATTCCGCCCTGCAAGTCAGAATTCAGAGTCCACCTCATCAAGTTTGGCTCCCTGGTTTACTGGACCTCCTTCACCATAGCCATGCTAGTGCTGCTGTACATGCACAGTTTCGTGCGGTGGTATTTACTCACCATGGTTGTGGTCTTTGTCCTTCAGAAAAAGTTTTTCGGTGGACTCGAGCTGATCGAGTTGGCCTGCCACCGATTTTACACCTCTAACGGACACCGAGCCCCATCGGCAAAACAAGAATGATCCAGGGGCTCCTGTTCACCACAAACTTTTGTAGACGGTGACACGTTTTTTTGCATGTGTATCGTACATACCTCCATTACTGTATTTTTAATGGACATTTTTCACTTCTTTAAAAAAAAAAATTAAAAAAAAAAAAATGTTAGGAAAAAAATATATAAAAATAATTACTGGTCAAATAATTCCACTTGTAGGCGCGTAAAGCATATCGGTGACAGTAATTCCATCTTGAAGTAAAAAGGACTATTGTTATTATTTACAAGTCTTTGCTAATGTAGTTAGAAAATTTTAATTTAAAAAAAAGAAGAAAAAACTTTTTTTTTTTTTTTTTTTTTATATATGGTTCTGTATAGAGGATGTAGAATCTATTGTATTTACCAACCATCTGCTACAGGAGAACGGGTGTCATTTTAGGAATTTGTAGACAATCACAGGAATTTTATTTTTTATTGCTTTTATGCTGGAATATGTCTCGCCTTGTTTACCTGGGCCAGAAATGGTCTAATGTTACTAAGCACTGGAACAATCTGGTCCTTATCATAATTTATTTGTATCGGAAAGCTGCAATTCTTTCGTCGGGGACCTGTCGGCTAAGCATAGGTGGGGAAATATTATGCCAATTGGCTAACCACACACGCACCCCTTTTTGGTTGATGACCTATCCCAACTTATCAGCTTACTGTGCGTGTCAGAGTGACCTCTCGGTTACTGACCAGTGCAATACCAGCGATACCAACATAGAATAACCAGTTGAGACACATTAAAAAGCTGGTGATGATAGGTAAGAAGTCCAACAGAGGGTCTGTAAAGGGACCCCCGTCACTCAATACTGATGATACTGTGAACGTAGAAAAATAATGATCTATACGTTTTGAATTCTGTGAACACGACGACAAAGGTTCATGAAACCCCCGCTAGTGATGTCAGCATTGTCTCCTCTATATGACATCACCATGTGCTTGATAAGCCAATGAGCAAGCCAGAAAGGGATGTTATAACCAGGAGTTACTATAAACCTCTACCGCAGGGTTCAAAAATCTATTCCTCTCTTAATCTTTGTATTTCTTTGTACTTCTGGTAGCATAACCTATAGATCATTTTTTATACAATCACAGTACAAACAATAGCTAGCCCTTTAAGGGGCAGATTGCCATGATGACTTGTCATTGATGTTTAAGGAGTTAATCAGTACCTACAATCAGTACCTACAATCAGTGCAGCATTATATAACCCCGGGCTAGAAGTGGATCCTGCCTTACATACTGTAGCGAGGTGGCTGCGTTGACCCATCCGGTCCATGTTTTGATACAGAGCTGGCTACCCAGCGGGGGTTTATTGGCTTGCACACACTGCTTTCTACTGCCGTTTACATAGAGGAAGCTCAGAAATCACAGAATAACTAAGCAGACAATCATTGGAAGGAGCTTTACTAGGTGCTCGGGTGGATTTCTGGCCTCATTCAGTGCTTTACGTAGGATCTCGCCTGTTTTTGTTTTCTTGTGTTTTTGTATTTATGTGTTTGTGTTTTTGTATTTGTGGCCATGAAGCAGCCACTGCAGCAACCACGGGTCGTAAGTGACCGCCATGCATTGTTCGCAGGTCTAAGATCGGGTGCAATTAACCCGATTTTCTAATAATTAAGAGATCGTGGCATTAAGATAATAAGCTAGTGTCAAATCGGTCGTAACGAATCCCCGGGAAACTGGCCCTTCTGAAGTCCAACAGAAAGGCTTCATCTGTGATAGAGCAACATGACGTCTCATCGATCAAAACAGTTACTTGACTGCCCTTTAAAGGACATCTGTCGGAAAAAAAACTAAGCAATGTTTCATTGAAAGATTGAATCAAATGGAGGCATTTTAAATAGAAATACTTTAATGACCGAATATAAATAAAGTACCATCTGGAGACCACTTTGCTTGTATAGTTAAAGGAAAATTAAACGTTGTTTAACCCTTGCTTCCTTAAACAATATATGTGCGGGTATAATTAAGTAAATCAGACGTGTATCTTAATAGATACACGCGGGTTTACTAACTGCTGTGTCTCACATGCGAGGCACAGCAGTTCCTGGTTGTTGCGTGCTGACAAACGTGTCAGCTGAATGTGAGGGTCTCTTGCTGCTAGCACAGAGAGAGACCCTCGTTTTTGCATGGGATCATCAGGGGGGACCTAGTTAAGGTACCCCCTGCTGATCTCATGCAAAAACAAGGGTCTCTCTGTGCGCTAGCAGAAAGAGCCAGTCGCCGACCAGACGGCGGCCTCCGTCCTATGGAAACATGGCAGCTGTCGGTCAGAGGATAAACTGGCGTGTACTATCAAAAGTACTATCAAAAGTACACGCCAGATAATCCTCATACTAGGGACAACTAACTTTTCACTTGTGCTTCTGTATTAGAAGCACAAGTGAAAAAAAAAACATTTAGTGTCCCTTTAAGGAAGACATGTTGGATCAGACAAAGGAATATCTGACCCAAGATTCTAAAAATGTCCGCCCCCTGATAGAGCTATAAAAGAAGGTTACTTTATTTGTATTCGTTAAAGGAAGTGACGGACTATTTCAATTAAGCATATGTTTTGCTGACAGTTGTCCTTGTAAAGGGCCGGTTAACAAATACAGATTAAATGGGTACATGAAGCAAAGTGAGACTGTTATTCATCTGAATATTTTCAATATGATTCTCCTGTTTCTGAGCTAAATACTGCACATCCCCCCATTACTATGCCATTAACATCCCAGCCTGTCTAACAGGCTTCTGTACATTCTGTGCCCTTCACCAGGTTCAATCTCGGAGCCCGTGATGTAGGAATAGGCAGACGGGAAAGAAATCTGTACGGTTTGTGTTGAACACATTCTGCAAGTCATTTTTAGCCTTCAGCCAGCAATTCTAAACATTAAAAGATATACCTACTTAAAGTTTCCTTCTCCCTCCACCAAAATGGACAATAGGGAGGGGGTGGGGGGAGTGTAGCAGGACTGCATAGTAATTTACTAGGCCATAGTTCTAAAAGTAATTCCGTCCCTGGCCTCCATTTTACTTTTGGCAGTCGCTAACTTTTCCAAAATCCGATCGCTGCCTGTAGACATTAATATATGTTTAAGTGCTTTATTGCTTTTTCATTTTGCTTCTCTGTGGACCATTCATAATCAGAATATTTAGCGCACAATGATATATAGGTCTCACCGTAGTCCCCTTACCATAATATGACTCACCTGTCAACATTTATGTTCTTCTTATAAACTAATTAAGAATTCTGATCCTTTTATTGGTTTCCTCTATTTTTTAAATTTCTATTTGTTATGTATTAAATCATTATTCTCTGGTCCATGATAGATGTCCGCTTAGAAGGCAATTTGTCACAATTATTAGACTATTTTTCATGGCGATATAAAAATGTATTGATTATTATGCACTTTTAACAGCATATATTTAATGTCCAATCTAAATATGTGTTGTATCATATATTGAAGAACTACAAACTCCCATTATTTGCCAGCCGATGGGCATACTTTTTAACTTAAAACCAAACACACTTTAGTAAACTCAAGCTTTAGTATCTGCTGTACCTGCGGTAGATCCATATGGTGTCCGGACATGACATAAAGTAACATAGAAAGTCCAAAGCTTACAGCTACCACGGACAAAGCAATATCTCCGGCCACGACTCAATTCAAAATCTTCAATCTTGATTTAAGTCAAGTAAAAAGACCGATCCAGATGCAAGTAGATGGAGCAACAAATATGATACAGAAATCTGACGCGTTTCGTGCCTTAGTATGGGCATTTAATCATTGAGAGCTTATTTTTTTTAGTTTTGCCAACTCTTGCCCAGCTCCCAACTAGATTTGGCTGATACTATGTTATCAAGGTACACAGGGCTGTACCACTTTTTGCCCCAACAATTTTGAGGTTCGGCCCTCTGTTTAGCCCAGGTTATTCCTCCTAAAGCACCACTGTTGGCAAAAAAGAAATATATATGTTTAACTATATATTTTAATGAAATATTACAAATAAAGTACCTTATTTTGCCTTCTTTACTTGTACATCAGGCGGCCATGTTGTGTGAGATGCTCCAATATTCTAACCAAGCAAATAGAGCTCAATGAGGTAATGCTTTGTATTTCTATTTAACATGCCTACACTTGGTGCAAGTTCGACACTGTTGTCAGCTATGTGTGCTAGACACTTTGCTGCCATTGGACAGCAGATCATTACTTTATTACACGCCATCCACGCACGATCCAATGATTGCTATCTCACCGCCATTTAGAAGTCCATGTTTTTCTAAAATCTTGTGGTTATTTTTATTAAATTCATTTTTCTTGTTGTGTTGGTGTTTTTTGCGGTATGAGTGACGTGTTCTTTTTGTGTTTTGTTTTTAATCTGAGTAAAAGGAGATTAAGGGACATTCCCTATACCGTCCATTTCTTAATATATTATGCACCAAATTGACCAGTTGTTTAATAAAACTGATACATCTCTCTGTACGTTGGACGATACCGTGCTGTACATAGTGCATCATTCTGCTTCTCTATTATTTCAACAAAGGGATCTCCAATGTGACAAACACATTAATAATAAACCTTGAATTATACAAAGATCAGTCTTCCACATCTCTCTCCTTTCAAGTGTAATAAGGTTGTAATCACATGTACTGTAACCAGTGTTGAATGTCTGCCTAGGGCAGCAGCAGACTGGATGGTGCAGCAGCAGATCCAGTACTACCCTCCAGGCTGCCTCCACTAGATCAGTGTGGAGCTCTGCACTGTGGAAAGGAATGTAGGGGCACACTGGCACTGTGGAAAGGAATGTGGGGGCACACTGGCACTGTGGAAAGGGATGTGGGGGCACACTGGCACTGGAAAGGAATGTGGTGGCACACTGGTACTGTGGAAAAGAATGTGGGGCACTGTGGAAAGGTTATGTGAGCAAGGGGTGTGACAAATGATGATTGCGGGAGAGGGAGCTTGAGTTTCGTTTTATAGAGGGTTAGATGTCTGTAAAATAACAGTTTCCCGGATGTTATGCTGTTACACAGAATAAACAAAATAAACTAGTCTTTTAAAGGGCATAAGAGACGAATCATCCAAGTTGATGCCAAGCCAGTGATTAGTGTGAAATTCTGAATTTTTAGACTGGCATAAACCCCTTCATTTAATGAACCACCGTTCACTGCCTGGACCCATAAAGGAACTTTGTCACCTAAATACTGCTTACACTGTGAGTGTAGAGAATGCAAGCAATATCAATGAATGATCTAATCATTGTGTTAGGAGAATCAAAAGCTAATGCATAGCGTAAAAACGGATTGTCTCCTGTTTACTACATCACCTCGTGCCTTGATATGCAAATGATTCATTTCTTATTGAAAGCAGATCATTTGTATATCAGGCCACAGGTGAGGTCATAAAAAGGAGACCTTTAACCCGTTTGCAACACGTGATTTGTCTTTAATGTTCTTCTGAGGCGATCAGAGAGTGTTATCTGATGCCTCCGTGTGGAGGCAATACCCCTCCAGTGGATATACGAGAGCAGCTCATAGAATTATACCAGAAATGTCACTACACACTACAAAGTGTGCAAGCACTTTTGAAAGCGGTGAATCATCACTTCCGTTGGACGGCAGTCAACAATATTACAACTAGAAAACAAGTTAGGGTTGAGATGTAGGGTTAGGGTTAAGTTGATCATCGGGACACGGTCGGGGTCCAAAAGTCACTGGAAGGGAAAATTGTGAAGGGAAAAAAATGCTACTGTAGGTTATTGCCCTATAACTTGCAAAACATTTTTTTTTTTTTTTTTTACAGAAATTCATGTACACTGCCTATTTCTAAACCCAGGACAAATAGAAACTTTTTAGATGGGGTCTTTTTTTTTTACCCTTTTGCAATGTGGACCAGGCCAAATTAATGAAATTAGTAGATAGTGTTGACGAACCCGAACCGCAGTGTTCGGGTTCGTACCGAACATTACGTTATTCGAACACAGACATTCAACTGTATGTTCGTGTTGGAGTTCGGGGTTCCGCTATAAACCAAAAGACATTCGGTTTATAGACTTTCGGTTTATAGAAAAGCAATAGCATTACATGTATTGCATAAACCGAAAGTCTATAAACCGAATGTCTTTCGACTTATGGAATACATGTAATACTATTGGCTTTCTATAAAACGAAGAATTTCTTATGAATGGGGACTCTAGTTCGGTTTATAGAAAGCCAATAGCATTACATGGGGACACTCACCCACATTTTACTTCATTTTGTAGCCCTCTAGCCCTTTCCAGGACTTTTTTAGAGGCATTTTAGTGGCCAAATGTTCGTGTCCCCATTGACTTCAATGCGGTTCGGGGTCAAGTTCGACCCCGAACCCGGACTTTTTTCCGAAGTTCCGCCGAACCCGCCGAACATCCAGGTGTCCGCTCAACTCTATTCGTAAATGCTGCAACAAGTAAGCACAACAAAAATGTTTGCCTGGAGTACAATGGGAGTTACAGTCCAACCTGACTGTCATGCCGCACGCAGGCTGTGTACATTACCATTTGATGGTTTGTTGTGTAACTTCTGTTTCATCTTTGATTTAAGCCTCTCTTTAGCGACTTTGTTGTGTCTGTCTTCTCTCTGATGTTCTGGTTTTTTTTTTTTAATGATATATGTTTTTGTTTTTGCTCTCAAAGGGATCAAATGTATTGTATGTCTTTGAAATTAGCTGATGGGGACCACTGCTCCCATGAAGTTCAGCCAGCCCAGCCTTATACGTGCCAATCTGCATTAAGTCACAGAGCAGGTCTTGGGGGAGTGGGCGGGGGGCAGAGATTTATAGTAGACCTGGGGATCTGTTCAATTTTGTAAAAGGCACACACAAAAAAAAAATAAAGATAGTTATTTATAAATCTCCGTGACTGGACCTCTTTTTGGAACTTTTTCCCAAAATTGGCTTTTATAAATAACCCCAAACACACTTTGATTTGTTCTACCTAGACAAAAGGGAAAACTGTGTAATGTAATTAGCGTACACATACTACTTATTAGAACATAGAACTATTATATAAGTTAAACACTGTGTCTTGGTTTTATATCACCCTGTTAGTTATCTCTCTCTCTGGGTATCTGCTTGTCCCCGTGCCAATTACCTTTACTGAGGTGGGGGGGCATCCTTAAATGACCTCTGCTTGTTCTGCCATAAACATACTGCTCCATAATAACATTATTATTACATGCATTTGCTGAAGACGCCATGTTTAAAGTGTTTTAATTCATAGCGCTTTAATACACACACATACCTTTTATATATGTAATGTGTAGAGGAAAAAGGGCAATATGAGTAAAAATAGACCATTGAGTCCCATTTTGTTCATGTGTACAAGATCCGTTCTAGATATCATGCACACGGTGAACGTCTAGGCAAATTTAAGGATTAGCGCTCCGACTTTCATACAGACAACGCTTACGGTTTTCTATTTAAAGCATTCAAATCAAATTCACTGGCCAAATATTTCAGGAAATGACTCGTTTTACGAAAATCTCGGTTGTCTTGGGAACCATAGTTTCTGAGATTATCTGTGTCCGTCTCCCAATGATGCCCCTCCCCTCTATCGGCAGCGCGGGTTTCCAGAGGGTGTGGCTTGGGAAGGGTAGTGTCTACACTACCGCTCATGCACACTTGTTTATTCTCTGGTGTTCTAAACTGGACTATGGGCGTGTCGTCCCAAATCGGTACTGTCCTGCTTAAAACTGTACACCTCTCCCCATGCACCAGTTTGTGGCCGGCTGAGCATTATGGGACCTGTAATAGACATAACTGCATTATAAATATTCCTGCATCAAAGCCCCCGCTGTCTTGTTCCCCCATAATTCATAGGACCCTGAAACGTTTAAATCACAGTCTATAAATAAATGTTCACTGAGACCTGCTAAACCTTGAGATAGACTCGTCCTGGTACTAAACTAAGCCGTCCATAAAACTGTGTCCTAAACTAGCCATATATATTTGAAAAAGACCTCCCCTAAGAAGTAACACGCCCTACTTTACCTCTCCTGCTATCCTAGTGACTTGTTTGTTTATTCTCTCTGTATCATGTGTTGTATTTTTTGTTTTATAAACAGAGGGTCAGTGTACAATCACCATGGGTTGAACAAGAAAGTGACAAGATGTTTATTATATTGTAAGAATTATTTTAGCTTTGTATTAAACAGTGTTTATTGATACCCCTGCCTTCTTTTCCTCATGTGTTTCATTATTTTTTAACTTATTGCACCATATTGTGTTTTATGTTGTTCTTTTTTATATTCCCTCAGTGCACAACACTGCAAGATTTGTACTTGCCTAAAGGGTAAATATATAGTGTGTGTAGTGTCGGTTGGAGCGCACCGGTCACGTTTTTCTTTGTATTGTATTTGTTTTTCTAGAAGTGAGACACTAGCCGTGTCCAGGTGCTGCATACCTTTTCACATATAGGCGCAGTAGTCTATATTTTTGTTTTGAAGCGAATTAAAGCTGGACTGGAGAGAGGGCAAACAACAAAAATGGAGGCTGGAATGGGATTGTTCGCTTAGGGCCCCGAAAACACCTAGAAGGGCCTCTGTGTCCAGCCAATCAAATTAAAATGTCCAAAAACATTTTTGTTTTGCGTGCTAATTGGGGTGTGTCAGGAAATGTGGCTGAATGTCTAACTACAAAGATCAGCCATAAAATTATGACCACCTGCCTAATATTGTGTAGCTCCCCTTTAAACGTCAAAACAGCCCTGACCCGTCGAGTCATGGACTCCACTAGACCTCTGAAGGTGTGCTGGGGTAACTGGCATCAAGACATTAGCAGCAGATCCTTTAAGTCCTGTAAGTTGTGAGGTGAGGCCTCCATGGATTGGACTTGTTTGTCCAGCATATACCACAGATGCTCGATTGGATGGAGATCTGGGGAATTTGGAGGCCAAGTCAAAACCTTGAATTCGTTGTTTTATTCCTCAAACTATTCCTGAACCATTTATAGTGTGTGGCAGGGAGCATTATCCTGCTGAAAGAGGCCACTGCCATCAGGGAATACCAGTTTCCATGAAAGGGTGTACATGGTCTGTAACAATGCTTAGGTAGGTGGTACATGTCCATGTAACAGTCAAATGAATGGCAGGACCCAAAGTGTCCCAGCAGAACATTGCCCAAAGCATCATACTGCTTCCACCGGCTTGTCACCTGTCAGTCCAATGCTTCACGCTGCCTCCGCCGGCTTGTCAACTGTCAGTCCAAAGCTTCACACTGCCTCCGCCGGCTTGTCACCTGTCAGTCCAAAGCTTCACACTGCCTCCGCCGGCTTGTCACCTGTCAGTCCAAAGCTTCACACTGCCTCCGCTGGCTTGTCACCTGTCAGTCCAAAGCTTCACACTGCCTCCGCCGGCTTGTCACCTGTCAGTCCAAAGCTTCACACTGCCTCCGCCGGCTTGCCACCTATCAGTACAAAGCATCACGCTGCCTCCGCCGGCTTGTCACCTGTCAGTCCAAAGCTTCACACTGCCTCCGCCGGCTTGCCACCTGTCAGTCCAAAGCATCACACTGCCTCCGCCGCCTTGCCACCTGTCAGTCCAAAGCACCACACTGCCTCTACTGGATTGCCACCTTTCAGTCCAAAGCATCACACTGCCTCCACCGGATTGCCACCTGTCAGTGGTCATAATGTTATGGCTGATCGGTGTATATAATATATATAATAATAATGTTATGGCTGATCGGTGTATATAATATATATAATAATAATGTTATGGCTGATCGGTGTATATAATATATATAATAATAATGTTATGGCTGATCGGTGTATATAATATATATAATAATAATGTTATGGCTGATCGGTGTATATAATATATATATAATAATAATGTTATGGCTGATCGGTGTATATAATATATATATATAATAATAATGTTATGGCTGATCGGTGTATATAATATATATATATAATAATAATGTTATGGCTGATCGGTGTATATAATATATATATAATAATAATGTTATGGCTGATCGGTGTATATAATATATATATATAATAATAATGTTATGGCTGATCGGTGTATATAATATATATATATATATAATGTTATGGCTGATCGGTGTATATAATATATATAATAATAATGTTATGGCTGATCGGTGTATATAATATATATATATAATAATAATGTTATGGCTGATCGGTGTATATAATATATATATAATAATAATGTTATGGCTGATCGGTGTATATATATAATAATGTTATGGCTGATCGGTGTATATAATATATATAATAATAATGTTATGGCTGATCGGTGTATATATATAATAATGTTATGGCTGATCGGTGTATATAATATATATAATAATAATGTTATGGCTGATCGGTGTATATAATATATATATAATAATAATGTTATGGCTGATCGGTGTATATATAAAATAATGTTATGGCTGATCGGTGTATATATATAATAATGTTATGGCTGATCGGTGTATATAATATATATAATAATAATGTTATGGCTGATCGGTGTATATAATATATATATAATAATAATGTTATGGCTGATCGGTGTATATAATATATATAATAATAATGTTATGGCTGATCGGTGTATATAATATATATATAATAATAATGTTATGGCTGATCGGTGTATATAATATATATATAATAATAATGTTATGGCTGATCGGTGTATATATATAATAATGTTATGGCTGATCGTTGTATATTCTTCTATGTTTACTTAAAGTATTAATGTCTCTTAATTACAGGAACTCAGTCTGTACAGAAAATGTATTAAGTTACCCCTGCTGTGATTCCCGTGACTGTCATGATACATGCCTACAGTAATCTTTTCAACACCCAAAGAGGGAAATACATACAAGTTCCCTTTAAGTTGCCAGTGAAGGAGATTGTGATATGAGATGGATTTTATCAGATACAGTGCTGGGAGTTTACTGGAGTTTTCAAATCAAATTCCTACATTTTTGTTTCCCCCTCAACATCCAAATAATCCCTTGCTGATGACTAATAAAGAATTTTAATAAAACAGATAATCTGTTTATCTTAATCTGGTGGAATTTGTTTTGGTTTTTTTTTCACCATAACTCATAGTAACTTCCCTCCCTCCACTGGTCTAATTAATAACTTGTGAGCAGTACAATCCGCTAGATGACTTTCTTGGCAGTTCACGAAGATTGCGGAAAATCGCATTGAGTCCAAAAATAGTCAAACCGTTCCCATACGCAGCCCTTGGTGCGGAATCCAAATGACACATCTGGTTAATCCAATTTAAAATATAAAGTTTAGCAAAATGAAAATGCCACATTTGCCCAAATTCTTGTGTGATTTCCAATCTTTTTGTTGTAATATATATATTATTTTCTTTCCCTTTCAAACAATAAAGCAGCAGTGCTTCTCAGAGGTTTCAAGATAATCTGACATCTGTAGAGCAAATGATATCTTTCTCTTTTCCTTTGGAACTACACAGCCTTGATTTAATGTGGCTTTGATATAATGTGGCCTTGATATAATGTGGCCTTGATATAATGTGGCCTGAGCACTTTTTTTCCAATGGCGTTTTAAGTTGATATAACTAAAATTCTAGTTTTTAGGCTGTGCTACGAAACCAGTAGAGATGGAGATATAACTGTAACATAGTGGCTGAAGAGTATTTCTATGTTTTATTAGAATTACAAGATTCACGGACATGTATTTTGCAGGTGTCCTGTTGACAGTATTGTTTTTGGTGCACTACCGTATTTTCCGGCGTATAAGACGACTTTTTAACACCTGAAAATCTTCTCAAAAGTTGGGGGGTCGTCTTATACGCCGGGTACTGGGATTTACTCACCTATTTTCTGCTCTGTCTCCGCTCGCGCAGTTAAGCCGGTCCGTGGCTGTGAGGGAAGCGTTGTGAGCTCCCCTCAGGCCGCGCGGCTTCAATAAAGTCTGTTTAAACTTTTTTTTTTAAACAAAACTTTATTGACCGCGCGGCTGGAGGGGATCTCACAACGCTTCCCTCACAGCCACGGAACGGCTTAACAGCGGGAGACAGAGCAGAAAATAGGTAAGTATTGGGGATTGGGGAAAGGGGGAGGAGGGTGGCAAACTCTATATTTTAACCTAAAAGGTTAAAATATAGATGCGATTTTTCCGGCTTATAAAATGGCTTAGTAGGGGGGTCGTCTTATACGCCCAGTCGTCTTATACGCCCAGTCGTCTTATACACCGGAAAATACGGTATATGCTAATGTGCTCCTTTGCATATGGTTCCACAATCATTGTGAATAAACATTCCTAACACTTACAGTGAATTAAGGGGGGGGGGGGGTCAGTTAATTACATCCCCTTCACACACACCCATACCTGTTGAACCAGAAGAAGTACAAAAAAAAAAACTGATATACTGTTATCTCAAAAAGGGAAAAACATATTCTTGACTCCAAGCCCTATATTCTTGACTCCCGCACTACCGGATCTACTTTTTACTGTGATGTTCCTGTGTACCTTCTGAAACAGGGAAGAATCCCACCATATTTTGAGCCTATATATTGAAGCTGCCATAAAACTTTTAGTTGGCAGGTTCTCTACAATCTAGCTGCCTACCAATTAAAAATAAAAAATAAAATATTTACGATGATGACTTCTTACTTCCAATTTTAAAGCAAAACTGTATTTACATGAAGTTATGTTTGATTGAAATATTGCATCAAGTGTAGGCATTTGAACTAGAAATAATATAAATAAAGTACCGAACTTGAGCCTTCTCTGTTTGTATAGCAACATCAGGGAGAGGACATCTTGGATCGGATCTTCCTTCATCTGAACAAAGGTTCTAAACAAAATGCCCGCTCCCTGATAGAGCTATACAGAGCAAAGATTATAATCAACATGTCCACCCCCTGATTGAGCTATACAGATCCAAGATTCTAAACAACATGTCCACCCCCTGATAGAGCTATACAGAGCCAAGATTCTAAACAACATGCCCGCTCCCTGATTGAGCTATACAGAGCAAAGATTCTACACAACATGTCCACCCCCTGATAGAGCTATACAGAGCCAAGATTCTAAACAACATGCCCGCTCCCTGATAGAGCTATACAGAGCAAAGATTCTAAACATGTCCACCCCCTGATAGAGCTATACAGAGCCAAGATTCTAAACAACATGCCCGCTCCCTGATAGAGCTATACAGAGCAAAGAGGAGTGAATAAAGTACTTTATTTGGATTCTCTAATTAAATATTGTCTATGTTAAATGCCTAGATTTGATCATTTTTCAATTAAACAGAACTTGATAGTTTGCCAACGGTTGTTAAGGCATGCCCTAGGTTTGTCACCTTTTTTTCCAATTAAAAATACCGGCTAATGTATATATTTCCCCCATAGACTTTGCGACAAATCAGTTTTTACCTCTATGCTCCTGATCTAAAACATTCCACTCACTCTCCCCCTGATTCTGTCTCATCTTAACCCTGAACCTCAACAGTTACTGTAAGCTACGGATCACCCCTACCTTATTAGTATTACAATAAAATATTATACCACAATCACAGCCTCCATTTAACAGTAGTTTTAAGAAGTTTATAAACCCAAGTACAGTTTGAATCAGGCAGAAGGTCTACTTCTGCCTGTTAAAAAAAAAAAAAAAAGTCTTTAGCATGGTGTCTTGTTCAAAATATTATTCTTGTTTTTGTAGCTGTGAAGAGTATGATGTCATATCTCATTTGTATTAAACACTTAGAGCAAATTAAAAGCCAATTGTCAGCAAATATGTTTAATTGAAAGATGGCATCAAGTGTAGGCATTTTAAATAGAAAGGCTTTAATAAAAGAATGAGCCTTATTTTTCTCTGTATCAGGAGGTGGACATGTTGTTTAGAATTTTGGTTCAGATCTTCCTCCACCTGACCCAAGATGTCCCCCTCCTGATAAGCCTTTGCTTTAATAGCAAAGAGTGTTCAATAAAGTACTTTATTTGTGGTCAGTTTTCCAGTAAAGCATTTCTATTTACAATGTCTACATTCAGTTACACATAACATTTAAAAAATAAACTTTGCCCATGGTTGTCCTTTAAGCACCCTTCCTCAGGTATACATTATAAAATGTTCTGGCACATCAAAATACACCATCAGTATTAGAAGTCAAAATCACCCTTTCATTCTCCCAAAGCCTTTTATCCATCCTATCTGCTAAACACCATAATAAAATCATTTTTTACTGACAAAGTGAATTGAGAAATGGAAATATTCCTAATAAGCCAAACTTTTTTTTTTCTTTTCAAAGAATAACCTGTTTTGATATTTGTTTTTCTAGTTTGGAACTAAAACCAAATTGGTAAAAGCTGCTTTAAATAAGCGTCTGCAACCATAGGCTTTGATACAATTATTTATAGATCTGCCTGATTGTTCTCTCCCCCCCCCCCCTCTCCTGTTTATTCCCCCCCCCCCCCCCCCCCAGGCATTTCTACAATAAAGAGTGATTTCACTAAATTTAAAATAAACAATTTGCATAATATTATTTCTTGTTCAAAGTACTGACTGATGTATTTGTCCTGGAGATACATACTACATCTAATAGGAGCTGATTTAAACAGTATTGTATTATCCTTCCTAGCGTAATGGAGCCAGGAGATGAAAAATCGAAGCAAAATAAAAGCAAAATAATTATCCATTATTGATGTTGTTGTTTTTTGTTGTTTTTTTGCCCTGTCTGCTGCTTCCATACAATTTAAATCTGTAATCATATTAAAGTGTCTGTATCACCTAAACATTGTTTTTACTGTGAATGAAGAGAATAAAAAAATGATTGAAAACTATCTATACATTGTGTTAGCAAAACTACATAAATTGAGAAAAGTGTGCGGGAAAGGCTTAATGGGCAAACTAACACTGACATATTAATGGGCAAATTGTCCATTGCCCATTTATCCAGTAGAGCATTTGTGAGGTTTGGCACTGATGTTGGACGAGAAGGCCAGTTCATCCGAAAGTTGTTCGATGGGGTTGAGGCCAGGCCTCTGTGGGGGGCAGTCACGTTCTCCTACACCAAACTCACCCAGCCATGTTTTTATAGACTTTGCTTTGTGAACTGGTCTTGCTAGAATCAGTTGGTACAATGCAGTCAGGCAGGTAACATTCTCTTGGCATCCGCTAAAACCCAGACTCGCCCATCAGACTGCCCAGCAGACTCCACAGAATACGTTTCCATTGGTCCAGAGTCCAGTGGCGGTGTGTGCTTTACACCACTCAATCTGATGCTTGGCTTGGTGATGTGAGGCTTGCATGCAGCTGCTCGGCCATAGAAACCCAATCCATGAAGCTCCCGCCGCACAGTTTTTGTGCTGATATCAGTGGAAGTTTGGAATCTTCAGCTCTGGAATCAGCAGAGCATCGGAGACTGTTACACACCATGCGCCTCAGCTCTCAGTGACCCCGCTCTGTGACTTTACGTGGTCTTCCAGTTCGTGGATGAATTGCTGCTGTTTCGTACACTTATTTACAGTTGGCTGTGGAATATCTAGCAGGGATGGAATTTAATGAACTGACTTACTGTAAAGGTGGCACCTATCACAGTACCACGCTTGAATTCACTGAGCTCTTCAGAAAGACCGATTTTTTTCACAAATGTTTATAAATACAGACTGCATGGCTGGGGGCTGGATATTATTACATCTGTGACAATGGGTCTGATTG
The DNA here is from genome assembly GCA_036172795.1 of Pelodytes ibericus. NCBI lineage: Eukaryota > Metazoa > Chordata > Amphibia > Anura > Pelodytidae > Pelodytes > Pelodytes ibericus. Next base: position 15,129,728 of record CM069862.1, read on the forward strand.
AAACCTGAATTCAGTAATTAAGTGCTTCCAATTATTTTGTCTATAAAATATATATAAATAGCAGACAGAGCACATAGACCTGGGAGTTGGGTAAATGAGCTCTAGGCAGGATGACCGTAGCAAGCAGACACGTTCTAAAATAGCAGCGAAATGATCATGTAAAATACTAAGAACACACCGCAGGAAGGAAATTAATTGTAATCCAGACGAGGCAGCAGAAGGTAAACGACCCATAGGTAGCTGCAAAGACTTTTCCATGGGCAACCAATAATCGATCCAAAAATTAGCCGAGGTCAGGGTGCAAAGCAAAGTATCAATAATGGAGGCAAGCCAAGGACAGGGGCAGAACCCCAACAGCCAAGTGAAGAGGAAGCTCTGTATGTTCTGCTTTTCTTCCAGACCATTTTTAAATGCATCTATTGTGGTTGATAGCACTACCTCTCTTGGCAGTGAGTTCCATATCTTTATTGTCCTTACCGTAAAGAATCCCTTCCTTTGCTGTCTATGAAATCTTTGCTCTTCCAGTCTCAGGGGGTGGCCGTTTGTTCTTTGTACCTTTCTGTTAATGAACAGGTCCCTGGAGAGCTCTTTATATTGGCCCTGCACATATTTATATAATGTTATCATATCCCCTCCGAGACGCCTTTTTTCTAACTGATTTAAATAAGTGTCTGTCTTCACGACTAAGAGCCTCCAGTCCCCTTATTCATTTTGTAGCCCTCCTTTGCACTTTTTCTATTTCTATAATATCCTTTTTAAGGACTGGTGTCCACTTGCTGGTTTTTTGGAAAAGAAGATTTCTAACAATCCTGGGGTAATTTTTCTCCAGACTCAGTGGGTGTATTGCATCATTTAATCCTTTTTGCAAAGTGGAGTGGTAGGAGCAATGAGCTCAGTTAACCCTTTAAGGACCAGGGATTTTCCTGGGCCAAGGACCAGAGCGTTTTTCAATTTTTAATACGCGGTTTTTGAAACATAAATTTCCTCTCTCTCATTTAACGTACCCATACAAGTTATATGTTGTTTTTTAGTGGACAGTTAGAGATTTCTTTTGATACCCTATACATAAAAATAATTTACATTTTAGTATTAAAAAATACATATAAAAGACGAAATTTTTGAGGAAAAAAGTTTTTCCCCATTATTTTCCCAATAATAAGCTACATAACTAGTGCAACACTAACCCACTTATCCCCCCTAATTAACTAACTAATAAAAAAGAAAAATATTGGTTCCCAAACCCCCCATAACAAAAAAGACAGAAAAAAAACTCTGAAGAGTGCGATGTCAGATCAGTAAAAATCATGCAACAGGCATGCAGGGGTTAAATTTTATTAAATAAATATATTAAAATTACCTTTATTTATTCAAAAAAACTTTATAAATTGTAAAAATAAAAACATTTGTTAAAAAAAAAACTAAATGAGGGCCATAGAGTGGAAGGAAACTGATCACAGTTAAAAACTGTGATCAGCAATGAAAGGGTTAATTTTTTTTTTTTACCTATGTGTATGTTATTAATTTCTTTTTATTTACAGGTCACTCTCTGTGCTTCACTATAAGAATGTGAAGCACAGAGAGTGAATTAGAGGCAGTGTGTGAACACACTGACTTTGCCATCTAATTTGCATGTTATCGCGGTGATCACTCAATCACCGCGATCACATGCCCGGCAATCCACCGATCGGGTCCAGGAGCTTTGCCTCGGGTGCGAGGCTTAGTCCTGGACCCGTTGCAGACTAGCTGGCGGTGCCCACGGAGCGCACCGGCCGGCTAGACTGCATGACGAGTTAACTCGTCATAAGGTCGCTAACGCTGCGGCTCTTATGACGAGTTAACTCGTCATAAGGTCGGGAAGGGGTTAAGGAAGTTCAATGTTCTGATGAAATGCTGAGATATCCTGTCTTTGAGTGTTAACTAGTTAAAAAGTGGCCACTTCCTCACTCAAAGCAGCCATTCAGCCATATGTTCACATGGTAAGTATGTCATTATATGCATTCAAATACATGGACTCTGCAGAGAAACCAGAGATATAAATGAAACAAATGTTTTATACATATTTTCTTGCAATTGTGCAATTTTTTAATCTCTATATTCCTGTAGGCTGGATCACCTAAACATTGTATTTACTGTGAATGTAGAGAATACAAAATGATTGAAAATGATCTGTACATTGTGTTAGCAAAACTGCCGGCAAATGGCTAGATTAGGAGAAAAATGTGTTATAAAAGTATCTGTGGAGACTCCTGCTTATGACATCACCTGTGGCTTGATATGCAAATGAACTGGTTATCAATGGGAAAGTGTGTAATTTGCATATTAAACCACAGGTGATGTCATAAACAGGAGACACATTTAAAATAATTTTTTTCTTGCAATCTTGCCAACACAATGTATAGATCAATTTCAACCCTATTTTATTCTCTACATTCACAGTAAAAACAATGTTTAATGTATTGAAAAAGAAAAAAAAAGGGGTTCACAGCGCTCGAGATGAAAAGAAACAAATCTATTATAATAATGGATACTAACCAGTATAATGTACATGAATAGAAAAAAACAAGGGAAGGAGGAGGGGGACACACATTGACATGTGGGGAGAGATCTCCCAATCCCGTGGAGGGAGGTTCTCCACCTGAAAAAAAGGATGCTGTCACTCGCACAGGTGAGTACCGGGGAAGGGAGGAGGAGGGTGGCAAACCTGTGGTGGCATATTAATGGGCATTCTGGCTGTGGCATATTAACGGTCAAAGAGTGGCATATTAATGGGCAAGGAGTGGCATATTAATGGACAAACAATGGCAAGTTAATGGGCATAGAGTGGCATATTGATGGGCATACAGGCTGTGGCATATTAATGGGCATACTGGCGGTGGCATATTAATTGGCAAAGAGTCACACATTAATGGGAAAATTGGCTCTGGTAAATGAATGGGACAATGGTGGCATATTAATGGGTATGCTGGCTGTGGCAAATTAATGGGAAAACCATGGCATATTAATGGACATACTGGCTGTGGCATATTAATGGTAAAACAGTGGAATATTAATGGGAAAACAGTGGCATATTAATGAACAAACTGGCTGTGGCATATTAATGGGCATACAGGCTTTGGCAAAATCATGGGCAAACTGGCTGTGGCATATTAATGGGCATACAGGCTTTGGCAAAATCATGGGCAAACTAACAGTGGCATGTTAATGGACCAGCTGGGGCATACTAATGGACAAACTGGCTGTGGCATATTAAGGGGCAAACTGTGGCATAATAATGGAAAAACTGGTTGTGACATATTAATGAGGTAAGTCTTGGATGTGCAATGTGGGTAATGGGGCAGCGGCAAGTCCTGGATGTGCAATGTAGGTTATGGGACATGTCCTGGGTTAAATTGGCATTCTGGCTGTGACATATTCATGGGCAAATTGGCTTTGGAATAATCATGGGCAAACTAACAGTGGCATGTTAATGGACAAGCTGGGGCATAATAATGGAAAAACTGGTTGTGACATATTAATGAGGTAAGTCTTGGATGTGCAATGTGGGTAATGGGGCAGCGGCAAGTCCTGGATATGCAACGTAGGTTATGGGACATGTCCTGGGTTAAATCATTGGCATGAAATACAAAGACCTGGATAAAATGACATTGGGAGGGTAGGGGAGTGAGAGGGAGATATAGGGACGAGGGGGGCGTGGTCAGAAGTTTGTTTCTGAAAGGGGCAAGGAAATTTCTGATGACGGCCCTGGCTGCAGTCCAGCATGAAATCACCAAAAATGTTATTCTACAACATTTGACTTGATCGGGCCTCGACATATCCACATTTACTGCGATTACTCTGTCTCCTGCAATCATTTCAATTGTATGTCACTAGCTTCCAGATCCGTAATCATTTCACTTAGCGTTCGTTAGACGTGGATGGCATTTCTAACGAGCAGTTAATTATTCAAAAGGAGCAGACATAAAATATAGAAATTGCATTGTGTTGGCAAATCCCATTGATTTGGGTCTAATTTGGGATGACCTTCTGTGATCAAATAATTAATCAAAAATCTCCCACTGATAACCTGCTCCTCTGAAGAATAAATTAAGCGAAATCCATGGCGATTCACGTGGAGGAAACCTTCCTTCTCAGTATGTTTGCAGTAATTTCTATAAATTGTATTATCTGATGACATCAGATACATACAGTCACAAAAAAAACACACAAAAACTGAAGCGTTTTCTTTTAAAATGTATCATTTAAAGAGAACGTAGAAAAATGATTATCCTTAAATAAAAGAATATTTTTAATAATTTAAAACGCTTTTTGAATATTCTTTTGATGACTTGTGATTTCTGATTTGTTGTTTTTTTACTGCAGTAATGTCTCACAATACAGAAGATTCTCTTAACAAGACGGACAGCTTTTCTCTGAGCTGAAAGTCTATTGAATTTAGAATGTATCAATATCCACAGCTGTAGCATAAGATACCAGAGCATCTCAATGACTGATTACATCTTTTACATTTAATTAGCCCTTGAGATGCAAATGTACCTTTGAGCTGAAGCTGTAAATACTTCATTTATAAAAGGTTACAGGAAGTTTAGGACAAATTTTAAATTGGGGTTACATTGCATAAATTAAAAACTATTATTTCTAGAATCTTGTGAAGGATTAATGAGAGAAGGGGAATTTAATTAGCGTTTTTTTGTGGCCCTTTATTTAGGGGATACATCTTTTTTTTAAAACAAAATCTTTACTCGCACTCCAATCCCGTATGTGTTTCTTTCCATAATTAAAAATTCAAGAATAATATAGGAAATATTATTGATGTGTATGGTGCAAACTGTTGAACAGATTATTTACCTACTTTTTCAGAAAAGTATGAAAAGGATGATGATAAAAATGATTTTGAAATGTTTACCTTATTTCTAATACGCAATGGAAAAGGTGTTATCTTTAGTAATAAGTCTAAAATTATTACGTAGAAAGAAGGAACTAAAATACTATTTTTATATTGCAGTTTCATGTTTGTACTAGCACAGCAACATTGTGTTGGTGGAGCTGTCAACCTCTTTTTGCCATATGGTACCTTTGTCACTAAAACCCCTTTATGACTGGACCCTTTTGGCCATGTTTTAATACTTCTGTAGTGTTTGTGTTTAGCTGTAATTATCTCCTCTCTCATTTGCTGTACTCAGACATATTATATATATATATATAATTATTTTTTTAAGGATAAGAAGAGCTTTCTTTAACTACCATATATACTTATTTTAATCATGTCATGTACTGTATTATAAAAAATAGTTTCCAGCTTATTATTCCCGCATCTGCCCATCCAAAACTGCAAAGCCAGTCACAAGTAAATGGAACGTGTTTTGTCATCTTTCCTGCCTGACAGACAAGAGAAATGGCATAACAGTTCACTGGTGTTTACTGTATTACTTACATATTGCTTATTTCTGATCATCAAGTAGAAAAACTTTACTTAACAAACAAATCACTAACAATCAGAGTATTTTCCTTTTGATTTAGGTTAATTCCCAGGTCACTCCTGATTTTAATGAGTACTGTGGGTTACTGAATTTAACATGTTAAGTATATTATTTACACAAATTAATCTGAAACAAATTGACTGCAGCTTAAGCTCAATTTATTATGAGTTTTATTGCTCTGAAGCAATAAAACTAAAATGTATGAGTTCCCAGAAAAAAGATGGACACATTTAGGTGCAAACTAGGGACAATCTCTCCTAAATAAGGGAAATTATGGAATAATGATAATAAAATGCTGAACCTGGAAAAGTACTTTGAGATAATCTCTGATTTTCAGGTCCTGTGGGTTGTAACTTGGATCCAATTTAATGGAATCTATTGTATCTTTACTGGAAGGATCAAGATCTGTGTTGACCCTGCAACTGTGAGGGAGAAAGGTTGCTATAAAAGTGGTAGAATGTGTTAATGTTTGAGAAGTGAAAGTCTACATTTTCTTTTCTGCTGATAAATTTTATCCTGTTTTTTTTCACTAAAATGTAAAATTTCTCATTTTATTCCCATTATCTGTTGTCTAGTACTTTCATATCTTTTCATTTCTTTTGTTTCAGCCTTTATTACCTTCTAGTATCTCTTGCACTGTGCTTTATGTTGTTTACTGGAGTGGCTGTTATTGCACAATACTTTGTCCTGTCCTTTGATGGCTCTTATTATTAAATTCTTGTCCTTTTAAACGCTGTATCAATCGTATCATCTTCTTTCCTGGTTTCAATATCCCTTTGTACATCCTCGTGGGTTTTTTGCTGGCTCGGTTATATGTGGTTGGAGAATTAATCTCAGTTATGTAATAAAATAAACAGTATGTACAGTGCATATAATATCACAGCCAATGTCTGGGTGAATTTGTACTGGAACGGACAAGGGTCTGTATACCGCGGACCCCCCTTCACTAATGTTTGGTTATATGGATAGCCTACAGGGCAGTGATGGCGAACATTTTTGTGCCCAAGTGCCAAATTTTTGGCCAAAACTAATTTACAGACCTCAAAGTGCCAACACCACATACACCTCCATGTATATGTCTCTCCCTTGCCATGTCTGTCTCTCTCCAACTCCCCCTCCCTGTTCTCTCCCCCCCTCTGTTCTGTCTCTTCCCCCTTCCCTTGTTCTGTTCTGTCACTCCCCCTCCCCTGTTCTGTTTCTCCCCCCTCCCCTTGCTCTGTCTCTCCCCCTCCCCTTGTTCTGTTCTGTCTCTCCCTCTCCCCTTGTTCTGTTCTGTCTCTCCCCCTCCCCTTGTTCTGTTCTGTCTCTCCCCCTCCCCTGTTCTGTCTCTCCCCTTGTTCTGTTCTGTCTCTCCCTCTCCCCCTCCTCTGTTCTGTCTCTCCCCCTCCCCTGTTCTGTCTCTCCCTCTCCCCCTGTTCTGTCTCTCACTCCCCCCATTCTGTCTCTCTTTCTCTCTCCCCCCCTGTTCTGTCTCTCCCCCTCCCCTGTTCTGTCTCTCCCCCTCCCCTTGTTCTGTTCTGTCTCTCCCCCTCCCCTGTTCTGTCTCTCCCTCTCCCCTTGTTCTGTCTCTCCCTCTCCCCTTGTTCTGTCTCTCCCCCTCCCCTTGTTCTGTTCTGTCTCTCCCCCTCCCCTGTTCTGTCTCTCCCCCTCCCCTGTTCTGTCTCTCCCCCCCCTGTTCTGTCTCTCCCCCTCCCCTGTTCTGTCTCTCCTCCTCCCCTTGTTCTGTTCTGTCTCTCCTCCTCCCCTTGTTCTGTTCTGTCTCTCCCCCCTCCCCTGTTCTGTCTCTCCCCCTCCCCTTGTTCTGTTTCTCCCCCCTCCACTTGTTCTGTTCTGTCTCTCCTCCTCCCCTTGTTCTGTTCTGTCTCTCCTCCTCCCCTTGTTCTGTTCTGTCTCTCCCCCTCCCCTGTTCTGTCTCTCCTCCTCCCCTTGTTCTGTTCTGTCTCTCCTCCTCCCCTTGTTCTGTTCTGTCTCTCCTCCTCCCCTTGTTCTGTTCTGTCTCTCCTCCTCCCCTTGTTCTGTTCTGTCTCTCCTCCTCCCCCTCCCCTGTTCTGTCTCTCCTCCTCCCCCTCCCCTGTTCTGTCTCTCCCCCTCCCCTGTTCTGTCTCTCCCTCTCCCCTTGTTCTGTTCTGTCTCTCCTCCTCCCCTTGTTCTGTTCTGTCTCTCCTCCTCCCCTTGTTCTGTTCTGTCTCTCCCCCCTCCCCTGTTCTGTCTCTCCCCCCTCCCCTGTTCTGTCTCTCCCCCTCCCCTTGTTCTGTTTCTTCCCCCTCCACTTGTTCTGTTCTGTCTCTCCCCCTCCCCTGTTCTGTCTCTCCTCCTCCCCTTGTTCTGTTCTGTCTCTCCCCCTCCCCTGTTCTGTCTCTCCTCCTCCCCTTGTTCTGTTCTGTCTCTCCTCCTCCCCTTGTTCTGTTCTGTCTCTCCTCCTCCCCCTCCCCTGTTCTGTCTCTCCCCCTCCCCTGTTCTGTCTCTCCCCCTCCCCTTGTTCTGTTTCTTCCCCCTCCACTTGTTCTGTTCTGTCTCTCCTCCCTCCCCTTGTTCTGTCTCCCCCCTCACCACCCTTGTTCTGTCTCTCACCCCTTTGTTCTGTCTCTCCCCCTCCCCCTGTTCGGCCTCTTCCCCTCCCCTTGTTCTTCCTCTCTCCCACTCCTCTTCCTCTGTTCTGTCTCTCCCCCTGTTCTCTATCTCCCCCCCTCCCCTTGTTATGTTCTGTCTGTGAGGGGGCGGAGCTCACCGGGTGAGAGGTGTAGCTCCGCCCCACCCTGCTTCATGGGGAGCCGTGGGCAGCATGAGAATGTGCTGCTCTCGCTCCCCATTCTCAGTGATAATGTAGGTGATAGGATTTCTTACTCATGCTGCCTGCAGCTCCCCGTGAAGCAGGGTGGGGCGGATCTACGCCTCTCACCCGGTGAGCTCCGCCCCCTCCACTGGCAAACTTTTTTTAAACTTTTTTTTTGCCGACTGGGCAGGCGTCCTCTGGGGTGTTGCGCCCTGTGCGATCGCACCGGTCGCACACCCCTAAGGCCGGCCTTGCACACACATACTCATACAAACATACACACACAGCCAGGTTCAGATCTCACCTGTCTGCTCCGTGTGAAGAAGCATTCAAGTCAGAAAGCAAAGAGTTGATTGCTTATCTGACTTGAACACTTCTGCAGATAGCGCACATGCACCCGATCATCTGGAGAAGAAGCAGATGACCGGTGGCGCCCGTGTTTTACCCTGATGCCTGCTCCTCTCGGACGGAGCAGACAAGCGGTGAGAGCTGAACCTGGCCGCGTGCCATAGGTTCGCCACTGCTGCTCTAGTGTCTACCCAATAAAGAGACATGCAGGGAATTGAGAAAGGAATTTCAAACTCCAGCCCAAAATAGCAGAGTTGGAACAATACTTCAATGCAGCTAAGTAGGAGAATTTTTTTTTTTTAATTGTGCAACTTGAAAGGCCATTGTAGGCCGAAACGTACGTCTGTGGTTTGCTGTGTTCCTCGTGCAGCGGTTACTATCCATGCATTTCGGGTCTGGACTGCCCTTATGGGTGGGATTAGTCTGATATGTTAATGGAGTGGTTCCTCTGTAATGGTGTAAGCAAGCAAAAAATGGAGTTTCCCTCCCGAGTAGGTATTATCCGACAGGACAGACTATTGTAGTGCTGTCTGTTCTCGGGAGCCCATGCACCTACCCCCTTTTTTGCTCAGACTTTCTTTCTATTAATGTAGTCTGTTAAAATATGTGTCACCTAGTGGTATCAGCGTGCAAGTGCGCTTGCCACAAATAAACCTACAGGTCTGCCCCCTTTCTGTCGTAATAGATTACTTTCACCTCTTCTCTGAAACACCCCTCATATTTCTTTTATATTGCATGCATGGATAATGGGCAGGGGCTGTGTAAATAAAAATGCTTTGGGATGGGAAAAAAGTGTGAAGAATCCCTGAGTCTTCAATAAAAGTTTTTAGATAGCTTATCAAAGCGGGAAGATCATTTTTCATAAACTGTCTATTAACATTTTTGTTTTGAGGGAGTGAACGCCTATACTAAAGTAGCTCTCTCCAGGAATGATACCTATGTTACGGTGGACACAATCGTTTTGATTGGTGAATATTCCGACAGCCAATGGGAGATGGATACGCGGCACTGCTCATCTCCCATTGTCTGCACAATCTTCTAGAATGTAGCAAATGGGACATTAGAACGCAAATACAACCTTGAACTATTTTACATACCCTACCAGTTAAAAGTTGGGGTCCCTTGGTTATGTTTTTAAGCATTGTATACTTGTCTGCAAACACTTTTGTTTTATGATATTTTATGATACATGTTCTTATATTAGCTGTTAATCATTAATAAATTCCAAATTTTTTACTTCAAAATGAAATGGTCATACATGTCAGTAAAAGCAGCACTTCCACCCAGCTTATTTTCTGTATGTTACAAATATGTTTAACATACTCTAAATGACATGCACTTATTTTTTTACTTTAAAATAATTGACCGTTATCTTATAGTTTTACTTTGAAAATAATTTCACCGGGGCTTCTAAATTCACTGACTTCCATTAAGGAGGGGCTTGGAGAGGTAAGCCGATGGGTTGCTATAGCAACACCAATAAGATCTATTACACTTTATGAGCAAGTTTTAGGAGATACTAAGCACGAGGGGAAAACTGGTGAAACGGATCTGTACCATATCTAAAAATATTATCTTGGACAATGCAGGTGGTACTGCCCATTTAATGTCTATCCTTCAGCCAAGTGACTGGCTGGAGAAATGCACCCCATGTGTATGTCTGGACATGTCAGGTGATTTCCTGCTGAAACATTCCTTTGGCTTTTATTAAGACAGTTTTAGAAATCCAGGATTTAGAGGCAATGTTAAACCTTCTTAAACACTTATCCTTCTTGCTTTCTACATTGCAATGCCCCCCCCCCCCCCCCAAGTATTTCTAAGAGAATTATAAGACACAATCCTAAGCCATTCACAATTTAAACCTTAGTGTGTTAATGTGTTTCTGACAAGTACTGTCCATATGATCGATCATTTTCAACATTATCCTTTTATACGACATTAAAAAGTGATGGCTAGCTAAGTGATGACCACCATCTAACAGCAGTGATATCCAGACTGCCATCTAATATCTCCTTGGTCCGATATCAGCACCTCTTTCTGGAGCATTAAACCATCTAACTCTTTAGTTCCTAAAAACACACATTAAAGGACCCCAACACGTTCTGCATTCTGTAGAGTAATTATCTACCTCCCCATGTTCCTGTGACCTGACCTCATTTCGCAGAAGCCATCGACAAGGCACAGCTTGGCCAATTACCCGGTTTACGATGATGGAACAGACACAGTTCCGAGAAAGGAAAGCCAGTTACGTATCAGATAATAGAAGTTGTTGATGCAATGACTCCCAAGGAATTATATGTACATGGTTAGATGGCAGTGAGGTGCTGGATGTTTTTATTTTTAATTATAAATGGATTGTCTAAAGGCAAAGGAATGTTTGACATTCAGGTACCATATCTTTTAAAAATAATATGTATGTTCTAAGCCTTTTGATGGGTCCTGTCAGGGGTAGAGCATATACAAATGTTAGGGGGGCATTTATAAGTCTATCAGTCTAAAGTATTCACACAAAGAGGCCCCCAAAGTATTCAAGGACAACTCTGGGTACAAAAATAAGTTCTGTTTAATTGTAAGATTGTGTCAAGTGTCGGAATTTTCAATAGAAATACTTTAATGAAAGAATGCAATGAAATCATCATATTGAGCCATCCTTGCTCTGTATAAGTATCAGGGACATGTAGTGTACAATACATTTATTTATATAGCGCCAACAATGTACATAGCGCTAGGTACAGAGAATAGAGGGGGCTGGATGCTATGTTAGATGAACAAGAACAGACTGGTACATGAGGTAGAGAGCCCTGCTCGCAAGCTTACAATCTAGAGGGAATGGGGGACATGAGACTTATAAGGGAAGGATGTGGTAGTAACAGTATTGGGGATGGTTGGAGCTGGGTGGGTTTGGCCAGAGATGAATTATGTGTGTTCTAGTTGGATGAGTTATAAGTTTCTTATTCCTAACCGTGTTTGAGGACAGTGAGAGCTGGGTGGGATTGGCTAGAGGTTAATTTATTGTGTATTCTAGTGGGATGAGTAGGAAGCTTTTAGACCTTATAGAGGTGAGTTTTGAAGGAATTTTGAAGTTTGAGGAGGGAGAGAGCTGAATGCTCTGCGCAAGGGAGTTCCAGAGAGAGGGGGGACACCTCGGGTAAAATCTTGCAGCTGCGAGTGTGAAGAGGTGAGGCTAAGTTTGGAGGAGAGCCTAAGTCCATTAAAGGAGCGCAGTTATGGTGAAGGGTATTATCAGTTAATGAGGGAGGCAATTTAGGGAGGGGTCGAGATGACAGGAAGCCAGTAGAGGGTATTGCAGCGAGGACCGGACAAATCAGAGCGAGGAATCTTGGGTCAAATGGGTCAGATCATCCTTCACCTGATCCAAGATTTCTGCAACCTGATAGAGCTGTACAAGCAAAAGTGACCCACTGAGCTATTCACTTAAGTGCAAATTTGGAGTTCAAGATAAACTTGGCCATCCTTGCATGCCAGGGCCGTCTTTAATAGTGATTGGACCCTGGGCAAGCATTTGCTTGGGCCCCCTGGATCCTGCCCCCTCCCCTGCATGCAATCCCGCCATCCATCGCAATATTACCCCCCCCCCCTCCCACACACACATATGCCATAATTGTTGTGCCATTCAGATGCCAGTAATATTGTAACTTTCGGATGCCAGTAATATTGTGCCAGTCAGAGCCCAGTAATATTGTGCCAGTCAGAGCCTAGTAATATTGTGCCAGTCAGATGCCTGCAATATTGTGCCAGTCAGATGCCTGCAATATTGTGCCAGTCAGAGCCCAGTAATAATGTGCCAGTCAGATACCAGTAATATTGTGCCAGTCAGATACCAATAATATTGTGCCAGTCAGATACCAATAATATTGTGCCAGTCAGATACCAGGAATATTGTGCCTGTCAGAGCCCAGGAATATGGTGCCTGTCAGATGCCTGTAATATTATGCCAGTCAGATGCCTGTAATAGTGTGCAGTCAGAGGCCAGGAATATTGTGCCAGTCAGATGCCTGTAATATTGTGCCAGTCAGATGCCTGTAATATTATGCCAGTCAGATGCCTGTAATATTATGCCAGTCAGATGCTTGTAATAGTGTGCCAGTCAGAGCCCAGGAATATAGTGCCAATCAGATGCCCAGTAATATAGTGCCAATCAGATGCCAAGTAATATAGTGCCAGTCAGATACCCAGTAATATAGTGCCAATCATATGCCCAGTAATATAGTGCCAATCATATGCCCAGTAATATAGTGCCAATCAGATGCCAAGTAATATAGTGCCAATCAGATGCCCAGTAATATAGTGCCAATCAGATGCCAAGTAATATAGTGCCAGTCAGATACCCAGTAATATAGTGCCAATCAGATACCCAGTAATATAGTGTCAATCAGATACCCAGTAATATAGTGCCAGTCAGATACCCAGTAATATAGTGTCAATCAGATACCCAGTAATATAGTGTCAATCAGATACCCAGTAATATAGTGCCAATCAGATGCCCAGTAATATAGTGCCAATCAGATACCCAGTAATATAGTGCCAATCAGATACCCAGTAATATAGTGCCAGTCAGATACCCAGTAATATTGTGCCAATCAGATACCCAGTAATATAGTGCCAATCAGATACCCAGTAATATAGTGTCAATCAGATACCCAGTAATATAGTGCCAGTCAGATGCCAAGTAATATAGTGCCAATCAGATGCCAAGTAATATAGTGCCAATCAGATGCCAAGTAATATAGTGCCAATCAGATTCCCAGTAATATAGTGCCAGTCAGATACCCAGTAATATTGTGCCAGTCAGATACCCAGTAATATAGTGCCAATCAGATACCCAGTAATATAGTGCCAATCAGATACCCAGTAATATAGTGCCAATCAGATGCCAAGTAATATAGTGCCAATCAGATGCCCAGTAATATAGTGCCAATCAGATGCCCAGTAATATAGTGCCAATCAGATGCCAAGTAATATAGTGCCAATCAGATGCCCAGTAATATAGTGCCAATCAGATACCAAGTAATATAGTGCCAATCAGATGCCAAGTAATATAGTGCCAATCAGATACCAAGTAATATAGTGCCAATCAGATGCCAAGTAATATAGTGCCAATCAGATGCCCAGTAATATAGTGCCAATCAGATACCCATTAATATAGTGCCAATCAGATACCCAGTAATATAGTGCCAATCAAATACCCAGTAATATTGTGCCAATCAAATACCCAGTAATATAGTGCCAATCAGATACCCAGTAATATAGTGCCAATCATATGCCCAGTAATATAGTGCCAATCAGATGCCCAGTAATATTGTGCCAATCAGATACCCAGTAATATAGTGCCAATCAGATGCCCAGTAATATAGTGCCAATCAGATACCCAGTAATATAGTGCCAGTCAGATACCCAGTAATATAGTGCCAATCAGATACCCAGTAATATAGTGCCAATCAGATACCCAGTAATATAGTGCCAGTCAGATACCCAGTAATATAGTGCCAGTCAGATACCCAGTAATATAGTGCCAATCATATACCCAGTAATATAGTGCCAATCAGATGCCAAGTAATATAGTGCCTGCCAGATGCCAAGTAATATAGTGCCTGCCAGATACCCAGTAATATAGTGCCAGTCAGATGCCCAGTAATATAGTGCCAGTCAGATACCCAGTAATATAGTGCCAATCAGATACCCAGTAATATAGTGCCAATCAGATACCAGGAATATTGTGCCAATCAGATACCCAGTAATATAGTGCCAGTCAGATACCCAGTAATATAGTGCCAATCAGATACCCAGTAATATAGTGCCAATCAGATGCCCAGTAATATAGTGCCATTCAGATACCCAGTAATATAGTGCCAATCAGATGCCCAGTAATATTGTGCCAGTCAGATACCCAGTAATATAGTGCCAATCAGATGCCAAGTAATATAGTGCCAATCAGATACCCAGTAATATAGTGCCAGTCAGATACCCAGTAATATAGTGCCAATCAGATACCAGGAATATTGTGCCAATCAGATGCCCAGTAATATAGTGCCAGTCAGATACCAGGAATATTGTGCCAGCCAGCCCCCCCCCCCCCGTACTTACATGAAGCGGCTCCGTGTCCCCCGCCGGATGTCTCCTCCGTGCAGTCTTCCCTCTTCCCACGCGACGTCACATCCGGCGTCAGTTTTTTTTTTTTTTTTTCGGCCGTCGCATCCATTGGATGCGGCTTGCCGGAAAAAAGCGTACACAAGCGCAATGCGCTGTGAACGCGGCAGCAGGGGCTGGGGGCCCACGGGACAGCTGCCTTGGGGCCCCCCAGGAGTAAATGGGCCCAGGGCAGCTGCCCCGTTTGCCCCGCGTTAAAGACGGCCCTGTTGCATGCACCCATCACGACCTCGCAAATTGTTATAAACTAAGGATTTTTGTTAGTTCAAGATGTGGTGAAGGCATGTGAAATGGAAGGGAGGGAGGATGAACTTGTCTCCTAGCCATTTCAATGGGTGAGGAAATACATTTTGAGTTGGACTTTCTCCATTGAAATCAATGCACTTTGGTATTTAATATATATATAAATGGGAGGGCCAGGGGTGCTTTGCCATACCCAGACTCCATTAACATTATGGGGGCCGTGGACCCTTTGTCCAGCCCCTTTTATTATGAAGGGCCTAGGGGCATTATTGTCAGCAATCGGCCATGATATTTGAGGGTGGAGGCAAGGTCATTGTGCCTAGTAGCCGGCCCTGTTACTTTTATGTGCCCAGGGATCATATGCAGCCCATGACCCTGGTATTAACGGGGGGCCAGAGGAGTTTCGGCAACCTCAAGTCCTGGTATTTAAAGAGGGGTGTGGCATATTGTTTAGTTATTTGTATTTTTTACGGGATTTAAAAGACAAATGTTATTAGTGAATAAGTAGCAGGAGCTCAAGTTGGGAGGTGAAATTTAAGTTAAATTCAACCTCTCAACTTGACCACTTTGAGAATAATTCAAATTTTAGTGAATAAACACAAATAAGGTACATCTTTCATTAAAGCATTTCTATTTCAAAACTCTACACTTAATGCAATCTTTCAATTAATCTGTACTTCATTTTGTGCTGAAAGTTGTCCTTTAATGTACTATAATAAATGATGTATAAGAAAAGGAAGGTATGCTTTACGGTAAGGACAATAAAGTTATGGAACTCACTGCCAAGGGAGGTAGTGCTATCAACTACAATAGATGCATTTAAGCATGGTCTGGATGTTTTTTTTTAGAACATACAGGGGTATTAATAATAGAATAAGCATTAATAATAGAGCTTATTGATCCAAGGAGAAATCTGATTGCTCTTTGGATAATTTTTGGCCAAAATTCGATATAGCTTCCTTAGGGGTTTTTGCCTTCTATTGGATCAAAAGCTGGAATGATAGGTAGAAGGGTTGAACTTGATGGACTTTTTTCAACCTAAATTACTGTGTTACTATGTTACCACAATGTTAATTGGGGTGCACCATAATAAATAATAATTTTGTAACGGTAACATGGCAGTGTGAAAAATATATGCTACGCACTTAAATATATACATGTGATCTATGCATGTACGATATATGTGCAAAAGTTCTAGGCAAGGACAAAAAAGATGGGTGAGGTGAATTTGATCAATAGTGTGCATCTTTCCATTATCTGCAATATGAGCTCAGAATAGGCAACATTGACCCAGAGAAGTGCAACATTATGAGCCCGGTCAGTAATGTATGTAAGGTATATACTGCCTTTCACCTGGTTTAATGTGTAATATATGAAAAGAACTCCCATTCTCTTCCTTAGGACTGTCATCTTTGCTCTTGGACACAATGTATTTACTATATTATCCCAATTGTAGGCCTCACCCAATTATATGTACTGCCTTTAGATGCAGTGATGTCTGCTGCACTGGCATAGACTGAGCTGCTCTGGAACAGAGTGCTGTGCACTTTTGTGTCGGGGGACACATTAGAGGACAGACAGACTAAGCAGAGCACTCAGAGTATGTTATTTCTATTTATACAACTAGTCGCATAACCCCATGTGTGCGTAGTATGTAAAAACCACGGTATATGAAATATTATAATCCACGCAGTCTGACCCTTGTCTTCCAGGTGATGTCCTCCCAAGCAAACAGTGCCTCCACCAAACATACAAATTTATTCCTCAAATGGGTAGGGCTGCACAGGAGTCACCGAGGGTAGAGAAAACTCCAGCGAAAATGGTGATGCAAAAAAGCATTAAACAGTCATAATATGGATCACTGAGGGGAGAGAAGCAGAGGAATAGAGGGGGAAAAAAAGGGAACACAACGAATACATACTACACTATATTTCGCTTTTTATTCTTTTTTTTATTTACCTACCTAGATTTTGTACTTTTTAAATTTTAAAATTCAAACAATTGTTTGAAATCAATTAAAGGACAATGAAACTTATTTTTTGAGCTTGTAATATAGTGTACCTAGTATGAGGACAAATGGGCATGTACTTTTGAAGGTACACGCTG
The DNA here is from genome assembly GCA_036172795.1 of Pelodytes ibericus. NCBI lineage: Eukaryota > Metazoa > Chordata > Amphibia > Anura > Pelodytidae > Pelodytes > Pelodytes ibericus. The sequence continues at coordinate 15,146,843 of CM069862.1, forward strand.
GTCTATTTTCTGGCCAGCAGCTGCCATTTTTCCCTGGGAAGCAGGCAACCCACCCAGGGCGGCGACTGTCTCTCCTTAATTAGCTTCCCTCTGCTGATTATGTGTTAAAACACGTCTCTCTCTCTGCACCAGCCCTCTTTGCTCTTTGTAGGTCTATCACGCAGCGGACATATTGTTTTGGAATCTTGAGCCCAACCCAAAATGAAGTCAGACCAGACCCAAGATTGTAAACAACATGTCTGCCCCCCCGATAGAACTATACAGAATACAATATACCTACTCTTGACATAATATTTCAACTAAACATAACTTAATATTCCGCCTATGATTTTAACCGCTTCGGGATTCAGACGTTATTGCCATGGTGCCTCTGTGAAAATACATCAGGCAACACTGGAAATGCTAAACACAAAAACCACAGAAGTGGGAAAAAAAGGGGTTAAGCCTTAAAGGGACTGTCTGGTGCCCAAAATGTATCTTCCAAATTTTAATGCATATTCATTTGCTTTCAATGCATGTTTTACATTTTGCATTTTTTAAAATGTAAAATACTTACAGCTAGATAAAATTGTAAAATTATGGCAGTTTGCAAGAAACCAGGACTGCCCACACAGTAAAAGTAAATTGACTTTTGCAGGAACCAATCAGAATAATGCCATTCAAATTAATTGAATTTCCTGTCTCTTTTGTGATGTCATCAGACAATGTGTTTCACTGTTAATAGATCCTACTGTGTACAAGAGCAAGGTCACTTAGATTCCACACAATGCATTGGATTCTAGCAACACAGGGAGTTACTAAACAAAGTGTTATATGCATGTGTCTACACAATGTGCCGCACCTGTAGTAAACATGCAGAGTAATCACTGGGGGAGGGCTGGAGTCAAATATTAAAAATGTGATTTATGCAGAATGCCTGCATCAAAGCCCACTGGAAAAAAGCCTGGGAAATATACAAGCAGTGATCTTGCACCAAAGTGAGTTTGGGTACTGTCCCTTAAGAGCATTTATCAAATCAGTGAATGTGTTTCAGTGTCCTTCCTCTTGCGCCTTATTAATATTTCTTTATAATTTTAATGCTATTATCAACCTTATGAAGCAGGGAGGAAATAAATATACAAATAACTGGTAAGGAATAAATATATATCTATAAAAGAAAGACGATTTCAACATTGTTCCCAATCCTCAAAAATATAAATTTCTTAAAATGTGCAAAGATTCCCGATGGATGAGAGAGAGAGAGAGAGAGAATGAGCAAACAGGCCGGGCTTTGTCTCTCTCGTCAGACATGTCCTTATTGTGTCTGTTACATTTCATATTCGTTCATGCTGTAATGTCGCCCGGCAGGTGGGCGTGACAGCAGCTGACACTTTTTTTTGGAGAGGAATGATGCTGTCTTCCAGCATGTGGTCCCCTCTCCATCGAAAACCTGTGTCAGTGTTGGATTATGTATCATCTGCCAGAGGCATCATATTTTTTGAGCATGCCTCACAGTGAAACGTCAGCTGTCAAGGACAAGCAGTACTCTAGCATAGTTGCCAGCGGCCCTAAATTTGATAGATAGTCCTGTTATTTGTTTATTTATTTTTTAAATCATGTCCCGCCAAATTCAGGACAGGCGATCGATGTTAAAGGACAACTGTAGGGAAAAATGAAGGTGTGTTTAATTGAAAGATTGCATAAGGTAAAGTAAATAACCTAATTGAGCCCTTTTTGCTCCATATAGCTCTACAAGTCGGCAGCCATGTTGTTTAGAATCATGGGCCTGATCTTTTTTCATCTGAACCAAGATCAGTGAAGATCTGACCCAAGATTCTAACCAACATGTCCGCCCCGTGAGAGAACAATATGGAGTAAAGATTCTAACCAACATGTCTGCCCCTGAGAGAACAATATGGAGTAAAGATTCTAACCAACGTGTCTGCCCCCTGAGAGAACGATATGGAGTAAAGATTCTAACCAACATGTCTGCCCCCTGAGAGAACGATATGGAGTAAAGATTCTAACCAACATGTCTGCCCCCTGAGAGAACAATATGGAGTAAAGATTCTAACCAACATGTCTGCCCCCTGAGAGAACGATATGGAGTAAAGATTCTAACCAACATGTCTGCCCCCTGAGAGAACGATATGGAGTAAAGATTCTAACCAACATGTCTGCCCCCTGAGAGAACGATATGGAGTAAAGATTCTAACCAACATGTCTGCCACCTGAGAGAACGATATGGAGTAAAGATTCTAACCAACATGTCTGCCCCCTGAGAGAACTATATGGAGTAAAGATTCTAACCAACATGTCAGCCCCCCTCAATAAGGCACTTAGTTTGTATTATTTAATTAAATAATTTATATATAACACATCTACACTTGATTCAATCTTTGTATTAAACATAAATTCACTTGTCTGCTACAAGTATATAAAGGAAATAAGATGGCCTTTAATTATTTATTTATTTTGAAACAAGATGGAGACTCTAGGTGCCATGAACCAGTTTAAGATTATTTATGCTCAATGACATCACACTCTTTATGCTCTATGACATCACAGCAGTGAAAACAGTTTTTTGAAAAAAGTTTTCTTTGCATGTCAAACTACAAAGTGATGTCATGACATGGTAGCTTCTATATTGGGGATATGTATTTGCCTAGAAATAACTAAACTTAGAACCAGACTGTGGGGTAAAACAACGGCCACAGCACTTTATTTAAATAGTCATTGCATTACAATCATATATACATTCCACATATATATCCATAATTATACAATGACTAAACATAAACATAAACAATCCATAAACAGAAAACCAACCAAGCTTGCAAGAGTATCCAGGGGGCTGCCGAATATGTCCATGTTCTGGGCATATACCAATGCCCCCAATACCTGAGGTTCGAGGTACCACTTTCCCTTCCCACCAGAGTCCCGATTGACTCTCCCCGATCCATTCTTCCATTAACCCTCCTGGATACCCTGCAAGCTTCCGCCAACGCTGTGACATGTAAGTAAATAAATAAATAAAGGCTCATTAACCATAAAATTAGGGAGAGTGGGTGGGACATCAGGTATGGGGAAAAACTTTTCCTAAAATGGCCCCCAAACTTTCTGTTCCTATCTTTTATACACTGCCAACTCCTCCCACCAATTCCCACTATAGGCTGCACATATCCCTTCAGCACCCTGTCATGATTGCCCCTCCCCGACCTTGTCTGGGGGCTACATAAACAGGAGACAGGCACGTTTAAAACCTGTTTCTCTCAAACTATGCATTTGTCTGCAATTCAGGCAACACTGGGTACGGATCATTTATGATCATTGTTTTAATTCTAAAATGTACACTATAACCCATGTTTAGGTGATGCTGCCCCTTTAAATCTCTTCCCCCTGTTGTATTGCGTGAAGATGTGCCTGACACATACATCCTGTGCAGTTAGTTATACAGAGCTGTCACACAGCAATACATCACGACCACTCTGGATGTCAGTGACATCACACATGATTAGCTTCATTGACACGCCCCCTCAAAAGCCCCGCCCCCTTCTGCTACCTTATTTGGTGGCGAAAATGGAGATATACAATTAATTCAGAAAGGGAGATTGGGGGCAGCTCAGATGGGTTACTAGTGGATTTTTTGTTGTTGTTTCGTTGTGTAATATATTTTTTAGATGAAGTAATAAATTGTTTGTTTTAGCATAGTGTGCCTTTAAGCGTTATCTATATGCCTGTCGGAGACTTTCTCTGTGTTACATTTATTTTGTATAACTAGATGGCTATTTGTAATTATAAAATGATTCATCTCGGATGGCACAGATTGAGGAACAAACTGCCCTACATTTGTATAATACAATGATCTCAAAAGGATCTTAATCCAATAGTCACAGTTTGCATGGCCTTTGGTAAAATGGAATGTAAACAGATTAGTTTTCTCCTCTCCTGATAATAAAAGTAAGACATTTACCAAAGTAATTTGCATGAATTCAATGGCAACATCGAGAATTAACTGCATCATTTACAACAGAGGTGGAAAACCTTATATATAAAACTGGTAAAGGAATTGGCAGTGTGATCTGCCCCTCAGACTAGCCTGGCTTTTACTAAATTAAAATGTAAACACTATTCTTTAAGGCATCCCCTGCTCGATTAACCCTTTAAGGACCAGAGATTTTCCTGGGCCAAGGACCAGAGCGATTTTTCAATTTTTAATATGTGTTTGTTGAAACGTAATTTCCCTCTCTGTCATGTAACGCACCCATACAAGTTATATGTTGTTTTTTAAAGGACAGTTAGAGCTTTCTTTTGATACCTTATACATAAAAATAATCTATCATTTAGTATTAAAAAATACAATTAAAAGGGGAACATTTTTTGAAAAAATGTTTTCCCCCATTATTTTCACAAAAATAATCCACATAACTAGTGCAATACCAACCCACTTATTAACTAACTAATAAAAATAGAGGTTCTCACCCCCCCCCCCCCGCCCAAAAAAAAAATCCCCAGAAAAAACCCCAGTGCGATGTCAGAACCATAAGAATCACAGAACAGGCATGCTGTTAATTAATATATTACAATAAAATGTATTTATTAAAACAACTTTAAAAATAAAATAAAAAAGTTTGTAACAAAAAACAAACAAAATGAGAGCTATACAGGCTCCTATCATTCACCTGGTATTATTATATGTCTGCTCTGTACAGACTCCTGTGTAATATATGTATACACACACTGCAAGTATATTTATCATTCACCTGGTATTATTATATGTGTGCTCTGTACAGACTCCTGTGTAATATATGTATGCACACCCTGCAAGTATATTTATCATTCACCTGGTATTATTATATGTCTGCTCTGTACAGGCTCCTGTGTAATATTTGTATGCACACACTGCAAGTATAGTTATCATTCACCTGGTATTATTATATGTCTGCTCTGTACAGACTCCTGTGTAATATATGTATGCACACACTGCAAGTATAGTTACCATTCACCTGATATTAAATTATGTCTGCTCTGTACAGACTCCTGTGTAATATATGTATGCACACACTGCAAGTATAGTTATCATTCACCTGGTATTATTATATGTCTGCTCTGTACAGGCTCCTGTGTAATATATGTATGCACACATTGCAAGTATAGTTATCATTCACCTGGTATTATTATATGTGTGCTCTGTACAGACTCCTGTGTAATATATGTATGCACACATTGCAAGTATAGTTATCATTCACCTGGTATTATTATATGTGTGCTGTGAACAGGATCCTGTGTAATATATGGATGCACACACTGCAAGTATAGTTATCATTCACCTGGTATTATTATATGTCTGCTCTGTACAGGCTCTTGTGTAATATATGTATGTACACGTTGTAAGTAGTAGTATTATTATCTGATACTTTGTTATATTTTCAAAAAGACAATAATTGATCTTTTCACTGAAATGTGAGTTTCAAAAAAGGTGGTGGAGAATCAACGGTTTCTAGTGAACAGATAGACCTGTCAAAATGTGAGCAAATGGACAAGTGTGTCTTGTCCATTGGACCTTCTGACTTTTTTTTTTATAGGAAAGAGATTAATCAAGAAATTGATTTAAAAAAAAAACTGGCCAAGTTCAGAAGCTCTAGCTGGCGGGATGTCATGAAACTTCAATATCCTAATGTTTTATCTGTGAGTCTATTATAAATTACAATATGGGTTGTGGTAGGCGGGGGAAGAGATGAAAACAGTACGTAGAGAAAAAAGAAAAGAAAATATAGTGTAATACTGATAAACATAAGAAATATACAAGTAGGGCCTGTGGGCTTTATACATGAACGAGCTAATTGCAAAGCATTGAGAAGAGAAGTTCAACGCTAAGGTCAAAGTAGCAGCTGAATTGTAGCGTTTTTCCAACTCAGCCACTTTGGCCTTAACTTTGAAATCACCTTCTCAATTCCCCGCAGTTCTCTCTTTCATGAATAAAGCCGTGTGTTTTGGAAGGAGCTGGTCCAAGGGATTTCTTTCCCAACATGGAAGAAGAAACCAGTTGCAACAGTGACATCACATTACTAAAAATAAATGTGACGTGCTTAATAATATACATGTGATCTACGCATTTACAACATATGTCCAAGAGTGCTATGCAAGGACAAAAAGCATGGGTGAGGCTAATTTCATCAATAGTGAGGCGAATCATTCTGCTTGAGTTTCAAAAAAGGTGGTCGAGATGGGAAATCAAGATCACCTCAACCTTCACAGTGAACTCAACTTCCCATGTCGGCCACCTTTTTTCAGACTCAAATCTCGACCTCTTGGCTCGACTTCGACCTCTTGGCTCGACTTCGACCTCTTGGCTAGACTTCGACCTCTTGGCTAGACGTCGACCTCTTGGCTAGACTTCGACCTCTTGGCTAGACGTCGACCTCTTGGCTAGACGTCGACCTCTTGGCTAGACTTCGACCTCTTGGCTAGACGTTGACCTCTTGGCTAGACTTCGACCTCTTGGCTAGACGTCGACCTCTTGGCTAGACGTCGACCTCTTGGCTAGACTTCGACCTCTTGGCTAGACTTCGACCTCTTGGCTAGACGTTGACCTCTTGGCTAGACTTCGACCTCTTGGCTAGACTTCGACCTCTTGGCTAGACTTCGACCTCTTGGCTAGACGTTGACCTCTTGGCTAGACTTCGACCTCTTGGCTAGACGTCGACCTCTTGTCTAGACTTCGAACTCGTAGTAGAATGCATAGAACATTCTTATTCACTAATACTGAGATGGTCATGTTGGAGTCTTTCCCCATTGAAACATATTGTTCCCACCAACCCTCAGATATTTCGGAATCAACTAAGAATACAGATAATATCATTTGAAGGAATACATCCATGTTTCTAATTGTTTCCCCATTAATATGCATTGAAAGGGTAGGTTGTTAACTTTACATTAAAGGGGTAGTAATGCTATTAATTTATTTTCTATAAAACCTGTGTATTTGTACTTCTATGTGACAAGTATTCCGAGGGAAATGTGTAATTTGCATATTGGGCTACAGGTGATGTCATAGACAGGAGACAGTATTTAAAAAAAAATTCTCTTAATTTATTAATTTGCTAAAACAATGTCTAAATTATTTTTATAGTATTTTTTATTCTCTTAAACACTGTTTAAGTGACAGAGTTCTTTTAAATGCATTAAAGTTAAATAATGATAAAAATGTATATATATATTCTTTTTTTATTATAAAAATACAAAATTTAGACAATACCAAAACATTAACACACTGAGACGTTACATACAATTAAAGTATCAGTAATATAAATATGGATCATCCTCCTCCTTCATATTTTCATATATTCATGTACTCCCAACTATCAGGTTTGCAGCTATCACGGATCCTCCCACTCCAGATAATACTCCGGAATGACTAAATGCATCAATATCTCCACTGGTGCTTTAATCTAGGTCTAAATTCCATGACACTAAAACAATAATAATAATTGAATGAGACAAGTAGCTTTCTGTTCTTTAATGTTAAATTATTTTTACTGTCTGGCTATAAATTTTCTATTACGAAGATAAATTTGGTAGCTTGCCTCTCTTTACCTGCCGCCTTCCACATTCCCCTTCCTAATCATCTTAATGTAAGGCATAAAAGGGATGTTTAACTCTTTTTTGCATCGTATAAGCCACACAATTTAATTCCGCAAGTCGGCACTTGATCAATTTGCATTAAGAAATCTCCGAATATTTTTCTCCTGACAGGAAAATAATTGAAAATCAAGTTATGCTATATTGGAATTACTGGGAAATGTTCTAAGAATGCATGGTTTGAATTCATATGAGGCAATCCCGTCCATTGTGGCCTTATATGTTCATTTCTCTTGCCTGGATTTCGAGGCCTAGTTTGGCCTGTCAGTCCTAAGCGTATATTTTTTTTGACTCCTTGAATGTCTAACAATTAATAATAGCTAATACAGAACTCTCTGTGTTGTGAGTTCTTATTAAGAAAGGTCAAAACCTTTTTTTTTTTTTTTTATCAGATATCTGCCAGCTTTACTATATTTACCAGAAGCCAATAAAATATATGCCTTGATAGATAATCATGTCTCGCAAGATTCGAATATTAAACCGGACAGAGGAGCAGGCGGAGGAGAGGCATAACGCAGGCACATTTTCATTCCCTTACAATCCCGCCTAGCTCTGGAAATGAGGCCAAACGGAGCAAGTATTGGATGAAAAATAACATGGAGGTATTAATAATGGCCTACAGCGAGAAAACAAACAAACAAACGCGGTTATTTTTACCTGGCGCCATAGCTACAGTACGGTGAATTCACAAAATGTTTATACATTTGTGACCAACATTATAGACTTTTTTTGTGTGCGCACTAGATTATAGGTGAGGTTAGGATCTCACCCTATTGGGAGTGTGCCTTGATATTGTAAAGAAGCTCTGTAAACCTAAACATTGTTTATACCGTACAGCTAAGGGAGATAATTAAAAAAAAGGAAGTCAAATTATCTATACATAGTGCAAATGCATAAAATAAGAGAAAAATATGTTTTCAATGTGGATGTGAAGTCTCATGCTCATGACATCCCCATGTGGCTTGATATGCCCTTTTCATTTGCATATCAAGTCACAGGTGATGTCATACACGGGAGGTATTTAAAACAGAATTTTCTCTTACTTTATGCCTTTGCTAGCGAACATAACGTATAGATCATAGGAGTCCCTATAAAGAGAGAGCAACTCCCCCAATTTGTTTTTTTCATTTAATGAGGTGCTATTTTACGAGGTGCGCTGGTTGTGTGGGACAGAGGTAAAGATTTCGGCTATGACAAAAGCATGTATCAATACAGGCTGAATATCCCTTATCCACAATGCTTGGGACCATTAGTGTTTTGGATCAGTTTCACCGATCAGATATGTTAAAGCCTCTCAGCTCATCATGAAATACAGTAATATCAATGTAAATACTGTATAAAGCGATTAGATCACTTTTACTGTGATGTGAGGCCTCGTTAGGAACCTGCCATGGTCTGTCAGACCTGGACCCGTGCCATTATAATACCCTTTGTCACTGTGGGGGGATCTGTGTTTGCCTGGAAAGGCTATATCACAGCTTTAAGGACAACTGTAGGCACAAAAATAATTCCTGTTTAATTGACAGATAACATCAATTGTAGAAAGTGTGTATAGAGACGCTTTAATGAAAGAATACAAAATAAAGCGCCTTATTGAGCACACATTGCTTCATATAACTCTAACAGGGGGCAGACATGTTGTGTAGAATCTTGGGTCAGATCTGCATCAAACTTCAATGAAGATCTGTCCCAAGATTCTAAACAACATGTCCGCCCCCTGTTAGAGTTGTATGAAGCACAGAGGGCTCAATAAGGTGCAAAACATTTCTATGTCATATGCCTACACTTGATGCAATCTTTCAACTAAACCCAAGTGAATTAGTTGGTACAGTGGTCCTCTGAGGGGGCTGGATGCTGAATATACTGTTGTTGCTTACATTCCGACCGGTGTGTGTGGAATTTGCAACTTGTGGCAAAATGGTAATTTTTCTTTGGATAATGGATTTCTGTATACGGGATAATCATCCTGTATTCTGACATTTGGGGGGCACATTAAGGTGATGACATCACCTGTGACTTAACATGCAACGTTCTGTACAAAATGGGTCATTTGCATGTCAAACCACAGGTGATGTCACACACAGGAGACAACACAGACACAGGTAATACCTATTTTTCTCATAAGAAGTGCGTTTTCTTGAAATTCTGCAAACACAAGTTGTAGATTAATTCTTTTCATTCTGAGTGTTTTGAGTATATAACATTTAGGTTATGGAGTCCATTGAAGCAGACATTATTGTGTCAGGATTTTTGCAGCTTTGTTCTAAAAGTTGGGAAAACGAATGAACTAATTTGCTCCAAACAAGATGGTTAAATTGAAGCAAATCTCAATTGTGGTGGGAGACAAGTTACCCTGGCACTTGAAAGGTTAATTATGAATTTATCATGTCTCTGTCAGTCCCCCCCATCCCCCCCCCCCCCGAGCCATATTTATTAATATTTGATATAATGCAGAGCCCATGGGAGAATGAAAAGATCATCCTCCCTGTGGGGGGCTTATTTGGCAGAAGATAATGTAAGTACAGTTGAGAAATCTGTATCAGTCCTTCCATGACTGGCATTTACCCCTCTTGTGTTCCTGACCTTTCAGATAACAAATAAAGTCTGCATTAGTTTTCATGTCTTATTTTAACCCCTTAGGCAATGTACGAGCAAATTAAGAATCTGTTGTTCTGGAGTGTCCGACACACTCAGCATTAAAAATATGTAGGCAAAACAATTATTTCAGTTTAATTAAGAGATTGCATCGGGTGCAAGCATTTTAAATAGAAATATTTTAACGAAAAAATACAAATAAACCCTTGTTGAGCCCTTTCTCCTTGAATAGGTCATAGTGCGGACATGTTGTTTAGAATCTTGGGTCAAGTGACAAAACATCTGACAGATCTCGCTAAGATTCTAAACATGTCCGCCCCCTGATAGAGTGAAAGAGATAAACAGGACTAAGGAAAAGTAAAGTACCGTGAATGTACGCATTCCCAAGATGGATGAGGAAGCAGGGAGGCAAGGGAAGTTTAAGAATTATATTAACCTTATATTGTGAACCAAGGAATATGGATCTTCTACTCTGCCCCTAAAAGCCTAGTCAGAACCAGATCAGCTTGACGAGTGTCCGGAAAAGATGTGTTGGCAGAAATGGTGAAAAAAATTAAAATCAGCGTTGTAAAATAAGAGTTTTTATTTGCTGGTGTTGAAATCTCTCCAGTTAATCGCTCCTTAGTAAATTTCTACGTCAACGCTGTGTTCGGATTCTTGCATAGTGTTTATGCTCAAAGGGCTTCCATTGTTTCCTATATAGAGAAGAAACGCCGGGCTGATTATCTGCTAAGCCAGTGTTTTTATTCTATTTCCAGCCTGCGTACTCGGGAAGGGCATCTTAATCTACTGAACAGTGCTCTGCAGGGCTTTCTGCAGCAGGTGCCTTGCGGAGAAGGACTTCATCTGTGACATCAATTAAGTAGATTGTTACACTTTGGCGTTCGTATAGGAGAGGCATCTGCTGTATAACTGTGATAGGCTTTGTATTAAGAGCGGCAGGTTCTCCGTATGTTTGGCCAATGGAAAGATAAAGCAGAGCCAAGATAATTCCAATCAGGGGGTCACAGTTACATGTGGGCTATTGCCTTGGTACGACCTCTCCCATTAAACTTACCTATCGAAAACTTGCAACATTGTTATTGCCATTAATATTTGGCAAGAAGCCTCCTTTATAGTGTTTATAACAGAAATGTAGAAAATACATATATATTTTTTTTTGTTACCATAATTGCAAGTAAATGCATAAATTATTGGAGAATGTTTTAGAGAGTTAGTAATGTGTAATGCTTTAGTCACTTTTTAAATTCTCTTTCTGTCATGTGAGGTTTAGAATGTATCACTAGTTATGGAGGGGTAAAAACCGACAGGCAGGTCTCCATCTTGGTTTGTCAGTCTGACAGATAAGCCTTAGCAGTGGCCTCTATTGGTGAGGCAGACTGTCTGTCCGACAGGCCCCTCCCACATGCAGGGGCTGAAGAAAGAGTAATTATTGGATCTTACACCTGGGGCCAGCTTCGCACTCAGGGCATACCCCAGTGGCCAGGTTTACACTTAGGCCTTACTGTGGGGGTCAGCTTCGCACTCAGGGCATACCCCAGTGGCCAGGTTTACACTTAGGCCTTACTGTGGGGGTCAGCTTCGCACTCAGGGCATACCCCAGGGGCCAGGTTTACACTTAGGCCTTACTGTGGGGGTCAGCTTCGCACTCAGGGCATACCCCAGTGGCCAGGTTTACACTTAGGCCTTACTGTGGGTGCCAGCTTAGCACTCAGGCCATACCCCAGGGGCCAGGTTTACACTTAGGCCTTACTGTGGGGGTCAGCTTAGCACTCAGGCCTTACTGTGGGGGTCAGCTTAGCACTCAGGCCATACCCCAGGGGCCAGGTTTACACTTAGGCCTTACTGTGGGGGTCAGCTTAGCACTCAGGGCATACCCCAGGGGCCAGGTTTACACTTAGGCCTTACTGTGGGGGCCAGCTTAGCACTCAGGGCATACCCCAGGGGCCAGGTTTACACTTAGGCCTTACTGTGGGGGTCAGCTTCGCACTCAGGGCATACCCCAGGGGCCAGGTTTACACTTAGGCCTTACTGTGGGGGTCAGCTTCGCACTCAGGGCATACCCCAGGGGCCAGGTTTACACTTAGGCCTTACTGTGGGGGTCAGCTACGCACTCAGGGCATACCCCAGGGGCCAGGTTTACAGTCAGGCCTTACCGTGGGGGTCAGCTTTGCACTCAGGGCATACCCCAGGGGCCAGGTTTACAGTCAGGCCTTACCGTGGGGGTCAGCTTTGCACTCAGGGCATACCCCAGGGGCCAGGTTTACAGTCAGGCCTTACCGTGGGGGTCAGCTTCGCACTCAGGGCATACCCCAGGGGCCAGGTTTACACTCAGGCCTTACTGTGGGGGTCAGCTTCGCACTCAGGGCATACCCCAGGGGCCAGGTTTACAGTCAGGCCTTACCGTGGGGGTCAGCTTCGCACTCAGGGCATACCCCAGGGGCCATGTTTACAGTCAGGCCTTACCGTGGGGGTCAGCTTCGCACTCAGGGCATAACCCAGGGGCCAGGTTTACACTTAGGCCTTACTGTGGGGGTCAGCTTCGCACTCAGGGCATACCCCCCAATTTTCATGCTCTATAATCTCAGTATAAAAAATGCCCAGCAGCATCTGAATTAAAAACAAAACCAAAAAAACATTCACATCTCATCAGAATCAATTATCCTTAATCTGAAAGGCCAATAAATAAGCGGAACAGGTGGAATATTACTCTGTAAAGAAATCCAATTCACCCAGGGGAAGAGGTGAGCTCGGCCGGAAACATTTCAAACGTTCAAATCTTCAAAAGACGTTTAAGCAGCAGCGGGGAATTTGTGACCGGCCGTCAGAATCACCGTAAATATTCTTATCAGTCGGAAAGCAGACAGGACTTTATCAGTGTGCTGAGGCATGGGGTACAGTCATCTGGTACAATGTGCCATCTCTACAAGAGCCAGACATCGAAACGAGCAGTATAATGATTGCCGCGTTGCAAATAACGCTGGGGGGGGGGGGGGGGTCGGGTGTTTGCATTATTGTATACCCTGACTATCTTTAGCTACATATTGATCGAGCTGAATGCATATGCGCGTGTATATTTCTGAAGAGCACGTTTTTAATCACGACTGTCCTTTCCCATAATAGACGAGCGATGGGATATAATTGATGCTATTTATGTAGCATTGTAAAACCAGGATTTTATGAAATGCTGATTATTTTAAATGCACATAATCTGGATAGGATAGGAGGGGGGGGGGGGGGGGGGCGTGCCGGAGGAGAGATGTTGGGGGAAGAAAGCATAGGCGGTTTGAAAGAGGAGTAAAAATAAAATAAAATAACGTTACAATAATACCTGTCGAGGTGATTACCGTCATGTATGTTAACACGTTAAATCCAGTGCTCTGGGAGCACAATTGCATGTGATGGAATAAAAGGTTACATTTATTACCTAATTGCTGTGATTGACAGGTTCCTGGGACATGAAAGAGGTGGAGCCAAAAGGTGACTGTGCTCCATGAGATTGAGTGATGCCCTAAGACTGAGCTCCAGCCTCCCCAGTACAGGTACCAGGTGCCGGGAGGTCAGTGTATGTCTCGTAGACATATATATATAGTTTAGACACAATGCTGCCAGCGCACAGAGCAAAGCAGAGGAAGCAGACAAGCCAGGAAAGCAGTGGAGTTGCTAGGAAGGGGGGGGGGGGGGGGGGTTCTAGGGCTGTACAGCATTTGACAGAAAGGAGACTCTCGGGGTAAATACTTAAGCCCCAGAGACTCAATGGCTGCAGTGACATCCCAAAAGTGGGGTGGACCGCATTCTCTTCGCAGTGCATCCACTGGATTCCACCTGCCGAAATGTAAAAAAAATAAAGTTAGAAGAAGAAAATCCTGTCATTGCCACCAGATATGACAGCAAGGTAGCTATATTTCCCTCCTCCTTGCAGGACGACTGACTGGCATACTAATGGGCAAATTGGCTGTGGAATATTAATGGCAAAACAATACTGATATATTAATGGGCAAAATAACACTGGCATATTAATGGGGGAAAAAACACTGACATATTATTGGGCAAAATAACACTGGCATATTAATGGGCAAATTGGCTGAGGCAGTGGTGTATCTTGGTTTTGTGCTGCCCTAGGCAGACAAATTTTGGGCTCCCCCCCCCACCCACGATGCACACCCAAGACATGACCCATAACCCACGTTGCACACCAAGGACATGCCCCATCACACCATTTACATGCACATTGCCAATATTATTTGCCATTAATATTCCCCAGCCAATTTGCCCAATAATATGCCAGTATTATTTTGTCATTAATATGCCCCTGCCAATTTGCCCAATATTATTCCAGTATAATCTGCCATTAATATTCCCCAGCCAATTTGCCCAATAATATGCCAGTGTTATTCTGCCATTTAATGTGCCCCAGCCAATTTGCCCAATATTAAGCCAGTATTATTTGCTATTTAATATGCCCCTGCCAATTTGCCCAATAATATGCCAGTGTTATTTGCCATTTAATATGCCCCAACCAATGTGCTCAATAATATGCCAGTGTTATTTGCCATTTAATATGCCCCTGACAATTTGCCCAATAATATGCCAGTGTTATTTGCCATTTAATATGCCCCAGCCAATTTGCCCAATAATTTGCCAGTGTTATTTGCCATTTAATATGCCCCAGCCAATTTGCCAAATAATATGCCAGTGTTATTTGCCATTTAATATGCCCCAGCCAATTTACCCAATAATATGCCAGTGTTATTTGCCATTTAATATGCCCCAGCCAATTTGCCCAATAATATGCCAGTGTTATTTTCCATTTAATAAGCCCCAGGCAATTTGCCCAAATCCCCCCATCACTTACCTTTCCCTGGTGGTTAGTGGCAGGCAGCATGGTCTCCTCCATGCTGCCTGTTCGGCTCCCAGGCGGTTGTGCGACAGGTCACGTGGTCACGTGACTGTCGGCACTTCCGTGTCACACTGCACGGGGAGCCGAACAGGCAGCACGGAGGTTTCTCTGTGCTGCCTGTTCGGGTCCCCATGCAGCCTGCCGGCAGAGGGAAGGTGAGGGTGGATCTTCCGATCCCCTCTCACCTCCGTCTCTGCCTGCAAGCGCGTTTTTTTTTCAAAGGGCAAGATTTTTATTTTTTTCTTCATTTTTTAGTGCTGGGGGGCGCTGCCACTCCCAAAAATTTGCCGCCCTAGGCATATTAATTGACAAAATAACACTGACATATAATTGGGAAACTAACACTGGCTTATTAATGGCAAAACTAATACTGGCATATTAATGGGAAAAATAACAATGGCATATTATTGGGCAAAATTGGCTGTGACAAATTAATGAGATACTTGGCTGGGGCATATTAATAGGCCAATTGGCTGTGGCATATTATTGGACAAATTGGCAATAGTATATTAATGGTCAATTTACTGTGGGGCAAATTGACATTGTGGCATGGCAAATTGTGTGGGTGCAACATGAGTACAAGATGGTGCATGTCTGAGAGAGACTGTGTGTGTGAAAGAGAGACACGTGTGTGAGAGTGTGTTTGTGCGTGAGAGACAGTGTGTGTGTGAGAGAGAGACTGTGTGTGTGTTAGAGAGAGAGAGATGGTTTGTGTGTGTGTGTATGAGAGAGATGTTATGTGTGTGTGTGAGAGAGAGAGAGATGGTTTGTGTGTGTGTATGAGAGAGATGTTATTTGTGTGTTAGAGAGAGAGAGATGGTTTGTGTGTGTGTATGAGAGAGATGTTATGTGTGTGTGAGAGAGAGAGAGATGGTTTGTGTGTGTGTATGAGAGAGATGGTTTGTGTGTGTGTATGAGAGAGATGTTATGTGTGTGTGAGAGAGAGAGAGATGGTTTGTGTGTGTGTATGAGAGAGATGTTATGTGTGTGTGTTAGAGAGAGAGAGATGGTTTGTGTGTGTGTATGAGAGAGATGTTATGTGTGTGTGAGAGAGACCATCTAGCCCCAGATCATTTAGAGACCTAGCAACATCCCTGCAAAAAAAAAAAAAAAAAAATGTGTAGTGTCCCAGGCAAATCCAGAGCTGTTGGCAACTATGGAGTTTCGAAATGGAGATTTGGGGTTGAAAATATGTTTCCCTAATTTTGGTGATTTGCTGGAAAGAAAACAAACTGACACATCTGAAACGCCCTCTATACCTTTTAATTTCTGTGGCTAATGTAGCGATTTTCACACAGTTTTTCTCCAGAGCGTAGAATGTTTTGGTGACACATGATTAGTCCACTATTAAAAAAAAGGAGGCCTTACTTTCCTGCGTGATTATTGGACGCTAGAAGCTGTTGCAGGTTAAGCCTTACACAGCATGTTTATTGCTGGAAGAGATCTCTAACAGGAGTACTCTCTTCTGGAGGCATCTACAGCATCGTAATATCTACTGCAGGATCATATGTCACTGCATTCCTGGTATCCAAGATGTTTAGGGTGTTCTATCACTCCTCCATCATCTTCTTGGGCGACTTTGCCTAGCACTGGTTCTGTTTTTGTGAGGTGGCCGAGTGGAGGACTGATTGGTTCATTATCTCTGATAGAAGAACGCAACTGAATGCTGGGGTAAGCCCAACAAACAATTCATGATCTGCCCGAATGTCTGTTCTTTTTGAGGAGTTAGTAGATAGGGAAGGAGAGAGGTAGAGGCCGGGAGCTGGCTGTGTCTTGGTCCGTCATCTTGGCAGCTAAACTGGAAGGCAGAGGGACTGCATATTTAGACAGTTAGATTGGCTTGGCTGACTTATAGACAAATTCCTAATCTAGCTAGAACCATTTAGGACTAGTGTTGAGCGAACCCGAACCGCACTGTTCGGGTTCATACCGAACTTTACGGTTTTTGGACCCCGAACACGGACATTTCACTGTATGTCCGTATTGGAGTTTGGGGTTCGGAGATTACATTGTATGTAATGCTATTGGCTTTCTATAAACCGAAACAGAGTCCCCATTCATAAGAATTTCTTACATGTACATGTAATGCTATTGCTATTCTATAAACCGAAAGTCTATAAACTGAATGTCGTTCGGTTTATAGACTTTCGGTTTATGGAATACATGTAATGCTATTGCTATTCTATAAACCGAAATACAGTCCCCATTCATAAGAATAGGTCAATTGACCTATTCGTATGAATGGGGACACTCACCCACATTTTACTTAATTTTTCAGCCCTCTAGCCCTTTCCAGGACTTTTTTAGAGGCATTTTAGTGCCCAAAAGTTCGGGTCCCCATTGACTTCAATGGGTTTTGGGTTCAACAGCAGTAAACATGGGATAGGAAAAGGGTCGACTTGATGGACGTGAGTCTTTTTTCAACCTAAACTTTTATGCAACTATGTAACACCCTGGGAACCTTTGGGGAGGGGGAAGCGGATGGAAACTTGTGGCCTGACTTTTGATTTAACATACCCACAAATATATATATATATATATATACACACACACACAGAAAACTGCAGACTATCTGTAATGAATTCGGTATGGATAATAGATCTGTGAGCACTTTCTGAAACACTCTGAGAACCGTGTACATTAGCACCTAATTTGTAAATTGCAGGCACAGATTATTGAATGAAATGTAATAATGCAATGTTAATATTAATCCAGTATATGGTACATGGTAATGAGAATAATGTAAGTATGTCAGTTTTCATTTCCTATTAGGTTTAATTAGGATTTGCCTGGAGCTTGTACATTAAAAAGTGCTAATGGACGCGCTAATTCATACATCCAGCACTGTGTATTGCTCTGGAATGTTTAATAATACTGGATTATGAGAAAATAATAAAAAAAAGTTTTAAAAAAACAGCACATTCTTTCAATGTCAAAATGTCGTTTTCATGGAATAAAAAACATGTGGCCCTAAAACATATTGTCTATGGCCCAAGCCCAGAATTAATTAAAATAACTGCTCCAGAGATATATGCTCCAAGCCCAGAATAAATAAAATATTTATTTTATTAAATAAAATTAATAAATACAAATTAATCCCTTCCTACCCAGATTAGCACTACCTTGCCCAGGTAGGGGGCAATGATCTAAATTTGCCCTGGATCCTCCTCTTCGGTCCCTTGGAAAGGGGCCATCCATAAGAAAAGAAAAAAAAAAAAGAAATTATAAAGATTCCATAAACACTTAGCCCAAGGTGGTAATTATTCTAATTAATTCTGTTTGAATGCCTGCGGCGCTGCGGGGCCTATTTAATTATTTGAGCCAGTGATACATTTTTTTAGTGACTTCGTGCATGGCGGTCACTAGGAACCACATATATTAATTAATGGGGTCAGCGGGAGGCCTTTTGACCCTGGGAGGGACAGTATTTTTTATTTTATTGGGAGAAGGATGTTAGGGGACTAGGGTGGCTATTATAACCCGAGTCCCCTAGCATAGAATTAATAGGGAAATAGAGAATAACTGTTTTCTGCAAAATGATGTTACCCCCTTACGCTATTCCTTCAGGAATTATGTGCAGTATTCAAGGTATATGTTTTATGGCCTTAACGGCCGTCAGTGCATCTACCCCAACGTGTTCTCCATAGAGCATGTTTAGCAGTGCCAGGACATGTCTCTGTGACAGTCAGTGTCAACAGCAGTCTTTTGGAGAACTTTTGGAGAAAGTTCAGAGAAGGGCTACTAAACTGGTTCATGGGTTGAAGGATAAAACTTACCAGGAAAGGTTAAAGCATCTTAACATGTATAGCTTGGAGGAAAGACGTAACAGGGGGGTTATGATAGAAACATTTAAATACATAAGTGGAATCAACACAGTAACGGAGGAGAGTATATTTAAAAGAAGAAAAACTACCACAACTAGAGGACATAGTCTTAAATTAGAGGGGCAACGATTTAAAAGTAATATCAGGAAGTATTACTTTTCTGAGAGGGTAGTGGATGTATGGAATAGCCTTCCAGCAGAAGTGGTAGAGGTAAACACAGTCAAGGATTTTAAGCATGCGTGGGATAGACACAAGGCTATCCTAGCTATAAGACCGGGAACGGGGGACTAATAAAAGTACTTAAAAAAAAATTGGGCAGACTAGATGGACCGAATGGTTCTTATCTGCCGACACATTCTATGTTTCTATGTTTCAGTCACGATGCCATGTACCATTTTTCTACAATGCCCCCTGCTGGCAATAGATAAGACCACTTCTTCAACGATTTGAATGGTGCATCAGTTTAAGAGTCTGAGAGGAGGTGGTGTTTGGTTCTCAGCAGGAGATGGGGGGACACACATCATTATGTCCGAACATCATTTAGACTCAGGCCTTTCAGATACACATCAATATATGAATGAGCACTTGTGGGGCCCAGCATGTTAACACATGGGAAAAAAAATGCACAATATATTGACATGCAACGTATGCCATGCAATCTTACTGTCTAATAAACTAGACAAACAAATTATTATTATTCACCCTAGAAAAATCACAATTATCAGTTAGGCCAGTGAGGTGCAAGATGCACAGCTCTGTGCTGGCAAAGGGAACTGCAATAACAGCAGCCAATGCGGTGTGCAAGGTGAAATGCGTTGGCAGCTGAGGATTAAAATAATTCCTGTGACTCACAAATAAAAAATTATTAGGCTGTTGTTGGACAATTGAGGAGAAGAGGGTATTAGATGTGAGAATTAGGTAAATTTAAGATAAATAAATTTTAACCATTATCTGGAGATTACAAAATACCGGAGTCCGAGAGGATGTATATTTTTTATTTTTTTATTTTATCATATTTATTACTTTTCAATATAAAAAAAGATACCAACTTTGACTTAACAATACATTTTTTTTTTTTTTTATTATTTTACATACATAATAACATAACATAATAGACAATTTTACAGATACAAAACACTTATTACTTGTACATTGACATTGACATAGACATAGACATATTTTCACATTCATTCACAGGTATCTTGCCTTTGTGTTTGATAGTGGTTGTAATTGTAATGTTCCCTTTTGTTTTGGGGTTTTTCTATAAGAGACCTTAGGTTTATATCGATCTAGATAATGGTCTATCAGTTTAAGGTCTCCGCATGGGAGTTTTTTTTTTTTTATATATATTATATTATAAGCGTATAGATGAGCTTGACCTGTTTGTATTATATAGTATTGATGCTCCTTGTGTAGCTCATTTCTTTCTTAACTAGTTGACTCATTGGATGGCAGTTTGATCTTAATCTGTTTCCTCCCGAGGCCCAAGGCTTCTCAACTCCCTCCATTTTCCCCAAATCTTTTTGTAGAATTCATTGGAGTTATAAAAACCCTCTTCCATTGTGGATTGGTATTCAATTTGAGACACTATTTCTGTCCATTTGATGGGTTCTTTACTTTTCCAATTTTTTGCTATACAATGTTTTGTTGCTTGGAAGATGTGGATTATTAAATGGTGTATTTCCATTGGACATCTTGGGATGCCCAAATGAAAAAGAAAGATGTTTGGTGTCATTGGCCCTATATCTACAATCATTTTATTCAAAAGGAAATTTATTCTATTTATTATAGGTTGTAGTTTGATACATGTCCACCACATATGTAGTTGGGTTCCCTCAGTTTCTTGGCATCTCCAACATAGTTTGGAGTGGTCTTGGGAAAATTTGCCCCATTGTTTTGGTGTTAAGTACCACCTAAATATGATCTTATAGTAGTTTTCTTGTAATGTTAAGTTATGGATACATTTTTTCATTATGTTTTGGGCTGATATCCATTCTTGTATTGTAAATTCTGATTCTATTTCTTTTTCCCATTTAATCCAAGATGGGTCTTTAGAGAGTTCAATTCTGTCGTCAATCAGTTGTGTAATTTTCTTAATTAGTTTATTTTGGTGTTGTTTTTCTAGAAATTGTTCTATTTGTGGGTTTCGAAGAATGTTGATAGAGTTAATTTTATTCCTAATTCTTAAATATGAATAATATTCTGTTGCGGGTAAATTATATTTTTCTTGTAGTTGTGTGAAACAAATTGGGGAGTTATTTTGTAGGATTTGTGATATATTTACTATCCCTAGGTTCTTCCAGCTATCTATGTTTATATTGTTAATGTTCCAAGTGATGGCATCTAATGGAGATGATTGTAATATCCCATCTGTAATTTTAAATAATTTTTTAAATTTTAGTAGTGTCGTGATCGTGTTGTTAATAATTGGGTTTAAGGAATGGTAAGAACTGAGGTTATCGAACCATAAAAATTGATAAGGTTCATATTTATCACACATTCCTCGTTCTATCTTATACCAGTCAGTATTTTTGAATGCTATGTTGCCCCATTTCAAAAAATGTGAAAACATTGCTGTTTCATGCAGTGATTCAACGTTAGGTATTGCTAGGCCTCCGTCTTTAGTTTTTCTTATCATGGAGCTATATGAAATTCTGGGTCTTTTGTTGTTCCAGATATGGCCCATAATCAGAGATTTAAATGTTTTCAAAAAGTGTTGTGGGACTCTAAGAGGAATTGATCTGAACAGATATAATAATTTAGGGATAAGATAGGATTTCACTGAGTTTAGTCGGCCCATCCATGATATTTCTAGTCCCTTCCATTTAGTGAGGCTATCTTTGAAGTGATCTATCATTTCTTGATAGTTCGTTTGGATCAGTGTATCTAGATCTAATTTTAATTTTATCCCCAGGTAGTTTATGATTTTATTATTCCATTTCCAATGGTAAGTGTGTCTTAATGTGTCTAATATGTTATCTTCTAAGTTAGCTTGTATAACTTGAGTTTTATTAAAGTTAAGTTTATAGTTGGAATATTTGCTAAATTCGTCTATCTGTACCATTGCTCTTTTTAAAGAATTTATGGGATCGCTGAGCGTCATCAAGACGTCATCAGCAAATAAGGAGATTTTCATATCCTGTTTTGCGATTTTAATTCCTTGGATTTCCTGCGTTTGTCTTATCATTGCTGCTAATGGTTCGATTGACAATAAATAGAGCAATGGGGCCAAAGGGCAGCCTTGCCTAGTGCCATTGCAGATAGTGAACCAGTCTGAATCCAGTCCCGGACCAACGACTTTTGCTTGTGGGTTTGTGTATAATGACATGGTGTTGGTCTTAAAAGGGCCTTTCAGGCCAAATGTCTCCATCACCTCCCCCAGGAATGTCCAGCTCACCCTGTCGAATGCTTTTTCCGCATCTAAAGCAATTAGGACTGCTGGGATCTTTTCTTTGTTGATGTGATCTATAATATTAATGATTTGTCTAATATTATCCCCTGCTTCTCTTCCTTTTACGAAACCCGTTTGGTTATGGTGTATTAGATCCGTCATTACTGTTTTGAGTCTTTCAGCTAAAATTTTGGAAAATATTTTTATATCCAAGTTCAACAATGAAATTGGTCTATAGTTCGACAGGGTGGCTGGATCCTTCCCTGGTTTTAAGATGGGGGAGACAGTGGCCTGAAGCATCTCCCGAGGGAAAGAATGTCCTTCTGATGTTCTAGTGTATACTCTCAGAAGAAGTGTTGATATTTCCTCCACAAATATTTGATAAAATTTGGATGGATATCCATCTGGTCCTGGTGCTTTTTTTTGTTTTTGGTCCATTATTGAGTTTTTAATTTCGTTAATAGTAAAAGGGGCATTTAAAATTTCTAGTTTTGTTTGGCTTAATCTTGGAAGATTTAGTTTTTGAAGAAATGAGTTTATATCTTTTTGAGACCTATTCTCTTCCTGTAAATTGTATAGGGATTGGTAGTACTCTTTAAACGCTTTTGAAATGGACTTAACAATACATTTAACCATCACAATATTTGTCCAAAGTGCAATATACATATTCATTTTCTCAAATTTATACAAATAAAACAGGTACATACATTTTGATTCTATTATGCCCTGCCATAGCCATTACACCTGTGATATATTGGTTTCTTCTCTGTTATTAGGCCTTCATTATGTCAGATTATCCCTGTAGTTATAAAACATTGGAATGGTAACATGAAGAAAAGTACTGTTGTATAGTCCAACAACTAGAAGGAGGACTGACAGCGATCTGGGTCTCCCGTGGTCAAAATAAGAAAAAGGTCCCTTGAACTCCCAAAATGTGTTGTTTGAATTCACACAGAAGTCTGGGATAATCTTGTATAGAAACATTTTTTTATCAAGGAATAACATGTTATGCCTCTTCATTATGCCACAGGGATTGCTGTGAAAATCTATACATATGGCGCCGATATGGATATGTGTGCATCTGCTCTCCCCAAAGTCTGGTGTCCCACAATGCCTAGCATGCTGCACATTCGCTGAGCACTGTGGGATGGCAACATCAGCATTTGGGAAAGGGAGGATGGAAATACACATTGGTGCTTGCCCCCATCATGGCTGACGCAGTGGAGATCTTGCAGGAGGCGACAGCTTCATTTAGATAAGTATAAATCTTGATCTACATGTTTGCTGGCGATTTTGACAGCAATCAGGTAGATAACGAGTACATACCTTTTTGTAAAAAAAAAAAATATATATATATATATATTTTAAATACGGGATCTTGTAATTTAACATCTCCCCATAATGGAGGCCAAGGTATGACCAAATGAGTAACCCACACGACTTTCATTTCTTAACACCCAGATTTTACCGTTCCTAAATATTGCTCCATTTTTCTGGCATTGGGAGGCTTAAATGAAAGTTTAAGTACGCATGCCAAGTTCTCAAAATGTGTTCATTGGATACCAAAAAAAAGATTATATATTGTTGGTGGAGTGTGCGGCATCTAGCAAGCACAGAGCATAGAGCTATTTTGTCTTGCAAATAGCTTTTTCAAAGAGTTTTGTTTTTCTGAAGAACCATGAAAAAAGTTGTTCCTCCACCATCAAGGGACATTGTCCACTCAGTGAGTTGTCTAAGTTAAGCTGCAGTGATCCTCTCATCTCCAGCCTTGTAGAATTATGGGGTAATAGGCTCTTTAGCTGGGGTTGGCTGAGATCTAACTAATTTCCTCCTTACTTCTAAAGTACAATAATAGCCCCACTAACGGGCTGATGTTCCATTACCAAAGTACGTGTAGAGAAGGCAAATAAAGTAGACAGCACTCTTGGGATCCATAGAAAACAGTAACATTTAATCATGCATTGAAGCAGGTAATCGTGTGCACAGCAACAAGTGGAAAAGGGATAAATCAAATTAAACCACCATATGACACGTTTCACGTCTACAGATGTTCCAGGACCCCCCAGATTCAATGAATTCTATAATGTTGTCTATGAAGCTGCGGAGAAGGTCCAGGAGGGGATTGCCTCCCGGGTAGGTACTGTTGAGAGTCCATCCACTGTCAAAACTGTAGAAAAGTCTCCAACAATAAATATTTCGGCATCCATTATTATATGCACTACACAGGCAGGGCAGGTCACCTGGAAAATTCTGTGTTGAAGATTAACACCTAAAACCCTGCTACCCTGAGCAACTGGGCAACATCACAAGATACCAGGGGCCGGATTAGCCAAGTTTGTTAGACCCCAGCAAAAACCAACCACATTTTGTTTTTATGTAGAAGTACAGAACAGAGCATGGAATCTGCTGCCCCTATGCCCTCCAGATGGATTCTGCATTATTTAACAACTACTACTCATTTTGGTTTCTCTCACGTCAACTTTTGCTCTATATTTCGTACTAATACTGCTTCTCAGCCGGCTGGCGCTACTGATTGACCACACAACCCACTGTGCACATAATTATCATCAGCTGAATACCGTAATCCCTGTCTGTTTTCATACAACACCTATCTTTATCTGAAGATTGCTTTATTGCTGTGACTCCACCTCAAAATACCGAGGACATAAAGAGGTAACAAGTACAACCCCTCAAACTTTTTCGATGATGGATATACTGTTGTTAATGTATACTATTAGATTATTATTTTATGTCTCACTTCTAGTTTTTCCGGGCTGGGTGTTAGGTTTCTTGTAGAAAACGCGGCAGAGATGTATCTATATCCAAAAAAAATAAGAATAAAAGTGTTACACTGCATTAAAGGACAACTTAATAACAAATAAAGTGATGTTCAATTAAAATATTGCATGAAGTGTAGATTTTTGAATTAAATACAAATAAAGTACCTTGTTGAGCCCACTTTGCTCTGTATAGGGTTAAGGGGGACTCACATACAAACCAAACATATCTGCACGATTCTGTGTGCCAATGTATAAAACTAACTCCCGACACAAGTCTTTACACATTTGAAATTTAACTATTACCTGGCAACTTCCCCCGGACGTGGCATGGGTGGAGCCAAAGTGGGCGGGGTTTTGTGGCATTGCATAATGTATCGCATGATGTGGCTTGACCCTGCAAATGTATAATGCTACAAGATAGGAAGTGAAAAGTTAAAACAAATACATTTTTGGCATAGCTGTTACTCTTCCTGGATGCATATAAAAAAAAAAGAGAAATCAACATTATTAATACGAAATGGCAAATGCTCCATTTTTCTATCTCCCTGACAATTCCGTTTGGTGGATTTTTTTTTATACATAAATCCATACTTATCTCAAAGTACAAAGTATTACAAATAGGCGAGACCTACAAGTCAGGCCCACATTTGATGATACCAGACCCCCCAAAATAACATAATGTCCAGTGAAATCCAGGTCTGTTGGCAACTATGGAAATGTTGTGAGGTACAGAGTTAACTCAGTGACGTGTACATAATCTTTACACAGCTTAGACTGCACACCACAAGCTCTATCTCTGTAATTAGACAGGATAATCCCGGTGCCCCATATGGAATGCTGAGTTGTTTCATTGGAATCCTGTGCGTTATGTTTTTTTGGACGGGGTACAAGTTCAGTTTGATACATCGATGGGTGGGCTGTTTATTAATACCTGACATGACTCTCTGTGAGCAACTTCATGCAAGAAACATCTGCCTATGGAGAGCAAGTCATTGATAAGATGGATGAGTGTCATGAGTTTTTTTTTCTTTCCAAGCTGAGTTCCTCAAGTCAGGGATGCATCTACCCAAATTGTCATCTTTTAGATTTTCCTACCATAATATTTACTTTTGTGTTAAGACAGAACATTATTTGCACTTTGGGGTTTGAGGAGCCCTTGTGGAGGAGACCTTGTCTAATTTTTTATTTATTTTTTTTGCTTTGGATAGGGTTGCCATCCAAGCTGCATTTTACTGCCAAAAAACACTGAGTGCTTCCCACAAAATTTTAAGAACATGATAAGAAGGGAAGTGCCCATCTTCATAGCACAGTGATAGGTTTTGATGTACTGACCCCAACACATTTCACTGCCCCATGCATCATAGGTTGGGAAGAATGGAAGCATGCACCAACTTCTCAGAGCTGTAGCTAGTGCTTTCTGCAGCCAAGACAAGAAGTGTATATTGTACCCCTCTTTAATATAGTTTCAAAATGAAACCAGGGTGATGATCAGTGGTGTTGAGGAGGCTGTCCATCATTATTATTCATCCAGGAAGTTGCTGCATGCTAGGCTGGCGATATGGGCACACTTTGTCCTACGCACAACGTGATTGACCCTAAAGGAAGGGCAGAGTCATATAGCTCCATTGCATCATTCTAGTAATTCAGGATGTCATTGTGTCACCCCCCTCAATTATTTGCTCCTCAGGCAATTGCCTCACGATCGTTACTGCTCTGCAGCTACGCCTTTGTTACTAGGTGGTCAGTGGACCCCACACACAAATCTTGTATTTGTTGGAAATAGATGGGGGTGGTGATTCGCCCAGCACCTGGTTGCTAGCGCTGTCAGTGGCCGCATGAATAATAACGTATTTAATACGTGCGTTTCCCATTTTATTGCATAGTAGATAACTGATTTTACGACCATGATATTAGACCTAATTCGTTTCGCTCAACAACTGTGATCATGAATGATGGGCCTATATAGATCTGTATACTTTCAAACTCCTACCACGGCAATGAAAGTCACAGGGAGCGGGACTTGAGAGGAGAAGTGTCAGCTCAAACCGACAGTGCTACAGCGCGTATACTTTGCAAATCCGCGAAAAGAAGACGTCTCAAACTCACGCTGGCAGGAAATCCTTTTAAAATATAATCCTTTATTGTAGTAGTTTAAAAGCAGCACATCGAATCAGGTTAGAGCTGTGACAAAGGAAAGACAATCGGATGATAGGGCTAAATGCCCCGGCCTGACGCGTTTCTTGCTGAGCACATAATCATAAGCTACATAAGACCGGTGTAATTGTGGTTTAAATAGCTGATACGTGTTGCAGAACTCCACCCCATCACAGGTGGGTTAATTAAATGCAATACAGCACATGGGTAAGGCCTTTAAAAAAAAAAAATCTGTTTATACACATACATGTATTAGATTAGAATTCAATCTAAATAGGAGCAAATTAACAAATATGCAATATATCGGAATGATATATGATCCTTTTGGTTATATTTGCAGTAATAAGAGAACAAGTTTATTCTGGTGTATAACAGTTGGCTCAAAGCTGATTAATACTCTGCTTTAGGTACAGGAGTAGTACTGTGTTAGCCGGGGAAAAACACGAAACAAGTAGGGTTAAAATGATACCATAAGAAAAAAAAGTTACCTGCGCTCTCTCCTTTATCCCTATGTATTTTTAAAACAAATGGAGGTTTTTTAGTTACCTCCAATGGCCATGAGAGGATGAGCCCACCTGCCAACGTCAAGGCAGACCCCTCTAGGTGGGTCCTAACTCTAACCATTCACCTTGCTTCTTTGAGCCTCTGGCAAAAATCTCTAATAAGACAGAAAGGGGTGTTTTTTATTTACACCCCTATACATTAATACAAATGATACCATGTCTTGGCTAACTGAGATTTTCTTTGCAAGCTTTCAAAACCAAGACCTATTTACAAAACAGAGATTACAGCTTTAAAAAAGACTCCGGACAGTATTCCCGCATCCCCCACTACTTTCATTCAGGCAGCCTCCAAACCTCAAGCAACTGATGGGGAGGAGCAGCCTGCACACAGGTACGGTGAGACCTGTGCACAAATCCACAGCACAGATAAAGTAAATCCCAGGCTCACATTTACACCACAAAATCAATGGCCACCTCACCTGCAAATCATCCAATGTGTTATATCTAATCACGTGTGTAACGTGGCCTAATGCAATGTATGTGGGGGAATCATGACAAGCATTGCACAAACGGCTCAATTCCCACAGACATACTATTAATCAGAAAAAACCCAGATACACCTGTTGGAGAGCATGTCTGTCAACAAGGGCATAGTATCCAGGATGTGAAGCTTTTGGTACTGATGGGGCACAGTATCCAGGATGGGAAGCTTTTGGTACTGATGGGGCACAGTATCCAGGATGGGAAGCTTTTGGTACTGATGGGGCACATTATCCAGGATGTGAAGCTTTTGGTACTGATGGGGCACAGTATCCAGGATGGGAAGCTTTTCGTACTGATGGGGCACAGTATCCAGGATGAGAAGCTGTTGGTACTGATGGGACACAATATCCAGGATGGGAAGCTTTTGGTACTGATGGGACACAGTATCCAGGATGGGAAGCTTTTGGTACTGATGGGACACAGCATCCAGGATGTGAAGCTTTTGGTACTGATGGGACACAGTATCCAGGATGTGAAGCTTTTGGTACTGATGGGACACAGTATCCAGGATGGGAAGCTTTTGGTGCTGATGGGACACAGTATCCAGGATGTGAAGCATTTGGTACTGATGGGACACAGTATCCAGGATGGGAAGCTTTTGGTACTGATGAGACACAGTATCCATGATGGGAAGCTTTTGGTACTGATGGGGCACAGTATCCAGGATGGGAAGCTTTTAGTACTGATGGGGCACAGTATCCAGGATGGGAAGCTTTTGGTACTGATGGGACACAGTATCCAGGATGGGAAGCTTTTGGTACTGATGGGACACAGTATCCAGGATGGGAAGCTTTTGGTACTGATGGGACACAGTATCCAGGATGGGAAGCTTTTGGTACTGATGGGGCACAGTATGCAGGATGGGAAGCGTTTGGTACTGATGGGACACAGTATCCAGGGTGGGAAGCTTTTGGTACTGATGGGGCACAGTATCCAGGATGGGAAGCTTTTGGTACTGATGGGACACAGTATCCAGGATGGGAAACTTTTGGTACTGATGGGACACAGTATCCAGGATGGGAAGCTTTTGGTACTGATGGGACACAGTATCCAGGATGGAAAGCTTTTGGTACTGATGGGGCACAGTATCCAGGATGGGAAGCTTTTGCTACTTATGGGGCACAGTATCCAGGATGTGAAGCTTTTGGTACTGATGGGACACAGTATCCAGGATGTGAAGCATTTGGTACTGATGGGACACAGTATCCAGGATGGGAAGCTTTTGGTACTGATGAGACACAGTATCCATGATGGGAAGCTTTTGGTACTGATGGGGCACAGTATCCAGGATGGGAAGCTTTTAGTACTGATGGGGCACAGTATCCAGGATGGGAAGCTTTTGGTACTGATGGGACACAGTATCCAGGATGGGAAGCTTTTGGTACTGATGGGACACAGTATCGAGGATGGAAAGCTTTTGGTACTGATGGGACACAGTATCCAGGATGGGAAGCTTTTGGTACTGATGGGACACAGTATCCAGGATGGGAAGCTTTTGGTACTGATGGGGCACAGTATGCAGGATGGGAAGCGTTTGGTACTGATGGGACACAGTATCCAGGGTGGGAAGCTTTTGGTACTGATGGGGCACAGTATCCAGGATGGGAAGCTTTTGGTACTGATGGGACACAGTATCCAGGATGGGAAACTTTTGGTACTGATGGGACACAGTATCCAGGATGGGAAGCTTTTGGTACTGATGGGACACAGTATCCAGGATGGGAAGCTTTTGGTACTGATGGGGCACAGTATCCAGGATGGGAAGCTTTTGCTACTTATGGGACACTGTATCCAGGATGTGAAGCTTTTGGTACTGATGGGACACAGTATCCAGGATGTGAAGCATTTGGTACTGATGGGACACAGTATCCAGGATGGGAAGCTTTTGGTACTGATGAGACACAGTATCCATGATGGGAAGCTTTTGGTACTGATGGGGCACAGTATCCAGGATGGGAAGCTTTTAGTACTGATGGGGCACAGTATCCAGGATGGGAAGCTTTTGGTACTGATGGGGAACAGTATCCAGGATGTAAAGCTTTTGGTACTGATGAGACACAGTATCCAGGATGGGAAGCTTTTGGTACTGATGGGACACAGTATCCAGGATGTGAAGCTTTTAGTACTGATGGGACACAGTATCCAGGATGGGAAGCTTTTGGTATTGATGGGACACAGTATCCAGGATGTGAAGCTTTTAGTACTGATGGGCCACAGTATCCAGGATGTAAAGCTGTTGGAACTGAGAGAAAAATATGGGAGGTCAAATTAATATGCCAGTTTTAAGACCTTAATCACTGAACTCAATAGAGACAGTGAATTCATCTCCAGATATAGCCTGACTGATTAATAATCTTTTTACAAGCCCTGGATTGCTGCAGTGGGCTTATCTCATCCTACATACATTTCACACCTTCAGGGATCTGACCTGTGTCTAATGATTTTATGGCCCCCCTAACCAGGGAGTGGAGTGATCAGAGATGCTCTGACCAAACTGATTTTATGTGTTGGATCTCTGTAGAACTGACTGATTTACTGCTGAGAACATTCTTCAATACCCTATGTTTTTATTGCCTTTTTTAAAGCTGTTAACTCTGTTTTGTAATTAGCAATTTGGTTTTAGCCTCATTTTTGCCTGAGAAAGGGACCTAACAACTTGGTCTTAGAAGCTTGCGACCAAACGCTCAGTTAGCCGATCAATGGTATCATTTTAACCCTACTTGTACTCTGCTTTATTTGTGCATATAGGTTAAAAGCTAAATATTGCCATCTACTGGTCAAATATAATGCTAACACAAACTGTTCAACACAAAATCGAAATTTTAAGGGCAACGAAAAAAAAATATAACTTATGTTTAATTTGCATGAAATGTTGATGTTTTAAATAGAAATGAATGGGAAAGAATACTTCATTTTACTTCATATAGCTCTATCGGGGGCAGACAGGTTTAGAATCTTGGGTCAGATTTTCCTTCATCTTGGGTCAGATTCAAGAAGATATGATCCAAGATTGAGATAGCCGCAGCAAAAATTATACTTTATTTTTTTTATTTCTATGTAACCGTTCCTTTGTAGCATCTTACCTGTGTGTGTGTATATAATATACATTAATTTAAATCATTTTGATTTACTGGGTACAGGATATTCACCTGGCGGTAAAGTTCCTGCCCAGCGCTGCTCTTTTACGGGAAGATCCGCCCTCTCAGGCTTAGGGAGGAGCTTCCAGTTTATGACGCCAGCAAGAAGCATACTGTTGTTTCCTCGTTGGTAGGACTGTCCACTGAGGCTTTTGGTTTAGCGGTTGGTGGGTCGTCAAAGTTGATATGCGGGCTAAAATGATGGCCAATGCCCTTGTCGAAAGTTCATGGTTTGTGTAATTGTTTGCGCAGGGTTTTTGGTGTGCGTTTACGTGTGGCTATGGGCTTACTGGCTGACTACCTTGCTATTTTGCTCAGGTTTGTCTAACTTGTTGTTTGCTTCCAACTTGTCCCATAACCCCAACTTTCCCAGATTTTCAGGGTCAGTCCCGATTCAGATCCCAACTCCTCAAAGAATCAGAACACGAGTGGAGGACAGGTTCTGCTCATTTATACTGTTTATAAGGATTCAATGTAGCGCTGACTCTACTTCCACACTATGCTCCGTGGAATAGCCAGTGGGGCACATCGAGAGATATGCTGTCTATATACATTAAACCGATGGACTACTCAGGTTGCTCCGACTTTGGATTACTTCCATCACATTGGTGATCTGAATGGCCATTAAATTCGGGGTACTTAGAGACCACCGGTAGGATGGGAGCTCAGCTGACCAAACTAGTAGCTTAAATCCATCCCTTAGAGACTCACGTTAGGAGAGCTTTGGCTATTGGGAAAATTAGGGACCAGCAGCATATTGCCGACCCCTGGTCCCAGAGGGAGGGTGGAAATTATTTAATTATTTATGGTACCAGGGTCATTGCACCAGCCCCTGATCCCAGGTGCACTAGTGCTGGACCCTGGTGCCAGGAGGGCCATTAATTCATTTTATTTAAGAACCAGGAAGAATGTCGCAGGGTTAACAGGTTAATACAGCTTAATACCCAATTTACTACATCCATAATAATGATTTAACCGCACTCATTAACTTTGTTAGCAGCGCATATTTAATCTCAAATGCCCATTGATTTACCTTTAACAGGGGGCTATTGGATCTAGGTCATTGTTTTCACAAAATTGCAAGCAAAGGGAAATGTATCATTTGCATATCGACCCGTGAGGTGATGTCATCAGCAGGCGACACATTTCTCTTATTTTATGTATTTTCTTGGAATTCTGCTAACACAGTGCATCCTATTCTTTTATTCTCTACATAGTCCCTTTAAGGATCTAGATGGAAGTAATGGAGATGCCATAGGGCTGTGGGGACTGTGTTTATTGTGTTTGCTGTAAGTGATCGATTGATCATGTGTGAACCAGTTCCCTGGCTTCTTACTCTTACACAGTCATCAAGATCCGCTATATAAACCTATCAAACTAACATTATAACAATGCAGTGAGGCGTCCGAAATAAACCATGGAGAGCTGAGAAGGTGCTATCTCTCTAGGGTTACCTCCCAGCCGGTACTTTACTGGCAGGACGGTAAAACAACTGGCTTGAGAGTCTATAGAGCAGTGGTGTCCAAACTTTTTTCAAAGAGGGCCAGACTTGATGAAGTGAACATGCGTGAGGGCTGACCATTTTGCCTGACAGTTAAAATTAAGTACAAATGAACTATTTTATGCAAACTTTATTGCAAACGATTTGAATGACAATTCTAAACAGTAGTAAAATCACTCTGCCTTTCATATCTGAAGGCCAGATGAAAAAAACAACAACACAGGATGCTGAAATATATGTCAGGAACACAACTAACATTAACTGAGATTTTTTTTTATCATGTATTCATCTCTATTGAAAAAAATGGCCTGCACTAATGTGAAGGGTGAAACTGAGATCTGGACTGCAGCACATAGGCTAGGTCTGTTTCAAAGGCAGTGGTTTTAACATGCAAAATGTCACGCAGGTGAGAGTCACATGTCTATCACACATCAAATGAATATAGCAGTAAGGCCCAAAAGTCCCTAGAAACAGGTAGGGTCCAATGAAAGAGGGAGGGTGCCAGAAAACCGGATCCACTTCAGGTGACAAACTGTAAGACCCCTGTATTACCAGCAGGTCATACACCACTTTAGGCCCCTTTTACACAGGCGCACCGCCCGTCCGTTCTGCTCAGCGGGGAGAGCAAAATTTTATTATATATTGAAAGTGTCCAGTTTTTTTGTCCCTGACTTTATTAAATTTAGTAAAAAACTTTGGCTAGAGCGTGTAATAAGAAAAAGTAAATAAACCATTATATATAAAATGCAAATTTAATTTATTTTATTGTTTGTATCAACAAAAAGGACTCAATATTCAATGACATGGAAGGTGTCTGTTTTTTTTTTACCCTGACTTATTAAGTCTTACTAAGACTTACTAAGACTAAGACAGGCAGTAGACCTCCTCGGTCAGCTCCACATGGGGCTACAGGTGGCTGTGTAGTGAGAGAAGGAATGCAGATTTCAAATTCCTTCAGCATTTCTTCTGCATTCCCGCGTCGTGGGCAGCGCCAGGCACATAGAGAAGAGCGGGGGGCGTGGCCTCTCTCGGCTGCTCCCGAGTCCCGCCAAGTTCCGCTCCGCCCCCCGCCCCATCGCATCGGCATCGGGGCAGGGATGTGCGATGGCTCAGACACAGAGAGAGACATTGATCAGCCGTGTCTCTGGGGCCGTATGGAAGTAAAGGACGGGCCGCAACTGGCCCGCGGGCCGGACTTTGGACATGACTGCTATAGAGCTAAGAGATTTTTATTTTTTGGAAGAAAAGATGGCAACCTTTTCATAGAAACAACACTAGCTATTCCTTCAAAGGTGAGGTACAGGTGAAGCAAGATGAACATTTTAACTCACCAACTGAACTATACATTGTATAGGGAGAAACTTTCTGAGCTCCTCCATCTGCTAGAAGTACTTAAATGGCTGTGTGTTATACGGGGACAACATCTTCCAGGAGGAGATCGCCAGGGTTGGCAATACGCAATGTATAATTGATACCTATAGAGATTTTGCAACACAGGCACACATGTTATTGTTTTAGATACTGCCATGGGCTCTACTTAAGCATTGAGTGCTTCTCCAAACATGATCTCTTGCTACCTAGAATGATACAACCCATACTGCTTGGTCATTGGTGCCCCTACCTCACTTTGTCTAAAGGGATACTATTTGTACCTCACTTTCAAAGCCTAAAGTAGCCCAAACATATGCCTGGGGTTGCTGGATGCATCCTGCAGATTGAGGTAACCATTTTAGGCCACCATTTTGGCAGACGTAGTCAGTCTGATACGTACATTAGAGTAAGTGCACAGATATACATGTGGGAGACTCTTGAGTGAGTAATATCGCATAGGGCCGACTATTAAGTCCCTTCCCCTCTCAGATGGATTCCCAGGTATTTCGCTAATCACATTCACTACCAAATAATAGAATTCCTGGCAAACCAAACTAATCTTGGCAAAATTAGCTAATTATTTTCCTTCTTCATACTTATTACTTCTCTTGTTCACAGATACAAAAGAAATTCTGGTAGAAGAATGACATACGTATTATTAATCGTTAAATATTTTAAAATGACTGAACCTTTGGTAGACTGTTAATAAAAAAGAGTATTCACATATTTAAAAAAAAAAAAATTGGATGCTTTTCAAAAAATGGTTGGATGCTTTTCTTGAAATTAAATGCATGCAAGTCTATCACAGTTACAAGTAGAGTAGGCAATGTAGATCCAATATAAAGAGAATCTAATAGAGATATGTAAGTATTATTAAGCTTAAACTGTTTTAAATTCACTGAAACTTTGGTAGATTGTAAAAAAAAAAAAATACATTATTTTGGAAATACAAAGACGACAGTACTATATTTTTTTCAGTGGATGCCTTTACAGCAAAAATGGTGGAGCTATCACAGTTAGAAGTAGATTAGAGAAAGAGATTCTGGTAGAAGAGAAGTATGTAAGTATTATTATTTTTTAATAAGATTAAATTGACTGAAACCTAGACAGATTGCAAAAAAGAAAAAAAGGATTAGATTATTCTGGAAATCAAACAACAGTTGGATGCTTTCCTTAAAGTGAAATACACACATTAAAGGAAACCAAGGTAATGTTGTTCTAGGATGAATTTGACTATCTTGGAGTCAAGAAGGATTTTATTTTTCCATTGAATATGAAATGATAAGTGTCAATGTTTTTGTTTATTTATTTTTTATTTGCCTATTTCTGGGTCAACAAATACAGGCGTATACGAAAGTTTGAACTAAATGTCTTATTTTAACCTGATTTACTTTGTAGCTAAAAAAATGACAGATTTCCAGTCAATGCTGCACTTGGTTCCGACTTGCTCTCATTTCAATTCATTCACCAAATTTGAATTCGGAGAACATAAGGTCAGCCTTTTAGAAAAAAAAATAAAAGTGTACGTACAAAGCCCACAGACATACCACAGTGAACACAAAAAAAACCTTGGATTCCGTGAGTCAGTCCGTAATTATTTCACTACACAATGTTCTAGTCCTGCCTGTGATTCATGACTAGTCATTTACAAAACCTGCTCTCAAGTGCCAAATTCTCAGGGGAAAGGGGGGTGAAATTTGATTGGAAGCAGTCATTTATGCAGAATACCCCTTTCACTGCACAAGCAATACAGTCATTCGGTGAACAATAGACTTGTAGAGGTATGAAGCCGATATCCTCTCGTTAATTAAATGAGTCTGTTATTAGCGATCTGCATGAATCTGCTAAAAAAAGCCAGGTTCTAATTTAAGCTTAATTCAAATACTATTCAACATATTTTTCTGAACTGTTATGGCTAATCATTCACCATTGTGATAGAGCCCTTGTAAGAAGAGACAAAGGATCACCACTTTTGTATTTATATATATATATATATATATATATTATTTCCTCGATTCTAAGACGCCATCGATTCTAAAGCATGCCCCATACTAAAATCGGAAAGTCTTAGAATTGGAGAAATACTGTTCTGGCTTGGTGAAGATGCTAGGGGTTCCAAAAACACACCGCAAGCTCTCCGAAAACCGACTTCCACGGGCAACAGCGCCACTTCCACCGAATGTAGGACACCGAACCGCAAATGTCGTATGCCGAACAGAGCAGCCATAATTAGCTGCCGAATGTAAGACGCCATGGATTCTAAGACGCATCTCTTTTTCAGAGGTGTTAAAAAAGATATAAAAAAAAAGAGTGCAATTTAGGATCAAGGATATACCGTAGTTCAGATTTGAGAAATAAGCCACACCTTTTTTCACATTTGGATTGGTCTTTTATTTATTTGCCCGTTTAACTTGATTTGTTATCACGTGTATTTCATTGTTTTGCTTTCACAATAAAAGTGTTTTTGAAGTGTGCTCCTTACCCCCATGTTTGTTGTCACTGTTTTATTACTTTTTCGTTACAATAAAAGCACTAAATTTAGCAAAAGAACCTGAGTGCCGACTGTATCTATGTATCACCACTTTGCCTACAGTCAAGAGCTCGGTCGGAGCACCCGGGGTCCAGCAGTATTTGGAGATACAACATTCTCTTATGATTAGCCAAAGGAGTGATGCCCGAATCACCTCTTTGGAGACCCGAACAGACAAAGGATGCCCTACTCTGCCCTTACACTGTGATCTTCCTTACTTTTTCTAATTGGTGTTTTCCATTTTATTTTTAT
Organism: Pelodytes ibericus; assembly: GCA_036172795.1. Lineage (NCBI taxonomy): Eukaryota > Metazoa > Chordata > Amphibia > Anura > Pelodytidae > Pelodytes > Pelodytes ibericus. The sequence continues at coordinate 15,183,944 of CM069862.1, forward strand.
TGTTTTTTTAAAAAGTTAGGACGGAAAGGTCGGTGTTCTCAAATGATGAAGGTTTATATTAAGTCTTCGTACTGTTTGGAAGAGAAATTATAGTCTATGGGGGGAAAAAAAGAGTGATTTTTTGGGGTACAGCTCAGAAACTGGTCATTGGAACATCAACAAAAACATTGGAATCTCAGAATGTGATTTATTGAACTGAACTGTGCTTCTGGTACCATCTGTTTGGAAGACTTTCTTCAGAAAGCTGAAATAATGGTAAAAATGAACCTTATCTGGGAAGAGATATTTTTAGGAGTTTTAGGAGAATGAAAGTAGACCAGTCACCCATAAATGTCCCTTTGATGGGTAATCAGATCTTGACATTGCTTATAGAAGGTGAAATATGTTGATTAATGGATACCTTAAATGAAAACTATTTTAAATCCCACAAAGTAAACAGTGGAGATTAAATACAAAAAATAAACTGCTTATGCTTCTCACTCTAATTACTATATTTGCCAGGATATAAGACCACACTGATAATAATATGACCTCCCAAATTTTATAGGGAAAAAGTTTTCATAGCAAATATTAGACATGTGCAAAACTAAAATTTTCATTTCGTTTTCGTCCATTCGGACGAAAATTTTATTTATTTTGTCTAAAACGAATTTCGTTCATTATTTTCGTTTAGTTTAGTTGTATTCGTTCGTTTTATAGAATACGTGTAATACTATTGGCTTTCTATAAACCGAACGAGAGCCCCATTCATAAGAAATTCTTATGAATGTGGCTCTCGTTCGGTTCATAGAAAGGCAATAGTACTACATGTTTTCTATAAGCCGAAAGTCTATAAACCGAACGTTCGGTTTATAGGCTGTCGGCATTTCACTACACGGAGACAGAGTCTCCATTCATAAATTTTCGGAAAATGCATTAGTCCAAAAACGAATGCACATGTCTAGTAAATATGCCTTCACATGTGAATAGTTTTTTTCATATTTTATAAAAATATGATTGAAAAAATTGATTTCTTGTTTTTATTTCTTTTCTCTGTCCCACTTTATTCCAAAAGCACTCAGATACTTGCCAATGCACCCTCATGGCTTGCCAATGCACTACCAGACTCCCCTACGCTCCTACACCATAGCCAATGCATCCTCAGACTTGCCAATGTGCCTCCATACTTTCCAATGTGCCCCCATACTTGCCAGTGTGCCCCCAGACTTGCCAATGGACACCCAAGACTTACCAATGCCCCCCTGACTTGCACTTGTGACCCCAGACTTGCCAATACACACCCAGGACTTACCAATGCTCCCCCAGAACTGCCAATGTGCCCCAGAATTGCCAATGTACCTCTAGATGTGCCAATGCACCCCTAGTTCTCCAAGGACACTCGCTGGTGCTTAGAGGGGCAGCTGGAGGATGTCTGTGCACTGCTCAGTGTGCACACACATTCTCCGATGGTGCTTGACACTTCCACCAGGTCTTCTGAGATGGAATGCAAGGGTCACATGACCTCACCACGTTTCACCTCAAAAACCTTGGTACACATAGCAAAGGCATCCTCTGTCTGCCTGCAAGCAGGATGCATGTCCCCTGCAGCTCTGCTGGGCACCTGGAACATAGTCTTATAGTCAGATCTCTACATTTGAAGTCTGATTATAAGGCGACCTCGTATATAAGATGAGAAGATTTTATCAGAACATTTGCTCTGCCGTTTTATGTGCAGATTAGAGATCACTTCGGTGGTCTCTGAGCAGTCTCAAGGGCTACTCCGGTCACCAAAGCAATCCACAATAAATTTCAGGAATTACATTCGCCTGAACTGAATTCCCGAAACAAAAATATTGGATGAATTTCATCCGAGCCAAATGTGTCAATGGATGAAATTCGGTGCGGAACTAATGAAATTTGTTTTCACAGTGTCCAAGTCTAGTAATAAACACTGAAATCAGTAGCAGTATATCAAGCGGTGACTTGATCATTTCCAGTGGCAGAACCAGAGGCTTAAATATTAGGAAGGGTCATCTACGCTGAAACTAACCAATGTATATACTATCTTATTTATATGTGTACAGAATTAATCTATAGGTGAGGCACAACATATAACAGCGCTAATATGCTAGACTGCAGCCCAACAGCTGTACAGCTACTGATTGACTTATAGTTACAAAGTTACATATACTGCTGCTCACTACATCCAAACATTAACAAATGTCGCCCTCTGGTGGCAAAGTAAGGTAACATACTTTACTGGCACAATCGCATACTTTACTGGAATAAAAGAGTGAAAATCTTTGTGTTCGGCTCAGAAACCGGGTCAACAAAAACGTTGGAATCTCAGAATGTGATTCATTGACCTGAACTGTGGTCGTCTGGTACATCTGTTTGGAAGATTTCCTTCAGCAAGTCAACAAACTAAATGTAAATGAAATTCTAGGAGAATTAACCCCTTCCCGACAGTTTTAGCTGCCAGACTCGTCATTCGAAAATATGCACTTTTTGACAATTGACGTGCCTGGCAGTAAATCCCAAATTGGCTCAGTTTATGCCTTGATGTTGTAGCTAGGATGCTTTGATGTTGAGGCATCATGTCACACCAAAATGTACCCATCTAGGGCACCGCGGTTACACCATGGTCGGAAATCATTTCTGTCACTCTGTTGCTTGACTGCCCCTAGAGGGGAGGGAGGGGGGAGGCTCAGGGGGCACGCCCACATTACTTGAGATTAGGGAAGGATAAGTCTAATTGTAAGTCCCATTTAGCTCAAATTCACTCTGATTGGCAAGGAGACACACCGCCTACTGTGACAAGAGAACACAAAGTTACCAGCTAATAGAAAATATTACAATAGCAACAAAAGGGGAGGGAGGGTGGGAGCTGCCTCTAAGCTAAGACTTTATTACAATGGCTGAAGCATACATATTCCGCCCTCTGGATTTATATGGTATTACACTCATTCACCTATCATTAACCCATGCGTTCCCCACACCCACATGGGGACCTTGTCCAGCCAGTTGCACTTTGCCTCCCAAGGGTCAGTACTTTTAAACGTCATCCACCTAGTTAAGTTAGTAGCCCAAAGATGTTTAACCCTTTGTAATCAAATTGAATAAGAACTTTAGCAATTGGCAAGATTGGCAGAGATTTTCTTGTCCATCAACTTTTTGGGTCAGACTGAAAATCAGTGGGATCTTATGAAAGGGTCCATACTCTTTATATCCCCCCCTCCCCCACCCTCCAGGTTAGTGGTCACAAGGTCTTTAACCCTTTGTAATTATCAGTTACTTATTCACACTGAAGAAGAAATTAGCAATTTGAAAGGTATGTACGGATTGTTTTGGGGCCAGAAAGGAAACATGTAGGGGATCCTTATTCGTTGTATAGGTTAGCAGCCTAGTTGTCTTTAACCTCTTATATAAACCGATTAAGATATTTGCAATTGGCAAGGATGGCTCTTGTTTTCCTGCCTGTCCCCTTTTTGGGCAAGTCTGAAAACAGATATTATGTAAGGGCGTTTACTCTTTTCCGTTAGGGGCTCAATGATATTTAACCCTTTGTAATTAATGTCATCAATTAATTCAGCAAATTGAAGAAAATATAATTTAGTTTGCAAGGTGGACACCAGTTTTTCATCTTTTTGGGCTAGGCCTGGAGACAGGCAGATGGTATTTAGAAGTCATTATAGTTTTTTTTAACCCTTAGTTTAGTGGCCCAAAGTTGTTTAAACCTTTTTGTAATTAACAGTTATTAAAATGTATAAAGAAATTAGCACTCTATCAGACTGGCACATATTGTTTTTACCTATTTACTTTTTTATGGACTAACAGGTCAGTAATACACAGGTATGCTTTCTAGTTAAATTTTCCACTTTTAGGCTAGTGGCCTGATTATTTTTAACCCTTTTATAATCATCAGTTAGTTATTAAAATTGAAGAAAATACAAGTAGTTGATAAGGTTGGCCCTGATTTCTTGCCAATACCCTAATTGACCAGGTTGGAAACTGATCAATTTTATTTAGTGGTCCTTGCTCTTTGCATGACACCCTTAGGTTAGTGGCTCAATGGTTTTTAACCCTTTGTAATCACCAGTTTACATGCTTTCTAGGTTTTGTGTGGTGTTTGTTTCTGTACAAAAAAACCACACTAAATACACCATATGGATAAAAGAATTGGTACACCTGTCCATTACACCAACAGTGACTTTTATGACATCACATTCTAAATACATAGATATTAATATGGAGATTTCTGTGGGAATCTTTTACCTTCATCCAGTAGATCATTTGTGAGGTCAGGCACTGATGTTGGATGAGAAGGCCTAGCACACAATCTCTGGTCCAATTTATCCCAAAGGTGTTCGATGGGGTTGTGGTCAGGGCTCAGTGCGGGCCAGTCAAATTCTTCCACACAAAACTCACCCCACCATTTCTTTATGGACCTTGCTTTATGTACTGGGGCACAGTCATTCTGAAATAGAAAAAGACCTTCCCCAAGCTGTCCCCACAAAGCTGGAAGCATAGCATTGTCCAAAATGTCTTGGCATGCTGAATCATTAATAGAGTTGAGCGGACACCTGGATGTTCGGGTTCGGCAGGTTCGGCCGAACTTCGAAAAAATGTCGGGTCCGTGCTGGAACTTGACCCCGAACCCAAACCCCATTGAAGTCAATGGGAACACGAACTTTTGGCCACTAAAATGCCTCTAAAAAAGTCTTGGAAAGGGCTAGAGGGCTGCAAAATGAAGTAAAATGTGGGTAAGAGTAGGACAAGTGCCTTGCAAGCAAATGTGGATAGGGAAATAACTTAAAATAACATAAAATACATACAAATTACAAATACAGCTGAGCCATAAAATATCACTAGATGGGATCTTTGATTTTAGCTTTGGAAGAACATAAATCTAAATCTAAAGCATGGCTGCCAGGAGGATCAACAGAACTATCCATTTGAGAGAGGGTTGGAGTGCAGGGTATTCTCTTTCAGTTTATACTAAGTGACCCAAATGGTTGAGAAGGCGGTGACCGTGGCGGTGTAGGTGGAAGCGGCGCTGGGGGAGGAGGAGGTAGCCAGAATTTTTCAAAGTGCGCTGTAAGCACAGTATTGGACTGTTCTATTTGACTCTCAGATATGAAGTGCACCGCAAGACACAAATGTACTATTTAGCACCCAAAACAATTAGAATTTTTCAAAGTGTGCTGTAAGCACAGTATTGGACTGTTCTATTTGACTCTCAGATATGAAGTGCAGGACGCAAATGTAATATTTAACACCAAAAAATTGCAGTATTTAAAAATGCCTAGATGTTGCCCACTGAGCTAATAGAACAGGATTAAAGTCATGTGCCGGGCACACATGCAGTTGCAAGCAGGCCCAGACTGGCCATCGGGCACACCGGGCAAATGCCCGGTGGGCCGCGGTGGCCATGGGCCGAGGCCGGCGGGGAAGATCCCAGCAGAGCAAAAAAAAAAAAAAAACTTACCTCGTTCCTGCTCTGTCCCCCGGTGCTCTGAAGCTGCGTGGCTGTGATGGAAGCGTTGTGAGCTCCCCTCCAGCCGCGCGGTCAATAAAGTGTGTTGGAACTTTTGGGAGTTCACAACGCTTCCCTCACAGCCACGCAGCTTCAGAGCACCGGGGGACGAAGCAGCAAAGAGGTAAGTACTGGGGTCTGGGGAAGGGGGGGAGGTGGGTGGCATAACGAGCATAATATATGGGCAATATCCTGGCATATAACATGGCATATTGGGGGCAATATCCTGGCATAATACATGGCATATTGGGGGCAATATCTGGCATATTGGGGGCAATATCCTGGCATAATACATGGCATATTGGGGGCAATATCCTGGCATAATATCTGGCATATTGGGGGCAATATCTGGCATATTGGGGGCTATATCCTGGCATAATACATGGCATATTGGGGGTAATATCCTGGCATAATACATGGCATATTGGGGGCAATATTCTGGCATATAACATGGCATATTGGGGGCAATATCCTGGCATATTACATGGCATATTGGGGGCAATATCCTGGCATATTACATGGCATATTGGGGGCAATATCCTGGCATATAACATGGCATATTGGGGGCAATATCCTGGCATATAACATGGTTTATTGGGGGCAATATCCTGGCATATTGGGGGCAATATCCTGGCATATAACATGGCATATTGGGGGCAATATCCTGGCATATTGGGGGCAATATCCTGGCATATTGGGGGCAATATCCTGGCATATAACATGGTTTATTGGAGGCAATATCCTGGCAAATTGGGGGCAATATCTTGGCATATTACATGGCATATTGGGGGCAATATTCTGGCATATAACATGGTTTATTGGGTGCAATATCCTGGCATATTGGGGGCAATATCCTGGCATATAACATGGTTTATTGGGGGCAATATCCTGGCATATAACATGGCATATTGGGGGCAATATCCTGGCATATTGGGGGCAATATCCTGGCATATAACATGGTTTATTGGGGGCAATATCCTGGCATATAACATGGCATATTGGGAGCAATATCTTGGCATATTACATGGCATATTGGGGGCAATATCCTGGCATATAACATGGCATATTGGGGGCAATATCTTGGCATATTACATGGCATATTGGGGGCAATATTCTGGCATATAACATGGTTTATTGGGGGCAATATCCTGGCATATTGGGGGCAATATCCTGGCATATAACATGGCATATTGGGGGCAATATCCTGGCATATAACATGGCATATTGGGGGCAATATCCTGGCATATTGGGGGCAATATCCTGGCATATAACATGGTTTATTGGGGGCAATATCCTGGCATATTGGGGGCAATATCCTGGCATATAACATGGTTTATTGGGGGCAATATCCTGGCATATAACATGGCATATTGGGGGCAATATCCTGGCATATTGGGGGCAATATCCTGGCATATAACATGGTTTATTGGGGGCAATATCCTGGCATATAACATGGCATATTGGGGGCAATATCCTGGCATATTACATGGCATATTGGGGGCAATATCCTGGCATATAAAAATAAAAATGGGCTGCTCAGTCTTAAATGCCCGGGCCTATTTTTTGTCCCAGTCCGGGCCTGGTTGCAAGTGCACTGCACTCTCTGTGGCACTGGGCTCAGGGCAGGGTACAAATATGTAGTATAGCACCCACTAAAATAATCACTGTAATTTGAATAATCGCTGTAGGATTATGCCCCTCAATATGCCAGGATTATGCCCCTCAATATGCCAGGATTATGCCCCTCAATATCCCAGGATTTTGCCCCTCAATATGCCAGGATTATGCCCCTCAATATGCCAGGATTATGCCCCTCAATATGCCAGGATTATGCCTCTCAATGTGCCAGGACTTAGCCACCCAATATGCCAGGATTATTATGCCACTCAATATGCCAGGATTTTCCCACTCAATATGCCAGGATTTTCCCACACAATATGCCAGGATTATTATGCCACTCAATATGCCAGGATTTTCCCACTCAATATGCCAGGATTATGCCCCTCAATATGCCAGGATTATGCCCCTCAATATGCCAGGACTTAGCCACTCAATATGCCAGGATTTTCCCACACAATATGCCAGGATTATGCCCCTCAATATGCCAGGATTATGCCCCTCAATATGCCAGGATTATGTCTCTCAATGTGCCAGGACTTAGCCACCCAATATGCCAGGATTATGCCTCTCAATGTGCCAGGACTTAGCCACCCAATATGCCAGGATTATTATGCCACTCAATATGCCAGGATTTTCCCACTCAATATGCCAGGATTTTCCCACACAATATGCCAGGATTATGCCCCTCAATATGCCAGGATTATTATGCCTCTCAATATGCCAGGACTTAGCCACCCAATATGCCAGGATTATTATGCCACTCAGTATGCCAGGCAGAGGCGTTGCTAGGTTTCCAAAAGATCTGGGGCTATAGCCCATAAGACTTTTTTAGTTTTTTAAATGGAACCATACGGGCACTTACCAATATATGCTCACCACTCTAAGATTCATGGCCGTTTTGTAATTTAGGAGCCTTCACAGGGCCGGCCCTTTAATGGGGCAGAGTGGGGCAGCTGCCCCAGGCAGCACCCTGGCAGGGGAGGCACTTTGCTGCTCTATGCAGCGGTCTTTTTCTCTTTTTTTTCTCCTGTGTCCATGGGAGCTTGATTGAAGGAGTTCTCAGCCAATCAGGTGAGACTTCTCAACTCTCCTGATCGGCTAAGAGTTCAGAAGCCTCCCGGCTGAGACCTCCTTCACACTGAGCTCAAAGCAAAGAGATGCCTGCAGCAGGTAAGTTAAAAACTGACAGTGTGTGAGTGAGTGTGTGCATGTCAGTGTGAGCGAGTGTGTGCATGTCAGTGTGAGCGAGAGTGTGAGCATGTCAGTGTGAGCAAGAGTGTGTGCATGTCAGTGTGAGCGAGAGTGCGTGCATGTCAGTGTGAGCGAGAGTGTATGTATGTCAGTGTGAGTGTGTTGTGTGTGTATGTATGTTACTGGCTGTGTATGTGTTGTGTGTGTATGTCAGTGTGAGCACGAGTGTGTGCATGTCAGTGTGAGCATGAGTGTGTGTATGTCAGTGGGAGCACGAGTGTGTGCATGTCAGTGTGAGCGAGAGTGTGTGCATGTCAGTGTGAGTGAGAGTTGGTGCATGTCAGTGTGAACGAGAGTTGGTACATGTCAGTGTGAACGAGAGTTGGTGCATGTCAGTGTGAGCGAGAGTGTGTGCATGTCAGTGTAAGCGAGTGTGTACATGTCAGGGTGAGCGAGAGTGCGTGCATGTCAGTGTGAGCGAGAGTGCGTGTATGTCAGTGTGAGCAGGAGTGTGTGTATGTCAGTGTGAGTGTGTTGTGTGTGTATGAATGTAACTGGCTGTGTATGTGTTGTGTGTGTATGTATGTAACTGGCTGTGTGTGTTGTGTTTGTGTGTGTAAATATGTAATTGGCTGTGTGTGTGTTGTGTGTGTGTATGTATGTAACTGGCTGTGTGAGTTGTGTGTGTGTATGTATGTAACTGGTTATGTATGTGTTGTGTATGTATGTATGTAACTGGCTGTGTATGTGTTGTATGTAAATATGTATGTAACTGACTGTGTATGTGACGTGTGGGACACATTAAGGAATTAATTTTTTCTTTAAAAAACAAAAAAACAAACTTGCTGACTGGTGTGTGTGTTTGTGTGTAACTGGCTGTGTATGTGACTGACTGGATGTCTGTGAGGTGTGTGTATGTAACTTTCTGTGTATGTATGTGATTCTGTATGTGAGGTGTGTGCATGTGATTGTCTCTGTGTATGTATGCTTTTCTGATGTGCCATTGTCTGGCTCCTACTTTTTTTTGCTGGCTCCTAAAACTAAATAAAATTTGTCAAGCCCTGATATAAACATAAATCCTTCCTATGCTGTTAAGCAGTCCTGTAATAAAACATGTCACACATACACATAACACACACATGTGTGACATTATTTATTACAGGACTGCTAAACCGGATAGGAATGATTTATTATATATATATATATATACAGTGCTGTATTTACCGCGAGGCATCTTAGGCAGATGCCTAGGGCGGCAAATTTTTGGGGGCGGCATGGGAAATCATTCCCATGCTGTTTAGCAGTCCTGTAATAAGAAATCTCAAACCAACAATATATAGCTTAAATACACAAAGGTAATGATATCTTTAGAGCTGCCTCACTGTCCCACGTGGAGCTTCCCTCACACCCCAGCAGTCACACGCAGTGACCATGCTGTGTAATAGACCTGCTCTGTATCTATCACAAGGTGACAGCCAGTAATGATATCTTCAGAGCTGCCTCACTGTCCCACGTGGAGCTTCCCTCACACCCCAGCAGTCACACACAGTGACCATGCTGTAATAGACCTGCTCTGTATCTATCACAAGGTGACAGCCGGTAATGATATCTTCAGAGCTGCCTCACTGTCCCACGTGGAGCTTCCCTCACACCCCAGCAGTCACACACAGTGACCATGCTGTGTAATAGACCTGCTCTGTATCTATAACAAGGTGACAGCCGGTAATGATATCTTCAGAGCTGCCTCACTGTCCCACGTGGAGCTTCCCTCACACCCCAGCAGTCACACACAGTGACCATGCTGTGTAATAGACCTGCTCTGTATCTATCACATGGTGACAGCCGGTAATGATATCTTCAGAGCTGCCTCACTGTCCCACGTGGAGCTTCCCTCACACCCCAGCAGTCACACACAGTGACCATGCTGTGTAATAGACCTGCTCTGTATCTATCACAAGGTGACAGCCGGTAATGATATCTTCAGAGCTGCCTCACTGTCCCACGTGGAGCTTCCCTCACACCCCAGCAGTCACACACAGTGACCATGCTGTGTAATAGACCTGCTCTGTATCTCCCACAAGGTGACAGCCAGTAATGATATCTTCAGAGCTGCCTCACTGTCCCACGTGGAGCTTCCCTCACACCCCAGCAGTCACACACAGTGACCATGCTGTGTAATAGACCTGCTCTGTATCTATCACAAGGTGACAGCCGGTAATGATATCTTCAGAGCTGCCTCACTGTCCCACGTGGAGCTTCCCTCACACCCCAGCAGTCACACACAGTGACCATGCTGTGTAATAGACCTGCTCTGTATCTATCACAAGGTGACAGACGGTAATGATATCTTCAGAGCTGCCTCACTGTCCCACGTGGAGCTTCCCTCACACCCCAGCAGTCACACACAGTGACCATGCTGTGTAATAGACCTGCTCTGTATCTATCACAAGGTGACAGCCGGTAATGATATCTTCAGAGCTGCCTCACTGTCCCACGTGGAGCTTCCCTCACACCCCAGCAGTCACACGCAGTGACCATGCTGTGTAATAGACCTGCTCTGTATCTATCACAAGGTGACAGCCAGTAATGATATCTTCAGAGCTGCCTCACTGTCCCACGTGGAGCTTCCCTCACACCCCAGCAGTCACACACAGTGACCATGCTGTAATAGACCTGCTCTGTATCTATCACAAGGTGACAGCCGGTAATGATATCTTCAGAGCTGCCTCACTGTCCCACGTGGAGCTTCCCTCACACCCCAGCAGTCACACACAGTGACCATGCTGTGTAATAGACCTGCTCTGTATCTATAACAAGGTGACAGCCGGTAATGATATCTTCAGAGCTGCCTCACTGTCCCACGTGGAGCTTCCCTCACACCCCAGCAGTCACACACAGTGACCATGCTGTGTAATAGACCTGCTCTGTATCTATCACATGGTGACAGCCGGTAATGATATCTTCAGAGCTGCCTCACTGTCCCACGTGGAGCTTCCCTCACACCCCAGCAGTCACACACAGTGACCATGCTGTGTAATAGACCTGCTCTGTATCTATCACAAGGTGACAGCCGGTAATGATATCTTCAGAGCTGCCTCACTGTCCCACGTGGAGCTTCCCTCACACCCCAGCAGTCACACACAGTGACCATGCTGTGTAATAGACCTGCTCTGTATCTCCCACAAGGTGACAGCCAGTAATGATATCTTCAGAGCTGCCTCAATGTCCCACGTGGAGCTTCCCTCACACCCCAGCAGTCACACACAGTGACCATGCTGTGTAATAGACCTGCTCTGTATCTCCCACAAGGTGACAGCCAGTAATGATATCTTCAGAGCTGCCTCACTGTCCCACGTGGAGCTTCCCTCACACCCCAGCAGTCACACACAGTGACCATGCTGTGTAATAGACCTGCTCTGTATCTATCACAAGGTGACAGCCGGTAATGATATCTTCAGAGCTGCCTCACTGTCCCACGTGGAGCTTCCCTCACACCCCAGCAGTCACACACAGTGACCATGCTGTGTAATAGACCTGCTCTGTATCTATCACAAGGTGACAGACGGTAATGATATCTTCAGAGCTGCCTCACTGTCCCACGTGGAGCTTCCCTCACACCCCAGCAGTCACACACAGTGACCATGCTGTGTAATAGACCTGCTCTGTATCTATCACAAGGTGACAGCCGGTAATGATATCTTCAGAGCTGCCTCACTGTCCCACGTGGAGCTTCCCTCACACCCCAGCAGTCACACACAGTGACCATGCTGTGTAATAGACCTGCTCTGTATCTATCACAAGGTGACAGCCGGTAATGATATCTTCAGAGCTGCCTCACTGTCCCACATGGAGCTTCCCTCACATCCCAGCAGTCACACACAGTGACCATGCTGTGTAATAGACCTGCTCTGTATCTATCACAAGGTGACAGCCTGCAAGGATTCCTTCAGAGCTGCCTCACTGTCCCACGTGGAGCTTCCCTCACACCCCAGCAGTCACACGCAGTGACCATGCTGTGTAATAGACCTGCTCTGTATCTCCCACAAGGTGACAGCCAGTAATGATATCTTCAGAGCTGCCTCAATGTCCCACGTGGAGCTTCCCTCACACCCCAGCAGTCACACACAGTGACCATGCTGTGTAATAGACCTGCTCTGTATCTATCACAAGGTGACAGCCGGTAATGATATCTTCAGAGCTGCCTCACTGTCCCACGTGGAGCTTCCCTCACACCCCAGCAGTCACACACAGTGACCATGCTGTGTAATAGACCTGCTCTGTATCTATCACAAGGTGACAGACGGTAATGATATCTTCAGAGCTGCCTCACTGTCCCACGTGGAGCTTCCCTCACACCCCAGCAGTCACACACAGTGACCATGCTGTGTAATAGACCTGCTCTGTATCTATCACAAGGTGACAGCCGGTAATGATATCTTCAGAGCTGCCTCACTGTCCCACGTGGAGCTTCCCTCACACCCCAGCAGTCACACACAGTGACCATGCTGTGTAATAGACCTGCTCTGTATCTATCACAAGGTGACAGCCGGTAATGATATCTTCAGAGCTGCCTCACTGTCCCACGTGGAGCTTCCCTCACACCCCAGCAGTCACACACAGTGACCATGCTGTGTAATAGACCTGCTCTGCATCTCCCACAAGGTGACAGCCAGTAAGGATATCTTCAGAGCTGCCTCACTGTCCCACGTGGAGCTTCCCTCACACCCCAGCAGTCACACACAGTGACCATGCTGTGTAATAGACCTGCTCTGTATCTATCACAAGGTGACAGCCAGTAATGATATCTTCAGAGCTGCCTCACTGTCCCACGTGGAGCTTCCCTCACACCCCAGCAGTCACACACAGTGACCATGCTGTGTAATAGACCTGCTCTGTATCTATCACAAGGTGACAGCCGGTAATGATATCTTCAGAGCTGCCTCACTGTCCCACGTGGAGCTTCACTCACACCCCAGCAGTCACACACAGTGACCATGCTGTGTAATAGACCTGCTCTGTATCTATCACAAGGTGACAGCCGGTAATGATATATTCAGAGCTGCCTCACTGTCCCACGTGGAGCTTCCCTCACACCCCAGCAGTCACACACAGTGACCATGCTGTGTAATAGACCTGCTCTGTATCTATCACAAGGTGACAGCCGGTAATGATATCTTCAGAGCTGCCTCACTGTCCCACGTGGAGCTTCCCTCACACCCCAGCAGTCACACACAGTGACCATGCTGTGTAATAGACCTGCTCTGTATCTATCACAAGGTGACAGCCGGTAATGATATCTTCAGAGCTGCCTCACTGTCCCACGTGGAGCTTCCTTCACATCCCAGCAGTCACACACAGTGACCATGCTGTGTAATAGACCTGCTCTGTATCTATCACAAGGTGACAGCCAGTATTGATATCTTCAGAGCTGCCTCACTGTCCCACGTGGAGCTTCCCTCACACCCCAGCAGTCACACACAGTGACCATGCTGTGTAATAGACCTGCTCTGTATCTATCACAAGGTGACAGCCGGTAATGATATCTTCAGAGCTGCCTCACTGTCCCACGTGGAGCTTCCCTCACACCCCAGCAGTCACACACAGTGACCATGCTGTGTAATAGACCTGCTCTGTATCTATCACAAGGTGACAGCCAGTAATGATATCTTCAGAGCTGCCTCACTGTCCCACGTGGAGCTTCCCTCACACCCCAGCAGTCACACACAGTGACCATGCTGTGTAATAGACCTGCTCTGTATCCATCACAAGGTGACAGCCGGTAATGATATCTTCAGAGCTGCCTCACTGTCCCACGTGGAGCTTCCCTCACACCCCAGCAGTCACACACAGTGACCATGCTGTGTAATAGACCTGCTCTGTATCTATCACAAGGTGACAGCCGGTAATGATATCTTCAGAGCTGCCTCAATGTCCCACGTGGAGCTTCCCTCACACCCCAGCAGTCACACACAGTGACCATGCTGTGTAATAGACCTGCTCTGTATCTCCCACAAGGTGACAGCCAGTAAGGATATCTTCAGAGCTGCCTCACTGTCCCACGTGGAGCTTCCCTCACACCCCAGCAGTCACACACAGTGACCATGCTGTGTAATAGACCTGCTCTGTATCTATCACAAGGTGACAGCCAGTAATGATATCTTCAGAGCTGCCTCACTGTCCCACGTGGAGCTTCCCTCACATCCCAGCAGTCACACACTGTGACCATGCTGTGTAATAGACCTGCTCTGTATCTATCACAAGGTGACAGCCGGTAATGATATCTTCAGAGCTGCCTCACTGTCCCACGTGGAGCTTCCCTCACACCCCAGCAGTCACACACAGTGACCATGCTGTGTAATAGACCTGCTCTGTATCTATCACAAGATGACAGCCGGTAATGATATCTTCAGAGCTGCCTCACTGTCCCACGTGGAGCTTCCCTCACATCCCAGCAGTCACACACAGTGACCATGCTGTGTAATAGACCTGCTCTGTATCTATCACAAGGTGACAGCCGGTAATGATATCTTCAGAGCTGCCTCACTGTCCCACGTGGAGCTTCCCTCACACCCCAGCAGTCACACACAGTGACCATGCTGTGTAATAGACCTGCTCTGTATCTATCACAAGGTGACAGCCGGTAATGATATATTCAGAGCTGCCTCACTGTCCCACGTGGAGCTTCCTTCACATCCCAGCAGTCACACACAGTGACCATGCTGTGTAATAGACCTGCTCTGTATCTATCACAAGGTGACAGCCGGTAATGATATCTTCAGAGCTGCCTCACTGTCCCACGTGGAGCTTCCCTCACACCCCAGCAGTCACACACAGTGACCATGCTGTGTAATAGACCTGCTCTGTATCTATCACAAGGTGACAGCCGGTAATGATATCTTCAGAGCTGCCTCACTGTCCCACGTGGAGCTTCCCTCACATCCCTGCAGTCACACACAGTGACCATGCTGTGTAATAGACCTGCTCTGTATCTCCCACAAGGTGACAGCCGGTAATGATATCTTCAGAGCTGCCTCACTGTCCCACGTGGAGCTTCCCTCACACCCCAGCAGTCACACACAGTGACCATGCTGTGTAATAGACCTGCTCTGTATCTATCACAAGGTGACAGCCGGTAATGATATATTCAGAGCTGCCTCACTGTCCCACGTGGAGCTTCCTTCACACCCCAGCAGTCACACACAGTGACCATGCTGTGTAATAGACCTGCTCTGTATCTATCACAAGGTGACAGCCGGTAATGATATCTTCAGAGCTGCCTCACTGTCCCAGGGCGCAAAACACCCCAGGGGGCGCCCGCCCGGCCGGTATAAAGAAAAAAAAAAGTAAAAAAATGCCGGTAGAGGCACTGACTGGCAGGGGGGAGATCAAAAGATCCCCCCTCACCAGCCCTCTGCTCGGCATTCTCTGCTTGGTCCGGGGAGGGGGCGGAGCTAACCGGTACAGCGGTGTAGCTCCGCCCCCACCCCAGGAAGCAGAGCAGAGTCTGCTTCACGGGGAGCCCCGGGCAGCATGAGATAGTGCTGCTCGGCTCCCCATGCCTGCATTAAGCATGGGGAGCCTGCATTAAGCAGGGAGCCTGCATTAAGCATGGGAAGCCTGCATTAAGCATGGAGAGCCTGCATTAAGCATGGAGAGCCTGCATTAAGCATGGGGAGCCTGCATTAAGCATGGAGCCTGCATTAAGCATGGGGAGCCTGCATTAAGCATGGGGAGCCTGCATTAAGCATGGGGA
The DNA here is from genome assembly GCA_036172795.1 of Pelodytes ibericus. Classification (NCBI taxonomy): domain Eukaryota; kingdom Metazoa; phylum Chordata; class Amphibia; order Anura; family Pelodytidae; genus Pelodytes; species Pelodytes ibericus. The sequence goes on from CM069862.1 coordinate 15,200,023, forward strand.
GCCTGCATTAAGCATGGAGGCTGCATTAAGCATGGAGCCTGCATTAAGCATGGAGCCTGCATTAAGCATGGGGAGCCTGCATTAAGCATGTGGAGCCTGCATTAAGCATGGAGCCTGCATTAAGCATGGGGAGCCTGCATTAAGCATGGAGGCTGCATTATGCATGGAGCCTGCATTAAGCATGGAGCCTGCATTAAGCATGGGGAGCCTGCATTAAGCATGGGGAGCCTGCATTAAGCATGGAGGCTGCATTAAGCATGGGGAGCCTGCATTAAGCATGGAGAGCCTGCATTAAGCATGGGGAGCCTGCATTAAGCATGGAGAGCCTGCATTAAGCATGGAGCCTGCATTAAGCATGGGGAAGCCTGCATTAAGCATGGGGAGCCTGCATTAAGCATGGGGAGCCTGCATTAAGCATGGAGCCTGCATTAAGCATGGGGAGCCTGCATTAAGCATGGGGAGCCTGCATTAAGCATGGGGAGCCTGCATTAAGCATGTAGCCTGCATTAAGCATGGGGAGCCTGCATTAAGCATGGAGCCTGCATTAAGCATGGGGAGCCTGCATTAAGCATGGATCCTGCATTAAGCATGGGGAGCCTGCATTAAGCATGTAGCCTGCATTAAGCATGGGGAGCCTGCATTAAGCATGGAGGCTGCATTAAGCATGGAGCCTGCATTAAGCATGGGGAGCCTGCATTAAGCATGGGGAGCCTGCATTAAGCATGGAGGCTGCATTAAGCATGGAGCCTGCATTAAGCATGGAGGCTGCATTAAGCATGGAGGCTGCATTAAGCATGGAGCCTGCATTAAGCATGGGGAGCCTGCCTTAAGCATGGAGGCTGCATTAAGCATGGAGCCTGCATTAAGCATGGGGAGCCTGCATTAAGCATGGAGCCTGCATTAAGCATGGAGCCTTCATTAAGCATGGAGCCTGCATTAAGCATGGGGAGCCTTCATTAAGCATGGGGAGCCTGCATTAAGCATGGGGAGCCTGCATTAAGCATGGAGGCTGCATTAAGCATGGAGCCTGCATTAAGCATGGAGCCTGCATTAAGCATGGGGAGCCTGCATTAAGCATGGGGAGCCTGCTTTAAGCATGGAGGCTGCATTAAGCATGGAGCCTGCATTAAGCATGGAGGCTGCATTAAGCATGGGGAGCCTGCATTAAGCATGGAGCCTGCATTAAGCATGGAGCCTGCATTAAGCATGGGGAGCCTGCATTAAGCATGGAGGCTGCATTAAGCATGGAGGCTGCATTAAGCATGGGGAGCCTGCATTAAGCAAGGAGCCTGCATTAAGCATGGGGAGCCTGCATTAAGCATGGAGCCTGCATTAAGCATGGAGCCTGCATTAAGCATGGAGCCTGCATTAAGCATGGGGAGCCTGCATTAAGCATGGAGCCTGCATTAAGCATGGGGAGCCTGCATTAAGCATGGAGCCTGCATTAAGCATGGAGACTGCATTAAGCATGGAGTCTGCATTAAGCATGGGGAGCCTGCATTAAGCATGGAGCCTGCATTAAGCATGGAGCCTGCATTAAGCATGGGGAGCCTGCATTAAGCATGGGGAGCCTGCATTAAGCATGGGGAGCCTGCATTAAGCATGGAGGCTGCATTAAGCATGGAGCCTGCATTAAGCATGGAGCCTGCATTAAGCATGGGGAGCCTGCATTAAGCATGGGGAGCCTGCATTAAGCATGGAGGCTGCATTAAGCATGGAGCCTGCATTAAGCATGGAGGCTGCATTAAGCATGGAGGCTGCATTAAGCATGGGGAGCCTGCATTAAGCATGGAGCCTGCATTAAGCATGGAGCCTGCATTAAGCATGGGGAGCCTGCATTAAGCATGGAGCCTGCATTAAGCATGGAGCCTGCATTAAGCATGGGGAGCCTGCATTAAGCATGGAGGCTGCATTAAGCATGGAGCCTGCATTAAGCATGTGGAGCCTGCATTAAGCATGGAGCCTGCATTAAGCATGGAGCCTGCATTAAGCATGGAGCCTGCATTAAGCATGGGGAGCCTGCATTAAGCATGGAGCCTGGATTAAGCATGGGGAGCCTGCATTAAGCATGGGGAGCCTGCATTAAGCATGGAGCCTGCATTAAGCATGGAGAGCCTGCATTAAGCATGGAGCCTGCATTAAGCATGGGGAGCCTGCATTAAGCATGGAGCCTGCATTAAGCATGGAGACTGCATTAAGCATGGAGTCTGCATTAAGCATGGGGAGCCTGCATTAAGCATGGAGCCTGCATTAAGCATGGAGCCTGCATTAAGCATGGGGAGCCTGCATTAAGCATGGAGCCTGCATTAAGCATGGGGAGCCTGCATTAAGCATGGAGCCTGCATTAAGCATGGGGAGCCTGCATTAAGCATGGGGAGCCTGCATTAAGCATGGGGAGCCTGCATTAAGCATGGGGAGCCTGCATTAAGCATGGGGAGCCTGCATTAAGCATGGGGAGCCTGCATTAAGCATGGGGAGCCTGCATTAAGCATGGGGAGCCTGCATTAAGCATGGAGCCTGCATTAAGCATGAGGAGCCTGCATTAAGCATGGGGAGCCTGCATTAAGCATGGAGCCTGCATTAAGCATGGGGAGCCTGCATTAAGCATGGAGCCTGCATTAAGTATGGGGAGCCTGCATTAAGCATGGAGCCTGCATTAAGCATGGAGAGCCTGCATTAAGCATGGAGCCTGCATTAAGCATGGAGCCTGCATTAAGCATGGAGCCTGCATTAAGCATGGAGAGCCTGCATTAAGCATGGAGCCTGCATTAAGCATGGAGAGCCTGCATTAAGCATGGGGAGCCTGCATTAAGCATGGGGAGCCTGCATTAAGCATGGAGCCTGCATTAAGCATGGGGAGCCTGCATTAAGCATGGAGGCTGCATTAAGCATGTAGCCTGCATTAAGCATGGGGAGCCTGCATTAAGCATGGAGCCTGCATTAAGCATGGAGCCTGCATTAAGCATGGAGACTGCATTAAGCATGGAGCCTGCATTAAGCATGGGGAGCCTGCATTAAGCATGGAGCCTGCATTAAGCATGGAGCCTGCATTAAGCATGGAGCCTGCATTAAGCATGGGGAGCCTGCATTAAGCATGGAGCCTGCATTAAGCATTGGGAGCCGCATTAAGCATGGGGAGCCTGCATTAAGCATGGAGCCTGCATTAAGCATGGAGCCTGCATTAAGCATGGAGGCTGCATTAAGCATGGAGCCTGCATTAAGCATGGGGAGCCTGCATTAAGCATGGGGAGCCTGCATTAAGCATGGGGAGCCTGCATTAAGCTTGGAGCCTGCATTAAGCATGGGGAGCCTGCATTAAGCTTGGAGCCTGCATTAAGCATGGGGAGCCTGCATTAAGCATGGAGCCTGCATTAAGCATGGGGAGCCTGCATTAAGCATGGAGCCTGCATTAAGCATGGGGAGCCTGCATTAAGCATGGAGCCTGCATTAAGCATGGAGAGCCTGCATTAAGCATAGAGCCTGCATTAAGCATGGGGAGCCTGCATTAAGCATGGAGCCTGCATTAAGCATGGAGAGCCTGCATTAAGCATAGAGAGCCTGCATTAAGCATGGAGCCTGCATTAAGCATGGAGCCTGCATTAAGCATGGGGAGCCTGCATTAAGCATGGAGCCTGCATTAAGCATGGAGAGCCTGCATTAAGCATGGGGAGCCTGCATTAAGCATGGAGCCTGCATTAAGCATGGAGCCTGCATTAAGCATGGAGAGCCTGCATTAAGCATGGAGCCTGCATTAAGCATGGAGCCTGCATTAAGCATGGAGCCTGCATTAAGCATGGGGAGCCTGCATTAAGCATGGAGCCTGCATTAAGCATGGAGCCTGCATTAAGCATGGAGCCTGCATTAAGCATGGGGAGCCTGCATTAAGCATGGGGAGCCTGCATTAAGCATGGAGCCTGCATTAAGCATGGAGACTGCATTAAGCATGGAGCCTGCATTAAGCATGGGGAGCCTGCATTAAGCATGGAGCCTGCATTAAGCATGGAGCCTGCATTAAGCATGGAGCCTGCATTAAGCATGGGGAGCGTGCATTAAGCATGGGGAGCCTGCATTAAGCATGGGGAGCCTGCATTAAGCATGGAGCCTGCATTAAGCATGGGGAGCCTGCATTAAGCATGAGGAGCCTGCATTAAGCATGGGGAGCCTGCATTAAGCATGGGGAGCCTGCATTAAGCATGGGGGGCCTGCATTAAGCATGGGGAGCCTGCATTAAGCATGGAGCCTGCATTAAGCATGGGGAGCCTGCATTAAGCATGGGGAGCCTGCATTAAGCATGGAGCCTGCATTAAGCATGGAGCCTGCATTAAGCATGGAGCCTGCATTAAGCATGGGGAGCCTGCATTAAGCATGGGGAGCCTGCATTAAGCATGGGGAGCCTGCATTAAGCATGGGGAGCCTGCATTAAGCATGGGGAGCCTGCATTAAGCATGGAGCCTGCATTAAGCATGGGGAGCCTGCATTAAGCATGGGGAGCCTGCATTAAGCATGGAGCCTGCATTAAGCATGGGGAGCCTGCATTAAGCATGGAGCCTGCATTAAGCATGGAGCCTGCATTAAGCATGGAGCCTGCATTAAGCATGGGGAGCCTGCATTAAGCATGGGGAGCCTGCATTAAGCATGGGGAGCCTGCATTAAGCATGGGGAGCCTGCATTAAGCATGGGGAGCCTGCATTAAGCATGGAGCCTGCATTAAGCATGGGGAGCCTGCATTAAGCATGGGGAGCCTGCATTAAGCATGGAGCCTGCATTAAGCATGGGGAGCCTGCATTAAGCATGGAGCCTGCATTAAGCATGGAGCCTGCATTAAGCATGGAGCCTGCATTAAGCATGGGGAGCCTGCATTATGCATGGGGAGCCTGCATTAAGCATGGGGAGCCTGCATTAAGCATGGGGAGCCTGCATTAAGCATGGAGCCTGCATTAAGCATGGGGAGCCTGCATTAAGCATGGAGCCTGCATTTAGCATGGGGAGCCTGCATTAAGCATGGGGAGCCTGCATTAAGCATGGGGAGCCTGCATTAAGCATGGGGAGCCTGCATTAAGCATGGAGCCTGCATTAAGCATGGAGCCTGCATTAAGCATGGGGAGCCTGCATTAAGCATGGGGAGCCTGCATTAAGCATGGAGCCTGCATTAAGCATGGGGAGCCTGCATTAAACATGGGGAGCCTGCATTAAGCATGGGGAGCCTGCATTAAGCATGGAGCCTGCATTAAGCATGGGGAGCCTGCATTAAGCATGGGGAGCCTGCATTAAGCATGGAGCCTGCATTACGCATGGGGAGCCTGCATTAAGCATGAGGAGACTGCATTAAGCATGGGGAGCCTGCATTAAGCATGGAGAGCCTGCATTAAGCATGGGGAGCCTGCATTAAGCATGAGGAGCCTGCATTAAGCATGGGGAGCCTGCATTAAGCATGGGGAGCCTGCATTAAGCATGGAGCCTGCATTAAGCATGGGGAGCCTGCATTAAGCATGAGGAGCCTGCATTAAGCATGGGGAGCCTGCATTAAGCATGGGAAGCCTGCATTAAGCATGGAGCCTGCATTAAGCATGGGGAGCCTGCATTAAGCATGGGGAGCCTGCATTAAGCATGGAGCCTGCATTAAGCATGGGGAGCCTGCATTAAGCATGGGGAGCCTGCATTAAGCATGGAGCCTGCATTAAGCATGGAGCCTGCATTAAGCATGGAGCCTGCATTAAGCATGGGGAGCCTGCATTAAGCATGGGGAGCCTGCATTAAGCATGGGGAGCCTGCATTAAGCATGGGGAGCCTGCATTAAGCATGGAGCCTGCATTAAGCATGGGGAGCCTGCATTAAGCATGGGGAGCCTGCATTAAGCATGGAGCCTGCATTAAGCATGGGGAGCCTGCATTAAGCATGGAGCCTGCATTAAGCATGGAGCCTGCATTAAGCATGGAGCCTGCATTAAGCATGGGGAGCCTGCATTAAGCATGGGGAGCCTGCATTAAGCATGGGGAGCCTGCATTAAGCATGGGGAGCCTGCATTAAGCATGGGGAGCCTGCATTAAGCATGGAGCCTGCATTAAGCATGGGGAGCCTGCATTAAGCATGGGGAGCCTGCATTAAGCATGGGGAGCCTGCATTAAGCATGGAGCCTGCATTAAGCATGGGGAGCCTGCATTAAGCATGGAGCCTGCATTAAGCATGGAGCCTGCATTAAGCATGGAGCCTGCATTAAGCATGGGGAGCCTACATTATGCATGGGGAGCCTGCATTAAGCATGGGGAGCCTGCATTAAGCATGGAGCCTGCATTAAGCATGGGGAGCCTGCATTAAGCATGGAGCCTGCATTTAGCATGGGGAGCCTGCATTAAGCATGGGGAGCCTGCATTAAGCATGGGGAGCCTGCATTAAGCATGGAGCCTGCATTAAGCATGGAGCCTGCATTAAGCATGGGGAGCCTGCATTAAGCATGGGGAGCCTGCATTAAGCATGGAGCCTGCATTAAGCATGGGGAGCCTGCATTAAGCATGGGGAGCCTGCATTAAGCATGGAGCCTGCATTACGCATGGGGAGCCTGCATTAAGCATGAGGAGACTGCATTAAGCATGGGGAGCCTGCATTAAGCATGGAGAGCCTGCATTAAGCATGGGGAGCCTGCATTAAGCATGAGGAGCCTGCATTAAGCATGGGGAGCCTGCATTAAGCATGGGGAGCCTGCATTAAGCATGGAGCCTGCATTAAGCATGGGGAGCCTGCATTAAGCATGAGGAGCCTGCATTAAGCATGGGGAGCCTGCATTAAGCATGGGAAGCCTGCATTAAGCATGGAGCCTGCATTAAGCATGGGGAGCCTGCATTAAGCATGGGGAGCCTGCATTAAGCATGGAGCCTGCATTAAGCATGGGGAGCCTGCATTAAGCATGGGGAGCCTGCATTAAGCATGGAGCCTGCATTAAGCATGGGGAGCCTGCATTAAGCATGGAGCCTGTATTAAGCATGGAGCCTGCATTAAGCATGGAGCCTGCATTAAGCATGGGGAGCCTGCATTAAGCATGGAGAGCCTGCATTAAGCATGGGGAGCCTGCATTAAGCATGGGGAGCCTGCATTAAGCATGGAGCCTGCATTAAGCATGGGGAGCCTGCATTAAGCATGGAGCCTGCATTAAGCATGGGGAGCCTGCATTAAGCATGGAGCCTGCATTAAGCATGGGGAGCCTGCATTAAGCATGGAGCCTGTATTAAGCATGGAGCCTGCATTAAGCATGGAGCCTGCATTAAGCATGGGGAGCCTGCATTAAGTATGGAGCCTGCATTAAGCATGGAGAGCCTGCATTAAGCATGGGGAGCCTGCATTAAGCATGAAGCCTGCATTATGCATGGAGAGCCTGCATTAAGCATGGAGAGCCTGCATTAAGCATGGAGAGCCTGCATTAAGCATGGGGAGCCTGCATTAAGCATGGAGCCTGCATTAAGCATGGGGAGCCTGCATTAAGCATGGGGAGCCTGCATTAAGCATGGGGAGCCTGCATTAAGCATGGGGAGCCTGCATTAAGCATGGGGAGCCTGCATTAAGCATGTGGAGCCTGCATTAAGCATGGAGCCTGCATTAAGCATGGGGAGCCTGCATTAAGCATGGAGGCTGCATTAAGCATGGAGCCTGCATTAAGCATGGAGCCTGCATTAAGCATGGGGAGCCTGCATTAAGCATTGGGAGCCTGCATTAAGCATTGGGAGCCTGCATTAAGCATGGGGAGCCCGAGCAGCACAAAGTCTTGCTGCCCATGGCTCCCCGTAATGCAGACTGTGCTCTGCTTCCCGGGGTGGGGGTGGAGCTACACCGTTGTGCCGGTTAGCTCCGCCCCCTCCCTGGATCCACCTTTTCAGGCAAAGGTAAGGAAGGGGGGGGGGGGGAGAGAGAGACAGAACAGGGCTTAGGGGGGAGAGAGACCGACAGAACAGGGGCAGGGGGGAGAGACAGAACAGGGGTTAGGGGGGAGAGACAGAACAGGGCTTAGGGGGGAGAGAGACCGACAGAACAGGGGCAGGGGGGAGAGACAGAACAGGGGTTTAGCGGGGAGAGAGACCGACAGAACAGGGGGAGGGGAGAGAGAGACAGACAGAACAGGGGTTAGGGGGGAGAGACAGAACAGGGGCAGGGGGGAGAGAGAGAACAGGGGGAGGGGGGAGAGACAGAACAGGGGAGGGGTGGGAGAGAGACAGACAGAAAAGGGGCAGGGGGTAGAGACAGAACTGGGGGAGAGAGAGAGACAGAACAGGGGATGGGGGAGAGAGACAGAACAGGGGACGGGGGGGAGAGAGACAGAACAGGGGACGGGGGGAGAGAGACAGAACAGGGGACGGGGAGAGAGACAGAACAGGGGAGGGGGGGAGAGAGACAGAACAGGGGACGGGGGGAGAGAGACAGTACAGGGGACGGGGGAGAGAGACAGAACAGGGGACGGGGGGAGAGAGACAGAATAGGGGACGGGGGGAGAGAGACAGAACAGAGGGAGAGAGAGAGAGAGACAGACATGGCAAGGAAGAGGAAAGGGACAAACATGGGAAGGGAGAGAGACACAAACATAGCGGGTGAAAGAGACGGGGGGGGGGCGCCACGGGGGAAGCCCGCACAGGGCGCCGGAACACTTAAGGCCGGCCCTGTATGCCCTCAATATGCCGGGATTATTATGCCCCTCAATATGCCAGGATTTTCCCACTCAATATGCCAGGATTTTCCCACCCAATATGCCAGGATTTTCCCACACAATATGCCAGGATTATGCCCCTCAATATGCCAGGATTATTATGCCTCTCAATATGCCAGGATTTTCCAACACAATATGCCAGGATTTTCCCACTCAATATGCCTGGATTTTCCCACACAATATGCCAGGATTTTCCCACACAATATGCCAGGATTTTCCCACTCAATATGCCAGGATTTTCCCACCCAATATGCCAGGATTTTCCCACACAATATGCCAGGATTATGCCCCTCAATATGCCAGGATTATTATGCCTCTCAATATGCCAGGATTTTCCCACACAATATGCCAGGATTTTCCCACTCAATATGCCAGGATTTTCCCACACAATATGCCAGGATTTTCCCACACAATATGCCAGGATTTTCCCACACAATATGCCAAGATTTTGCCCCTCAATATGCCAGGATTATGCCTCTCAATATGAAAGTACTTAGCCACTCAATATGCCAGGATTATTATGCCACTCAATATGCCAGGATTTTCCCACACAATATGCCAGGATTATGCCCCTCAATATGCCAGGATTATTATGCCACTCAATATGCCAGGATTTTACCACACAATATGCCAGGATTATGCCCCTCAATATGCCAGGATTATGCCCCTCAATATGCCAGGATTATGCCTTTCAATGTGCCAGGATTTAGCCACCCTCTTCCTCCTCCCTTCCCCCTTACTTACCTCCTCGCTGCTGCTCTGTCTCCCGGTGCTGCAGGTCCGTGGCTGTGACTGTGAGGGAAGCGTTGTGCGTTCCCGTCCAGCCAATGCGCATTCAATAAAGTTTGTTTTAAAAAAAAAGGTTTAACCAAACTTTATTGAATCCGCATCGGCTGGAGGGGAGCGCACAACGCTTCCCTCACAGCCACGGACCTGCACTGGGAGACAGAGCAGCAGTGAGGAGGTAAGTAAGGGGGGAGGACGGTTCCGGCGCCCCCTGCTAAGTTGCGCTCTAGGCGGCTGCCTAGGTCGCCTTACAGGTAGCGCCGGCCCTGCCGAGCCCCGAACTCCAACACGAACATACAGTGGAATGTCCGTGTTCGGGTCCGGGGTCCAAAAACCGTAATGTTCGGTACGAACCCAAACAGTGCGGTTCGGGTTCGCTCAACACTAATCATTAAGATTTCCCTTCACTGTAAGTAAGTGGCCTAGTACAACCCCTGTATTCAAAAAAAATTGGGCAGACTAGATGGACCGAATGGTTCTTATCTGCCGACACATTCTATGTTTCTATGTTTCTGTATCGAACAGACCAACTTCAGTTGTGTCCTGGGTGTAGTCAATCTTTGGACCACTAGATGGTAGTGTTCTCCTACGTATGCGCTAGTAGTTTTTTGCGTTCTTGTAAATTTACAGTAATAAAATTATCATAAATAGAGTATGTGTTGGAAGTGTGTCTGTGTTGTCTCCTGTGGCTTATTATGCAAATAATCAAACTGCAGGTGATGTCATCAACAAGAGACACCAATCACACATGTAGAACACCTTATTCTTTTAGTTTAAGCATGTTTGCCATTCCGCTAACACAATGTATAGATGGACCGAATGGTTCTTATCTGCCGACACATTCTATGTTTCTATGTTTCTGTATCGAACAGACCAACTTCAGTTGTGTCCTGGGTGTAGTCAATCTTTGGACCACTAGATGGTAGTGTTCTCCTACGTATGCGCTAGTAGTTTTTTGCGTTCTTGTAAATTTACAGTAATAAAATTATCATAAATAGAGTATGTGTTGGAAGTGTGTCTGTGTTGTCTCCTGTGGCTTATTATGCAAATAATCAAACTGCAGGTGATGTCATCAACAAGAGACACCAATCACACATGTAGAACACCTTATTCTTTTAGTTTAAGCATGTTTGCCATTCCGCTAACACAATGTATAGACGATTTATGTTTAGGTGACAGAGTTTGATCCAGGATGTTTATTGCAGCCAGACATTTTTAAGATGATGGCATCTTTTGTTTTTCCGTTCTCCCTTCTCAAACAAAAAAAACCTATTACCTCTTATTCCAAAAATAACTTGGATCCATTTCTTTACATACAGCCCCCCCCCCCCCCAAATCTATTCTTAATCAGGAAATATATAAAAAAGCACACAAATATTTATTTATTATGATTCTTAGATTTATTATTTTAAGTAAAAATCCAAAAAACAAAATATTCCAAAATATACAAGTCATTTATATTTTATTGTTTTCGGAGTTTGTGTAAATTGCCTGTTTTTAGAAGACATGTTTACATACAACAGTACTGGTTCCCTTCAAAATCCCGGTCTTTATGCAGAAATAAATTATGGCTGCTCTGCACCACTCTACTTTTCCAAGCGCAGCAACACTACACACATTATAAGGTATAAAATAACAGTCTGTACAAACGTAATCAATAAGCAATTTTGGTGCAAACAGCTTGAGTTTAGCCCCTTAAGGACAAGAGTACTCGTACAAACTGTATAAGGAATCCTATGACATGCTCTTGATGCCATAAATATATTTTATGAACCAGACGACTCTCTTTTCATAGAGTAATTCGCCATTCCACCTATAAAAAGAAGAAAAATAATAATAAACTTGATTATTTAAGTAACCGTCTCTAAGACATTTCCACATGTAATAACAAAGCAGCCATTATATATGAACTTTTAGGAATTTGTATCTCTTCATCCTTATTTGCATCAAGTATATTTGTTAGCTTCTAAGGTGGGCGCCACAGATTATTAGCACAGGATTAGAGTTGAGCGAACACCTGGATGTTCGGGTTCGGCGAGTTCGGACGAACTTGCAAAAAAAGTCTGAGTTCGGGCTCGAACTTGACCCCGAACCTGACCCCGAACCCCATTAAAGTCAAGGGGGACACGAACTTTTGGCCACTAAAAAGTCCTTGAAAGAGCTAGAGGGTTGCAAAAGGAAGTAAAATGTGGGTAAGAGCAGGACAAGTGCCCTGCAAACAAATATGGATAGGGAAATAACTTCAAATAACATAAAATACATACAAATTACAAATACAGCTGAGCCATAAAATAGCACTAGATGGAATCTTTGATTTTAGCTTTGGAAGAACATAAATCTAAATCTAAAGCATGGCTGCCAGGAGGATCAACAGAATTATCCATTTGAGAGAGGGTTGGAGTGCAGGGTATTCTCTTTCAGTTTATACTAAGTGACCCATAGGTTGAGGAGGCGGTGACCGTGGCGGTGTAGGTGAAAGCGGCGCTGGAGGAGGAGGAGGAGGAGGTAGCCAGAATTTTGTGACAGGATGCAACAGTCGTGAAAAAATAGAACACGACCTGGCTTTTATCATGCATTTTAAATCATTCTAGAAATGTGTGTATTCATTCAAATGCTTCATTTACTCAGAGATTTAAGGTTGGCAGCTTCTACTGATCGTCCCTCTCAGCTCTCAGCATTTGGCCGGAGCATGAAAGGAAAAAAAAAAAAGAAATTTCCCAAGTGATAATTATGCTTGCAATGTGCGCCTTTATATATTTCATAGGAGCAAGCGAACACACCTGCAGGTATATTCCCCTTCATATGTACATTTAGGGTTGCCAGGTCAGTCAGGGTTTTGCTGGACACGTAGTACTTTTACCTTCTCCTTTCAGAATGTTGAATGCAAGCCAGGGGTAACCAGCTAATCTACCCCTAGGTGTCAGAGGCATTGCCTTTCACACAAAGCTTAAATGCCTGCGTCGAAGTCAGAGAACAATCTAATGTAATGTCACTTACCTTGCGCGTGTGCTGTATCCTGTGCTCTCAGCTGGACATTATCATCTGCATCCACTGAAACACCACAGATACGAAGAGGTGTTACCATATAGAAAGTCATTATAACAAGACACCTTACCTTGTAAAGGACCCACGTCACATGATGATTGTTTTAAAGAATGTTCAATACATTGTTTTAGCAGAATTTCCAGCAAATGCACAGATTAAAGAAGAAAAGGGTGTGGTTTCTATTTTTCTCTATTCTTTAAAACAGTATCAGTTAGTGCATAACCCCCCCCCCCCCCCCTACTGCAGTAAAAGTCCCCCATTCATGACCAGATAAGAAATACAGTGTGGCACAAAAGCACCAACACCCCCCTCCTCCCAAGCCACACCCACACTCCCAAACCACACCCACAAGGAGCATGGTGGTAGTTTGGGTTAATGTGCATACCCCCCCCCCCCTCCCTATTGCAGTAAAAGTCCCCCATTCATGACCAGATAAGAAATACAGTGTGGCACAAAAGCACCAACAGCCCCCTCCTCCCAAGCCACACCCAGACTCCCAAACCACACCCACAAGGAGCATGCTGGTAGCTTGGGTCAATGTGGAATAACCACAATAGTAAGCTCCATTGAAAAATACAAGAGAGCATCACCGAACATATCTACACAGACCCACTTGTTTTTCCCACAAAATACAAGGTTGCAAAGGATTCTGGGTAGTTATATGCAACTGAGGTCAACAATAAATTATCAGGTTTAGCCATAGTCCGCTTGAAGCATATGCATACTGTTCAAAGGATGCCCACTAGCTCGGCAAGTATTTGCCTGTAAAATTAAATGGTCTTACACTGTAATAATTCGGTATATATAAAAGGTGCAGAAAGTACATATAGTGAAATGAAAATCTCTATCTCACCTCCTCTGCGGACAGGTACACCCCTCTTCCGTCCTTGCTTAAATTCTTAAATACCCCTGTAAATCAGATATTAAAGTGTGATTAATTACAAAGTAGACAGAAAGTTTTATTAATACTGCAGATTTTTTAAACTGAATCTATATAATAGGTGGATATAATGTCCTATCTAATGTGTTTAAAATATAAATATTTAGCACTATAGCTTTTAATAAACAGATTATGCATTGTGGAACATTATTATCACCGAAAGTGGAAGGGACTACAGGTAACAAGTAGTTAATAACTAGGTTAAATAAAAAGTGTGTAGAGGAGGGCTCTTTTGTAAGCCAAGTATCTAAACCAGTTTTTCTTTGCTGCTTTTCATCCTATATAGAGCTGGCACCACATAAAAAAAACTTTTCTTTTCTATATAAGTATTTGGGTCAAACTGAATTTTTTGGCAGCCATCTTGGAGGAGGGGGATATATTTACCTAAACACACGCAGTATTTCAGTAAATATATCTTTTTGTTCATAGAAGCTGACCTTGTCATCCATACATTTTGAAGATATCCAGATCTTTTTAAAGTTTTTTAACACTGAGTCAATAATTAACTTAATTTTTTTTTTTTGTGTGTGTGTGTCTTACTTTAATCTTTATTTCATTATTAAAGTCTCCAGCCCCTCCTACTTTCATTTCTGACCCCTTGGCACAGTTGTCAAAAAAAAAAAAAAAAGTTAACTTTAAAAATGGCTCATATATATTTAGCAGTATATAGCAGTATATAGTATAAAAATAGTATTCTATGATATATCGCAGTCTCATTGATGTAGTATAATAAATCTTATTATATTTCCAGCTGTCAATTAGACAGGCGTTCTATCTGGCAGGGTGTGGATGCATTCGTATACCTGCATGGTATTTTTCTGGTTGTAAGTCCTAATTGCTGAGAGCATGTTTTAGCTCCAAGAGAGTTTGACACACCCTTGTTTCATATCGACCTTCCTAGCGCTGTATATCTTTAAGTGACACTACCACTTACATAAGATGTAACTAGATAACCTGGTAATTTAAAAGAAACACATATATAAATCAAATGCCACTTTTATTTAAAAAATAATTGCAAATAAAAGGAAAAATGAAATTAAGTGTTTATCTCCTGGTTCCATTTTGTGAATATTTCCCATGATGCAACATCATCCAAAATCTTCCAGCCAATCTCACTTTACAACTGTGGCCAAGCCTGCATGATGATGTCATAAGATTCTCCCTTGCTCTCTTACTGGCTCCTGTGTATCATAGTGGGCAGGGTTAGGTGGCTGCGTACAACCTTTTTTTTTTTTTACCTGCCTTCCAACGCAAAGAGAGGAGGTTAACCTGAACAATAGGATCTTAACTGCGCCCCCTTGTAAAGTAATAGTTACATTACCCTCCCATTAAATGCAAGTCTACGATCAGAATTCTGACTTATAGACTGCATTCTGTGTCCCCAGCCCCAAAGTAAGATACTAGTGCTGTAAAGTCTCTGGGGGGTGGCACCAAAAACACACTATATTTCACAAAATGGCGGCGCCCAATCACACTTGTTTAGTTATATATTTTATTAAATACAGTCAGAAAAGAGAAACAAAAGACATATCTGAAATCAACCATGCAAAATAAATAAAAAAATAAAACCTTTTAATTTTTTGGAGGGAATGTCTTTTTAAATAAAGTTAACTTTCATTTAATGATCTAGTGATATAAAGCATTGAAGATGTTCTATGATATGGTGTGAAATGTCGCAACCTATAGGTCATATTTTGAATATCGGATCTCCCTGTTTCACTTACTTGTGACTGTCTCGAGTCGGATCATGCAGCACACAAAATCAGCAAAGTTCATCATCTCGGAAGAGTTTGCGTACCTCATTATCATCACACTCAGCACGTCATCGCTGACCCGGAGACCTGAATAGAACAAAATAACACAACTGGGGATTAAAAAATAACACAGCTGGGGATTAAAAAATAACACAGCTGGGGATTAAAAAATAACACAACTGGGGATTAAAAAATAACACAACTGGGGATTAAAAAATAACACAACTGGGGATTAAAAAATAACACAACTGGGGATTTAAAAAGGCCCTTCAATTCCTAGCAGGATTTTTTAAGTGACTCTGTCGCCCCAAAACAGTTTATATGTTGAATGCAGAGAATAAAAAATAACAGAACTGATCTATACTTTGTGTCAGCAGAATTGCAAGAAAATGCATAACATAAATGTCTTTGCGTTGTCTCCTGCACCACCTTGTGGCATGATATGCTAATTACTTGTTTACCACTGAAAAATAGTTAATTTGCATATTAAGCCAGTGGTGATGTCATAGACAGGAGACACCACACACAGTAGTGTATCTTGGTTTTGTGCTGCCTTATGCAGACAAAATTCGAGCACCCCCGACCCACGTTGCACACCTATGACATGCCCCATCACCCCATTACATGCCCCATCACTGACATTGCACACACAATAAATGCTCAATCACCCCATTACATACCCCCACCACATCCATTACATGCCCCCATCACCCACATTGCATACACACCAACTTCCCCATCACCCCCCATTACATACCCCCACCATGTCCATTACATGCCCCCATCACCCACATTGCATACACACTAACTGCCCCATCACCCCATTACATACCACCATCACCCACATTGCATACCCCCACCACGTCTATAACATGCCCCCATGACCCCGATTAATTGGAAGGAGCTAAAGCTGGCTGAACGGTGGGGGAGGGAGCGAAAATGTTTGAAGCACCAGAAGTGTCCTTTAACACCCTCTGGCAAAGTGCCGCATTCTGGCCTTGTTTGCCTTGTGGAAGATACACTACTGACCACACACACATATAAATCATTATTTTTCCCTTGTTGTGTGCACTTGCTTGCAGTTCTGTTAACGCAATGGGGTAGATTGCATGGCCAGTGCTAATTACCGTGTCCGTGACATCTGCTATTCCATTTGGAATAATGTATGATTCAGTGAGGATCGTCAAATTAGTGATTGCTAAACATTAATGGTGACGTTTACCATGTACCATTGTTTGGAGAAAAATGTGCGTTAATGGAACTGAAAAAGTGCCCCAAATGATGTATCTATTAAGATGAAGAAACCAATACCCAGCCAAAAACTGCCTCATATATCCCATATACATTTACACACATCACATTTTCCACTTTGTTTCGATGCATTTCCTCTTATTTAAGTGTTGGGGGGTATCGGTGTGGTATCGGCTACGATGTCCAAATTGCGGACTTAGTCAGAGGCACATCGAAGCTAGCTGATTAATTCCAAATTCGGGTACCGATGGGATCCCTAAACAACCGCAATTTGGTATCACCTTTTTCGGAGCCGTAGATCGGAAGGTAAAACCTTATGCTACTCTCTGAATGTATCAATATCCACAGCTGTAGCACAAGAGAATCTCCGAGAATGATGGCAGTGTTTCACATGATACACTGTCCAGACTTCTACAGATGCCAGTTGTACATATTAACAGTTTGCAGCAGGAGAATCCGGAGATTGTCTTAAGCAAATCAAGAATAAAAAAAATGGAATCTAGTGATTATTTCTAATATCTCATGAAGGGTTAATGACTTAAACAAAATTTAAACCACATTTTATTCCCCTTATTCCCCTTTCCATGACCAATTAATTAGTAAGAAGACGTTTTATGACATTACATCCCCCCCCCCGACTCTACATTCTTTCAGGAGTGTGACACAGAAAGTGACCTTCAATCCAGCGGGGATAATCCATCAGAGCTGTTGCATGTTATTGCCATTTGGCAGAACTTTTATCCTTTTTAAAATGTAAGTAATCGAGTTTGTCAGTTTTTTTTGTAAATTCAGATCCGTTCCTTCCTTTGTAGCAGATTCTGCTGGCGAATGAGTAACTATTTGAATAGACAAGTAGAGTACCTGCCGTGCCAGTGATAAGATCAACTAATTTATAGAGACACTTTTTTGTGTTGACTTTTTTTCTGATTTGGTGTTTATTTTTTATACTTATTATTATTTTTTTTATTTCTGATTATTTCTTAGCTTATTATCATTATCATTTCCCACGTGTGTACGTTTGTGTACCACTGCTAATCATTTACACCACAGATCTGCCCGATACTATGGGGCCTATTTACTCACTGCGAACTAACTAAACTGACAAGTGAACTGCAATAAAGAACAACTGTAGCAAAAAATGAAGTTGTCTTTAATTAAAGGTTTGCATCAAGTGTAGGCATTTTATGCAGAAATTCTTTAATGAAAGATTACAAATAAAGTACCTTATTGAACCGTCTTTACTCCATATAGCTCTACAAGGAGGCAGACATTTTGTTTAGAATCTTTGGTCAGATCTTTGTTCATCTGAACCAAGGTGAGTGAAGATCTGACCCAAGATTCTAACCAACATGTCTGCCCCCTGAGAGAACGATATGGAGTAAAGATTCTAACCAACATGTCTGCCCCCTGAGAGAACAATATGGAGTAAAGATTCTAACCAACATGTCTGCCCCCTGAGAGAACGATATGGAGTAAAGATTCTAACCAACATGTCTGCCCCCTGAGAGAACGATATGGAGTAAAGATTCTAACCAACATGTCTGCCCCCTGAGAGAACAATATGGAGTAAAGATTCTAACCAACATGTCTGCCCCCTGAGAGAACGATATGGAGTAAAGATTCTAACCAACATGTCTGCCCCCTGAGAGAACAATATGGAGTAAAGATTCTAACCAACATGTCTGCCCCCTGAGAGAACGATATGGAGTAAAGATTCTAACCAACATGTCCGCCCCCTGAGAGAACTATATGGAGTAAAGATTCTAACCAACATGTCTGCCCCCTGAGAGAACAATATGGAGTAAAGATTCTCACCAACATGTCAGCCCCCTGAGAGAACGACATGGAGTAAAGATTCTAACCAACATGTCTGCCCCCTGAGAGAACGATATGGAGTAAAGATTCTAAACAACATGTCTGACAAAAATACTCAATAAGGAACTTTATTTGTATTATTTAATTAAAGTTTTCTTTATAGATCATTTACACATGATATACTCTTTCAATTAAACATGAGTTAATTTTTTGCTACAGTTGGCTCTGATTATCTATCACAGCGGTGACTATTTAAACCCAAGGACTCCCAGCTATCATTGGCCGTGGATTGGCTTTTGCTCAGTGTCTTGGTATCCTGCTCTACTCCTGCTTCCTGTTTTGACCAGGCTTGTATTCCTATGATCCTGGTGTTCTGACCACTGACTAGTTTTTTTAACTTTTTTTTAATCGGACTGTGGGGGGGGGGGGGGGGGATCTTGCGGCTCCTAGTGGATGATCACTGAGCCACCTGCACAAGCACCTTGGGGCACAACCTAGGGTGGCCACCTCGGCCATTTTTTATCAGCCACATATAACGCTTGCCGGCTGCTTTGCTGTATGTAGAAGTCATATGTGACAAGAAGGAAGTCAATTCACCAATCAAGTAGTGGATCCTACAGAACCACGTTGATTAGTTAATTGATTTGCTTCTGGTCACATATGACTTCTACAGCCTGCAAAGGTTATTTCTGGACGGTAAAAAATGGCCGAGGTGGCCACCCTAGGTTTGTTTACAAAAAACAAATACAATATATATCTAAACCTCATACTGATAACAAAATACATTCATATTCCAGGTAATTAATGAAGAGGTAAAAAAATACTTTTCAACGAGGGACAAGCTCAGTCTGGACAGACGTACGTACAGGACCTGGTACGGTCTGCATTTGCAGAGAAGGTCTGGGTGGGAGTGAACCATGCAATAAAAGGCAAAATCTATGTATAATTGAGCATGACAAACAATCGCATACATTCATAAGACCACTCTGACTTGAAAATATATATATATTATGCATTGAAGTATGTAAAAGTTGTATGTGTCCTGATCATACAGCTGTATGCTTGGGATCCTTTAGACACACACAGTGGGTGGAGTTAAGGTTTATTTAAAAAAAAAAAAAAAATTAAAAGGAAATTTTGCAGGATTATTTTAATGATTAGACGTTAAGAAAGTATAGGCACAACCCCCAAAATCACCTTACCTGCGTCTTGGACAGCCTTCCTTAAACCAAGTCCATTGATAAACCCAGATCTGTTTATGTCTATAGATCTGAAAAGATCCTATAATTAAAAAGAAAAAAAAAAAAAGAAAATAACCGACACATGTAAATGAAAATGATTTCAACAACTTGATATCAAAATATAAATATCATGTGAAAAATATACGACACGCTTGTGACCAGCAGAATTTCGGATAATGGTTAATTTCAATAGCACCAGCCCTATAACCTTAACTGAGAGTGTAGAAATTGTAAATAGAAATGCTTTAATGAAATAATACAAGGAAAGTACCATATTGAGCCCACTTTGCGCTGTTCAACTCTATCTTGGGTCAGATCTTCGTTCATCCGAACCAAGACGAAGGAAGTTTTGACCCAAGATTCCGAAGAACATATCTACCCCTGACAGAGCTATCTAGAGCCTTTTTCAAAAAGTAATTAGTAGGATAAATCAAAATTCCAAACCCCTTACCTTGCACATGTTGAGACGTTTCCAGAGACGTCCAAATTCATCAAGGTTAAGTCTACCGTTTGCATTAAGCTGGATGCTTCGTTAAGTAAAATAAACTATGTGTGGTTTAGAGAAATCTTCTGCTCAGAATACTATCACTGCTACAACATAAATTACATTCCCTGTATATTATGTTTCACAAAGCTTAAGGATATTCATACAGTCTGGATTTGCAGGTAGCATTTAAAAAAAAACAAAAAGATTTATATGTAGCATTAATAATTAACATGTTTTACAAAAACTACTACCCCCAAACTAAGGGGGGCACTAGAGGCGCTGGCTTGGGCGAGAAAACAAGATTTCCCCTCACCAGCCGTCATTGTGAGGATGGCAGCCAGCTGATGCCTGTGATCCTCTTGATCCTCATAATCGGTCCAGGGTAAGGGGCCATTCCAAAATAAAAATGATGCTAAAAAAAAAAATTTGCACTGGCAAAAAAAGAAACGCATGCAGGCATTCTCTCTATTCATCGACTATGGATATATAAAGCAATTCTTGCCTAGAAGAGGGGGGGGGGGGGGGGTATTTCATTTCAAATGAAGAAACCAATCAGAAGCCTTGAAAAGTAGCCATAGCTTCCAGTATATTATATTGGGGGATGGGAGCCATTTTGGGTGGCTACCAGGCCTGGTCATTCGAGGAGGGCCTAGGGCAAGTATTGCCCAATGTATTATATTAGGGTCTGGGAGCTTGATCGGCTCCCATCCCCATTTAATATGGAACTGAAATTCAGGCCAAAATCGCCTACACAAGATCGATGAGGCAAATTTTGGAAAATTCCAAAAGTTGGCAACTTTGTATGACCTGTCCGCACTTATATTGAGTTGAACGTTATGTTTTTGATTTTTTTTTTTGGGGGGGGGGGGCATTCCTTTAACATTTTTCATTTTCTTTCACCATAAAAAAACTATATATATATATTTCTGAAGCCTAGTCAGACGTGATGTTTACAGGAAATATGTATAAGATCCTGATTTTCCTCTAATCATTTTTGATATCCAGAGCATGTATGAAGAACACATAAGGAGCAGCCCAGACAGGCAGAGAAGGTTTTCGTTTAGAAAGATACATCCATCAATATTAAAATCCCCCGGCAGGCATCCAAGGAAAAATCCCCTCGATCACCAACGAATGATTGATCTGGAAATTAATAAGCGAAAGTAATTAGAGTAATGTGGGAAAAATAGGAATTATTTACCAGCACAGATTGGCAGCTTTATTAGATAAAAAAAACTAAAAGTACATTAGAAATATGCACAGATGAAGGTACATTTGCCGTTCTGTCCTATGATCTGTCACATATTTTACTAGTATAAATAAAAAGACAACCAATTTAAGAAATTGAATCTTCTTTGATCATTCCGGAAAAGGAGTTAGCAGTGTTTTGATTTAGTCTCCGAGGAAGGAGCGCAGATGTTCCAAAAAAAAAAGAAAAAGGGTTAATCAATAAATTATCTGTTGCCCCGATTCAAGAGCAAGCAGTGTTTTCAACCATCCGTTAAAAGCCTGTCTTCTTTTAAAAGGTATTAGTTTTTATGTGGAGTATTTGCCGCGAGACACTTGACAGACGGGAAGAGCTCCACAGAGCAGAGATGGTATAGACGAAATATTTATTTTTCAAGTCACTGACTTCACTCAGTTCACTACACTTGAATATTTCTACTTTACTTCGAAGAAAGCCTGGCGTATAGCAATTTATTTTCTCCTTGGAAAGGGCTAGATTTGGAATTTCTGTTTGCCAATTGTGTCTATTTTTCCCCGATAAGAGCACATGGTAGCATTCGACAGGAAGAATGCATGTTAAAAAAAAAACCAACAACTGTCTTGCATTAAAACAGCTGGGTTCAACAGAGAGAGGCTGATTCCACAGTGATAACTAATAATAGCACTTTCTCAGAGGGGAGCATGAAAACTGCTGCAAATGGAGCCAGCCCGCCTATCTACACCTCCTCATTTATCTCACTGAATAGAGAGGGTCAAATAAAAACAAATTGCTTTTGAGGTCAGTAGTCAGGAGGGATTTCACACACACACATAGTGAATCTTAAAAAAAATGTGTTTGGCTACAACCTGGGTTTCTATGGTTTATTGGAAATGAAATGTTTCTCAGCAGAATGAAAGAGAATTTGTAAAGAAAAAAAAAAAAAAAAGAATTGACATTGTTTTATTAAAATTAGCAAATATCAGCATCTGTTTTAAACTCCTGTAGTTTGCAAGCAGGTAAATAAGAATATGTTGGACGGTATTGGCATGTTAAGCTGAGGAATCTGGACTCACCTGTAATAATAACATCATTCAGGAGTTTCTGGAGTTGTTCTGGATTTATCTCTGAACTCTAAAAAACAAAAACAAAAAACAAACAAACATGTGAGTCTCTTCATTTAGGAGTAAAGTGAATGGGATTTGCATAATATGCCTACCCAGAATCCCTTGCATGATTTCTGTGGGATAAAGCAAGCCTTCTGGCTTGTATGGGGTGTGTAGATGTGTGTTTGATAGTGTCTTTGATACCCATGGATACCCCACCGTTACTTACATAGTTTGTTCTACTTGTAAAATCTTTAAATACTGAACTAATGCTTATCTCACCCCTAGTTATCTCCTAGGGGCACCTCTGTTTTAGTGAATAGCTAGAAAAAGGTAATGCTCTAGGGAAGCCTTGGTTATACATATTGCAATCAGTTAGTGGCAGCACTGAGATGACATCATATGAACAGGTGAAAGTCTTCATGGGAGAGCAATTCATTTCCATATGTGGCCAGGTTTAATGAAAGGACTGATTATACTGAGGGTGTAGAAAATAAATCAAATATATATATTGTTGGCAACATTGCCTGCAAATGATTACATTTAGAGATTGTCTCCTGTTTATGACATCACAAGTGGCTTGCTATGCAAATTTGCTATGTTTCAATGGGAACAGTGTAATCTACATATCAAGCCACAGTGGTGTATCTTGGTTTTGGGCCGCCCTAGGCAGACAAAATACGGGCACCCACCCACCCACCACACTGCACACCTACGCCATGCCCCATCACCCCATTACATGCCCCATCACTCACATTGCACACACATTTAATTCCCAATCACCCCAGTACATGCCCCATAACCCACATTGCATGCACACTAAATGCCCCATCACCCCCATTACATGCCACCATCACCCCCATTACATACCCCCCACCATGTCCATGACATGCCCCCATAACCCCAATTAATTGGAAGGAGATAAAGCTTGCTTACGGTGGGGGAGGGAGCGAAAATGTTTAAAGCACCCGAAGTGTGCTTTAACACCCTCTGGCAAAGTGCCGCCCTAGGCGAGTGCCTTGTTTGCCTTGTGGAAGATACACTACTGTCAAGCACAGGGTGATGTCACACAACAGGAGACTCCACAAGTCCATTTTTCTCTTAATGTATGCATTTTCTTACAACTCTGCTCACACAATATCATTTGTTCTCCATCTCCTGCATTCTCAGTATAATCAGGAAGAAGTCAAAGAAACGATGTAGTTACAAAGTAATTCCATGAAAGATTGAATACATGGATCAGACACATTTTAATATTTTGAAGCTGTATCACCTGGTTGGCATAACGAGCAAAGATCGTCGCATAGTTAAAGTCTTGATATTGTTTGAGAACTGCCTAAAAAAAAGAAATAAAACAGGTGAAAATCAAGAAAAACGTTAATGCGAAGACACCTGATAATGAGAGTAAAAGCAATATACTGGCAATACATATAAATGATCCAAGTCACTATTGTCCAGTGCCACATTGTGGATACATCACATTCCATTCAGAACATTAAGATCCAGAAGTTATTTGAGGTTCTGTCACCTGGAGATGGATTTGATATACTTGCAGGGACTCTGTCAAGCTAACCATGCTCATACTGTGAGGGGATAACACGTTGTGTAAGCAGAACGAACAGCAAATGCCTGAATTAGGAGAACATGGAGTTTCCATGGGTCTGTGATGTCTCCATCACCTATGGCTTGATTTGCAAATACACTAAATGACCATGGTAAATGTGTAATTTGAATATGAAGCCACAAGTCATAAACAGTCGACTCCACAGACACATTTATACTCATAGATAGCTCTTATTTTCTGCATTTTCATGTAGTTTTGCTTACACAAGGAGTGATTAAGTAATGTTTATTTTGACAAAGTCCCTCTAACATTCCTGATGATCTTTTAACTAGACACAATGGGATTTATAGCTGATTAAAATTACCGTTTACCCTTTTTTTTCTATATATATTACCACCCATTCAATCTAAAAATGTCCATTTTATTTCTCTCCTCCACATGAGTCACATTCTCCAACCCTCCATATCAGTCCCCTTCTATGCCACCTCCTCCACTTCAGCACCGACACCCCATCCCCTTAATTTAATAACTTCCTCTGAGCAACAGTTGTGGCACTGGGGCAGTTGGTTTGCTGTCACTGCTACAGCGTTTAGACGGAACTAGTAGGACTAAGCCCAATTTTTTTTATGGAGGTCGGTTGGCCTTTTTTATCAGAGGGTAAAGGAGGAGGAGCCTACAGTCGGCAGGAATGCGTGACGGCATGTGATGTCACTCGTAGTTGCATGACCCCGCAGATACCGCGTGTCTGGCGTTCCTTTCCCTGCATTTTGGCTTTGCATGTCTGTTAGACAAGGCAGTAGTAATGCAGTGTAATGTTTGCATGAAAGGTGCTCTCTGTGATCAATATATACAAACAAATGCTTCATCGTCAATACATAGGCTTAATCCACGTGGAGATTTACTAATTAATTTGCTCTGTAAATTGACCAAACAATCAATTCCAGTCTTACCTTTTTCCAACGGTGAAAGCTGCATTTTGACAAGGCTTTTAATCAAAGTCTCCTGATTATGTCATTATAGACCAAACTAATGTCTCTTTCACACCAGAATAATTGTATTTGATAAAGATAATAATATTGAATATTGAGAAATTATATGAGCTGTTACCTTGGGAGTTTGCAGGGTGAGCCGGGAGTCAAATTCACTGGAAAATAAAATATTATTACATTTCTAGGTGATAAAGGATGATGCCGTTACCATAAAGTATGATGTATATTCTTAATATAAAATGTTTGCACTGTATTTTTGGGAATAATGAGAAACATATTGAAAAAGTATAAACGGACAGAAATATATCGATAGCTGCAAACAGTTACGATACTGCTTAAAATTTGATGTATCTTGTATATGTGCCACATACTATAACTTTCTCCAAATACTTGGAAATAAAAACAAGCTAAAAAGGTTAAAAACAAAGCTTAAGAACATTTAAAGGACAACGGTTGCCCAAAAAAATATGTTAAATTAAAAGATGGCATCAAGTGCATGCATTTTATATAGAAATGCTTTAATGAAAGAATACAAATAAAGTACCTTATTGAGCCCTCCTAGCACAGTTTGGCTCTCTCAGGGGTTAGAATCTTTATTTGTATTTCTGTATTAAAGCATTTATGTTTCAAAATCCTACACTTGATGCCATCTTTCGATTATGCATAACTTAACAAAATTAAAAAATCTACATGATTAATATATAAATTCAGGGGTCTAGTCACTGAAAGGTGAGTTCAGGTCAAATGGGCATTTTATCTATATATTGTACATTGAGGGACTTGGTGAATTTTTCCTGCTAGAAGACAGAACAGAGATGACCCTGCATAATGCATTTCTAAAAACCAAGTTAACCCTTCACAATGTATAGTTGAGTTGCTGAGATAAAAAGTCCATTTCACCTCATGATTTTTGAAAAAAATTTTTTTACAGAAGTTCAAAAGAGGCTATGTATTTTTAATATTTTTCTAACTTGTTTTCTAAAGATAACAACTTGTTTACTAACAATGTGTTACCTCGAAAACAACAACAACTTCTTATCTTGAGAAAACAACTTATCTCGAGAAAAATATTTATCTTGAGAAAACAACTTATCTCGAGAAAACTATTTATCTTGAGAAAACAACTTATCTCGAGAAAACTATTTATCTTGAGAAAACAACTTATCTCGAGAAAACTATTTATCTTGAGAAAACAACTTATCTTGAGAAAACTATTTATCTTGAGAAAACAACTTATCTCGAGAAAACTATTTATCTTGAGAAAACAACTTATCTTGAGAAAACTATTTATCTTGAGAATACAACTGACCTTGAGAAAACTATTTATCTTGAGAATACAACTTACCTCGAGAAAACTATTTATCTTGAGAATACAACTTATCCTGAGAAAAATATTTATCTTGGGAATACAACTTACCTCGAGAAAACTGTTTATCTTGAGAATACAACTTATCCTGAGAAAAATATTTATCTTGAGAATACAACTTATATCGAGAAAACTATTTATCTTGAGAAAACAACTTATCCTGAGAAAAATATTTATCTTGAGAATACAACTTATCTCGAGAAAACTATTTATCTTGAGAATACAACTTATCTTGAGAAAACTGTAAGACTTTTTGAGAACTTTTGTTCATCCCACTGTGCAGCATGGCAGCATATGATGGTGCTTTATTAATAAAATGTAATACTTTTTACAAAAAAAAAATAAGGTAAACCACTGCATTCAATGGTATAAAACAGAATGGCAAATAGTGCGCTTAAAGCAAACTGTGGAAAATATAAAATTAGGTGAATGATTAGTGATGAGATATTTCCAAATATGACAGGAAAAAAATCTTGATACACTCACAACACCTTTTTTGGGCAGGAGATATTTAGATATATATACAAAACATCCGTTAGCTCCAGCTGATGTTCTTCTGTGATACAAGCTCAAAAGAACATAACCACAAAGTATCCAGTTAGTAGAATATAATAATTGCATTTAATAGGAAAAACATATCTGCTTACATGTAAGTTCACTGAAACAGGCGAAGTGGGCGCCACACGGCCGTCAGCAGATTCCTTCCAGCATATGCAATGTTTTCCAAGGTATAAAACAGGATACAAAGTACAGAAAATATGAACTAAAATAGCAGGATGAGTCCAGAACGCTACGCGTTTCACCTATTAAATGGCTTCAACTTGGCGTCTGGACTCCCTGCATAAAACTCGCGCTTTTATTTTAAAAATCCAGCCTATAGCCTAAAAGGTATACCCAAAAGCCAGTTTTCTAGGATCAGGAGAAATTGTACCGACCTACACCAATATCGAGATCAGGCAAATATACTCCGTGAAAAATTTATAGAAAAGGGCTATGATTTAGAGCAGGGGTCCTCAAACTACGGCCCGCGGGCCACATGCGGCCCGCCGAGCACATTTATCCGGCCCGCGGGGGGTGCTGACGGCACCCCCCGCTCCCCGCTGTTTGCCTTTTCTTGTTTTTTTTCTTGCAGCCGCAGAAGATGCGGCTGCAGGAAAACGAGAAAAAAAAAAAAAAATCACCGCGACCGGATGTGACGTTTCGTCACATCCGGACCCGGTAACTGTTTCCCTCCTCCGTGCAGGGAGGAGGGAACACTGCGCGACGTCCGGACCTGGAACACAGCAGCTGGAGGTAAGCGATGGGGAAGGGGGGGGGGGGGTCGAGGAGGGAGGTATAACGAGCACTGTACTATTCCTGGGCAACTGAATGGCATAATATTCCTGGGCATCTGAATGGCACACTATTCCTGGGCATCTGACTGGCATAATTTTCTTGGGCTCTGACTGGCATAATATTCCTGGGCATCTGACTGGCATAATATTCCTGGGCATCTGACTGGCATCATATTCCTGGGCATCTGACTGGCACTCTATTCCTGGGCATCTGACTGGCATAATATTCCTGGGCATCTGACTGGCACTCTATTCCTGGGCATCTGACTGGCATCATATTCCCATATTCCTGGGCATCTGACTGGCACACTATTCCTGGGCATCTGACTGGCATAATATTCTTGGGCATCTGACTGGCACATTATTCCTGGGCATCTGAATGGCATAATATTCCTGGGCATCTGACAGGCACACTATTCCTGGGCATCTGACTGGCACACTATTCCTGGACATCTGACTGGCATAATATTCCTGGGCATCTGATTGGCACACTATTCCTGGGCTCTGACTGGCACACTATTCCTGGTCATCTGAATGGCATAATATTCCTGGGCATCTGAATGGCACACTATTCCTGGGCATCTGACTGGCACACTATTCCTGGGCATCTGACTGGCATAATTTTCTTGGGCTCTGACTGGCATAATATTCCTGGGCATCTGACTGGCATAATATTCCTGGGCTCTTACTGGCACTCTATTCCTGGGCATCTGAATGGCATCATATTCCTGGGCATCTGACTGGCACACTATTCCTGGGCATCTGACAGGCACACTTTTCCTGGGCATCTGACTGGCACACTATTCCTGGGCATCTGACTGGCATAATATTCCTGGGCATCTGACTGGCACATTATTCCTGGGCATCTGAATGGCATAATATTCCTGGGCATCTGACAGGCACACTATTCCTGGGCATCTGACTGGCACACTATTCCTGGACATCTGACTGGCATAATATTCCTGGGCATCTGACTGGCACACTATTCCTGGGCTCTGACAGGCACACTATTCCTGGGCATCTGAATGGCATAATATTCCTGTGCATCTGACTGGCACACTATTCCTGGTCATCTGAATGGCATAATATTCCTGGGCATCTGAATGGCACACTATTCCTGGGCATCTGACTGGCACACTATTCCTGGGCATCTGACTGGCATAATTTTCTTGAGCTCTGACTGGCATAATATTCCTGGGCATCTGACTGGCATAATATTCCTGGGCTCTTACTGGCACTCTATTCCTGGGCATCTGAATGGCATAATATTCCTGGGCATCTGACTGGCACACTATTCCTGGGCATCTGAATGGCATAATATTCCTGGGCATCTGACTGGCATAATATTCCTGGGCTCTTACTGGCACTCTATTCCTGGGCATCTGAATGGCATAATATTCCTGGGCATCTGACTGGCACACTATTCCTGGGCATCTGAATGGCATAATATTCCTGGGCATCTGAATGGCATAATATTCCTGGGCATCTGACAGGCACACTATTCCTGGGAATCTGACTGGCATAATATTCCTGGGCATCTGACTGGCATAATATTCCTGGGCATCTGACTGGCATAATATTCCTGGGAATCTGACTGGCATAATATTCCTGGGCTCTGACTGGCATAATATTCCTGGGCATCTGACTGGCACAATATTACTGGGCTCTGACTGGCATAATATTAATGGGCTCTGACTGGCATAATATTACTGGACTCTGACTGACATAATATCCCTGGGCATCTGACTGGCACACTATTCCCATTGAAATACTGGTAAGTTTGTTGATTTAACTTTACTTCATTTTAAATGTTGTATTTGTTCCCATTTTGTTTCTTCACTTCAAAATAAGATATATGCAGTGTGCATAGGAATTTGTTCATAGTTTTTGTTTTTACTATAGTCCGGCCCTCCAACGGTCTGAGGGACAGTGAACTGGCCCCCTGTTTAAAAAGTTTGAGGACCCCTGATTTAGAGAATGTTGATCAAACCATCTCAGAAATAGCAGAAGCAGATAGAAATCAACTACTAACTTATAAGAATAAAGAGAAAAATACATTTCAATCTAAGATCCCTATCATCTTTAACTATAACAACAAATCCCAAAGGTTAAAAAAAATTATTAAAAAACATTGGAAAATCCTACAAAAAGATGAGATATTAAAAGATATTATATCTGAAGCCCCTGTAGTGGTTTTTAGAGGAGCATCTAATTTAAAACAAAAACTCACAACTAACTATACCAGCCAATTAATAAAAAATACTACCACAGCTCCCAGCCATTTCATTACTAGGAAACCTGGTTTCTATGGCTGTTTGAACTGTATAGGTTGCAAAACTACCCATCAAAAATATCCTATCACAGAATTCAGTTCCACAAAAAACAGTCACAAATATGAAATACGCAGTTTTATCACTTGCTCCACAGTTAATGTCATTTATCTCATAGAATGCCCGTGTGGCCTACAATATATAGGCCGAACAACAAGAAAATTAAGGAAAAGAATAGAAGAGCACGTGAGAAATATTAAAAACGGCTTAACTACCCATAGTCTCTCCAAACATTTCCTAGAGTTTCATCAAAAAAACCCTAAAGGATTAAAATTCTGTGCTATAGAAAAAGTAAATAAACACTGGCGAGGTGGAGACAATATCAAAAATATAGGACAAAAAGAAATGAAATGGGTTTTTAATATGGCCACTTTGAAACCACAAGGGTTAAATGCGGATTTTGACTTGTATAATTTTATGTGATTTGTTTCTGCACATCATTGATTGACTGTACATTATCATCATTTTTAGTAAATATATTGAGATTTTTATTAATATTTTATATACATTTTTAAATCATTTTTATAATACTTTTAACATTTTTCATTAATAAAGCAGATATCTGTACACTCAAAAGGTGGTATGTAATTAAAGATATTGTTATTTGTGATGTTTCCATGTTGCATTGTATATATTTTTTTATGTGTAATGCCTCAGGTAACATAAAATGAACTTGAGATGCAGAAGAAGGACTTTTTAAATCTGCCTCCAAAATACTGTCGGGTTATCGTAATATGAAAGTACCAATGAACTGTTCACATTCAAACCTTCGGATTGAAAACCGAGTTGACTTATAAACCGAACTTCGTATTATGAACTATGCCGCAGAAAAGAAGTTAAACCGAACTGTAAACCGACCAGACCTAAAAGCCGACACTCGCACTTAGAATCATGACGCGAGAAAAAAGTTAAACCGAATAGGTTCTTGTAATACGAATCGCGTATGAACAACTATATTCGTATGAACACTGAACGGCTTTTGCTCTAAGTCAAAGTCCCGCGAGAGGCGAGAAGCCGTTTGTGATAGGCTGGATTTTTAAAATAAAAGCGCGAGTTTTATGCAGGGAGTCCAGACGCCAAGTTGAAGCCATTTAATAGGTGAAACGCGTAGCGTTCTGGACTCACCCTGCTATTTTAGTTCATATTTTCTGTACTTTGTATCCTGTTTTATACCTTGGAAAACATTGCATATGCTGGAAGGAATCTGCTGACGGCCGTGTGGCGCCCACTTCGCCTGTTTCAGTGAACTTACATGTAAGCAGATATGTTTTTCCTATTAAATGCAATTATTATATTCTACAAACTGGATACTTTGTGGTTATGTTCTTTTGAGCTTGTATCACAGAAGAACATCAGCTGGAGCTGACGGATGTTTTGTATATATATCTAAATATGTCCTGCCCAAAAAAGGTGTTGTGAGTGTATCAAGATTTTTTTCCTGTCATATTTGGAAATATCTCATCACTAATCATTCACCTAATTTTATATTTTCCACAGTTTGCTTTAAGCGCACTATTTGCCATTCTGTTTTATACTGTATTTTTTTGGTGTGATTTAGGGACACACTGCCTAAGTGCTGCCAAAAGCTAGGAATACAGCGCTGGGAACACTTTTTTGTTTTGTCTACACTGCATTCAATGGGCTTGTATCAAAAAATAAAAAAAATCCATAATGTAGTTAAACTAGTATAGCAGTCAATATAAATAATTGCTTTGCTTCAAAAAGGAACCCTTATTGATATATAATAACTATATAGTTATGTGTTCCTATGTAAATATATTCTAATATATTACTGAATAACAAAAATCAGACATTAACAGCTGAACTGGGAGAATTCTATTTCCAGATCGGCTATTAATGGATAATGGTATATGATTGTCAGATCACCATTTAGTGAACAGAGCCCATCTGTAGTTAAATGGACACTGAAACATTGTGTAGTATGGTGAATGTGGACAAAACATATATCTATCTATACAGTGTGTTGGCAGTACAGCAAACAAATGCATAGGTTAAGAGAAAGTGTGTTTAAATGTGTCTGATGACATCACATGGCCGCAAATGACACAAATGTCACAAGGTGATGTCATAACAGGAACTTGGAATTCATATTTTATTCTCTGTATTTATAGTGTAAGCAGTAATTAGGTGACTGAGTGCCTTTAACAAAAAGGTATGCTCTCATATTTCAGAAAATCCAATTGACATTAACAAGAGGCAGAAGATTGATAAAAATATATAATAAATACTACATTTTTTTTTCACCTCATAAATATGTTACCTACTTTGATGAAGAACTGCTGGAATATGGTGTCAGGCTTTCTCTAGGCACAGATCTGGAATAATAACTACAATTAAAGTAACAATACATAACACAGTGTATTAGTGACCCACCTGCTTCATTTAATTGCACCCAAGTTACTTGAAACTACCAGAAATGTTTATTTCAGTTGTATGTTTTACATTAAAAATGACAATGTGGCAGGTCTCTATACAACTTAAGAGATGCCTCCTGGCTGGGCCATATCTCAGCTTGAAGCGAGACTGCCACGTGCCCACCAGTTGTCTCTTGGGGTTAGATGTCCAGGCACCAACCCACAGGACCAAGGAGACAGAGCATCCTGGTTGTCAGGAAGAAGGCTGGGGGGATATCTGTTTGTGTTTAATTGGGAACTTTAAATGTATTCTCTGTTCACACCAATTGGAATTCATCAATCAAATATTCTGAGTATATTTCTAACACATCATATTGTCTCTATGAGTCAGATTATAAGGGTTTTCATTAGCAGTGTTAAGAAATAGAGCAAATTATTGATTAATGTGGATATTTACTTACAATTTACAATGGTATAGCAGTGTCTGAGGTGTATAACCCTATCTATAATTTGCTTACTCTGCCGAAATACCATTTGGATACGATGTTGAACTCTCTTGTTTAGATTCCGATTTTTGGTCATCATTCCTGAAATGACAGTATCAGAAATATATATATGTTTATATAATGTAATTGTATCATTAGTTCATGTTGACCTTTTAGTTAAATGTTACATTCCCTAATTGTAACTATATTTCTATTAAAAATTGGACTGTGTTGAATAATAAAGTGACATATTGAGAGATATAGGGGTATTTGATATGTACAGGGTTGCCAGGGGTTATGTATGGGGTTTGCCACCCAACCTGTATTATACCGACTTGCTGGTAAAATAAAGATGGAGTTATTAATCCAAAATTGATCTGTAAGAGGGCTGCACTCAATTGAGTCATGCGCCCCAGCAGAGATCCCCTCAGGTTTCCAAATAGCACAAATACTCCACACAAGCTGACGGTTTATTAAAGAGAATTTTTGGATAAAGCAGAAGTCCAGGGCAACATTCTAAAATAGAGTGTTCGGCAGGAACATTCCACTGTTTTTTTTAGAGCATATGTCCGTTTATCCTCTAAGTTGCTGCCTCCATGCCTCACTGGAGAAACTCCCCCACCCATTTTTACCTGACTTTTTGCTCACTCCTCTTCACTGTTTAGTGAATAGTCTCACTATGTGTTTGTCTCACCATGTACACATACCCCAGAGTTTATTATATTTACCATAGATGGACTAATAAAAATAATGTATAACAATATTACTCTGCAATCTCTTTGGTCTTCGTAAATATCCGTAAGAGGAACTCAGATTCCTGTCCTTTGCTTTCTGTGTAAGGGAGGATGATGTAGGTTCCGGATGGAGCCATGAAAGATCGGCTGACTTCACGTGCTCTTTCCAGCCCCGAATTTATCGTCTCTGTGACTTGTTGGCGAGAATATTTCTGCTGAGGTCCATTCTTCACACCCTGTATTCAACAGATACAATATATCATGACTACACTGTGTCTACTATAATGCCATTCTGCTTACAGTGAGGTGCTCGGATAGATCTCTCTATAAACTAATGTAGAAGTATGGTGACATCTAAGGACTTACATTTTTTCCGTCCCGCTTAATAAAAATAATAGTATATATATAGCGCTTTTCCAACTCACTCAAAGCGCTTTTTAGTGCAAGATCTGGAATTAACCGAAATAGCAGCTGAATACTAGGTGTTATTATTATTATTATTATTCAATTGATGGTACTCATGTATTGACCTCAGAAGGATGAATGGCTGACTTGACCCTCCTGGGATTTGAACCTGTGATCTTAATGGTTTAAAGAAGCATTTACCAACTATGGTGAGCTATGCTTGGATCCCAATGTGAGTCTGTGGATCCATAGCCCCACATTATAGCAGGGGGTTACCTGTGTATAGAAAAGACCAACTCTTCACAAGAACCAAAGAAACAAGGGGGATTCTGTGGGAAAGGGCCATTGTGATCAAAATGGTGTAAGTGTGAAAATTTCAGCATTTATCAATCTCTGTACCTTATCTGTCAACATGTCCTGATTGTCTATTTGTGTCTATCTCTGATGATTATGGCTGGACAGATGAAGTTGCCCCCATGGTCTACTGCATTATTTTTGCCTCCGAGGCCAATAGTTTCCAGCCCTCTGATTTTTAAAATCTTAGAACCAATCAGAGGCCACCACAGATATGAATGGAGCGCCCCTTTTATAATTCCCCTCCCCTGGCTGCATGATGAACCTCTTGTCGTACAGCAGTCATGGGATTGTTGGGTGTTGATCTCATTGTGGCTGTCCATCCATCAAGGTTTCTCAATCAGAATGATATAATTTGAGCATGTTACATTAGGATGAGAATAGGCTATTCCATACAGAATCTGGATGTCTCATACGGAATCTTCAGTCCTTGAAGTTAAATTAATTTGCCCAAGGCAGAATAAATGTATTGATTTTATTGTCGCAAGCTGGAATCAATACTAACAGACCCTTGTTATTTGACTGTATTGTTCTCTTTCATTTCCTCTTATTTAAGGTAAATTGATTGTTTCTTTAACTGATTTTATTGCCCCCAGACAAGATGCCTTTTTATCTACTTTAATTTCCCCCAAACCATTTCCCTTTCATCTACCTTAAATTCCCCAAGGCATGATCTCTTTTCATCTACCTTAGATAAATGGTCTACACAAACAGATACTATCTTTTGTTTTCCTTTCGATTTACTGCACATTTTACATCACAACTAATAGATCTGGGGTTTGACTTTTGTAAACTCCCATCACAGTTTGCTACAATATGTCTGGAGCCTGATATATGTAACCTGGTAATATGGAATCCATGCTGTTTGACCCATTCACTTGTACCATCTACACAAACATGGACAGAAAGTATTAACCCCTAGACGGAGGTTTGTAGGCACCTGAAAACTCCTTAATTCCCCCCCCCCCATAAAACAGATGACCAATTCCGACAACATACACCACCACATGAATAATACACATGTTACCTAGAGTGCCTTAAAAAACAAAATAAACTTATACAATCTCTTACCTTTGCTCCAACCTGTGTGGGGGAAACAGAAAAGTGTATTAGTTTATACAATAGCACAAATATTACATATGATTCAACCATTACTGATCCAAAAAGATTCCGATAAATTATTAGATGACTGAAGAGGGCAATAATGAAACAAATATTGAAATAAGACAACACAGCTGGAAATCTTAGTATCAAAATGCTGATGTCATCTTAACCAACATTTTTGCATCCAATTACCACCTGTCCACGCTATTGCTTCCATAGACATTGCAAATATTTGTTTTTACCAGCCTGCCAGTAAACTCCTGGCTGGATGCCAACCCTGTCACTAGCCCTAATTATAAGTGTAATTATACAGCAGCATCAAAAACATTCCTTGGATAAAGACTATGGCACACCTCCCAACATTTCAAATGGCCAAAGAGGGATCATTTTATTGTTTGTGGGAGTGGCTAAAGGTGTGACTGTGGGTGGGACTTTTTCAGAGACTTTGGGGCGAATTGACAACTATTTATGTCGTTTGATAAGTCACTGAGCCTAAGAATATAGTATATTATTTACACAAATTAATATAAAAACATATTCACTGCAGTTTAAACACAATTTAATGTGAGTTTTATTGCTGTGGAGTCTGTGATACAGCTACAAAAACCCAAAAATTCTGAGCTCCCAGAAACGAGGGACAATAGAGGAAGAAGGATGGACAGGGGGATTTGGGTGTAAAATAGGGACTGTCCCTCCTAAATAGGGGCACTTGGGAGCTATACTATGTGATATCTTTTTGAATGGTACCATTGAAAAATTATATATATAAAAAGAAACAATTGGGGGTTTACTCCCTCTTTAAGGACAGGCATCTATCCCATAATAGAAATCCTTTATTCTGCTTCCAAACACATAATCATTTACCTTGCAAAAGGAGAAGCCAATCGGTAACCAGGAGGGTTTATATGCGCGCTCATTACTGAGGCTCTGCATTAAGGCCACTGTCACATTGTAACACCTTTTATCCCCTTCCGACTCAGGTATATTTATAACATATTGAGGGTTTTTCCACATGTCATCTGTAATAAATAAGAGAAAAAAAAAAATTAAAGAAAGTCACTCTGAAATATTAAACAACCACTGTCAGCAAGCAATTCAGCTACGATTAATTGAATAATTGCATTAAGTGAAGATATTTAAAATAGAAATGTTTGAATTGAAAAAAATAACTAAAGTACAGTATTCCTCTACGCTCCAGTATAGCTCTATCAGTATAGCTCTATCAGTATAGCTCTATCAGTATAGCTCTATCAGTATGGCGGACGTCTTGGGTCAGATCTGACCCAAGATTCCAAACAGCATGTCTGCCCCCTGTTAGAGCTACATGAAGCAAAGAGGGCTCAATATAACACTTTATTTACATTATTTCAAGCATTTTTATTTAAAATGCCTACATTTGATAAAATCTTTCAATTACACAGAACTTTTTTTGCTGTCAAAAATTAAACATCACCCAGTGTTATCAAAATATAATTATTTAAAAAAAATAAAATAAGCCTCACTCTGATATCTCAGTTATGCAGGCTGAGAAATATAAATCATCCAACGACACATTTACATGGAGGGTTATTGGTACGGTAAATATGCAAATAATTAAACCAGGGGTTTAGTGAGTGTTAGATTTTCTTTATTGACTGACATTAATTCACATATTTATCTGTTGCTACTAACAAGCATATGTGCATAAATAGAATTAAAGTAACAATAATTTAGCCATCTTATGAAAGTATAAGTCGCAATAATGCTTGTTTCAGAATGAATGACTGCTATAAATAAAATTAAAAACTGAAAAAAAAAAAAAATATATATATATATATTATTCAAACTTTATACTGCTTAGCCTTTTCTCAGGAATTCTATGTTAGAAGATTTTGCATGGGTTGGTTAGATACATTCTTTTTAACTAAACTAAAAAAATACTTTAAAATTCTTCCCCTGCTGCAAAACCCCAGATACACTGAACAACTTCCAAATTTGCCCAAGCAGCTATCATCGGTCTTACAGATTTTGACAAAGGAAATTTGTAGTGTCCCTTTAAGATACACGTCGGGCTTACTCCCGACCAGTAGGACATATTTTTTTTAAGGTGGGCTTTTTCGAAATCAGAAAATTAAATTTGAATGTGTTGAGGAATTAATAGGGGTCAAGAAATTGAAACCTTACCACACGGAGAAGGACTGTCATCAAAAGTAAAAAAAAAAGATGAGAAAAGATATACATGTGTTAAAAAGAAAACACGCTGCATCTGTTGAGGCCGGATTTAAAATGAAATAACGGAAGAAAGGAAAATAACATTGATACATTTTTAATAGAAAATATTGAAATACTATTCTTATGGCCAAACAACTTACCTGTAGAACCACAGCCACCAGCCGTGCTCCCTCTAACCCACTGGTTAAAATAGGAAGATGAATTCCAAACATACTTGGGATTTCCAAAATCCAGATATGACGGGGTGCTGTTACAGATGCTCACGTGGTTAAAATTCTTCATATAGTCTTGGCAAGACATCCTGTTAAAATAAGACAATACAATACAAACTAATATTCTGTGCAGAGGCCTACTTATGTTATTAATGCCTTCCAACTTTGGGAGGGCATGACCCAAGACATGTGCATGGCTAACAATAAAGGAGGTGTGGCCATGCAGGTTAAAGGTAAATGTGGGTGTGTCCTTCCATTGCTCATGCGAGATTATGTTCCATTACGAACTTACGTTTACATATTTTTATGGAGAAAGAACCTGGGACAGGGATCCCGCGCTGGGACAGTCCCGCCGAGTCCAATATGATAGGGAGACATTTGTTATTTGGTAAATATACTACATACACTGTATATGAACTAAGACTATACAAATTCAAATGTGTTTAGGAACAATAAAAAAAAGGAAAAATCTGGAAAACACATTCTACTGTTCAGTTAGATTACATTTTATGGGGTGAGATCAAATAATATATGGGGCAACCAATAAACAGTGATTTGATTGGTTGATCAGTGGCAGTAAAATGTAACAACCAAGCTCAATTCAATACTACAGTTTTCTCCAACAAGATCATAGGACTTGATCACAGACAGGACTATCCAACAAAAGTATCTTTTTCAGACCATGAAATGTCATGCAAAATGTGCACTTTTATGGCCTACCAAAATTCACCATCATTCCCCTCAACATTGAGTTTGTTGCGTATTTCCGGTCTGACTCTCTCCCACTGTGAAGATCTGCAAAAAATTAAGTATACATCCATGGGCCCCCAAAATAACAAAGAAAAGGTTATATATATATATATATAAAGTAACGTATATAAGTCTGGAGAAGGGGTACACAATTTTTAACTTCTGCTTCTACCAAAGAAGCAAAAAAAAAACAAATTTGACAAAATGAAAGTTGACCTCCAAAGTCGAATGTTAGTGAATAGATCCATATGAACCTTGTTTGCGTTCAAAGTATAAGTTGTCCCTCTCCGTCCCTGAGTCTCCTCTGCAGTACAAAGTTTTGCTCTCTTATACAGCCTATAATAAAGGAGCATCTTCATGTCTGTGGCACTGCGCAGCGCCGTTTATTGTCCAACGACTCCTTGGAATTGACATTTTACAATATCCAATGGACATTTAATTCATTGTCAAACTGAGGTCTTGCAGTTGCAGATGAACT
The DNA here is from genome assembly GCA_036172795.1 of Pelodytes ibericus. Taxonomy (NCBI): domain Eukaryota; kingdom Metazoa; phylum Chordata; class Amphibia; order Anura; family Pelodytidae; genus Pelodytes; species Pelodytes ibericus. Next base: position 15,239,029 of record CM069862.1, read on the forward strand.
AAATCTCCCATAATCCTTTGTAACTGTAACAGGCTGGCGGGAAATAGGAAAGGTGTAGTGCGTCAACAGCTGGTGGTCTGATTGACACCCCTGCTCTAGTTTCAACTGCTTCCTTCTCTAACTTCATTAAATGCCTTAAGGCATTTTAAGGTTTACCCTTTCCCTCCCCCAAGATCTACTTACCCATCACTCCACGGACCGTTCCATTCACCCTGACCCCATGGGTTCCAAACTCGGATAATATCTTCTGTCCTGTTATTGTATTCAATCTGCACGTAACAATTGTATCTATGTTAAGTAGCAGCTATACATAGTGTACTGTCTTCTTTTTCATAGAGGTTTATAATTCAATGTTTTCTGAATTTTGCATACAAACTCTACATTTCTTATCTACTGTACAATGCCTCTCCAGGTGGGAAATGTTGCATTAACACAATATATATAGGGCGTGATGCAGGCCAAAGTAGGCAGATTGGAGAAATTCTCCAATTGATCTTAGTGGGAGATTTATTTTTTCCGCTTTGGCAGCCGATTGTACAGCTGTACAGCTGAATCATCCATGTTTAATGCTATCCACCTTTAAAAATGGAACATACGTGTGAGTCCCCCCATGATTCTTTGTAGATTTGGAAGGTCAAATATCCAATGATAATACTGGGGCCACTAAGCCTTGTGCTCTTATAGTAGAATCACAATTGAAAAAAAAAAAAATAGTTAAACATAGAAACATAGAATGTGTCGGCAGATAAGAACCATTCGGTCCATCTAGTCTGCCCAATTTTTTTTGAGTAATTTTATTAGTCCCCCTTTCCCGGTCTTATAGCTAGGATAGCCTTGTGTCTATCCCACGCATGCTTAAAATCCTTGACTGTGTTTACCTCTACCACTTCTGCTGGAAGGCTATTCCATACATCCACTACCCTCTCAGTAAAGTAATAAAGTTTAGAGGCTTTTTGTAGGACATTTATAGGGAAAAAAATAAATTATTTTTAATTGAAAGATTCCATGAAGTGTAGTAAATTTAAATAGAAATGCTTTAATGAAAGAATACAAATAAAGTACCTTGTTGAGCCCTCTTTGCTTGTGTGTTGGCAGACATGTTGTTTAGAATCTTAGGTCTGATCTATGACCCAGGATTAAACATGTCTCCCCCCTGAAAGAGTTATATACAGAGCAGAGAGTGTTATATCAGGTACTTTATTGATATTCTTTCATCATGACATTTATATTTAAAACATCTACCCTTGATGCAATGTATCAATTAAACATATTTTGGCAAAGCTGTCACATACTGTTAATAGCAATTTTAATTTTTATTCTAATTAGTCCTGTAGTTATTTTTTTTTCAGCGTTTGTCTTTTATGTTTTGAAACATGATACCTGTTCAGTTTTTTTTTTGGCAATGGATTCGAACGTGCTTGCCAATTGAATTAGTTGAAAACAAATGCTTAAATACACCATATAAAACACTATTATGCTACATTAAATCCATCTGCTGAGTTACATAATCATCGTTTGCCTCTCAGCCATCTAATTAAACTATGCTCTGTACTGGAATAGGTGTACAAACTGCAATTATATATCACTCTGTAGAACGTAAAAATCTTTAAAAGGAATCTAAAAAATGAAGTCAGTTTTATCCAGGCAGAATGCCACTTCTGCCTGTCTAAAACTGCTTTTTGGATATGGACCATTCAAAAGTTTTAACCCACCTATTAGATCCAAAAGCATTGACCACCACTCCAGGAAACTAGAAAGAAATGGTCCAGCAATGTGGACTTCTGCCTGACCAATGGTTGTGTGGAATGGTTAGTGCCTCTGAAATGTTTCATGTTGAGTTCTAAATAGATCTCTTACCAGCCTGTTTCTTCCTACATAACCTGCTCATGGAATGAGCTCTTTGAAAATAGTAAAGAGAAGCGAATTGCAGTGCTGAATACACAGAAGATGTACTAGGAGCAGACACAAACAAAATGCAGGATGCCTGTTGGAAATGCAAAGTTAAATGACTGCTAGTAGTACCAGCACTTATCTAGGATTTTATTTGTGAGATCAGATAATAAAATGGAATAATGGTTGTGAATTAATAGTAATTATGGGTTACCATCTCCGTAGGCAGTGCATTACAGAACTTCACTGCCCTCACTGGAACCAATCCCTTCTTCTTTTTTTAAGGGACAGTCTGGATGTATCCAAAGAGAGGAAGAGCAGAAACAGCACCTATGCATCCTGGCATTTTTAAGGTACACTTTAATTCTATGTTATGCAGAGACAGGGGATGAATGGCAGTGTGTTCTTGAATACCGTTAAAACATCTGGGCTGATCTAAAGATTAAATGGGTTCAATCCAATTAATGAAATGGTGCCATATTACTTACCTTTTAATACTTACGTTGTTCCTGGTCTAATAAACTGGAACAACCTACTTATAATTCCTCAGCACGTTCTGTGGTCCTTCTACTACAGTGCCGACACTTGTTTAAGGATCTGGCCCCTCTCCGTTTTTTTTTTTTACGGTCTGCTCCCTCCTACTTCACCGTCATCCTTTCTATCTGTTCACCTTAGCACCTTAGGAGAGACCGATTGTCACCGGACCGTCTCCATGAAGCAGCAACTTCACCAAATCATTACTTTGTCTTTGTTTTTTTCGGTATGGACTATGAATACTCCCGATTTTGGGGGGGGGTCTGTCCGTCTGTCCCACCGAGCTCTACCTCTCTCTCACATTTTCAGGACAGAGGTAGAGTTCGGCAGGACTAAAATTAAGAACCGCAATACCGCGAAATCCAGCTGATTCTCCAGTGTCTGAGACACCAGAGAAGGAGTAGTGCACATGTGCAGTAACACTGACACTCAACCTCCTAAGCTTCGCACCCCGCCTGTCCCAATTCGCCAGAGGGGAAACGTACTGGGTACTTTGCAGAAGAGAAAAAGGTGTTTTATATTTCTAAAATATATTTTGTGGTCCAGAACCATTTTAATTATAGATAGCAGTGAATTTTCCATGTTAGCTGTAAAATTAGCTACAACATATTTTAAAACTGTACTGATTTTTAACACTAATTGATTTTTTAAACAATGTAAAAAAAAAAAAAACACCCTGATGCTGAGAGTTGTTGGATTAGAAGGGTGTAACCAGGCAGTCCTTATATAACCTGTTGATCTTTTTGGATAACTAAATCAATGGTTCTAGCAGAACAAAAAGTAAATGTGGGAAAACATTTTTAAAAAAAATCTTATGTCTAACATTGTTTTGGAAAATCTTGATTCCATTGCCTGAAAAGTAAATACAACCACTTTTGTTTATTGTTGAATACTTTGTTTTACATTTTCTGACTCTGATACTCACAATGTCATGGGATGCATAGTGTAGTCAAGACCAGGCACACTTAATAGGAGGATTGTAATAAACCTATCATCATATCGTCATTTCTCACCTGCCCTTTGTGAAATATATTCAAATACTGAAAACCAGATTCAGAAATCAGAATTTACATGGTGGGTGAGCTTATCTATGCTTTGGCCAATTCATATAACAATAGTTTTTTTTGGGGGGTGAGAAGCGCACACAGTTTTTGTTCTGTATGTGTTCTTGCAGCAGGCTCACATCCCCATACTTGCCAATTTATAGGTCTTTGGTCTCTGGGCGCTGAAGGGGTGGAACCTAAGGTTTGTTTTTTTTTTACTACACTATGCATCACATGACATTGCGGTTGCCAAAGACAGAATATTTGAAACAATACAAGTATTCAGCAACAAACAAAAGGTGTATATTTTTAATCCAATAAGACTCACACTAAATACTTTATCTGGTTTTTTTTTTTTTTCTTTTACCTTTGTCTTTATGTTGGAAAGCTGATACCTGTATTTACTTTCCTGGCAATTGAATCAAATGATTTGCCAACCATTGTTAGAAATAAAATGTAAAATTAGTTTTTTTTTTTTCCTTTCTGCTAGAAGCACAATTTGATTAATCCAAATAAACACAATGGTTACACAAGGATGGCATAAGAATCTCAGAATCACTGTGTTTACATTGTTTAAGAAATCAATTAATTCAGGGGATTAAAGTTCAATTTTAAAGACTTTATAGTAAATGTTACTGCTAATTAATGTGGATCTAACATATAAAATTCACTGTTTTCGATAATAAAAAGACACTGAACCACAAAATATTTTTTTGCAGATTACTGTCCATGGAGAAGGCTTAATTGGACCTTCTCCAACAAATACAATTGATTGTGGTAGTTGCATAGACTTATTTGTGTGTCCAGTAGATAGTAGGTGAGGTTAGGGTCTCACCCTATTGAGAGTGTGCCTTGACGTGGTGGGTGAGCTTAAAAATGTTTTGAACAATTCATATAACTAAATACTCTAATTTATGTTTATACAATTGCTGCCAACTTTATCACGTTGAGAAGCGCAGACAGTTTTTATTTTTTTCAACGAAATCGCTGTCCCAGCTAATCATTACTTTCATTAAAAAAATATAACAATTTAAAGATCAAATGGCTCTGGTGTTGATCATTTTAAAATCTATTCAGTAGATTTTTTAATACGATTGAGGTTTTTTCTGGGCACACAGGGCATATTATATCATTTTCCACTCTAGATTCAATGGCCTGTGTTAAATAAAGAAAAACTGAGTTAGCTGTAAATTAACGAGCATCCTTTTTATGGAAGGGTTTAGTGCAGTCATTTAAAAAAGGTGTTGAAACACTGTTCTGTGCGGTAATTATTGCACAAACAGCAATTCAATGATACCCTGTTGGAGAAATAAAAAAACATTGTTGCCCCAAGGGACACCAGGACAAAGCCATGCCTGCTGTCACTAAAAAAACAACATTAATTATTGGCCCCACACTCAGGGGCCACTGGTCATCGTATGCCTGCTGCCTCTCTATAAAAAAAAAAAAGGTCCTCTGGGGCCACAGGCCAGCGATGTACCCATGGAGCTAAATAACGTGGGCTTTTGAATCTACCCCATTGTCATTGAAGAGAGTGTAATCTTAAACCAAACAATACTAGACAAGTGTTTGGAATTGAATCCTTTCTGAAAAACTCAAGGTGCATCTTTTATATATATGCACTAAAGAGATGACCTTGAAATAATACCATCAAGGTCGTGACTTCCAGGAGCCTTTAGCATTATTACCTGCCTGCCGTCAGTCACTGTGTAGGCGTGACCTTGAACAAGACCGTTTTGTAACTCCATGTTTCCAGATTGTTGCTAAAATTAAAACAAAACAAATTAAAATGTGTTAACAAAATGCATTCTAAATCCAAGTATAATTGGTTGCTCAGTAGAATCTATTTACATATGCTATACTGTGGAAAAGGTGTACTGTTGTGATGTATATTTAAAAAAAATGCATTAATTAGATGGTCTTTACAAGTCGATTGTAGACACCGGTCCTTAAAAAGGATGTTATGGGACTAAAGATTGCAGAGGAGGGTTACAAAATGAACAAGGGAAACATAAGATCTTAGCTATAAAGAAAGACTAGAAAAGTCTTACTTATATAAACTAGAAAAAGTTAAGAATAAATCCCCCCCCCAATGTGGCAACATTGGAAAATTCTTAATTATGGGGTTTTGCCTTCTTTTGGGTCAACAGCAGTAAGAAAAGTACAAGGTTTGAACTTGGCTGTTTTATGTTAATTAACCTGCCATCGGTTCTCCTTTGTTTGAAAATTAAAATTATAATTTTGACTCACACACAAATTGCAGTTCTCTTTCAGTATAACAAAACAGATTCAGTTAGTTCATAAGATTTCATGAAAAATGTATTATACTAAATGAATTATTAATATGCCGGTGCCAGAGTGATAGAGGCTACCGTGCAAGCTCTTCCTCCCCAGTGTCCCTATTTTTTGGGAGCAAGAGTTGGGAGCTATGCTATCTTAAAAAAAAAAACTGCAAATATAGTGTAATACATTTATTGCAGTCCTGCCTATCTCTCCAAGCCCCTCCTTATTGGGTGTGAAGTTAGAGGCTGCGGAAACATTATTTGCAGTTTAAAACTAAAGAAAAACTTGAAATCATTTTTTAAAATAATAAGTGCCCTGGATATATATTAAAAACATGGACAAAGTACCAAAAATAACCTAGGTTTCATTAGTTATTTCAGCAGTTTGGTGAACAATGTCATTTTGATATAGGTATTCCTTGCTCACACTAGTCTATAGGGATTAGGAGCTCTGGACCTACCCCTCCCGGAGTCGTACAGCCCACAAGGGAACCTGATTTGGCAGCTGCTATCACAATGTCACGGAAGTCCATGGGAGGTTTGGTTAATATAAAATCCATCTGCACCCCTCCCGTGAAGTCGACCAAAGCTTCCGAAATGAATCCCCAGTGTAGGTTCTGATACGAGCCACGGAGCCTAGAGAGACAATGGTGGAGGAAACCGAGATTAGGTCATTTGTTCAGCTCACAAAGTCACTCATTAGGTAATCTGATCGTGTTTGGCATGTGTCCTGCATCTTATTCACATATAGAGTTGCCACCCAACCAGTATTTTGCCGGCAAGTCGATACAAAAATTACGTTTTAAATCTATGGAGGTAACAGCATGGCTTGTATTTATTGGAATAAAAGGAGGCAAAGCTATCTATACGAAACTGATGCTTTGGCACGGTGGGGTCTACAAAGTACAATGGGGTCGGATCTCACTTAAGATTAGATTTAAAAGGGGACAGTAAAATAATAGGTTGCATCAATGAAAGATTGCATTAAGTGTAGGCATTGTATATAGAAATGCTTTGATGATGGACTAAAAATAAAAGAACATTTTATGCTCGTATTGGTCTATTAAGGGGCAGACATCTTGGGTCAGATGAAGGAAGATCTGACACAAAATTCTAAACAACATGTCTGCCCCCTAAAAGAGATATATAAGAGATATACAATGACTCAATAAAGTACTTTACTTGTATAGTTATGATGCCAAAAGTTGAAGGGATATTTCAATTAAACGTAACTTAATGGTTGAAAGGCCAGCTCCAAAACATATTTTTTAGATAAGTAGAGTATAAATAAAAAGAAACAGATCTGTTGAGGTTTTTTCCCTCAATTCTAAATATCTTCTAAAAATGACATATGTAGCGTCAGTTACTGCTTTTGCTACAGCAACAATCCTGTCAATCTCTCCCCCCAGCCCTCCTTTTTGTGTTACATCACAGTGCTCAGAGCTGGCTTAAGCACGCCCCCCTTGCATTCCAAGCACTCGAAAGAGAGAGAGTCTGATTCCACAATAATGGCTAAAGACAGAACTTTCCCAGAGGGGGGTCTGAAAACTGCTGCATACTGAGCCAATCCGCCTCCTGTATACCACATATTGATGGTGTCAGTGAATTGAGAAGATCAAGATAGAAGTATTACTTAGCGTATGCCTTCTCCAGCAGGGAAGGCCAGAACTCGTTGTTAATGCGAGGCTGGACAGACAGATATTGACCATTTAGCTGTGGAAGCCGGTCATCCACCACGACATCCACCCACTCTCCAAACTGCCAAAACTACAAACCAACGGAGACACACCAATAAGAGATTTAATAGCGTATACTGAATAACAGTCCTGTTATAGAATCTGTACATTGCTGGATGATTTAGGTCTGATTTTATTTTAAACAAACTCCATCACCTAAACATTGTGGATACTGAGAATAAAAATATCACCTATACATAGGGGGGGGGGGGGGATAAAAATATGGCGTAAGCAGAAAACGCCAAAAGTCCGGAATATGTGCCACATCTGCCTCTCCTGCACTTCCAGGTTACGTAGGTGGTGAGAGAAAATCTGTAAAATGTTGGGATACGTTTTAAAAAAAGCACAATCTATCCATAACAAACATCGATTGTGTCTTTTTTTCACTTCCCAACACTTTACAGGGCATTCGGTTTTAAAAACAAGCTCCACTGTGTTACAGTTGTGAGTAAATGCATAAATTGCGTTTTTACTTTGTCTGTGGTGTCTCTGTTTCTGACATCGTCTTGTGGTGACTCCAGGAACTTCACACACACCAGCACCCGTCAGGTCCACCGTTCCAAGCTATTGGACTGTTCTATAAACGTAGAGGCTGAGGCTACTATAGCATAAGTCACCCAGCTGTATACTACTGGCAGGCCAGGAAAAAATTGGTTTCTGGTCAATTATAATTCGACAGAGGCGTGGCTAGTATTTTTTTTGTTTTTTAAGAAAAGGTGGTAAAGCTATAACTTCTCAGCTACTCGTCTCTGTGAGAATGTGAGTTTACATAGCAACATGCTCACCAAAAATAACTATACCCTCTGTTATGTGTAACATTCAAATCTCCACAATCTAGTACTACACGTGTAGCACAGTTGATTTGCATGTTATTTAAGATGACTTGAGTAATATAATCCTGGTGAAAGTACAAAGAAAATCCCTTATTAAGACACAGGCTTGGAGAATTTCCAAAATCCTCGTAAATAGAGGCTTTCCCGCAGTAGATGATCCCGTAAAGTAGACAATAAACTATTCTTATTTCAAAAATTGTACACCTGCCAGATAGACAGTAAATTATTAATTGGTAAAATAATTAAGTGGTTCCTTTTTTCCAATGTGTTTAAAAAAAATAAAAAAATTTCATGATCAAACAGATGAGATGATTCCATTAAAAAAAAATTAAAAAAAAATTCGGAAACTTTTGGTGCTGGATGAATTGAAGGATCAAAAACATTCCTTCCATCAATAAAATCATATGAAGTTTTTATTGGTAAGGACTTGAGGGATGTTGGACATTCTACATCTGGTGAGTAGTGGACACATGTGGGCAGGGCTTATAATTAAAACACACCCACTTAAGTCCTGAAGCTGTTCTAAAGGAAAGACAACCATATTGTCTGTTTTAAGGGAGGGGTTATTGTCTTTCTAGAAAATAGCTTTATGTGACTTATGCTAAATCCTGGGCATGTAATTATAGAGTATGCATATGCATGCATATGTCAATCTTGGCTGTATGTCTCAACATGAATAAAACTATAAATATAAACACATACCCGAAAATGAAAAATTCCAGCATATTTATAGTCAAACTCTTGGTCCTTGGGTACGACGTTCTCCAGGAATTTCCGATGCAACGTCAGACCACCCACTGCAGCAAGAACCCAACAGTCACCTACAGAAGATAACCAAAACATGGACATTTCAAAAAGGGGCAAGTCAGAAATATCACATAGCTAATAAGAGAATACCAGTTATCCTAAACAAGAGCACTGCAAAAGCCTGGTAGGAATTCTCTGTAACTACATAATTGTTCATTCCTTTTGTAGAATTATATCTAATTTTATGTTGTGACCACTGATTAATAAAGGGACACGCCAACCAAAAAATGAAAAGGTTTTATTTTGTATTGCTGACTTCAGATATGTCTTTTGTTTTTGTTATGTGACTGTATTTAATAAAATATGTAACTAAACACGTGTGACTGGGCCGCCGCCATTTTGTGAAATGTAGTGTTTTTGGGTGCCACCCCCTAGTGACTTTACAGCACTAGTATCTCCCTTTGGGGCTGGGGACACAGAATGCAGTCTATAAGTCAGAATTCTGACCATAGACTTGCATTGAATGGGAGGGTAATGTAACTATTACATCACAAGGGGGCGGAGTTATGATCCTGTTTGATCAGGTTAATCTCCTCTCTTTGTGTTGTACACAGCCACCTAGTTCTGCCCACTATAATACACAGGAGTTAGTAAGAGAGCAGAGTGTATCTTATGACATCTTCATGGAGGCTTTGGCCACAGTTGTAATGCAGACAATGTTGCATCATGGGAAATATTCACAAAATGGAGATAAACACCTAATTTTATTTTTCCGTTTAGATGCAATTAATTCAATCATATAAAAAGAAACCGTGGCACATGATCTATATATGTGTTTGTTTTAAATGACCAGGTTATCTAGTTACATCTTATGTAAGTGGTAGTGTGCATTTTACATCCTCTTGGACAGTATAATGCTTTAAGGACAGTCAAAAACTATTTTCTTAACCCCTTAGTGACCGAGTGCTATGTTGCATTTGATGTGCCTTGAAGACCAGAATTCCATTATTTTTGTCATACGTGTACTGAACTGTGAATTTCTTTCTTTGTGTTCAGTCCACCCACACAAATTATATATCATTTTTAAAAGGACAGATAGGGCTTTCATTTGATACTATTATTTTCATCATATGATATCATTTACTATTAAAAAAATATAAAATATGATGAAAATATGCCATAAAAAACACTTTTTCTAACTTTGACCTAATTTTTTTTTTTTACACAATTTCAAATGGTTAAAAAGACCCCGTCTATATATTTATAATATTTGTCCTGAGTTTAGTAATACCAATGTTTCCTTGTTTGTCTATGTTTTATTTCAAGTAATAGGGCAATAAACAATATTAGTGTTTTATTTGTTTTCTAATCATTTTCTTCTACAGTGACTTTTTAACCCCAACCCTAAATTCACCCCAACCCTAAAACTACCCCCACCCCTTAATCTAACCCTTGTAATCATCCGAACCCCCCTGTAACCCTAATTCTGACCCTATTTATGACCCTAATCCTAGATCTAGGTATAGTAGATCTAGGGTTAACTTTTTCCATTTATTTATTTTATTTATTTATTTAATTCATTTTCTATTTTTAACTGCAATATACTTAACTGCCTGTAGGGGCAGTCAAGTAGCGGTTTCAGAGCGACGGAAGAGATTTTTTTTTTTTTCTCTTCTGTCGCTCTCCTCTGGGCACGCTCCGATAAAACACTTTTTCTAACTTTGACCTAATTTTTTTTTTTTACACAATTTCAAATGGTTAAAAAGACCCCGTCTATATATTTATAATATTTGTCCTGAGTTTAGTAATACCAATGTTTCCTTGTTTGTCTATGTTTTATTTCAAGTAATAGGGCAATAAACAATATTAGTGTTTTATTTGTTTTCTAATCATTTTCTTCTACAGTGACTTTTTAACCCCAACCCTAAATTCACCCCAACCCTAAAACTACCCCCACCCCTTAATCTAACCCTTGTAATCATCCGAACCCCCCTGTAACCCTAATTCTGACCCTATTTATGACCCTAACCCTAGATCTAGGTATAGTAGATCTAGGGTTAACTTTTTCCATTTATTTATTTTATTTATTTATTTAATTCATTTTCTATTTTTAACTGCAATATACTTAACTGCCTGTAGGGGCAGTCAAGTAGCGGTTTCAGAGCGACGGAAGAGATTTTTTTTTTTTTCTCTTCTGTCGCTCTCCTCTGGGCACGCTCCGATACAGCACACACCCGCGATCACCGGGTGATCGCGGTGCCCAGGGGGGGACAGAATGTGTGCATCATTGCAACACTCTCACACATAGGCAGTGATCTGCTTTCACTGCCTATGTGTGTTAGCGCGCATACGATCACATTCGGGGTGATCGTATGCGCGCGGGGGGGGGTGAGGGGGGGATGAAAGCCCTCTCAGAGGCTGCTTCGGATCCGAAGCAGCCTCTGAGAGTAGCTGCAGGCATGTAGTGTTGCGCTAATGAGCGCAACACTACATGTAAACGGAGGACGTATATATACGTCCTCATGGTCCTTAAGGACCATGCTTTTCAGGACGTATATATACGTCCACATGCGTTAAGGGGTTAATAACCAAGCTCAATTTCTTAAGAAACTTTTCATTCACCTTGAGAATTTGCCCATTCCCTCTTAGATTCTGGTTATTCACTATGTGTCAGGATTCACTGACCTTCAGACTCATGCATTTAAAGTCATTATTTATGTGCTTGTATTCCTCCTGCCTCCTCTAGAGGTCTCCCTACCTTACTTTGCATGTATTCCTCCTGCCTCCTCTAGAGGTCTCCCTGCCTTACTTTGGTTGTATTCCTTCCCCTCTGTTTGGTGTCAGGTGGGCTCGTTACCTTTTGCTCACACCCAGGTTAAATAGCTGCAGTTTCTGGCAAACAGGGCATTTTGCATTAAAGTTGGTGCCTGACTGCTGAGAGCTGCTGCTTCTGTTCCTGATACTCTCCTGAATGCTCATTTGAATTGTGACCCTGTCCATGAACTGGGAATCTGACCCTGATTGGCTCAACCATCTCAGTATATGATTTTCAGCATCTCCTGAGACCCTCTGTCTACATCAAGATTTCTTCAGCTAAGTTGTTCCCTTAAAGCTACCCTTCTCATTTCTCACCCCCTCTCGGGTGTTCCTGCTTAGCTACCAACCTCTGACCTCACCCCCTCTCGGGTGTTCCTGCTTAGCTACCAACCTCTGATCTCGCCCCCTCTCGGGTGTTCCTGCTTAGTTACCAACCTCTGACCTCACCCCCTCTCTGGTGTTCCTGCTTAGCTACCAACCTCTGACCTCACCCCCTCTCGGGTGTTCCTGCTTAGCTACCAACCTCTGACCGCACCCCCTCTTGGGTGTTCCTGCTTAGCTACCAACCTCTGATCTCACCCCCTCTCGGGTGTTCCTGCTCAGCTACCCTTACATCTGATCTCACCCCCTCTCGGGTGTTCCTGCTCAGCTACCCTTACCTCTGACCTCACCCCCTCTCGGGTGTTCCTGCTTAGCTACCCTTACCTCTGACCTCCCCCCCTCTCGGGTGTTCCTGCTTAGCTACCAACCTCTGACCTCACCCCCTCTCGGGTGTTCCTGCTTAGCTACTCTTGCCTCTGGCCTTAACCATTGCCTCTGGCCTTAACCCTTGCTTACTTGACCTGGTAAAGGCCCTGACACTATGATAATCTGCCCATTTTGGGGTTAGGAATTTATTCATAGCACCACCTATTCCTTGCCTAGGATCTGCCTATTTTTGTTTTTAAAATCCACACCTTCGTTGGCAGATTAGACTAATTGTGAGGGTTGGCATCTAAGAGAATATATTCCAGGGGAATGGTAAACAAAATGTTGCCCCCTTTGGCATAAGATTTCTGCTTATCATTATACCATTGGTCTAGCTGGGGAGAAGGGACCTTTATACCAGTGATGCTATGGGCTTATTCCTTTGCTTCCATGTGGCCCTGTGTGCCTAAATGAGTCACGATACCCAATGTTCAGAAGTATCGGATGCTGAGAATTACTCAATGCTTTTACTCTCAAGTGAGCTAGTGGGAAACTCGGTCAGTGTCAAAAACCTTATTTATAGCACTATTGGTTTTGCGTGGCTTGTTAAGGTATAATAATGAAAATGGCAGCTGCAGTACATCAGAGGTATTATCAGCGGATGGAAAAGGTTCTCCACTTGTGGATGTCCACGACTGCCGGAGCCCGTTTCAGACGGTCACAATCCACTCATTCACCTTTGGAATCTTCCAATTTACCCAAAGTATTGTTCAATATATTATTCACATTTGTTAAACAGGGGAAATGGATGCTTTAAAAACAAAAACAACTACATATCTTACCTATTTCTCCTTGGATAATATCAGATATGCTGGCCCCATCCACCAAAAAATGGGCATCTGAGTTAATTTCCTTGAAGAGAATCGAAGAGCATGTAAAATGTAAGATCTGTCATATAAACCTTACCATAAACAGTCATGTATTTGTAATACATTGACAACAAACACATTGTACAATTCATTAACTAAACAAACAAACCATGTGAAACGTATCAATTTGGTTTCCAATGGGGTTTATCCACTAGATTCTCAGTTTATATTAATAACTAGGTAGCTCATTCTCAACGCATTGTATGTTATATATTGTTTTATACTGGTTAAGCAGTTTGTTAGGTATTTATTAATTTGGGTCAAATCCTTCCCTTCGGTGCACTGAGGGATAGCTTTTTGGCTTAGTTTGGCTTAGTTTGGCTTAGTTTGGCATCCTGTTGCTACTCGAGACTATGGCACCAAGAGGTTCCCATCCATATCTCATGGCCTGCGTCAGGGGAACATGACAGTAGAGATTTTATTTTAAATATGATAGGAGCGTACATAGATGACATACTTCTGTTTGCATCCTGTATATCCCAAAAAATGCTTAACATTTCATAAAAGTACTTAACATTTCTGTGCTATTACCACCATTGATACCCTCGGAACAAGAAAGTTTAATCTACCCAGAAATAGAAAACAAACATGACAAATAGAGGACAAACAACAAATAAATGATTGTGTGTCCACTCGGTCATTATCGTAATTAGTTACTGTGGCTCAGAAACACATCTTTTTTTTAATCTATTTTGCTCTTCACCTATCTCTTCCCTTCCCCCAGTCTCTCTCTTCGTCCTCCCTCTCTCAGCTTCGACTTTGACCTTCCCGTTCTGCCCCCTACATTTATTTATTTTAGGAGATTACTTTGCTTAATCTAGTTCACCTTTCTGGAGTAGCTCAACCCGTTTATTCCAGATTTGTATTCTATCGGGGGTTGTATTTGTTTTGTGTGGTAATACCCCTTTCCATGATGCAATGGTGGATACGTTGGGTCTTAATGTACTGCCAAGGGATGGGTTTACTTGTTCTCCCCTTCCTGGCTATCGTCAGTTTTGATGATGTTAAAATGTAGACGAGAAAGGGGAGCTCCCTTTAGTAGGTTTAGGGGGTGATAGATATAAGAAAATAAATAACAGAGCTCATTCAGGTGTTAAACTCCATTCTTCCCCGTATTTCGTTGTACGTTTTCTTGAAAGCTCTTTCCATATTTTTTCAATAATTTGACAGCTTCACCAAATGTGGAGCATATCTCCCCTGCCCTAGGACAGTAGAGATTGTATATCTACATTTGCAGTTACTACGTCATTCTTTCTTGAACATGAGCTATACAGAGCAAAGATTCTAAACAACATGTCCGCCCCCTGATAGAGCTATACAGAGCAAAGATTCTAAACAACATGTCTACCCCTGATAGAGCTATACTGTGCAAAGATTCTAAACAACATGTCCAGCCCCTGATAGAGCTATACAGAGCAAAGATTCTAAACAACATGTCTGCCCCCTGATAGAGCTATACAGAGCAAAGATTCTAAACAACATGTCTGCCCCTGATAGAGCTATACAGAGCAAAGATTCTAAACAACATGTCTACCCCTGATAGAGCTATACTGTGCAAAGATTCTAAACAACATGTCCAGCCCCTGATAGAGCTATACAGAGCAAAGATTCTAAACAACATGTCTGCCCATGTTAGAGCTATACAGAGCAAAGATTCTAAACAGCATGTCTGCCCATGATAGAGCTATACAGAGCAAACATTATAAACAACATGTCCACCCCTGATTGATCTATACAGAGCAAAGATTCTAAACAACAAGTCTGCCCATGATAGAGCTATACAGAGCAAACATTATAAACAACATGTCCACCCCTGATTGATCTATACAGAGCAAAGATTCTAAACAACAAGTCTGCCCATATTAGAGCTATACAGAGCAAAGATTCTAAATAACATGTCCGCCCCCTCATAGAGCTATACAGAGCAAAGATTCTAAACAGCATGTCCGCCCCCTGATAGATCTATACAAAGCAAAGATTCTAAACAACATGTCAACCCCTGACAGAGCAATGCAGAGCAAAGATTCTAAACAACATGTCCATCCCCTGATAGAGCTATACAGAGCAAAGATTCTAAACAACTTGTCCACCACCTGATAGAGCTATACAGAGCAGAGATTCTAAACAACATATCTGCCTCCTGATACAGCTATACAGAGCAAAGAGGGCTCAGTAAGGTGATTTTTTTGTATTCTTTCATTAAAGCCTTTCTATTTAAAATGTCAACACTTGGTGCAGTCTTTCAATTAAACATAAGTTCATTTTGTGCAGACTGTTGTCCTTTAAGTCACTAATGGTCCAAGTGAAATTATTTTCCACGGAGAACTACAGGAAATGCAATATGTCAAAGTAAAAATAAGGGCATTTTACATATAGCAAAACCATGTCCAACCCACAGAGAATAAAATAGGTGGAACTGTCCCTTTAAATGGGAAAATAAGACTAAAACTAAATGATAGTGTCCGTTTAAGTGCTATTTACCTCTTTTTATCGCATTTGTTTTCTTTTACACATCCCACCATTTAGCAATGCATGCAGGGAAGTCAGGGTGATAGTTTTGCAGCTAATGATACATTACAATCTCTTTCAATTCTCTCTCCTTTGCTGGAGTGAAGTTCATCAGATGCCCATTCAGCAGAAAGTGATTATTTCATTTGGATGTGTTAGATACTCGCTCTCAAGTAATCATTGTAGCAAACTGAACAAGCTTGTCTCACAATGCCCCATTGTACTGATAAACCAACACTCCTGATTACTCTCTTCACTGGTTTAACTTCCATGATTAGATCTGCCTGTCTGTGCTATAAATATCTCCTTTAACGAAGATCCGTGAGATTCTGTATAATTTGCTGCCTTGCTCAGACAGTCAGTGAGGTGTTTGCAATATCGCTCTTTGTAAAATACACTAGTTCCTATATGAGCTTATTTTCTATATGTTGTATGTGTTTTATATACGCACAGACAAGCGCATTTTTACTTTTAAACAATTTATACGGACGTGGCGAGTGAGCTTAATTATGTAGTTCGAAATTAATTATGTAAATTCGGCTTCCAATATTTTCTCTATGTAACCCAAATCTTTCTGGACTTTGGGTCAATTAGCTTAGAAACATTGCAAGTGCTGTGATGTTGATGTTGCATTGTTCTACATCACCATGGATGCCATAATCGCCTTATGTCCATCCCCAATAAAAAAATCCCCCAAGAAATTCTTATGAATGGGGACTCTATTTCGGTTTATAGAAAGCCAATAGCATTACATGTATTCCATAAACTGAAAGTCTATAAACCGAATGTCTTTCGTTTTATAGACTTTCGGTTTATGGAATACATGTAATGCTATTGGCTTTCTATAAACCGAAATAGAGTCCCCATTCATACGAATAGGTCAATTGACCTATTCGTATGAAAGGGGACTCTATTTCGGTTTATAGAATAGCAATAGCATTACATGCATTCCATAAACCGAAAGTCGTTCATTATGTCGGTTTATGGAATGTATGTAATGCTTTTGCTATTCTATAAACCGACTCTATGTCGGTTTATAGAATGCCAATAGCACGAATGGACGAATGGACGAATGATTTACGTTTATTAACCATTCGTTCATTCGGCTTTCGTTAGTTTAGCATTTTCGTGATTCGGACAAATGGATGAAAATGCTATTTTCGGACGAAAATGCATTGGTCCGAAAACTAATGCACATTTCTAGTAGAGAGCTGAAAATAGTTAAGTTGACCTAGAAATTCCAGAATGAATAAGCTATGTAAATTTCATAATTACAGTGTTCAGCCTTCAACAATTTTTCAGCTTCAGACAAATAGACACAAGGATTTTCTGTTTTATAGTTAAGATTGTGTCAGGGGTATCTGTGTCAGGGGGCATCACCTTGTGACTTGATATGCAAATTAACTGCTTTCAGTGGGAAATGTGTAAGACCTCTCATTTCTATTATGTTCATACATTTGTTAACAAAGGAGAAAACGGAGTTTAAAGGTGAGTAGCAGAGGCTCTGGAAGAAGCAAAAAATGACCAGACACGGGATATGCTGCAAAACGTGGTTTACTGGAACATGAAGCAGCTAAGGCAATGCAGTGCTCCTACCCGGTGAGAAAAGTAACAAGCCTACGCGTTTCGCGCCAAAACAGGGCGCTTTCTCAAGGCTTCTTCCGGAGCCTCTGCTACTCACCTTTAAACTCCGTTTTCTCCTTTGTTGTTGTTTGCCCGACTTACAGCAGTAAGGCTCCTTGGCATCACAAAGGATTTCCTCAGTTTTCTCAAAAGTCTCAAGTCACAGGGACCGGACCTTCGTTTTCGCTCATACATTTGTTGCCAACTTTATTATTGGCGGGAAGCACAATTTTATTTTTATTTTTTTTCAAACAATGTATAGTTGTCCTGTAATTTTATAAAAAATAATAATTTTCAATGACATCTGCGAGAGGGAGGGCACAGGAGGCAGACAGGCCCTCTCCGCAGCAGGTTTCATTCTCCCCTTTGGTAAAGCGCTGACCCTAGCCATTACTGTGGGATTAGCCTCACTCTGCTATATTCCGCTGTTTCAAGAGGTTTATTTTGTCGGCCACCTTCGTGGGCTGTGATGTAGCACAAGAAATTAGGCTTGGGTAGATAGGCAGTCACTCTTTTAATCATGATTAGCAGGTTTTAGGAGATAGGGTTTTTATTGCCTTCTTATGGCAATAAAAACAATATATAATTTGTGTGGGTACAGTAGGTGAGAAAGAAGAAAATTGCAGCTAAACACAAACACCCCAGAAATGTCAAAACAACCCATGTCACCAAGGTAAAGACAAGGTCAAAAGGTTAAAACCTTTAATTCCTCAAACTAGCCACCCCCTTTCATTAATAAAAGAGTCTCAAATGGACAAAGCATTCAGTTTAACAAGCTTCATCAGGAAATCACCCTGCATGTCCTCCCATCCATGTTTCATACTTTTGATTGACTTGGGCATCAGGCACAAATGCCCTTTCTTTGGGTGGCCATTTCATTTAAAATGTGGATGGTTGGATGCATGTATAAACTTGGCACACACAAGCATAGTTCCCCAAATTGGTGCTACTGGCATTTGCTCCTATGTATAAAGAAGACAAATATGGGGAGTCTGCACAGGCTCCGACGAATACGTACATTGTGGTTGCGCAGGCATTCATTGCATTCCTGCAGCCAATGCATTGTCGGGAAATCTCCACCAAACACGTATAATTAGATGGGACGAATGGTTCTTATCTTCCGACACCCCTTTAACCCCTTTGCCTGTGTCACAAAGGGGTTAAAGGGCCTTCATCACCTAAACACTGTTTATACTATAAAGAATAAGAAAGATGATCAAAATGGTCTGTACATGTATCAGCAGATTTATGACATCACCATGTGGCTTAATATGCAAAGTTACACATTTCCCACTGAAAGCAGTTAATTTGCATATCAAGTCACAAGGTGATGCCCCCTGACACAGATACCCCTGACACAATCTTAACTATAAAACAGAAAATCCTTGTGTCTATTTGTCTGAAGCTGAAAAATTGTTGAAGGCTGAACTCTGTAATTATGAAATTTGCACAGCTTATTCATTCTGGAATTTCTAGGTCAACTTAACTATTTTCAGCTCTCTACTAGATATGTGCATTAGTTTTCGGACGTATGCATTTTCGTCCGAAAATAGCATTTTCGTCCATTCGTCCGAATAACGAAAATGCTAAACTAACGAAAGCCGAATGAACAAATGGTTAATAAACGAAAATCATTTGTCCATTCGTGCTATTGGCATTCTATAAACCGAAATAGAGTCGGTTTATAGAATAGCAAAAGCATTACATACATTACATAAACCGACATAATGAACGACTTTCGGTTTATGGAATGCATGTAATGCTATTGCTATTCTATAAACCGAAATAGAGTCCCCATTCATACGAATAGGTCAATTGACCTATTCGTATGAATGGGGACTCTATTTCGGTTTATAGAATAGCAATAGCATTACATGTATTCTATAAACCGAAAGACATTCGGTTTATAGACTTTTGGTTTATGGAATACATGTAATGCTATTGGCTTTCTATAAACCGAAATAGAGTCCCCATTCATAAGAATTTCTTGGGGGATTCTTTTATTGGGAATGGACATAAGGCGATTATGGCATCCATGGTGATGGAGAACAATGCAACATCAACATCACAGCACTTGCAATGTTTCTAAGCTAATTGACCCAAAGTCCAGAAAGGTTTGGGTTACATAGAGAAAATATTGGAAGCCGAATTTCAAACTACATAATATGCCCCAATATGACCCCAAATAAACTTGCAATTCGTAAATCATGGCCATATACACACCCAGTGTTTTAGAATCAGAAAGCTCACCGAAAAAAAACGAACTGAGGAGCAATGACAAGAATCTAAATCCTGGACAAAGCCCAGTAGTAAATCAAGTTAAAACATACTTGTCTCTTAACATGCTATCAGAATGCTTGGTTGCATAGGGATCGGTATTAGCAGTAGAAAGAGGGAAGTGCTCATGCCGTTGTACAGGGCATTGGTGAGACCTCACTTGGAGTAGTGTACAGAGCACTGGTGAGACCTCACTTGGAGTATTGAACGCAGTACTGGAGACCGTATCTCCAGAAAGATATTGATACTTTGGAGAGAGTTCAGAGAAGGGCTACTAAACTGGTTCATGGGTTGAAGGATAAAACTTACCAGGAAAGGTTAAAGCATCTTAACATGTATAGCTTGGAGGAAAGACGTAACAGGGGGTATATGATAGAAACATTTAAATACATAAAGGAAATCAACACAGTAAAGGAACAGAGTATATTTAAAAGAAGAAAAACTACCACAACTAGAGGACATGGTCTTAAATTAGAGGGGCAAAAATGTAAAAGTAATATCAGGAAGTATTACATTACTGAGAGGGTAGTAGATGCATGGAATAGTCTTCCAGTAGAAGTGGCAGAGGTTAATACAGTGAAGGAGTTTAAGCATGCATGGGATAAGTATAAGGCTATCCTAGATATAAGATAAGGCCAGGGACTAATGAAAGTATTACTTTACTGACAGGGTAGTGGATGTATGGAATAGTCTTCCAGTAGAAGTGGTAGAGGTTAATACAGTGAAGGAGTTTAAGCATGCGTGGGATAGGTATATGGCTATCCTAGATATAAGATAAGGCTAGGGACTAAGGAAAGTATTACTTTACTGAGTGGTAGTGGATGTATGGAATAGCCTTTCAGCGGAAGTGGGGGACATGAATACAGTGAAGAAGTTTGAGCATGTGTGGGATAGGCACAAGGCTATCCTAGATATAAGATAAGGCCAGGGACTAATGAAAGTATTACTTTACTGAGAGGGTAGTGGATGTATGGAATAGTCTTCCAGTAGAAGTGGTAGAGGTTAATACAGTTAAGGAGTTTAAGCATGCGTGGGATAGGTATAAGGCTATCCTAGATATAAGATAATACCAGGGACTAATGAAAGTATTACATTACTGAGAGTGTAGTGGATGTATGGAATACTCTTCCAGTAGAAGTGGTAGAGGTTAATACAGTGAAGCAGTTTAAGCATGCATAGGAAAGGCACAAGGCTATCCTAGATATAAGATAAGGCCAGGGACTAATGAAAGTATTACTTTACTGAGAGGGTAGTGGATGTATGGAATAGTCTTCCAGTAGAAGTGGTAGAGGTTAATACAATGAAGGAGTTTAAGCATGCATGGGATAGGTGTAAGGCTATCCTAGATATAAGATAAGGCCAGGGACTAATGAAAGTATTACTTTAGTGAGAGGGTAGTGGATGCATGGAATAGTCTTCCAGCGGAAGTGTAGAGGTTAATACAGTGAAGGAGTGTAAGCATGCGTGGGATAGGCACAAGGCTATCCTAGATATAAGATAGGGAACTGGGGACTTATAAAAATATTTAGAAAATTGGGCAGACTAGATGGACCGAATGGTTCTTATCTGCCGGTGACACATTCTATGTTTCTATGTTTCAATATTTCTATGTAATTCATACATTTTCTTACAGTTTGGCCAATATAATACAATGTTAATATTTGATAAGTTTTAATCTCTACTTTCACAGAATAATCAATGCTTAGCTGATGGAGCCCCTTTAATATTTTATTAAATAGGACTTTTCTTTTAAGGTATTATTTTCACTCTCCTTTGGAAGACATATAATCCTCTGGGTTTTTTTTTTCTTCCTAAGATTATTTTTCCATTTTTTAATGAGCTGCACTTTTCCCATTAGACATCTCCATTAATGAAATGTTCTAGTTCACTCCGTGAGATAAAGTTGTCATCTAGCTGTCTGCAATAGTTGCCCCATTAACTTCTGCATAATTAAAATGAGAAAGGGGTGCGTCCAGTCAATTTACGGATAATTATAATGACAGTGGGGTCAACCCAGGCAAAAAAATAAAAAAAAACACTCGTCGAGCAGAATTCTAAAGATGGAACGTTCTTAGAAGCAGTGTGCCCAGTGTGCTGCGGCACATGACGTTATCTCTTGTACAGCCAGTTACTATTCACATTTCTGGTGTTTGATTTTGCTGTGTTGAGATTTTGATAACAATTTTCTCTACCACTATTGGCTGTGTGCCATGTGATTGACACGGGCACACATCAATGAGGCAGGAGACGGACATTTTCCCATCACTAGGGCAATCTTTTACGGAATCCTGGGCAAGCCCTTTCCAATGCTTGCATCATTCTGTACTGTCCTATGCTCCTCTTCAGCATCACAGGACATTGCCTCCCCTCAGCTATTCTGTCACCTTCCCCAACATCACATCAGTGGTGTATCTTGGTTTTGTGCAGCCCCAGGCAGACAAAATTCGGGCAGCCCACCCACGTTGCCCACCTACGACATGCCCCATCACCTGCGTTGCACACCCACGACATGCCCCATCACCCCATTCCATGCCCCCATCACCCACATTGCATACACACTAAATGCCCCATCACCCCTTATTCCATGCCCCCATCACCCACATTGCATACACACTAAATGCCCCATCACCCCTTATTCCATTCCCCCATCACCCTCATTACATACCCCCACCACGTCCATTATATTGCCCCCATCACCCCAATTAATTGGAAGGAGCTAAAGCTTGCTGAACGGTGGGGGAGGGAGCAAAATTGTTTGAAGCACCAGAAGTGTGCTTTAACACCCTCTGGCAAAGTGCCGCCCTCTGGCAAAGTGCCGCCCTAGGCGAGTGCCTTGTTTGCCTTGTGGAAGATACATTACTGCATCACATGACACTCTTCCATAACCTGCCTTCCCAACTCAATCTCAACTATGCTGTCACCTTCCCCAACATCACAGGGAACTCTTCCCTCTCCTCACACAAGCATCATGGTATGCACTATCCTATCATCTTCCACAGAATCCCTATATTCCACACCAAGGGCGTTGCTATGTCTTCAAATGATCTGGGGCTATAGCCCAGATGAGCTCTGTCACACACACTCTCTCTCTCTCTCTCTCTCTCTCTCACACATGCACTCCGTCTCTCTCACACACAGTCTCTCTCTCACACACACACTTTGTCTCTCACATACACACCTCAAGGCCTCTCCATGTCCTAGACGGTAGCCCTGAAATCTCGGGGCTAAAATATACTTTCGACCCAGAGTCTCCATTCAGTGATATGCAGGGGGATTCGGGGCTCTAACCCCAGTAGCCCACCCCTAGTGACACCACTGTTCCACACCCTCCTAGCATCACAGCCCACCATCTCTTATCATCTCCCCCAGCATCACACAACACTCTCTACCCATCCCCAAACGACACATAATTCCTTCTAGAAACAGAACCTCTTTTTATAATTCATTAGGAACACAATCTACGTTAAAATAAATTAACTGTATTACACACTATTAACTCCATTCAAAAGCCTTTAAAAAAGTGAAACGACAATAAAAAAAAAAATATTCCACTGATTCATGCTTAAAAACACACACAAAATTAAAATGTGTAGATAATTTTCTGGTGCATTAATCCTGCTAATCTAGTTTTGAAGTGTACTTTAGAGATTACGTTCCTTTTACTGTCACTTGCCATCTACGGCCCAGGGAGGACATTAAAAAATAAATTCCCATTAGCAGCCGTGGTGATTGCCTGTGATTAGTTAACACAAAATAGTTTTATTACCTTTTTAACCTTAATAATAACATTTTATCCACCACCTTTCTACCCGAGGGGGAGCTAACCTAATTGGCAGCTGGTAATAATCATTATTAACGCTCCAATGTAATGGTACTCATTTTATCGACTTTAGAAGGATGGAGGCTCTAGCTTTTAAGAAATAAGAATGTTATTTAGAAAAAAGTTAAATTTTATTCAGTTCAGTCTGTTGGTTTAATTCATTTTTTTTATCGAACTTCATTGGGTCTATTCATTAAAATTTGACTTTGGAGGTCGACTTTTAAAATGATTAAACCCTTGGCGACACAGGACGGACTGGGTCCGACCCGTGTGGTGAAGGCGTTAGTGACACAAGACGGACCTAGTCCTTCCTGCACCAAAACGAGCACTGAAAGCGATTTTCCAGTGCTCCAATGGTATTGCTACGAGGCTTCCGTTATCGAAGCATCGCGCAATACTAAAAAAAAATAACGTCCATCGGCATTTCGATTGCTCCGGAGAGTGATTGAAATACCGGTTTTAAAGGCACAGTGCCTTTAAACTACGGGCAGTGAAAAAAGAGCATAGGAAGCAGATTTAATCGCTTCCTATGGCTCTGTAAGTGTTGCTGACCTGCCTCTCAAGTCGAGGCAGTCAGCAACCCTAAAAAAAACACACAAAAAAACGCACGATCTTGGTCTCCTTGGTGAGCAAAAAAAATGTTGATGCCCCTCCCAAGTAGGTGCCATCCTATAGGACAGACTATTTCAATGCTCTTGACACTTTTCCAACCTCTGCTCTCAACTGACTGAGACCTCTCTAGTCTATATATATATATACTTCAGGTCAGCCCAATTGGCCACTCCCACTTAAATTGAAACCCGTTAAATTCCCGAGAGGGCTGCACACATGCAAAAAAAAAAAAAAATAATAAGTTTTTATTTCAGATACCCAGTTACAATACCCACAAATCCAATTTATCTAACTGGAGCTCCAGCAACGAAATTCTAATGCAAAATATTTGTTAAGCATAATTCTTCCCCCCTAGTAGAATTAATGATTTATTTATTTTCCTCTGTAAAAAGTAATTTATAATACCTGAGAACACAACATTTTGATTGTGAACCTTGCATATGACACCTGAAATCGGTGACCTGTGTAAACAGAATAAATCTATTTATTTATTTCTGTAATTGGAAAATTGCTGCCAATTAATTTCTTGCTCTCTCAAGGTCACCTCCGAGCCACATATAAGCTCCACGTTCTACGGTGTTTACTCATTGCTGCTCAAATATGCATAACACAGCGCTGGAGAAAATCAACATATAATCAATATTAAAAACAGATTAAGTCCCTAACAGGAAATATAAATATTTATATCGTGACAAGTGTAATATATCATACAAAACACTCTAAATATAGAAGCAAAACAACATATGTTGACTTATTATTATTATTAGTATGAATATTTTTGTGAACCTCGTTCAACTAGCACAAACATTTTGTAACATCTTGCGCTTTTTTTTCCTGATTTGCACCTCTTCTGTTTATTTTTATTTAGCGTGCATTTTTCCGGTTGCGCTAGTAAATTGCAATTAGATTTGCGCACGCTAAAGAGCTTTGCGAATATTTTGTGAAAAGTAATTCTTATTTGCGTGTGAAAATGACACCAGCTTTTAGCGAGCGCTATCAAAAGAGGTAGAAAAGATATTCGCAAACTTGCCTGTTTTTATTCGCCATTTGCTCGTATTTACTATCTGAGTGTTAAATGTTTAGTACATTGCAATAGGAGCAAAGCGCAAAAATAGTTTTGCACATAAAATATATTTGCGGGTTTTTTAGTACATGCCTCTCTATGGGGTCTGTAAGATTTCCATCGTGGGTGGGAAGTTGGTATTTATAAAAGTAATTTCCTGGGCCGTTCTAAAAGGGGAGCAGTTACCATAAAAACCAATGGAATGTTCCTGCACTGTAGACTATTTTTGAAGTTTGCCCCGCAATTATCTGTTATAAATACCCCCCACCCCCCTTTCCCCAATGTAACTAGTGACTTGGCCAGAAAAAGTTTAAAAAAATAAAATAAAACTTCCCATATAATGTGTAATAGCAGAAAAAAAAAATACACAGTAAAGTGTTAATAAAGCAATACGTGCAAATCCACACTAGAACGCAAGGCTTTCTGTGAAATGAAAGATATGTTGACGGATTATCTGCGCTGGAGTAGAACATTCCAAGCGTATATTTTTCACAGCTGGAGGTTTAGATGGAAGGGTTTAAGGGGAAGTAACTTGCAGATGATAATAGTGCAGATTACATTTGGGAAACTGGACATTACGGTGACTAGGAGACGGGGGTGGGGGGGGTGAATGCTTCACGCTGTTTAATTTGGGGTGTCCTGTCTGCCATCGTTCAGAGTGACAGGTGACACTGAGACAGATATAGAGAGTGGGTTGCACAATACTTCTCCCATTTAGCTGCATTGGAGAACTCGGCTACATTGGCCTAATGTTTGAATTTCCCATCTCAGTATCCTGGAATTCTCTCTTTATTGAATCAACCCTTAAAGGACAACCAAAGGTTTTTTTTTTGTTTTTTTTTAACCCTTGCTTCCTGCAAGGAAGTCCTGCTGGTATCTTAAAGGGACACTAAACATTATTTTTCCCTTGTGCTTCTAATATAGAAGCACAAGTGGAATTTTAGTTGTCCCTAGTATGAGGATAAACTCGCGTGTACTTTTGAAAGGAAGCAGGCAGTAATCTGGTCGACGACTCGTTTTTGCATGGGATGAGTAGGGGGACCTTAACTAGGACCCCCCCCTCCTGCTGATTCCATGCAAAAATTGCATTCGGCTGTCAAGCCTCCAGGGTCTAGGACACTTGTTCGCCGCAGCTTCATCGCTGACAGTTCAGCGCGGCAGTTAGAACGCTGAACTGTCAGCAATGAAGAATAACGCGGCCGTTTGATCGCGGCCGTGGCTATGTAAGAGCTGACAGTTCAGTGCTGAACTGTCAGCTCTTACAAATGTAAAAGTAAAACAAAAATAACCCCCCCTAATAAATGATTCCCAAACCCCAATACTAAAAATGACCCCAATACTAAAATTAACCCCCGAACCCTAATACTAACCCCCTAAACCCTTATACTAACCTCAGAACCCTAATACTAACCCCCTAAACCCTTATACTAACCTCCAAACCCTAATACTAACCCCCTAAACCCTAATACTAACCCCCTAAACCCTAATACTAAAATTAACCCCTTGAACCCTAATACTAAAATTAACCCCGAACCCTTATTTTAAAATTAACCCCTAAACCCTAATTCTAAACCCCTAAACCCTAATTCTAACCACCCTTTAACTAAAATAGGTAAAATACTTACCTTTAGCGATGAAATCTCCAGCGACGATCTGTGTTGTGCTGCAGAGTCGCCGGTGAAGAGGCTGCGCAGAAGCAGCCGCGATGAAGAGTCCTATCCCCAAGCCTCCACTCTGTTTGACTGTGCACCTGCTGACGTTTGTCAGCACGCGACAATCAGGAACTGCTGTGTCTCTCATGTGAGACACAGCAGTTAGTAAACCCGCATGTATCTATTAACGTACACGTAAGGTTTACTTAATTCTACCGGGACATGGTTTGTTTAAACCTTAGCCCACCAATAGCGCAACAGCTCCTCGACCCAGGTTACGCCCCCAGACCTCTTCCTTCTACTCAGACTTGCCGCGAGTGGCAAAAGATAAAATCGAGGCCGTGGATGTGACCTATATCGCGGATGCAAAGCTGTGAAACAGCGGGGGAACCGGTGTCTGGAGGCGCCCTAGGGTGAGAAGGCCCCCAGCGTCAGATAGGATGGGGAACTGACAAATAGATGCAAAAATGAAGAGCCTTTTGTCACTAGTGCGGAGTAAACCAGATGTGTATCTTTACACAGTTTACTGTCAGATCTAATGCCTGATTTTTGTCTTGTCGTTACCCTTGAGTGATCACCTCCAGGCTAGAATTCTAGTTTGCCTTCCTCAATATAAAACAAGTGATAATTTTTTCTATTACACTTCAGGCCGCTAGTTATTTATTTATTCATATTGTATGCTAATTGGCTTCAAGATTTAGTGTTGGCCTAACAAGAAAAATAAAAAAAAATAAAAATAACATTACTTTCTACATAAATACAGTTGATAATGTGTATGCGGGATTAGGTACAAACAAACTATGTGATTACTGTCTAAACAGCAATCAGCGACAACATAAAAACATTAAATACGGCAGAACAGGCCTGGCAATTGTCATTTGACGATCATGTACCAGTGTTCATTGGCAATTAAACACTATGTAATGCTTTCAGTTTTAAAAGGATGTAATGCAGCACATTTGTCTTACACGGATCAGTGAGATAGATTGCTACCTCTTCCTCTTTAAAGTTGCACTCCAGCCATCAAGTTTGATGTGTCTAGTAGGGTTTAAAAGAACACTACAAGCATCAAATTAACACTGTTTGTCTGCTAGTTTTTAACCTGTATGCTGTACTGGGCTTTTCATGCATACATATACATACAGGTGTCCCTTAGGAATCTCTGGCAATGTTGCCTGCTTTAGCGTCCGTCCCTTTGTTTTTGGATGCTTGCAAGAGAATCCGTACAGATGCACTGGGTCATCAGTAACTACTTAACTCAGTGCCTTCTTGTTTTGTGTTTTGACAGAAGTGATTGGAGAGGTAGAAGTTTTTTACATTGCATTCTTGCAGTGTGCATCCCTATGCATCTCTATCGGAGAGTACAGATTGGCTTCCAGGACATGCTTGGACTTTTTTTTTTCTTTTTCTTAATCTACAGATCAAGTGGCTGGCTGGATCAGTCTCCAGGAGAAAGATTGCAAAAGGTATAATTTAAAGTTAAATATTACAAAAAAGAAAAAAATACCCCTACGCTTTCCAAATCTTTTATTTTTATTTTTCAAGTGTCATTTTTAATCCACATCTATTTGTAAAGTTTTCCCCCAGATTGGAGTGATTCTTTAACCTGTACATGATACAGATATTTTGCATACAGATGTCTGCAGATATTTGTATGCAAAAAATCGGTATCATATTGACTTTCCCATTGCTTCTGTTTACAAGCAGCAGACCGTTCATCTGAACAAGGGAGATGGGGGTTAGAACAGAAACATTAAACAATTGCAGAGTCCAACTCGTTCAAACCAATTGTTAGCATAGAAACCAAAAAAACCATCTGCCACACCCTAAGAAAAGTTAAAATACAAATGAAATGATCTGGAGATTTGGCATTGGTGAAAAGAGGTGGCGTATGTCCCAACATAGGCTAATTGTGTGCATGTGAGCTTCAAATTAGGGTGAACATATTAGGGTGAACATGGATAGGGCCTTATCATTGTCTGCAAAGACCCTCCTTGTTAGTGGCTGGAGCCTATTTAATGATTTATCAGGTCCTAGATATTCTAGTACTTTGGAAGCAATTTATTCATATATCACCAATATCAAAATGTAGACACAACAGCCACATTTAAAAAACATTTTAGTCTCCATTTATTCATTTTTCTTGTAATTCCAAGATGTTGGGTCCCACAAAAAAATCTTTAAAACAACAAGAAAAGCCCAGAGAGGCCATGTATTTTCAATATTTTTCTGACTTGTTTTCTCGATATAACAAGTTGTTTTCTCATGATAGCCAGTTTGAATTCGTTAACATGCACCTTTTAGTTGTTTTCTTGAGATAACAAGTTTATTATCATGAGAAAACAACTTGTTATCTCAGGAAAACAAGTCAGAAAAATATAAAAAAATACATGGCCTCTCTGGGCTTCCGTAGTTAACACCAACTTCCAAGCTCTGTTGAAAGAACAAAATGTTACTCTTGACATTTTCTATGTCATATTTTCCTCTTTACTGATTGTGTAACTTGAGTTATAGTGTGTTACTTTTTACTCATAAAAGTTTCCTGCGACTGCTTGTAAATGTCAGTATTATCTCTCTTGTGAGAGTTTATTGATCCTGTAATGATTTTAAGAAGAAAAGGTAGATGGTAATTAGTAAAACAGTTTAAAACACGGAAATTGTTGTGAAATTGTTTTATAACTAGTTATAAAAACTAACACTCAATTAAAAAATATATAGTTATAAAAATGTATATTTTGTTTATTAAAAACATGTTTATTATGTGACACATATTATGTTAGAGGTATTGGGGGTCATGTACTAAACAAGTTCAGTGGGGAAAAAAGTAGGTAAAACATGAGTAAGGAGCAATTTGCGACTATTTGCAACATTGTGCGCTTGTTTTCCCTGATTTTCGCCTTTTCCGTTTACTTTTATTTAGCGTGCATTTTTGGTTGCGCTAATAATTGTGCACGCTAAAGAGTTTTGCGGATATTTTGTGAAAAATAATTCTTATTTGCGTGTTAAAATTACACCAGTTTTTAGCGAGCGCTATCAAAAGAGGTAGAAAAAATATTCGCAAAATGGCCTGTTTTTCGTATGTACTATATGTGTGCTAAATGTTTAGTACATCGCAAAAGGAGCAAAGCACAAAAATTGTTTTTCACATAAAATATATTTGCATTTTTTATTGCATGCCCCTCATTATTGTACAATATTTTGCAGTTACTAATGTCTCTAAGCACATATTAAAAAATCTGCAAAAATTTTGCTTTATTTCAAAATACATTTTTACATTTTCTCACCTCTTTAAAGTGCACTTGCTATGTACACATGACACCTCAAGTTCCCCAGAAGGGAACATCAACTATATATAGTGATGGTTAAAGGGACGGTATCACCTACACATTGCTTTTGCTGTGCACGTAGAGAATAAAACATGACTGAAAATTATCTATATATAATGTTAGCAAAACTGCAAGAAAATGCCTAAATTAGGCAATGTGTTTTAAAAGTGTCTGTGGAGTCTCCGGCTTATGACATCACCTGTGGCCTGATGGGCAAAGGTGGTACTGTCCCTTTAACATTAGCACTGCAGTCTGTAGGCTGACTGAGCATTATAGGATATATTTAGTCCCCAAAACAGTTTGCTTATAAATGTGCATCTCTATTTATATTGGTCTTGTCTGTTTATATCTGAAACTAGTTAGAAAGACAGACAAGATAGTAAATGTTTCCTGCACAGCTATTAAGAGGGCCAGCCTTAGGGGTCTGTGACCTGTGCGAGCACACAGGGCGCAACACTCCAGGGGGAGCACACTGTTAGGGTAAATTTATATTTATTGTGTTAACACATAACAAGAGTTAATTCAGCATTGGAAGAGTTAACTTCAGGGAAGGGTTAAACCCCCCTCCCCTATTGGAGGGAGCACATTCTTTGTCTGTGTCTATCACATAATCTACACACATAGACAGTCAGTCTCCTTCCTATGTAATAAACCTAATGATGCCAGACATTATATGTGTCAAGCCTAGGTTAGAGGAAAAGATGTATAGGAGAAATGACCTAGGGGTCATATCCTGTGTCTGCATCTCTGGAGTTTTGTATCCCTTAGTAGAACCATAGATAGATTACTGTTAGTTAATTATATAACTATTTGTAACATGTATGTATTCTATGTCCACTCCCCTTTTCTTTGTCCCCCAATTATGTTACGCCAGCCAACCCTTGTTGCTTCTATATAAGTGCTTGTCTTTACAATAAACCTTAGAGTTACTTAACGAACGACCTCTGTGTCAGACTTGAGTTACTCTCCGAACGCGTTCGCTGATGTGTTTCCAACTCTCACCACGTGAATCCAAATCAGAGTGATACATTGCCGTATACCAGAGACTGCTGATAGAGACCTAAGACGAATTGGTCCCTTTCAATTTGGTGTCAGTAGTGGGATTCAGACAGGCCGGGTGAGTGCATGTGTATTATTATACATCTCTGACTTACCTGTGTTTCTCTGAATTCTTAATAATTTGTGACAGTCTCTGTGTTAAAAAGAAAAAAAAACCCTGTGTACTAATAGTAGAGGCAGATAGCACCTGTCTATTAAGTGTTAGTTTTTAAAATACTGAGGTAGGTTCCAGTATAAGCTGATGTTGTACCGGCTAATAGAGAGTCATTATTGAGGATAGTCCAATAATTTTAAAAGGCTCTAAGTCACTGATAGTTTTTTTAGTGAAACCCTTGATACAGTTCCAGGGTGTTAAATAAATCCAGGGTGTTTTGATAATATAGAATTACGGCATTGATTTTCTAAATTGTACATTGAATTTTTACATATTCCGTGGTGAGAGGGGAGCATCAATTAAGTGCACAAAACTGTATTATAGACTGTGTATTGATAAATTGTTATATTGTTTAGTTGGGTTGGTTTGTAACATAATGGGACAGAGAGTCAGTGATTTATCAACTGAAAAATCTGTGAAAGGTAAATTAAAGGATGAGTTAATTAAAATATTAACTGTTGTAGCTCTATCACAGAAACCCCAAGTTATTTGTCCTCTAAGCAGATTACCCCTGTACACTAAGCTGCGAGCAGGAGCTGCAAAGTTTTCTCTGACTTCAGGTTCAGAGAGGGGGAACAGGGGGGAGAATCCCTGCACTTGAGATGCACTAGAGACAGGACAGGGAAAGATAGAATCACATGTACCATTTCTAACTGTGGGAGATCAGGTTGTGTTGCAATCAGTTGATCCAAATGTTGTCAGAGGACAAAAGGATGCCCAGACCCCTATGTAAATCCCAGAGGTATGGTTAAATATTTGAAGAAAATGACTAATGGTATATTGCTTACAGGAGAAGACATCCACTTCTGTTTAGACAAACTAACTAGTGGTTGAATGCAGAATATGTCAAGTGTATGTGGGATCATGTGGTGGAGTATTGTGAAGTACAAGGTAGAACTCTTATTAACAAGGGTAAATCTATATAACCTAAGAGTCCTGTCCCACAGAAAGCTAAGCCAGAGTCGCTGTGTCCAGCACTCACTGTTTGCTCAGAGCCCCCACAGTACAGCACAGCATGCACATTGTCAGGTAAGGAGTTAACAGCTGTGTCTGTGGCCATAAGGTATGTTTGATTTGTCTCACAATCAGTACAAAGTGTTTAAAGGTTACTGTAGAAATTGAATGTATAAAGTATATGAGTATTATAACATTGCATTGTTAATCTGAAATATAAGAGTGTTCAGTCTAGTGTGTCTGGGACACATATAAGTAAGAAGATAATAGTTCTGAACTTAAGCTGTGTAACAGAGGATACAGATCCTTCTGTAAAACATATTGAAGATTAGAGTCTCATGTCTGTAACTCCCAAGTACACTGTATCTTGGTGTTTTGGATATGTTAGCTGTGCAAGTGGATAAGACCATAGAAGCTGTGGCATAATTATGTTTAATGTTGTCATTAGGAGAATTGTCGTTATTGTTTAAATATTTGCATAAGTAATTTTTGCAACTGCTATTCTTTAAGATACAATGTATCTTTATAAGTGATGTCTGCGCAAATGGGCAATTGTGTTACAGTAAAAGTCTCTAATATTTTACCACAAGAGTAGAGACATGTCCTAGTTTTGTGTCAACAGCCCCAAAGCAGCAGTCGTGTTTTATAGAGATGTAACAAAAGCAAGTATTTTATATTTAGTGGAGTACAGAAGACGTATCTTATGGATCACTCAAAGAGCGCTCAATAAAAATAGGCATGTTTTGCCGCTAGTATAAATTTTTTGAGTGATTTTCAAGGGACCGTCTTCTGGGTTATATTCATCAGTGTGATGAGAAGTTTTATAGTAATTGAGTTCTAGCAGAAAAGTAACAAAAGTTACTGAAGTTTTGTGTTATTTTTGGTAAGAAAAGTTGCAGAGTTGTTTTACTTTGGCATGGTCAGTAATATTCGTGGTATGCATTGTTTTGGAATTAATTTGCTACTGCATTTGTGTAACTGTATCTTTAAGTAAGAAAAATAAAAATATTTGTGTGTAAAACAGTAAGAGTCATATAATACCCAAGGTCTTTCTTGGACATCATGTTAAATATACATGATCAATCCAGTGGATAGTATAACAACTGTATTATTTATATATTATATGTATTATATATTTATGTATTATATTCAAATCATTATTTGATTTTTAGATAGGTTTATTTTTATTCAATCTTCATATTCAGAGGCATTTTGCTAAATTCTGAGAGTAAAAAGAAATATTCTCTATCACTGTATCAATGTTATTTGCTGTGAATCTTCCCAGTTGTATATCTTTTGGGATATTTTATAATACTGGCTCAGGTTATAGCTTTATGTTCTAGCAAAGGACACTAATACTTGTTTAAAGACTCTAAACATTTAACAGGTTTTACATGTTACCTATTTGAAATGTTTATTTATTTAGGGTACATTCTTCCTTTTTTATTTAGGTGTCTTGACAAGTATATCATTTTATGTAGGTTGGAAGGACTTTTGTATTTGAATTTTTAGTGTATGTTGAAGATGGGTTTTGATTGTTCCCAAGATAAGATATCATGTTTTCCAACACTCTAGATAAAATAGATATGAGAAGATGTCTTCATTTTAAGTTATTAATAGGTACAGATTTGCTTTAGATTTAAGTAGAATTTAAGAGTTGGTATCAGAGAAAGACTTGAGTAACGTTTATTTGTAATATGTTAAGGAGTGAATTTTATACTTAAAGATAAGCTGTTAAAGTCTTTGTGGGCAGAGTGCTGGAGTTAGATGGTGTTTGTATTTTGTAAAAGGTCAGATGTCATGTTGCACATAAGTAAAAAGAGAAGACGTTATGGGCTAAGAATATGACAGTTAGGATTTACAAGTCAATATTAATTTGAGAAGGAAATAAATGGTACATAGCAATAAGAGGCAGAGTTTTTAGTTTATACTGAAAAATATTGATCAGTATTTTAAAGGAGTCCCCTGCCCATCAAATATAATAACTTGCATATACAGTAATTGTTTTATCTTTTTAGTGTGACCAGAATTATTTTTACAGCGCAACTTATATTGTTGGTGATACATGAATATAATGTTCAAACTATAGGAAAATCACATTGCCAGCTGGAGAGCAATAGATATTTAAATAAATACAGAGCTAACACCTCTAACATGTTTATATACAGTAAATATATCCATGGTATTTGTTGCATTCTAATGTTTGTTATAATTAAGGCAAAGTACCCCATGTGATACATGGTGAGAGAATATTGAGATTTTGTTTAACATTTTAGATACAAGACAAGTTTGTAATAAATGAGAATGTCAGTGATTAGTGGAAAGAATTAGCAAGTGTCCTGTTCTTAAACATGCTGTGGTTTTGGACTTGTAGGAGTTAATGTGATAAATTAAGACAGTTTTTGGTGTGTATAAAAAAGAGAGAGAAAAGTTCACCCAGAAACCCCCCTTTGTGTCCCCTTCTATCTGCTAGTCTAATTGCAGATAAGAGAGTTGTAGCAGTGGCTGCAAAAGTATTTCTTTGTGAAGGGAGGGGAATGGGGGCGAAATTATTTTCTGTGCTATGGTTATGATAATATTTTGTTTAATTCAAGAGATACATTTTTTTGTTGTCAATAATTTTGATGAAGAACATTGCATCAGTTGTGAATTCTTTATATAATATTTATTTTGACAGGCCATGCCTGTTAGTTCTATTGAAGTAGCTCCAGTCTATACTGATGTTGTTTCAGAGTTTACTGATTGAGCCAGATTATTACTGATGCAGTTCCAGTAAGAGGTCTTAATCACTAATGAAGTGCTAGTGATTATTTACAGTGAGTGATATTAGTTCTATATTACACTCATCATGCTCAGTCAGGAGAATTATAAAAGGATAATAATATTGTTAAAGAACATAAGAGTGGTCCAATTATTTTGGGACACAAGATAGGAGTCATAATATTAATAATGATATTTTAATGTAAAGCGAATAAGTCAAAATGTTTTATGAAATATTGCATGTTACTAACTGGAATATTTTGAGTTTTATTTCCATATAGATTAAAGCTGTACAGTCAACAAAAGACAAGTTCAAAGTGCACCAACGAATCTATTGCTGATAAAAGATTATTTCTAAAGAAAGAAAAAGTTTATTTTAAAAGAAGAAATACTTACAATACAAGTAAAGAAAGGATCCTAACAAAGTCTACTGAAATATTGTTGTGAAAGTTGTTCAAATCAACTCCTGGATCCACGTTATTTGCATAAAGCACATTCCTGTACTGACAAACAGGCCAACAAAGGAGCAGCATGGTAGTGTCTTGATGGGCATAATAATCCCTGACCACTAGCCAACATAAGCTGAGTCGTCACCCTAGGGAAACTTGCAAACAAATCAACCAGGAGTCTATAACAGATACAACAGATACAACAGTCTACATAAGATCATCATTGTTGGGAAGTATATTTTCATTGAGTATATATGTATACAATTATTAATGATGATTTGTAATCTTTGTGGTAAAGATTTGTTTAATTGTGATATTATGGGTCTGTTAAGAGTATAGTGAGATTTTCAGATTTAACAATTAGACTGACTCACTCTATCAAACACAATTGAGTCGACCCGTAAAGAAATTGTATTTTGATAATCTTTTTGTGAAATTTTGTATAGAGAATGTTAGGAAGCTTCTCAGATACTTTAAAATAAGTTCGTTTTTATAAGAGAGTTTAATCAAGAAAGATTATGGATTTGAGGAGTAGGTTAAAAAGTGTTCACAGGTAATCCGTGAGATCCCCTGGGACTGGGAAATTGGCTAGGATCACTTGGAGCGAAACTTGTAAGTGGTTTGGCATGTGTGAGATCAGTGTTGCTAATTGTCTGCGTTTATGTTGTTTATTTCAAGGGTCTCATCCTCAAGTGCATCCCGACCACTGACATCATGCCCCTACGAGAAGACTGGAAGACACTGCTCAGATATTCCCCATTATGGAAGCTTACAGTGCAACTAAGCTGGATGACCAACCAATGTGTGAAAACGAGGAAGTGTGCCTTATCACTTTGGATACAATGATTGTGTTGACCAGGCAACTCCTGATGGTTATCCTTAAAAACAGACAATGTCAATTTCTAAGAATAAAAGGGGAGAAGAGTATGAATATTATATGGACTGTAGGGGCCTCTGGAGTCATGTCGTGGATGGGAGACCATATTGTTTTGTCCGCTGCCATTTCGTCTGACTGCCGCTTTGTGTTCTGAATGCATGCCATGTTGTGTGTTCTGAATGCATGCCATGTTGTGTGTTCTGAATGCATGTTCTCAGTTTTTCTTTAAGTCCGTAAAGTATTCAGCCAACAACAGTCCTTGGGAATCAAACTCCGGATTAATATGTTTTATTTTTACATGCATCTATTGGCTTTAGAGAATTGCTAACTAATACCCTTATTAGGCAGGGTAAGAGGAGCAATGAACAATAGATATTTCATTTAGTTTTGTGACTACATGTGTTTTTGGGTCCTCAGGTCATGCCATTATGTAACATTATGTAACATATTTAGTTATGGCAGGCTTTCCATATTTAAGAGAGAGATACTATGATTTTTTTTAGATTGTAAGTCCAATATCTCTGCTTAGCAAAGCCGAGGTCTGCTCAGTCGCCAAAGGTCTAAACCTAATCTCGCAAGTTATTAAAGAGTTAATGTTAGATGTCAGTATTGTCCTGAGGCAGTCCGGTAAAACAGGACAGCCATAGTTGGTTTTTTAAAGCGTTATTATGGATGTGGGATTTTTGATTGCATATGTTGTTTTAATTTATCAGACCACTCCAATTTTATCTAACAGTAGTTATATATAAGAGATGTGGTTTCAGATATCAGGTAGGCCACAGGTTTTGATTGGACATTTGGAATATGCTCATGGTTAGGAGATATGGGAAATAAGATAGTTATATGCATTGATTTAGTAATAGTATCTATAGGTGCCTTTTATATAATTGTAAGGTGTGCTAACTGCATCAATGCTAAGGGCCTGAAATCTGTAAAGAGAAAACCTGTAGAAACAGTGGCCTGTTATAATTGTTATAATTATGTTGTAATGGGTAAAAGAGTGGAACTGTTAGGGTAAATTTATATTTATTGTGTTAACACATAACAAGAGTTAATTCAGCATTGGAAGAGTTAACTTCAGGGAAGGGTTAAACCCCCCTCCCCTATTGGAGGGAGCACATTCTTTGTCTGTGTCTATCACATAATCTACACACATAGACAGTCAGTCTCCTTCCTATGTAATAAACCTAATGATGCCAGACATTATATGTGTCAAGCCTAGGTTAGAGGAAAAGATGTATAGGAGAAATGACCTAGGGGTCATATCCTGTGTCTGCATCTCTGGAGTTTTGTATCCCTTAGTACAGGGGTCCTCAAACTACGGCCCGCGGGCCACATGCGGCCCGCCGAGGACATTTATGTGGCCCGCGGGGGGTGCTGCCGGCACCCCCCCCCTCCGCACTGTTTACTTTTTTTTTTCTTTCTGGCAAAAAAAAATAAAAAAAATCACCGCGACGTTACGTCACATCCGGATCCGGTAACTGTTTCCCTCCTCAACAGGAGGACACTGCGCGAGACGTCCGGGGACACAGCAGCTGGAGGTAAGTGATGTGGAAGCGGGGGAGGAGGGAGGGATAACGAGCACTATTCCTGGGCTCTGACTGGCACAATATTCCAGGGCATCTGAATGGCAAAATATTCCTGGGCATCTGAATGGCATAATATTCCTGGGCATCTGAATGGCATCATATTCCTGGGCATCTGAATGGCATCATATTCCTGATCATCTGAATGGCATAATATTCCTGGGCATCTGACTGGCATAATATTCCTGGGCATCTGAATGGCATCATATTCCTGATCATCTGAATGGCATAATATTCCTGGGCATCTGAATGGCAAAATATTCCTGGGCATCTGACTGGCATAATATTCCTGGGCATCTGAATGGCATAATATTCCTGGGCATCTGACTGGCATAATATTCCTGGGCATCTGAATGGCAAAATATTCCTGGGCATCTGACTGGCACAATACTCTTGGGCATCTGAATGGCAAAATATTCTTGGGCATCTGACTGGCATAACATTCCTGGGCATCTGACTGGCATAATATTCCTGGGCATCTGAATGGCAAAATATTCCTGGGCATCTGAATGGCAAAATATTCCTGGGCATCTGACTGGCATAATATTCCTGGGCATCTGAATGGCAAAATATTCCTGGGCATCTGACTGGCATAATATTCCTGGGCATCTGAATGGCAAAATATTCCTGGGCATCTGAATGGCAAAATATTCCTGAGCATCTGACTGGTATAATATTCCTGGGCATCTGACTGGCATAATATTCCTGGGCATCTGACTGGCATAATATTCCTGTGCATCTGACTGGCATCATATTCCAGGGCATCTGACTGGCAAAATATTCCTGGGCATCTGACTGGCATAATATTCCTGGGCATCTGAATGGCAAAATATTCCTGGGCATCTGAATGGCAAAATATTCCTGGGCATCTGACTGGTATAATATTCCTGGGCATCTGACTGGCATAATATTCCTGGGCATCTGAATGGCATCATATTCCTGGCCATCTGACTGGCATCATATTCCAGGGCATCTGACTGGCATCATATTCCAGGTCATCTGACTGGCATCATATTCCAGGGCATCTGACTGGCATCATATTCCTGGGCATCTGACTGGCATCATATTCCTGGGCATCTGACTGGCATCATATTCCTGGGCATCTGACTGGCATCATATTCCTGGCCATCTGACTGGCATAATATTCCTGTGCATCTGACTGGCATCATATTCCAGGGCATCTGACTGGCAAAATATTCCTGGGCATCTGACTGGCATAATATTCCTGGGCATCTGAATGGCAAAATATTCCTGGGCATCTGAATGGCAAAATATTCCTGGGCATCTGACTGGTATAATATTCCTGGGCATCTGACTGGCATAATATTCCTGGGCATCTGAATGGCATCATATTCCTGGCCATCTGACTGGCATCATATTCCAGGGCATCTGACTGGCATCATATTCCAGGTCATCTGACTGGCATCATATTCCAGGGCATCTGACTGGCATCATATTCCTGGGCATCTGACTGGCATCATATTCCTGGGCATCTGACTGGCATCATATTCCTGGGCATCTGACTGGCATCATATTCCTGGCCATCTGACTGGCATCATATTCCTGGGCATCTGACTGGCATAATATTCCTGTGCATCTGACTGGCATCATATTCCAGGGCATCTGACTGGCAAAATATTCCTGGGCATCTGACTGGCATAATATTCCTGGGCATCTGAATGGCAAAATATTCCTGGGCATCTGAATGGCAAAATATTCCTGGGCATCTGACTGGTATAATATTCCTGGGCATCTGACTGGCATAATATTCCTGGGCATCTGAATGGCATCATATTCCTGGCCATCTGACTGGCATCATATTCCAGGGCATCTGACTGGCATCATATTCCAGGTCATCTGACTGGCATCATATTCCAGGGCATCTGACTGGCATCATATTCCTGGGCATCTGACTGGCATCATATTCCTGGGCATCTGACTGGCATCATATTCCTGGGCATCTGACTGGCATCATATTCCTGGCCATCTGACTGGCATCATATTCCTGGGCATCTGACTGGCATCATATTCCTAGGGATCTGACTGGCATCATATTCCTAGGCATCTGACTGGCATCATATTCCTAGGCATCTGACTGGCATCATATTCCTGGGCATCTGACTGGCATCATATTCCTGGGCATCTGACTGGCATATTCCTGGGCATCTGACTGGCATCATATTCCTGGGCATCTGACTGGCACACTATTCCCATTGAAATACTGGTAAGTTTGTTGATTTAACTTTACTTTAAATATTGTATTTGTTCTCGTTTTGTTCAAAATAAGATATATGCAGTGTGCATAGGAATTTCTTCATAGTTTTTATTTTTACTATAGTCCGGCCCTTCAACGGTCTGAGGGACAGTGAACTGGCCCCCTGTTTAAAAAGTTTGAACCCCTGCCTTAGTAGAACCATAGATATATTACTGTTAGTTAATTATATAACTATTTGTAACATGTATGTATTCTATGTCCACTCCCCTTTTCTTTGTCCCCCAATTATGTTACGCCAGCCAACCCTTGTTGTTTCTATATAAGTGCTTGTCTTTACAATAAACCTTAGAGTTACTTAACGAACGACCTCTGTGTCAGACTTGAGTTACTCTCCGAACGCGTTCGCTGATGTATTTTCCAACTCTCACCACGTGAATCCAAATCAGAGTGATACATTGCCGTATACCAGAGACTGCTGATAGAGACCTAAGACGAATTGGTCCCTTTCACACACATAACCAAAAAAAAGTTTGCTGGTAGAGGCACTGGCTGGGGAAATCAGAAGATCTCCCCTCATCAGCCCTTTGCAGCACTGATGGAACACACACACAGAGCTCTGTCCGTGCTGCTCGCGCTTCCTGTAAGTAGTTCGCATAGGGAGAGCGAGTGTCACGGACAGAGCTCTGTGTGTGTGTTTCACACACGGAGCTTATGCTGCGCACTGCTTCTAGTCAAGTAAGAAGGGGGTAGGAAGAGAGAGAATTGATGGGGGGAGAACTAATTGGGGATGGGAGATAGAACTGATGGGGAAGGGGACAGAGAACTTATGGGGGAGAGAGAACTTATGGGGAGAAAGAACTGATGGGGAGGAGGGGAGAGAGAACTGATGGGGCGGAGGGGAGAGAGAACTGATGGGGCAGAGGGGAGAGAGAACAGATGGGTCAGAGGGGAGAGAGAACTTATGGGGAGAAAGAACTGATGGGGAGGAGGGGAGAGAGAACTGATGGGGCGGAGGGGAGAGAGAACTGATGGGGCAGAGGGGAGAGAGAACTGATGGGGAGGAGGGGAGAGAGAACTGATGGGGCGGAAGGGAGAGAGAACTGATGTGGTAGAAAGAACTGATGAGGGGTAGAAAGAACTGATGGGGAGGAGGGGAGAGAGAACAGATGGGGAGGGGAGAAAGAACTGTTAGAGGGAGAAAGAAACAGTACAGGCATGGCGAGAGGTGGGGGAGTGAGAACAGATATAGGGAGGGGAAGGCGAGATAATAGATATGGAGACAGAGATAACAGACATGGGGAGAGGGGAAAAGATAGCAACATATTTGGGGAGCAGGAGGAGAGATAACAGACATGGCAAGGGAGTGGAAAGACATACATGGGAAGGGAGAGAAACATACATGGCAAGGCAGAGGTAATAGACAGACATGGGACAGGAGAGGAAAGAGGCAGACATGGGAAGGGAGAGGAGAGAGACAGACATGGAAAGGGGGGGGGGGGGGCACCACAGGGCACCTGAACACTTAAGGCCACCTCTGGCTACTAATACCTGCATTTTGTAATTCACTTTCTGTTTACGGGTCAGTTCATTGTCAGTGAATAACCCCAATTGTGAGCAGTCTATAGCAGAGCACTGATTGATGGGAGTTGAGTACTGTCCTCCCTTGCCACTCATTGCATCAGACACAAACCTATCCATGCCTGTATATTTTGTGGCAGTACATTTAACGATCTGAAACCAAATACCCGAAGCAGATCTCATTATCATTTCATTTGTGAATACTTGGATTGGTTTTATGGTTCTTATAAAATATGTTCACATCTTATCTTATAGCGCTGTAATGAGCAGTATAATGCATTTCCAGATATATGGTGCAACTCATTTCTTTTATGACTATTGATTACTATGAAAAAAATATCCATTACGTGAACATAATTTAATGTACTGCTACCTGTTTCTTCCATGTATAATGCCACCTTCCAACCCCTCGACCCTCTATGTCCCCAGTTGTCCACGAATTCAGACTGTGTGCGGAAGACACCTTCATGGTCCCCCTCATTGCCTGGGCTAGTGGGCTTAGTAGGAAGAATGCCCCCTCTCCTCACTCTAACCTCTCCATCACCCTATCTTTCCCCCAATGTTATTACTACTTTTTTTTTTTTACTGCTCTACTGTATTAAACTGTACCAAAAATCTATAAAAATGTATTGATAAAAAAATAAAAATAAATATCAATTAAGAAAACTGATACCTTAACAGGGAGGGGGGT
Source organism: Pelodytes ibericus (assembly GCA_036172795.1). Classification (NCBI taxonomy): domain Eukaryota; kingdom Metazoa; phylum Chordata; class Amphibia; order Anura; family Pelodytidae; genus Pelodytes; species Pelodytes ibericus. The sequence goes on from CM069862.1 coordinate 15,281,731, forward strand.
AGTTAACTGGTTAGCTATACAGGGAGTGCAGAATTATTAGGCAAATGAGTATTTTGACCACATCATCCTCTTTATGCATGTTGTCTTACTCCAAGCTGTATAGGCTCGAAAGCCTACTACCAATTAAGCATATTAGGTGATGTGCATCTCTGTAATGAGAAGGGGTGTGGTCTAATGACATCAACACCCTATATCAGGTGTGCATAATTATTAGGCAACTTCCTTTCCTTTGGCAAAATGGGTCAAAAGAAGGACTTGACAGGCTCAGAAAAGTCAAAAATAGTGAGATATCTTGCAGAGGGATGCAGCACTCTTAAAATTGCAAAGCTTCTGAAGCGTGATCATCGAAAAATCAAGCGTTTCATTCAAAATAGTCAACAAGGTCGCAAGAAGCGTGTGGAAATACCAAGGCGCAAAATAACTGCCCATGAACTGAGAAAAGTCAAGCGTGCAGCTGCCACAATGCCACTTGCCACCAGTTTGGCCATATTTCAGAGCTGCAACATCACTGGAGTGCCCAAAAGCACAAGGTGTGCAATACTCAGAGACATGGCCAAGGTAAGAAAGGCTGAAAGACGACCACCACTGAACAAGACACACAAGCTGAAACGTCAAGACTGGGCCAAGAAATATCTCAAGACTGATTTTTCTAAGGTTTTATGGACTGATGAAATGAGAGTGAGTCTTGATGGACCAGATGGATGGGCCCGTGGCTGGATTGGTAAAGGGCAGAGAGCTCCAGTCCGACTCAGACGCCAGCAAGGTTGAGGTCGAGTACTGGTTTGGGCTGGTATCATCAAAGATGAGCTTGTGTTTCCTTTTCGGGTTGAGGATGGAGTCAAGCTCAACTCCCAGTCCTACTGCCAGTTCCTGGAAGACACCTCCTTCAAGCAGTGGTACAGGAAGAAGTCTGCATCCTTCAAGAAAAACATGATTTTCATGCAGGACAATGCTCCATCACATGCGTCCAAGTACTCCACAGCGTGGCTGGCAAGAAAGGGTATAAAAGAAGAAAATCTAATGACATGGCCTCCTTGATCACCTGATCTGAACCCCATTGAGAACCTGTGGTCCATCATCAAATGTGAGATTTACAAGGAGGGAAAACAGTACACCTCTCTGAACAGTGTCTGGGAGGCTGTGGTTGCTGCTGCACGCAATGTTGATGGTGAACAGATCAAAACACTGACAGAATCCATGGATGGCAGGCTTTTGAGTGTCCTTGCAAAGAAAGGTGGCTATATTGGTCACTGATTTGTTTTTGTTTTGTTTTTGAATGTCAGAAATGTATATTTGTGAATGTTGAGATGTTATATTGGTCTCACTGGTAAAAATAAATAATTGAAATGGGTATATATTTGTTTTTTGTTAAGTTGCCTAATAATTATGCACAGTAATAGTCACCTGCACACACAGATATCCCCCTAAAATAGTTAAAACTAAAAACAAACTAAAAACTACTTCCAAAAATATTCAGCTTTGATATTAATGAGTTTTTTGGGTTCATTGAGAACATGGTTGTTGTTCAATAATAATATTAATCCTCAAAAATACAACTTGCCTAATAATTCTGCACCTGTAAAGTCAGTAAACTGAACTAATCAAATACTTTTCAGATTAGTATAGAACACAGCACAATGTTTCTCCTTCTCTATATTTAGCTTGTCCAAACAAACAAGCTATTTTGCATTTATTTTAAATACATTTTCCCTGGCATACCATTCACATTAAAGGGACAGTCTAGTCCCCAAACTCACTTTGGTGCAAGATGAAGATTACTGCTTGTATAGTGCACAGGTTTTATCCCTGTGTGATTTGATGCAGGCATTCTGTATAAATCACATTTTTAATATTTGACTCAAGCCCTCCCCAGTGATTACTCTGCATGTTTACTGCAGGTGCTGCAGCACTTATTGTATAGACACTGAGGATATAAAATGTTGTTTCATTTAGTCACTTCCTGTGCTGCTGGAATAGAATACATTGGTTGGCATGTATAAACACGGCGCAGATGCAGATTGCAGTAAATACTGGTGCAATCAGCGTGTGCACCAGTGTATAAAGCAGACTCGCAGGTGGTTGTGTTTTCTACACCGAATGCATCGATTTAGGTTGTGTCGGCGCTCATTGCGCCAGCCAAGTTTATGTTTAAAAGATACAGCACTGAAAAATGCATTATGTGTGTCAGACATCCCTCTCTCCCTCACTGCAAAGTGTCATGAGTTATAAAAAGAAGCTCAATCACTGTTAGACTTATTTAACAGAGATTGCACTTTTCTATGAAACTCCCGACAATTTGCAGTTCCGGAGTTTTTATACATGTCCCCAACTGTGTGGTCTCTAAGTGACCTTGCTCTTGTACACGGTAGGCTTTCTTAGTGCAACACATTTTCTGATGACATCACTAGAGAGACAGGAAATTCCATTAATTTAAATGAAATTATTCTCATAGGTTACTACAGGTAAGAAAAGAAAAGGAGATTTACTTTTCCTCAGCTAGTGTGGGCATTCCTTCTTTCTTGCAAACTGCTGTAATTTCACAATTTCATCTAGCTGTAAGTATTTTAGATTTCAAGCAATACTTTGTAAAGTACTTTGAAAGCACATTAATATGCATTAATATGTATAACATGCATTATGTGCACTAGACAGACCCTTTAAAGTCATCCTAAACATTGCTCATACTGTATATGTAGAGATTACAAATTGATGAAAAATCATCCATGTGTTGTGTTAACAGAATTGCAGCAAACACATAACATAAAAAATATATATGTTCTAAATCTGCCTGTGGAGTCTCCTGCTTATGACATCACCTGTGGCCTGATATGCTAATGAACAAATTGTCAACGAGAAATAGGTGATTTGCATATCAGGCCGCAGGTGATGTCATACACAGGAGACACCAACACAATGTATAGAAAATTGGTCATCCTTTTTTATTCTCTGCATTCACAGTACTAACAATGTAAAGGTTGACAGAGTATCTTTAACCCCTTCCCGACCTTATGACGAGTTAACTCGTCGTGCAGTCTAGCCGGCGGTGCGCTCCGTACGCACCGCCAGCTAGTCTGCAACGGGTCCAGGACTAAGCCTCGTACCCGAGGCAAAGCTCCTGGACCCGATCGGTGGATTTCCGGGCATGTGATTGAGTGATCACCGCGATAACATGCAAATTAGATGGCAAAGTCAATGTGTTCACACACTGCCTCTAATTCACTCTCTGTTCTTCACATTCTTATAGTGAAGCACAGAGAGTGACCTGTAAATAAAAAGAAATTAATTAAATACACAGAGGTTAAAAAAAAATGTAAAAAAAATTAACCCTTTCATTGCTGATCACAGTTTTTAACTGTGATCAGTTTCCTTCCACTTTATGGCCCTCATTTATTTATTTTTTTAACAGATTATTTTTTTTTTTACAATTTATAAAGTTTTTTTTAATAAATAAATGTAATTTTAATATATTTATTTAATAAAATGTAACCCCTGCATGCCTGTTGCATGATTTTTACTGATCTGACATCGCACTCTTCAGAGTTTTTTTCTGTCTTTTTTGTTATGGGGGGTTTGGGAACCAATATTTTTCTTTTTTATTAGTTAGTTAATTAGGGGGGATAAGTGGGTTGGTGTTGCACTAGTTGTGTAGCTTATTATTGGGAAAATAATGGGGAAAAACTTTTTTTTCCTCAAAAATTTCCTCTTTTATATGTATTTTTTAATACTAAAATGTAAATCATTTTTATGTATAGGGTATCAAAAGAAAGCTCTAACTGTCCTTTAAAAAACAACATATAACTTGTATGGGTACGTTAAATGAGAGAGAGGAAAATTATGTTTCAAAAACCGCGTATTAAAAATTGAAAAAGGCTCTGGTCCTTGGCCCAGGAAAATCCCTGGTCCTTAAAGGGTTAATTATAGGCTTCGCCTTAGAGGGAAGCAAATGGTTAAAGCAAATAGCTGAGTCACTGGACTAATCCTGTGTATAGAGTATTAAGTATCCACTGCATTTGAACACAAAGAAACTGAATTCTAGAAGCTCTACATAAAACTGTATACAAAGTATTAAGTAAACCAAAGATCCAATATATATTTATATCAAACCATACTGGCACATGTATTTTCTTTATGTTATTCTCTTTATGTTCTTTTTCTGTTCTCCTGCAATTTTACACTGAAAATAAATTAAGGGGGGCCTCCAAATTCACTGCCATCCAATAAGGAGGGTTTGGAGAGAGAGGGGCAGGGCTGTTTCTATAGCAACAGCTAGCGAATTGGAAGTTTTGAGGGACAAACTGATCCCTAGACAGATCAGATTATCTAAAAATAATAATAAATGCAAACATTGGAGGAGGTGCTGTCCCTTTAATAAACCTAGTTTATAATATGTTTGCTGTGTGTTGTTATATACAATGGAGCTTATTTTGTTAGTAGCCTTTGTTATCTGTTATTAACCTCTGCTGATTTAATACAATATTCTGCTGTTCTTATGGCTTCTCTCCATGTGGACAATGATTCTTTGTGTCCTTATAATATATATCCAGGTTCCAGTCCTTGGCAGGGCCGCTTTAAGACCCTAGTGGGCCCTGGGAAAAGTCTTTAGCAGTGGGCCCCCCTCGACCATATTTTTCTAAAGTCGCATTTTAAAAACCTGTATGCAAATGTAACATTTTTGATTTTACATGCAACTCTTTTCATATGACATTCAACTATTTGTATATGTAATAAAAATGTTATTGAAAAATAGCATTTCTTGTTTTTATTCCCTTCCTCTGCACCCACATTGCACCTACAGTACGTAACACAGCACCATACGGTGCCCACTGCACTTGTCATGCACCTATATTGCACCCACAGCAATTGGCTTGCACCCATTTTGCACCCACACAATTTGGCATGCCACAGTGTCACTTTGCCCCCCCAGAACATACCACAGTGTCACTTTGCCCCCCAGAACATACCACAGTGTCACTTTGCCCCCCAGAACATACCACAGTGTCACTTTACCCCACAGAACATACCACAGTGTCACTTTGTCCCACAGAACATACCACAGTGTCACTATCCCCCATAGTACATGTTATTTTGTCCCACAGAAAATTCCACAGCATTACTAAGAGGACATTGGAAAGATCCCATAATAAAGTGGATTCTCTACACTGGACTGAGTACAGCTATTTGATAAGCCCCAAACCATGTTTTTATTATATCATTATGATACATACATATCTCATATATGAATAAGATATATGCATTTATCAATGCACTTTTTACCCTGTATATAAGTTTATTGACATTTTATATGTATTGTGTTTACACTTTATATACTATTTTTTATATTACTTTTTTTTATCCATTTTTATATTATTTACACACGGGCCTGGAGCTCATGACCTATTTTCAATGTTGAAATTCTATGATAGCTGTTCTACTGTTACAACTTTATATCCAAATTGACTTTTATATATAAGCCCCCAAATCTTTCATTTCTATACTTGGACAGGGTATCAATGCACCAGCATGGTTTTCCAGAGTGTATCTGTTCTGTTTTTGTTTTTCAGTTTCGGATAGGGTTAGTGAGTGCCAAATAACCAGGGTGCTAGAGCTAGGACATCCACCCTTGGCACATGGGTGGACCCCAAACAGTTTGCTTTACCCAAATACAGTAAACATGTGATTATATCGACTATTTACATTGAATTGCTGTTGTATTTGCTCTATGAAGCCGAGTGCACAGTCACATTGTATCCCTCTGTTTACATGGCAGAGGTCATCGGATTAAATTGCACATGCTTTTTCACGCCTATTTTGTACAAACTGCTTTGAACCCTTTACATTTCACTTTACTTTATTGTCACAAAGATATTGTGCGGGCCCCACAAATATAGAATCTTTGCTTTTACTTGGTTTAACTTGGTTTGTCCATACAAAAGCCAATTAAAAAGATCTGAAAGTCAACAATTATACCATAGAAATCCCAGATTTTACTGTTCGGGAATGAGTTTTCAGTTTTCCCATGTAATATATCATCTTATTCAACACTGCATTTTCTTGAAGGGTGAAAGTATTCTGGTCAGGAGTAGTGGCTATCGATATAGGTAGGTCAGTTTTTTTTGGGCTTTTGTAGTATACTATCCCTATGAGGCAATCTAACTATCTGACTAGAATTCCATCTTTTTTACACATGTCATGAGAAGTGGGAAAGGGTGGGACTTGAGTAAACCTCTCCCACTTTTCTAACTCCATCTATGTTTGCTCATACCGTGAAGCCCACCACAAAGTTATGATGGGGGTAAAGCTGATAAGAAAACCCCTCCACTTAAAATTAAGGGGGAAGCAGAGCCATTATTAAACACAAATCTCCACCCACCAGACATGCCAAACTTTTTTTTTAACACAGAAATCCTAAACACCTAGCCTATCACCACTGCAAGGGGTTCTGGGTAGGCATATGCAAATTAGTTAACAATTATTAGCTTTAATAATAGCTTTTTTGCCTCTATAGCCATTTAAGATATGGACCCCTTGGAGCCAATGACCTCTGTACTAGACAGGATTTTATGTATTGTCTCCTTTGGGACATGCTCCACCTGCTTTCACCTAGACCTCACCTACACACCCTTTTATTGTTATATACTGTTTTAGGATATAGGAGGAGTTTCTGGGGTGTTAATGTGGCCCTGGGAAGAATTAACTTTTATTAAAGAAACTAATAAAACACTGTACTATTATAGTATATATAATCTCATCATATATGGATATATTTTCTGTAAACTATTTATTATATCTGTAAAGTTATTTCCTATATATTGTACATGAGTTTAATTTATTTTATACTTTTTAAAGCAAATTACAGTTGGGGGGAGGTGGGCGCAATAAACCTCTCTGCAGCTGTTTCCATGCTTTCTTCCGAGAAAGTGCCGTCATTAGCCATTACTGTGCAATCAACCTCTCTCTGTTGAACATAGCTGTTTCAAGTGCTTGGAAATAGGGTGGGTTTCAGCCAGTTTTTTCTAACACAAGATGCATCACAAGATGGAGAGGCTTGTAGAGATAGGCAGGAACTTCCCCTTTAAACATACAGAAATATCTTGGACATACAGGAATGTCAACTTACAATTGGTCTCTTCCATTTGATGCTTAGAAGCTTGTCCTTGGGTAGGAGCTGTTGGCCGATGGAGGTCAGACTTGCTGGGAAAGTATCATCTTCGAAGAGCTGTCTCCTGTTGAAGCAGGTGTCTCGGATAGTATTAAAATCTTGGCCTTTAAACTTTTTGGGATTTTCCACTGTTCCAACGTTTCTCTGAGACTGCTGCCCTTCTGCTACTTTCTTAAACACCCCAGGGATAGGCATTATTGCACAGTGCTGTTGAGAAGACCAAAAAGAAAATACATTTACTTCAGACGATAGGAAATTGTGTCAAAAAATCGGGCTAGATTAGTCATAGCTAGATAGATAACCTTTAGCTATTGCTTGGTACAAAGCATCGACGAGAAGTACATCCTAGGGTTAGACCAACAGAGACAGAGGAGGATATTCACCAAATGGTGTGTCGCAGGGGAGAGGAACATTTCATCTCACCAATTTTAGCTCTACATTGTGCAGGGCCAATCCTGGTGGGTTTGCTTAGCAGGGGAGACAATGTTCATCTCAACTCACTTTTTAGTGAATAGACCTGACTGATAACGAGTCTAGAGAGCCCTGCTCGCAAACCAGATGACTTTTCGACAAACTTTTTCAAGGGCCTCATTGTGTTGCTATCTGAAATGCTTTCCACTAAGTTCACCATTTTTAGGGTTACCTTATCTGGTCATTATATTTAGAGCAAGCCCTTTATTTTCAATATTGGTTTATCTGATATGCTAACAGCAGTGCTAAACTATAGACCACATGTGGCTTTGTAGGGGATAAAAACTACACTAGCTGCAAAGAGCTCAACTGTTTCCCACATCTAGATAACAGGATTCGGCATTCTTAGAAGCTTACAGGGCATCGAAACAAATACATCCAGGAAACCCTGTCCAGTACTTAATAGTATTTAAGTGTTCCATGGCCTATAATTTCCCTTGTTGGATTGAAACCCTCTGCTTATGCACAGGTGTGTAATCTCCAGGGTTTGACCCAAACATAATTCATGGTGAATATTAGTGATGGTCCTTTGACCTTCACACACCTTGCTAAAGACAGGTTTCCTGTCCCAGCTTCTATCGGCGTCTTGTCCATTCAGACATGTCAAAGGGATGGGTCAGCTATTATTACATATTGTTTGTTATCTACATGCTTTTCAGTGTTGCCTTAAAGGTAGTTAATCATTTATAAAACGACATGGATACCTATAATTACACTAGGAGTTAATACTTGGATGGGCCGAATGGTTCTTACCTGCCGCGATGTCTCTATGTACTTAAATAGTATATTATTATTATCTCTGCCTGAGAAGGAATTAGAACTGAAGCCTGTTTTTCAGTGCTGACCAAAGGGTTGTTAGAGGGACACTCCCACCGAAAAAGAAAAAGGGTTTATATTTTTTATTTTGCATTGTTGATTTCAGATATGTCTCATGTTTTTGCTATGCGAGTTTATTCAATCAAATAATCTACTAAACAAGTGTGACTTGGCGCTGCCATTTTGTGAAAAATAGGGGACCATGTATAAATAGGGCTGACACATAGATTGTGGCCAAATACTGCCACAATCGGCCTGTTCGGCAATGTATACAGCAGACTCCAGACAAATTGCGTGAGTCTGCATCATTTACGCTAAATGCGGAGATTTAGGTTGTGTCGGCGCTCATTGTGCCGGCATGGCCTATGTATAGAAATTTAGGCGCTGAAAAGTGCCTGATTTGTGCGTTCTGCATTGATCCCTTTCCCGTACTGCAAAGTGTCGTTATGCATAACAAACGTTTTTATAAAACTCTTGACACTTTGCAGTGTGGGAGTTTTTATACATAACTCCACTAGTGTTTTTTGGGTTCCACCTCCACAGTGACTTTACAGCACTAGTATCTCACTTTGGGGGTGGGGACACAGAATGCAGACTATAAGTCAGAATTCTGACTATAGACTTGCATTAAATGGGAGGGTAATGTAACTATTACATCACAAAAAAAGGCAGAGTTATGGTCATGTTTGATCAGGTCAATCTCCTCTCTTTGTGTTGTACACATCCACCTAGTCCTGCCCACTATGATACACTATGAGCCAGTAAGAGAGCAGGGGAGTATCTTATGACATCATCATGCAGGCTTTGGCCACAGTTGTAAAGTGAAACTTGCTGGAAGATTTTGAAGAATGTTGCATCATGGGTAAAAGTCACAAAATAGATGCTGGAGATAAACCTAATTTTAATTATTTCAAACATAAAATAAACCCAGTGTCATATGTGTTTGTTTTAAATGCACAGGTAATCTAGTTACATCATATGTAAGTGGTAGTGTAGCTTTAACATCTATAAAGCTACATGGCTAAATATAGTTACAATAGGAGTTTATACTTGGGCAGACTAGATGGGCCGAATGGTTCTTACCTGCTGCTATGTCTCTATGCACTTAAATAGTATATTATTATCTCTGTCTAAGAAGGAACTGAAGCATGTTTTTCAGTGCGGATATAGTTACAGTAGGAGTTGATACTTAAATAGTATATTATTATCTCTACTTAAGGAGGACTTAGAACCTTTCCATGCTGGCCATAAAGGGTAACCTGGAAAACATTAACAGTATAGAACAGAGGCAACCGACATGTCTGACAGCAAGGTGTGGCCCTGGTGACCTCCAAATGTTTCATTTAGTTGGGGTAAGGTTGATTTTTGGGATGCTCTTGTATTATTGACAAATCTATACAATTTTTAATAACTGGACATATTTAGAAAACACTTGGACACCACTAGCAAAGTAGTTGCGAACAAGATTTGCCAGGAAAGTCATTTTTTGGGGGGGGTGGGGAGGTCGTGTCCAGTCAAATTTGCAACCATCCCAGCATCATTTCCATCTCACTGACTCAATTATACATTGTGCAGGGACAAACCTGCTGGGAAGGCTCAGCTGGCCATAGGTAATGAAATTGTCTCAGCAATCTGGGAGGGCTGGGTGGGGGATGACGACAATTTATTGGCCCATGGTGCAACTTCATCAGCACACCCTGTATCATCAGCGATAGACAAAAACAGAAAGGCATGGCAGATAAGTCACAGATATAGAAAGACAAACATAAAAAGAGCAGTGGATGGGCCATGAATCCATTTTTTTCCTGTTTCTATTGGCCTTTCTTTAATTAAGCAGTAATAATATACAGGGGCGGCACTCACGGTGACAAGATTTATTCCAAAAGATAGAAACATAGAATGTGTCGGTAGATAAGAACCATTCGGCCCATCTAGTCTTCCCAATTTTCTAAATACTTTTATTAGTCCCCAGTTCCCTATCTAATAGCTAGGATAGCCTTGTGTCTATCCCACGCTTGCTTAAACTCCTTGACTGTTTTTACCTCTACCACTGCCACTGGAAGGCTATTCCATACATCCACTACCCTCTCAGTAAAGTAATACATTCATTAGTCCCTGACCTTATCTTATATCTAGGATAGCCTTATACCTATCCCACGCATGCTTAAACTCCTTCACTGTATTAACCTCTACCACTTCTGCTGGAAGACTATTCCATACATCCGCTACCCTCTCAGTAATGTAATACTTTCATTAGTCCCTGGTCTTATCTTATATCTAGGATAGCCTTATACCTATCCCACGCATGCTTAAACTCCTTCACTGTATTTACCTCTACCACTTCTACTGGAAGACTATTCCATACATCCACTACCCTCTCAGTAATGTAATACTTTCATTAGTCCCTGGCCTTATCTTATATCTAGGATAGCCTTGTGCCTATCCCACGCATGCTTAAACTCTTTCACTGTATTAACCTCTACCACTTCTACTGGAAGACTATTCCATACATCCACTACCCTCTCAGTAAAGTAATACTTCCTGATATTACTTTTAAATCGTTGCCCCTCTAATTTTAGACGATGTCCTCTAGTTGTGGTAGTTTTTCTTCTTTTAAATATACTCTCTTCCTTTACTGTGTTGATTCCCTTAATGTATTTAAATGTTTCTATCATATCCCCCCTGTTACGTCTTTCCTCCAAGCTATACATGTTAAGATGCTTTAACCTTTCCTGGTAAGATAGCAGCTCGATAAAGACCCTGTTGGATTGAAACGTTGCTCTCTTTTGTAATAAATCCTATCGTAGTGAGTGCGCGCTCCTCTGTATTTTTACTGCCTATTTGGGGATCGAGGTGGAGATTTCTGGATTGGCACCACCTCAATAGAGTGCGCTCCCACTTTATCATTTTTCTTCAGTTAAGATCTCAAAATGCAGAGGGGGAGAAAGGTTGTGAAGGTAGAGACAGGGGCAGATTCTCCCCTCTCACACAAGGGCTTGCCTATGGGGTCTGCATGGCAGGCCAAACTATGGAGCATATTTGACCTTCGTGCTTTCTATTCCAACCTATTGATCCCAGCCAGAGCCTCATCTGAGGAAGAGGAGAGCCTGGCCTCTTAGAAATTAAATTTATAAATTAAAAGTAGTGCAGCCCAGCCCATTGAGTCAGCTTAGAGAGCAGCCCAGCAGGTATTCTATAGTCAGTAGTTTATCTTCCATAGGGCAAACAAGGCACTCGCCTAGGGCGGCACTTTGCCAGAGGGTGTTAAAGCACACTTATGGTGTTTCAAACATTTTTTGCTCCCTCCCACATCATTTAGCAAGCTTTAGCTGCTTCCAATTAATCAGGGTGATGGGGGCATGTAATGGACGTGGTGGGCGTACGTAATGAGGGTGATGGTGGCATGTAATGGTGGTGATGGGGCATTGAATGTGTGTACAATGTGGGTGATTGGGGTATGTAATGGGGTGATTGGGCATGTCATGGGTGTGCAATGTGGCATGATGGGGCATGTAATGGGGTGATCGGGCATGTCGTAGGTGTGCAATGTGGGTGGTTGGGGGGGTGCCCGAATTTTTTCTGCCTAGGGCAGCACAAATCCAAGATACACCGCTGGCTATAGTTGCATTTATACCTCTAGGACAGTGACGGCAAAGGATTTTGAGCCCAAGTGCCCATTTTTATTCAAAAAACCATTTCTGCCTATATTATGACCCGTCTCCCATATAATGATGGTAACAATGGAGTCAGGTGCCAAGTGCCACCTCACACGCTCTTGAGTGCCGTAAGTGGCACCTGTGTCACAGGTTGGCCATCACTGCTCTAAGATATTAGGATCTTCCCAATGCAGGGCATCTTTTGTATCTTACACCTTCTCCTGCACAAACCAGCTCTAATCAAATGGAACTTAATTAAAGCTAGCAGAGCTTGACGCTAGAGGAGCTGACACAAATTTCTTTCCTGTTGGCTTAATTGCATTATTTAGTACACAGAGATCAATGTACTTAGTCTGCTCTGGAAAAAAATCAATGTGCAAAAAGTTGTTGTTTGACTCAAAGTGCAAATCGTTAAGTAAAGATTTTAGAGGTGACCAAACTCGATAAAGGTTAGGACAAGAAGTCGGGAAGTAAGAAAAAGGGATCTGGAACTCTAAACGCTCCTTTCCCTTGAAAAACTGAACAATAACTTTACAAATAAAAATTGTTTTCTTAACCCCTTAAGGACAGAGCCTTTGAAACATTTTTGTCCTTTCTGGACAATGGCTATTTTAACATTTCTGTGCTGTTTGTGTTTAGCAGTAATTTTCTTCTTCGTCATTTGCTGTACCCACACATATTATATATTGTTTTTATCGGGACAAAAAGGGCTTTCGATGGATGCCATATTTTTGATCATATCTTATCATATTATTAAAAAAAAAAAAAAAAATATGGTAAAAAAAAAAAAAAATACACAAATTTCTTTGTTTTTATTTGAAACAACTTCTCCTCATCGACAAAAGCGAACGAAAAAACATGCTAAATAGATTCTACTATTTCTCCTGAGTACAGGGATACCACCCATGCATAGGTTTGTTGGGTTGTTTGGGGGCTAAAATGCCAAATTTGTGAGGTGCAGTTTTTTGTTTTCCAACTTGAAATTTTTACATGCAGACAGCCTGCACCCATGTCCCATTTGGGACATATTTGAAACCAGCCAGTGTATTTTACCCCATCAACCCATATATTTTTAAAAAGTAGACACCCTAGGCTATCTCAAATGGTGGTATTTTAACACTTTCCATACACTAATTCTACCACCAGCCTTTGTCAAAGTTTGTGGTAGTAATTTTTTTGTGTTTTTTTTTCACAAACCTTGTACTTCAGACATAAATTTACAGATTTTGGTATGTGTCACTGCCAAATAACACCCCAATAAGTGTTCAGCAACATCTCTTGAGTACAGGGACACCACCCATGCATAGGTTTGTTGGGTTGTTTGGGGGGTAAAAGGCCAAATTTGGTAGGTGCCGTTTTTGGTTTTCCAAATTGAAATTTTGACATGCAGACCGCCTGCACCCATGTCCCATTTGGGACATATTTGAAAACAGCCAGTGTATTTTACCCCATCAACCCATATATTTTTTAAAAGTAGACACCCTACGCTATTTCAAATGGTGGTATTTTAACACTTTCCATGCACTAATTCTACCACCAGCCTTTGTCAAAGTTTGTGGTAGTAATTTTTGTGTGGTTTTTTTTCACAAATATTGTATTTTAGACATAAATTCACAGATTTTGGTATGTGTCACTGCCAAACAATAACCCAATATGTGTTCAACAACATCTCCTGAGTACAGGGATACCACCCATGCATAGGTTTGTTGGGTTGTTTGGGGGCTAAAAGGGCCACAATATGAAGGTGCGCATTTTCAACTTGGAATATTGACGTGTAGCCAGCCTGAGCCCATCTTTCATTTGGGACTTTTTTTTAAAGTAGGACAGTGTATTTTACCCCAAAAAGTTTATATTTTGTAAAAGTAGACACCCTAGGCTATTTTAAATGGTGTTATTTTAACACTTTCCATGCACCAATTCTACCACCAGCCTTTGTCAAAGTTTGTGGTAGTCATTTTATTGTGTATTTTTTCCCACATACATTGTACTTTAGACACAAATTCACATATTTCGGTATGTGTCACTGACAAACAATACCACAATATATGTTCAGCAACATCTCCCGAGCACAGGGATACCACCCATGCATAGCTTTGTCAGCTTTGTTGGGTGTTGAAAGGCTACATTTGAGAGGTGCGCTTTTTGATTTTCAAACTTGGAATTTGAACATGTAGAGCAAGGAAAGGGTTAATAGCTCTTATAAGAGCCTTTGTAGTACTGTACAAAAAAATTAACCCCTAAAAATGCACAGACAAGAAAAAATGTTCTGCTGTGCAGTGATCAGTGGCAGGGAAGGGGTTAATACACTACACTATACAAAGGGTATGGCTTTTATAAAAGCCCTTGGGACTCACAATTTTTTTACATTTTATTTAATTTATTACAATTAAAAAATTATGTTATACAGATCTGTCTCTTTCCCTCACTAAAACTCAAGTGAGGAGAGGGAGGCAGATCCATATGGGTCAGAACAATATTTACGAACCAGACGAATGGTGATGCTCATCTGAGAAATCACCAAACCACCTTTGCCACTGATCGGCTGTTACTGATCGCTATACACGCGTTCAGACAGCTTCAAAAGGAATACACGTAATCCCCTAGTGGGTATAACTAACCCCTAGCGAGTCTGACAAAAAAAATGCTGATAGCAAAAAAAAATCCTTCTGCGACTAGATTGCTCCATATGCGCTGCTTAGGCAGTGACCATATGCACTGCTTAGGCAGTGACCATATGTGCTGCTTAGGAAGTGATATACGGCAAGGAAGGGGTTAATAGCTCTTAAAAGAGCCTTTGATATACTGTAATAAATCAAAGTAAAAAAAAATAACCCCTAAAAAAATGCACAGACAGCAAAAAATGTGCTGCTGTGTAAGATCACTGCGTACACAGCGATCAATTGCAGGGAAGGGGTTAAATACTGGAAACGCTTTTATAAAAGCCTTTGGGTCTCAATTCAATTAAATATATTATAATTAAAAACTTACATTATACAGCTCTGTCTCAAATCTTACCGGTACCAAGTACCCTCTATACACTCATTTGTATTGGAGTTCAATTAGATTCAAACAGTGGACCATTTTTCATAATTTCATTAATGAATTGTTCCACTCGTCTAACGCTACTACTTTGGCCAATTCTTTTTCCCAAGTGGTTTCTGCCCTGGAGTTCTGTGCTAGTTTCTTCCTTGAGATTCCATATATTACTTTGAATAATTTTTTTTAGACCTGTCTTTTTTCTCAAATACAGGGACCCATTATATAGTATAAAGATGATCATTTCAGCCTCTTACTTTTAAATATAGGAACAAATCGTTCAAAGGCAAATTAAAGTCCTTCTTTAGGCTGGAGAAACTTTTAAGGATGTTATTCTCAAATAATTGTCCGCATATTTTTATGTCTCTTCTACATTAGATTCAATTACTTTTATAGCTGTGTTTGGGAAAAATATACATATATTATAGACATGTACAACATACCAAAAAAAAAAAACAAGCTGGATAGATTACTCTTTTGGTTCCTTTGTCAGCACTCTCTGCCTCTCTAGCGCTCCCCACATTCACAATTTACCTTTCTTTGTAAATCACCCAAAACCTTTTCTCTTTTCTATAATTATTATCTTTTTACCTGGTATAGGTTTTTTGTCTTGGCTCCACAGAGCAGCTTCATGCAAATCAACCCTTCCTGTTTTCATTTAGACAGTGGCGTTTGCTATTATCATTTTGCATTCCCCCTGACGGTCATGATATTGATATGCTATAAATGCCATTATAATTAATAGGCACTATAGGTAGATCTATATTAGCCAACACATGAAATAATGGGATCTACGCAATGCTTTAATCTAAAATTACACATTATATAATAATAAGTAATAATGATTCTAATAATGATCCTAATAAAAATTAAGCTTGATACATTTTTATAATACACAGCGTGAGCTTTGTTCTATAATTATCAGTCATTTTCAAGGTGGTATCTGTCAGGGGCAGTCTATATCTGTACAGGGAACCGTCTGTTCTCCCCTACACCTAGAGGCTGTTATACAAAATTTGCTACTGTAGAATTCAAACATGGGAAATCTTACTTACATGGACTAACCTTTATACTGTCAGGGTTGAGAATGAAAAACTATATACATATATATTGGGGGTTATTTATAAAAGTCATATCCGGGGTCGGAGTTGTAAATTGACAGAAACAATCCATTGGTTCCATGGTGAGACCACTTTTTTGGAACTTTTCCCCGAGATTGTCAAAATAGTTAATTTGCATAACAAGCTAAGGTGTCAGAAAATAGAAGACAGCATTGCTTTATATTCTGCTAACAGTAGAAGATACTTTTCTGCATTCAAAGCACAGGTGATGGACACCCTTTAAAAAAAAGTTGGATGCCTCTGTCAGTTGGATGCCTCTGTCAGTTGGATGCCACTGGTCCAAGCACTTTGCATGTTTGACCGCTCATTGGATGAGATGGTGCATATCAACAGATGTATTTGTGGTTCACATGAATTACCAGAGTTCATGCCAATTCATGAAATATCCACAAGAAAAAAATGACCCCTGCTAAATAGTATAGAGATTTGTGAGCATGTTGGATCAATATGGATTGTATGCAGTTAAATCATTTCTGGTTATTAAAAAAAAAAAAAAAAACACCAAATACATAAGGAAGTAATGCCAATTTATTCATGTAACTTAGTCCAGGTTCATTGTATTTGTTTTTATACTTCACTGGTTCCAAAGCCCTTTATTTATATAAAAGGTGTGAGTTGGTACTGTGTTAGCTGTAAAAACACAGGAGACAAGGAGGGTCACGTTGAATAACCCTTACCAAAATGCTTGGGACCAGAAGTATTTTGGATAATGGGTAATTTTGTATCATTTTCACCAATAAGATGTATTAAAGCCTCTCAGCACACATGAGATACAGTAATATCAATGTAAATACTGTATAGAGCAAATAAATCACTGTTACTGTGATGTAGCTGTGATGTGAGGCATCGTTGGGAACCTGCCGTTGGCGTGTCAGGTCTGCACACGTGTCACTGTATGACCCTTTGTGGGCGTGGGGGAATCCGAGCATGTATGGAAAGGCTAAATCACAGCTTAAGGGGGCTGGATACTGAAAAAACTGCTGTGCGCTTGTATTCTGACAGGTGTGTGTGGGATTTACAACTTGCACCAAACCCCTCCCAAAATTTGGATAATGGATCACTTTGGATAACAGATATTTGCATAAGAGATACTCAACCTGTACCTTTATTGACTGAGTAGGTTTAGAGTGCAAGCTTTCCAGACCACTCAGGGCTTTTCACCAGGCATGCTATACACACACATATCATTGTTAGTTATGTTCTACGCACCCTCACATTGTCACAATTTGTTATTTTTTTTGCTGGAGTGTTTGTAGTATTTGATGTACCACTATTCACTGTTTTCGTTGTTTTTGTTTGTTTTGTATCACATCTTTACGAATGGAAAGCAGATTAGATCAGATGGGTCCAGGTCTGAGTTCTTTGCTCAATCAGGCTAATCATTTGTTTCCCTTGTCCCATAAAAACTGCATATCAAGGGTTAGAGACGTATTGCTTTCGATATAGCGACCGTCCTTATTGGATGTCAATGAATTTAGAGGATCGGGAAAAAATCTTTTCAAAGTAAAACTACATGAGAACTGTATATAGTTTTAAAGTAAAAATAAGTGCATTTCACATATATAATTCACAATATACAGAAAATAAGCTATGGGGCACTGACCCTTTGTATTCTGTATATGTGTAGCATTGGTAGCATTAGTTAGATATTGCTCAAGGTGGGCCACAACTTCCAAATCTAGACATTAGCCATCTCTAGTCAGTGCTGTATTTACCGCGAGGCATCCTAGGCGGATGCCTAGGGCGGCAAATTTGGGGAGCGGCAGCGCCCCCCAGCCCTGAAATAAATAAATAAATAAAAAAAAAGACCGCGCATGCAGGCAGAGACGGAGGTGAGAGGGGATCGGAAGATCCCCCCTCACCATCGCTCTGCCTGCAAGGCTGCACGGGGAGCCGAACAGGCAGCACAGAGAAACCTCCGTGCTGCCTGTTCGGCTCCCCGTGCAGTGTGACACGGAAGTGCCGACAGTCACGTGACGGGTTCGCTGACGTCATACGCGCGCCCGGTCATGTGACCTGTCGGCACAATCGCCGGGAAGCCGAACAGGCAGCATGGAGGGACCATGCTGCCTGCCACTAGCCACCAGGAAAAGGTAAGTGCTGATGGGAGTCAGAGTGTGTGTGATGGGAGACAGTGTGTGTGACTGAGTGTGATGGGAGTCAGAGTGTGTGTGATGGGAGACAGTGTGTGTGACTGAGTGTGATGGGAGTCAGTGTGTGTGACTGAGTGTGATGGGAGACAGTGTGTGTGATGGGAGTCAGTGTGTGTGACTGAGTGTGATGGGAGTAGGAGTGTGTGACTGAGTGTGATGGGAGTAGGAGTGTGTGACTGAGTGTGATGGGAGTAGGAGTGTGTGTGTGATGGGAGTATGAGCTTGATGTGAGTCTGAATGTTATGTGTGATGTGGGGTCATGAAATGGAGGTGATGGGGCATGTCTTAGGTGTGTAACGTGGGTGTGCAGCTTGGGTAGGGGGGTGCCCGGATTTTGTCTGCCAAGGGCAGCACAAAATCAAGATACACCACTGTCTCTAGTGAAATAACGATGTCTATCCAATCTGAACTGGTCCAGGTCCTGGGGTACTTGTAGTTGTATTGACATCTTGTATGACAATGGATGGTGGGAATTGTATTGACAGCTAGAAAACATGCAAGCGTTCTCTGTCTACGGTAATCCACTCATTTCGTTGAAGCCTCAAGCAATTACTAATCTTATGCTCGTAAACCAAACACAAACAGATAATAAAGAAATAAAACATCTTGTGGGATACCAACATTCCATGATACGTAACTATACTTTGACTCCAGATACTCATTTAAAATCCATGTATTCGGCTGAATTAGCGAAGGCCTGTGTTTACTAAACAGTTTCTGAATTATCTACTAGTTTGTAATGCATGGATTTCAGTTTTGTAAGTAAAAAAATAAAGCAGGACTGTCTGTAACTATGGATTTAAACCAGGCCCTATTACCTTCCGGCCTGGAGGAATCCCACATAGATTTGCATTGTTTGCACTCCGGTCTCCCCTGGCTTACCTGGATCTCTCAGGCTGTAGGTTATTAGAATGTAAGAGTGATAGAGGTATTACAGTGGCCTAGTCTGCCTGTATGGTACAGCCTCATGTGCCACGTTTATCTGTACAGAATCAGTCTCTACTAGTAACACCTCAACAGCTCCACCCAACGGAGCGAGGCACCAGGAGTCTAGAACTCTCAGGATCTTCAATCACTCAAGGAAGGTGGTCATTTCTCCTTCTGCTATTCTACTTAAGGGGAGATGCTGGAAAAGGTTTAGCCAAACCCCGGCTAGGGTTGCCACCTTTTTTGCAAAAACAAAAAAAAAAAAAACCTTTTAAAAAAATCTCCATAGATTTAATATTGGCGTCAAGCCAATGGTTTACCAACCTGCCGGTAAAATACCAGCCAGGTGGCAATCCTAAACCCAGCTGAGAAGGCTGCGGCACCCTAGGTTTCTGTAGTTACAAAGGTAACACTGGCTCCGACAAGATCGTGACTGAAAAATGACCAACTCACCATGAGCCTACACTGGATCGATTGTAAACTGGCTGCAACCAGTAGGAGTTGGACCAGTAGGGCACAGGGGGTCTTGTAACACAGCACAAGGGTACCCTGTGGGATAACAAGTCAGCTCAGGGCTAAGATGAACCTTTAGGTACTTGCGGGGGGCGGGGAAGGGGGCTACATAATTATGCTACACCCCCTCTAGTATATTTAAGATATATAACTCTACGGGTAACGGTTACTATTACTGCAGCAAATAACACTCCAAAGTAAGTGCTTTAAGCCATTTCATTGCAGAATAACAAGTAAGACAGGCCGGGAAAGTGATTTAACAAGGTCTCATTTACCAGAACCGCTGACTAAAAAAGAAAACGCCGCACACAGGACCACATTCAATGAAAAAAACGGAACTTATGTCAAAGTATCAAACCCTGGAGCGACCGCTGCTGCAATTGTGGCACTGTGAAGAAATGAGACATAGAGGGGGCCGGGGGGAAGGGGTGGTGGGGTATTCAGCCGTTACCAAAGATATATTCTGCAGTTTATATGACAATGATGGTGGTGCTGTAAACACACATGATGTTGTAAGCATATGTGTTTATCTGCTGTTTAATAGTAAATGACACAATTCCTAGCAAATGTATAGTCCAAAGGCTATTTTAGTTTGCAGCCCCTCCCTATATGCTAATAAGGGTAATTACGGGGGGCTGTTTACTGCATGTGAACCACACAAATCCAGCCATTAATAGCTAAGCAGGAGAGATAGACAAGATGGATCATTTATCCCGCTCTGCTATTAATGTCTGGCTCATGAAGTTCACTTGTCAGATCAGTTTCGACTTACTATCCTCACCAGTCTGTACACTGAGATGCACACTACCACAATGCTCAGGAGGTGATCCCTAGAATGACCACCTGCTAGTCCTTCTAGGATTACATGCTGAGTGTTGTGGGAGTTGACACATATGCCATGCTAATGTCAGGTAAGAAGATACTTTGTGTGCCTTTCCTAGCAATGTATAGAAACATATACATTGCATTCCCAGCCTGAAGGGGAGCTGAGACCCCTCTTTTTAAGTAAAATGAACCAAATGTTACTAATGAAAATATAATACATCCCACCCTCTGTGCATTTCCCTATTCTATATATATATATATTGTATGTAATTTTTTTTAATACTACAATGACCTGCTTTGGAACACATATACCTTCAGCAAATCTACAATAATTATTTACACACCCCTATTTTAATTGATAAACATTTGTATAAACATTTATTTATTTGCCGGTGCCTTTTAAAACAAAAAAATGAAAACGTGTGTGTCTAGCGCTCCAAATTTTTCCATTAATCTTGTATCTTTTAATTGCATCCCCCATAATACCTGCCTGTATTTAATATGTCACCACCTTAAAGACGTGTTTTAATTCATATTTACAGCTATAGTTACACTACATAATGTATAACATTTCTCACTTCTCTTATATGTGCCTCTCACTGCAGGGACATCCAGACCTGCTACCATCTACACACCCCGTAACACGTGGAACACCTAACGACTAGCCCCCTCTCAACCAACACAGGATAAGCAACACGCTATTGCAGTCTCCATAATAATGGTGTGAACAGGTCACATGCTTAGGGACTACTCAAAAAAGAGAGAACTTAAAGGGACTGTATCACCTGAACACTGTTCCTACTGTGAATGCAAAGAATTAATAATATGAATGAAAATGATCTATACATTGTGTTAGCTAAACTGCCAGCAAATGCCTAAATTAGGAGAAAAATGTGTTATAAACATGTCTGTGTGTCTCCTGCTTATGACATCACCTGTGGCACGGCATGCAAATTACACATTTCCCATTGAAAAGCGGTTCATTTGCAAATCAAGCCACGGGTGATGTCATAAGCAGGTGACATCACAGACACATTTAAAACACACTTTTCTCCTGCTTTGGGCTTTTGTTTGCAGTTTTGCTAAAAACAATGTATAGATCATTAGCAATATTTTTTTTATGCTCCACATGTACAGTAAATATAATATCCAGGTGATACTGCAATTCTCTGTTTATTGAATAGACTCATAATAAAGCAGAGTAGATTTCCAAGATTCTTTCAAGGGATAAGCCCTATTACCTGTGTCCTGGACGGCAGGTGATCAACATACGCTCAGGTGCTGAAAGTATCAGCCGTGTGCTGAATCCCAGGTTGAATGTTTCTTGTTTTGTTTGTTTTTTTTTCCTTCCCTTTGTTTTGCTTTCCTTTTTTTTTTTTTAGAATTGTCTGCGGCCGATTCCTCCTCTACTTATAGAGCTGACGCACTTGTCCTCGCCTTAGTCAAACATTGGCTTATGGATTTGCTATATTTATGATCATTTTTCACGAGGGAGTATGGATCAGATCCCAGCTAGCGAGTCTCCCAGTGCTCTGTGAGCAGGTAGCTTGTAGTCTTTACCTGTGCCCTGGAGGTATAATAGCTTTGTTTCTTCCTAGTGTACTGCCTATTGTTAAGCAAATGAAGATCGGTTTACTGGTTATGCTTTCCTATCTATAAATGTGGGTGGACGTCAACAAGGAGCCAACAAGGAAGCAGAGCAAGTATCAGCCTTTCAACCTTGTAAAGCACTATAGTCATTTTCTCACTCGGCGGTTGGGTTGTAGAAAGTACAGCCAATGAGCGATATCAGCCTGACTGTTTTGGTTTTAACCACAAATATTTGTAACCTCAAACAGTGAATTCTTTAAAGGAGTAGTTCCACTTCCAGTGAAGGATTTAAAAAAAAAATTTTTGTAGATTTTTTTTTTGTAGACAAAGTCCCACATTGTGTAAATTAAAGACAAAGAAACAGATCTGTCTTATCAGTTTGTTGCAACAGCAACAGTCCTGCTTGGCGCACCTTAATGCAATATCACTGGTTTTAGAGGCCCCGGTGAATTACCGTATTTGCTCGAATATAAGACATGGTTTTTTTCAGAGCAAATTCGAGGTTGTTTTATAACCTGACCTCAAATTGAGGTCAGATTATAAGCCAGGGATCCAGGTCCCCAGCAGAGCTGCAGGGGACCTGGATCCCCCTCTCTAACAGCCGGGGGATGTCTGTGCGATGAGCGCAGACTCCCCCTGCTGCCGCCCGACACGACCGCCGGGACTTCTATGATGAAGCCGGGTCCTTTTCGGCTTCATCATAAATGTCCCGCCGGAAGTGCCGGGCAGCAGCGGAGGATGTCTGCGCGTATCGTGCAGAAATCCTCTGGCTGCCTCCACTGGCCACCAGGGATATTTGGCAGCCAGGGGATGTCTGCACGAAAGTGAAGACATCCTCCATGCTGCCTGACACTGCCGTCCATCAGACGCCGTCTAGCAGACATCCCCCGGCTGCCCCCACTAGCGACCAGGGAGCAAAAAACAGGTGAGGGGGAGGGAAGGTGAGGTGGAGGGAGGGGGAGGGGGGAGAAACACAAGGGGAGAGGGGAGAGAAAGACGGGGGGCAGAGAAAGACAAGGGGACGGGGGGCAGAGAAAGACAAGGGGAGGGGGGGCAGAGAAAGACAAGGGGAGGGAGGGGAGAGAAAGACAAGGGGAGGGGGCAGAGAAAGACAAAGGGAGGGGGCCAGAGAAAGACAAAGGGAGGGGGGGCAGAGAAAGACAAGGGGAGGGAGAGAGAGAGAAAAGTTTGGGGGGAGAGAGAGGCAGCATTGGCACAATAAACATTTTTATTGAATATTAAAAAGCAATTTACATGTGAATATATACAAGTTACACTTTTTTCCTATAGGGTAGTCTTATATTCAGGCTTTTAGTTTTTTTCCTAAAGGAATATCCAAAGTTTGGGGGGTCGTCTTATAATCAGGGTCGTCTTATATTCAAGGAAATATGGTAATTTTCAAGGAAAACATTACAGGAGAACTGTGCAATGTGGTAAAGTAAAAGTATGTGCAACTGTTCAGGCAGATCTGTTTTTTTTTTTTTGCCTTATTTTAGAAGATGGAGCACTGATGGTGGAACTGCTCGTTTAACCAGTGTTAACTTACTGGTCTGACCAGAGACGGTAGTGTTTGAAGATGCAATAAAAAAACAAATAATGGCTTAGTGTACACAGGTAATTAGTTGAAAGACAGAGTATAACCCCCCTCCCCCAATTACCCCCCCCCCCCCTCCCCGGGCTCCTGTGTCACAAGCGTCTCATTTTGTGGATTTTAAAGAGATACTAAACCTTTTCTGTGATCTTTTAATCACACAGAAGACAATCTCCAATCTCTATGTGATTAAAACATGCCTCGTGGGCCTGGTGATGGGACTTTTGGTGGCAAGGAGCTGTATGTCCGCCCCCAATCATGGAAAAGTTAAAATTTCCCTTTTGTTTTACGGATTATTTCTTATTCTCTGCATTCCCAGTAAAAATAATGTTTCGGTTATTCAGTTCCGTTAAGTTTTATGGAGTCAACAACATATATCCACACCAGCGTTTCTCAACATGTTTACCCTTACACATAGTTACATAGTATTTCAGGTTGAAAAAAAAGTATTGCGTCCATCAAGTTCAACCCCCTATCACATGTTTATTGCTGTTATCCAAACAAAGGCAAATAAAACCCCCTTCAGCAATTTCAAATTCTGCTTTTAGCGGGGGGGGGGGGGGGGCGGGGGGACACCTTTCTCCTTGGATCAACAAGCACTAAATAAATATTACTGCCTATACTAACATGCATAGCCCTCTATGCTCCGGGGCATTACTGCCTATACTAACATGCATAGCCCTCTATGCTCCGGGGCATTACTGCCTATACTAACATGCATAGCCCTCTATCCTCCGGCTCATTAAAAACTATCCAGGCCGCTTTTAAAGGCATCTAACGTATTTGCCAGAACCATCTCTTCAGGCAGTACATTTCATACCGTTATTTTCCTTACTGTAAAAAATCCCTTCCACAGTCGTAGACTAAATCTCCTTTCTTCAAGTCTTAGCGGGTGACCTCTTGTCCTTTGTACTGTTCTGTTAATGAACAGGTCTTTAGAAAGCCCTTTGCATTGGCCCTGTACATATTTATATAACATTATCATATCCCCTCTAAGCCGTATAAAAAAAATTTGAATCTTCCCAATTGAAAGTAATGGGAGGCGAAATGATTGAAGCTATTTTTGACTTGTGGGTCTTTTCGCTAAAATTCGACTTTGGAGTTCGACTTTCATTTTGAGAGTAAGTCAAATTCGACACCCAAATTTGACGTTGAAAAAAAACCAAGGTTGAAAACTTCCCCATTGAAAGTGAAAACAGCTAGAGATCAGTCCAAGGCTGGCTTAGGAATCCAAGCACCCCTGGAGGCGAAGTTGGTGACTGGGGCCACATCCAGAGCCGATCAGTGGAGAAAGGTTCCGGATACGTATTTCCGGGGAAATCAGGCGTCGGAGGGGACCTCCCACATAAATGGTTCTATTCATTCACCCTTTTTGATTTTTATTCTACCGTGCTGAAAAAGTGGATAAATAGAACTATATTTAATAAAATACAGCATGGTATTAAACTTTATTAGGGGCATTGCTGTTGGGCCTTTCCTCTTCTATCATTGAAATTGAAGCACGCCAAACATCAATGGACTGGCCAATAAGTCACGGGATTTTATTGGCCTGCTGTTTGGACGTATCCCTGGAGTAGAATTTCCCAAATTGTGCCAGGGTGGGGTGGACATGTTGCGTTGCTCCCTTGGTCATTGGCTGGCAGGATCAGTAGCCCTTGGCTCTTCAACATCTCCCATGTCACTCCTAGCTGGAACTTGTACAGAGCGGACAGAGCTAGTAGTGGTAGACGTCATTACAGCTTTGCTGCCTGACCTACAACTTTCTGCCTCTTCCTTCAATAACCCATCCTTGTGATTACTGTGGGCGTGGTGGAGCTTGAAAAACTTCCACTCTGTGCTGTGTCCAGTCTGCCAACAAGTGCCTCCTGCACTATTATGGCAAAAAGAGGCACAAGCAAGACTTTCCAAAAATGTACTATTTAAAAAAAAAAAAAATGTAATTGTTAAAATTGTTTATAAAAAAATTGTTTAAATAGAATATACTATTAACTTAATTTAAACTACTATGTCTTCTAATACAAAAAAAAAACAAACAAAATAACAAAATGCCTTGAAGCTTGGCTTAGTATAATATAGTCACATAGTCAACCCTGTCCCAAGTCAAGAAAGGTGGCCCATCTCAGGCGAGAAATTTAAGCTTTCATCAAATCATGCTCTGATACTTTGAAACATAGAAACATAGAATGTGTCGGCAGATAAGAACGATACGGCCCATCTTGTCTGCCCAATTTTCTAAATACTTTTATTAGTCCCCAGTTCCCTATCTTATATCTAGGATAACCTTGTGCCTATCCCACCCATGCTTAAAATCCTTGACTGTGTTTACCTCTACCACTTCCACTGGAAGGCTATTCCATACATCCACATTTTCTCCAAATTGAGGAGATTTGGCAGATGGTCTCCAATAGTTTGTCCCCAGAGGCAAATCAAGAAAAACTGGATCCAGTTCTGTCCCCGACTCAATATCAGTAGCTTTAGGCTCACATGCATTTTAACAAATAAGAGCATGTATTTGAGGAATCAGTGGCAGAACCTGTTTTTCTAAAGGTATCCTGACTGGTACTAAACACATACCAACAAGGAACAAAATAATTCTATTGTTAAACAAAAGGAAAAGGTATTTTTGGGGCTTTTAGGAAGCAGAAAAAAATAACATTGTAAAGGAAATAGAGAAGATGTGCATAATGCTATTATTATTATTATTATTATTATTATTATTAAAGGACAACTATTGGCAAAAATAGGTTGTTTTTATTTAAAATATTGCATCAAATGGAGGCATTTTAAATAAAAATGATTTAATGAAGGAATACAAATAATGTACCATACTGAGCCTTCTTTCCATTTTGAGTTAGATGGGTCAGATCTTCCTTCATCTAACCCAAAAATCGAAAAAAAAAAATGTCAGCCTGGCACGTCCTGCAGTCAATGAAGCGGTTTTCGCGATCAACGATCGTGAAAACCACTTTAACAGTGCTGGTCTATTGCCTCGACATCGAGGCAATAGACCAGCACCGAAATTTCTATTTCGGGACCCCCACGATCGCCCCATGGAGCAATCGTGGGGAGCCATATTGACGGAGCATGCTGCTCCGTCAATATGGCTAAGCCCTCTGCCGGTCTGAGCTTCGGAAGTGAAAGTAACTTCACTTCCGTCGCTCTGAATATGCTTGACTGCCCCCATTGCAATGGAAAAAATGTAAAATACATATTTAATTAATTAAAAACAGGTTATTTAGCTATATTAGCCTATAGGGTTAAAATTAAATATTTTTTAGCATAAGGGATAGGGTTAAAATTAAATTAAATTTAAAAAATATTAAGGCATATAATAAGGATTAGAGTTGGGGTTAAATTTAGTGTTAGGGTTAAATTTTGGGTTCGGGTTGGGGTCAAAAAATCAATATAGGAAAAAACCAAAAAACACTAATTTTGGTTTTTGCCCCATAACTCGCAAAAAAATACCGAAAAATATAGAAACATGCATATTTTTGAACTCGGGAGAACATTTAGCAACTATTTAGACAGGGTCTTTTTTAATGATTTTATTTGTGTAAATTATATTTTAGGTCAAAGTTAGAAAAAGTTCTTTTTTTTTTAAATTTTCATCATATTTTATGATTTTTTTTGTAGTAAATTATAAGATATGATGAACATAATGGTATCTAATGAAAGCCCTTCTTATGATGATAAAAACAACATATAATTTGTGTGGGAACTGTATGTGAGAAAGAAAAAAATTACAGCTAAACACAAACACCCTAGAAATTGTCACCAAGGGAAAGTCAAGGTGAAAATGTCTTGTCACTAAGGGGTTAACCATTTGATTACGAGTTACTGGTAATTCTTTTACAATGCCAGCAACAGATAATCTATATAAAGCAAAATGATAAAGACTTCTGGTAAAAGGAGGTACAAGGTTATCCGGTAAAGCATACAATTATATGTTTATTGTGTTTCTCAAGACTCTCTAACTTCTTGGTAATTAAAACCTCATAGGGGTGGGTGCTACAATGCCCGAGAACAAACAGTACTGCAATAGTCTGTCCTGTAGGATAATACCTACTCAGGAGAGCAACTCCATTATTTGCCTGCTTACACCATTGCAGAGGAACCACTCCATTAGCATATCAGACTGATCCCACCCATAAGGGCAGTCCAGATCCAAAATGCATGGCTAGTACCCTCTACACGAGGAGCACAGCAAACCACAGACGTACGTTTCGGCCTACATGGCCTCGTCAGTGTGGTATGGCTGATGATCCTCTAGGTAATTAAAACCTCATAGCCTACTGACCTGACCAGCAGGTGATACAGTGCTGTATTCACCGCGAGGCATCCTAGGCGGATGCCTAGGGCGGCAAATTTTGGGGGGCGGCAGCGCCCCCCAGCACTGAAAAGAAAAAAAATGTGAAAAAAAAAAAAATGTAAAAAAAAAAAAAAACGCGGCCCTTTAAAAAAAAAAATAGACCGCGCTTGCAGGCAGAGACGGAGGTGAGAGGGGATCGGAAGATCCCCCCTCACCATCGCTCTGCCTGCCAGGCTGCACGGGGAGCCGAACAGGCAGCACAGAGAAACCTCCGTGCTGCCTGTTCGGCTCCCCGTGCAGTGTGCCGACACGGAAGTGCCGACAGTCACGTGACGGGCGCGCTGACGTCATACGCGCGCCCGGTCACGTGGCCTGTCGGCACAATCGCCGGGAAGCCGAACAGGCAGCATGGAGGGACCATGCTGCCTGCCTGCCTGCCAGGGAAAGGTAAGTGCTGATGGGAGAGTGTGTGTGTGTGAGAGACTGAGTGTGATGGGAGTCAGAGTGTGTGTGATGGGAGACAGTGTGTGTGGCTGAGTGTGATGGGAGTCAGAGTGTGTGTGATGGGAGACAGTGTGTGTGGCTGAGTGTGATGGGAGTCAGAGTGTGTGTGATGGGAGACAGTGTGTGTGGCTGAGTGTGATGGGAGTCAGAGTGTGTGTGATGGGAGACAGTGTGTGTGGCTGAGTGTGATGGGAGACAGTGTGTGTGTGATGGGAGACAGTGTGTGTGGCTGAGTGTGATGGGAGACAGTGTGTGTGTGATGGGAGACAGTGTGTGCGACTGAGTGTGATGGGAGTCAGAGTGTGTGTGTGATGGGAGACAGTGTGTGTGACTGAGTGTGATGGGAGTCAGAGTGTGTGTGAAGGGAGACAGTGTGGGTGACTGAGTGTGATGGGAGTAGGAGTGTGTGACTGAGTGTGATGGGAGTAAGAGTGTGTGTGATGGGAGACAGTGTGTGTGACTGAGTGTGATGGGAGTCAGAGTGTGTGTGATGGGAGACAGTGTGTGTGACGGAGTGTGATGGGAGTCGGAGTGTGTGACTGAGTGTGATGGGAGTGTGTGTGTGATGGGAGTATGAGCTTGATGTGAGTCTGAATGATGGGGCATGTCTTAGGTGTGTAACGTGGGTGTACAGCTTGGGTAGGGGGGTGCCCGGATTTTGTCTGCCTAGGGCAGCACAAAATCAAGATACACCACTGAGGTGATATTAGTACCAGTTCCATCCAATTACATCATGGATGTTATATATTATATATATATATATATATATATATATATATATATATATATAATTTTTTTTTATTTTATTTTTTTTCTTCCCAGTTTTAAAAGCAATTTGGGAATTTTGGAAGTAAAACAGACCGGAGTACTTTGACGCAGTGCTGGGCTAAGCATAATATGGCCATTTAATGGGACCAATTCTCCATCTTTTTCATTTACTATTGAGAAACTGTAGTTTTAAAATCCAACGTGTTTTGCTAGTGCACTAAATCCTATATGTATTGTAGACAGTGACTTCCAGGCTGCCATGCCACAGAGAAGGTTCTCCACGACCGGGCAGCGCTGGTTGGCGCGTAATGTCTATGATCCCGAACACTCCTCCAACCGAGGAGGAGATGAGCATCTTCTTTTCACTGATTGGTTGTGTTGTATGTGATTGATGCATGACCACACCAATCAGAGGGCAACAGTCACTGGAATAATGAAAGTATTTAGAAAATTGGGCAGACTAGACGGGCCAAATGGTTCTTATCTGCCGACACGGCCTATGTATACATTTACTTGCAGTTCTACTAACACAATGCATAGATATGTTTTTTTTTTCTTTACATTCAGAGTATGAATATGGTTTAGGTAACAGAGTCATTAAGTATTAATTTACATGTATATGAACCATTAAAGGCTATTTCCAAAGGTAAATACTGAGGCAAAGTTCTGAAAGCGAAGCAGTCACCGTGGAAACCAATGGAATGTTCCACAGTCACCATGGAGACCAATTAAATGTTCCAAAATCACCATGGACAACAATGGAATGTTCCACAGTCACCCTAGAAACCAATCAAATGTTCCACGGTCACCATGGAAACAAGTGAAATGCTCCCCAGTCACCATGGAAACAGTTGGAATGTTCCACTTGTGGGTAGAGCTTCGGAAGTGAAAAAAATGCACTTCTGATGCTCTGAATATGTTGCTTGACTACCCCTAGAGGCAGTCAGAAACGTTGCAATGAAGAAAACAAAATACTTAATTAGCTTAACATCTAGGGTTAGAATAGCAGATAGGGTTAAATTTATGGTTCGGGTTGGGGTCAAAAGGTCAATATAGGAAAAAAAACAACAAACACTATTTGGGGTTTTTGCCCGATAACTTGCAAAAACTGCAGAAAAACATGGAGACAAGCATATTTCTGAACTCGGGACAACATTTAGAAACTATTTAGATGTGGTCTTTTTTTAATTATTGTATTTGTGTTAATAATATTTTAGGTCAAAGTTAGAAAAAGTGGTTTTTTTTTCCTTTTTTCATCATATTTTATGATTTTTTTGTAGTAAATTAAAGGATATGATGAACATAATGGTATCTAATGAAAGCCCTTCTTATGACGATAAAAACAACATAATTTGTACAGTATGTGAGAAAGAAGAACATTACAGCTAAACACAAACACCCCAGAAATATAAAAACGGCTATAGCCACCAAGGGAAAGTCAAGGTCAAAATGTCTTGTCACTAAGGGGTTTAAGGAAAATACACATATCTGTCTCATTAGCTTTTTCCTCAACTCTTCCTGTGTACTAAAAACTCTGTATAAAGTGTAATATTTATTTATTGCGTTTGCACTAGCAGCAGTCCTGATTGTCTCTGTAAGCCTCTCATTATTGGATGTCGCTGAATAAATAGGCCCTGATTAAATTGTTTTTAATATAAGACTACTGGAGATATGTAAATAAAATAAAGTAAATATAAGTGCGTGTATCTTACATTAAACACTGCCCCTTTAATCACTAACTGGTGTAATTCATTATTGTATTTCTAGTTATTTCTTACAATTTCTACAGCACCCTCCTGTGGTTGATTTTTGTATTACAGCTAGGGTGAAGAAGTACACATGTCCAACATAATAGAATGTAATCTAACCCTAAGCTTGTAATAATAGCACTGGAAACCGATCACCAATAACTGACACATGGCAGAGAGCTAGACTAGGCCTAATTTGACCTTTAATTCTCAACATATATTTATTTACTTATAGTTTCATGTTTACAGCAGCTACACATGTTAGTCGGCCATACCTGGTCACAATTTCCCACTTGCCCATCAGTCAAAGCTACCCCCGTGCATTAAGAAATGCACAGCCTGCAAGGTTCTAGTCATATGCATCATTTTCCAATGCTCGTCAAGTTTCAGAAGTTAATGTCCCCTCGGATCCTATAAAATTTCATTTTGCAAAATTAGAATAGAAATGCTGTTTATTGTAGTATCTCTGCCGATTTATAATACTCTCCCCAAATGTAATCTCGTTGAAGTAGCATTTCTGGTCTCATGAACTTGCACTTAATGGCTGTCATTAAGACTCGTCTACTACTTATAGTTCAGTAAAACAAATTATGGAGCTCACAGGGAACACACTGATAACCTAAGACAATGCCGTCTGCTCTTAAAAGGGAATACAGAGCCCGTGCAAATATAGATGAGCCATATTAGCTCTGACTTCGTCCTGTTTGCAGTGTGTCTGGCCTAAATGAAAAGTGTTTGCAAAAAAAAAAAAAACTACCTTATGTTTAATTGAAAGATTACATCGAGTTTGGACATTTTAAATTGAAATGCTTTAATGATAGAATAGAAATAAAAAAAACCTTATTGAGCTTCTCTTTGCTCAGGATTCTGGCAATGCTTTTCCCTCGATAGAATTAATATTCACATTAAAGCAATTTTTTAACCGGCCTGATGGTAATATACCAGTTGAGTGGCAACCCTGTAATGGGAGCTGACATCTTGGATCAGAGGAAAGGAATACTGACCTAGGGATTCCAATCATCATGTCCACCCCGTGATGGAGCTACAAGGTGAAAAGAAGTGCTCACTATGGCTGTACGAAGGGGCAGACATCTTCCTTCATCTTGGGACAGTGAGGGCTCAGTAAGGTACTTCATTTGTATTCTTGATGTTCTCTTTTAGTTAAACATTGATTCATACATTCATAGAGCTGAGCTCTTTGTATTTACTCACTTTCTCATTGAGTGTTCCCATACAGTGATGGGATACCATTTTTTTTAAAGGAAATGTGTGGCTTTATTTGGATACCACATTAATCCTTAAAAAGCACAATGTGATGGGATTTTTTTTACATTCACGATGGACCAGGACCCCCAAAGATAAACCTATATTTAACCATGCTTTTTTTTCCACCCCTGTTTTAACCAACCTGGTGCCCAGTTATTAGCTCTAATATCTGTGGTCTTAGTATGACTTTCATATCATGCCAGAAACAGTGCCACAGCACAGTTCTATGAGTCAGACTTATCACCCCCACCCCTCCACTCCCCCATACGGCACCACATTACACATTGTTAGTACTATTAAATAAATGTGAGTTTAATGTTAACTCATGGAAGCTGTGAATTAAGATGGAGATATGTTATCATAGAGGCATGCAGTCCATTTATTTACTTACATGATCCACAGAATTAAAACCCATGTCATCAATCCTATCTGTGAAAAAGAACCTCAATTACCATATCCTACGTTAACATCAGAATAATAACTATACAGGCCCAGGTCTGTCACCTGTGGTAAAGTCTTCATAATATAACAAACATCTGTCTGAACAGCCTCAGCCAAGAGGAGCTCTGATAAAACAGAAAACAAGAAGAGAAAAACTAGCAGTACAATAATAGAAAAATAGAAAAATGTCTGGTGAGATTTCAAAAGGGAAATGAAACAATACGAAATAATGATATATTTGTGGAATGAAATTTAGAAGTGGATTTAGTTTCTGGGATTTCACAACACGGTGGGCTTTATACATCAAAGAGAGAATTGCAAGGAAGTCTAGTTTGGTAAATTTACCAATCAGCTATATGGGAGAATTTTTCGAACTCTACTTTGACCTTCAAGGGACATTCCAACTTTCTTATCCCGAATGCGGGGGTCTCTCGCTACTAGCGCAGAGAGGGACCCTTGTTTTTGCATGGGATCAGCATGTGGGACCTAGTTAAGGTCCTAGTTCCTATGGAAACATGGCAGCTGTCAGTCAGAGGATAAACTGGGGTGTACTACCAAAAGTACTACCAAAAGTACACGCCACTTCATCCTCACACTAGGGACAATGGACAAAAAAAATGTTTAGTGTCCCTTTAAGTTTGAAAAAATAGATATTGCTGGGCAGTTTTATTCTTTCATAAAACCTTTCAGTTCTAGAGAAATTTGAAGATGGACAGAGAGAATAAGTCAGATCCCCTTCAAAAAAAGGACCCTTTGGGTGAGATGTAAGCAAGTGGACTTCAAAGTCAGGCATGATTTGTAGTGTTCCATCTCGTCTATAGACCCCTTTTTTATTGAATAGATCCCTCTGTTTTTAGTATATCAGTATTACATTTACAAAAGGGTAAAATATTTTAACATATATTTGTTTATAATGCTCCTTGTATTAACAAGTTAGTATATGGTTAAATATCACACGAAATATGCATTGAGGAAATGCTTAAAAGATAATGGTTAGCAAAAAAATTAGGTTATGTTTAATTGACAAAATGCATCTTAAATAGGATGGCTCTAGTGTTATAATACAAATATAGTGTCTTATTGAGCCTCTGTCACTCTCATAGCTCTATCAGGGGGCGGACATATTGTTTAGAATCTTGCTTTAGATGGTTCTCACCTTCAAGTTTTCTTCATCTGACCCAAGATGTCAGCCCCCTGACAGACGTATCCAAGCACACAGGGCTCAGTAATGTACTTTTTCATTAAATCATATCCATTTAATATGCCTAAACTTGCAAAGACATGTTGCTTTTTTCACAGTTATAACACACATGATAATAATGAATTATAAGCAATAGAAAAGTAAAACTATTTCACAGTAATGTTTGAAGGTATCTGAGATTTTGCTGAGTCCATGACAGCTGGAATAATGGATTAAAAAAGCATTTCATGTTGATAATTCAAATGCAGTTTATTCAGACCATGAATAAAAGACCTAAAAAAAAAATGTCAAAATGTAAAAAAGTGTGTAAAACACAACAAACATATTATAACTAGATAAATAAATTATAGACTATTATAAGCATAGCATAGTAATGTAGGTTATATCCTATTTAAAAGTCATTTGACTTATAGCAGGGCTTTACAAATTTAATTGAGTTTTGGGAGCCAGCAAACAAATGTAGGAGCCAGACAATGGCACATATGCACAATCACGCAAACATACACACACACACAAACAATCATGCAGTCATGCACACACAGTCACGCAGACAGTTACACAGTCACACAAACAGTCACAAAACACCCAGACACAGAGACAGTTACCTATACACAGTCATACATAGACATAGGCCACACACACAGTCATACCTACAAAGAGTCACACACACAGACAGTCACATAGACAGGGACAGTCACATACACACAAGCCAGCAGTTTGTGATTTAAAAAAAGTAAAAAAGGACTTGTACATCTACAATGTGCACCCCCCCCCCCCCCACAACCCCCGCCCGCTGCTGCTTCATCTCATTTCAGGAGAGGGGGTCACTTCTGTCCCAGACTTGTCAGTGCCTCTAACACAGGCACAGACTATCTTCACAGGTTGTCCTGCCATGTGCTGGGATGTCATGTGACACCCAGCACTCAGACACAGAGTGCAAGGGGGCAGAGCAGACAGTCTGTGCAGCATGCACAGGCTTTGCCCCCTTGTGTTCAATTGAAAATAAAAAAAACATCCCAGAGGCAAGGGGCACCCTGTAGATGGCACTACTCAGGCTCCAGGTCTCATTTCATGGTCACCATGATGACCTGGCACCCGGCATTTGTCAAGCCCTGACTTATAGGGATAAATAATAACATTTCTCATGGAATCTCATGTACTGAGATGTCTTACCGCTCTTCATTGTAGTCATTGTAAAGTGAAGCTTGCAATTCACATCATCAGTTGTACCAACTGCAAACAAAAAATATACTTTTAAATGAAATAAAAATATAAATACATATTCTCAGAATCAAGCTATACACAGATGATTCTTGCAATTTCAGCTTATATGATTATATTGTTAAGAGTTGTGGGAGTGGTTACTTTTACTGTTTTATATATCCTGTCAAATATTAATTTTTTGTTACAAAACCAGTTGCACAACCCATGGAGTGATCACAGGTGCCATATTGGAAGGACACATGCTCCTCCAATATGGCGCTACCGTGTACCTGGTAACAGCGACGGAAGTGATCAGAAGTAACTCTGTTACTGTTGCATGACTGTCCCTAGAGGCAGTCAGAAACATTACACTGAAAAACACTAACCCTAGTTTTCCCTTAGGATTACAAATGAGAAGGTGTTAGAATTAGGGTTAGTGATAGGGTTAGAGTTAGGGTTATGATTAGATTTAGGGTTATGGTTATATCTAGGGTTAGGATTGGGGTCCAAACATCACTGTAGGAGAAAATGGCTAGGAAACAAAAAAAAAAAAAAAAAAAAGCACTTCAATAACTCTTTATTGCTCTATAACTTGCAAAAAATTACAGAAAAACCTGTTAGCATGACATATTTCTAAACTCAGGACAAATATTAGAAACTTTATTTTGTTGTTTCTAATTGCACAAAATATTTTTACAAAAAGTGTTTTTTTTTTAAAGTCATCATTTTATGGGTTTTTTTTTTACATTAAATTATAGGATATGATGAAAATAATGGTATCTTAATAAAACCCTTCTCATGCTGATAAAAACCAATATATAATATATGTGGGTACATTAAATTACAGCTAAACACAAACACCGCAGAAGTATTAAAATAGCCTCTGAAAATGTTTCCAACTGTCCAGTCACTATGGGGTTACCAGAGCATGATGCATTTGTGCATGCTCA
This sequence comes from Pelodytes ibericus, assembly GCA_036172795.1. NCBI lineage: Eukaryota > Metazoa > Chordata > Amphibia > Anura > Pelodytidae > Pelodytes > Pelodytes ibericus. The sequence continues at coordinate 15,317,979 of CM069862.1, forward strand.
GATATCTGTTGTTTTTTTTCCCACAGCTGTTTTTAAGTCTTTTTTTATTGGGCAGGCTAGATGGACTGAATAGTTCTTATCTGCCGACGTATTCTATTTTTCTTTATGTTTCTAAATCAGGCTTTAGCAGTGGAACTGGCTTTCTTTCCAGCTCAGCTAGTATTGCCTTGTTTGTGCAGGTCAGTTGATTCTTAAGGAATAGCTCCCAGTGAGAGAATGAATAGCTCCCATGAGGTAATGTGACACACCAGGAGAAGGTGATGGGGGAGAATCCATGAAAATCCTACGTAATGTACAATTCACAAAATAAAGACATTGTTTTTTTTTTTTTTTAAAGGCTGGAGTTTTGTAACCATGAAATAAATATATATATATATATAAAAAACTCACCTTGTCATTATTCAGATATACTCCTTTCCCATCTTTTGTGGAGTTTGCAATGACAGCTGGGGACATTAAGATACACAAACGATTAGTCTGGAGGCCAAAATAGAAAAAAAAAAAACATGCTCAATTATTAACCAGTATTTTATATCTGATTCACACACAATCAGGAAGTAAAGATTATTACACAGAACACAGAAGGGGTGCAAATATATAAAACAAATATTGTGTAATAATTGTAATATCCTGAAACAAGACGGTATCTTGGAATATCACACAGCGGACAATCCCACTGCTGCCTTTAGAAAGAATCAAACCATAAACAAGTGTAGTAGTCTCCATAGATCATCCAACAGAAAGAACAAACGATACCAAACCACATTTGGTCATCATATCCTCAAAGGAACTTCTGGGTGTCGAAACAAATTATGTACATTGTGTCCTCACACTCCCAGAGATGATAGGGATGGTATTGTCTTTAATAATCCCCATTACCGATAATGACCAATTAAGGTGGATACCTTTTATCGATTGTAATAAGCCAGTATGTGGCGGAAGTCCTTGAATGTGGCCGGGGATCCCAATATATTGAACGCGCAATCGGAAAATGTAAAGATAGATTAAATGAACATCACAGCGCAATTTGTTAGATTTGGTCATTTTCATTTTCAAATAAATGTCATAACCTCCAATTATTTTGCACTATTTAACCCCTTAGTGACATGACTTTTTTGGCTTGTCCGACGCTTGGTGACATGGGCTGTTTTAACATTTCTGAGGTGTTTGTGTTTTGCTGTAATTTATTTCTGTCTCATTTAGTGTACCCGCACAAACTATATATCGTTTTTATCGTTATAAGAAGGGCTTTCTTTTGATACCATTTTTTTGATAATAGCATATAATTTGATGTAAAAATTTTTTTTATTTTTTTATGACTTTTATTTGAAAAATCGTATACTCATGTACAAGAGACAACAAAAAAACACTGCTAAAAAGTTTCTAATATATGTCCTGAGTTCAGAAATAGCCCATGTTTTTATGTTTTTGTGCTTTTTTATTCATGTTACAGGGCCAGAACTATAAGTGGTGCAAAGCTATTTTAAAATCCTTTCTTTCAAAATTAGCGATAGTGACATTGTAACACTGATTTCTGTACTAAATCCATGAATGACCCCCAACATGTACATATTTTTGAAAACTAGACAACTCAGGGCATTTAACTTGGGGTATTTTGACACATTTCATGTAGCCATTTTACCACCAATCTATGCCAAAGTTTGCAGCAAAAAATCTTTTTTTTAAATTTTTCACATATATTGCAATTTAGGTAAACATTACCTTAAAATGTGAAGGGGTATTTCCAAATAACACCTCAATATTTGTTCAGCAACATCTCCTGAGTACAGGGATACCACCCATGCATAGGTTTGTTGGTTTGTTTTGGGGCTAAAAGGCCACATTTAGGGGGTGCGCATTTTGGTTTTCCAACTTGGAATTCTGACATGCAGAAAACTTGTGCCCATGTCCCATTTGGGAAATTTTTTGAAGCCAGAAAGTGTATTCTACCCCACAAAACCATATATTTTTTTAAACTAGACACCCTAGGGTATTTCAATTGGTAGTATTTTAACACTTTCCATGCACTAATTATACTACCAGCCTATGTCAATGTTATGGATAGTAATTTTTTTTCACATACATAGTACTTTGGGCATGAATTCACAGATCCTGTTATATGTCAGTGCCAAACAACACCTCAATATGTGTTCAGCAACATCTCCTGAGTACAGGGATACCACCCATGTATAGGTTGGTTAGGTTATTTGGGTGTTAAAAGGCCACATTTGAGAGGTGCACTTTTTGGTTTTCCAACTTGGAATTCTGACTTGCAGAAAACCTGCGCCCATGTCCCATTTGGGACATTTTTGAAGCCAAAAAGTGTATTCTACCCCACAAAACCATATATTTTTGAAAACTAGACACCCTAGGGTATTTCAAATGGTAGTATTTTAACACTTTTCATGCACTAATTCTACCACAAGCCTATGTCAATGTTATGGATAGTATTTTGTTTTTCACATTCATTGTACATCGGGCATGAATTCACAGATCCTATTATGTGTCAGTGCCAAACAACACCTTAATATGTGTTCAGCAACATCTCCTGAGTACAGGGATACCACCCATGTGTAGGTTAGTTAGATTATTTGGGGGCTAAAAGGCCACGTTTAGGGGGGGTGCATTTCCAACTTGGAATTTTGACATGTAGTCAGCCTGCGCCCATGTTCCATTTGGGACACTTTTGAAGCCTGTCAAAGTATTTTACCCCATAAAACCATATATTTTGGAAAACTAGACATCCTAGGGTATTTAAAATTGTGGTATTTTGACACTTTCCAAGTGCTAATTCTACCACCAACCTATGTCAAAGGGTTGGGATGTCATTTTTTCCCCACACACATTGTAGTTCAGGCAGGAATTTTCAGATTCTGGTATTTTCCACTGCCAACCAACACCTCAATATGTGTTCAGCAACATCTCCTGAGTACAGGGATACCCCCCATGCATAGGTTTGTTGGTTTGTATTGGGTCTAAAATTCCACATTTAGGGGGTGCGCAATTCCAACCTGGAATTTTGACATGTAGTCAGCCTGCGCCCATGTTCCAATTTTGGAACATTTTTGAAGCCGTCCAATGAATTTTACCCCATCAAACCATATATTTTTGGAAAATAGACATCCTAAGGTATTTCAAATGGTGGTATTTTAATACTGTATAGGTACTAATTCTACCACCAGCCTTTGTAAAAGTTTGTGGTAGTACTTTTTTGGGAGTTTTTTTTCCACATGCATTGTACTTCAGGCATGAATTCACAGATTCTGGTATATGTCACTGCCAAACAACAACCCAATATGTGTTCAGCAACATCTCCCGAGTACAGGGATAGCACCCATGCATAGGTTTGTTGGTTTGTTTTTTGGCTAGAAGGCAACATTTGTGAGATGCGCATCTCAAAATTCCAACTTGGAATTTTGACATGTAGTCAACCTGCGTCCGTGTCCTTTATGGGATATATCTTTGAAGCCAGCCAATGTAATTTACCCCCACCAAACCATATATTTTTTTATCGGTAGACCCCATCACTACTTGTGGCAAGGGCTCAGCATCCACCGATACATCGCTAGATGATGTATCAGAAAGCTGAATAGGGTCAAAATCGAACCCTGAGTCCGCGGCCTCAGAATCAGTGCGTAAGCAGTGATCTCGAGCAAAGAAGGGGTTAATAGCTCTTAGAAGAGCCTATCTAGTACTGTAATACATTACAGTACAAAGAAATTAATCCATAAAACAGTGCAGACAGCAAAACATACTGTTGCTGTGCAAGATTACTGCTTACACAGTGATGAATGGCAGGGAAGGGGTTAATACACAGTGAAAGACTTTCATAAAACCTGTCAATTTTATAAAATGTTATTTTATATCACTAATACTGATCTGTCTCTTTCCGTCACAAAAATGTAAGTGAGGAGAGGGAGGCAGATCAATATTTGTGAATATTGATCTGATTAATTTTGATCTGACCAGGGCGAATGGTGAGCTTAATTGAGAAATCAACAAACCGCCTTTGCCACTAATTCGCTGTTACTGATCGCTATGCTCTCAGGCAGCTTAAAAAAAAAAATCTCAAATATTTTTACTTTACATGTAATCCCCTAGCGGCTATGTGTAAAAAAAATAAATAAAATAAAAATATGCAGACAGATAAAAATTGCTTTGGCGTCAATATCATTGCGTAAGCAGTGATCAACGGCAAATAAGGGGTTAATAACTCTTAGCAGAGCCTTTTTAGTACTGTAATAAATTACAGTACAAAAAAAATTAACCCCTAAAAAATGCACAAACAGCAAAAAAAAAAATGCGCAGATGTGCACGATCACTGCTTATGCAAGATCAGTGGCAGGGAAGGGGTTAAACGCAGGGAATTGCTTTAATAAAAATTTTTTTATTGTTTTATTATTTGTGTGTTGTGTATTTATTTTTAACTTTTACTTACTTTTATAACTTTGATCTGTCTCTCTCCCTCACTAAAAAAAATGTGAGGAGAGGGAGGCAGATCATAACTGGTCAGATCAATATAGGGTTAATATTGATCTGACCAGTCAGTGGGGATGTTCAGCAGAGCATCGCCACTGCCTGTCAGTGTGCCTGGCAGTCACAGATTGCCTCTGTGAAGAGGCAATCGTGTGACAGCCAGAGAGCACAGGAAGCAGGTACTTCCTGCCTCCTGTGCTCTTGCCCTTAGAAGGGCAGCGCCATCTTGGTCACCCAGTGACCAAGATCGTGCATTTTTTTTTTTGTGTTTCTGATTGCCTCGACTTGCGAGGCAATCAGGAACACTTTCTGAGCATTGGAAGCGAAAATTTCGCTTCCTATGCTCATTTTTTTAATGCACGTGTTTTAACCCCTTAGTGACCGAGTGCTATGTTGGATTTGACGTGCCTTGAAGACCAGAATTCCATTATTTTTGTCATACGTTTACTGAACTGTGAATTTCTTTCTTTGTGTTCAGTCCACCCACACAAATTATATATCATTTTTTAAAGGACAGATAGGGCTTTCATTTGATACTATTATTTTCATCATATGATATCATTTACTATTAAAAAAATAGAAAATATGATGAAAATATGCCATAAAAAACACTTTTTCAAACTTTGACCTGATTTTTTTTTTTACACAATTACAAATGGTAAAAAAGACCCCGTCTATATATTTCTATTATTTGTCCTGAGTTTAGTAATATCAATGTTTCCTTGTTTGTCTATGTTTTATTTCACGTAATAGGGCAATAAACAATATTAGTGTTTTTTTTTGTTTTCTAACCATTTTCTTCTACAGTGATTTTTTTAACCCGAACCCTAAATTTACCCCAACTCTAAATTTAATCTAACCCTAAATTGACCCCCACCCCTTAATCTAACCCTTGTAATCATCCGAACCCCCATTTAACCCTAATTATTACCCTATTTGGACCCTAACCCTAGATCTAGGTTCAGTAGATCAAGGGTTAGCTTTTTCCATTTATTTATTTATTTAATTTATTTATTTAATTAATTTTCTATTTTTACCTGTAATACCGCCTAACTGCCTGTAGGGGCAGTCAAGTAGCGGTTTCAGAGCAACGGAAGAGATTTATTTTTTTCTCTCTTCCGTCGCTCTCCTCTGGGCATGCTGTATCGGAGGAGCATGCTCCTCCGATACAGCACACACCTGCGATCACCCCCAGGAGGGCACAGATTGTGTTGCATGATGCCTCGATAGAGGCATCATTGCAACACTCTCACACATAGGCAGTGATCAGCTTTCACTGCCTATGTGTGTTAGCGCGCATACGATCACATTCGCTGTGATCATATGCGCGCGGGGGGGTCGAGGGGGGCCTGAAAGCCCTCTCAGAGGCTGCTTCGGATCCGAAGCAGCCTCTGAGAGTAGCTACAGACATGTAGTGTTGCGCTAAGGAGCGCAACACTACATGAAAACGGAGGACGTATATATACGTCCTCATGGTCCTTAAGGACCATGCTTTTCAGGACGTATATATACGTCCACCTGCGTTAAGGGGTTAAAGGCACTGTGCCTTTAAAACCGGCATTTCGATCGCTCTCTGGAGCGATCGAAATGCCGACGGGCATTTTTTTTAGCATTGTACGATGCTTCCACACGGAAGCATCGTTACAATGCCATTAGAGCACTGAAAGCGGAAAAACTCCGCTTTCAGTGCTTGTTTTGACACAGGACGGACTAGGTCCGTCCTGTGTCACTAACGCCTCGGCACACAGGACGGACCTAGTCCGTCCTGTGTCGCCAAGGGGTTAATGTCATGTTGGGTTATGTCTCTTTTATACATTGTATGTTTGTATATTATTGATAATAATCCATTCACATTGAGGGGGTATATATACAATGTGGCACCGCCACTTTAAGCAATTCGGCGGCCGTCGCCGCTTTAAGAAGTTCGCCTGCTGCCGCCGGATGCTGCAGCAGCAGTTCCGGCGGCGGGATGGGAAGTAGAAACCAAGGTGAGTGAGACATACAGGGGGAAGGGGGTGAAAGACACTACAGGGGGGGGGTGAAAGACACTACGGGGGGGGGGTGTGAAAGACACTACAGGGGGGGGGTGAAAGACACTACGGGGGGGGGTGTGAAAGACACTACAGGGAGAAGGGGGGTGAAGACACTACAGGGGGAATGGGGGAGGTGAAAGACTCTACAGGGGGAGAGGAGGGTGTGAAAGACTACAGGGGGGAAAGGGGTGAAAGACACTACAGGGGGAGGGGAGGGGGTGAAAGACACTAAGGAGGAAGGGGGGAAGAGAGATGCCACAGAAAGGACACACAGAGAGAGAGAGAGAGACGCCACAGAGAGAGAGACGCCACAGAGAGAGAGACGCCACAGAGAGAGAGACGCCACAGAGAGAGAGAGACGCCACAGAGAGAGGGAGACGCCACAGAGAGAGAGACGCCACAGAGAGAGAGACGCCACAGAGAGAGAGAGACGCCACAGAGAGAGAGAGACGCCACAGAGAGAGAGAGACGCCACAGAGAGAGAGAGAGGACAGAGAGAGACGCCACAGAAAGGACAGAGAGAGAGACGCCACAGAAAGGACAGAGAGAGACGCTACAGAAAGGACAGAGAGAGAGACGCCACAGAAAGGACAGAGAGAGAGACGCCACAGAAAGGACAGAGAGAGAGAGAGACGCCACAGAAAGGACAGAGAGAGAGAGAGACGCCACAGAAAGGACAGAGAGAGAGACGCCACAGAAAGGACAGAGAGAGAGACGCCACAGAAAGGACAGAGAGAGAGACGCCACAGAAAGGACAGAGAGAGAGAGACGCCACAGAAAGGACAGAGAGAGAGAGACGCCACAGAAAGGACAGAGAGAGAGACGCCACAGAAAGGACAGAGAGAGAGAGACGCCACAGAAAGGACAGAGAGAGACAGGCTACAGATATGCGAGAGACAGGATATGTTTCACACACTGCCCTGATATATACCTCTGCACAGGGCAATTCATATAACTCTGTGTACATACTGGAGGTATATATATTGCCCTAGACAGGCTTATATATCAGTCTTATCTATAAATAATACACTGTTCAGATGTGCTTTATAAAATGCATGATTTTCCCTTCTATGAACAAAAAAATTATATTATGCTATGGGCTGGTTTAAAAATCCTATGCGATGGGGCTGGTATATAAATTTTTCCAGGGCTGGTTTTTGTTCCCAGTCCGGCCCTGGGTGGGTCCAGGAGGTTATGGGAATCTGAATGCCCGATGCAGGAGTTCAATGAGCTGGAAATGGAGACACAGGGCCTTGTGCTGGGTAACTGCAATCCCTCAGTGGTTTGAGACCCCCAAGTTCATGCAGCCACATTCCCAGGCCCTGTGAAGCAGTTGTGGAATCCAGTGATGCTTAGGGGATAACTGAAGTGATCATGCAAACATCCTGCAGCAAGCATGGAGAATAACTAGAACAGGTTAGCAGGATGTATCAGGATAAAGCAATGAGATGAGCCAAGCAGAGCTAAGCAAGTACAAAGGAACCGAGGCAGAGCAGAAATAGAGAGACAGAGCAAGGTGCAAAGGGAGAACTAAAGCATACAAGGAAAGGCAAAGGATAAGCAATAACTAAGGAGACATACAGAGATACACGTATAACACAGACCAACATACAGAGGACAGGGTAAGGGCTAAAGGAACACAAGGGATCCTCAGACGTTTCATAAGGGGAACCAAGATCCTCAGGTGCTTCATGGAGAGAGGATAAGGGAACATTTTATATATACACACAAACAAACATGCAGGAACTGACCTAACACTCTTAGATTAAACAGTGAGGATTTGGTTAATTATGGCCATAACATTAAGCCTGCCAACCACATCAAGGTACCTTACAATTAGGCAAGTCCCTACTCTAAAACCAAATTGCAAACTAATAACAGAACAGAGAAAATACCTGCAGAGCTGAAGGAAGCAAACAGAGTAAATGGGTGTGGGTGCATGTATGGAGGCTCTAAGCAAGAGGAAACAAAGAAAACCACACAGGTAGGGGCCACTCTGGAACAGGGCAGGATCCGGACTGTAGCCGGATTGGGAAGGTGCCACTCTGTGGGGCATACCACTCTGTGGCCGAGCTAGAGAGTCTGCAAACTGGGTGAAGCCTCACAACAGCGTTCCATCTTTTGGTTTACACAGCGTTCCATCATCTGGATTACAAAGCATTGCATCTTTTGGTTTACACAGTGTTCCCATCTTTCATTTTACACAGCGTCCTGTCTTTTGGCATCCAGTGCAAGCATTCCACTAATACCTCTTCCTATACAAACAAGCATTCTGCTAATACCTCTCCCTATACAACCAAGCATTCTGCTAATACCTCTCCCTATACAACCAAGCATTCTGCTAATACCTCTCCCTATGCAACCAAGCATTCTGCTAATACCTCTCCCTATACAACCAAGCATTCTTCTGATATTGCTCCCTATACAACCAAGCATTCTGCTAATACCTCGCCATATGCAACCAAGCATTCTGCTAATACCTCTCCCTATACAACCAAGCATTCCGCTAAAACCTCTCCCTATACAACCAAGTATTCTGCTAATACCTCTCCCTATAAAACCATGCATTCCGCTAATACCTCTCCCTATACAACCAAGCATTCTGCTAATACCTCTCCCTATACAACCAAGCATCCTGCTAATACCTCTCCCTATACAACCAAGCATTCTGCTAATGCCTCTCCCTATAAAACCAAGCATTCTGCTAATACCTTTCCCTATACAACCAAGAATTCTGCTAATACCTCTCCCTATGCAACCAAGAATTCTGCTAATACCTCTCCCTATACAACCATGCATTCTCCTAGCATTTACTGCTGCTCTATTAATTTGTATTACAAGTCCCATTAAGTCTTTCTAGAAAGACTTTTGACGCAGTTGAATCCCACACTTGAGAAGTTAGTTACATTATTTTAGTCTGGTCAGCCATAACCAATAGAAAACAAACAAATGTAAACCTACTTGAACTTGCTTTCAGGCGAATCATGCAGAGCAAATAATCTACAAATGGCAGCATCTGTTCAGAATTTCCATACAGGTTGATGAGCTGGTCAATCCGTTGTTTGCCGACATCCAGTCCTGCGTGATAATAAACATGTAACATGCATTATCCTGCCCGCTAATTGTATGTTATTTCATGTTAGACAATAAAAATAAAAAATCTGCAGATATATTGGAAAATCTGAATGTTTCAATTGTGTTTTAGATAGAAAGGTACATTGTCTGTAGTAATAAAGCAATTTTTAGAATAGGGCTGCAATCCAGGAAGTTGCAGGGAATTGACAAGTGAATTTCCGAGATAAGGCCAAAGTAACCTAGTTGAAAGAAAGTCTACAATTTTGCTATACCACTAAAGTGTGGTCTATTTTAATTTCTCTTTAAAAGTGCATATAACGTCTAATAGTGCGACTGCTGATGCTATAAACTGCCGTGGATATTAGAAATGTGCATTAGTTTTGGTACGAATGCCTTTTCGGCTGAAAATAGCATTTTCGTACATTCGTCTGAAAAACGAATAACGAAAATGCTAAACTAACGAAAGCCGAATGAACGAATGGTTAATAAACGAAAATCTTTCGTCCATTGGTTCATTCGTGCTATTGGCATTCTATAAACTGAAATAGAGTTGGTTTATAGAATACCAATAGCATTACATACATTCCATAAACCGACATAATGAACGACTTTCGGTTTATGGAATACATGTAATGCTATTGGTATTCTATAAACCGACTCTATATTGGTTTATAGAAAGCCAATAGCATTACATACATACATCCCATAAACCGAAAATCTATAAACCGAAAGAGAGTCGGTTTATAGACTTTCGGTTTATGGAATGTATGTAATGCTATTGGCTTTCTACAAACCGAAAATAGAGTCCTCATTCATACGAATTGACCTATTTCAACTCTATTTCGGTTTATAGAAAGCCAATAGCATTACATACATTCCATAAACCGAAAGTCTATAAACCGAAAGAGAGGTTAAAATAGGTCAATTCGTACGAATGAATAAAACGAAACGGAAATAATGAACGAATTTCGTCTGAAACGAATGCGGTGATGAACGAAATTCGTTTTGGACGAAATAAATAACATTTTCGTCCGATTGGACGAAAACGAAACGAAAATTTTGGCCATGTCTAGTGGATATCCACTCCTCTAAGCATGCTCACGTCACATCTCCTCTCTATGATAATACTGAACACATTAACTTGTCACACCCAGTCTGGGTGTTAGTTCTGCCAGGATTCTGGAATCCTAATGCACATTGTCTGAATGAGTTGGATTTAGAAAGAGACAACTCTTAATACCTGCAAATCCCACTGCCTTGCGAAGTTCATAAAAGGTAAGAAATCCACATTGATTCATATCGATTTCAGCAAAAATATCCTAGGGGGAAAAAATGCAGCAAATAGTAACCATCATTTTTAACATCTTGCAATATTTCATATCGTGTAGACATTTATTCTGACTAAAGATTTTTTTTTAGATCGCACTTAAAGAGGTCTTGTTTTTGGAAACTTGTATGTTTTTTTGGGGGTTTTTTTTTGCCTGTATTGATTATTTTAAATATGTTGGGAAACCCACACTACAAATACATAAATACACACCAAATAATACATGGGGGTCTATTCACAAAGAGAGCTGTGCTGAATTAACTATCGAGTAGCAAAAATCCATCACTGATTCCTGAATTGGAAAAAAGAAATTCACAAAACAAAACTATTCCCCCCCCCCCCCCCCCAGTCTATGAGTAAGTGCTTCAGGGTGCGAAACGCGTAAGGGGTCTATCTGAAGTTTATTAATGGTGCATGCATTTTATAAAGCACTATTGAAGGACACCGACTAATTCATATTTGGTTTCTGATTTGTTTTCAGTCCATGAGTAAGTGCCTCAGGGCGCGAAACGCGTAAGGCTTCTATCTGGCGCTTGTTAATGGCGCAAGCATTTTATACAGCACTATTGAAAGACACCGATTTATTTATATTCGGTTTATCATTTGTTTCCAGTCCATGAGTAAGTGCCTGGGGGCGCGAAATGCGTAAGGTGTCTAGCTGGAGGTTGTTAACGATGCCCGCTTTTTTTACAGCACTGTTAATCGACACGATTCATTCATTTCAGTTTCTGATTTGTTTTCAGTCTATGAGTAATGGCCACAAGGCGCGAAACGCGTAAGGCTTCTATCTGAAGTTTGTTAATGGTGCATGCATTTTATAAAGCACTATTGAAGGACACCGACTGATTCATATTTGGTTTCTGATTTGTTTTCAGTCCATGAGTAAGTGCCTCAGGGCGCGAAACGGGCAAGGCGTCTAGCTGTAGTTTTTTAATGGCGCAAGCATTTTATACAGCACTATTGAAAGACACCAATTTATTCATATTCGGTTTATCATTTGTTTCCAGTCCATGAGTCAGTGTCTCGGGTCGCGAAACGCGTAAGGCGTCTAGCTGGAGGTTGTTAACGATGCCCGCTTTTTTTACAGCACTGTTAATCGACACGATTCATTCATTTCGGTTTCTGATTTGTTTTCAGTCTATGAGTAATGGCCACAAGGCGCGAAACGCGTAAGGCGTCTAGATGGAGTTTGTTAATGGTGCACGCTTTTAGTACAGCACTGTTGAAAAACACTGACTAATTCGAAGTCGTCTCTCTGCCGTTCTCTTATCGGTTATGGATCATTTTTCCAACAAGGCTATTTTTTGCCCGATTTGTGCAACCTCAGCTTTCAGATACCACAGTTCCGTGTTTATTGAGTAGGTCCCATATGAAAGCGTGCTACAAACTTTAGAGGAACTGTTTCCAGACCTTTTTCCCCCAAACCATCAAGTCTCAACTTCTATAAAGTCGAGTCCCACCCATATTCACTTCTGCCACCATTGCTCCACCTCTTACCTCTAATGTTTAGCCGTAAGCGAAGGACTATCCCACAGGATTACAGAACTATATTGTTTAATGATACTTTCCTGCAACCTTCTTTTTGACAATATTCCAATTACCACCCCCAACCCGCATAGAACTAAAATACATACAAATATGTTCTTAAAAAGGTTTACCGTGTACTTCACCAGATACTTCCACAATCGACAAAAGCTCTCAATGCCAAGCTTTCCACTGCCAGATTGCTGTCTGTACAGTTAAGTTATATATTTTAATTTGGGGGGGTTTTATGAAATAAATGATCTCCCTGTTTATTCTACAGGTCTTTTTATTTTCTCATGTGCACCGGAGACCAGATATGGAAGACTAGATATTATTACAGAGGCTATTCAATAAAAGCATCTTTGTTTGATACTGACAGCGCCAATTTGGAAATGTCCCGGGTATTTATTTCGGCGGCCAGCTTAGAGGAAGGTCAAGTATAACTTGTAAATTATACAGGAGTAATAACTATGGACTTTATCTGAAAAAGGGAACTGAAGGGAATCGACAAGGGAATTTCAAACATAAGGCCAACATGGGGGGGAGGGAGGGAGTACAATAATAAGAGGAGATTGTTTGTAAATATATTTTTCAGTTGGTATAAAGGTTTAAAAAGATACATCCATCGCTGCCAACATTAATAGACTGGAGTGCTTTGTAAAACTGCTCGTTGTGGGAGAATCTGCAAAGATACATGTCAGGTAAAATGGATCAGCAAAGATACATGTCAGGTAAAATGAATCAGCAAAGATACATGTCAGGTAAAATGAATCAGCAAAGATACATGTCAGGTAAAATGAATCTGCAAAGATACATGTCAGGTAAAATGAATCAGCAAAGATACATGTCAGGTAAAATGAATCTGCAAAGATACATGTCAGGTAAAATGAATCTGCAAAGATATATGTCAGGTCAAATGAATCAGCATAGATACATGTCAGGTAAAATTAATCTGCAAAGATATATGTCAGGTCAAATGAATCAGCAAAGATACATGTCAGGTAAAATGAATCAGCAAAGATACATGTCAGGTAAAATGAATCAGCAAAGATACATGTCAGGTAAAATGAATCAGCAAAGATACATGTCAGGTAAAATGAATCTGCAAAGATACATGTCAGGTAAAATGAATCTGCAAAGATATATGTCAGGTCAAATGAATCAGCATAGATACATGTCAGGTAAAATTAATCTGCAAAGATATATGTCAGGTCAAATGAATCAGCAAAGATACATGTCAGGTAAAATGAATCAGCAAAGATACATGTCAGGTAAAATGAATCAGCAAAGATACATGTCAGGTAAAATGAATCAGCAAAGATACATGTCAGGTAAAATAAATCAGCAAAGATACATGTCAGGTAAAATGAATCAGCAAAGATATATGTCAGGTAAAATGAATCAGCAAAGATACATGTCAGGTAAAATGAATCTGCAAAGATACATGTCAGGTAAAATGAATCTGCAAAGATATATGTCAGGTCAAATGAATCAGCAAAGATACATGTCAGGTCAAATGAATCAGCAAAGATACATGTCAGGTAAAATGAATCTGCAAAGATACATGTCAGGTCAAATGAATCAGCAAAGATACATGTCAGGTAAAATGAATCAGCAAAGATATATGTCAGGTAAAATGAATCTGCAAAGATATATGTCAGGTAAAATGAATCTGCAAAGATACATGTCAGGTAAAATTAATCAGCAAAGATACATGTCAGGTAAAATTAATCAGCAAAGATACATGTAAGGTCAAATGGTGTCAGCAAAGATACTAAGTAATATCAGGAAGTATTACTTTACGGAGACAGTAGTGGATGCATGGAATAGCCTTCCAGTAGAAGTGGTAGAGGTTAATACAGTGAAGGAGTTTAAGCATGCGTGGGATAGGTATAAGGCTATACTAGATATAAGATAAGGCCAGAGACTAATGAAAGTATTACTTTACTGAGAGAGTAGTGGATACATGGAATAGTCTTCCAGTAGAAGTGGTAGAGGTTAATACAGTGAAGGAGTTTAAGCATGCATGGGATAGGTATAAGGCTATCCTAGATATAAGATAAGGCCAGGGACTAATGAAAGTATTACTTTACTGAGAGGGTAGTAGATGCATGGAATAGTCTTCCAGAAGAAGTGGTAGAGGTTAATACAGTGAAGGAGTTTAAGCATGCGTGGGATAGGTATAAGGCTATCCTAGATATAAGATAAGGCCAGGGACTAATGAAAGTATTACTTTACTGAGAGGGTAGTGGATGCATGGAATAGTCTTCCAGTAGACGTTGTAGAGGTTAATACAGTGAAGGAGTTTAAGCATGCATGGATAGGTATAAGGCTATCCTAGATATAAGATAAGGCCAGGGACTAATGAAAGTATTACTTTACTGAGAGGGTAGTGGATGTATGGAATAGCCTTCCAGCTGAAGTGGTAGAGGTAACACAGTGAAGGAGTTTAAGCATGCGTGGGATAGGCATAAGGCTATCCTAGATATAAGATAAGGTCAGGGACTAATGACAATATTACTTTACTGAGAGGGTAGTGGATGCATGGAATAGTCTTCCAGTAGAATTGGTCGAGGTTAATACAGTGAAGGAGTTTAAGCATGCATGGGATAGGTATAAGGCTATCCTAGATATAAGATAATGACAGGGACTAATAAAAGGATTACTTTACTGAGAGGGTAGTGGATGCATGGAATAGCCTTCCAGTAGAAGTGGTAGAGGTTAATACAGTGAAGGAGTTTAAGCATGCATGGGATAGGTATAAGGCTATCCTAGATATAAGATAAGGCCAGGGACTAATGAAAGTATTACTTTACTGAGAGGGTAGTGGATGCATGGAATAGCCTTCCAGTAGAAGTGGTAGAGGTTAATACAGTGAAGGAGTTTAAGCATGCATGGGATAGGTATAAGGCTATCCTAGATATAAGATAAGGCCAGGGACTAATGAAAGTATTACTTTACTGAGAGGGTAGTGGATGCATGGAATAGCCTTCCAGTAGAAGTGGTAGAGGTTAATACAGTTAAGGAGTTTAAGCATGCATGGGATAGGTATAAGGCTATCCTAGATATAAGATAAGGCCAGGGACTAATGAAAGTATTACTTTACTGAGAGGGTAGTGGGGGTATGGAATAGTCTTCCAGTAGAAGTGGTAGAGGTTAATACAGTGAAGGAGTTTAAACATGTGTGGGATAGGTATAAGGCTATCCTAGATATAAGATAAGGCCAGGGACTAATGAAAGTATTACTTTACTGAGAGGGTAGTGGATGTATGGAATAGTCTTCCAGTAGAAGTGGTAGAGGTTAATACAGTGAAGGAGTTTAAGCATGAATGGGATAGGTATAAGGCTATCCTAGATATAAGATAAGGCCAGGAACTAATGAAAGTATTACTTTACTGAGAGGGTAGTGGATGCATGGAATAGCCTTCCAGTAGAAGTGGTAGAGGTTAATACAGTGAAGGAGTTTAATCATGAATGGGATAGGTATAAGACTATCCTAGATATAAGATAAGGCCAGGGACTAATATAAGTATTACTTTACTGAGAGGGTAGTGGATGTATGGAATAGTCTTCCAGTAGAAGTGGTAGAGGTTAATACAGTGAAGGAGTTTAAGCATGCACGGGATAGGTATAAGGCTATCCTAGATATAAGATAAGGCCAGTGACTAATGAAAGTATTACTTTACTGAGAGGGTAGTGGATGTATGGAATAGTCTTCCAGTAGAAGAAGTGGTAGAGGTTAATACAGTGAAGGAGTTTAAGCATGCGTGGGATAGGTATAAGGCTATCCTAGATATAAGATAAGGTCAGGGACTAATGAAAGTATTACTTTACTGAGAGGGTAGTGGATGCATGGAATAGTCTTCCAGTAGAAGTGGTAGAGGGTAATACAGTGAAGGAGTTTAAGCATGCATGGCATAGGTATAAGGCTATCCTAGATATAAGATAAGGGCAGGGACTAATGAAAGTATTACATTACTGAGAGGGTAGTGGATGTATGGAATAGTCTTCCAGTAGAAGTGGTAGAGGTTAATACAGTGAAGGAGTTTAAGCATGCGTGGGATAGGTATAAGGCTATCCTAGATATAAGATAAGGCCAGGGACTAATGAAAGTATTACATTACTGAGAGGGTAGTGGATGCATGGAATAGTCTTCCAGTAGAAGTGGTAGAGGTTAATACAGTGAAGGAGTTTAAGCATGCGTGGGATAGGTATAAGGCTATCCTAGATATAAGATAAGGCCAGGGACTAATGAAAGTATTACATTACTGAGAGGGTAGTGGATGCATGGAATAGTCTTCCAGTAGAAGTGGTAGAGGTTAATACAGTGAAGGAGTTTAAGCATGCATGGGATAGGTATAAGGTTATCCTAGATATAAGATAAGGCCAGGGACTAATGAAAGTATTACATTACTGAGAGGGTAGTGGATGTATGGAATAGTCTTCCAGTAGAAGTGGTAGAGGTTAATACAGTGAAGGAGTTTAAGCATGCGTGGGATAGGTATAAGGCTATCCTAGATATAAGATAAGGCCAGGGACTAATGAAAGTATAACATTACTGAGAGGGTAGTGGATGCATGGAATAGTCTTCCAGTAGAAGTGGTAGAGGTTAATACAGTGAAGGAGTTTAAGCATGCGTGGGATAGGTATAAGGCTATCCTAGATATAAGATAAGGCCAGGGACTAATGAAAGTATTACATTACTGAGAGGGTAGTTGAAGTATGGAATAGACTTCCAGCAGAAGTGGTAGAGGTTAATACAGTGAAGGAGTTTAAGCACGCATGGGATAGGTATAAGGTTATCCTAGATATAAGATAAGGCAAGGGACTAATGAAAGTATTGCATTACTGAGAGGGTAGTGGATGTATGGAATAGTCTTCCAGTAGAAGTGGTAGAGGTTAATACAGTGAAGGAGTTTAAGCATGCATGGGATAGGTATAAGGCTATCCTAGATATAAGATAAGGCCAGGGACTAATGAAAGTATTACATTACTGAGAGGGTAGTGGATGTATGGAATAGTCTTCCAGTAGAAGTGGTAGAGGTTAATACAGTGAAGGAGTTTAAGCATGCATGGGATAGGTATAAGGCTATCCTAGATATACGATAAGGCCAGGGACTAATGAAAGTATTACATTACTGAGAGGGTAGTGGATGTATGGAATAGTCTTCCAGTAGAAGTGGTAGAGGTTAATACAGTGAAGGAGTTTAAGCATGCGTAGGATAGGCACAAGGCTATCCTAGATATAAGATAAGGCCAGGGACTAATGAAAGTATTACATTACTGAGAGGGTAGTGGATGTATGGAATAGTCTTCCAGTAGAATTGGTAGAGGTTAATACAGTGAAGGAGTTTAAGCATGCATGGGATAGGTATAAGGCTATCCTAGATATAAGATAAGACCAGGGACTAATGGAAGTATTATTTTACTGAGAGGGTAGTGGATGCATGGAATAGTCTTCTAGTAGAAGTGGTAGAGGTTAATACAGTGAAGGAGTTTAAGCATGCATGGGATAGGCACAAGGCTATCCTAGATATAAGATAAGGTCAGGGACTAATGAAAGTATTACTTTAATGAGAGGTTAGTGGATGCATGGAATAGTCTTCCAGTAGAAGTGGTAGAGGTTAATACAGTGAAGGAGTTTAAGCATGCGTGGGATAGGTACAAGGCTATCCTAGATATAAGATAAGACCAGGGACTAATGGAAGTATTACTTTACTGAGAGGGTAGTGGATGCATGGAATAGTCTTCTAGTAGAAGTGGTAGAGGTTAATACAGTGAAGGAGTTTAAGCATGCATGGGATAAATATAAGGCTATCCTAGATATAAGATAAGGCCAGGGACTAATGAAAGTATTACATTACTGAGAGGGTAGTGGATGTATGGAATAGTCTTCCAGTAGAAGTGGTAGAGGTTAATACAGTGAAGGAGTTTAAGCATGCATGGGATAGGTATAAGGCTATCCTAGATATAAGATAAGGCCAGGGACTAATGAAAGTATTACATTACTGAGAGTGTAGTGGATGTATGGAATAGTCTTCTATTAGAAGTGGTAGAGGTTAATACAGTGAAGGAGTTTAAGCATGCATGGGATAGGTATAAGGCTATCCTAGATATAAGATAAGGCCAGGGACTAATGAAAGTATTACATTACTGAGAGGGTAGTGGATGTATGGAATAGTCTTCCAGTAGAAGTGGTAGAGGTAAACACAGTGAAGGAGTTTAAGCATGCGTGGGATAGGTACAAGGCTATCCTAGATATAAGATATGGCCAGGGACTAATGAAAGTATTACATTACTGAGAGGGTAGTGGATGTATGGAATAGTCTTCCAGTAGAAGTGGTAGAGGTTAATACAGTGAAGGAGTTTGAGCATGCATGGGATAGGTATAAGGCTATCCTAGATATAAGATAAGGTCAGGGACTAATGAAAGTATTACTTTACTGAGAGGGTAGTGGATGCATGGAATAGCCTTCCAGTAAAAGTGGTAGAGGTTAATACAGTGAAGGAGTTTAAGCATGCATGGGATAGGTATAAGGCTATCCTAGATATAAGATAAGGCCAGGGACTAATGAAAGTGTTACTTTACTGAGAGGGTAGTGGATGTATGGAATAGCCTTCCAGTAAAAGTGGTAGAGGTTAATACAGTGAAGGAGTTTAAGCATGCATGGGATAGGTATAAGGCTATCCTAGATATAAGATAAGGCCAGGGACTAATGAAAGTATTACATTACTGAGAGGGTAGTGGATGTATGGAATAGTCTTCCAGTAGAAGTGGTAGAGGTTAATACAGTGAAGGAGTTTAAGCATGCGTAGGATAGGCACAAGGCTATCCTAGATATAAGATAAGGCCAGGGACTAATGAAAGTATTACATTACTGAGAGGGTAGTGGATGTATGGAATAGTCTTCCAGTAGAATTGGTAGAGGTTAATACAGTGAAGGAGTTTAAGCATGCATGGGATAGGTATAAGGCTATCCTAGATATAAGATAAGACCAGGGACTAATGGAAGTATTATTTTACTGAGAGGGTAGTGGATGCATGGAATAGTCTTCTAGTAGAAGTGGTAGAGGTTAATACAGTGAAGGAGTTTAAGCATGCATGGGATAGGCACAAGGCTATCCTAGATATAAGATAAGGTCAGGGACTAATGAAAGTATTACTTTAATGAGAGGTTAGTGGATGCATGGAATAGTCTTCCAGTAGAAGTGGTAGAGGTTAATACAGTGAAGGAGTTTAAGCATGCGTGGGATAGGTACAAGGCTATCCTAGATATAAGATAAGACCAGGGACTAATGGAAGTATTACTTTACTGAGAGGGTAGTGGATGCATGGAATAGTCTTCTAGTAGAAGTGGTAGAGGTTAATACAGTGAAGGAGTTTAAGCATGCATGGGATAAATATAAGGCTATCCTAGATATAAGATAAGGCCAGGGACTAATGAAAGTATTACATTACTGAGAGGGTAGTGGATGTATGGAATAGTCTTCCAGTAGAAGTGGTAGAGGTTAATACAGTGAAGGAGTTTAAGCATGCATGGGATAGGTATAAGGCTATCCTAGATATAAGATAAGGCCAGGGACTAATGAAAGTATTACATTACTGAGAGTGTAGTGGATGTATGGAATAGTCTTCTATTAGAAGTGGTAGAGGTTAATACAGTGAAGGAGTTTAAGCATGCATGGGATAGGTATAAGGCTATCCTAGATATAAGATAAGGCCAGGGACTAATGAAAGTATTACATTACTGAGAGGGTAGTGGATGTATGGAATAGTCTTCCAGTAGAAGTGGTAGAGGTAAACACAGTGAAGGAGTTTAAGCATGCGTGGGATAGGTACAAGGCTATCCTAGATATAAGATATGGCCAGGGACTAATGAAAGTATTACATTACTGAGAGGGTAGTGGATGTATGGAATAGTCTTCCAGTAGAAGTGGTAGAGGTTAATACAGTGAAGGAGTTTGAGCATGCATGGGATAGGTATAAGGCTATCCTAGATATAAGATAAGGTCAGGGACTAATGAAAGTATTACTTTACTGAGAGGGTAGTGGATGCATGGAATAGCCTTCCAGTAAAAGTGGTAGAGGTTAATACAGTGAAGGAGTTTAAGCATGCATGGGATAGGTATAAGGCTATCCTAGATATAAGATAAGGCCAGGGACTAATGAAAGTGTTACTTTACTGAGAGGGTAGTGGATGTATGGAATAGTCTTCCAGTAGAAGTGGTAGAGGTTAATACAGTGAAGGAGTTTAAGCATGCGTGGGATAGGTATAAAGCTATCCTAGATATAAGATAAGGTCAGGGACTAATGAAAGTATCACTTTACTGAGAGGGTAGTGGATGTATGGAATAGTCTTCCAGTAGAAGTGGTAGAGGTTAATACAGTGAAGGAGTTTGAGCATGCGTGGGATAGGTATAAGGTTATGCTAGATATAAGATAAGGCCAGGGACTAATGGAAGTATTACTTTACTGAGAGGGTAGTGGATGCATGGAATAGTCTTCTAGTAGAAGTGGTAGAGGTTAATACAGTGAAGGAGTTTAAGCATGCATGGGATAGGTATAAGGCTATCCTAGATATAAGATAAGGCCAGGGACTAATGAAAGTATTACTTTAATGAGAGGTTAGTGGATGCATGGAATAGTCTTCCAGTAGAAGTGGTGGAGGTTAATACAGTGAAGGAGTTTAAGCATGCATGGGATAGGTACAAGGCTATCCTAGATATAAGATAAGACCAGGGACTAATGGAAGTATTACTTTACTGAGAGGGTAGTAGATGCATGGAATAGTCTTCTAGTAGAAGTGGAAGAGGTTAATACAGTGAAGGAGTTTAAGCATGCATGGGATAGGTACAAGGCTATCCTAGATATAAGATAAGACCAGGGACTAATGGAAGTATTACTTTACTGAGAGGGTAGTGGATGCATGGAATAGTCTTCCAGTAGAAGTGGTAGAGGTTAATACAGTGAAGGAGTTTAAGCATGCATGGGATAGGTATAAGGCTATCCTAGATATAAGATAAGGCCAGGGACTAATGAAAGTATTACATTACTGAGAGGGTAGTGGGTGTATGGAATAGTCTTCCAGTAGAAGTGGTAGAGGTTAATACAGTGAAGGGGTTTGAGCATGCATGGGATAGGTATAAGGCTATCCTAGATATAAGATAAGGCCAGGGACTAATGAAAGTATTACTTTACTGAGAGGGTAGTGGATGCATGGAATAGTGTTCCAGTAGAAGTGGTAGAGGTTAATACAGTGAAGGAGTTTAAGCATGCGTGGGATAGGTATAAGGCTATCCTAGATATAAGATAAGGCCAGGGACTAATGAAAGTATTACTTTACTGAGAGGGTAGTGGATGTATGGAATAGTGTTCCAGTAGAAGTGGTAGAGGTTAACACAGTGAAGGAGTTTAAGCATGCATGGGATAGGTATAAGGCTATCCTAGATATAAGATAAGGCCAGGGACTAATGAAAGTATTACTTTACTGAGAGGATAGTGGATGTATGGAATAGTCTTCCAGTAGAAGTGGTAGAGGTTAATACATTGAAGGAGTTTAAGCATGCATGGGATAGGTATAAGGCTATCCCAGGTATAAGATAAGGCCAGGGACTAATGAATGTATTACTTTACTGAGAGGGTAGTGGATGCATGGAATAGTCTTCCAGTAGAAGTGGTAGAGTTTAATACAGTGAAGGAGTTTAAGCATGCATGGGATAGGTATAAGGCTATCCTAGATATAAGATAAGGTCAGGGACTAATGAAAGTATTACTTTACTGAGAGGGTAGTGGATGAATGGAATAGCCTTCCAGTAGAAGTGGTAGAGGTTAATACAGTGAAAGAGTTTAAGCATGCATGGGATAGGTATAAGGCTATCCTAGATATATGATAAGGCCAAGGACTAATGAAAGTATTACATTACTGAGAGGGTAGTGGATGTATGGGATAGTCTTCCAGTAGAAGTGGTAGAGGTTAATACAGTGAAGGAGTTTAAGCATGCGTGGGATAGGTATAAGGCTATCCTAGATACAAGATAAGGTCAGGGACTAATGAAAGTATTACTTTACTGGGAGGGTAGTGGATGCATGGAATAGTCTTCCAGTAGAAGTGGTAGAGGTTAATACAGTGAAGGAGTTTAAGCATGCATGGGATAGGTATAAGGCTATCCTAGGTATAAGATAAGGCCAGGGACTAATGAATGTATTACTTTACTGAGAGGGTAGTGGATGTATGGAATAGTCTTCCAGTAGAAGTGGTAGAGGTTAATACAGTGAAGGAGTTTAAGCATGCGTGGGATAGGTACAAGGCTATCCTAGATTTAAGATAAGACCAGGGACTAATGAAAGTATTACTTTACTGAGAGGGTAGTGGATGCATGGAATAGTCTTCCAGTAGAAGTGGTAGAGGTTAATACAGTGAAGGAGTTTAAGCATGCATGGGATAGGTATAAGGCTATCCTAGATATAAGATAAGGTCAGGGACTAATGAAAGTATTACTTTACTGAGAGGGTAGTGGATGTATGGAATAGCCTTCCAGTAGAAGTGGTAGAGGTTAATACAGTGAAAGAGTTTAAGCATGCATGGGATAGGTATAAGGCTATCCTAGATATAAGATAAGGCCAGGGACTAATGAAAGTATTACTTTACTGAGAGGGTAGTGGATGCATGGAATAGTCTTCCAGTAGAAGTGGTAGAGGTTAATACAGTGAAGGAGTTTAAGCATGCATGGGATAGGTATAAGGCTATCCTAGATATAAGATAAGGTCAGGGACTAATGAAAGTATTACTTTACTGAGAGGGTAGTGGATGTATGGAATAGCCTTCCAGTAGAAGTGGTAGAGGTTAATACAGTGAATGAGTTTAAGCATGCATGGGATAGGTATAAGGCTATCCTAGATATAAGATAAGGCCAGGGACTAATGAATGTATTACTTTACTGAGAGGGTAGTGGATGTATGGAATAGTCTTCCAGTAGAAGTGGTAGAGGTTAATACAGTGAAGGAGTTTAAGCATGCATGGGATAGGTACAAGGCTATCCTAGATATAAGATAAGGCCAGGGACTAATGAAAGTATTACATTACTGAGAGGGTAGTGGATGTATGGGATAGTCTTCCAGTAGAAGTGGTAGAGGTTAATACAGTGAAGGAGTTTAAGCATGCGTGGGATAGGTATAAGGCTATCCTAGATACAAGATAAGGTCAGGGACTAATGAAAGTATTACTTTACTGGGAGGGTAGTGGATGCATGGAATAGTCTTCCAGTAGAAGTGGTAGAGGTTA
The DNA here is from genome assembly GCA_036172795.1 of Pelodytes ibericus. Lineage (NCBI taxonomy): Eukaryota > Metazoa > Chordata > Amphibia > Anura > Pelodytidae > Pelodytes > Pelodytes ibericus. The sequence goes on from CM069862.1 coordinate 15,341,696, forward strand.
ATACAGTGAAGGAGTTTAAGCATGCATGGGATAGGTATGAGGCTATCCTAGATATGATAGGGAACTGGGGACTAATAAGAGTATTCAGAACATTGGGCAGACTAGATGGACTGAATGGTTCTTATCTGCCGACACATTCTATGTTTCTATGTGATATTTATTTTACTGATGGAGAGCATAACATATTATCTAGACATATGATCTAGACATTGTATTAGCAGAACAATGGCAAAATTAGAAGAAAAATGTGTTTTAAATGTGTCTGTGTCTCCTGCTTATGACATCACCTGTGTCACGCTATGCAAATTACACATTTCCCACTGTAAAGCAGTTCATTTGCATACCGTGCCACAGCTGATGTCATAAGCAGTAGACTCCACCGACACATTTAAAACACATTTTCCTTCTAATTTAAGCATTTGCTTGCAGTTTTGCTCATACAACGCATAGACACTTTTTAATCGTTTTTTATGCTCTGCATGCACAGTAAAAAACAATGATACTGTAATCTAAACCACCTTTAAAATCCCAATTATAATGCATGTTACAAACATTAAAAAACACACAAGGAAGAGCCAATCAGAGGAGGGGATTTGCTGAATGCTGGGAAATATTGGGGACTATTCACTAAAAAGTGCGGTGCAGGTGAATTAGAGATCAGCTGAGGTGAGATGGACAATTTTTTCTATATTTCAAGATGTAACAGTGCATTAGGCATGGTCAGTTGGGTGGTTCTAACAGGAGAAACTAACCAGGTTTGTCCCTAGACAATGTATAGAAACAAGAATCCAGACCACTACAGCTCCTGATATACCAATCAAAAATAGAAATATGTATTGTATAAAAATAATAAAAACGTTGATGTCCCATTTGCAGTGATTTTGTCATGATTCTCATCTACTTCTTTGTATAAAAGGATTTCTGCCAGAAAAAAGGCTTGGAGAGCCAATTGCACCAAAAAATGATCAAATTATTGTTTAAGAATTTTTTGCGCAGACCATGGATTAAATAAGTTTAAAAATTGCACCTATTTTAGATCTCTTTATTGGTCGAGTCGTCTCCTCCTCTCCTAATCTGGCATTATTTGCACTGAACACACACATATTTAGGCAAAAAAGTTACATTAAGTTATATTTAATGTATCTATTTTAGTTTCTCTTTTGAGCTATAACAGTCTTTGAAGAGGACATCTGCATAATAATTACTATTATCCCGGATTGCCCCAAATGTCCTCCTAATTTATAAATGTAAGCATTTTTCTGTATTTACATTTCAGGGTGTTTCATGCTTTCTATGACTTTATTGTACACATTTCTCTGCACTTTTTTTGGTTACTTTACATTAATTAATTGCTCTAGTAAACTGGCACCAGCACTGACCGCAAAATGACTTGTACACTGTGATACTTGACTCATCGGGTTATGGATTCCATTATTGGAATGGGTATGTGAGCTAGTAAAACCAATGTGTGCGAAGGTCATATTGATGAACTTGTATTTCCAAGTCTTACCTTTCAGAACCACTTCGTTGAGAAATCTCTGCAGGTCCCTGACATTCATCATGTTTCCCTGAGAAAGAATAAGTTAAGTTGTCAGGTAGATGTTAAAATGTCTTAATATTTAGCTATTATGGTAGGGCTGGTGCAACAGGGCGGCAGAGACATGATTACAGATCCAGATATCCTCACCAATCAGTGCTGTCTTTTCACAGAGCTTTGGCTCTGTGACCAGGCAGGCTGGAAGCCTCAATGAGAGCTCTCAAAATTAGAATCGCTTCTGAATGGTGCATCTTTCAAAAGTCCCATTTATGAGACGTAAGTGGGCTTCTGTCTGATCAAAAGTTTCTAACTAGTCCCTCGGGTATGGAAGGTGTAACCAGGCCATTCAAAGCTTGATCAATCCTCAGCTAAAATTCAGTAGTTAGTGAACTGCCTACTTGACGAGGAAATCTGGGGTACCCAGAGCTCCCTCAAGTCGTGAACTGTACATGGAAGATGGGAATGAGTTTAGAGAAAGCAATTTGGATGGTACTCACTAAGTTCCAAGGATGTGAGAGACCATGACAAGTTTCCTAATTCATGTTCCGTGACTATTCTCAAAGTTCTATTGTGGGGAAAAGTATGTGTCCCACTCAATTCACACCTTCCTTCCTTGCTTGTAACGCAGACATTTGGTAAGTAGGTTAAACAAGGAAAGAAAAGGGCAGCTTGTGGACCTACCTGGGAGGCATATCTCTGGAACTCTTTTTCAATGACTTCTTTGTCCTGTCTCTGCAAAACAATTATACTCTTTAGGTGTCTCATATCAAGCCGTAAATGTTCGATAAGACTAAAGGCAAACACTTTAAAGAGGAATTCCAGGCTACTGGCACTACAGGTTGAGTATCCCTTACCCGAAGATCCAAAAACCAAAATGACCCAAAATCTGGATGTGGGTCAATTCAGGTAAGGGATACTCACAATTCCGGCTCCTTTGCTTCACCCTCCCGGGCACCATAAATGAGAAGCCTGTGTTCATGGGAAATGTAATTTGAGGGAGGGACTACAAGCGAAGGACTGATCATCTCGGCAGCACCAGGGAGCAGGTAAGTTCACCAGATCCACTGTTGGAAATGATCTAGATTACCTAAATACAACTTAAGTCATTTAGATCATTTTTTAGGGGTGGTCACTGCCAAAATGATCTGTTATCCGTAAATATCCATTATCCAGAATGCTGCCAGTCCCAAGCATTTTCGGAAAAAGGTATATTCAACCTGTATCTACCCTTGCTTACAGGAGAAGACATGGCCAAGCTACTCTTGTCACTTTGATAGAACTACAAGACCGTAATGTGATGTATAAAGGCCACTGAATGTATTTACCTTCCGATTATTAAAGGCACAGTTGCACGTAGCTTATTATGTGTATATTGTACATTTGTTTAATATATATATATAAATAAAATGCACTCATTTCTACTTTAAAACTATTTACAATTCTCCTGTAGTTTTCCATTAGAAATAATATCTCTGAATTCAGTAACCGATACGGCGGGACTGTTGCTATATCTACTGCAATTAATATAAGACAGATCTGTTTTCTGCCTACATATTTTTAGATCAACATAAAGTAAAATAAGGTAAAAGAACTGTCCCTTTAAATGATATCACCGTGTAAATAATTCTGCAATCAGAGGTAGAGAATCAAGAAGTAGAGCCAAGATGGCTGCCCCCAAACATCTTTTTTGAAGATGACAGTTTGTAACGCACTGGGTCCAGGATGGTAAAGGGAGCCTGAGCGCCCGAGATCAGGAGCTACATTGGAGGGTGGAGACACAGGACCTGGTGCTGGGTAACTGCAATCTCTTGGAGGTTTGGGACCCCAAGTTTTTGCAGCCACAACCAGGCCCTGTGAAGCAGCTGCTGTATCCAGGTCCCAGGGCTTGAGAGGAAATTAACTAAGTGATAGCTAAGCAGAGCTAAAACAGAAAAGTCACTGAGGGAGAGCAGAACTGAAATACAGAGTGCAGGGCTACGGGACAGAGGGAAAACATAAGCAAGATAAAGCAGAAACTGAACTAAGGATAAGTAATTCAAAGCACAGGTTTAAGGGACACGAGAGAAACATACAAAGGAACAAACAAAAATACAGGAACTACCTTAACACTGAATATGGTAAAGGTGGGGGTTTAGTTCACCAATTGGCCAATTAGATGTTAGGTTACCAACCACATCAAGGTACCCCACATTAGGCATGTCCCTAACTAAGACATACTATGAGCAAAGCAAAAACAAATAAAATCTAAAAGACATACATGGAATAGATACTTAGACACAGAGGAAATACCTGTAGACTGACCTACTAAGGACTGAACAGAAACAGGTGTGGTTTAAATAGACGTAAACTAACAAGGCAGATGGAATGAGAGAAATCCTGGAATGAAACATAAGGACCGGACTACAGGGCAAGGACAGGACTACAGGGCAAGGACAGGACTACAGGACAAGGCAAGGACAGGACTACAGGGCAAGGACAGGACTACAGGGCAAGGACTGGACTACAGGACAGGGCAAGGACAGGACTACAGGGCAAGGACAGGACTACAGGACAGGGCAAGGACAGGACTACAGGGCAAGGACAGGACTACAGGGCAAGGACTGGACTACAGGACAGGGCAAGGACAGGACTACAGGATAAGGCAAGGACAGGGCAAGGACAGGACTACAGGGCAAGAACACGACTACAGGGCAAGGACAGGACTACAGGGCAAGGACAGGACTACAGGACAAGGCAAGGACAGGACTACAGGACAGGGCAAGGACAGGACTACAGGGAAAGGACAGGGCAAGGACAGGACTACAGGGCAAGGACAGGACTACAGGACAGGGTAAGGACAGGATTACTGGGCAAAGACAGGAATAAGCATAAATAATAAACAAGAAAGCAAAACAAGAAGGATACAGAAAAGCCTGGATACAGCCTGGATAAACCTCCACAAGGGTGCATGATTACACAGTTCCACAATACTTTGCAGCTAATATCAAAGCACTAATGATGCCAATAAAGACGGAGAGGCTTTCAATTTACATTATCCCATTCCATAAGCTAAACCAACAAAGGTTCAGTTACAAGTCTCGTTAAATGTCTGGTTGTTTGGATTCCACTAAAAGCTTTGCCACTTCTACTATCAAGGCTTGAACCTAACGAGTCGGGCCAATTGTTTAATGCCGCAGCCGAACATTATCAGACAATGCATTATATCTCCAATTTATACAGTACAATAAATAAAATATAATTGCTTTATTTAGCATTGCGAAATGCAAGCAGGATCTTATAATTACCACGTAATTAGCTTGTAATGGTCGGGGATTCTGAACCTCGGGGATCTGTGAAGAACCAAGCTGACTAGAAAAAAGAAAATGAAAAATGATCATGACGAAGAAACAAAAAAAAAATAATCAACCATTTCAGAAGAAATATTAGTTTTCTAACATCAGAAATGTGAAAAATGCAATAAATTCCGCTTCAGGAGGCTTGCCACCCAGGCAGTATTTAACCAACCGGCCGCTAAAAAAAAAAGAATGTTGAGGGACAATGTTAAAGGGATTGTATCACCTGAATATCTTTAATACTGTGAATGTAGAGAATACAAAATGATGAAAAATTATCTGTACATTTTGGAATAAGACCGGCATGCAAATTCATAGATCAAGAAAAAAAATGTGTCTTAAAACACAGAGTAGACGGTGGTGGAGTCTCCTGCTTATGACATCATCGTGTCTTAGTATGCAAATGAACTGCTTTTCAAAGGGAAATGTGTAATGTACGTATCAAACCACAATGTGATGTCATAATCAGGAGACAATGGAATTTTCCTCAGTATAGTTTAAAATATAATGTTCTTGTAATCTATGCACTGACTTGCAATTCGGCTAACACAACAGATACATTTTTTTTAATTTTCTACCGTTACAATTTACACTGTGTTTAGGTGACTGAGTCCCTAATCAATGTATTTTTGTGGGATCTCTTTGAGTGGTCGGAAAATGGAGGTGGAAACCATACACGTTTACTGTTGAGTGGGAACGAAACATGTTAGGCGGAATCTAAGTGAGCAGTTCCGTTTTTATCAGCTGTCACATTTGTATGTCAAGGTTTCTGTGTTGAAGAGGCAGAACACCCACAAAAATCAAAGTCTTGAGGGTTTAGAGCTCACAGAACATAGGTGCAGAGAGAGATGGTCCACCAACCATCGCTTTCTGACACTGGAGTACTCACATGTCAATCACTCTTCTCGCAGCCAATCCCTGGGGAAGAGATAGTCAGCCATTTTATCTGATTAATGATTGGCAGGTGGGTTTAGTCCCTCTTTAAAGGTGCACTACCCTTTATCATGAAAATTAAATAAAATGCCTGAATTAAAACTTCTGTTCAATTGGAAGATTGCATCAAATGAAGACATTTTAACAATAAATTCTTTAATGGAAGAATACATACCGAGTAACTTATTAAACCCTCTTTTCTCAGTATAGCTCTATGAGGTGGCACACATATTGTTTATAATCTTAGCTCTGTTTATCTCTATCAAGGGGGCGGACATGTTGTTTAGAATCTTTGCTCTGTATAGCTCTATCAGGGGGTACACATGTTGTTTAGAATCTTTGCTCTGTACAGCTCTATCAGGGGGTGGACATGTTGATTAGAATCTTTGCTCTGTATAGCTCAATCAAGGGGGCAGACATGTTGTTTAGAATCTTTGCTCTGTATAGCTCTATCAAGAGGGTGGACATGTTGTTTAGAATCTTTGCTCTGTATAGCTCAATCAAGGGGGCGGAAATGTTGTTTAGAATCTTTGCTCTGTTTATCTCTATCAAGGGGGCGGACATGTTGTTTAGAATCTTTGCTCTGTTTATCTCTATAAAGGGGCGGACATGTTGTTTAGAATCTTTACTCTGTTTATCTCTATCAAGGGGCGGACATGTTGTTTAGAATCTTTGCTCTCTATAGCTCTATCAAGGGGGCGGACATGTTGTTTAGAATCTTTGCTCTGTTTATCTCTATCAAGGGGGCGGACATGTTGTTTAGAATCTTTGCTCTGTTTATCTCTATCAAAGGGGCGGACATGTTGTTTAGAATCTTTGCTCTGTATAGCTGTACCAGGTTGGCAGACATGTTGTTTAGAATCTTTGCTCTGTTTATCTCTATCAAGGGGGCGGACATGTTGTTTAGAATCTTTGCTCTGTATAGCTGTACCAGGGGGTGAACATGTTGTTTAGAATCTTTGCTCTGTATAGCTGTATCAGGGGGCGGACATGTTGTTTAGAATCTTTGCTCTGTTTATCTCTATCAAGGGGGCGGACATGTTGTTTAGCATATTTGCTCTGTATAGCTCTATCAGGGGGCGGACATGTTATTTAGAATCTTTGCTCTGCATAGCTCTATCAGGGGGTGGACATGTTATTTAGAATCTTTGCTCTGCATAGCTCTATGAGGGGGTGGACATGTTTAGAATCTTTGCTCTGTATAGCTCTATCAGGGGGCAGACATGTTGTTTAGAATCTTTGCTCTGTATAGCTCTATCGGGGTGGACATGTTATTTTGAATATTTGCTCTGTATAGCTCTATCAGGGGGCGGACATGTTATTTAGAATCTTTGCTCTGTATAGCTCTATCAGGGGTGGACATGTTATTTAGAATATTTGCTCTGTATTGCTCTATCAGGGGGAGGACATGTTATTTAGAATGTTTGCTCTGTATAGCTCTATTGGGGTGGACATGTTATTTAGAATCTTTGCTCTGTATAGCTCTAGGAGGGGGCGGACATGTTATTTAGAATCTTTGCTCTGTATAGCTCTATGAGGGGGCGGACATGTTATTTAGAATCTTTGCTCTGTATAGCTCTATCAGGGGGTGGACATGTTATTTAGAATATTTGCTCTGTATAGCTCTATCAGGGGGGTGGACATGTTATTTAGAATCTTTGCTCTGTATAGCTCTATCAGGGGGTGGACATGTTGTTTAGAATCTTTGCTCTGTATAGCTCTATCAGGGGGTGGACATGTTATTTAGAATATTTGCTCTGTATAGCTCTATCAGGGGGAGGACATGTTGTTTAGAATCTTTGCTCTGTATAGCTCTATCAGGGGGTGGACATGTTATTTAGAATCTTTGCTCTGTATAGCTCTATGAGGGGGCAGACATGTTGCTCCCTGATAGAGCTATTTAGATGGACTTAATTAGCTACTTTATTTGTATTCTTTCATTTAAAAAATGCTATAATTTTCAATATTTCCATGTTTAAATAATTACAAGAATGAATGTACTCATTGAAATGTGAGTGTGTGTATTATAAATATGTTTCCAGCCTCTAATGATCCTCCCACTCAGCCCAACAGCATTGGACTGGAGCCTGGTAGGTAAAATGTTTCATGAACAAGGGAATTTTCATGGCAATTGTAAAATGAAGGCCAAAATAGCAGAGTACGAAGTGATGCTGAAATGGAGAACGTTCCCAACTCTACTACTTTGGCCTTAAATTTGCATTTCCCTTCTCAATTTCATGAATAAAGGTCCAAGTTTTAAATATCTTGAAGTGTTTCAAACAAAGCAAAGCAAGTCAGTCACACTGCACACAGCCAATAGCCCTGGAGGTGTGTCCAGCATCATACACCAATCAGTGCCCAAGTCTCTGCCTGACGTCCAGAATAACTGACGCTCACTTGTGAATGAGACTTGATATGAACATCATTCAAGAGCCTTTCTAATCAGACAGATTGCCTATTAAAATATATTTTCCATGCTACTTTCTAAAAACACATCTTTAGAATTTACTGTGCAGTGAAAAGTAATATATACATAGCGCAGTCTTTCTAATTTACTGAGCAGTGAAAAGTAATATATACACAGCGCAGTCTTTCTAATTTACTGAGCAGTGAAAAGTAATATATACATAGCGCAGGCTTTCTAATTTACTGAGCAGGGAAAAGTAATATATACATAGCGCAGTCTTTCTAATTTACTGAGCAGTGAAAAGTAATATATACATAGTGCAGTCTTTCTAATTTACTGAGAAGTGAAAAGTAATATATACATAGCGCAGTCTTTAAAATTTACTGAGCAGTGAAAAGTAATATATACATAGCACAGTCTTTCTAATTTACTGAGCAGTGAAAAGTAATATATACATAGCGCAGTCTTTATAATTTACTGAGCAGTGAAAAGTAATATATACATAGCGCAGTCTTTATAATTTACTGAGCAGTGAAAAGTAATATATACATAGCGCAGTCTTTCTAATTTACTGAGCAGTGAAAAGTAATATATACATAGCGCAGTCTTTCTAATTTATTGAGCAGTGAAAAGTAATATATACATAGCGCAGTCTTTAAAACTTACTGAGCAGTGAAAAGTAATATATCCATATCGCAGTCTTTAAAAGTTACTGAGCAGTGAAAAGTAATATATACATAGCGCAGTCTTTCTAATTTACTGAGCAGTGAAAAGTAATATATACACAGCGCAGTCTTTCTAATTTACTGAGCAGTGAAAAGTAATATATACATAGCGCAGTCTTTCTAATTTATTGAGCAGTGAAAAGTAATATATACATAGCGCAGTCTTTCTAATTTACTGAGCAGTGAAAAGTAATATATACATAGCGCAGTCTTTCTAATTTACTGAGCAGTGAAAAGTAATATATACATAGTGCAGTCTTTAAAATTTACTGAGCAGTGAAAAGTAATATATACATAGCGCAGTCTTTCTAATTTACTGAGCAGTGAAAAGTAATATATACATAGCGCAGTCTTTATAATTTACTGTGCAGTGACAATAAATATCTACATAGAGCAGTCTTTACATTTTACTGTGCAGTAAAAGGAAATATCTACATAGCGCAGTCTTTGTAATTTACTGTGTAATGAAAATAAATATCTACATAGCGCAGTCTTTGTAATTTACTGTGCAGTGAAAATAAATATCTACATAGCGCAGTCTTTGTAATTTACTGTGTAGTGAAAATAAATATCTACATAGCGCAGTCTTTGCTCTTCAGGAATATTTGCATCAGAAACGAGAATTCCAAGTGAGTCCTGGTGACAACAGGAATCACCACATAGATGCCAGCAGACAGATTCAAAGCCAATGTAAAATCCCGTTTGTTAAAAGGATCCTTGTCCACTCCTGACAGGATTTCTTTGCGTAATAAAGAACTAGGCAGTTTTTCTTTTGTGTCATAGAACTGTACAAAATATAGGAAAAAATAACATTTCTTAAAGCATTTTGCCTATTTATGCAAATCCAAATTTTGAGATAAACAGACAGAATTTGAGACAGACATACCAATAGATCGATAGACAGACTGAGAGACAGACATCCCAATAGGTAGACAGACCTAGAGAGAGACAGACTGTGAGACAGACATACCAATAGCTAGATAGATAGACTGAGAGACAGACATACCAATAGATAGATAGACAGACTGAGAGACAGACATCCCAATAGGTAGACAGACCTAGAGAAAGACAGACTGTGAGACAGACATCCCAACAGATAGATGGACAGACTGAGAGACAGACATACCAATAGATAGATAGACATACTGAGAGACAGACATCCAGATAGGTAGACATACCCAGAGAAAGACAGACTGTGAGACAGACATCCCAACAGATAGATGGACAGACTGAGAGACAGACATACCAATAGATAGATAGACAGACTAAGAGACAAACATCCCAATAGGTAGACAGACCTAGAGAAAGACAGACCAAGAGACAGACATTCCAATAGATAGATAGACAGACTGAGAGACAGACATCCAGATAGGTAGACATACCCAGAGAAAGACAGACCAAGAGACAGACATACCAATAGATAGATAGACATACTGAGAGACAGACATAGCAATAGATATATAGACAGACAGACCTAGAGACAGACAGACCAAGAGACATAATTACAAATAGATAGCTAGACAGACCAAGAGACAGACAGACGAGAGACAGTCATAGCAATAGATAGATATATAGACCAAGAGACAGACATAATCATAAATAGATAGAAGACAGACAGCCCTAGAAACATACAGACACACCAATTGATAGAAAGACAAACAGACCTAGAGACAGACAGACAGACAGACAAAACAATAGAAAAGAGAGACAAATAGACCATGAGACAGACAAACCAACAGATCAATAGGCAGAGAGAGATACAAACATACCAATAGATAGACATACAGACCTAGAGATTAACATAATAATAGATAAATGTACAAGCAGACAGAGAGACAGACATACCAATAGATAGAGAAACATATTAACAGACAGACATATCAACAGAGAGATAGCCATAACAATTGATAAATAGAAAGACCAAGAGACAGATATAGCAATAGGTAGAAAGACAGACAGACTGGGAGAGTTAGACATACCAATAGAGAGACAGTTGGACAGAGAGACAACTGAACTAACCAACTAATAGTTATATAGATGACATATAAACAGATACAATGTATGGCTGATATATGCGCTTGTTCCCAAATAAATTGATGACAGACAGACAGACAAATAACAGACTGAAAAATATAGACAAATATAATTTCTGATTTTTTGCATGCTTCCAAAAATGTAAGTCAGGGAGAATTAATTATTTTCATCCCTTTCCTTACTTTACCTCACACACTTTGCAATCTGAATATAATACTATCACCCTCAGATTTTAAATCAATTAAACCAATGCACCTTTAAATCTATTGGCATGACTGAGGGTATACAACACGCATACATGTGTGATGCTTGCGTGTGCAAGAGTGACACTACCAAATACATGTATTAAGGAGCTGCATTATTTTCTCCCACTTGCATAGAGAGACCCTATAAGTGTGGGTAGACGGAGCACATGGCTTTAGAAAGGGCCTAATTTCTCACTTAGCGCGCCCCCCCCCACCCAAAAATAAAGACTAGAACCTTTTCTGTGCGTGTACATTGCAAGACACCAGTTTATAGGAGGCGTCTGCGTTAAAAAAACATACCTCCCAACCTCTGCCCCCGCCAATCAGGACGCAGAGTGAAGACTGGGAGGTCAAGTGTAGGTACTAATACTACACTTATCCTCTGTTTACCCTGGGCTCATCTGCAAGTTACCGCAAAGTAGACCCAGCTGGGGTTAGTCACTTTATGGTCCATGATCTGCTGATCGCCGTGACTTCAACTCCTCTATCATTTTATTCCCCCTTAACATTCTCCAATAGATTTAATTTTCTACCCACAGTGCAGCCTTCTTCTCATATCCATACCTTGTCATCCACCTAAAAGGAGAACACACTATTAAACATAATGTACTTTAATGTGCCACATGCCACATAGTAATAGATGAAGTATTCTAGAAAACTGAAAAATAATGTACAATCAACACTGAGTCCTGCCAACACAATTAAAACATACATTTTCTCTGAATGACAAATTAAGAACAAATATAGGCTACCTCCAGGTAAGTGTGAGCAGCTACCAAAAAACACCACAATGTTTATATACTACAGTAGAAAATGTAATGTTTTAATAACAATATGAATAATTTCACAATACACTTTAACCCCTTAGTGACAAAACATTTTGACCTTGACTTTCCCTTGGTGACAAGGGCTGTTTTTGCATTTCTGGGGTGGTTGTGTTTAGCTGTAATTTTCTTCTTTCTCACTTACTGTACCCACACAAATTATATGTTATTTTTATCGTCATAAGAAGGGCTTTCGTTAGATACCATTATGTTCATCATATCTTATAATTTACTACAAAAAAAACATAAAATATGGGAAAAAAAACACTTTTTCTAACTTTGACCTAAAATATAATTTACACAAATACAATCATTAAAAAAGACTGCATCTGAATAGTTTCTAAATGTTGTCCTGAGTTCAGAAATATGCTTGTTTCCATGGTTTTCTGCAGTTTTTTGCAAGTTATGGGGCAAAAAACAAAAATAGTGTTTTTTTATTTTTCCCTTTATTGACCTTTTGACCCCAAACTGAATCTTAAATTTAACCCGAACCCTAAATTTAACCCCAACTCTAACCCAGTATGCTAACCCTTAATATATTCTAATTTTAATTTAATTTTAACCCTATCCCATATGCTAACCCTAATTTAATTGTAAGCCTAACAGCTACTTTTTTTTTTTTTCATTGCAATGTTGCTTACGGACTCTAGGGGCAGTCAAGCAACATTTTCAAAGTGTCAGAAGTTAATTTTTTTTCACTTCCAAAGCTCAGACCACAAGGGGGCACAGCCATATTGCCGGAGCATGCTGCCAGGTTTCTAAGGACTATTCCATGTGATGTATGGACTGTAGTGACACTTCGTGGCTTACGTGGTTTTTCTAATTTACTCTGCAGAATTTGATCCACTGGGAAGCTGTTCAGACCACTGTTTTCCTCTACAGCACGTAGAGGAACAGTAAATTACAAAAAACCACGCAAGCATACCCTCCATGTGTTCGGCTGATGTATCTACAGAGCTTGACATCTCTAAAGGTAGCCACAGTACGTACATTATGTGACATATTGTCTGCAGTGAATTCAAGACTCATGTGTACATATCCCACTAGAGTCACACCTCTGAGGAAGCTGTTTTTTTCCCCACAGTGAAACACGTCAAGTTTATTTTTTTAACCATCCCATCATTTTAGATCCAGATGCTTAATCAAACACAGAAGACATAAAGCATTAATATCACATTTTAATTCAATGTACAAACATTTTTGAGTTTTATCCATTGTATCTATTGAAACAATCAGTTTCTCTGTGTACCAATAAATGGATTTATAAAAGGTCTATTGTAGAATTATTAATATTTTTATTAAAACGTTACAGTTTCTATTGTACTGTATACAATTCTTGCCATTTAAATTTCCTAACTTAAGACAGCTGTATTGATACATCCATCAACAATAACCCTTTAGCGCTGCCACCATTATTTTTACATTTCTTTTTTCTTTTAAAGGGACTTTAATGAACCTTTCAAAGGTTAATGCACATTGATATACTTTAAAATGCATGTTTTACATTTTGCATTGCTTAAAATATGAAAAATGTAGTTAGATGAATTTGTGAAATGACAGCAGTTTGCTAGAAACCAGGACTGCTCACACTCACTGAGTAAAAGTCAATTTCATTTTTTTTTTTTGCTGCAGGAACCAATGAGAATAATTTCATTCAAATTAATGGAATTTATTGTCTCTCAGTCATTGTCTCTCTCATGTCATCAGACAATGTGTTGCACTGTTAAGAGATCCTACTGTGTACAAGATTCTACACAATGTATTATATTCAAGCAACACAGGAAGTGACTCAATGAAACAAGACTTTAAGTCCTCAGTGTCTATGTAATCAGTGCTGCCGCACCTGTAGAAGACATGCAAAGAGTAATCTCTGGGGGTGGGTTTGAGTCAAATATACAAAATGTGATTTATGCAGAATGCCTGCATCAAATCACACAGGGATAAAAGCCTGTGCACTATACAAGCAGTGATCTTCATCTTGCACAAAAGTGAATTTAGGGACTAGACCAATGCATTGTAATTCCACAATGTGGTTGCTTGGTATTCTCTATGTCCACAGTACAAGCAATGTTTAGAGGACATAGACCCTTTAAAACATTACAGGTTACATACTTTTTGGATTTGGACATCAATTGCTGGCCAGTCAGCGTTGAATTTCTGCCTGTTTGTGTGATGTTGCATGAGGGAGAGAACGACATTGTATCCTTTCTTCACCACGTCACAGTCATTTACTTTGAACATGTACTGCGGATTCTGGAAAATCAGATCTGAAAAACAAGTAATAAAGTGTGTATTACATAGATACAAAGTAACACGTGTTAATCAAGTAGAAGACAGACATATAGTTCAAGTTCCACACATTCCGATCTGATGATCCAAAACACAAGAGCTACTTTTAAGTGTGATATCTCGATCCGCCTTCCATATCTAGAAAAACATCCAACTGGCTTTTGAATGTATTGAATCTGCTCAAACAACATCAGATGGCAGTCTACTACACTATATAATCGCTCTATAGAGCGATCTCCAAACACATTTCTGTTTATTGATCTTCAACATACTTAGAAAGGCCAATCATGTCTCCATGAAGGCATTTTCTTTCTCCAGAGAATTTGATCCTATTTTGGAAAGCCTTCATAGCTAAAACCTTTCAGTTTGTAGATGAGTTTTGTAGCCTGTCTCTGTACCCTTTCTATTTCCTTTATGAAGAATAGAGAATATCTGAACTTAGCTTTCCATTGTAAAATACTTTCTTATTATTATTATATTATGCAGTCTCATGTTGTTACACTGGGGAGCTATATTGCATATAGATACAATGTTCCATCTCTAGTATTGCTTACTGTCAGATGAGTGAGGTTACCTTTCTTGGCATTGTCACCTTTCTCGATTCCTCTACACCATGTGCCCCAGAACATTCGTCTGTGCCATTGCTTGGGCTGATGATCCCAATCCAGGTAGTCTGGTGTACGACTACACATCACCACTTTGGAAAATCTCTCAGTGAAGCTTTCCCAAGACATCCTTCCAGAAATAATACAAATAATGGCAAGTGTTGAATTGATGTGGAGTACTGTGATGCGCACACACCACCCATTAGTGTCAGTGTTGTTGCTGTGGAGCACTGTGATACACACAAATTGCTCATTACTGTGATTTTTATTGCTGTGGAGTCTGTGATACACTCACCCTGCATATTACTGTGATTTTTATTGCTGTGGAGTCTGTGATACACTCACACACTGCACATTACTGTGAGTTGTATTGCTGTGGAGTCTGTGATACAATCACACACTGCACATTACTGTGAGTTGTATTGCTGTGGAGTCTGTGATACAATCACACACTGCACATTACTGTGAGTTTTATTGCTGTGGATCTCTGTGATACACTCACACACTGCACATTACTGTGAGTTGTATTGCTGTGGAGTCTGTGATACAATCACACACTGCACATTACTGTGAGTTTTATTGCTGTGGAGCTCTGTGATACACCTACACGCTGCATATTACTGTGAGTTTTATTGCTGTGGATCTCTGTGATACACTCACACACTGCACATTACTGTGAGTTGTATTGCTGTGGAGTCTGTGATACAATCACACACTGCACATTACTGTGAGTTTTATTGCTGTGGAGCTCTGTGATACACCTACACGCTGCATATTACTGTGAGTTTTATTGCTGTGGAGTCTTTGATACACTCACACATTGCACATTACTGTGAGTATTATTGCTGTGGAGTCTGTGATACACTCACACACTGCATATTACTGTGAGTTTTAGTGCTGTGGAGTCTGTGATACACTTACACACTGCTCATTATTATGAGTTGTATTGCTGTGGAGTCTGTGACACACTCACACACTGCACATCACTGTGAGTTGTATTGCTGTGGAGTCTGTGATACACTCACACGCTGCACATCACTGTGAGTTGTATTGCTGTGGAGTCTGTGATACACTCACACACTGCACATTACTGTGAGTTGTATTGCTGTGGAGTCTGTGATACACTCACACGCTGCACATCACTGTGAGTTGTATTGCTGTGGAGTCTGTGATACACTCACACGCTGCACATCACTGTGAGTTGTATTGCTGTGGAGTCTGGGATGAACGTATTCACACCATGCAGTGGGGATTATGTACAAAGCTGTTTCTGTCAGAAAAGCATTGTGATTGTGCAATAATATATGTCTCCTGTATGTGTAAAATGATTACCCCTAGAATAAAGCCACAATGCACTCATTGTGCTAAAATAGTAAAGTGATTATTATTTTAAGTTTACTTTCTTGCACTACAATTCTTTGCCAATACTATTCTGACTTAACCTGCACTGGACAAAAAGTTGCAAAGTGAGAATTTAAAAATATTCATTTTTGCCCCTTTTTGCATGTATAAATCATATTCAGAGAGCTCTGTACAGACCATACAGACGAAAAAGAGCAAAAATCGGAATTCTAAAAAAAACCAAAAAACTTAAAATGTACTATTGTATGAGTATGGGATGTATTCATGAAAGAGGGTAGTGACAATGCCAAAGACCAAAGTAGCTGAGATGGAAAAAATATTCCCATTTAGCTGAGTTGGAGACTTTTTCCAAATAGGTTGCTATGGCCTTAAGTTCACAATTCTCTTGTCAATTCCCTGCAATTCATGAATAAAGAGGTAAACCTTTAAATGCTTTTATTTCCGAGAAGTGGACTGACAGCTGCATGTTTTCCCTCTGTATCGATGATGTTATGATCAATGAACTCACATTACAGCAGAGTGCCCAGCCTCTCCCTCCCCTCCCCTCCCCCCAACAGACATTACCAGAATATGCCATCTTCCTGCAGTCTGTGCATTTTATTCATTTCTTCTTTACTCACTTCTTTCCAATTTGGACAACTGTAAAAAGTAAAGAGGAGATGGACAGAGTAATAACATTTTACCAGCTGTAACTAAGTCTGATGGGCGATTCTGGGTAGACGTCCATTCGTCTGAAAAAATAATATGCTAAACTAATGAAAGACGAATGAACGAATGGTTAATAAACGAAAATCATTCGTCCTTTCGTCCATTCGTGCTATTGGCATTCTATAAACCGAAATAGAGTCGGTTTATAGAATACCAATAGCATTACATACATTCCATAAACCGACATAATGAACGACTTTCGGTTTATAGACTTTCGGTTTATGGAATGTATGTAATACTATTGGTATTCTATAAACCGAACTAGAGTCCCTATTCATAAGAATTTCCTATGAATGGGGCTATCGTTCGGTTTATAGAAAGCCAATAGTATTACACGTATTCTATAAGCCGAAAGTCTATAAACCGAAGGTCGTTCGGTTTATAGACTTTCGGTTTATAGAATACATAGAATTACATGTATGGATTGTGTAGGTCAATTGATTCGTATGAACGTATAAAACGAAACGAAAATAATGAACGAATTTCGTCTGAACCTAATGCAGTAATGAACGAAATTCGTTTTAGACTAAATAAATAACATTTTCGTCCGAATGAACGAAAAAACGAAACGAAAATGTTAGTTTTGCACATGTCTATTTCTGGGTTTGGCTGATGCCAGGAGAACATTACCTGCCTGACTGCATTGTGCCAACTGTAAAGTTCACTTCCAGTGAATGTACAATCTACATAGACATTTTGGACAATGCTAGGCTTCCAGCTTTGTGGCACAAGTTTTGTGAAGACCCTTTTCTATTCCAGCACGGCTGACCCCCAGTGCACAAAGCATGGTCCATAAAGACATGGTTGGATGAGTTTGGTGTGATAGAACATGACCTGGGTGCACAGAGCTTTGACCTCAACCCCATCCAACACCTTTGGGGTAAACTGGAGCAGAGATTGTGTGCTAGGCCTTCTCATCCAACATCAGTGTCTGACCTCACAAATGCTCTACTGGATGAATGGGAAAAGATTCCCACATAAACTCTCCAAAATCTTGTGGAAAGCGCTGCCAGAAGAGTGGAAGCTGTCATAGCTGCTATAGCTCATTTTTTTTCTTTCTTTCTTACTTTACTGTGAATTAAGGGGACCCTGCCACGAGAGCTCAACAAAGGAGGGCAAGCTTTGGGTCATCTATTAAACATAAAGAAAATTCCCTGCAAAAAATAATAATAAGGGTCTACTCAGATAGCTAAGATTTCCGAATTGGGATCACTTTGGTGATCTGAGTAGCCCTCATATTTGGGCTACACAGAGACCACCAGAGTGATCTCGAATCTGCACTTACATGCTGACATTTCGGAAGCCGACTTCCTCCCGAGTTTGGTTGCTGAAATTGTAGCCTCGGACCTCTCTGTAGACATCTACGGGAAGGACTATGCCTCATTTCGGGGGCCATTTCTGGAAGACCTCGGCTTTTACAGAAATAGCCAAAGTCCTCCCATAGAAAACCAATGGAGGTCTTCACCTATTTTAATATGATACACAATTATTGTGTGTATTCACTATGTCAGTATCTTTTTTTATCTTAACTTATAGATTTTTATTAGCATCAATGATTTCAGTTCCTGCCTGCTTATCCTACAGAGCGTTCATAAACGCCTTAAGTAGGTGAGTTGATAAAAGTTCTCCTATATAGCTGAATTCTAGACTTTTTCCAGCTCAGTGGAGTTGGCTTTAAGAAATTCTCTGCAATTCCCTCTTTCAGAAATATAGTGCCTATAATAGCCAGTTTGCTAAATCTAGCATGTTAGCAGAACTTATTAAACAAAATATTTGTGGCACCTCTACAAAGTAAATATGGCTGGTTGTAACGGCACCTAAAAGGCATTAAAATCCATTAAGTTATATAAAACTTTACTAGTCACTCCAGGGTCCAATCCATTCTCCATAACCCCACGGATTCCAAATTCGGATTAGATTCACCACTTCATTCCGAAAATGCACCTAAAGAAAGAAAAGACACACCGTATTCACGCAAATCTAGTGCTCCATCGAATCTAATGCGCACTGCAAATTTGGAAGCCATGAATCAAAAAAATGTTTTTACTGGCGAATGTAATGCGCATTTGTACCGAACAGTGAGTTTATGTTACCAACTTATGCTTGCACTGTGCTTCCTTTTTTGTTATTAACCCATTCATGCCGGATTGTGCTTTGGTCCTTAACCCTTCATGCTGGATTGTGCTTTGGTGACCAAAGCACCATCCGGCGTCTGTGTGTTCCTGGGCGCCAGTCATGAAGTGATCTGGGCCAGGGACACGCAAGCAGGGACCCGATCAGGGTATCTTTAGACCCTGCCGGTGCCTGCCGACATCCCAAGATACTTTGTGACGTCACGTGTGACGTCAGAGAGACGTGCACGAACCCAGAAATTCGGGCACGCAGGGTTGCCGGAGATGTAGCGAATGTTTCGGTTTGAGTGTTAGCTACATTTCCTATGTCAGACTGTGTCATTTACGCAAATCTAATGTGCCATCGCACTCCAACTTTGGAAACCGAATTTTGGCGAAAATGGTGCGCATTAGATTTGCGGAAATACAGTATATATAAATATAAAAATGTATATACATCATTGGGGATATCGTTGGCACAAGTAAGAAAAGGTGTAGCAACTGAAGAAGAGTTGTACACATACACACCACAAATTTGATCTTAACAACAACTACTGTAATTAATAATCAACACAAGATCAACGTGTTCCCACAATATCCATCTTTCACTCCGATGAAGCCAATTGTAATTTTTTTATTAAATTAATTGTGAATTTTAAAGTGCCCAGGATCTCATTTTGTTTTTATTGGTAATACTATCTAGTTACACATTGTTCCCCCTAATTTCCAGTCCACAATCTCTTCCTTTTAATCTCCTACGAGCAATCTAAAGTCGTATCTTCTAAACCTGGGATAACCTTGAGACATTCAACACCGATGTTGCACAGTCAATGTGGAATTCGACTTCCATGATTCCCAGTCATTTATTACTGTTTGGTTAACCTATGTGGTTTCCTATGATAGTACTCTACAGTTCACAAACCAGTGATAACTAATGCCTGGCACGCCAACCTTCGACGTCTTCAAAATCAATGTTGCTCAGTCAACATTCAACTTCTGTGATGCTCAGCCACATATTAATGTGTGGTTAGCCTACGTGGTTCACTATGATAGTTCTCTACAGAAGTAGTTTATAAACCAGTGATATCTAATCTCTACCACTCTGTCCCCTGTGGAGTCCACATCGTTGATGTTGCTCAGTCAAAGTGAATTGAGTTTCTCTGACGCCCAGTCATTAATTCATGTGTGGTTAACCTGTTTGCTATGATTGTGCTCTATAGCAGAACTTAATAAACCAGTGATAACTAATCGCTGGCACTCTCGCTAACCCTTGTGGCGTTCAACATCAATGTTGCTCAGCCAATGATGGACAGCCATCACTATAGTCACTGATCATGAAATTGTTGGTGAAAGAGTTTGGGGGTGATTGCATTACTGGCATTAGCACTTAATACTGGCATTATTGTTTGTTGCGCCTATGTATGAAGCAGATATTCGACAAATGTCAGGAGTCTTCGTACCCTTGCGCCGGGGCTGACCTTGCAGGATACTCTGGCGTTCTGTGCACTGGCGCAATGCATTTATAAAGATTATCTGATTAGTGTCCTAGAAGCTCTGCCAGGGAGATTCCACGCTCTACAGTGTCAGGATGTATTAAAAAAAAAAGGTACAACCGCGGCTTTTATTTAAAAAAACAAAAAAAAACTTCTTAACACTTTATTGTGTAGGGCAGGGGTGGGGAACCTGTGTCCCTCCATATGCTGATGAACTACATCTCCCATAATGCTCTTTCAGCTGATCCGCTGACAGAGAAGTTTGGGAAATGTCGTCCTGCGACATCTGGAGGGCCACAGATCTCACACTCCTGGTGTAGGGAGCGTGTGTGATCCTCTCCAGGTGAATAGGTGCAGGTCACACTTAGAATGTCAAGATATAGGATTATCCATTGACATGATTACCCCCCGAGTGTGTTCAGCGCTTTATTGGAAGAGCTTGTTAAATGACTTACCTGATTAGTTCCGACGATAGAGTAAGCATGGCGTTCAACCAGTCCGTCTCCTAGGTGGATATTCTCAGGAATATTCTGCGGGGTGACAAAAGGAACGCTAAATATACATGGGTGACTGTCACTCCTTAGAGAAGACAGGGTTATGGGGCAATGGATGCAGGAAACTCCCGAATCTACTGATCTCCATTCCATTTAAAGTCTTTGTCAGGCATGGCTGCTGTCACGCTAGCCTGGACCATGCAAAGTACATGCAAATTTAGTACATACCAGGGCCACTGAACTCTTTTTTTTTTTATTGTGGCTCTGTATTAGTAACACCACTGAAAACAAAAACGTTACCAGATCACACTTAATTTAACGTATGGGTCTATTCACTAAAATTTTGACTTTGGAAGCCGACTTTTCATTTTGAGACTAAGTCAAATTTGCCACCCGAGTCTGACTTGGGAAAAAGAAAAAAAAACAACAAAAAAAAACCCAGGGTTAAATCTTCCCCATTGAAAGTAATGGGAGGTGAAATGATCACAGCGATTTGTGAGACTAAGTCGACCTACAAAGTTGAATTTTAGTGAATACACCCATTGGACTTAATCATGAGATGTGAGTTTAATTTCAGCGCATATTTAAAACAGTTTAAAATCACGTGGCCTGATATGAAAATCGCGCATTTAACTTGGCCAGGAGTTAATTTGAATATCAAGTCACAGGTGATGTCATAGTCACGTTAAAAACGCATGTTTCTCTTAATATATTTGCTTATACAATCTATGCAATGTATAGAACATTTTTGATAACAATTGTATTGTCTACCTTCATGGTATCAGCAATGTTTGGGTGAGTCCCTTTAATGAAAAAAAAAATTACATAAAAAAACCCCCAGGATCATACTTACACTGACCGGTGCACTGCCCCTGCGGGTATTTTGGTGCCGATACTGGAAAAAGGAAAACATTCATTACAATTATTGTAGCAGATTTGTATGACTTTACCTGTGACTTGATACACTACTGACCTCATTTTTTAAGAAATGTGTGATTTGCAATCAAGCCACAAGTGATGTCACAAACAGGAGATGCCACAGACACATTGAAAACATATATTTCTCTTCTTTTTAATTCTCCACATTGACTATAAACAGTATTTAGGTGACAGAGTCCCTTTAATTTTCAGATTTCATGCATGGGAGGTAAAACATATATGTGTATGTGATTACAGACTCCAGCTGTAGATTTCTACATATTTTGGACTTTAGGATAGATTGCACCCAGAGCACCACGATTGCATGTACAAGA
This sequence comes from Pelodytes ibericus, assembly GCA_036172795.1. Classification (NCBI taxonomy): domain Eukaryota; kingdom Metazoa; phylum Chordata; class Amphibia; order Anura; family Pelodytidae; genus Pelodytes; species Pelodytes ibericus. The sequence goes on from CM069862.1 coordinate 15,364,048, forward strand.
TTTGCCCCAGCACCCATATTGCACACACAAGATTTGCCCCAGCACCCATATTGCACACACAAGATTTGCTCCAGCACCCATATTGCACACACAAGATTTGCTCCAGCACCCATATTGCACACACAAGATTTTCTCCAGCACCGATATTGAATCCACAGGACTTACCATGTCCTTTGTGTCTAGTGGTGGGCAGCTGGATGTCTGTGCACTGCCCAGGTGCACAGACATCATCTCAGGCTGCCTCTCATGCTCCCTGCACGTTTCTGTAGTCTGAGCACTGGAAGGTCATGTGATCCCCAATGGTCTGACTTCCCCAGATGTGCGGGGAGCATCAGAGGAACCCTGATAGGATGTCTTTGCATCTGGGCTGTGAACAGACGACCAGCTGCCTACCTGCCTGCACAAAGAGTGCTGGTGAGGGGAGATCTTATGATCTACCAAGCCAGTGTCTCTGGTACCCTCTCTGTGTTGCACCCTGTACAGTCACGCAGGTCTCACACTCCAAAGGCTGGCGCTGATCACCAGCTATATTCTACATGATGTCTATAAAGCTGGCACTGTGGCAATTTATATGGGAACCAAGCTGGCACTGTGACAATTTATATGGGAACCAAGCTGGCACTGGGACCATTTATATGGGAACCAAGCTGGCACTGGGACAATTTATATGGGAACCAAGCTGGCACTAAGACAATTGATGTGGGAACCAAGCTGGCACTGTCACAACTGATGTGGGAACCAAGCTGGCACTGTGACAACTGATGTGGGAACCAAGCTGGCACTGTCACAACTGATGTGGGAACCAAGCTGGCACTGTCACAACTGATGTGGGAACCAAGCTGGCACTGTGACAACTGATATGGGAACCAAGCTGGCACTGTTACAATTGATGTGGGAACCAAGCTGGCACTGTCACAACTGATGTGGGAACCAAGCTGGCACTGTGACAACTGATGTGGGAACCAAGCTGGCACTGTGACAACTGATTTGGGCAACTGTGGAAAATAGGTGTGTATGGCACTGGTGGTGCTGCGTGGTGATATGTTTCATGGTGGAGTAGGAAGCCCCAGACACCAATGGTTACAACTTAGTTGTCAGCATTTCCGTTCGTGTTTTTCAAATGCAGAACTGTTCACTAACTTCCTCCTCCTTCTGGAGATTGTTGTCAAAATGGATGAAAATTGGGAAACAAAACTGTAGGGTTTGATGATGTGGATGACAACAAATTGAAAGTGTAAAATAACATGTCACGCAATCTCACCAAGATTGGAAAACTTAAGCTTCGGTTCCTTTCTGTACCGTCCTGGAAAAAAAAAAAAGTAATAAGAAGGTGACACTCAATGTATGATTTGGTATATACAACAATCAGCCATAACATTATGACCACATGTCTAATATTGTATAGGTCCCTTCTAGACTCCAAATCAGCCCTGACCCATCGAGACATGGACTCCACTAGACCTCTGAAGGTGTGCTGTGGTATCTGGCACCAAAACGTTAGCAGCAGATCCATTAAGTCCCTTTGTAGCGAAGATACATCTAGTATTACCCTACTTTATTTTTGGTCATCTGCAGACACTGAGACATGACTCCCTATGGCCTCTGGGAGATAATTAATACACAAATTAAAGAAGAAGAGGACAGATCCCTGAGGTACTCCACTTATCACATCTGTCCAATTTGGGATCTTCACTTTTATCACCACCCTTTGCATTCTACCTTTCAACCAATTGCCAATCCACAAACAAACCTTTGGCCTTTAACCTATTTCAGTCAATTTGTACAGTAACATTGTGCTTGGAACTGTATCAAATCCCTTAGCATCCATTGCAGCACCCATATCTATATTTTTAATCACTTCTTCATGGAATGTAGTTAGTTTGACAGGATCTGTCTTTCACAAATCCATGAAATAATGAAATTCTTGTTCAATATGAAATCTTGAATATATTCCCCTAGCAATAGCAACCCTTCAAACAGTTTCCCCACCACAGATGTCAAGCTTACAGGTCTGGAATTGCCTGGCTGGGATTTTGATCCCAATCTGTGGGCCCCATGCCTGAAATAAAAGAATCCCTGAAAATCAAAAATAATGTTCTGACCAGGACCTCCCTTAGCTCTTTAAGTACCCGTGGGTGTATACCATCCGGCCCCGGGGCTTTGTCTACCTTAACACCATTTAATTGTTTTAACACTTTTTCTTTTTTCAACCAATCACATGCTTGCTGTGACTGTTCTGTAAAGGTAGCTTGCAGGTTCTTGTACATTGGTTCTTTCTTTGGTAAGAACAGAAGAAAAAAAAAAATTTCAAATTTCTGCTTTCACGCTGTCTCCACTGACCATCTCAGCCATTTCAGATAACAAGGACCCAACATTTTCAGCCTTTAATTTTTTGCCATTTATATATTTAAATATTTTTTGGGGGATTCATGACATGGTAGCTTCTATCATTTGGGTTATGTATTTGCCTAGAAATAACTAAACTTAAAACCAGACTGTGGGGTAAAACAACGGCCACAGCACTTTATTTAAATAGTCATTGCATTACAATCATATATACATTCCACATATATATCCATAATTATACAATGACTAAACATAAACATAAACAATCCATATACAGAAAACCAACCAAGCTTGCAAGAGTATCCAGGTGGCTGCCGAATAAGTCCATGTTCTGGGCATATAGCAATGCCCCCAATACCTGAGGTTCGAGGTACCACTTTCCCTTCCCACCAGAGTCCCGATTGACTCTCCCCAATCCATTCTTCCATTAACCCTCCTGGATACCCTGCAAGCTTCCGCCAACGCTGTGACATGTAAATAAATAAATAATAAATACATAAATAAAGGCTCATTAAACATAAAATTAGGGAGGGTGGGTGGGACAACAGGTATGGGGAAAAACTTTTCCTAAAATGGCCCCCAAACTTCCTGTTCCTAACTTTTATACTCCAACTCCTCCCACTAATTCCCACTATAGGCTGAACATATCCCTTCAGCACCCTGTCATGATTGCCCCTCCCCGACCTTGTCTGGGGGCTACATCTTGCTCTCCTTAGAAATTATTTTTTAAGTCTCCAACTTAGCTAATTTAATAGCCCCTTTACAGTCTTTGTTGGCTTCTTTATAGAAACATAGAATGTGTCGGCAGATAAGAACCATTCAGCCATCTAGTCTGCCCAATTTTTTTTGAATACTTTTATTAGTCCCCCGTTCCGGGTCTTATAGCTAGGATAGCCTTGTGTCCCACGCATGCTTAAAATCCTTGACTGTGTTTACCTCTACCACTTCTGCTGGAAGGCTATTCCATGCATCCACTACCCTCTCAGTAAAGTAATACTTCCTGATATTACTTTTAAATCGTTGCCCCTCTAATTTAAGACTGTGTCCTCTAGTTGTGGTAGTTTTTCTTCTTTTAAATATACTCTCTTCCTTTACTGTGTTGATTCCCTTTATGTATATAAATGTTTCTATCATATCCCCCCTGTTACGTCTTTCTTCCAAGCTATACAATATTTGTATATTATATTTTGCAAATGTCTCTGCTGATCCCTTAAGCTTTATAATGTTTAAACGCTACTTTCTATTTATTTATTTCCTGATTTACCTTACTGCGTAGCCCCATTGGTTTTAGTTTGCTTCTTTTATGTTTGTTACCAAAGAGTAAACATTTATATGTATATTTTTGTAGTGTTAGTTTGAAGATATTCCACTTACCTTCTGTGTTTTTTGGCAAAAATGTATTAATCTAGCTCTATTCAACAATCCATTGCCTTTGCTTCCACTTTGAGCCCTGTTACGTCTCATTTCATTGTTTTAACATACTTTAATTTTGATTTGCACCTTAAAGGGTTAAAGTAAATGTCACTCCCCTTTACTATTTAAACAAGATCTTGTGAACCTAACAATTAAGCCCCTGACGAAGCGCCAAGCTAGGCGCGAAACGCGTAGGCTATCAGTATCTTTTCCCTCACCGGGTGACCCTCTCACCCAGCTCCTCAACACTGTTTTTTAACTTTTGTCCTAATAAACTAACATTTTAACTGGATACTCACCTGGTTCTGAAGTTCATACCAATTTGCCTTTTTGAATTAATCTCAAAGGATCCCATGTTATGGTCACTATTCCCTAAATGCTCCTTTACTTGGATGTTAGAGCTAAGCTCCTCCATGTTAGCTATTACCAGATCCAGGCTTCCCCTCTGGTTGGTGTCTGTACTGCTGAGACAACAGACTGTCATTCAATCATAAACTTACTGATTTTAGCAGAATTAGTGGTTCCATTTTTCCAATCTACTTCTGGGTAATTAAAATCCCCCATAATGATACTACACTCTATTTTAGAAGCCTTTTCTATTTGTATTAGTAGCTGTTATTCTTCAAGTTCACCAATATTTGATGGTTTATAATAAATACCCACTAATAATTTCTGGCCAGGTCTACCTCCACTGACTATCTCCACCCTCAATGATTCCACATGTTCAGTACTGTCATTATATACATCTTCCCTCAAATGAGACAATAATGCTGGTTTGATATACAGACAGACCCCTCCAGTTTGATATACAGACAGACCCCTCCAGTTTGATATACAGACAGACCCCTCTAGTTTGATATACAGGCAGACCCCTCCAGTTTGATATACAGACAGACCCCTTCAGTTTGATATACAGACAGATCCCTCCAGTTTGATATACAGACAGACCCCTCCAGTTTGATATACAGACAGACCCCTCCAGTTTGATATACAGACAGACCCCTACACCTTTACATATATATTCTTTACACACACACACATACACACGTATATATATATATATATATAATTTTTTTTATATTTTTTTATTTTTTGCTCACTTATCTTTGTTTGTATTATTTGATGCACAGTGCTTGAAGCACTATTTGATTCTAGTGCTTTTCTACTTTTCTTGCATTTTTCCAGTGTGTACGTGTGGCTGTGTATGCATGTGCATAAGTGTGACTGTGTGTGTAATTAATGTGTGTGGGTTTTTTTTGCTGTGAAACTTATTGTGTTTTGTGATACCGTAATGTGCAACGTGAGTGTGAGTTTTATTGCCGTGGAGACTGTGATACACTCACATACTGCACATAACTGTGAATTTTATATTCGTGCTAGGGTAAATCCTGGGTCCTGGTGCAAGTCATGGGTGTCATCTGGGAGCTGGGGTAAGTTCTGTGTGCTTGACAAATTTCTGGAGTTAGCGAGCCTGTGTCTTATGACATCTCCTATGGTCTGATATGCAAACAAACTGGTTTTCAATGAGAACTGTGTAATTGTGCATATCAGGCTACAGGTGATGTCATAAGCTGTAGACTCCACAGACATATTTTAAACACATTTTCTCCTAATTTAGACATTTGCTTGCAGTTTTGCAAACATAATATATAGATAATTTTCCTTGTTTTATGTTCTACATGCACAGTAAAAACAATGTTTAGGTGATACAGTCCCTTTAACTTACTAACTAATATTGTTGCATATATGAAGAGAAAGTGTGTTTAATCACTTTCATATTGAATGTGCTGATCAAGTTTGAAAATAAGAATATAATAGCATTGTTTTTATTTTCACACTTGATAGCATATTTTGTATGAATAATAGTGATAAAACACATTTTCTCTATTGGTAATCACACTGGGTTCCACTGTTTTTAACAACTTTTGTTTAATCATTTTTTTATAAAGTTTTGGTATTTTCATTTATATATTTTTAAAACCATTTTAAAGGGGAGGAGTTATTAGCAGAGCCACGCCCACAAGCAGGCGCTAAAAAAAATTCTGCACCCAGGCATCTGTGACCCTAGGATCGGCCCTGTATACAGACAATTCCCTGGTATGTCAATGTTTTATTTTTATAGCAAAGTGTTAAAATGTGTGGCATGCTTTAATGCTCTGCTTGCATACAAAAATACTGTGTTAAACATGTTTAATGTATCATTTGCACTATAATAGAGAATGTGTCATCTCCAAGTGTAACAGCTTAAGTCTCCACTGCTTGCTTAAGCAAGTTCCTGATTATTTTGTTTGATTATTTGTTGTCGAATCCTTGCCTGTCCTTGACCAAGCCTGTTTGCCGCCCATCCTGACCCATTTGCCTGCCTTGTGACTTTGTCTAGCGCTATTCCTCTGCTGTACCTCCTCCTGATCCGTGTATGACCAGGCCTGCTGAGTATTCTACCTGTGTGTATTTGTCTTGCCTCAGTGTGTGGTCTCAGTCAGTGTGCTAAAGGCCTGGGTGGTAATTTGCCTGAGGCTCAACCATAGGGTATAGTACCATTCAGGTGAAAAGCACTTTTCTGTTTCATATTATGTGGCAGAAGTTATCAGTCCTGTCTCAGTCCAGTCTCATCTTCCAGTCCTGTCCTCCGCTGCCAGTCCTCTCTTAGCTGCCAGTCTGAGCTACCAGCCCTGTCTGATGTTCTATCCAGTCCATATGCATCATGGAGTGCAGACACACCTCACATCGTCCCCTGCAACAAAGCTCCTCCCTGGTCTGTTATACCAGTTTGTGACACTGGGCTTCACTAGCTTCAGGATCCCCTCTATGCTAGAGGAGCTGTCATCCCGCCTGTTTCCTCCAGCAAATCCACCCCTGGGTCTGCCTCCCCAACATCTTCACTCAAGTGCGCACATTTGTCAGGGTGGAGAAACCCAGGACGGTCTGCCCTCATCCCTCCCCAGCTACAACCACGTCTAATGGTCACCCTACTGTGTGCCTGGTTCTCTTCTGGCTGATCTCCTCCCTCATTTATAGGTGACCCCACTAAGCTCTGCTCAGTGAGCAAGAGACTCTTCTCAAGGTTGTCAGTATCCTTCAGTGTTGCAATCTGCCTCTCCAGAGCTCCAGTCTGAGCTTTCAGTCAGACCACTTGCTCACACTTGCCACTGCGATATTGACCCCGGAACTGCTCTTCCAAGTGTTGATACATATAACAAGATGTGCAACTGAGTGAGCTCATCATGTGTGGTGCAAGTGTGAGTGCTTAAAATAGTAAAACTGGGCTTTCCTCTGTGTGTCTAACTCCTGTGCTGCGCTAACTGTACACTTAGAAATTTTTTTAAAAAGTCAGTGACTTGGAAAAGAGCAAGTCAAACTGTGGGCCAATGTCAGATAGTATGTATGTGTTATATCCAGGATGTATAGCTCACAGTCATATCAGAACACTCCCTAACCCGGAGCGTTGAGTAAACAGAGATCTGATTTTTAGAGCTGTGAATGAAGACAGGGAAACACCTGTTTGAGAGCTAAAATGTCTAAAACGTCAATTATGCAGTTCAGTTTCCTGGAAACTCTTCTAATAATGTGAGATTTCAAAGGACCACGCTGAGTAAAACACAACAAAAGTAACTGAATAATGCCGAGCAAGGCTGAGATTTGTATACAAATAATATGCATGATTTAGTTTCTTAATTTACTTATTGCAATAGTTACCTTCAAACTAACCCTAGTGCAAGGTTTCTACCTGGAATCAGGCTTCCTAAGACAGTACTACTGAATTGGGGCATCCCTCTCAAGAGCCAATCAGAGGTAGGATTGCCATCCCTCCGGATGGCTTGCAGCCAATGTAAAGCCTATGGAGGGTATAGTATTTATTTTTTTGTTTGGTGACAATTAGAGTTGAGTGGACACCTGGATGTTAAAATGCCTCAAAAAAAAGTCCTGGAAAGGGCTAGAGGGCTGCAAAATGAAGTAAAATGTGGGTGAGTGTCCCCATTCATACGGATAGGTCAATTGACATATTCGTATGAATGGGGACTCTATTTCGGTTTATAGAATAGCAATAGCATTACATGTATTCCATAAACGGAAAGTCTATCAACCGAAAGACATTCGGTTGATAGACTTTTGTTTTATAGAATACATGTAATGCTATTGGCTTTCTATAAACCGAAATAGAGTCCCCATTCATAAGAATTTCTTATGAATGGGGACTCTATTTCGGTTTATAGAAAGCCCATAGCATTACATACAATGTAATCGCCGAACCCCGAACTCCAACATGAACATACAGTGGAATGTCCGTGTTCGGGTCTGGGGTCCAAAAACCGTAATGTTCGGTACAAACCCGAACAGTGCGTTTCGGGTTCGCTCAACACTAGTGACAATCCTTATTAGAGTCCTTCCATTAATATCCATGGGAATCTCGAATACACAGATGTAGTATGCCAGTATCAGACATATCAGTATCTGCTGCTTCTCCATGCTGACATGTGATTGATGGAGTAAGGGCGGTGATTGTCCCTAGGTCATGGTGCCTTGTTTATAAAACTAATTCTAAAAACTGGTCCAGTGACCACAGTAACCACTGTTCTTACTGTTTAAACCCCTTTTTCGAACTTTGCCCCAGAACTAAGTTTTTTTTATATAAGCATTTGGAACGTACCATTGACTGTACCCTGGATTCATATAATCTAACCACTGTCAGTTATACTGACCTTTTCACAGAGAACAGGCCTGTTTTTCTTGTTTTGGAATCATGAATATGAGAAATATTTTGTGAAAACATTTCTCAGAACGATACATCCTCTTTAAAGAATATTTTACATATTGCTAGTTATATAATTGCAAGATTACCGTACAATATGACTTACTGTATTTTAGAACAAATCTACTCTCCATAAAACAATATAATTCTAAACTATGATAAAATATCGCACGAGGCCCTGAGTTCAGAACTATTTATTAAACAATTTGCAATTTTTTTGATCTTTTAGTTTAAAAAAAAATGCATTTAGAGTGAGCACTGGGAACATAGCAACCACAGACGAACGTTTCGGCCTGTCTTAGGCTTCGTCAGTGTTGTATGTCTGGTATCTCTGTAGGTGCAGTGAACCAGGGACCCACATCTGGGCCTATCCTGATAACTTATAGAGACAGAAGGGTGATACTTGACTAGCTTAATGAAATGGTAAATTTGATTTGAGTCAAGTGGCTAACTATGATTGTGATATTAGAGAGAACATCTGACATGGGCCCGGGTACACAGGGCCGGCCTTATGTGTTCAGGCGCCCTGTGCGGGCCACCTCCGTGGCTGTCTGTCTGTCTCCTCTCCCTCCACATGCCTGTCTCTTTACTGTTACTCCATTTATGTCTTTCTCCCTTCCCATGTTTGTCTCTTTCCTCTTCCTTGCCATGTCTGTCTCTCTCCAAACCCCCATTTTATGTCTCTCTTCCTTCCCATGTATGTCTCTCTTCTCCCCACCCTCCATGTCTGTCTCTCACCCCCCATATCTCTTCTCTCTCTCCTCTTCCCCAACCCTGTTGTTATCTCTTTCCCCTTCCCATATATTGTGTCCCCATCCATATGTTATCTCCAACATATCTCTTTCCCTCTCCCCAAATCTGTTCTCACACCCTCCTCCCCATATCTGTTCTCACCCCCTCCTCCCCATATCTGTTCTCACCCCCTCCTCCACATATCTGTTCTCACCCCCTCCTCCACATATCTGTTCTCTCTCTCCCCTCCTCCCCATATCTGTACTCTCACCCCCTCCTCCCCATATCTGTACTCTCACCCCTCCTCCCCATATCTGTACTCTCACCCCTCCTCCCCATATCTGTTCTCTCTCCCCTCCTCCACATATCTGTTCTCTCTCTCCCCTCCTCCCCATATCTGTACTCTCACCCCTCCTCCCCATATCTGTACTCTCTCCCCTCCTCCCCATATCTGTACTCTCACCCCTCCTCCCCATATCTGTACTCTCACCCCTCCTCCCCATATCTGTTCTCTCTCCCCCTCCTCCCCATATCTGTTCTCTCACCCATCCTCCCCATATCTGTTCTCTCTCCCCTCCTCCCCATATCTGTACTCTCACCCCTCCTCCCCATATTTGTTCTCTATATCCCTCCTCCCCATATCTGTTTTCTATCCCCCATTTCTGTTCTCCCCCTCTCTGTTCACCCCCATTTCCCTTTCTGTTCTCTCCTCCTCTCCTCTGTTTTCTCTTCCTCCCCATCCGTTCTCTCCCCCATGCTCCTCTTTTCTCTCTGCCATTCTGGCTAAACACACACAGAGCTCAGTAAGTTCTGCTCGCACTCCCCGCGTGTAATGATGATGCAGGATATTGTATTTCCGATGCCTTGCATCATCACTAAGTGTGGGGAGCATGAGCAGCACTTACTGAGCTCTTAGTGTGTTTAAATGCTGCCATGGCTCCCCCATGAAGCAGATGCAGCGCTGCTTCACAGGGTGGGGGGCGAGACTTGCACCTGCGCTGCATCGGTACAGAGGGCTGGTGAGGGGAGATCTTCTGATCTACCCAGCCAGTGCCTCTACTGGCAAACTTTTTTTTTAATGGCACCCCCTGGGGTGTTGCGCCCTGTGAGCTCACACAGTTCGCACACCCCATAGGCCGGCCCTGCTGGTACATTGCACCTGATGCACCCCTATTATTCTGCACCTGGTGGCATTTTACGCACACTTACACCTATTTCTCTGGTAGACCTCACACCAGACCAAAGGAACGACATCATTAATTGCATGTCTAGCATCCTGGTAGGATCATAAAACAAGTGGAATTCTAGATAAGCACTATAGTCGCCTCACGCCCTATTTACTATCCTAGATGCACACAGATGATAAAGGCACTCAGGCACATCCAATGACAATATGTTAAAAAAAATCCAGTGTTGCTTGCTATTTTCACTCAGTGTCTAGTCCTGAGGAAGACCTTACCCCACCAAAATGTACCCAATGGAAAAAAAGTGGAGGCACTTGAACAAATACACCTAGGCTTCAGTAATAGCATCATGTGTTGAGCTGTATTGGGGGGGTAGAACACTGGACAAACACACCAAAACTCAGCCTGACGCATTTCGCAACACATTGCTTACTGACTTACCTTCTTTTTAGTGACGCACGTCATCAGAGTTCCCGAGCTTGCATAATTAACCATGTGGAATAAGTCCGACTGCAGGATGCCGCCCTGCAATTTAAATTCCAGCGCCACTCCACCGGTAAAGTTCACAAAGGCGTCTCGCGGGTGACCGAAATGCAAGTACTGATAGGAACCCATAAGCCTAAAATACAAAACATGAATTAACAAAACATGTATTGGACTCGGACTTGGTATTCTACATTATATCAAGATGGGAATTTCTATTTTATGCATATCCACGTACTGTTTTGACACTCAGAAACATACTCGAGTAAATAAAACTACTTTTTACAATATACTGTTTATTAAGTCAAAATTTGGCCAATATGGAGATGGCCCAGCCAAAGGAGATCGCCCACTTTGGAGACTGGCCCCACCTCCACTCTCCTATCATTGAGGACAGCCCCATACTTTCATCATATGAGAAGAGAACCAGGTCTAAACGGCACATTGCTATCTGCATGTAGAGTTATTAAAGCATGAACACAATAACCACCCTATAGCTGACCTCACCGGTATTGTTACAGAGCTGTTATCTCGTGTGTAAAATAATATATGTTACTGTATAAACATATTTAAATATGAGAATTCCCTAACTATTATGGGGATTACTAATTAGTATTTAGGGTATGTGTGTATCCATACATGACATTAATTATAATGATGGTAACCGTATCGTTTATGCCAAAATATCATATTCTTACAAAATATTCCAATCATCCATTTTGTAATAATGTTTTTATATCAAATAACCACAATCATTTTCCAAGTACGTTTTGACCATAAAATGTTAAATTCTCCAAATATTCATTTGAAGGCTGAGTTCCTTCGAACCAAAAAGTGCCAGATTATCGGCTTTAAAAATAGACCCTTAGAACTTTGGCCTGAGAGCTGTCACCTCCTCTTACTCTGCAGACAGTGTCAGCCAAAATGGGTATGACTACCCGCAAAAGGGGTACCATAGCGGGTGCCGCAGATGCAATGCACTATGGCCCATGCCTTCAAGGTGATCAATGACAGATACTTTGTTTAGGATTACAGCGAGAATCTTGGGGGACCAACAAATTGTTACTTCACCATGGTCCTTAATGGTACTGGTCCACCAGTGTCGTTTGGAGAGCCGGGGAGAGGGAATGAGGCGTGTGAATGAGCTGTCAAGCATGAAACCTAGGAGTCAAATTCGAGAGTCTCCAAGGTATATGTATGTGGAGAATGTGATGTCAGATAAGAACCGTTCAATACCGTAACTACTGCATATTTTTGTTGCAGGAAATTAATTGTATATGTTGAAAAAAAATTATATGCACAAGTTTGATCATTTTAGCTTTAAAAAGGACTGTGTGCACAGAGCTCCGGCTCACCTTTCTGTATCACTAAGTTTTCAGGTTACCGACTATTTATATGCATTGTTTGCCCAATACACAGAACTTCAGTAACTAGACAGATCCTTACATTTGTTTCATGGTACATTGTATCAACTTTCAAGATTGAAAAGTGCCTCTATGCTGAAGATGTGCATAACTGACCTAACTGAAAGCTCACAAGACACGTGAATGTAAATGTGCAATGTGAATGAGACATGGACCTCTGGTTACAAGTGCTTCGATAAAATCTGAATATGTCAGGCATGGTACATCATAGTAAATACATTGTTTATTCACCAAAGAAAAATAAAAAGTTTTTGATTTATCTCCCGTTTTAATAAATAATTATTTTGTTCCAAGACCAACTATGACAACCCTTTTTGACCCTGGTCATTAAATAACAGACTGCAATAAACAAAATTTGAGTAAAAAGTGATAACTTTTATCATCATTGGATAGGACCCATTCTCAAAACCTCAAATATATATGTAAAAAAACAAATTATTTTCAGGGGGGAAAACTTTGTAAATGTTTTTTTTTTTTGCTACAGTTAAAAATATATATTTTTTCAATTTATGTATTTTATTCAATTTGTTTTCTAATGTCTTGTTCATTTAAAAATGACAAATTAAAACTCAGAGATAAGGCTGCATGAAGATTTTTTCCGATGGTTGATGCAAATTACACAGCTCTATAAAAGGACCCAGTCATGTGCCTACAAATGTCTTTATTCTGGCTCTGTAGTTGGACTCACATTTCTGGTGTAGTAAAATTGCCACTTACCCTTCAATGCAAACACTGATGCACAGAAATTTAGCTGATTTTGCTTGTTTGTCTAACTTTGTATGTTCCTCTTTGCTCTGTACCGAGGCCTACATACATTTTTGGCACCATATGAAAATAAATGTTAATGTAATGTCATGTAATTAACTCATATCAATTCCCAATCACTTATGTTAAGAACGTGAAAACCCAAATTACTTTGCATAGGCTTTTTCCACAAGACAAGGCCAGAATTCATTGCCAGTCGATGGCTTAACAGACATATAATTTCCATTAACAAATGGCAGCCTGTCATCAATAACGACATCCACCCACTCGCCGAAACTCCAGAACTGGAAGAAAAAATGAAAAAATGAAAACAGATCTGTGTTATCAACTTTTTCCTCAACAGTCTCCCAAATACTGCATAGAAAGTGTATCACAATGCTTTCTATTGTTATAGTAACAGATCGGCCTATGTCCCCCCTTCTTTGGAATTTAGATTCCCCGATGAAATTATTTTCAATGTAACGCTACAGGTGAACGGTACATTGTTTTAAAGTAAAAATAAGTGCATTTCACATAAATGAAACACATATAAAACATGCAGTAGATTGCCCCTTTTCATAAGCCCTCTCAAATGATCAGAAGAGGGCTGGCAAGGGGGTCAAAGGGACCACTGTCCCATCGGTGGCTCTCTAGCCTGAATCTATGGGTTGGGGCTGCACTACTTTTCATTTCTAAATATCCCGGTACAAGAAGTTTGGGCCTGGCAGAAGGTAGCATAAATTCTGAAGTTTTGTTACGAGTTAGTGTTATTCATTGGTGCACACTGAGACTGGACTGGATTTCTTTTACAATACCACCTATGTGTCCACTGCAGTACAATATGATTTAAAATCAGGGTCAGCGACCAGAAAATGTCCAGCTGAAATTCCAATAATGGCGGCTCCCGTTTACTCTAAATTGCAGGCAAGTCTTTAACTTCTATGTATTTATTTGAACTTCTCTAAATGAGTTATCTGATATAAATTGAATTTAAGATCACACATTACTACTTCTTTAACCTAAATATAGCTGGGGTGAATGAAAACATGTATTTTGGATAAAGATTGGGAAGGGAGGGCTGGATGGAGGATGTGATGGGAGAATTAATAATGTGAAATATTTATTCAATTACATATTCCTCTTGGGAAGTAATATATTAAGCAGCATTGCAGTATATACAAGGACATCTCAGTGGATTTCTATGTTATGGAGTGTATCTATAGGTAAATCAATTATTACTGTGGACACCACAGGGTCGACTCAGGGGCTTTAACATTTGAACTTCATCGGATCACTTTGCTGATCCGAGTAGCTTTCATATCGGGCTTGAAGTTTGGCTGCCGAAATGGCACTCCTCATGGACTCCCCAATGGGAGGACTTTGGCTATCCCTGAAAATAGCAGAAGTCCTCCCAAAATGTGAAAAAAAAATAAAAAAAAATCTGTAAAAGTAAAAAATAAATAAATAAAACCTGACATATTAATTAAATACATTAAAATAAATTGCTACCTATTTTTTATTAAAATGTTAAAATTCTTATTCTATTAATATAAACATAATATTACAATATATAACATTAATGTATCATAATATTATATAAGTATTTTTGTGTTTCTAATACATTTAACAAGTATAGTCTACATGCAACACGATGCCAACTCGTACATCTTTAGACTGAGTGCAAATTAAATTGTAGCACTGGCTCCAAAATTAAATTAGGTTTGAAGATAATTACCGCCATGGTAAGAGGGTGCTTCTTTCAATGGGTCAGTCTAGAATGAAATAGTGGAGAACCCCAAAAGCAGCGGCACTCCCACTGTGAACTAGGGAAATCCATACATAATTGCTGATAACAGGACAGTGTACAGTAAATTTGTTGGCTTTTCCTTCTTCATCATGTGAGTAGTGGCGCTGCTTTTGGTGCGTCTCACAATATTATTTTTATTATGCTTTCTTTAATTCTTCTACGCTTTTTTTTCCAGTTGTCCAGTTAAAATCTGGGGGATTGAACTGCCAGAACTTCATCAATTTCTGCTGATTTCAGACCAACGTCGGGGTATTTTGGTCCTTCAGAACCCATCAAATTTGTGTCTGTCCCGCATGGCTGACACCTGCACACAGTAAATTTCACAGTGCATGTATGTTTCTTAGAAATAGATAGTCCACACGGGAGGTCAGAGCTTAGGTTCATGGGATCTTACAAAATGCTTTTTTTGAAGGGTCTGGACACTAACAACCATCATTAGAATGACACTAATACTATATAGGATATAAATTACCTGGAAATGGAAGATACCAGCATAGTTTTTATCATAATCTTGGTTTCTAGGGATTATATTCTTCAGCAGGTCCTCATTCTGAGTAATGGCTCCAAGGACAGATAGGACCCAGCAATTACCTATAGAGATGTATAGAATACGGTATGATTAGTATTGGATTATAGACAAACATATAACAGATGTAGGATATTATCTTTTAAAAAGCCCAACAACAGTTGTATTTCCGTTTTTGGTGTGAGATTTTCAGGGTTTGGTGTTCAGGGTTTGGTGTGGAATGTTTATCATTTAGTGTGGAATGGTCAGGGTTTGGTTTATAATGTTAAGAGTTTAGTGTGGCATGTTCAGATTTTGGTGTCGAATGTCCAGGGTTTGGTGTAGAATGTTCAAAATTTGGTATGGAATGACCAGGGGTTGGTGTATAATGTCTAGGGTTTAGTGTGGAATTTTTAGATTTTGATGTGAAATGTTCACACTTTGCTGTGGAATGTTCAGGGTTTTATTTAGAATGTTTAGAGTTTGGTGTGGAATGTTCAGACTTTGGTGTGGAATGTTCAGGGTATTATGTAGAATGTTCAGAGTTTGGTGTGGAATGTTCAGAGTTTGGTGTGGAATGTTCAGGGTTTGGTGTGGAATGTTCAGAGTTTGGTGTGGAATGTTCAGGGTTTGATGTAGAATGTTCAGGGTTTGGTATAGAATGTTCATAGTTTTGTGTGAAATGTTTAACGTTTTGGTTTGAAATGTTCAGGGTTCGGTCTAGACTGTTCTGGTTTTGGTGTAGAATGTTTAGTGTTTGGTTTGGAGTTTTTAGGGGGGTTTGGTGTGGAATGTTCAGGGTTTGGTGTGGAATGTTCAGCGTTTGGTGTGGAATGTTCAGGGTTTGGTGTGGAATGTTCAGGGTTTGGTGTGGAATGTTCAGAGTTTGGTATGGAATGTTCAGGGTTTGGTGTAGAATGTTTTGCGTTTGGTATGGAATGTTCAGAGTTTGGTGTGGAATGTTCAGCGTTTGGTGTAGAATGTTTTGCGTTTGGTATGGAATGTTCATAGTTTTGTGTGGAATGTTTAGCATTTGGTGTGGAATGTTCATAGTTTGGTGTGGGTTGTTCAGGTTTTGGTGTAGAATGTTTAGTGTTTGGTGTGGAGTTTTTAGGGTTTGGTATGGAATGTTCAGAGTTGGGTGTGGAATGTTCAGAGTTTGGTGTCAAATGCTCAGAGTTTGGTGTGGAATGCTCAGAGAATGTTCAGAGTTTGGTGTGGAGTGATCAGAGCATGGTATAGATTTATCAGAGTATGATGTGTTGTGGAATTCCATTACCTATTTCTTGTTGTATGATGTCAAATAAAGTAATACCATCCACAAATAGATGCGGACGTTCTGTTTTCTGCAAAAAAAACCAACAAAAAAGCAGCATTTTTTTAATCTAAATCTATAAATACACTCAATAAACTGAGAAATAAACAAATACGTTTCATTGGTATTCTTTCATTCAAATATTTCTGTTAAAAATTCCCACACTTGATGCAATATCTCAATTAAACAGAACTTATTTTTTGCCAACAGTCGTACTTGAATTATGTATTAAATCAGATATAACATTATATTATAAGTTACTATTCCAGTTTCTCAGCTGAAAGATACGTCGGTCAAAGTGTTAAGTTAAAAGCTTTATTTTAGCATCTTACTTTTCACGGTGGAAGGCTAAATCTTGATCTTTCTCCAAAATAATCATTGATTCATTGATTTGATATAGCAAATACATGTATGGACGTGGGGGGCATAATTTAACATCATCCATGCTCCGCCCATTTTTGACAATGTCATGAAGGGGAGGGGCCAACTCATTATCACATACAACGCATTAATGCAAAGGGTTGAGGAACCTGATGCAAAAGCACCATTACCCGATTTCATTGTCCACCTGGCCAGGTCACTTGGAAGACCAGACGCCACTCACAGGACTAACCCCAGAATTTACCCCAGCACCCAGATTTACCCTATGGACTTACCCCAGCACCTAGATTTGTACTCAAGACTTACCACAACGGCCTGATTTGCAGTCACAGGACTTTTCCCAGCACCTACTTTGCACTCAGGACTTACCCCAGCAGCCAAATTTGCATTTGGGACATTTACCAGAGGCTAGATTTGCACTCACACGACTTACTCCGGCACCCACTTTACACTCAGAACTTACCCCAGTACCCACTTTTGCTATTGGGACTTACCTCAGCACCCACTTTGAACTCAGCACTTACCCAGGTTAGTCCTCCATGTGTAACTCTTTGTGTTATATTCCTCAATCCATGGTCCATTCATCTCTTTATCATTATAGGTCTTTTTCTGCTCCAATGCCTGTCACCTCTTTTCACTGTTTTGCATTTTCTGCCCCCATGTCTGTCACCTATTTTCCCCATTTTGCATTCTCTGCCCCCATGTCTGTCACCTAATTTCCCCATTTTGCATTTTCTACCCCATGTCTGTCACCTATTTTCCCCATTTTGCATTTTCTACCCCATGTCTGTCACCTATCTTCCCCATTTTGCATTTTCTACACCATGTCTGTCACCTATTTTCCCCATTTTGCATTTTCTACCCCATGTCTGTCACCTGTTTTCACTGTTTTGTATTTTCTGCCCCATTCCCCACCCCTGTTTTTCCTTTTCTGCCCCTATAATAATGATGGTAACAGAAAGGCTTAGGTCAGTAAGGGGTAAAGTGGGTGGGCTAGCCCATCTTCCCCACAGGTAGTAGAGGTCAAATAGGATTGGACAGGGAATTAAGGGGGAGTGCCCCTACATATTGGATACTGACATCATCAGCTATCTGTCTTTAGCCCACCACTGTGTCAAAGTACTCTAATCCTACATTAGAACATAATATTAAGAGTGGGGTGGGTGGGGTGCTATAGCCAAAAGATGGTCAGGCTTCAAATATTCATATAAAAACAACCCTAACATTTTTGAAGAGCCAATTACACTCTTTTAGCAGGAGAAACTCACCAGGTTTGGCCTTGTGTCATTATATATAAATATACACACACCGTGGTGGGGGGGGACGTGGTGCTCGAGTGCCACTGGCTGGGGTGCCCAGGGTCTAATAAAGTCTAGCCAATGACGCCCCTCCAATGCGGGAATGGAGGTGCGAGAACCGGTAACTGCACCTCCACCCTGCGGTCCTCACCGCTGTAAGAAGCAGCATCGGGAGCCTAGGTTTTCCCGGGACCCGATGCTGCACAGAGCTCCGTGCGGAATCTCCTCCCTCCCTTCTCAACCCTGTACATGATGTCATGTGCAAAGGGTCAGAGCGAGGGAAGACACAGGGCACAGAGACAGGGTGAGAAGCCTGTAACATGGTAAAAAAATAAATATATATCTGTGTGTAAGTGTGAGTATGTATGTGTAAGTGTGAGTATGTATGTGTAAGTGTCATAGAATGTGTCGGCAGATAAGAACCATTCAGTCCATCTAGTCTGCCCAATTTTTTTTGAGTATTTTTATTAGTCCCCCGTTCCCGGTCTTATAGCTAGGATAGCCTTGTGTCTATCCCACGTATGCTTAAAATCCTTGACTGTATTTACCTCTACCACTTCTGCTGGCAGGCTATTCCATACATCCACTACCCCTCTCAGTAAAGTAATACTTCCTGATATTACTTTTAAATCATTGCCCCTCTAATTTAAGACTATGTCCTCTAGTTGTGGTAGTTTTTCTTCTTTTAAATATACTCTCTTCCTTTACTGTGTTGATTCCCTTTAAATGTCAGACTGTGTGTAAGTGTGTGTGTGTGTAAGTGTGACTGTGTGTGTAATTGTGCATCTGTAAGTGCGAGTGGCCATGTGTAAGTGCGGCTATACATGTCTAAGTGTCAGACTGTGCGGGTAACTGTGACTATGTGAGTCTGTGTATGTAAGTGTGATGGTGTTCATAAGTGTGAGTATGCATGTGTAAGTGTGAGTATGCATGTGTAAGTGTCGGACTGTGTGTGTAAGTGTGAGTCTGTGTGTATAAATTCACTTTTTTCAAGTTGACATGCAGTTTTCTATTTATATTCTATTATACAGAATAATTGTATAAATACATACGTATCGAAAATAATATACAAACATCCATAAATAGGGGATCAACAATTTACAGTACTATATAATTCCCCTAACAATCCCTCCCCTTTCTCACCTTGTAAAAACATCACATACTGTTTACAAAATATTCTTGAAAAAAAAAATGTGTTGGTGTTTTTTTACGTTTTAAAGTTGGGGAGGGGTGCCAAATACAGCATCCGCCCTGAGTGCCAAATGCTCTACATTTATACATTTCATGAATGCAATGACATGATGTATGTCGGCCAAATAATCCTTAGCACCAGGTAATTATCAGTAAAAATTAATCTATACATTGGCTTTCAATTCTGCTAACACAGATCCTTTTTGATTCTCTGCATTCACCATACAAAATAATGTTCAGGCGAAATAATCTCCATGGGCACAATTTGAGTAGCTACTCCACTTTCTCACGTCCATTATATTATAACACAGAAGGAGACTGGGCGTGGCCATGCCAATAACTTACAAATAGTTCAATTGGTCGTCTCCATTCTATGACTCGAGATTTGAACTGTTCTTGCAGTTTTGGACCAATAGTATTCAGGTTGGCTGGGAAGGTCTCGTCTTCAAACAGCAAGTTCTTTCTCTTGTGATACTCTCGCAAAGCATCGAAGTCTTGGTTTTTATATTTTCGAGCATTCTTTATACTTCCTACCATGTTATATTCGTGTGAAGTCGGTGGCAGCTTTACCACTGAGGAATTCATTTTGACCTGTCTGATAATAAATAAAATATGTTAATTTAAATCTGAATAAATTCCCAAATAAAAAAAATATATTTCATAAAAGATATATAGGTATGTATGTACATATTTTTTTCCCTATTATATAGCAACTAACAATGGTCTATACATTGTTAATAATTAAAATTATTTAAAAATGTGTTTTATAAAATAGAATTCAAAATTTGTATCAAACATTTTCTTTGGCCATAGGGGGCATACTACATCAATTTCTTTGGCCACAGTGGGCAAACTGCATCAGTGGGCATACTACACAGTAGACAACTGGTTAGCTGGGAGAATCCTGCATTGTAATGGGCTGCTGGGTTCAGTACTTTTCGTAACAAAAGTACTGAAAATGGTGTAAACTGGAAACTCAGCCACTTCCGCGCTAAAATCATAACCTCAAAGGTTAACGAAAGCTACACTTACTGTAGTTTTGTTAATATGCTAGGAATATTTGTTTTAAACTGACTTAAACAATGAGATGTCCAGGTGATTGTTCTGTGCTACAATTAAAATGCACAAATAGATCAACTTGACTACACAATATACTGCTTTGTTTTTTTTTTTTTTAAAGCTTTACTGTTGCAAAACTGTGTTACATAGAAACATAGAATGTGTTGGCAGATAAGAACCATTCGGCCCATCTAGCCTGCCCAATTTTTCTAAATACTTTTCATTAGTCTCTGTTGTTCTGTTTAAGTCTCTGTGTTCTGTTTAATTGATAGACTGCAACAAGTGTAGGTATTTTATATAGAACTGACTTAATGAAAGAATACAAATAAAGCACTTTATGGGGCCTTCTTTGCTTTCTACAGCCCTATCGGCAAGATTTGACCCTCGAGAAGACCAAGATGGCAGCCCCCTGATAGCGCTATACAAGCAAAGAAGGCTCAATAACTTCACTTATTTGTTTTCTTTTATTGAGGCATTTTTTTCATTTATTTAACAAAGCCTCCATTTGATGCAACCTTTCAATTTAACAGAACTTCTTTTTGTACCAATAGTTGCCCTTTAACTGTTTTTCAATTATTAATAAGCAAAAAATCAG
This sequence comes from Pelodytes ibericus, assembly GCA_036172795.1. Lineage (NCBI taxonomy): Eukaryota > Metazoa > Chordata > Amphibia > Anura > Pelodytidae > Pelodytes > Pelodytes ibericus. The sequence continues at coordinate 15,385,275 of CM069862.1, forward strand.
ATAGGACGTAAGAAGAAGAAGAAAAAAAAAAACACGCAGAGAATAAAATCTCACAGGTTTCACACTTAAATCTGTGTTTTTCCTTATTTTTCAAAGTAGATATATTTGTAATGCTGTAGCTGCATTTTACAAGGTTGCCCCGTTCTATCTCACTAGGACTTGTTGTTCTCGAGAAATGTAGTTATCTCCAGGGGAAATGCTACCCCCTGTGTGTACCTGAGAGAATCACGGGAATGAGAGAGAATCACACTAGGTCAAACACTACATAACAGCATTGGGAACCGAGCTGCCAAACCAGCTCTTGGTAACACATTGGTTTCTGCCATACTCACAAGCGATTGAACACGATTCCAATGTCGTGTCCAGTTGTATGTCGGTGCTTCCTTGACTTACCTGGCTGGATTGTGTCTTGAATGACGTTTTGGCTGTGACAACCCAAATATTGATGATCCTTCTTGCATGAAAAGCAAGGCGCTAGCTCTGCAAACATGCAAAATAAACCATTTATACCTTTCTTTGTTTAACACCTGGAGCTAAATCTCAGAAATGTCAGGGGCAGGTAAAGACACGTCTCATATCCTCCTGAGGGCAATATGCTTTCAGAAAACCTCTGTATCAGCGTAAAATACACAACCACTTATATCTTTGGGAAACACAAAGCGTGAACAAAAATCTGCTCAATGAGCCCGGGTTCGAAAGACATAGGCACGCCCCGTCTCTTTCTATCTTATTATATTATGTATGTGAGAAATTGTGAAAAGCAACTCAGATTTCATCAATTTTTTTTCTCAGGAAGCAAATCGTTGGGTAAAAAGCACTTAAACATTGTTTATACTGTGACTGTAGAGAATAATAATAATAAAAAAAAAATATATATATATGTATATATATATATATATATCGATCCAAAGTACCAGCACTCTGCCCAATTTAAGTCATAAAAAATGCCAAAACTTGCCTGGGTGCAATCCACATCAATCTACAAAATCCAAAACAGAAAAAGAGTGCACTCACAGGACTTCTAAAGACAGTCATTCAGGTTTTAATGCAGGATGATCGTCAGCATAGTTCTTACAGCGACGTTTCAGGCTGTTAAGCCTTTTGTCAAGCACTATATATATATTGTTACAGTGTTAGCAGAACTGCAAGCCAATTCATAGATTACGCGGAATAATGTTTTTTAAATATATCAGAGACACCGAGGCTGGATATGCTAAGAACACATTTATCCCTAATATCCCTCCCTACCTAAACACTTAAGTCTGGCCCTGCGGTTGTACATTCCACTGCACAGTAGTGGTGAAATTGGGCTCTAACGAGACTTTAGACTGTGGGGACCAAGAATTAGTTATACAGCTGCAGTACCATAACACTGACAAACAGCTGACAATGGTGCCAGCTCTGGGTGACATCCCTCTGTCCAATAAACCAATGGGAATAAAAAGAAAACAAGAAATATTAGAGGGAGGAATAGCGCTACCAAATTGTAACGAGGGCATTTGATGGGGCTTGGGGCCATCCTCTACCTGGGCAATACATAAATGCAGTGTGCATCCAGGGGCGGGCTGGGCCGGGGGGCAGGGTGGCAATTGCCCCCCAGGCCGCCCTAAGGTTTTTAAAACATGGCCGCTGGGCCAGTGTTATTAAAAAAAAAAAAAAACGCGCTTGCAGGCAGAGACGGAGGTGAGAAGGGATCGGAAGATCCACTCTCACCTCCGCTCTGCCTGCAAAGCTGCACGGGGAGCCGAACAGGCAGCACAGAGAAACCTCCGTGCTGACTGTTCGGTTCCCCGTGCAGTGTGCCGACACGGAAGTGCCGACAGTCACGTGACGGGCGCGCTGACGTCAGACGCGCGCCGATCACGTGACCTGTCGGCACAACCGCCGGGAGGCCGAACAGGCAGCATGGAGGGACCATGCTGCCTGCCACCAGGGAAGTCCTCCTGCCACTAGCCACCAGGGAAGTCCTGCCACTAGCCACCAGGGAAAAAGGTAAGGGGGGGGGGGGGCAAAAAACACTGGCATATTATTGGGCAAATTGGCTGGGGAATATTACATGGCAAATAAGACTGGCATATTATTGGGCAAATTGGCTGGGGCATATTACATGGCAAATAAGACTGGCATATTATTGGGCAAATTGGCTGGGGCATATTACATGGCAAATAAGACTGGCATATTATTGGGCAAATTGGCTGGGGCATATTACATGGCAAATAACACTGGCATATTATTGGGCAAATTGGCTGGGGAATATTACATGGCTAATAACACTGGCATATTATTGGGCAAATTGGCTGGGGAATATTACATGGCAAATAAGACTGGCATATTATTGGGCAAATTGGCTGGGGAATATTACATGGCAAATAAGACTGGCATATTATTGGGCAAATTGGCTGGGGAATATTACATGGCAAATAACACTGGCATATTATTGGGCAAATTGGCTGGGGAATATTACATGGCAAATAACACTGGCATATTATTGGGCAAAATGGCTGGGGAATATTAAATGACAATTAACACTAGCATATTGGGCAAATTAGCAGGGGCATATTAAATTGGAGATAACCTTGGAATATTATTGGGCAAATTTACTGAGTCATATTAAATTGCAGAATAACACTGGCATATTATGGGACAAATTGGCTGGGGAATATTAATGGCAAATAATATTGGAAATGTGTATGTAATGGGGTGATGGAGGCATGTAAATGTGGTGATGGGGCATGTCCTGGTGTGCAACGTGGGTAATGGGTCATGTCGTAGGTGTGCAACGTTGGTAGGGGGGGGTGCCCAAATTTTGGGATATTGGGTGTCTAAATCCTGGCATGTTGAGGGGCATAATCCTGGCATATTGAGGGGAAAATCCTGGCATATTGAGGGGGCATCATCTTGGCATATTGAGGGGAAAATCCTGGCATATTGGGTGTCTAAATCCTGGCATATTGAGGGGCATAATCCTGGCATATTGAGGGGCATAATCCTGGCATATTGAGGGGCATAATTCTGGCATATTTAGGGGAAAATCCTGGCATATTGAGGGGGCATCATCTTGGCATATTGAGGAGAAAATCCTGGCATATTGAGGGGCATAATCCTGGCATATTGAGGGGCATAATCCTGGCATACTGAGGGGCATAATCCTGGCATTTTGTAAGGGAAAATTCTAGCATATTAAATGGCAAATCCTGGCATATTGTGGGGGAAAATCCTGGCAATATTCGTTATAAAACAAGGAAAAGATGGCCGTGGATGGGGAGGCGATTCGATGGTGCAATGGGCCACTTGACTGGATTTGCCCCCCAGGCCTAAGGCTGCCAGCCCTCCCCTGTGTGCATCCATACAACATATCATCTTATCATTAGTTTTATTTCCGTTTTTAAATAATTCTAGATTTTTTAAAAGCGCCTAGCCATAACTTGTGAAATGAATTTACAAGCTGATGTCATGATGACATATTTAAAACACATTTTTCTCCTAACCCATATATGTGCTTGCTGTTCTGCTAACACTACACACATATATATATATATATATATATATATATATATTATAGCATAAACAATGGCGAAGAGGTGAATTGAAAAGTAACCTGTAAAAGGCGGAATCCTTCATAGAACAATCACATAAATAATGATATGTATAATTTACTGTCATACAAGGCCCATAGCGCAATAATACAGAGCCTCCATTTCATTTAACCCTTGTGTCATTATATAACACCATGTTTCATTGTGTTAGACGCCAGTCACAGACATGTGCTGACATTAAATATCACACTGGAGACTTTAGAGAGAACCTCCGGCCTTCATTCCTGCCATAAACCTGTTTGACGTCCTCTCTTAAATTAAGATCTGCAGAACCTGCAAATGGCCAGTAACAGAGTGACAAAGTCCCAGGCTAGGTAAAATCTCACCTACTCTGTCATCCCCCCCCCCCCCCCCGAACTAAGGCTGCAGACCTCAGCCGGGACAGAAGAGCCTCCATGGTAAAGTGATGTCAATAACTTGAGGAGAGGGTCTAAATATGACCTGGGGGATGGCCAAATCTGTTAAGTAAGAATAAGTGTCAGGACATGATGAGGAATGTATAACCTTGCCGGCCGTACTAATTATTTTTTGTACATTACATTAACATTTATTTATGTAGCGCCTACAATTTACGCAGCACTTGGTTCAGAGCAAAGTGAGATAATGAAACGGGCAGGACAGATCAGTACTTGAGGTAGAGAGCCTTGCTCACAGAGCTTACAGTCTAGAGTGAATGAAGACAGGAGACACAGGTGAGTGAAAAATCCGATTTATCTTATTCCCAGGCGAGGTGTTGATTTCGAAATGCATGAGGACGAAAACCAGATATTTTAAACGCCAAAGTTTCCTTGGATTTGCATTTAGTCAGCAAGCAGAATAAAAACTAGCTGTAGTTTCTTTGCAGAGCCACGAGGTGTTTATTCTAAGGGACAGGGATACATAGAAAGATATGAAAGAAATACGTTTTTCTGGTACTGTTGTCATTACATTTTTTTTTTTTTAAATCAGATCTTTAAAATAAGCAAGAGATGCCGGACAGATTTGTCTGCAAATAAATTAAAAAAATAAATAAGAATACTGGTGGCAACACCCACACAGAACACTTAACTGTACTGTACCGACAGTGTGTGTCCTTTTCCCGACTATTCTATTGATTGCTGCCCGTCCTGATCTCTTCCTGTTCCTGACTATCCGATTGCCTTATCCAGTGGTCCTCATTTACCGGTTCTGACACAGATTGTCCTGACTATTCCAGTTGCTGCCTGCATCGACCGCGTCTGTCATCCTGACCATCCCGCATCTCCGTTTGTCCTGACCTCAGCCGGCCTTGACCATCCATTCAGCCTTCAGTTCCTGTGCTCCTGTTGTTCTATTGTCTTACTACAGACTCGTATCAGACCTCCTCTCCTTTAGCATTCAGTGTGTAGGGTTCTAAGTCCTTGGTGGCTAACCAGCCACGACTCAACCAAAGGTGTGTTATCATTAAGGTGAAACATCCTTAATATCTGTACTGTCTATTGGAGTGTGTCATGCAATAGAATTACACTTCTGCTACATTTCCTCCTTTCGAGTCGCAAGCCCTTGAGCAGTCCCAGACAACTGGCTTCCTGGAATAAGGTACTTGGGTGCAGGGCAACAAACTTGCTCCAGCACTTGTGGTTGACAAAACTCCAAGGGAACAGAGTCAGGGTAGAGTAGGACTGGGGCAATGTGTGCACAAAGCGGCCATAGACCCTTCAAGGACTGTTGCCCTAATACATTTCTATGCGGTGCAGCAGACATTGCTTACCTAGATTTCAGTAAGGCTTTTGACACTGTCGCACATAGAAGGCTTATCAATAAAGTGCTCTTTGAGTTTGGATTTCAATATTGTTGAATGGATTAGACAATGGCTGAGTGACAGGCAACACAGGGTTGTAGTCAATGGAGTATATTCAAAGTTACTAGTGGGGTACCTCAGGGATCTGTACTTGGACCCATTCTCTTTAATATTTTTAGAAGAGCCTTAGGAGGATATTAAAATCCTCTTTAAAAAAAAACCTCTAGAAAGAATCACCCTGTCACAACAATACAACCATGTGGGTGTTGATGATAAAAGGATTCATTTGAGAATAAGAGTGGAAGGGCAGGATTGTAACGGTCTATGAATTAGTGGTTCAAAGCTGTAATAAGTAGCCACTAAACTGGCTATAGCTTGCTCTATATGGTGTTTAATTGAAACTGTGGTAACAATGGTCCGAATAAAACATATACAAACTATTGTGGGAAGAACTGTGCAGTCTTGGGTCACAACAAGAATTTGTCAAAAGCCGGACTCCCAATAGATGTGTGACCAAAGTCAAAAACAACTTGCCTAAAGGAAAGAGAAGGAGATAACTAGCCTCTCATGAATAAGCTAAGAAGGGGCGAATATATGAATTAAAATGGCTTCAAGGAAAACCACAAGACAAACCGCACGCTAAAAAAAGAGGCAAAACAAGAATAAAAACAATATGAAATTACATGTAATTCGAGATTTGTCATCTACATGCTGGATTGCTCCTGTGGCCTCCAGTACGTAGGAAGAACCAACAGATGTTTTGAATATAAGCTGTCAGAACATAGATATAATAGGAAAGGAGGGTGTGCAAAACAGGTCCTGTCCAAACATTTTAGGGACAAACATGGGGGAAATGATATTCTTTTAAGAGCTATGACTATTGAACAATTATAATGGGACCAAGAAAAGAGAATAGACTATGATTTTATAATATATTACAATGCCTTGTAAAAAAAAAAAACAAGAAGTGGAGTGAAGGTGAATTTAACACACATAAAACTCATATATATATATATATATAAAAGGTTAGAAAAATATATAGATTTGAATAAGGCAAACCTCTCATCTAAAACCACTATAAATATAATCAAAATGAAAAGGAGTAAAATAGTAAAACATGTATTTAACTCAACTACAATTAATCGCGAAAAAAAAGGATTGATGTTAAATAATAGAAAAAGTGTCTTTCATTAAAAAAAAAAAAATATATATATATATATATATATATGTATATAACATATACATATATAGATTATGTGCAGAAACACATGCCTAGGTAAATATAAAAAAATAATATAAAGAACACAAAAAATATATATTGTTTGTATCTGAAGAGGCTAAAACTTTCAAAATGTCCCAGTGTATCCTGCATTAGGATGATTGAGATCCACAAAGAAATAGAAACAACTAAATCAGTCTTCCCTATTGGTCTTGGGGGATGGGACACTTCATCGCGGCTGCGTCCGCGCAGCCGCTTCACTGCCGTCTCTGCACCACAAGACAGCTCGTCGCTGGAGATTTCATCGCTAAAGGTGAGTTTTAATGTGTTGCAGTTAGAAGATAGAGTTTTAGAATTAGAATTTTAGTATTGGGGTTTAGGGTGGTTAGAATTAGGGTTTAGGGAGTTAGAATTAGATTTTAGGGTTCAGGGTTAATTTTAGTATTAGGGTTTTGGGGGGTTAATTTTAGTATTAGGGTTCGGAGGTTAGTATTAGGGTTTAGTGGGTTAGTATAAGGGTTCGGAGGTTAGTATTAGGGTTTATGGGGTTAGTATTAGGGTTCGGGGGTTAGTATTAGGGTTTAGGGGGTTAGTATTAGGGTTCAGGGGTTAGTATTAGGGTTTAGGGGGTTAGTATTAGGGTTCGGGGGTTAGTATTAGGGTTTAGGGGGTTAGTATTAGGGTTCGGGGGTTAGTATTAGGGTTTAGGGGGTTAGTATTAGGGTTCAGGGGCTAGTATTAGGGTTTAGGGTTTTAGTATTAGGGTTTTGGGGTTAGTATTAGGGTTTGGGAGTTAATTTTAGTATTGGGGTTTGGGGGGGCACTTTAGGAATCATTTATTAGGGGGGGGGTATTTTCTTTTTACCTGTACTTTGTAAGGGCTGACAGTTCAGCGCTGAACTGTCATCTCTTACATAGCCGTGTCCGCGATGAAGCGGCCGCGTTATTCCTCATTGCTGACAGTTCAGAGTTCTAACTGCCGCGCTGAAAATGTCAGCGATGAAGAATAACGCGGCAATGAAGTGTCCTAGACCCTTGGTCTTGGCTTTGGGTTTGTCTCCGTTGAGGCTGCTCACACTCATTGTTTTAATGCTTTGTGATAAATGGTTTCATCACTATGATTGATGATGTATTTCAAGGTCTTGTCTAGAATATGACTGATTACCCATCTATGTGTCTGAACCGGGTCATACTGCAAAATATTGTGAATTATTTCTCGGCAGCGGCGTAGAACAGATTTATTTCCGTCTGCCCTCTCCTTTACTTATTTATTATACTTAAGGCTAGTGCTATCGCTTCTTCTGTGTGAGAAGGACTAAATCCAGAGAGGTCATAGTAAAGAGCTTAGCATTTATTTATAAAGCCCCGACGCATTTTGTGGCACGGAAGTAAAATGGTAAAACGTTGATGGAAAAACTTCTGTATCCAGTCAAGTTTTAAAAACCAGTATTCTGAGGGATTGAGATGGTGCTGTGACTGCTGGTCACTTCTAGTGGTGTGCCTTGATTTATACAGCACTGAAAAAGTGAATTCTGTGCGAGACTTAGCTAGCTTGTGCTTGCAGGTTTCTTTTAAAGGGACACTTCCACTTACATAAGATGCAACTAGATTGCCTGTGCATTTAAAACAAACACATATATAAGACATATGCCACTGTTTTTTTTCCTATTTTTGAATTCATTGCATTTAAAAGTAAAAATAAAAATAGGCGTCTGTCTCCAGCATCCATGTATCATAGTGCGCAGCACTAGGTGGCTGTGTATAACTTTTGTTTACCATCTTCCAACACAAAGAGAGGAGACTGAAACAAACAGGATCATAACTCCGCCCCCTTGTGATGTAATAGTTACATTACCCTCCCATTCAATGCAAGTCTATGGTCAGAATTCTGACTTACAGACTGCATTCTGTGTCCCCAGCCCCAAAGTGAGATACTAGTGCTGTAACATCACTAGGGGGTGGCACCCAAAAACACTATATTTCACAAAATGGAAGCACCCAGTCACACTTGTTTAGCTACATATTTTATTAACTCCTTAACGACAGATGACGTGCCAGGCACGTCACGGCAAATCGAGGACTTGCCGACGGGTGACGTGCCTGGCACGTCATGCACTAAACTGAGTAAAGAAAGCGACCAGCGGTCGCTTTCTTTACTCTAACGGTGTTGCTACAATGCCTCTAGGTAGAGGCATTGTGCAACACCCCCCAAATGTGCAGGGGAGCGCTAAGATCACTCCACGGATTTAAAAATGGCTGCGCCCGCTGCACACATGTGCTTAGAAAGCGAACGATCGTTCGCTTTCTAAGCATCTCCGGTGTTGTTAAAGTGCCTCGCTAACGAGGCACTTAACAACACCATGCTGCTCCCCAGAGCCGATGGTGGTCGCTCTCCTGAGCGACCCCATCGGCTCAGTAGAAGGGAACGCTGCCTGTACAGGCAGCGCTTCCCTTCTAATGGCAAGAGCATAGGAAGTGAAAGTATTTCACTTCCGATGCTCTAGGGGGGGCCAATCGATGCCGGCACAACAAATCTATGTGATCTGTGTGCAGGCATGTATGGTAAGTGCTCTGATAAGCACTTACCATACAGTCAAAGGCAATATTAGCAAATATTGCCTTTGACAAGTATTGATCTGCCTCCCTCACCTTACTAGTTATAGTAAGGGAGAGAGACAGATCAGATAAAGTAAAAAAATAAAATAAAATAATAAAAAAAATATTTCATAAAATTTTAAACACCAAGGGCTTTTATAAAAGCCATTTAACCCCTTCCCTGCCATTGATCGCTGTGTACGCAGTGATCATACACAGCAGCACATTTTTTGCTGTCTGTGCATTTTTTAGGGGTTCATTTTTTTTTTTACTGTAATTCATTACAGTATACAAAAAAGCTCTTTTAAGAGAGATTAACCCCTTTCTTGCTGTAGATCACTGCCTAAGCAGCGATCTGACGCAAATGCAGCAATCTTGCTGCAGAAGCATTTTTAAATTTTTTTTAACTTTTTTATTACACCCGTCACGTGTTAATTATACCCGCTAGGGGACTACGTTTAACGTCAAAAAATTTTTTTTAGCTGTCTGACCGCATGTATAGCGATCAGTAACAGCTGATAAGTGACAAAGGCGGGTTGGCGTTTGCTTAGATGAGCATCACCATTCGTCTGGTTAGATCAATATTTGTAAATATTTGATCTGACCCGTGTAGATCTGCCTCCCTCTCACTTGAGTTTTAGTGAGGGAGGGAGACAGAGCTGTATAATGTAAGTTTTTAATTATAATATATTTAATTGAATTGAGACCCAAAGGCTTTTATAAAAGCCGTTTCCAGTATTTAACCCCTTCCCTGCAATTGATCGCTGTGTACGCAGTGATCTTACACAGCAGCACATTTTTTGCTGTCTGTGCATTTTTTTAGGGGTTATTTTTTTTTACTTTGATTTATTACAGTATATCAAAGGCTCTTTTAAGAGCTATTAACCCCTTCCTTGCCGTATATCACTTCCTAAGCAGCACATATGGTCACTGCCTAAGCAGTGCATATGGTCACTGCCTAAGCAGCGCATATGGAGCAATCTAGTCGCAGAAGGATTTTTTTTTTTTGCTATCAGCATTTTTTTTGTCAGACTCGCTAGGGGTTAGTTATACCCACTAGGGGATTACGTGTATTCCTTTTGAAGCTGTCTGAACGTGTGTATAGCGATCAGTGGCAAAGGTGGTTTGGTGATTTCTCAGATGAGCATCACCATTCGTCTGGTTCGTAAATATTGTTCTGACCCATATGGATCTGCCTCCCTCTCCTCACTTGAGTTTTAGTGAGGGAAAGAGAGAGATCTGTATAACATAATTTTTTAATTGTAATAAATTAAATTAAATGTTAAAAAATTGTGAGTCCCAAGGGCTTTTATAAAAGCCATACCCTTTGTATAGTGTAGTGTATTAACCCCTTCCCTGCCACTGATCACTGCACAGCAGAACATTTTTTCTTGTCTGTGCATTTTTAGGGGTTAATTTTTTTGTACAGTACTACAAAGGCTCTTATAAGAGCTATTAACCCTTTCCTTGCTCTACATGTTCAAATTCCAAGTTTGAAAATCAAAAAGCGCACCTCTCAAATGTAGCCTTTCAACACCCAACAAAGCTGACAAATCTATGCATGGGTGGTATCCCTGTGCTCGGGAGATGTTTCTGAACATATATTGTGGTATTGTTTGTCAGTGCCACATACCGAAATATGTGAATTTGTGTCTAAAGTACAATGTATGTGGGAAAAAATACACAATAAAATGACTACCACAAACTTTGACAAAGGCTGGTGGTAGAATTGGTGCATGGAAAGTGTTAAAATAACACCATTTAAAATAGCCTAGGGTGTCTACTTTTACAAAATATATACTTTTTGGGGTAAAATACACTGTCCTACTTTAAAAAAAAGTCCCAAATGAAAGATGGGCTCAGGCTGGCTACACGTCAATATTCCAAGTTGAAAATGCGCACCTTCACAATGTGGCCCTTTTAGCATAAGTATGGCTAGGGCAGATGTTCTTGTCATTCAAATCTCTATACCTATGGATACATAAATCCAGAACGTTCCTTGGTTCAGAGAAACACACCCACTCAGACACAAGCTTTAGTGCTAATGTATACATAGCAATCTGTACACGGCTCGATAGAAGTACTCTATCTGTCATTGGAGGTTTTGGGAGGATTGTGTTTGAAGCCAACACTGTTATAGAATCTAACCAGAAGGGTCTAAGGGAGCGATGACACCAGCTATCCTAGGTCATGAAACTTCCAGCTGGGAAGGTTAACTGGGGAAGGACGGAAAGATGAAAGGCTCAAGAACTGAGAAAGGATGCTGGGCTGAGCAAGCTGTGAAGGTCACCATCTCCATTTCCACATGGACTCTGTAATCAAATAAAACCCTTTTCCTATTGGACACTTCGGGTTCCACAAAAAATGTACTTGAAAGGACAATTAAACTTTTGCTTTAATTTGAATGTCCCCTCTGCTGATTGCATGCTGAAACATGGGTCTGTCTCTGCAGACAAAGCCAGTCATTGAACAGACCAGAGTGTCTGCTTCCAGGGGAAGTATAGACTGGAATATACTGTCATCATCACACGCCAGTTTATCCTCACATTTGGGACAACTAACTTTTCACTTGTGCGTCTATATTAGAAGCATAAGTGAAAAAAAATAAGTTTAATTTGTAACAAAAAGACACAGAAAGTATGTGTGAAAGTTAATGAGAATGAAAATGTGAATATGTATGCAAATGCTAATGTGAACAGTTAGGAAGGATAACAGTGGGAGCAGGAATGAATGTGAATGCTCCTCTAAACAGCTAGGCAGCGTGACCCTGTAGTAGGAGGGAGCAGGCAGACTGTGAGACAGACACAAGGTGCCAGCACTATAGTATAAGAAGGAGCATAGTACATAGTACAGATTTATAGGTAAGGTGTTTGTTTCCAGCACATTAGACCAGGATACAAGTTAGGCACCAGGGAAAGTCCTTTCTAAGGCACATTTTTTGTTTTAGGGTTTAATCTCTCTTTAAGATATAAATGGTAGGAATTGGATAATGAGTGAATGTGAGAAGCAGTGGGTCACATGCACAGTGTAACAATGTAGGGAATAATGAGAGAGCATATCAAGCAGAATGTAAATGTGCGTGTGGCGCTATTGGCAGCAGTAGACGTCTGTACAGTTCTGTTCTACATTGTAACTATCAATCTGCTCGCGTGTTATGCCCTGAAGGAGAGACAGGATAATGACTCAACAGCAGCCAAGAGTTTAATGCCGATCCTGCTATCCAATGGTATTAAACAGCTTCGACTGGTAATTCAAAACACGGAATAAGTGGTGTCATTCCGCACAGCTGAGCCGTTACACAGGCAGCTGCAGTTTACTGGCGCTCCTGCTACTTCATTTCATTGATTTGATCAATGTAAAAATTCAATTCAGTTTAGAATAACAATAGAAATTAAATAAGTGTAAGTGGTGTATTTAAAAGGTACCTGCCAACTAAAAAAACAAGGAAGCACTTTGTAGAGAATGAGGGGGGGGGGGGATTCTATACATTGCACCTAGTGTGCGAGGAAGTGTATACAATATTTTTATCCTTATGGTTTAGTTCCTTCCTTGACGCTTAACCTACCTAGAGGAAGGCAAAGCGAAAGCTACAAAGATGGCGACTGATACAAAGTGTACGCTCCCAAAAGATGATGTCGTCTGCTCCTGAGCATCCCGCCAACATTCTAGGCATTACCGGAAGGCGGACTTCGGCGTTTGGAGTGAGCAGATGGGAGCTTCTAATGGGGCGGCTGTATTGGTGGATTTCACCTGCTAAACTATTGATTAAAGGACTACTGTCAGCAAAAAAATAAGTGAACCGAAAAATTAAGTGCAGGCATTTTAAATAGAAATACTTTGATGACAGAATATAAATAAAGTACCTTTTTGAGCCCTTATTGGTCTGAAGAGCACTATTGGGGGGGGAGGGAATTGGCAAAATATTTACTAAAATACCAAACAACTTATCCGTATCATGTGTGCAGCTTTGCGAGGAAAGGAACTGGAAATGAAGAGCCACAAGCTACGGATGTGAAAACACACACCATGTATGCCCCCCAAATCCCCTATCACCATAGAGCCTATGTTTAAATTCCTAAATTCCTTCACTGTATTAACCTCTACCACTTCTACTGGAAGACTATTCCATACATCCACTACCCTCTCAGTAATGTAATACTTTCATTAGTCCCTGACCTTATCTAATAGCTATGATAGCCTTATACCTATCCCATGTATGCTTAAACTCCTTCACTGTATTAACCTCTACCACTTCTACTGGAAGACTATTCCATGCATCCACTACCCTCTCAGTAATGTAATACTTTCATTAGTCCCTGGCCTTATCTTATAGCTATGATAGCCTTATACCTATCCCATGCATGCTTAAACTCCTTCACTGTATTAACCTCTACCACTTCTACTGGAAGACTATTCCATACATCCACTACCCTCTCAGTAAAGTAATATTTCCTAATATTACTTTAAATCGTTGCCCCTCTAATTTAAGACTATGTCCTCTAGTTGTGGTAGTTTTTCTTCTTTTAAATATACTCTCTTCCTTTACTGTGTTGATTCCCTTTATGTATATAAATGTTTCTGAAAGGGACCAATTCGTCTTAGGTCTCTATCCGCAAGTCTCTGATATACGGCAATGTATCACTCTGATTGGGATTCACGTGGTGGGAGTTGGAAACACATCAGCGAACGCGTTCGGAGAGTAACTCAAGTCTGACACAAGGCCGTTCGTTAAGTAACTCTAAAGTTTATTGTAAAGACAAGCCCTTATATAGAAACTACAAGACATTGGCTGGCATCATATCATTGGCTAAGACTTCATACACAACCTGGGGGCGTGGACATAGAATACATACGTGTTACAAATATATAGTTATATAATTAACTAAACACTTTGTTTCTATGTGCCTATGTAGAATTACAAAACTCCTGAGATGCTGACACAGGATGTGACCCTTAGGTTATTTTCTTCTATTTTCCTTTAACTCTATCTTATTGATTTAGTCTGGGTTAAAGTCTGGTATCATTAGATTTATTACTTAGTAAAGGTCTATGTGTGTAGATTTAGATTGTAGACACAGACAACGAATGGGCTCCCTCCAAGAGAGGAGGGGGGTTTAACCCTTCGCTGAAGTTAACTCTTCCAATGCTGAATTAACTCTTGTTATGTTAACACAATAAATATAAGTTAACCCTAACAGTTTCTATCATATCCCCCCTGTTACGTCTTTCCTCCAAGCTATACATGTTAAGATGCTTTAACCTTTCCTGGTAAGTTTTATCCTTCAACCCATGAACCAGTTTAGTAGCCTTTCTCTGAACTCTTTCCAGAGTATCAATATCCTTCTGGAGATACGGTCTCCAGTACTGCGTACAATACTCCAAGTGAGGTCTCACCAGTGCTCTGTACAATACTCCAAGTGAGGTCTCACCAGTGCTCTGTACAATACTCCCAGTGCGGCCGCACTGGAGATTACATGATTAGTGGTTGACCGTGGTTATTGCATGTTATGGTACATTTCATCCTATTACAGTTGTCTAATTTGTATCACTCTAGTAATGTTGTTCTTTTCCTGTTTCTATGATGATGGGGGGATATATGTTATATGTTTTCACATCAGTCACTTTCAGGTTCTTAATTTCTGGTTCTTTTCCTTGCGAAGCTGCACACTTGATCATTTTTGGTATTTTATATATATATTTTGCCCATTTGGTTATTTTCACTAAGGACTGCAGTGTGGGTTGAAACCAGTGCCGAACTGGGAATAAAAACAAGCCCTGGAAATAATGGTATAGCAGCCCCATAGCAATAATGTCATTATACCAGCCCCATAGTATAATGTCATTATACCAGCCCCATAGCAATAATGTCATTATACCAGCCCCATTGTATAATGTCATTATACCAGCCCCATAGTATAATGTCATTACACCAGCCCCATAGTATAATGTCATTATACCAGCCCCATAGCAATAATGTCATTATACCAGCCCCATTGTATAATGTCATTATACCAGCCCCATAGTATAATGTCATTACACCAGCCCCATAGTATAATGTCATTATACCAGCCCCATAGCAATAATGTCATTATACCAGCCCCATTGTATAATGTCATTATACCAGCCCCATAGTATAATGTCATTACACCAGCCCCATAGTATAATGTCATTATACCAGCCCCATAGCAATAATGTCATTATACCAGCCCCATAGTATAAAGTTATTAAACCAGCCCCATAGCAATAATGTCATTATACCAGCCCCATAGTATAATGTCATTATACCAGCCCCATAGCAATAATGTCATTATACCAGCCCCATAGTATAATGTCATTATACCAGCCCCACAGTATAATGTCATTATACCAGCCCCATAGTATAAAGTTATTAAACCAGCCCCATAGTATAATGTTATTATACCAGCCCCATAGTATAATGTCATTATACCAGCCCCATAG
This sequence comes from Pelodytes ibericus, assembly GCA_036172795.1. Taxonomy (NCBI): domain Eukaryota; kingdom Metazoa; phylum Chordata; class Amphibia; order Anura; family Pelodytidae; genus Pelodytes; species Pelodytes ibericus. The sequence continues at coordinate 15,400,903 of CM069862.1, forward strand.
TATAATGTCATTATACCAGCCCCATAGTATAAAGTTATTAAACCAGCCCCATAGTATAATGTTATTATACCAGCCCCATAGTATAAAGTTATTAAACCAGCCCCATAGTATAATGTTATTATACCAGCCCCATAGTATAACGTTATTATACCAGCCCCATAGTATAACATTCTTTTTTTTTTCATAAAAAGAAAAACAAAAATGTGAATTTTAAAGCACATTTAAAGAGATAAAAAAAAAAAATATATATATATATATATATATATATATATATATATATATATATATCAGGGCAGTGTGAGATATAACATTGTGTGCATACTGGGGGCCTAGATTGACATTCCCAGCACCCAGACTGCAGTCACCGGACTTGCCCCAGAACCCATATTGCACATAGGTCACACTCCAGCTTACAGTTTGCGCTCGTGGGACATAACCCCAGCAACCTAATTGCACTCACAAGACTTGCTGCAGCTCACAGATTGCACTCACAGGACTTTCTACAGCACCCAGGACTTATTTTTGTGCAGATGGCAATTACAGGACTTACCCAAGCAACCTAATTGCACTTACAGGACTTTCCCTAGCACCCATATCCCACTCACAGGACGTTCCCCAGGATTTACCGCAGCATGCAGATTGTAAACCGGACTTACACAAGCACTTAGACTGAACTCACAGGATTTGCCCCAGCACCCAGGATTTACCCTAGCATGCAGATGGACACCCAGCCACTGGTGTGTGGAGAAAGAAAAGGTGCCCTGGTGGTGGCAAGGCAACACTATATTAACCGCAAGAGTGCACTCTCACAGCCGCATAATCATACAGCAGTCGCCCCACATATTTTGCTACCCTATGCACACTGACCTCACACTGACACACTCTGCCACTCACACTGACACACTCTGCCACTCACACTGACACACACTGACACTCACAATGACACACTCTGACACTCACACACACAAACTTAAACACTCTGACACTTACTCACAAAGTTACACACAATTAAAATAAAATACACTTTCCCCAGTGCCCATATTGTGCTCCTAATATTTGCCCCAGCACAAGCTTGAATGCAGAGGCCTTACCCAGCAGTCCAGTAGTTCCCTCTAAGACTGGTCCTCGTGCTGCCACAATCCCCACTAGATTTTCCCTGCCAGCTGCTCTGGCCGAGGAAGCGTTGTGTGGGTTGCAGCACCCAGGAAAAAGAAAAAAAAGCACATGGCAGCCCCAAGAGCCGGCACCTCGTTCACCTATTAATGGTATCACCTATCTCTGGCAATTCGGCCGCACCCGAACTTTTTAAACCAGACGCGGCTGAATCACATAAAGTGGCCGCATTCTTAGTACAGCCCCATAGTGGGCGGCCTACTGGGAATTTTCCCAGAGTCCTGATAGACCAGTCCAGCCCTGGTTGAAACCAAAATGCACTTTTAATAACCTACAATATAGTAGAAGAAGATTTTTGTTGATAAAGCCCCGTGACTGCGATTTTACTGTATTGTATACTGTTTAAGGGCATGTGAATTTTCTGATTGACAAAGCTGTGTACAGGGCTTGTGGGGGCAGACATGTTGTTTAGAATCTTGGGTCTAATCTGCCTTCATCTGGCATCAATTGTCTTTTACATGTTGAAACATACCTGAATCTGAGCTTGCAACCCACAAGACTTATTCCGAAGAAATGTACTAATTCAGTAGGCTTGGCCTTCGAGTGTGGCAGCTGGGGCCTTCCAGATCAAACTAGTCATCTATGGTCATCTCGCCCTGCAGTCACCTCCTTGGTTTTACAGATATTTCTTGTCTTCAGTTACGTAATGAGACTAGGGACTGTTATTAGTAGTGAAACTATATTTACTATAGTTCAAACTAGAGCAGGTGCTGATAAGTGCAGTATATTGGTGAGTTCACCTTTAGATCAGGTGTAGCAAATCACACACAGTATTTGAAAGATTGTGATAGGAGTACTGCACTCAGTACAGACCAATTTTCATTATTGTGCTGCAATTGTATGCACCAGAAAAAGTAGAGCACATCTGCACAGATGTATTCCTCTTGATAACATCTCATATTAGTTCTTAGTGTAGTATGTCACGCCACCTTGACAAAGCCATAAAGCGAAACACATAGTGTGTGGTGATGTCGGGGGTGGGGGCGGAATCTTGCCAAATGAGGAAGTACTTGCCAGACGCCATCTTGAACAGACATCCCGTCAAGTCGAAATACTGAACATGCCATTGTATATTTAAATGTAAGGCTGACTATACATTTTTTTGTATTAAATATTGTTTGCACTCCTAACTCTTGTCCATGTTTGTTGTGATTCCTGATCAATGGTTCCCAATAATATTTGAGTCTATTTTCTTCCATGGGCAACCATCATTCTCGTCAAGCAAAGGCTGGACACAACAATGGCCAGAATTGCTCATGTACTGGCGATCCAATATCTACTGCAGACTACATCTGGCTTTCTTAAAAATATAATCTATCTCTTTAAGAAACCTGGTAACTTCACACTGACACCTAGTGGTAGACATAGGTAAATGAATAATTGACTTTAACTGTGCAGTGGCTTTATAATAAGAATCCAACAGATATATTCCAAACGTCAGAAGCGGTGCTTTTAACCACTATTCTATCAAGCCACTATCGGACCGACAGGTTGTGGCCAATAAACTTGACATTGTTTAGTATACAAGGACCAGAAGACAGCTATGGTGATAGATGTAGCGGTGCCAAGTGACTGGACATCAGGAAGATGGAGAAGTACCAGGGCCTGAAAGAAGGAGTATGAGAACCTGGAGAAGTACCAGGGCCTGAAAGGAGGAGTATGAGAAGCTGGAGAAGTACCAGGGCCTGAAAGGAGGAGTATGAGAAGCTGGAGAAGGGCCTGAAAGAAAGGAGTATGAGAAGCTGGAGAAGTACCAGGGCCTGAAAGGAGGAGTATGAGAAGCTGGAGAAGTACCAGGGCCTGAAAGGAGGAGTATGAGAAGCTGGAGACGTACCAGGGCCTGAAAGAAGGAGTATGAGAAGCTGGAGAAGTACCAGGGCCTGAAAGAAGGAGTATGAGAAGCTGGAGAAGTACCAGGGCCTGAAAGAAAGGAGTATGAGAAGCTGGAGAAGTACCAGGGCCTGAAAGTAGGAGTATGAGAAGCTGGAGAAGTATCAGGGCCCAAAAGAAGGAGTATGCGAAGCTGGAGACGTATCAGGGCCTGAAAGAAGGAGTATGAGAAGCTGGAGACATACCAGCACCTGAAGGAGGTGCTATGGAGCATGTGGAAAGTGAAGGCCAAAGTAGTCTCAGTAGTGATAGGGGCTGTGACACCTAAAAATTTAGCAGCTTTGGAGAATTTTTCAACTACCTTGGCTTACATTTCGGAATTCCCGTCTCTATTCCCAGCAATTCTCTCTTTATTGAGTATTATAGATGCTTAAATGTTGACACATTGTAAAGAGTGAGAGAGGAACCTTTGGTTTTCCTACATCATATATCGATTTAATGTTATAAAGATATAAAGAAAGCAGTTAACGGTATCATTTCCAAAGATCTTGGCAGATAAGATTGTCAGTGTAGTCCGTGGACTTGGAGGTGATTTAAAGAAGTGACATACAGATGTGTTCTGAAAGATCTAGTCTTGGCAGGGTCGGCTGTGTTTTTCTTCCGAATTTCTTCTTTTTTTTTTTTTTTTTAGGAATAGCTACATCATCAAGTTAAGTAAAAGTAACAGATCTGTCTTATCAGATTTTACTCAAAAGTGCAAATCACATGTAATAATGTCCCTCCTTATTGGAACAAATTTAATTTACAAATCCTGGTGAAATTCTTTCCAGTGTAAAACTACAAGAGATCTGTAAATCGTTTCAAAGCAAAAACATATATTAGAAACATGTACAACATACAGAATATAAGATAGGTGTAACTGCCCTTTTAAGTCTGGTGCAAGACTTTTTATTCAAATAAAACTCTATGCAGTTAGGGTCACTGACTCAACTCGACCTTCTTATTGAGCAGAGCGACACTGGGAACACTTCGCTTGATAGCAATTAAGTTTAGTTATTTGGGGAGGAGAATTCTGGAGGTGGGGTTGGCAGTCAGACTGGATACACAGATAAATAACCATGCTGGAATCAATGTGTCAATTTGCATTTGTTGTGTTGACTGTGAAGAATTACCTGCCGAGTTATCGTGGCACCACAGCATCCCATTCCCATTCCTTTCTCCTGCTCAGCATCACTCCCCAAACCTTTCCCCTGATCAGCATCACATTCCCAACCCTTTCTCCTGCTCAGCATCACTTCCAAATCCGTTCTCCTGCTCAACGTCACATACCCAACCCTTTCTCCTGCTCAGCATCACATTCCCAACCCTTTGTCTTGCTCAGCATCACATTCCAACCCTTTGTCTTGCTCAGCATCACAGTCCCAACCCTTTCTCCTGCTCAGCATCACATTCCCAACCCTTTCTCCTGCTGAGCATCACAGCCCCTTCCCTTTCTCCTGCTCAGCATCACTTTCCCAACCCTTTCTCCTGCTCAGCATCACATTCCCAACCCTTTGTCTTGCTCAGCATCACATTCCCAACCATTTCTCCTGCTGAGCATCACAGTCCCTTCCCTTTCTCCTGCTCAGCATCACATTCCCAACCCTTTCTCCTGCTCAGCATCTCATTCCCAACCCTTTCTCCTGCTCAGCATCACATTCCAAACCCTTTCTCCTGCTCAGCATCACATTCCAAACCCTTTCTCCTGCTCAGCATCACATTCCAAACCCTTTCTCCTGCTCAGCATCACAGTCCAACTCTCCTCTCCCCACCATCACATTTCCAAATTTTTTGTCACCCCCGGAATCACAGACCCAACTCTTTAAATCTTCCCCACCCAGGCATCGTAGGCCCTATACTCCCACGGAATCTCACCCAAGCCATTATAATTTCCTCTCACCGCAACATCGAAGGACTCCCCTTCCCACACACGAACAATTACAACTCATGGCAGCAGGAAGAAGGGTCTGTGCTGATTGCCAGGGAACAGGCCTCTTGCAGCTCATGCTGCCCCAAACAAAGGCAAGCATTCTCTGCTAATCTGCCTCTCCTGTCTCAGGGCTGTTTGTAGAAGGTTGCGCACCTGGTGGCCATGAGAATAAATATGCAAATCTATATATCAGGATGGGGTAACAAATACAACAATTCTTTAATGAAAAAATACAAATGAAGTACCTTATTGAGCCTTCTTTACTCCATACAGTTCTCTCATGGGGGCAGACATGTTGTTTAGAATCTTTACTCTATATAGTTCTCTCAGGGGACAGACATGTTGGTTAGAATCTTTACTCCATATAGTTCTCTCAGGGGGCAGACATGTTTAGAATCTTCGGTCAGATCTTCACTCACCTTGGTTCAGATGAACAAAGATCTGACCAAAGATTCTAAACAACATGTCTGCCTCCTGGCAGAGCTATATGGAGTAAAGATGGCTCAATAAGGTACTTTATCTTTGGGTTTTTTCATTAAACCATTTATATATAAAATGCCTACACTAGATACCATCTTTCAATTAAACAGAACTTTTTGCTACAGTTGTCCTTTAAGAGAAGACATGAAATGCCGCAGTACTGGAACATAGCTTCTCTGCTGCCCCATTGAGGAGAACTATACATAGATTTTGCATTCTTTTTTTTATCCCACATCCATATTATATATACTTAAAAAGGCCTCCAGCACATTTACGCCAACATGAATTGCTTATGACAATTATATTACCTGGCGTTTTCAATTGCTATGCTTAAATTAATTTTACATTTCAAGAAATTAATTAAGTAAATTACAGCGAATGCTGTTAAATTGTAGTTGGCCGTGTAACGGCTCAGCTGTTTGGAATGACATGACTTATTCTGTGCTTTTAATCACTTGTCAAAGCTGTTTAATACCATTGGATAGCAGGATCGGCATTAAACTCTTGGCTGCAGTCGAGTCATTATCCTGTCTCTCCTTCAGGGCATAACACGCGAACAGATTGATAGGTACAATGTACAACAGAACTGTACAGACGTCTACTGCTGCCAATAGCGCCACACGCACATTTACATTCTGCTTTATATGCTCTCTCATTATTCCTTACATTGTTACACTGTGCATGTGATAAATGGCCATAATTATGTTTACTTATTGGAAGAACATGACTTTTACAGGCAGCAAGAGAGACGTAGATCGAGGGGACACAGACCTGCTTAGTCAGAGACCTATTCACTAGCTGGGAAAGTTATTGGGGTCACTGGGTGAGTTGAGGTGAGAAGAACATTACATCTCACTGACTTAATTATATATTGTGCAGGGACAAACCTGGTGAGTTTCTCCAGCTAGAAGAGCTCAGCTGGACCATGGATGATGCAGAGTTAAAGCTTTACAAACTCTCACTTTTGTAACAATGCATTATCCCTGGCCAGCCGAGCTCTTTTAGCAGGAGAAACTCACCAGGTTTGTCCCCGCACAATATATAGTTGAGTTGAGGCAAAACTCATCTCCTTATCGCCTTCTAGTGCATGGAGTGCTTTTGGGTCTATTCACCAAATTTTGAAGGTCGACTTTCATTTTGAGACTAAGTCAAATTTGGCACCTGATTTTGACTTAGAAAAATCCCCATTGAAAGTAATTGGAGGAAAATCGATTGTAGATATTCTGGAGACTAATGGGACTATTCACTAAAAGGTGAGTTGAAGTGAATAGCAGGTGAGATGAAGTGAATAGCAGGTGAGATGAAGTGAATAGCAGGTGAGTTGAGGTGAGATGAACATGTCATCTCACCAATTCAGCTGTACATTGTGCAGGAACAAACCTGATGAGGGTGGGCTGCTAGGGCTATAGCCCTGAATCCCTGGTCCATAGCCACGAATGGAGACTCTGGGGCTAAAGTATACTATATACTCTACTTTACTATACTATATATAACTATTTATAAATAATATTCCCCACTGAGCTTTCATCCCTCCAGGACATGGTCCCAGAATCGGAGGTTTATGCTCGCACGGGGATAAGGGCTGATCTTGAGGAGAGGCGCTGCTATAGGGAGCACTCACCCCAGCCCCTCCTCCTCGAGGTGCTGCCCACAGGCGAGTGCCTGTGATGACCGCACCTCCTGGCCATAATGATACAGCGTGACAGGTGCAATCTCTTCCCCCGTCGCACTGTGTGTTTGTCTACGCAAAGGGACATCTGAACTGGGTCCCCAGGACATACTTGAAAACGAGAGAAATCTCAATGTATTCTTCCTGGTAAAACACTTTCTAAATAAATAAATAAATCAGTGGCATATTAATGAGCAAATTATCAGTGGCTATAAATGAGCAAATTATTAGTGGGCAATTAATGAGCACTTTATCAGTGGGCAATTAATAAGCAAATTATCACTGGCTATTAATGAGTAAATTATCAGTGGCTATTAATGGTCAAATTATCAGTGGCATATTAATGGACAAATTATCAGTGACATATTAATGGACAAATTATCAGTGGCATATTAATGAGCAAATCATCAGTGACATATTAATGAGCAAATTATCAGTGGCATATTAATAAGCAAATTATCAGTGGCATATTAAGGAGCAACTTATCAGTGGCATATTAATGAGCAAATTATCAGTGGCATATTAAGGAGCAACTTATCAGTGGCATATTAATGAGCAAATTATCAGTGGAATATTAATGACTAAATTATCTGTGGCATATTAATGGACAAATTATCAGTGGCTATTAATGGTCAAATTATCAGTGGCATATTAATGGTCAAATTATCAGTGATATATTAATGGACAAATTATCAGTAGCATATTAATGAGCAAATGATCATTGGCATATTAATAAGCAAATTATCCGTGGCTATTAATGAGCAAATTATCAGTGGCTATTAATGAGTAAATTATCAGTGGCTATTAATGGTCAAATTATCAGTGGCATATTAATGGTCAAATTATCAGTGATATATTAATGGACAAATTATCAGTAGCATATTAATGAGCAAATGATCATTGGCATATTAATAAGCAAATTATCCGTGGCTATTAATGAGCAAATTATCAGTGGCTATTAATGAGTATATTATCAGTGGCTATTAATGGTCAAATTATCAGTGGCATATTAATGGTCAAATTATCAGTGGCATATTAATGGTCAAATTATCAGTGATATATTAATGGACAAATTATCAGTAGCATATTAATGAGCAAATGATCATTGGCATATTAATAAGCAAATTATCCGTGGCTATTAATGAGCAAATTATCAGTGGCTATTAATGAGTAAATTATCAGTGGCATATGAATGGTCAAATTATTAGTGACATATTAAGGAGCAAATTATCAGTGGCATATTAATGAGCAAATTATCAGTGGCATATTAATGAGCAAATGATCATTGGCATATTAATAAGCAAATTATCCGTGGCAATTAATGAGTAAATTATCAGTGGCATATTAATGATTTGGACTCATTTTTTTCAGTCCGTCCTACAGCAAAACGAGTAATAAAAGCAATTTTTTTTTTGCTTTCAGTTCTCCACCAGTATTGCTTAATGCTTCCATGTGGAAGCATCGGGCAATACTAAAAAATATTTTAAAAAAACGCTGCCATAGGAAGAGAATTTCTTACAATGTCTCTGCAAGTGTTGCTGACTTGCCTCGCAAGTGGAGGCAGTCAGCAGCACTAAAAAAAAAGCCTGAGCACTGTGTGACCCAGATGGCGCTGCCCTTCTAAGTATAAGAGCACAGGAAGCAGGAAGTCGCTGCTTCCTGTGCTCTTCAAGCAGTCACACGATTGCCTCATCACAGAGGCAATGAGTGACTGCTAGGCAGACTGTAATGTCAGATGAGCATCCCCACTAACTGGTCAGATCAATATTAACCCAATATTGATCTGACCACTTTGGATCTGCCTCCCTCTGCCTCTGCCTCGCTCTCCTCACATTGTTTTTAGTGAGGGAGATAGACAGGGCAGAAATACACAATTACATACATTTATACCCATATTACAAACCCAGGACATGCCCCATCACCCATATATTCATCCAGGGCATGACCCGGTAGTGTGTCTATTTAGTGCAATATATATAAATATATACCCCTTCTGACAGTTATATACATAACATAGAGGCACAAGAGCAAGATTTTGTCTAAAGGAATTAGACATAAAATAGCGCCATTAATTATACACAACCCACTTAACGCACCAATATATGTCAGGAATGTTAACATTTGAGGTACCACACATATCACTCGCCCTCATGGGACATTTTCTTTTTTACATACATGATGCATTATGATGGAGTTAAGGGTATCTTCACTGCTGCATCATGTCTAAATGTAACAGGATTAATAAACTGTATGTGTTAAAGATTATACAGAAATACCCACACATTCATAGTCACACATGTAGTCAGTAACATACATACACACAGAAACACACATATACAGTCACACATGCAGTGACTCACATATACATACATACACACAGAAACACACATATACAGTCACACATGCAGTGACTCACATATACATACATACACACAGAAACACACACATGCCAGCAATCTTTTATTTTTTAAGAACACCTTTTTTTCAATTCCTACCGTGGATGATGATCTGGTACACTCAGTGAGTGGGTGGATGGGTCAGCCATGGTGAGCTCTAACAGTTAGTTCTTCATGGTGCATAGCACTCTACACAGTGCTGCACCACGTGTCACCTGGCTCTGTATGAGCACTACGCGCTCCAACTAAAGAGTGCCCACTGTGAGGGGAAGGACCTCACAGGCACTCAGTGGACGGGACCGCTAGGGGTAAGTGCCGGAAATACTATCTGTGCATGGGAGGGGGAAAACCCCCCCAGGACAACTGCATGGTAACGGGGATGTGAGAGCCTGGACTAGTTACATCCCTATTTCGGCGGAGGGCGCCCTCTCGGAGGAAGTTGGGGGGGGAGGGTTTCTTCAAGCGGCCCCGCGGCCGCACTCTTAAAGCGGCCCCAGCGGCCGAATTCTTAAAGCGGCCACCACGGCCAAATTCTTAAAGCGGCCATCACGGCCGTGTTCTTGAAGCCTGCGGCGGCCCGATGGAAGACGGCCTACCAGGATTTTTCCCGGTATCCCGGTAGGCCAGTCCGGCCCTGGAGATAGACAGATCAATGTAGTAAAAATAAAATAAAGTAATAAAAATAAAATAAAACAAAAATTGAGACCCAATGGCTTTTATAAAAGCCATTCCATATGTTTAACCACTTCCCTGCCATTGATCATGTGTAAGCAGTGCATTTTTTGCTGTTTGTGCATTTTTTAGGGGTTCATTTTTTTGTACTGTAATTTATTCCAGTACTACAAAGGCTCTTCTAAGAGCTATTAACCCCTTCTTTGCTGATGGCAAAGCAATTTTTATGCTGTCTGAGAGCATGTATAAAAATCAGTAACAGCGAATCAGTGGCAAAGGCGGTTAATGATTGCTCAGATGAGCATCACAATTCGCCTGGTCAGATCAATATTTGTGAATATTGATCTGACCAATTTGGATCTGCCTCCCTCTCCTCACTAACATTTTTGTGAGCGAAAGATTCCGATAATTATTAGTGTTAAGATAACATTTTATAAAATTGTCAGGTTTTATGAAAGCCATTCCCTGTGAAGTAACCCTTTCCCTGCCATTGATCACTGTATAATCAGTCATCTTTGACAGCAATACTTTTTTGCTGTCTATATTTTTTTAGGGATTCATTTCTTTGTACTGTAATGTATTACAGCACTACATAGGCTCTTCTAAGAGCTATTAACCCCTTCTTTCCCGTAGATCACTACTTTGGACCTGATTTCTGAGGCCGCTGACTCAGGGTTCGATTTTGACCCAAGACCTAAGGTAAGCTTTCTGATACATCATCTAGCGGCTGAGGAGACGAGGTGAGATGTGGATGAGGCAGCGAGTCCACACATCAGGGAATAAAACAGTTTTGACCACGGGGATCGAAGAAGTGTTTGAGAAGTGAAAGAAAAATAGGAGCAGCATCCGTCAAGATGTATAGACACAGTAACAGCGTGACTCCCACAGACTAATTGAAGTCAAGTGGAACACTTAAATTGCACGGTCACATTTGAAAGACAACAGAAGATAAGTAATTGTGTTCTACTTATTCGGAAACAGAAAAAGTCTAAGCAATTCGACAGCTTCTGAGTGATTTTTGTATGCTTCAAGAAAACTTACAGCTGTTTTGTTTTGTATGCAACAAGCACTGTGAAAATGCACATCAATGTTTCATTAAAGACTGAGCCCCGTTCATGGTATAAAAGCCCTAAAAATGGTGCCTGTAAAGCAGTGGCAAACACAGGCATAATCAAGTGACACCTGTGGTGGTTATATATATATATCTATACAAAGTTTGTAAAATAGCAACACAGGAGTTCATATCTACCCACTCAGCCCTCCCATAAATAGAACAAAAGAAAAATAAATCAGAGGTGTAAAAACTAAATATATAAAGCTGAGCCAAGATATACTGAGAAGAGTTGGAGGGATTTCAACCCCACTAAAGTTGAATTCAAATTGGAATCTTCAAATCATGGCCAGCAAAAGAGGCCAAGACCAGAAACTATAGAATCCCTTCCTTTGCTGCCTATGAAATCTTTGCTCTTCCAGTCTCAGGGGGTGACCTCTTGTTCTTTGTACATTTCTGTTAATGAACAGGTCACTGGAGAGCTCCTTATATTGGCCCTGCACATATTTATATAATGTTATCATATCCCCTCTGAGACGCCTTTTTTCTAACATATATAACTGCAATTTTTTAAGAATCTCTTCATAACTAAGATCCTCCAATCCCCTTATTAATTTTGTAGCCCTCCGTTGCACATCTTCTAGTTCCTTAATATCCTTTTTAAGGACTGGTGCCCAGAATTGTACTGCATATTCAAGGTGAAGTCTTACCATTGATTTGTAAAGAGGCAAGATGATATCCTCCTCCCGTGAATCTATACCTTGCTTTATACATGCCAATATCTTATTGACCCTTGTAGCTGCTGACTGGCATTGGGCACTGTTGCCAAGTTTGTTATCTACAATGATCCCTTAATCCTTTTCATTAGTAGTTTTCCCCTGGAAAATACCATTTAAAGTATATGCTGCTTTGTTATTATTTTTCCCATAATGCATAACTTTACATTTGTCTAAATTGAACCTCATTTGCCACTTTACTAGAAGTGGAAAAATACCCTCACATGGTAGAAAGGTGCCATAGAGTTCTGAGACTGAGAGGAATAGACAAACACATCTCCAGGGATACAATAATTTGCTGTTGCTCAATATCAAATAAGAGAGAAGAAGATTGCAGATCCTTATGATAAAATTAAGGTGTTCCCCGATATATCGTACGCAGCCAGAACAAAAAGGATAGAATTTACACCTTTAGGAATAATTTTAAGAAACAATGGAATTAGATACAAATGGAGATTCCCCACTGGACTGAGCTTAACATACGAGGAGAACACCTTGACCTTTCAAACACCGGGGAAGCTGAATACATGGATGAAAGAACAGAGCCTGGATGGAAGTACTAGATCAACAACTACAGTAGAAATACAAGATCCTGGCAGAGAGAGCTAAAAGGCAAATTACAAGAACATGGTGAATGGAAGAGAAGGGGAGAAGAGGGGATGGTGATACAGTTTTTCATGCCCTTCACAAAAATGTATAGATTCACATCTCAACTGAGCTCGGGTTTACAGCCCTCTTGTTCCCGAGTCCAAATTGGGAAAATGTACTGTGAGTAAGGGAGTATTCACAGAATTCATTGTGACAATGGGAAAGGATACCTGGAAGTATGTCTTGTGTTTGTGTTATATGTTTGAAAAGACTGGTAATACACGGCAGTTTTGTGTGTATGTAAAAAAAGCTTGATAGAAGGAATTTTTGGAGTTGGTTTGACAACGGTTAGAATAATGACCTTAAATGCACAAGGGCTAAACTTACCTAAAAAAAAAAAATGAATCTTGTTTGGAGAGCATTTAAGTGTGTTATATGAGTTGAATTAATAAAACGAGTTGAATTAACAAAAATAGGGAAAAGGAGCTAGCAGAATTGTATGCCCATTGCTTAAAGGGTCACTCCCACCAAAAAATTAATAAGGGTTTATTTGTTTTTATTTTGCATTGTTGATTTCAGATATGTTTCTTTGTTTTTGTTATGTGAGTTTATTTTATGTAATATGTCACTAAACAGGTGTTACTGGGCGCCACCATTTTGTGAAATGTAGTGTTTTTGGGTGCCACCCCCTAGTGACTTTACAGCACTAGTATCTCCCTTTGGGGCTGGGGACACAGAATGCAGTCTATAAGTCAGAATTCTGACCATAGACTTGCATTGAATGGGAGTGTAATGTAACTATTACATCGCAAGGGGCGGAGTTATGATCCTGTTTGATCAGGGCCAATCTCCTCTCTTTGTGTTGTAAAATAGATACATAGATAGGGAAGTGGGCCGGCGCTGGATTTACACATGAAACAATATAAATCTACACTCTGCATTCTAGACTATTCTTTAGACCATTTTTTATTTTCCAGATATCCTGGACCATTGTTTGTTTGATGCCTGGCACTCACCTAGGTTTGTGAGTGTGATACTATAGAGTACTAAAACACCATTTGTATTTTACTTATTACACTATGATTTTCTTTGTGTTTATATTGTTTCATGAGTAAATGCAGCTCTGCCTCACTTCCCTATCTATCTCTATATATAAGTACTGTGAGGAGTACCTGGAAGCAGCTGCGTTTTTTCACATCCGGGGAAAAAAAAGTTTATTTATTTATTTATTTTTACAGTGTTTTCACTTCACCTTTCTTTTTTTCTGCTTTGTGTTGGAAGGCAGGTAAAAAAAAAAAAAAAAAGTTGTACAAAGCCACCTAGTACTGCCCACTATGAAACACTGGAGCCAGTAAGAGAGCAGGGGAGTATCTTCTGACATCATCGCAGTTGTAAAGTGAGACTTGCTGGAAGATTTTGGAAAATGTTGCATCATGGGTAAAATTCTCAAAATGGATGCTGGAGACAGACGCCTAATTTTATTTTTACTTTTATATGCAATAAAACAAAAAGCCTGTGGAATATGTCATATATATATATATATATATATATATATATATGTTTGTTGTAAATGCACAGGTAATCTAGTCACATCTTATGTAAGAGGTAGTGTCCTCTTTAAGTCTGCCACTAAACCACAAACCATTTATTTCCTAAAATGCCGGGTCTCAGATCTGTGTTCTGTCATTGAGCAGATTTCTGCAAACAAAGCTCGAAGCAGTCCCTTGCTTAGCCGTTAAGGATGGGCTTTTAATATTTAATGAAAGAGAAGCTAATCAAACAGTTTCCTTCTGCCATCTGTTAAGACTCTTTCTTGAAAGAAACAAATGTCATCGCTTAGAGAAATCCAGCAGCTAGTCTGTATTTTTTTTTTGTTTAGCTGATGAAGTTTAAATCCAAGGGAACTTTCACAGTATCTGCTTTTCAATCTGCCCACAGGCATTTATAAATCAACACTTTGCTGGGGAACGGGGAAATATCTGGTTCCACATTTAACCAGCAGAAATGATTATCATTTGTCAGCTGTAGGAGGATATATGCTTCTTAAATTGCCAGAGAGGAAAATCTATTTGCATTTCGTTCGTTTCAGATCCATTTGTGCTCTTGACGACAAACATAGGTCACAACGCACTTACTGAACGCCGGTGCTTTCTGCCTACAAAGTAGCTCTGGAAATGCGTTGGTTCACAGAACCTTGAGAACATTATTTGGGGCCACGTTCTCTGGAAAAGAGCAGTCATCATAGATACCAGAGAAAGACACCTATGGATTTTTCCACTTTCAGAACTGTTGTTTACCTTTTAAAGGACTCAGGGATTTCTATAAATAGAAGATGTTGCGGGCAGTTATAGCACCAATGAGCGGCCTTATTGTCGTGTTCACCAATATAACCGATCAGCCATAACATTAGGACTGTAACATACTTCGCTGTATCGTCAGTGGATCCTGACACTCGCTCTCCTGCTCCTTCCCCCGCTGCTTCCAAGCGAAGGTTGCAGAGTGACATCTGGAACCATCCATGGGCCTCTCCAGGGTGCGCCAGCCTGGCGTGCATATACTTTTTTCTGTAATTGTCTCCAGAGGTATGTCTTTCTTTAGAGGACTATTAATAGGGTTATTTGCCTGTGATAGAGCTCTGTTGCTTCGCCAGAGTATTATGTTCTGATCTACTTTACCATTCTGATCTTCTATCTGGCGTTGACTCCCGCTTCGCGACCTTGACTACTTTTTTTATCTCTATCCTAGCTGTATTGTTGCCGTATCGAGTCTGTACCCATTATCCTGACCTTTTCTTGTATCTTGATCTTGATTTCGTCTCATCCCTGGTACCTCGTCTATTTGTTTATTGATCCTACATCAAGTCTTCGGTTCTTGGTTCTTTACAGTGGGCGCCGCTGCAAAGTCATTGGTGGGTTAGCCTGTGGCTAAACCTTGGGTATCCTCTCATTAAGTTAAAAACGTTCACCTCACTGTTTAGGATCTTAGGCATGTTATAAATCTGCAGAATGTATTATCCATCACCATCACTACAATGACCACCTTTCATGGAAACGGTATTCCCTTATGGCATTGGCCTCTTTCAGCAGGATAATGCTCCCTGCCACAAAGCAAAAATGGTTCAGTAATGGTTTGAGGAACACAACAACGAGTTCAATGTGTTGACTTGGCTCCTAAGTTCCCAATACTCAGTCAAATCGAGCATCTGTGGGATGTGCTGGACAAACAAGTCCGATCCATGGAGGCCCCATCTCACAACTTACAGGACTTAAAGGATCTGCTGCTAACGTCTTGGTGCCAGATAACACAGCACACCTTCAGAGGTCTAGTGGAGTCCATGCCTCGATGGGCCAGGGCTGTATTGTTGTCTAAATGGGAGCTACACAATATTAGGAAAGAGGTCATAATGTTAGTAACTAATAATACTCATTCATCCCTTAAAACTTTTGAATATTAACCTTATATTTTGCAGCTTTTACTCCTGGAGATGGATCCTCCGTGCTCCTGAAATGGGCATTTATAGTGATGGATTTCCAATTACCTGATCTTTTGGCTTGTCTGCTGGATTAACCCATTTGCCTGAACCCTGACCCTTGCTTGGACTACCTATTATTCTTGACCATTGCCTTCCCTGATCTATTGGATTACCCTTCCTTAATTTAGCGGCACTCTCATCCTTTATCTGCTTATCTACATCTGTGGACCACCTGGTAAGGGTGCCTGGCTGGGGATAGCATCCCACGCTCTTCGCTCCTAACCCTGACAGAAACGCTCTGCCATTCAGCTGCACTGAATAATTTTTCCAACTGGGCTACATTGACCTCAACTTTGAAATTCCTATCTCAGTTCCCTCCAATTCTCTCTTTATTTAGTAAATCCCCTCCTGCAAGAACAGCCATGCATAATGCATTGTTAAAAAGTATGTAAAGGATGTTTCTTTATCCTTGGCCATGCACAATTCATGGCCAGCTGAACATGGGTAGGTCCAGTCAACTCAACTCACCATTTAGCGAATAAATCCTACTGAATTATTCTCAAATGCAAATGGGAGATCTTACTGTTGACCAGTAACCCGATGATGTAACTATCACCAAACTTAATGGTACTCATTTTGTCAACATCAGGAGGCTGGGGAGCTGAGTTGACCCTGCTAGGAATAAAACCTGCAGCCCTGAGGACCACTGCTAGAGATGCAGACTTCTAAGGTGATCTTCAGGTTGACACAAGGATACACCCATGATGTTACATATAGATGCATAGATATGTGTGTGTACATATAATATAACAATAATATGCATGATTAACTTTTGGAGAGCAATGTAATCTAACTACATTCCCTCTACTGTGATTCTCACATTAATGTGAATTCAATAGACTTTCACTTTCGAATGAATTCAGTTTGAGACGGAAAAAAAAGGGCTTTTTCATCCATTCATCCTGAATCCCAACGCCAAACAGAACAAATGAACAAATGAACGAATAAATGCACAATGAAAGAAAATGGCTGGAGAGTCGGGAAGTTTCGTTTTCCTCTTACAAATCGATCCGAAAATAAGCCAACTTCCTCAAAGTTCAATTATATTAATGTTATATATTATAGTGTATATATATATATATATATATATATATATATATATATATATATATATATATATATATTACAAATCAATTTTGCATTGGCATGGTAATAGTTTTAATATGCCATAATAGCCTACTTATTACTAAAACTTGAATCATTATAATTTATTATTAAAATCTGCTATTGTGACATAAATGGTGCAATTACCACCACAGTGAACACATCATGTAATAAAAATACACATTTCACATGTGCCACTTAGTAATCCCAGTAAAAGTTAGGGAATGGCCACGTTTAAATATACACATTATACACCGCCATCACAGCTCTTGTGGTATAACAATGCTAGTGATGTCATGTCTGTTATAGGTTGTCATCATGTCACCAGTTATTGGTCAATGCCCACCGTGCCACGTGTATCATGGAACCACTTCCTGTCACCAGCTTATCCAAAGTTCCCTTTAACCACCTGTTTGGTGAATGATTCCAGTATGGCGTAGAAATAATTACCGGGTAAATACTGGTGATGGGAAAATGGGTAAATACTGGTAACTGCAGCAAGAACACTAACTTACAAAACAATTTATATGATGTACTACTGATATTAAAATCACAATTATGATTTAATGTGTCACTTTAGATCAAAATCAAATGATACGTCTTCTTGTTCTGCAGAGATTAGGTGAAGTTTGACGCTATAATGACACAAGTGAATTAATTACAACACATATAAAAGAATAAAAATGTAAGAATGTAGGTGATCCTTAGGCTCTCTCTCCTTGGTGTATAAGATTAAGCGATATCAGTCGGAAGGCGTCAGCGGTAGGTGGAACTTTCTGTTCTTTTTGACTATTTTTGAAATATAAATATTGTTATGTGTTTGATTATGGTTTTTATGTAACTGCTGTTTCTCAATAAAAAATACAGTAGATCTCAGTACAGTATGTATTTGACATCTTTCTACCAGCAGGGGTCAGTACAAGGTTGTCTTGGTTCCAAAGCCGATGGCTGTTAAACATGCAAGTTATATTTATTTAAATCGAAATATCTATTTATGTATTTCCAACAAATATCTGCCTTGTTTTGACTTTAACGTGACAACTTGCACTGTATATTACCAGGAAACTAGCAAACTAAATTGCAAAATGGCAATTAAAAATGTTTATTCATTACTGTGCCAAATGCATGAGCTAATAAATAGGTGGGGAAAAAAATTCCATGTCTTAAAAGGGAAGATGTACAAACGAGATGTAATACAAGTTCAAAGGAGCTTTGTGCTAGCGCAGATCTCTTTGCCGTATAGATAATATCTGTCTCATGCATAATGTAAAGTTATGTGAAATTTGAATATCTCTCATTGTCTAAGGTTTTATACAAATTACTATAATTATGCCACATATCTTTCAATAGACTAGATTGCACCCATATACCTTGCAACAGACTAGATTGCTCCCACATAACTTACAACAGTACCAGATTGCACCCACATAACTTACAAAAGTGCCAGATTGTCCCACATACCTTACAACAGTGCATATTGCATTCACATACCTTACAATAGTACCATATTGCACTCACATACCTTATAACAGTGCCACATTGCCCCACATACCTTAAAACAGAGCCAGATTAGCCCAACATATATAACAGACTAGATTGCCCCCCCATACCTTGCAACAGTCAGATTGCCCACACATACCCTACAACACAGCCAGATTGCCCACACATATCTTTCCACAGACAAGTTTCTGCTCACATACCTTACAATACTACCAGATTTCTCCCATAAACCGTACAACAGACTAGAGAGCACCCACATACTTTACAGACAGATGTTGCACCACATACCTTACAACAGTGCCAGATTGTCCCCTCATACCTTATAACATAGTAACATAGTAATTTAGGTTGAAAAAAGACACAAGACCATCAAGTTCAACCCTTCTATCTATTATTCCAACCTTTTTATCCAAAAGAAGGCAAAAACCCCTAAGGAAGCTATTTTGAATTTTGCCTCCTAGGGGGGAAAATTCCTTCTTGACTCCAAGGGGCAATCAGATTTCTCCTTGGTTCAATAAGCTCTATTTTTAATGCTTATACTATTATTAATAGCCATGTATGTTCTGCTTTTCTAAAAAAAAAAAACATCCAGACCATGTTTAAATGCATCTATTGTGGTTGATAGCACTACCTCTCTTGGCAGTGAGTTCCATAACTTTATTGTCCTTACCGTAAAGAATCCCTTCCTTTGCTGTCTATTAAATCTTTGCTCTTCCAGTCTCAGGGGGTGGCCGTTTGTTCTTTGTACATTTCTGTTAATGAACAGGTCACTGGAGAGCTCTTTATATTGGCCCTGCACATATTTATATAATGTTATCATATCCCCTCTGAGATGCCTTTTTTCTAACGTATATAAATGCAATTTTTTAAGTCTCTCTTCATAACTTAGATCCTCCAATCCCCTTATTAATTTTGTAGCTCTCCTTTGTACTTTTTCTAGTTCCTTAATATCCTTTTTAAGGACTGGTGCCAAGAATTGTACTGCATATTCAAGGTGAGGTCTTACCATTGATTTGTATCATATTTCCCCCACATACCTTACAACAGAACCAGAGTACCTCCACATAACTTACAACTGACTAGATTGCCCCCACATACCTTACACATGTCTTACTACAGAGCCAGATTTTAAAGTAGTAAATTGACCTGATATTTGCACACTAAACACTTAAATAGCATATTTAAATAATTTATGATTGTAATACTTTTACAAAATATTCTATTTGGGCCTGAATGCTGCAATTCCTTTATTAATCAACCTGTTATTTGTAATGTCTCATATTACAACACACATGAATCCCATCCGCCAATTAGTAAACTCATTAAAAGTAAGGGATTTCACACATATCTGCTTTGAATATACATCAACATATATTATTTCACACAACGACATACCAGCTCTGGTGGAATAACAATAGCGGTGATGTCATGTCAGCTTTATCGTGACATATTTGTACACTCCCGCTACCGCCATCATGTAACGGCTCCCGCCATCATTTAACGGATATCATAGTACCATTTATTTTCCAAAGTGTGAATGCCAACACTGATTGCAATGCACCAATCTCCACACTGGGAATGAAAGGTACCTTTACTTATGTGAGTGCGTTAGATGTTAAAGTAACTAGAAACCACCAGACCCCGGCGCGAAATTTACTGCGGGGGGCCCCCCGATCACACAACACATCACCACATGATATGGTCAGTGTAATACACTCCCACTGTCCACAGTACTAGCTTTGTCCCCACATCATTTGCCACACGACCAGCTTCTCCATTACACATCTTGTCAATACAGGGGTCGTACTGTCAATACAGGGGTCGCAACCAGGCCTGCTACCCTAGTAGCATTTTGAGCCATTTTTTGGTGCATTTTCGACGGTACAGCAATCCTGTCAGTTCGGTGAATAAACTCCAATGTATAGATCATTTTAAAAATATATATACTCTCTACAATCACAGTATAAACCATGTGTAGGTGACATGTCTAGTTCATTTAGGATTGTTCCACCTTTTGTATAAGTCCCACCACATTCAACTGACCTCGAGACTGCTAGGTCACCTTCACGAAGGCCGTATCTCACACTCCATTTCCAACAGCATCGCAGGCTCGACGGCACAATCTCAGTTTTTTTTAACAACTCCTGTCACTCTCAGACCAACTTCTTTAGCTTCTACAGCTGTACGAAACATTCTGCTCTTCTGGAATTCAAATCATCCAACCAAATATCTCTGACGTACATCTGCTGTTGACACAAATCTCAATTGCATACCTCCCAACATTTCCAATGGCCAATGAGGGGCATTTATCTTTTAGGGATTGGCTATGGGTGGGGCATTAACAGAGAATTGGGTATGTCATTTTGGAAAAAATAAAGTATTTTATATACACAACTTAACATAAAAACACAATTTTAACATACTTTATTGTGAGTTTTATTGCTCTGGAAGCTCTGTGATACACACCAAAAAGTCAGAGCTCCCAGAAAAGAGGGACAATAGAAGAGGAAAGAGGGACACTGGAATTTAGGTACAGAATCAGGACTGTCCCTCCCGATAGGGACACTTGGGAGGTATGCAATTATTATCCAGTTATACTGTATAACCCCATTTAAAGTTTTCCCACTCTTGGTCAGCAGCCTGTAAGAAGCAGTTATGTAAATGGTCTATGTTTAATCTTTTCTCTCCCCATAATTTTACAAATTGACTGAGCACGCAGTTTGTCAAAAAAAACAAAAAAAAAAAAAACACATGAAATTGAATTATTGAAAACGGAATTTATTTTCACTAGTTGAGGTGCATGAGAAGAACACACACTGTACGCATCTGAAAATAAAATCTTTGTGCAGGTTGCAGAATTATTTTTTTTTTTTAAATTTATCCTGTGAACCTTTGGTAAGCATTTTTTTTTTTAAATAATCCACCCTCCAATCTAGACTGGCAAATTCTCGGTGCTCTAGCTGTAAGAATTAACTTTCCAAAAACAAATCTTTTGAACCCTTCCAATCTCAAATTCTTTATATATTAATCAACATTTTTTTTTTATTTTTTTTATAAATTACAAATAAAATATATATGTATTTATATTTATGCATCAGGTGAATTCTAGAGCTCTGCTCTGGATACAGGGTTTTCTTGAAAGGGTAACAACGGAGAGCAGATCTAAATATAAAATACACGTCTCTTATACAGCTGCTCCCAATCAATCATGTGCTTTCGTGTCCTCGTTTCCAAACCCTACATTGTTTTTTCGTACCATTGAATAGTCTTTATTTCTTTCCTGCTAACAGAAAACTCAAACGCACTTAGTAATAAGCACTGTTTTCTTGAAGCCATAAAAAAATAATCTTAGTCTTTTTAAGGAACAGCATAACTGTACGTTTTTTCTCCGACTGACTTTTAAAGGTCAAGACAGACTCGTAAGCGTTAGTTATCGTTCTACCTACTGTTCAAAACAGTCTGTGTTTGCTCTCAGGGTTACATTTTCTTCTTCCTTGTTTGTCTCATTATGCTAAAACTCTGGGACATTCAATGCTGTAGGTTTATTATTATTATTATTTTTTTTTTCCAGACAACAAAGGTCCCATAGTCCTCATTGTAGATCGTGGAGCACCATTTCCCACCGTTGGCTGATGGCAGTGGTTTCGCAAGGATTGATCACGATTTCCCTGGTGTTGTCGTCGGAATCGCCCACGATTTCAGCGTCAAGGCAGAAACGAGAGGCCATGTGTTCGATGTGCGAACCGACTTTGGTCCATCGCTGTTGAAGAGAAAGAAAGGAGATGTCGGAAGAGCACAAAACACATTGAATGTTTCTCCTATAACTCAAGAGATCACAACTTAGGTAGTCAATATTGGACTGACATGTTCTGTACAATATATTCAAAGTGGGGAAATTAAAATGTATATATATTTTTCCTGTTTTTTTTTTCTGCCATTAACCTTTTAATCTGTCATATTAAAAATTATAGCTCTAGGTCTTGACTCTCCAGTGACCTTTTACAAAGATTCAATATTTGCAAGTTCAGCTCACATTTGTATCTCAGAGACAATGACTTATATGAATTATATTTTGAAACACATAAGTAGTTCTTTATACAGCTGTGGATATTGATACATCTGGAGCGCAACATCTATTGTCGTGGCAGATTTTCTCCTCAGAGCAAAGCTGTCAGGTTTGTTAAATGGATCTTTGCTAGTGTTAGACATGTGTGCAGTAAAAGTTAAATAAATCAGCAAGTGATAAAGAGTAAATTCTAAAATTACTTTACTCATCATAAAGTGCCCCTATAATACATATTTGCCTTTATTCCCTCTTTAAAAGATGAAGGTGATTGGATTCTAGTCGATATCATATTTGTGCCTGACAGCAACAAATCAAATGTTTTAATGAATGAACACAAATAAAGTACAGGGGCCTGACATATTGGAACAGATGAAGGAAAGTCTGTCTAATGTAACCCAAGATTCTAAAACCTAACTTCATTTATGCCTTTAGTTTCCTTTAAAAGACAACTGTCTGCAAAATATGAAGTGCAGGCATTTTAAATAGTGATACTTTAGGGAAAGAATATAAACAAAGTACATTATTGAGCTATTTTTTCTTGCTTAGTTCTAGTTTCTATTTACTATCTGACCCAAGATTCTAAACAATATGTCTGTCCTCTGATAGTGCTGTATGAGCAAAGAGTGCTCTATAAGATGCTTTATTTGTATTCTTTCATTACAGTATTTCTATATAAAATGTTCACACTTGCTGCGGTCTTTCAGTTAAACAGAACATTTTTTTTTTTGCCAACAGTAGTCCTTTAACTTGGATAGTTTTAATGCTACATCAATGATCTCTCTCTCTCTCTCTGTTGCTACTGGGTGAGTTCATGTATGTCTTGTCCAGGTAGGCCGCACTGAGTTAGTATGTATCATTTTCCTGGATCTTATGTTGAAATTCTCAAAGCTCCAAGCCTTTCTCTGATAGTTATAGCACTCACGTTAAAGACTGTTCGACTAGCATGGTCACCAGTTTTTCTAAACATTAATTCTGGGGCACATTCTATTGGTTTCCAGGGTGGTTGTCCTGCTTTTAGAACTCTTGCATGGCCATTATAAATCACACTAATTGTATCACCACTGTTTTTGTCCAGGTTACACTTGTTGGGGGAAAGGTAATTTTACCTGTTTCCCATCTCCATCTCTGCAGGGCAGGAGGATGACTTGGGAGCCTGGGAATAAGGTGTGCACGGAGAGGCAAAGTTTCTGTTGGCTGATCTGCTGAACCTGAGTATAAACCCATTCCTAAAGGACAAAGCAAAGCACAGGATGTACTAAGGTTTTAAGACAGGGTGGTACCCACAGTATCAAAGCAGCACTACATGGAATTACAGGCAATCTTCAATGAACACCAAGTCAGCTTGCAGCAATCCACATTGACATTATGCACTCATTTTATACATAATCTTAACTTACACCGTGGATACATCGTCTTTTATCATGCTGTTTTCTTCATAGTGTGCTCATTTAGCACTACTGTTGTAATCAACACTGTCCTAATCTCCTTATACTTCTGTGGAATCTCAGAACTCCGAGCCTGGACCATCTTAGTAAGTAGTCCCCAAGATCAACACACTATCCCTGGGATCAGGGATGCCTTATCCAATGGGCAATGTGGGCAGAAAACTTAATGGACAAAAAAGTTGCGTAATAGTAAGAAAGTAGAAAAAACGGCACCAATTGGGCACCAATATTTCTTAACCATGGCCTGGTTGATCCCACCACTGACCAGGCATGGAGGTGGACAGGATGAAGGCAATAACTGCTCGGAATTCCATTTACAGGAACTTGGGTGGGAGAGGGGAATTTTACAATGCTTTGATATTTTTGTAAATATAAGGATTGAGAGTAGTGGGGCCCACTTTTCAAACCTCTGCCCAAGGCCCACCAGTTACTTAAAATGATTCTGGTTTGGATAAACCAAAAAAAAAAAAAAAGATACAAAAACAAATTTCACCCCAATATGGATATTTTCTGTGCCGTTGTTGTTGCTGTAACACATTGCATCAGACTTTCCCCTCCCCGCCATCTACCAGCTGGTAAACATTCTACCGCCCCCCGCCTCCTCTGTCAGTAATCTTCCCAAATTTATGCTCATCCAGCGAGCGCGTCCTCTATTTTATGGTAAGTGTGACAGCCTTCCAGGAATTGATCGTGATAAATCGTCAATGAAAAAGGCATTTATAAAATGATTTTTTTAACAGTGGAATCAATTTGAAATATATACGTTTCCAGTCTGCAAGGCCTGATGCCCATTTACTGTCGGTAGGAAATAAAAGCAGAAGGTATCCACTGACTGCGATTATTAAGCTAATCTTGCAAACACATTTGTTTCGCCACAATAAACCGTACCATTAAAAGCTGAGTGCATCTGACAGCATCATAAATACTTATAAAATCAGATATGTCTCATTCTTTTCATGCAATGTGTTTGTATTTTAATGCATAGTTACGCTGGTAGGTTTAAGCATAATATTGTTTTTTATTTCATCTTTTCTGACGTAGGACCTTCATCACATTTTTCGATTGGATTGAGATCTGGGGAATTTGGAGGCCAAGTCAACACCTTGAACTCGTTGTTGTGTTCCTCAAACCATTCCTGAACCATTTTTGCTTTGTGGCAGGGAGCATTATCCTGCTGGAAGAGGCCAATGCCATCAGGGAATACAGTTTCCACGAAAGGGTGTACATGGGCTGTAACAATGCTTAGGTAGGTGGTACGTGTCAAAGTAACATCCACATGAATGGCAGGACCCAAGGTTTCCCAGCAGAAAATTACCCAAAGCATCACACTGCCGCTGCCAGCTTGCCACCTGTCAGTCCAAAGCATCACACTGCCTCCGCCGGCTTGCCACCTGTCAGTCCAAAGCATCACACTGCCTCCGATGGCTTGCCACCTGTCAGTACAAAGCATCACACTGCCTCCGCCGGCTTGCCACCTGTCAGTACAAAGCATCACACTGCCTCCGCCGGCTTGCCACCTGTCAGTACAAAGCATCACACTGCCTCTGCCGGCTTGCCACCTGTCAGTCCAAAGCATCACACTGCCTCCGCCGGCTTGCCACCCGTCAGTCCAAAGCATCACACTGCCTCTGCCGGCTTGCCACCTGTCAGTCCAAAGCATCACACTGCCTCTGCCGGCTTGCCACCTGACAGTCCAAAGCATCACACTGCCTCCGCCGGCTTGCCACCTGTCAGTCCAAAGCATCACACTGCCTCCGCCTGCTTGCTACCTGTCAGTCCAAAGCATCACACTGCCTCCACTGGCTTGCCACCTGTCAGTACAAAGCATCACACTGCCTCTGCCGGCTTGCCACCTGTCAGTACAGAGCATCACACTGCCTCTGCCGGCTTGCCACCTGTCAGTACAAAGCATCACACTGCCTCCGCCGGCTTGCCACCTGTCAGTACAAAGCATCACACTGCCTCTGCCGGCTTGCCACCTGTCAGTCCAAAGCATCACGCTGCCTCCGTCGGCTTGCCACCTGTCAGTCCAAAGCATCACACTGCCTCCGCCGGCTTGCCACCTGTCAGTCCAAAGCATCATACTGCCTCCACTGGCTTTCCACCTGTCAGTGGTCATAATGTTTTGGCTGAATGGTGTATATGGTTAATATTTCTTGGGGTGGGCTCGAGTCATTTCTTGGCCTGTCCAATGCAGGAATTAAAGATTGTAAGTCTGAGAGGTTTTTCAATGACAAGGCCAAGTCGGTAATTGTTCCAGGATCGGAATCTTTACCAGCAGTTACGACTGTGAGCATTCACAAGTGTACATCTCATACCTACTGGCCTCAATAGTGTGTCTCTTTATGTGTTTACTGTCAGATCTTAGCACTAGTGATACCCTGCTTGAAATCAGAGTATGAGTCTGCAAACCTCAACACAGGTTATACTGTGGATGTCTAGAAAAAATACATTGTATTAGTAGTATTCCAAGCAAATCCAAATAATAAGAGAAATATATGTTTGAAACATGTCTGTGTTGTCTCCTGATTATGACATCACCTGTGGCTTGATTTGCAAATAAACACATTTTCAATGGGAAATGTGCAATTTCTATATATCAAGCCACAAGGTGATGTCATAATTAGCAGACATATTTTTTTCCCCATTTTAAACATACATTTCTCCTGTTTTATTTCTTGCTCACTCAATGCATAGATCATTTTTCATCCTGTATTATTCTCTTCATTCACAGTTTAAGCAGTGTTTCCAGGAAACCTAGGACTAATGAGATATTTGATGACATGTGAGTTTAGGTTTTACTTCAGCTGTCTAAGGTTAAAACGGATATGTGCATGGGGCCTGATGGGATACACCCAGAGTATCCTAAAATAGCTTATTGGTGTACTAGCAAAACCATTAACAAATGTATTTATCACTGTTAATGGGAGTAATCCAAGTAGATTAGAAATTAGCAAATTGTGCCCATTCACAAGAAAGGTAGTAGGGAGGAGTCAGGCAACAATAGGCCAGTAATCCTCACCTCTGTAGTGGCGAACCTATTAAAGGATAGGATTGTTGATCATTTACAATCACATGGATTGCAAGATCAGAAACAGCATGGGTTTACTTGAGGGAGACAATGCCAAACTAATCTTCCAGCCAGTCTCACTATACAACTGTGGCCAAAGCCTGCGTGATGATGTCATAAGATACTGCCCTGCTCTCTTACTGGCTCCAGTGTATCATAGTGGTCAGGACTAGGTGGCTGTGTACAACCTTTACCTGCCTTCCAACACAAAGAGATAAGATTGACCTGGTCAAAGAGGATCATAACTCCGCCCCCTTGTGATGTAATAGTTACATTCCCCTCCCATTCAATGCAAGTCTATGGTCAGAATTCTGACTTATAGACTGCATTCTGTGTCCCCAGCCCCAAAGTGAGATACTAGTGCTGTAAAGTCACTAGGGGGGTGGCACCCAAACACACTATATTTCACAAAATAGCGGCGCCCAGTCACACTTGTATATTATTTAAATATTTTGTTAAATACAGTCACATAACAAAAACAACAGACATATCTGAAATCAATGCATATCAACGCAAAATAAAATAAAAAAAAAGTTCCTTCTTTGGTGTCCCTTTAAAAGAAGAAAAACTACCATAACAACAGCACATAATGTTAAATTAGAGGGGAAACATTTGAAAGTCATATCAGGAAGTTTCAAGACAAATACAATTGTCAAGCAATGGCTGACATACAATTCCATTATCGTGTTCCCAACAGACATTTTCCCAGTAACCGCATGTGTTTGCAGTGTGGAGCTCTTACTTAACCTGGCCTTTTGGCTCCTAATCTCAAACCAACTAATCTTTAAGAGATTTAAATCCTCCGGGAAGCGACGGATGTTTTTAAAGTAATGGGCTTTGTACTAATCAGTTTCACTAGCAGTTGCTGTTAACTTAGCGTTTGTCTTGGACAAGACAGTGATGGACAATCTATTCATCTTTTACCGGCGGGTCATGGAAAATGGGAATTAAAAACACATGCGTGCAAACAGCGCGGGCTGGCAAGTATACAGCATGCCGCTAAATGGCTGACACAATGTCACTTTAATTTAATGGCGTAATCGGAGGTCAGTAGCCGCTCTGAATCCACTGGCGGGGCTGGGGAACAGAGCATGACCTAATATCCAGGTCCCAAAAGATGCTAGGAAG
Source organism: Pelodytes ibericus (assembly GCA_036172795.1). Lineage (NCBI taxonomy): Eukaryota > Metazoa > Chordata > Amphibia > Anura > Pelodytidae > Pelodytes > Pelodytes ibericus. The sequence continues at coordinate 15,429,352 of CM069862.1, forward strand.
GCATAGTATGTCCTTAACTTAAAGGAACACTAAACTTGATTTTTCACTTGTGCTTCTAATATAGAATCACAAGTGAAAAGTTAGTTGTCCCTAGTACTTTTGATAGTACACGCCAGTTTATCCTCTGACCGACAGCTGCCATGTTTCCATTGGAAGCATGCAGACATCTGGTCAGCGACTGGCTCTCTCTGCTAGCACACATAGACCTTAACTAGGTCCCCCCTCCTGATTCCATGCAAAAACGAGGGTCTCTCTCCGTGCTAGCAGCAAGAGACCCTCGCATTCGGCTGTCAGAGTGGGACGAGCCCCCGCTCTGATGGGCTGTGTGTGTGACAACCAGGAACTGCTGTGTCTCGCGTGTGAGACACAGCAGATAGTAAACCCGCCAGTATCTATTAAGATACACGTCGGGTTTACTTAATTGACCCAGGACATGTTTTTTTTAACCCTTGCTTCCTTCAAGGAAGCAAGGGTTAAACAATGTTTAACAGCTCATCTCGGCCGTCCTATAAACTTGTTTACTACACCATATTAATACTTTCTGAGGTTATCTTTTACATATACATTACTGCATTTGTACATGACATCCTTTGCTACCATGTGCTGATATCTGTGCCACACATTAGTGACGAGGTACCTGATTGTGTGATGTCCCCAGTGTGTAATTTTGTGGACACAACACACTTTCTGGTTTTGTATTTATATATTAAACATACAGAAAATAAGCTAGGTGGAACTTAATGGATTTCTGTGAGAAAAACCTGTCTAGATTTTACAGATATGTGTATAATAAAGACAATAAGAAGGCAACAAGCCTGCAGTAAACCTTATTATAAAATTCACATGCAAAACGCAGAAAAAAAATATTAAAAACTAAACCACACGTACCTGAGATGGTACAGGGACTCCTTTAAGGCTGCTGCACGATACTAAATTAAGAGACGGAGGATCTTGGCCGTCGGGTTTTTGAGATTCGATACATCTCTGTCTTTGTCTGATGATTCCTGACTTCGATAAGGATTCCGCTGGGATTCTGAAAGACAAAAAAAAAAAAAGCCTTTGGAGTTCAAATGGGTTCACCGTAATGTAAATGTATTATAATGCACTTACTGGAGCAGATAGCACTGATTTCGATCTTTTTGTAACAAATACTATTATGAGAAAACTGCAGTTTTCTCATAATTTAACAACAAAAACAGTCTCCAGGCTCTATATAGATATTTCAGATATAGATCTACAATATCCATACATGAGGGGAACATTTGGACGCTGCTCAGCTTGCATCTAGGGTTGCCATCCAGCTGGTATTTTACAAGCAGGCCGGTAAACAATTTGGCTTGAAGTCAATGCTAAGTGTGTGGAGGCAATAGCATGGGCAGTATTTTTTTTAAGCTAATATGGCCATCCTACTAGTATACTCAGACTCTATAGGGCAAGCATTACGTATTCCAAGCTAATAATAATACCGTATTTGCTCGATTATAAGACAACCCTGATTATAAGACGACCCCCCCAAACTATGGATATTCCTTTAGGAAAAAAACTAAAAGCCTGAATATAAGACTATCCTACAGGACAAAAGTGTAACTTGTATATATTCACAAGTAAATTGCTTTTTCATATTTAATATTTCCTTTTATGTGCCAATGCTCCCCCCCCCCCCCCCAGACTTGCCCAATGCACATACGTGCAGACATCCCCCATGGTGTTCGACACTTCTGTCTATAATGACGGACAGCCGGAAGGTCATGTGACCTCCCGGCTTCCGTCACAGAAGTCCCGACGGACGTGCCAGGCAGCAGAGGAGGATGTCTGCGCAGACATCCACCGGCTGCTTGAGAGGGGGATCCAGGTCTCCTGCAGCTCAGTGGGGGACCTGGATCCCATTCTTATTGTCAGACCTCGATTCGAGGTCTGATTATAAGACAAACCGCGAATATAAGATGAGGGGTCTTTTTCAGAGCATTTTCTCTGAAAAAAACCTTGTCTTATATTCGAGCAAATATGGTAGTATTTACCTTAGGACGTTCTTGGAAAGGAGAGACTATATCAGCGTATCTGTATTGGTTATCTACTTAGTAATTATTAATGACTGATTAATATAATCGCTCCATGCGGTATAAAGGATCCCTTATGAGTCTAGTCACTAAAATTTGACTTTGGATGCTGACTCATTTTAAAACTAATTTAAATTCAGTCATTTTGTCCCCCCCCCACACACTACTTTCAATGCGGAGGATTCGAACCTGGGTTTTTTTTTCCGGGTGCCAAATTTTACTTGGTCTCAAAATGAAAGTCGACCTCCAAAGTTAAATTCTAGTGAACAGACCCATTTGTCTTTACAATTTCCCATCAGTGCTCAGGTATACTATATCTGTTTACCCCAAAAATTACTGTGCTGACTGACTGGGATGATTTAGTAGATACCAAGCACAAATCAAAAGTATGCTGCAGCAGGAACTATAAAAAAAGAAGAGGACCAGGGCTTATCAAGCTCCCACTAAAAGCCTATCAAAAAAATAAAAAACATGTCAGCAACAAATTAAGCGCACTTTAACAGAAATACATTATATTAAAAGCTTTATTACAAAATACATTATATTATATGCATCATATAAATGTAAGGGTACAAGTGAGCTCTCTTTGCTACATATAGCGCTAACAGAGGGCGGACATTTTGTTTAGCATCTTGAGTCAGCTCCTACTCCATCCAACCCATGATTCTAAACAACATGTCTGCCCCGGTAGAGCTATACTGAGTAAAGAGGGATCAATAAACTACTTCATTTGTATTCTTACAGTTATGAAAAGGTAATCTTACGTTATTCATAAGGTATTAATATTAATGCCTCAATATAATTACCCAATACTATTGTTTTTTTTTAATAAAGGATCACATGGCAACAGTGCCCAATGCCAGTCAGCAGCTGCAAGGGCCAATAAGATATTGACATGTATAAAACGAGGTATAGATTCACGGGAGGAGGATATCATCTTGCCACCTTGAATATGCAGTACAGTTCTGGGCACCAGTCCTTAAAAAGGATATAAGGGAACTACAAAAAGTGCAAAGAAGAGCTACAAAATTAATAAGGGGATTGGAGGATCTAAGTTATGAAAAGAGACTTAACAAACTGCATTTATATACGTTAAAAAGGAGTCTCAGGGGGGATATGATAACATGATATAAATATGTGCAGGGCCAATATAAAGAGCTCTCCGGGGACCTGTTCATTAACAGAAGCGTACAAAGAACAAGAGGAAACCCCCTGAGACTGGAAGAGCAAAGATTTCATAGACAGCAAAGGAAGGGATTCTTTACGGTAAGGACAATAAAGTAATTTAACTCACTGCCAAGAGAGGTAGTGCTATCAACCACAATAGATACATTTAAACATGGTCTAGATTTTTTTTTAGAAAAGCATAACATACAGGGCTATTAATAATAGAATAAGCATTAATAATAGAGCTTATTGATCCAAGGAGAAATCTGATTCTGAAATCTGATCTGCCCCTTGGAGTCAAGAAGGAATTTCCCCCCTAGGAGGCAAAATTCAAAATAGCTTTTAGGCGTTTTTGCCTTCTTTTCTATCCAAAGCTGGAATGATAGGTAGAAGGGTTGAACTTGATGGACTTGTGTCTTTGTTCAACCTAAATTACTATGTTACTAAGTTACATTGTATTTATAATGTTAAAGATAAACACTAATACCTTCAATGTTGTGACAGCACCAAGACACTCAATATTAGTTCTCTCATTAACAACATACAATCAATGGAAATTTAATTTGAGAGACTTACTGAAGTTCCGGGTAGACATTTTCCAAATACCATTTAAATGAGCGACATTTTAAATTCTTCCTGAGTAGCAACCTCTTCTGGATGCTGAAATATAGAAAATATATCATTTGAATTAACACTTTATTTATTACAAGGTTATATGTGGCAATATAACATTGTATTCTAAGAGTGAAACACTAAGCAGCAAATGTCTATTGGTTTCAGAGGGAATTGGTTCACTTTTTTCTGCAGATAACACATCTCAGGATATAGGTTGAATGATAGTTTATTAATATGGAAACCAAATGTGAGGTTGTGGTCTAGTCCCTTACGCACAGTAAAATACTTTGTAGGTGTACTTTGAGGAAAATGGGCTGCCCTTTTGCCAAAAAAACATTCCTAGAATTAGAAAGCCCTGAAAAAAACCCCCATAGGTGGGTGGACGAGGGTAATCGTCTGAAGGGATGTCTAAGATTCAGGCCTAGATTCAAACCTAGTCACCTCCCACTCCAGGGCCTGTCTACCTCCATAATAACCCGGTATACTGATAAAGATGTTTTGAAGACAGAAAGGCAGCCCCTAAAACACAGAAGGCAAAAATACATTTGTTTTCGGATCGCGTTAGTAATTAACTTGTGATGAGAAAAAAAAAAAAAGAATTGCAATGCAATTTAGCACTGAAAGCTAGAGAGAAGACAGCTTAATTAGCTAAAATGTATAATGTTGCAAAAGCGCCTCAACGTTGTATGTGAAAAATATCTCCAAAGAATTAAAATGTCTAGATGGTGCATCTTTTACTCATCTCTGTATTTTAATTAAAAAGAATCCTATGGTCAACATCGAAGGAACAAGGGAAAGAAAAAATACTGTCTCCCTTTCATATATAATTAAAACATGTTCATGCTGTTTATTGAACGAACTGTGTTCAGCTGTGTAATGCAATCAGAAATGTAGTTTAATTGTTTTGTTATTTTTTTTTTTTATGTTTATAATTTATTAATTTGTTAAAATTCTGTATTTGATTTTCTGTTTTTTTAACACCATCCTGGCTAGCAGCAGGTTGGCTACGGCAGTATGTATTTCAGTGTTTGCAAACTTCGGCACTGTGATCACTTCTCTATTTGCTAAAAAAAAATTTGCTATGTGGCAATCCCAGTCTTGCTGCACATGTTAACTCATTGATTACTGCAGTGTAACAGACCTATGCCACACCTACTCATCTGCAACACTGTGTTGAGTAGACCATATTGTTGTAATTTTCAGAAATACTAATGGAAAAATGCAAGCTTCAACTATCATTGGTTAACTGAAGAGTGAACACTGATCTACATTTTTACTGGTTAAAGCCCTGGAGAATAAACGTAATATTATTTATGCCCATAAGTTGAGAGGTGATAGTGGCCACCCTAACCTAGGGCAGAGAATATTAATTTTGTTAAAGTGCATATTTCTGGATATCAGTAAATAACCTCATAACATCTTTCTAGTCTTGTCAGCATGAACTGGGATTATAAATAGTTTCCCAAAACACAATTATTGGTAGATGTTTATGTAGAAAAGGGAACCAAAGCAGGAACTTCATGGCAGCTGATAATAGACAATTAAATATTGCTTTCTCCTGGTTTACAGGTATGTTTCACCCTTTGACAGGCAGAGGTTGTCTACTTCTCAGTAATTTCTGTGTCTGCTCCCCAGAGGTAACATCACCAAGATTGAGATAGGCACCTGGCATCTGACTGTGGTCCACGAACTGTCTCTGGACTACAACTACCATCATTCTCTAACATTATCGAAAGCTAGTTGGGAGTTATGGGATTTGTAATAGAGTAGTAGCCTAGAGGGCAAGAGTTGGATGCATAGGAAATGCTTTACAGTTTGGGGCACATGGATCTTCAGCATGTAACAGCATGAGGGGTTGTAGAAAAACTGACTCAAATGGTAGGTTGCCCCTAAGTGCAAGCCAATGACAAAGGTTAGACAGATTGCTACAGACCATAACTAGAAGTGTTAAAAAATTAGTAGGTAAATCATTTTTAAGTTACTTAAAGGGACAGCAAGGTGAAACTTTGTGATCACATGAAAACTCTTCATAGATTTTACTGTCTTCTTGCTACATCACAGGCTCAGATAATGTATTTGGCAGTGGAAGAAGGTTTCCAAGGTTCAGGCCTATATTCAGGCTTATATCAGGCCTAGTCACCTTCCACTCCACGGCCAGTCTACCTCCTACATAACCCTGCATACTGATAAAGACACAGAAGGCAAAACTACATTTGTTTTCAGATTGTGTTAGTAATTAATTGTGATGAAGGTGGCGGGACACTGCCCTTGTGCACACTGATTATTACTTACACTCTCCATACTTGATGGGCAGTGGGGGATCTTAACATGTATAGCTTGGAGGAAAGACGTAACAAGGGGGATATGATAGAAACATTTATATACATAACGGGAATCAACACAGTAACAGAGGAGAGTATATTTAAAAGAAGAAAAACTACCACAACTAGAGGACATAGTCTAAAATTAGAGGGGCAACAATTTAAAAATAATATCAGGAAGTATTACGTTACTGAGAGGGTAGTGGATGTATGGAATAGTCTTCCAGCAGAATTGGTAGAGGTTAATACAGTGACGGAGTTTAAGCATGCGTGGGATAGGTATAAGGCTATCCTACATATAAGATAAGACCAGGGACTAATAAAAGTATTACTTTACTGAGAGGGTAGTGGATGTATGGAATAGTCTTCCAGCAGAATTGGTAGAGGTTAATACAGTGAAGGAGTTTAAGCATGCATGGGATAGGTATAAGGCTATCCTAGATATAAGATAAGGCCAGGGACTAATGAAAGTATTACTTTACTGAGAGGGTAGTGGATGTATGGAATAGTCTTCCAGTAGAAGTGGTAGAGGTTAATACAGTGAAGGAGTTTAAGCATGCATGGGATAGGTATAAGGCTATCCTAGATATAAGATAAGGCCAGGGACTAATGAAAGTATTACATTACTGAGAGGGTAGTGGATGTATGGAATAGTCTTCCAGTAGAAGTGGTAGAGGTTAATACAGTGAAGGAGTGTAAGCATGCGTGGGATAGGTATAAGGCTATCCTAGATATAAGATAAGGCCAGGGACTAATGAAAGTATTACTTTACTGAGAGGGTAGTGGATGTATGGAATAGTTTTCCAGTAGAAGTGGTAGAGGTTAATACAGTGAAGGAGTTTAAGCATGCATGGGATAGGTATAAGGCTATCCTACATATAAGATAAGACCAGGGACTAATGAAAGTATTACTTTACTGAGAGGGTAGTGGATGTATGGAATAGTCTTCCAGTAGAAGTGGTAGAGGTTAATACAGTGATGGAGTTTAAGCATGCGTGGGATAGGTATAAGGCTATCCTAGATATAAGATAAGGCCAGGGACTAATGAAAGTATTACTTTACTGAGAGGGTAGTGGATGTATGGAATAGTCTTCCAGTAGAAGTGGTAGAGGTTAATACAGTGAAGGAGTTTAAGCATGCATGGGATAGGTATAAGGCTATCCTAGATATAAGATAAGGCCAGTGACTAATGAAAGTATTACATTACTGAGAGAGTAGTGGATGCATGGAATAGTCTTCCAGTAGAAGTGGTAAAGGTTAATACAGTGAAGGAGTTTAAGCATGCGTGGGATAGGTATAAGGCTATCCTACATATAAGATAAGACCAGGGACTAATAAAAGTATTACCGTATTTATCGGCGTATAACACGCGCCGGCGTATAACACGCACCTAATTTTAAGAAGGAAATTTCAGGAAAAAAAACTTAAGAACTTAAATTAAGAACTTTGAAGCCCAATATGCCATTTTAATATGCCAGGATATTGCCCCCAATATGCCATTTTAATATGCCAGATATTGCCCCAATATGCCATTTAATATGCCCCCAATATGCAGGATATTGCCCCCAATATGCCATTTAATATGCCAGATATTGCCCCAATATGCCATTTAATATGCCCCCAATATGCAGGATATTGCCCCAATATGCCATTTAATATGCAGGATATTGCCCCCAATATGCCATTTTAATATGCCAGATATTGCCCCAATATGCCATTTAATATGCAGGATATTGCCCCAATATGCCATTTAATATGCAGGATATTGCCCCCAATATGCCATTTATTATGCCAGGATATTGCCCCCAATATGCCATTTAATATGACCCCAATATGCCAGGATATTGCCCCTTAGTATGCTCGTTATGCCACCCTCCTCCCCCTTCCCCAGACCCCAGTACTTACCTCGTTCCTGCTCTGTCCCCCGGTGCTCTGAAGCTGCGTGGCTGTGAGGGAAGCGTTGTGAGCTCCTCTCCAGCCGCGCGGTCAATAAAGTTTGTTTTAAAAAAAACACACTTTATTGACCGCGCGGCTGGAGGGGAGCTCACAACGCTTCCCTCACAGCCACGCAGCTTCAGAGCACCGGGGGACAGAGCAGGAACGAGGTAAGTTTTAGATTTTTTTTCTTTTTCGGCGTATAACACGCACACACTATTTTCTCCCTATTTTCAGGGAGAAAAAGTGCGTGTTATACGCCGATAAATACGGTACTTTACTGAGAGGGTAGTGGATGTATGGAATAGTCTTCCAGCAGAATTGGTAGAGGTTAATACAGTGAAGGAGTTTAAGCATGAGTGGGATAGGTATAAGGCTATCCTAGATATAAGATAAGGCCAGGGACTAATGAAAGTATTACTTTACTGAGAGGGTAGTGGATGTATGGAATAGTCTTCCAGCAGAATTGGTAGAGGTTAATACAGTGAAGGAGTTTAAGCATGCATGGGATAGGTATAAGGCTATCCTAGATATAAGATAAGGCCAGGGACTAATGAAAGTATTACTTTACTGAGAGGGTAGTGGATGTATGGAATAGTCTTATTTTATACTTTTGATTGGGTAACTAAAATAATAGATCAGGGTGGTGCAGTAGACATTGCTTACCTAGATTTCAGTAAGGCTTTTGACACTGTCGCACATAGAAGGCTTATCAATAAACTGCAATCTTTGAGTTTGGATTTCAATATTGTTGAATGGATTAGACAATGGCTGAGTGACAGGCAACAGAGGGTTGTAGTCAATGGGGTATATTCAATGCAAGGTCTTGTTACTAGTGGGGTACCTCAGGGATCTGTTCTTGGACCCATTCTCTTTAATATTTTTATTAGCGATATTGCAGAAGGTCTTGTTGGCAAAGTATGTATTTTTGCTGATGATACAAAGATTTGCAGCAGGGTTGATATTCATGGAGGGATAAGCCAAATGGCAAATGATTTGGATAAACTAGAAAAATGGTCAGAGCAGTGGCAACTGGCATTTAATGTGGACAAGTGCAAGATTATGCACCTTGGGCGTAAAAACCCAAAAGCAGAATATAGACTATTTGGTACAGTCCTAACCTCAACATCTGAGGAAAGGGATTTAGGAGTAATAATTTCAGAGGACTTGAAGGTAGGTAGGCAATGCAATAGAGCAGCAGGAAATGCTAGCAGAATGCTTGGTTGCATAGGGAGAGGTATTAGCAGTAGGAAGAGGGAAGTGCTCATGCCATTGTACAGAGCACTGGTGAGACCTCACTTGGAGTATTGTACGCAGTACTGGAGACCGTATCTCCAGAAGGATATTGATACTTTGGAGAGAGTTCAGAGAAGGGCTACTAAACTGGTTCATGGGTTGAAGGAAAAAACTTACCAGGAAAGGTTAAAGCATCTTAACATGTATAGCTTGGAGGAAAGACGTAACAGGGGGGATATGATAGAAACATTTAAATACATAAAGGCAATCAACACAGTAAAGGAAGAGAGTATATTTAAAAGAAGAAAAACTACCACAACTAGAGGACATAGTCTTAAATTAGAGGGGCAACGATTTAAAAGTAATATCGGAAGTATTACTTTACTGAGAGGGTAGTGGATGTATGGAATAGCCTGCCAGCAGAAGTGGTAAAGGGTAAACACAGTCAAGGATTTTAAGCATGCGTGGGATAGACACAAGGCTATCCTAGCTATAAGACCGAGAACGGGGGACTAATAAAAGTACTCCAAAAAAAAAAAAAAAAAATTGGGCAGACTAGATGGACCGAATGGTTCTTATCTGCCGACACATTCTATGTTTCTATTCTATGTTTCTATGTCTTCCAGTAGAAGTGGTAGAGGTTAATACAGTGAAGGAGTTTAAGCATGCATGGGATAGGTATAAGGCTATCCTAGATATAAGATAAGGTCAGTTACTAATGAAAGTATTACATTACTGAGAGGGTAGTGGATGTATGGAATAGTCTCCCAGTAGAAGTGGTAGAGGTTAATACAGTAAAGGAGTTTAAGCATGCATGGGATAGGTATACGGCTATCCTACATATAAGATAAGACCAGGGACTAATAAAAGTATTACTTTACTGAGAGGGTAGTGGATGTATGGAATAGTCTTCCAGCAGAATTGGTAGAGGTTAATACAGTGAAGGAGTTTAAGCATGCATGGGATAGGTATAAGGCTATCCTAGATCTAAGATAAGGCCAGGGACTAATGAAAGTATTACTTTACTGAGAGGGTAGTGGATGTATGGAATAGTCTTCCAGTAGAAGTGGTAGAGGTTAATACAGTGAAGGAGTTTAAGCATGCATGGGATAGGTATAAGGCTATCCTAGATATAAGATAAGGCCAGGGACTAATGAAAGTATTACTTTACTGAGAGGGTAGTGGATGTATGGAATAGTCTTCCAGTAGAAGTGGTAGAGGTTAACACAGTGAAGGAGTATGCATCGGAAAATGCTATCCTAGATTTAAGGCCAGGAACTAATGACAGTACCCAGATTTTTTTTAAACATTTATATAATTTCAAATGTGGCAGACACTGGGCAGACTGGACACATTCTATGTCCCTGCTGATTAGACCATTTTTGATTTGCTCTTAGTAAATAATCCCAGCATAGATAAAATACTGCAGAGATAGCAGTGACGTGTATACCCTGCTCCATCTAAAAGACACCAAGAGAGAGTGAATCAGTCTTACAGAGGTGTACAATGATTTCATGTGACAGCACAGGAGGGGATGTAATCATCTGGGATCACTCACGGTGCAGGGGTCTCCATTTGGAGATTCCACATATTGTCTGTTGTTATGACAACAAGGATTCGTGGAGGTGACATGTCCGTGGTCCTGAAGGGGAACGAAAGGGAGTTGATCCAGCTGATTGCAACCGGACAGACTGACTCATTGGAGAATGACCAGGATCTGGGGTTTTACATATTCTACTACTTTTCTCTGCACTGGAGTAACGGCTAATGATAATCTATGGAAACACTGGAGGGACGGTATCAGCTAAACATTATTATTACTGTGAATGTAGAGAATAAAAAAAAAATATTCAAAATGATCTATACATTGTATTAGCAAAACTGAAACAAATGTCTATATTAAGAGAAAAATGTGTTTTAAATGTATCTGTGGAGTCTCCCGCTTATGACATCACCCGTGGCATGGTATGCAAATTACACATTTCCCATTGCAAAGCAGTTCATTTGCATACCGTGCCACAGGTGATGTCATAAGCAGGATACTCCACAGACACATGTAAAACGCATTTTTCTCCTAATTTAGGTATTTGCTTGCAGTTTTGCTAACACAATGTATAGATCAATTTCAATCATCTACATGCGCAGTACAAACTATGTATAGGGGATCCAGTCCCTTCAATCATAACAATGCTGTTGCCATATTTACTCAGCTTCAAACTGTCATCACAGTGATACAATGTAGACAATTACATCAATCTTCCTGACAACCCACTGAAGTGTAAATAACTGGTTTTATTAGACAAGATTAAATTAATTTGCTGAATTTATTCGGTGGCAATTGGAGTCATTTTTTGGGGGGGATACAATGAGTATCATTATTACTTTCCCCTCATGTCCTGTGGATGTTTATATTTATCTATGTCTTTTATGATTTTTTTTTATGGTGGTTATACTTTGTGGAATGTGGAAGTGTTTCTTGTTATGAGGTCTTGTCATGGACCTCTGGAGGTAATAATAATAATAATTTGAGATTTGCTTCATAGCACTCTCCCCGTGAGACTCCAAGCACACCTGTTTATTACCATACCATATAAGACGGAGCGTACTGTGTCTAACTACAGCTTTGACTAAGAGCTTCTGCTCCAAATGTGTAAGGCCTGGAAAGTCATCACCCCGCTGTATAAATGTATTTATTTGGAAGAGGTCTCTTGTGACTCATTCCCCCTGGCAGTGGAGTTCTCTTCATTTGAGCAGTAGTGTATCTTCCACAAGGCAAACAAGGCACTCGCCTAGGGCAGCACTTTGCCAGAGGGTGTTAAAGCACACTTCTGGTGCTTCAAACATTTTCTCTCCCTCCTTCACCGTTCAGCAAGCTTTAGCTCCTTCCAATTAAGCGGGGTGATGGGGGCATGTAATGGATGTGGTGGGGGTATGTAATGAGTGTGATGATGGCATGTAATGGGGTGATGGGGCATTTAGTGGGTATGCAATGTGGGTGATGGGGGCATGTAATGGGGTGATTGGGCATTTAATGTGTGTGCAATGTGAGTGATGGGGCATGTAATGGGGTGATGGGGCATGTTGTGGGTGTGCAACGTGGGTGATGCGGCATGTCGTAGGTGTGCAACATGGGGGGGGGGGTGCCTGAATTTTGTCTGCCTAGGGCAGCACAAAACCAAGATACACCACTGCATCTGAGTTGTACCTCATGATCTCTTGCTTTAAAACTAATCCCCATTATGTAGCTTTCTCAATCTCAGAAATCACATAGCTATTCAGCATTATCATTCTACAGGCTGTGCTGCAAATGCCATAAGAAAGGGAGGATCTGGTGACTATGTAGTATTTACTATCTAGTATTTTCCCCAGAAAGTCAGGATAATCTTATTTTAATTCATGCATCTCTTCAAAAAACCTGTTATGGGAAATTCTTTTAGGAAATCTACAGAGTCTGAAAATGAATATTATTTTAGATAAGTATTGCATCAAGTAAATTAACGATTAAACGATTTGTTCCTCAGCTTTTTTTTTTTACATTTTTTACTGCCCCTATGGCAACAGGTCCGTCTGTCTCTCCAAGCCCCTCCTTATTGGAATGTCAGTGAATTTAGAAGCCCCGGAGTAATCTTTTTCAATGTGAAGCTACAGGAGATCTGTAGATTGTTTCACAGTGAAAATAAGTGCATTCGCCATATATGGAACACGTGTACAACATACACACATGCTCCTTTGACCAAATCCGTCTCTGGAGAGCATTCTCGTTCATAGTGAATGAAGGGGTTGCGCAGATCCGTATGAGCTGATTAATGAAGGCAGTTCATTATGCTAAACATGCAAATTATCTATAACTGAGTTAAGATCTTGGACTGTTCCAGCATTCACAATATCTCCAGCACTTCTATAACTCATGGCTAATTGGCCTCTGTGTCTAATTTATGGATATGGGCATCGAGCCTTATTATATTACCTGTAAGCAATTTGTACAATTAAATCCTGTAATGCAGTAAATGGGGAATAGGAAGTCTACTGATTAAAATGCCTGTATCATTCCTTCCAAATCGCATACAATGCTGTGGGGAAGGAGTGGGATAGAAATGCAGCAAAGCATAAAGACCGATGTAAAGGGAATATAATATCAAAAAAATACAGGTTGGCAGACACATCTAAAATTGATTGATGGCATACAATACCACACATCTCTGTTTTATAACTACAAATGTTCTATTGTGGTGTAAGGTATACAATGACATGAGATAAATGAGATCATTCTATAGACCCAATTCTTCTATCAATCTATGCATTTGAGTCCAAATCTGCAATGTAATCGTTCTCTCCATTCACCGTATTAAATTATTATAGTATTAAAAATATTTAGGTGAAAGAGTCCATGAAATAGAACAATACAAATAAAGTACCTTATTGAGCCCTCTATACTCCTTGTAGCTCTCTCAGGGGACGGACATGTTGTTTAGAATCTTGGGTGAGATCTTTCTCCATATGGTCCAAGATGAAGCTTTGAGCCAAGATTCTAAACATGTCCACCCCCTGATAGCGCCATATGGAGCAAAGAGGGCTCAATTTTTATTTTGCACAACAGTTGTCCTATACAGGGACGATTCCAAGTACTTTAATTTCTGCATGTGTGTACACGTCTAAATACATGTAAAATGCACTTCTTTTTCTACTTTAACACAATTTACTGTTCTCCTGCCCTTTTACAATGAAACGTAAAAGTTCAGTGACATCCAATAGGAAGGGTTGGGAGAGATGGGTCGGACTGTTGCTATGGTGACAGTAATACCATTATTACCGGTATACCTTATTTGGCATTTTTAGGCGATATGGAGAGCATAGAAACATAGAAACATGGAATGTGTCGGCAGATAAGAACCATTCGGTCCATCTAGTCTGCCCAATTTTTTTTGAGTACTTTTATTAGTCCCCCATTCCCGGTCTTATAGCTAGGATAGCCTTGTGTCTATCCCACGCATGCTTAAAATCCTTGACTGTGTTTACCTCTATCACTTCTGCTGGCAGGCTATTCCATACACCCACTACCCTCTCAGTAATGTAATACTTCCTGATATTACCTTTAAATTGTTGCCCCTCTAATTTAAGACTATGTTCTCTAGTTGTGGTAGTTTTTCTTCATTTAAATATACTCTCTTCCTTTACTGTGTTGATTCCCTTTATGTATATAAATGTTTCTATCATATCCCCCCTGTTACGTCTTTCCTCCAAGCTATACATGTTAAGATGCTTTAACCTTTCCTGGTAAGTTTCATCCTTCAACCCATGAACCAGTTTAGTAGCCCAAAACCCTGTTTCTTTTACTTTAAATCATGCAGGGCTTATCTAAAAATATCTGTTTTTGTTATCTAAAAAAGGGATCTAACATCTCAATACACATTTAGAAGCAGTTTTTTTTTTCTCTATCTGTTTTCTCCCCTTGAGGGATACATACTCTCCGTATGGCCTCCCTTGAGCTGCCGGTCTTGCTGCATAGTAATAGTTTTTAAAGTCATCCATCCATACTTCAGCTATGCGCTTGGTGTTTCTGTAGAGTGACAGGAAAAGAGATTGAGATTAGCAATTATGTTTGTCTTGCAAGTAGGCCTCCATTTGCAAATTCCTGATAACCGTGCATCTCAGGTACATCTCAGGAGAGAGAGAGATGTTTCCTCTAGTCTCCCCCCCCCCCCCCCCCCCCCCTGTAAACACTGTCTAAAATCCATTTCTGCTCCTGATAAGTAAACCTTATTTACTGACAGAAGGGTCTGTGGCACACAGGAGGGAGTCCAGCCCCACTGAAAAAAAATAAATTCATTAAAATGGAAATAAGATGTTGTACAGTCCGGTGGTGTTGCACTGCTGCAATATGACTCATGTCATTCTAAGAGGGGCAAAAAGAGAATTAAATAAAATTTTTCCTATTTATGTCAAGATCCGGTGTATTGCAACAGCAGCCTTTCATTTCCAGAAAGATTACCTTTTAGTAGCAGCAATTGTGTTGCCAATAGATAATTATACACTGGGTTCAGACAGACCACGGAGCTGAGAGGGGGTGCTATAGAGTGCTGTCTGGTATACAGGCAGAGAAGCTGGTCATTCACATACTGGCTACATTCCTTGGACCACAGGGGCAGATAGAAACTACAACAGCAGCACAAATATATTAGTGATTTACTAAGGCGTCTCTCTCTCTCTCTCTCTCTCTCTCTCTCTCTTCTCTCTCTCTCTCTCTCTCTCTCTCTCTCTCTCTCTCTCTCTCTCTCTCTCTCTCTCTCTCTCTCTCTCCTCTATATAACTTCTGTCTGGGAGCGGACATGTTAGTCTCTGGGGGCGGACATGTTTAGTCTCTGGGGGCGGACATGTTTAGTCTCTGGGGGCGGACATGTTTAGACTCTGAGGGCGGACATGTTAAGCGTCTGGGAGCGGACATGTTTAGCGTCTGGGAGCGGACATGTTTAGCGTCTGGGAGTGGACATGTTCAGCGTCTGGGGCGGACATGTTTAGAGTCTGGGGGCGGACATGTTTAGCGTCTGGGGGCGGACATGTTTAGCGTCTGGGGGCGGACATGTTTAGCGTCTGGGGCGGACATGTTTAGCGTCTGGGAGCGGACATGTTTAGTGTCTGGGGGAGGACATGTTTAGCGTCTGGGGGCGGACATGTTTAGTGTCTGGCGGGCGGACATGTTTAGTGTCTGGGGGAGGACAAGTTTAGTGTGGGGGGGGCGGACATGTTTAGCGTCTGGGGCCGGACATGTTTAGTCTCTGGGGCCGGACATGTTTAGTGTCTGGGGGAGGACATGTTTAGTGTCTGGGAGCGGACATGTTTAGTGTGGGGGGGGCGGACATGTTTAGTCTCTGGGGCCGGACATGTTTAGTGTGGGGGGGCGGACATGTTTAGTGTCTGGGAGCGGACATGTTTAGCCTCTGGGAGCGGACATGTTTAGTGTCTGGGAGCGGACATGTTTAGCGTCTGGGGGCGGACATGTTTAGCGTCTGGGAGCGGACATGTTTAGAGTCTGGGAGCGGACATGTTTAGAGTCTGGGAGCGGACATGTTTAGTGTCTGGGGGCGGACATGTTTAGTGTCTGGGAGCGGACATGTTTAGTGTCTGGGAGCGGACATGTTTAGTGTCTGGGAGCGGACATGTTTAGTGTCTGGGAGCGGACATGTTTAGTGTCTGGGAGCGGACATGTTTAGCGTCTGGGGGAGGACATGTTTAGCGTCTGGGAGCGGACATGTTTAGCGTCTGGGGGCGGACATGTTTAGCGTCTGGGGGCGGACATGTTTAGTGTCTGGGAGCGACATGTTTAGTGTCAGGGGGCAGACATGTTTAGTGTCTGGGAGCGGACATGTTTAGTGTCAGGGAGCGGACATGTTTAGCGTCTGGGGGCGGACATGTTTAGCATCTGGGAGCAGACATGTTTAGCGTCTGGGGGACGGACATGTTTAGCGTCTGGAAGCGGACATGTTTAGCGTCTGGGGGCGGACATGTTTAGCGTCTGGCGGCGGACATGTTTAGAGTCTGGGGGCGGACATGTTTAGCATCTGGGAGCGGACATGTTTAGCGTCTGGGGGAGGACATGTTTAGCGTCTGGGAGCGGACATGTTTAGCGTCTGGGGCAGACATGTTTAGTGTCTGGGGGAGGACATGTTTAGCGTCTGGGGGCGGACATGTTTAGTGTCTGGCGGGCGGACATGTTTAGTGTCTGGGGGAGGACAAGTTTAGTGTGGGGGGGGCGGACATGTTTAGCGTCTGGGGCCGGACATGTTTAGTCTCTGGGGCCGGACATGTTTAGTGTCTGGGGGAGGACATGTTTAGTGTCTGGGAGCGGACATGTTTAGTGTGGGGGGGGCGGACATGTTTAGTCTCTGGGGCCGGACATGTTTAGTGTGGGGGGGCGGACATGTTTATCGTCTGGGAGCGGACATGTTTAGCCTCTGGGAGCGGACATGTTTAGTGTCTGGGAGCGGACATGTTTAGCGTCTGGGGGCGGACATGTTTAGCGTCTGGGAGCGGACATGTTTAGAGTCTGGGAGCGGACATGTTTAGAGTCTGGGAGCGGACATGTTTAGTGTCTGGGGGCGGACATGTTTAGTGTCTGGGAGCGGACATGTTTAGTGTCTGGGAGCGGACATGTTTAGTGTCTGGGAGCGGACATGTTTAGTGTCTGGGAGCGGACATGTTTAGTGTCTGGGGGAGGACATGTTTAGCGTCTGGGAGCGGACATGTTTAGCGTCTGGGGGCGGACATGTTTAGCGTCTGGGGGCGGACATGTTTAGTGTCTGGGAGCGACATGTTTAGTGTCAGGGGGCAGACATGTTTAGTGTCTGGGAGCGGACATGTTTAGTGTCTGGGGGCAGACATGTTTAGTGTCTGGGAGCGGACATGTTTAGTGTCAGGGAGCGGACATGTTTAGCGTCTGGGGGCGGACATGTTTAGCATCTGGGAGCAGACATGTTTAGCATCTGGGGGACGGACATGTTTAGCGTCTGGAAGCGGACATGTTTAGCGTCTGGGGGCGGACATGTTTAGCGTCTGGCGGCGGACATGTTTAGAGTCTGGGGGCGGACATGTTTAGCATCTGGGAGCGGACATGTTTAGCGTCTGGGGGAGGACATGTTTAGCGTCTGGGGGCGGACATGTTTAGTGTCTGGCGGGCGGACATGTTTAGCGTCTGGGAGTGGACATGTTCAGCGTCTGGGGCGGACATGTTTAGAGTCTGGGGGCGGACATGTTTAGCGTCTGGGGGCGGACATGTTTAGCGTCTGGGGGCGGACATGTTTAGCGTCTGGGGGCGGACATGTTTAGCGTCTGGGGCGGACATGTTTAGCGTCTGGGAGCGGACATGTTTAGCGTCTGGGGAGGACATGTTTAGCGTCTGGGGGCGGACATGTTTAGTGTCTGGCGGGCGGACATGTTTAGCGTCTGGGGGCGGACATGTTTAGCGTCTGGGGGAGGACATGTTTAGCGTCTGGGGGCGGACATGTTTAGCGTCTGGGGGCGGACATGTTTAGCGTCTGGGGGCGGACATGTTTAGCGTCTGGGGGAGAACATGTTTAGCGTCTGGGGGCGGACATGTTTAGTGTCTGGCGGGCGGACATGTTTAGCGTCTGGGGGCGGACATGTTTAGCGTCTGGGGGAGGACATGTTTAGCGTCTGGGGGCGGACATGTTTAGCGTCTGGGGGCGGACATGTTTAGCGTCTGGGGGCGGACATGTTTAGCGTCTGGGGCGGACATGTTTAGCGTCTGGGAGCGGACATGTTTAGCGTCTGGGGGAGGACATGTTTAGCGTCTGGGGGCGGACATGTTTAGTGTCTGGCGGTGGACATGTTTAGTGTCTGGGGGCGGACATGTTTAGTGTCTGGGGGCGGACATGTTTAGTGTCTGGGGGCGGACATGTTTAGTGTCTGGGGTCGGACATGTTTAGTGTCTGGGGGAGGACATGTTTAGCGTCTGGGGGCGGACATGTTTAGCGTCTGGGGCCGGACATGTTTAGTCTCTGGGGCCGGACATGTTTAGTGTCTGGGGGAGGACATGTTTAGTGTCTGGGAGCGGACATGTTTAGTGTGGGGGGGGCGGACATGTTTAGTCTCTGGGGCCGGACATGTTTAGTGTGGGGGGGCGGACATGTTTAATGTCTGGGAGCGGACATGTTTAGCCTCTGGGGCGGACATGTTTAGCGTCTGGGAGCGGACATGTTTAGCGTCTGGGGCGGACATGTTTAGTGTCTGGGAGCGGACATGTTTAGCGTCTGGGGGACGGACATGTTTAGCGTCTGGGGCGGACATGTTTAGTCTCTGGGGCCGGACATGTTTAGTCTCTGGGGCCGGACATGTTTAGTGTCTGGGAGCGGACATGTTTAGTGTGGGGGGGCGGACTTGTTTAGTGTCTGGGAGCGGACATGTTTAGTGGCTGGGAGCGGACATGTTTAGTCTCTGGGGCCGGACATGTTTAGTGTGGGGGGGCGGACTTGTTTAGTGTCTGGGAGCGGACATGTTTAGTGGCTGGGAGCGGACATGTTTAGTGTGGGGGGGCGGACTTGTTTAGTGTCTGGGAGCGGACATGTTTAGTGGCTGGGAGCGGACATGTTTAGTCTCTGGGGCCGGACATGTTTAGTGTCTGGGAGCGGACATGTTTAGTGTCTGGGAGCGGACATGTTTAGCCTCTGGGAGCGGACATGTTTAGTGTCTGGGAGCGGACATGTTTAGTGTCTGGGAGCGGACATGTTTAGCGTCTGGGAGCGGACATGTTTAGCGTCTGGGGGCGGACATGTTTAGTGTCTGGGAGCGGACATGTTTAGTGTCAGGGGGCAGACATGTTTAGTGTCTGGGAGCGGACATGTTTAGTGTCTGTTGGCAGACATGTTTAGTGTCTGGGGGCGGACATGTTTAGTGTCTGGGAGCGGACATGTTTAGTGTCTGGGAGGGGACATGTTTACTGTCTGGGAGCGGACATGTGTAGTGTCTGGGGGAGGACATGTTTAGCGTCTGGGAGCGGACATGTTTAGCGTCTGGGGGCGGACATGTTTAGCGTCTGGGGGCGGACATGTTTAGTGTCTGGGAGCGACATGTTTAGTGTCAGGGGGCGGACATGTTTAGTGTCTGGGAGCGGACATGTTTAGTGTCAGGGGGCAGACATGTTTAGTGTCTGGGAGCGGACATGTTTAGTGTCTGTTGGCAGACATGTTTAGTGTCTGGGAGCGGACATGTTTAGTGTCAGGGAGCGGACATGTTTAGCGTCTGGGGGCGGACATGTTTAGCATCTGGGAGCGGACATGTTTAGAACAAGATTCTAAATACCCTCCCACCAGAGGGTTCAATAAGGTAGTTTATTTGTATTATTTCATTAAAGCATTGATGCAATTTTTCAATCAAACAACTTTTTTTGTTGACATTCTCTATCTATTTGTCATTTTCCATTCCCCCCCCCCCCCCCTATATGCACCGTGATTAATACAGCACAGGTGTCAATCTATAGACCCTCCCCCCCCCCCCCCCAGCTCTGGAGAACTACATCTCACTGACTATCCTCCCAGCATCTTAGTTTATTGAGCATTAAGGGAGAGGTAGGCCAAAGGAATCCCGGTATGCTACGTCTGCTATAGAGGGAGCACAACATGGATCCAGTTTGAGGCTCAGTTGCAAATTATTCAACCCTGTCGCCTGTAACCAAACGTGTACACTGGTGCATCCTTTTCATATGACAGGGCAGCTATCAAGAAGTGACTCCTTCTTGATCAGCAGTTCAATTATGTTGAAGAAATATTCATTTGGTGCTAACCTCTTCTGGTTATTTAGCTAATTACTTGCATGATCATCACCAGATCCAGATTTGCTGCGGGTTTCTCCTAATTTAATGCAATGTTTTCGAAGGCCACGAACAGCAAAACAAAAAAATAATGATTTTCAAATCTTTTTTGTTTTTGTTTTTATATGGCATATGCCTGCAGGGGCAAGCCAGCCGTGCAGGATAAAGCTGCTGGAATACTACACTTGTGAAGAGGAAATGTGTATGCAAATCAGCATCTACTCATTACGTTTGCACCTTCTGTTCCGTCATTTTTTTGTTGTTGGGAAAGTTAATTCTTGCCGGATGGAGTAAAAATGCAGAGAACTTTGTGCATTAAAAGCAGAAATGAGAATTGGGCCCATTCCAAAATATGGTGTATTTTAACTCCTTGTAGATATAAAAATGGGGAATAATGCCAGGAAGGGGTTTAATAACACAATAAAAATACTTTATATGTTCATCCTACATAAGGATTAAGAATCCCCTATATGCAAAAGCATCTGGAAGTTAAAAAAAGAAACCAAAATATTGAGTAATTGTATTTTTTTATTATGCATCCCACCTAAGTGTCCATATTTAAGAGGGACAGTTCTCATTTTTCACCTAAAATGCCTGTCAATCAGAGCTCCACAGCACTGAAACCCACAATACATACTAAAATAGTAATTTAGGTTGAAAAAAAAGACTTACCGGTGCCTGAAATGATTCTTCCAAATATTAATGCATATTAATGTGCTTTCAAAGTACTTTAAAATGCATGTCTTACATTTTGCATTGCTTAAAATATAAAATACTTGCAACTTGATGAAATTGTGAAATTACAGCAGCTTGCAAAAAACAGGACTGCCCACACTAGATAAGTAAAAGTCATTTCTTTTCTTTTTTTTTTGCTGCAGGAACCAATGAGAATAATTTCATGCAAATGAATGGAATATCCTGTCTCTCTGGTGATGTCATTAGACAATGTGTTGCACTGTTAAGAGATGCTACTGGGTACAAGAGCAAGGTCACTCAGAGTCCACACAATGTATTAATTTCCAAGAGCCCAGGAAATGACTAAATGAAACAAAACTTTATATACCCAGAATCTATATAATCAGTGCTGCCGCACCTGCAATAAACATGCAGAGTAATTACTGGGGGAGGGCTTGAGTTAAATATTGAAAATGTTATTTATGCAGAATGCCTGCATCAAATCACACTGGGGAAAAAAGCCTGTGCATTATACAAGCAGTAATCTTCATCTTGCACCAAAGTGAGTTTGGGGACTAGACTGTCCCTTTAAGTCCATCAAGTTCAACCCTTCTACCTATCATTCCAGCTTTTGATCAAAAAGAAGGTAAAAACCCCTAAGGAAGCTATTTCGGATTTGGCCTTCTAGGGGGGGGGGAATTCCTTCTTGACTCCAAAGGGCAATCAGATTTCTCCTCTATTATTAATGTTTATTCTATTATTAATAGCCCAGTATGTCCTGCTTTAAAAAAAAAAAAAAAAAATGCCTTTTTTTCAATCTAATAAATGACATCATTCCAAGTTCTTTTGTAAACATTACGATTACATGGTACCTACTTTATATACGTATTAACATTGCCCTCTGGAAAGACATAAGGATGCTTCTTCCGAAAGACATGTCCGACTCGGCTACAGGGTATTATTTCCAAATTTCCTCCACACATCCACACGCGGAATGAGATTTCTGGAAGACATCAAGTGTAGCCCGTGCCTTAGTCCTTTTAGATAAGTCGGGGGGGGGGGGGGGGGGGGGGAATCAGTTTACCCTCTACTGTGGATTAAAGGGAAACTCTAATCAGAATTAATGGAACTTGCAAGTCAGTGAAGCAGATCCGTGCTGACAGATAGGGACTCCTTATCTTCTTCGAGAAATATAAATTTGCCTTATGTGAAAAACATCGTTTTGACAATCAGAAGTGAGACAGTCTTTTGAAAAAAAAAATATATATATATATATATATATATTAAGGGAAATATTGGTTAAAATCTAAGCCTCTGGGATACATAGTGTAGAAATATGATACACATAATTCTGAAAAGAGCTGTTTAGATTAAATGTGTCCAGTTACTATTGGGGGGATATAAAAGAAGCCACATAGGAGTTGCTGTATAATCCTGGCGATATCCCTGTGTTCGCCTATGTCTAATGTATGGCGGCGGGGCCCCAAGGTCACAGTTGCACCAATGGAACTTAAGTTG
Organism: Pelodytes ibericus; assembly: GCA_036172795.1. Lineage (NCBI taxonomy): Eukaryota > Metazoa > Chordata > Amphibia > Anura > Pelodytidae > Pelodytes > Pelodytes ibericus. The sequence continues at coordinate 15,452,196 of CM069862.1, forward strand.
GCGGGAATATTTATACGTCACTCCCAATGTTTCTGTTGTAATAACTAAACATCGTTACTAAAGACGGCAACATTTTTAAAAGGCCTACTGGGGACAATTGGTGGCAGGAGAGAGGGAACAAAATGGAGGAGGGGAGAGAATAGAAATAGTGAAAAGTAAAATTAACATACAGAATGCAAATCTAGAAGACTGCCTATTTAGGGAGACATCGATATGCCTTTTATTTATTTATTTTTAAGACAAAAAAGATAACTGTTGTAAATTGAAATAGTGTGTCAAGTTTAGACATTTTAAAACAAATCAAAATAAATGTAATACAATAATACAAAAGCTTGTTGAGACATCTTATGTAAAACCTACTGAGATTATCATGTTACTGTAGAAATGTGGGTGCTATCATTAGCCATTACTGTGGAATCAGCCTCTGCATGTTGTGATGTTATGCAGTAAAGAGTGGCTGTGGGAGATCGTTACAATGCTATAATTTTGCTACAATTTCCAATAATAAATTAAATCTGCAGCGAGCGGAAGATGCTGTAAGACACGATTAAATAATCTGCATATTTTTTAACATGAAAACGTGTGTTGGGCTTGGGTTTTTCAGGCAGTGATATCGAAAGAGATGAAAAGATTGGGAAAAAAAGGTACAAATAAATAGCTTGCTTACAGCAAAGGATATTAGAAGTGACTTACTACAATCGGATGTTGGGATATTTTGCAATAAAGTATATTGCAATTTATCTATTTTCAACTCGTGCATAAAAACCCCCCCAAAACGAATTAAACTTGTTTTCTTTGATGTGCTAATTAGAGTGTTTATCTTAGAGGAGTAGCGGGTTCTTACTCGTGTATTAGCACCCGCTCAACTAGCAGATTTAAGAAACGGGGGAGGGGAGGGGGGAGAGTAGGAGGTGTCTGCCTGCCAGGGGCTTAACATTTAATCAGTAGAATATTGACTGTGTAGACACACATCACACGATAACACATCCATATTAGACTTTTATATCCCAAAGGAGGACACATTCATTTGATGAGTCAATGTATTATCTGAGAGAGAGAGAGGGAGAGGGAGAGGGAGAGGGAGAGGGAGAGAAGAATGCAAAATAGAAAACTGATTAAACTGATTCGTATATTCTGCCTGCTCCATAAACTAATTTGTCAATCTCAATATGTCTGACAGTTTTGACGGGGAAGGCATATTGCACCATTCTCTTTAGGCTGGGGACAGGCAAACGGTGTGTCAAGCATGCAATATTCTCATTCCTTGCAATATATTTGTTCACCTTCTACTCTTAAATAAGGCACTCAGACTGCTTTATTTTTAAACCCTCTGAGATTCAACTCAGAAAGACAGTTTTATTGGTTCTTTAATCAGCACATCAGTTTTCAGCGGAATACTATATATATATATATTCTACCGTTCAAAAGTTTGGTTTCTGAAAGAAAAAAATGGATCAGAAACAGTGTCAATTTTGTTAATGTTGTAAATTACTATTGTAGCTGGAAACGACTTGATTTTTAATGGTGTGTGTGTGTATATAATTCAAAATAAAAGTGCGCTCACGGGTCTTAAAGGTATCACAGATGGATAGAGGGTTGATTGTAAGCCCAAAATGTTGATTGTTGTGACTGCATGAGTGATTAAATCAACCTTTTTTGAAACTGTTGAGACCCATGAGTGATTTATATTTTGAATTATATATATGAACGTCGAACTGCGCCGGCCACATTCTATCATTTACTTGATCATCGGAAGGCTGCGTTTGGATATATATATATATATATATATATATATATATATATCTATATATATATAAAGTACAAAGCTGAAAACTGTTGTGCTGATTAAAGAACCTATAAAACTGTCCTTCTGTAGAATCTAAATCAATATGTGTAACCTTGTCAGTGTCTTGACTGTATTTCCTACTCATTTCGCAACTCATCTGAGTTATGTTTTCAGGGAAAACAAGGACATTTCCACGTTTGAACAGTAGTGAACATGCAGGGGGCAACAGCCTCCCAGGCCCTAGTTTAATTAAGAAGAATAGCTGATGAATAGCTGCCTCTGTAATGATAGATCCTATCTGAAAGGGCGCCTATAAACATGTGTTACTACAATCCCCTAAAAAAACTACCACCCTGAGCCATTGGGAGATACCAAAACCTTGCTCTAGTGGGACCAAAGCATAGGAGAAGATCAAGGTCAGTCGGACCCGCTACACTACCTTACTATCAGTTCAACAAACTTTATTAGAATTGCAAGCAGAAAACAATATTGGATGTAAAAGGCTCATATTACATTAAGTAAGCCTCCCAATTGACCTAGTTTGCGCGGGACTGTCTTGATTTTAGGACTGTCCCACCAAGGTCTACTTTTGTCCCGCTTTTCGGGGAGGGGGGGGACCTTGGAAGGACAGTGGGATACAGAGCTGCGGTACATATCCCATTTTCTTTTCTCTGGGACACCAGAGAATCCATACTGTGCATGCGTAGTTGCACTGGCAGTCTGAGTGACCGCATGCGCAATATCGCTGACCACCAGCCTTCCAAGCTCCGCCTCCCAGCATGCCGATTCCCCGCGGAGGCCGGAGTTAGGAGGCATGATGGAGCTGACTCCCAGACAAGAGACGGACACCTCCGTCCTGTCCCACAGCCCCTGTTAGTAATACTCCTTTGACAGCTAGGCCTCGATACTGAAAATAAACAGGACGTTATTTGCGAGCACTTTCCTCCTCAGCAGTAAATTCTGTTTGAGAAAAGTTTAGACTCGAGCAAGTTTTACGATGTGATCACAGTAAACCGGTTTGTAAAATTTCCCATTCCTGGCAATGAATAACGCTCGTGTCAGGCAGAACCTGAGCCAGTGAAAATTGCATCAATCACAGTCGTCACCATACATTTGTGATGATGTTAACAGCGCTGGCTTCGATGTCAGCGTGTAGATTGTATTGTTTAATAGAAAGTGTCAGCATCTAAACTATCGGCTTGTTCTGGTGCATTCATGCAAGGTTTCTTGTCCTGACTCAATACTTGTTCTGTCTCACAGTAATTTCAATCGTTTTTCCTGCTGTTCTACCACAGACCCAAAGTGATCTCTAATTTTTTTTTTCCATCTCATTAAATCTTCAAGGTTTTTAAAAAAAAAAAAAATTGAAGAGTAAAGTTGATATCGCCAACTCACGCAAGTCAGGCCACGTCTTTCGGCAGGATAAAAAATAAAAAAAATCTTTATTGCAAATGCAGCGAATGTTAAAACAAACAGTCTTATCAAAAAGGCCACGGAGAGCAAACACTGAACCATATGAGCGAACAGGCATGGCATGCAAAAAAAGCTTTCAGCATTCGCTGTCCAGAGCACCGCGGCGGTCTTTCATCTGCGCAAAGAATTTTTTTTTTTACTACAACCAGCCAGTCAACAATTGCCTGATTTCTGTGAGTGCCGATATCAGCTTCACTCCTTGTACCCTTTGCCCTGCTGTGGAACCTGTCCTATTCCCTGCCTTGTATCCCATGCCCTGCTGTGGAACCTGTCCTGTTCCCTGCCTTGTATCCTGTGCCCTGCTGTAGAACCTGTCCTGTTCCCTGCCTTGTATCCTGTACCATGCTGTGGAACCTGTCCTGTTCCCTGCCTTGTATCCCATGCCCTGCTGTGGAACCTGTCCTGTTCCCTGCCTTGTATCCTGTGCCCTGCTGTAGAACCTGTCCTGTTCCCTGCCTTGTATCCTGTACCCTGCTGTGGAACCTGTCCTGTTCCCTGCCTTGTATCCCATGCCCTGCTGTGGAACCTGTCCTGTTCCCTATCTTGTATCCCATGCCCTGCTGTGGAACCTGTCCTATTCCCTGCCTTGTATCCCATGCCCTGCTGTGGAACCTGTCCTGTTCCCAGCCTTGTATCCCATGCCCTGCTGTGGAACCTGTCCTGTTCCCTGTCTTGTATCCCATGCCCTTCTGTGGAACCTGTCCTATTCCCTGCCTTGTATCCCATGCCCTGCTGTGGAACCTGTCCTGTTCCCTGCCTTGTATCCCATGCCCTGCTGTGGAACCTGTCCTGTTCCCTGCCTTGTATCCTGTGCCCTGCTGTGGAACCTGTCCTATTCCCTGCCTTGTATCCTGTGCCCTGCTGTGGAACCTGTCCTGTTCCCTGCCTTGTATCCCATGCCCTGCTGTAGAACCTGTCCTGTTCCCTGCCTTGTATCCTGTGCCCTGCTGTGGAACCTGTCCTGTTCCCTGCCTTGTATCCTGTGCCCTGCTGTGGAACCTGTCCTGTTCCCTGCCTTGTATCCTATGCCCTGCTGTGGAACCTGTCCTGTACTCTGTCACACCACTGACAATTCTAAATATGTTTAATTAAGTCACAAATATCATGTTTGCAGCTTCTACTGATCTTCCCACTCAGCTCTCAGCATTTGGCTGGAACCTGGGGAATTACAAAAACCATGACGCACACAGACATTACACCTCTGTATAGTACCAACTCCGGACAAAACAAATCAGCTTCCTGCGCTGGTTCAGAACTTCCTATTGATAACAAAAAGGGTGAAAATGTGTGACTGAAATTGCATTACTGGGGAGGGTCATTTCAGACTCAAAAAGTGTCAGGAAATGTAAACAGATTCCAAATGTGATTAGGTAATTGCCCTTTAAAATACTTGGACTGTGCGCACACATCGCACAGGAGACTCTGCAGAGCATTTTTTTTTCGCCAACATGTTTCCACCTTCTGACACAGAATGCGCCGTACAGACTCCTGTGCGATCCATGTGCACATAGCATGTGAGGCAGTTTAAACATTTGCAACTTATTTTAAAGGGACATGACAACTTTTTCAAGGAAGCAAGTGTTAAACAAAACATGTCCCGGGACTTAAGTAAACCCGACGTGTTCTGCTGTGTCTCTGACAGCCGAATGCGAGGGACTCTCGCTGCTAGCGCAGAGAGAGCCCCTCTTTTTTGCATGAGACCAGCAGGGGGGGACCTAGTTAAGGTCCCCCCTGCTGACCCCATGCAAAAACGAGGGAAGAATGGCAGCTTGGCAGCTGTTGGTCAGAGGATAAACTGGCGTGTACTATCAAAAGTACTATCAAAAGTACACGCCAGTTTATCCTCACACAAGGGGCAACTAACTTTTCACTTAGAAGTGAAAAAAAATGTTTATTGTCCCTTTAAATGTCCCAAAAACTTAAAACGGGCACCGGCACAACCTCAATCTACTCATTTTGGCATAGTTAGCGCAGAATCCTGAAATTAGTCGGGAGTCTGCTTTCTACATTGGCGCGTTCGCCGATTATGCCAGTATTTGGTGCAATCAGCATGTGGCCCGTATTTATACATGCCCCCCAATGTGCTTAAGGTGGCTAAAGTGAAAGTCCGAAATGAATCAGCTTCACAAACATCCGGGAAAAACTCCAGAACTATTAAAAAAATAAAAATAATGTTAACAGACACAAAAATGTGACATCCGTCTTTAATTACAGTGACATTTTCTTCTGGGTGTGGTCCTTCGCGCGCACCCCATGAAATACACGTGGTGCAGATCTGGTCATTTAGTGAATTAAAAAAAATATATATATATATAAAAAAGAATTTAAGTGATGTGGCACTACAATAATAATATTGGTAATATTGACTGTGATTAGCAGCTCAAACAAAAATAGAGTGAACATTCCCTTTAACTGCTTTAATTAGAAAAACACAACAAAGATTGTGGGGCGCTTTTTTAAACATAACACCTCTGTTGACCACACTTTGATTTAATCTACAATAAAGTGCACTTAAAAAAAAATAAAAAATAAAAAATTATTTTTAAAGTAAAGAAGGAAATTCAATAAGAAACCAACTGGGGAATTTGACAGAGGTTTCTCTCTCCCCTAAAGTTCTACAATTATAACCATGAGTTTTATTTCGATTGTAAAGTGTAAAGCTAGGAGGAGGGGAAGACAGATAAGAGAAATATAGAAATAGCTTTGGCAGAGAATACCAGATTGAATTACACAGTTATCTGGAGACTGACAAAATGTGACCACAAATACAAAATCAGAAAGGAAGCAAGCCTTTGGGGATACAATGTATTATAGTCTTATCAGTGATAGACCCAAGTTAAACTAAACTTTAGTTACAATATAGTTTCTGTAATATGGTTTAGAAAAACTGTTTAAAGAAATCAATTCCTTTTAGCACTGAGCTGTCATGCATATTCCCGATTTAAGTTCTAAAAAGGAGACTGTTGTATTGTTAAGAAAGAATGTATGCCCTAATCTGCATTTAACCCTAATGTTGGATGTGGATATTACCCTATCTTTTCACATGTATGCAAGATTTGTAATTCACTGAGGCTTATATGTATGATTTAGTTAAAAACATATTTTCAAGTGCTTTACCAGGTTTCCCCTATGACCTTTGTAAATATATTTTGGCACCAGACAAGGGTGTCCACTCACACATACTATTGACAAGCCCATTGATTTAGACACACAAACAATTTTACTAGAATGGATTCTCCCCCCAAACTGTCACTGGCCTGTCACTTTAATACTGCCCACGGGAGGTCCCAGTGGCCATTTGTTTTCCCTTTGCTGGAGAGCATTCGTTTGTGAAGCTTCCAGGAAAGCTAAAAATTGTGCGAATTGTGGCAAAAATTCAGCGATTGCTCTATTTTAAACGCTGTCTATAAACATATGGGCAATGTCATGAGGGGTTTACACCTTATCCTCCTTGTTTATGTGTGGTCAGCTAGGGAATTTCATAAAATTGTGTATCCTCGGATGGAAAAAACTGTCATCCTATACTAAACTGCTTACTCTCCAGGATTAATACCCACTCCAGGACCCGTTACATACCTCCTGTTTACTCCCTGTTTTTTTTTACGTCCCCCACTTCTGTATCTCCCTCCTTCCTGTTACTGAATGTACTAAATCGTAAAATTCACATTTTATGCTAACCTTGATTAAAAATTATGTGATATGTGGCATAATATTATTTAACGAGAGGCACAAGTGACAAGTTTAGTAGATTTAGTATGAGGCCTGACTCAGTACGAGTTATGATAAAATGGCCTGTACTTTTTAAAGTACCATCAGCCTCCAAGTTTCGTGTCCCCCGTTTTGACTGCATGTGAAAAGGAGGGTCTTTCTCGCTCTAGCAGAGAGAGATCGGCGGCACCTGACAGACCAATAGCTGATGTAAGTCCTGCGAAGTCTGAGTGGCTGAGCTAGCGACAGGTTGGGTTTGCCCCACATCATGTTCACCCTGGAAAAGGGGCACATTGTTTTTAAACTTTAGCTTCTTTTAAGTTTTTTTTCAATTCTTATACTGCCACTTTAAATAATTAAAAAAAATCTTTTTGTTTTTGTTCTTTTCATTTGACACTCTGTCTGAAATCGGACTAGAGTGAATGTTTAATGTGATTTATAAAGAAAATGTTTATTAAAGAGATACATTTAACAAAAAAAATTAACAAAGTAAAAATGATACAGATTTTTAGGGGATAAATACGTAACATTCACTTTTTAGAGCATGATACAATGTGGAACAAAAAATAATAATACTACCAAGCCAGTATTTATTAACACAATTTCAGAGATATTTATTCTCGAATGATTACATCATGTTGCATTCAAACTGTCGTTACCATAATTGATTTTTTAGTTGTGATTTAATCTGAGTCAACATCATTTTCTGTTGAAGCTCGATTAGCATTCCTGAGATTGGAAAGGACCCTAAGGTAATATATTGCTTAATGTGAACCAAAAATAACAAGTCATTTGAATTGATTTGCCTCTATTCATAAAATCAACCGCGTGATTTATGTACTTGCTATTCCTGTCCAATCTCCAGATATAGATCTCTTGGTAAATACTAATGTATTTAATGAGTTTTCATGAGATGTACGATGAATATTCAATAACTCATCTTTGTGAAAACTTTGAATAACTCTATAGTGTATGTACATTCCTCATTCTCTGATCATTTCAGTTAAAATGGATTTGGTAAGCAGGACTGTATCTTGGCCATGGACAACAAAGCCTAGGCATAAAAAGCCTCACTCTTTTTATTTTCCATGCCCGCTTCTCTGCATTTTTTTTGAGCGAGCCCGCTCCATTGTTTCCGAGCCCATCCGCTCCATTTTTTTGCCACTGCACAATGTGGCACAGACAAAAGGAGATGTTCAGCCAGGTAAGCTGGCAATGGATTGGGCGACAGAGATAGCACTGGGAAGCTGTTATGGGACAAAGTTGCCACTGTTAAGCTGTTTTGAAAAATACTTAGCACTGGGATCCTGTTTCTGCACACATATGGCACTGAGAACCTGTATGGGCACACATATGGCACTGAGAACCTGTGTGGGCACACATATGACACTGGGAATCTGTTTGGCACAGATTGGGCACTAGATACCTGTTTGGGCACAAATAGGGCACTGTGAACCTGTTTGGGCACAAAGAGGGCACTATAAACATGTGTAGACACAAAAAGGGCACTTGGAAGGTGATAGGGAACAAACAGGGCACTGGGAATCTGGGCACAAAGAGGGCACTGAGAAGGTGTTTGGGGTCAAAAAGGACATTGAGAAGGTGTTTGGGGACAACAAGGACACTGGGGGGTGTTTTGGGACAAACAGGACACTGGGAACGTGTTTGGGCACACATTTGGCACTGTGAAGGTGTTTGGGGACAAAGGGCTCACTGAAAAGGTGTTTGGGGACAAAGAAAACTGAGAAGATGTTTGGGCATACATATGACACTGTAATGGAGTTTGAGCAAAGATTTGACACTGTTAAGCTGTTTCTTGGCACTGAGGAAGGAGTTTGACAAAGGATCATAAACAGGAAGATATGTGGCCTGGACAGGAAGGATTGGGGAAATAAGGATTAGAGGGTGAGTTTAGTCAGGCCTAGGGGACCATATAAAAAACAATATATATATTAAAAACAAGTACCACAGTTCCTGCACTTAACCGTTAAAGAACATGCAATTATCACTTGCCTGGGTGTGTGAATTTGTACATATATTTATATATAAAACAGAGGGATTATACATAGATTTTGCACAGAGAAAAGGTGTTATAGCTGAGGTTAATTCAGCAACCTTAATTTGTATACATCCCGTTACTTTACCCTGAGCGATACAGAGAAAACAATGCCCAATAAGGCATTTTAAACAGCCTCACACACAGCGATCCACTTGAACGCTATCAGCAGGAAATCACCTGACATGTTCTCCGATACACTACGATCTCTGTGGAGGATGTGACACAGTTCCAAGCTGTCCACTTCTGCACTGAAAGGCACCAACGCGCCTATAACAGGGTTTGCATAGCTACAAGATTCTACACAACATGTCCGCCCCCTGTTAGGGCTAGAAGGAGCAAAGAGGACTCAATATAGTGCTTTTTTATTCTTTCATTAGAGCATTGTTATGTGATATGCCTACGTATGATGCAATATTTGAATTAAACATAAAAAAAAATTGTGCCAACAGTGGTGCCTTAAACGTGTGTTTAGTTTAAACCTCCTTGGCCATTCCCCTAGGTCCTTGGATGGAACAGTATTGGTTGGCCAGTCCCCTTGTTAGCATGTTTGCGCCGTCACCCCGTGCAGAGCCCCGTTTGCGGACTACCATCGCAAAGAACGCACTCACCGAAATTCTCTCCTCCCCAGATGTCCATGGCGGTGTCATATTTCCCTAGGTGATTGAACCAGGATTTTTCTATAACGAACAGACCTCCAGCTATGACGGGAGTCCTAATGGAATGGATCGGGAGAAAAGATGCTTCAAGTTCAGGCTTCGCAATAAAACATGAAGGAACGTACAAAGAACACAAACAATATAAGGTTCCGGTAGCAAACAAGAACTGCAAAAAATAACTTGTACTAATTAATCTCCTACCCACAGCTAGGTTCTACATAACAGAAGGATTTACGACAACCAAAGTAACAAATTAGCTTGTGGCCCTATATGTGAACAAATGGGACGTCTCCTTCAGGTCCTACATGACGAGGCGGACAAAATCTCTTTACACCCCAATGCAACATTTTAAACCTGTTTCGCTTGGCACTGATAAACTTTCATAGGTGTTCAGATGTTTTTAACTAAAACTACAAAATATTTCTCTATGCTTTTTTTTTCATTGGCCTAAAGGGGCACATTGCATCATTCCTTTCAGCACACTATACACCAGAAGAATTTGACTCAGCTTAGCGAATCACAGGTTTTGATTGGCTGCTGGCAACCACATTTTTTTTCTACCCAGAAACAGTTTATGAGAAGTCTCCAAGATGGCCACTTCCACATTGAAAGCACTACATCCCTCACACATTAGTTACAGATAAATCTTTCTATAGCCTGGCTAGATTAAAAATGATTTTTTTTTTTTTGTTGATAATATAATTATAAACTGATTCAGTTAAAGACCTTTTCAAGTGATGGGTTCTGCTTTAAATGATAAAAAAGCAAAAACTGAAGTTCTGTGTAATTGAAAGTATTCGTGAAGTGCAGGCATTTTAAATACAAATGCTTTAATTAATGAATACCAATAAAGCCCTTTCTGCTCAGATGGGTCAGATCTGCATTAATCTGACTCAAGGTTCTAAACAAGGTTCCCCTGATAGGTCTACGCAGCGCAAAGAGACTTCACTACAGTACTGTATTTATATTTTTTCATGAACACTATTCTATTTAAAATGCCAGCACCTGATGCAATCTTTCAGTGAACCCCTTCCTGCCAGATGGTGCTTTGGACCTTTACCGACCAAAGCAGCAAACCAGTGTCTTTTGTGCTCCTTCCCCCCGATCACTCCAGGAACATTGAAGCAGAGGCCCGATAGGTGGGAACCACACACAGCTCATCACTGAGGGCCGCAATAAGCTGTTAAATGCAGGATGGTCTATTACTCAAAAGTAAGATGGCATAAAACATCCTACAAGCGTGAAGGGGTTGAACATAACTTAATTTTTTACCAATTGTTTTACATTACATACCAGTCAAAAGTCTGTCATTTAGTAACCCTATGTCAGGGTTTCAGATATTCACACATTTTTCTTATGGTGTTAGGACATACTTTGAACCCCTATTATTCATATGTATGTTATAACATTTTATCGTAATTTTCACAAATTGGTAAATTCCTTCTTACTTAATGGGCTCCGTTGGGTCTAATCTTTTAGCCTTTTGCTCCAAAGAAAGTTGTTCCCATTTGAAGTGCAGGCTCCAGTCAAAACCTAATACAAAAGAAAAACAAAAGGAAATATTTTTGGCAAAAAAGTTTAATTTTTTTTAATTTTGCACAAACATTGTATCTAGTTTAAATATGAATATTCATCCAACACCTGCCACTCAAAGAGCATTAAACGAAGATGGTTTGTAGCAGATTAAACACGCCAACAACATATTTCCGCCTGGTTAGAAAGCCTCTTAAGCAGAGCTCCTAGTGGGAAACTCTCTCTAAGCCGCGCTAAGACTGCCAAGCATAGAGTTGTAGCGCTGCTTTTGGTGTGTCAGAGGGTGATATCCTAAGCCACGCCTACTTGGGAGGAGATTCCAGTCTCCTTGCAGCTATTGGTTGAGTGAGGTGCCTATCTGTGACTGAGAGGATCAGTCATTGACGAGCGGTTGAGCCCATGAAAAGGGAAGACCCTTAGTCTTTCTTCTTTCAAAAACTAAGCATCAATATCTTTTGAATGGTGCACAATACGAACACAATGCTAGAGGCTCTTTTAATCAGTCAGGACCATTTTTCTGTAAACATTTTTTTCAACAATAAGCATATATTAAGGAAATTAAAGGTGAATGGATTGAAGAAAATATGACATTACAATGCAGGGTGATTTATAACCTCCTTGGGGTAACATTCACTACAATTCAAGATTGGAGGTCGAGATCAGCACTACGCTCGACCTCCAACCCTCGAACAGACTTGCCCCTCCCTTTCTCGGATGTCTTATCATGACCTTGAAAAATGGTATTCACTCACCATATTGCAAAGATCGAGGAGGGGTGAAGCCTGCCGAGATGAATGGGAGCCAAATTAAACTTCTTCCATTTCAATGGAGGAAGGAAAAAAAACTCCTTCCCCCATGTAATTATAATTTAAATGAAGAAAAAAAAAAAGCTTCTTCTAGTCAAAACCAGCTCTCCGGGGCTCCCCAATAGCCCCCCGAATCCCTAAGACATTTGGGGGCCTTAACATGTGCCTTGACACACCAGTGATAAAAAGAACAATGCCAGGAGCTGCTAATATTACCGAAGTTAGGAGCTTGCCAATTGGCTACCAGCCAACCGAAAAATGTCCTGTTAATAAATCATATACCTGCCTCCCACACAGTCATGGGGGGTTATTATTTACTCTTTAATAATATTGTGGGACCCAGAATCAAAAAGAAAAATGACCCTCCTTTTCCACAAAAATGTCTCTTCCCCCGAAAAAATAATCCCACCCCATCTTGCCCAAAGGGCTTGCCCAAGGGTGTGGGGCCATTATTGAGAATATTCCCCCACTACCTGTGCAAGGTATAGGTGGGGATACGTAGGGTTAATATGATTTAATTCATTGTGTATGTGCCCTTGCAGGGGGATATGATGTATTTGGGGGTTATTAAATTATGGGGGCGGTTCCTGGACCATTCATTTTCAGGAGGTTGGAAGCTATTTGGCAGGCTCCCAGTCCCAGTAATATTATTTGGTAATCTGTGAGCCACTTGGCAGGCTCCCAGCCCCGGTGATAATACCAGGGGGCCACTTGTCCTTGGCCCCCATTATTTATAATCAGTGCCAGGAGCATAGGCAGCTGCTAGTACCATTCTTTTTATAGTAGGAGCAAGGCTAGTTGGCAGCTTTGATGGGGGGCATTTTAGTTTATTTTTCATCTCCAACTCCCTTCATTTTTTTTAGTAATTTTTATTGCTTTTCACTGAAGGCATTTGAGATGGGACATCGACCTGGACTTTGGTGAGGTGCAGGGAAACAGAGGTCGGGTTTGTTTTAGTGAATAGCGTGGGAGTTCTACTTTTCAAGGGAAAGTTGACCTTTCCAAGTCGACCTCCTCGCACTATTCTCGGAAGTTTATTGAATAGACCCTATAATCTTCGTAACCTCCCATCCGTGACTGGGGCCCCTTATTGTAACGTCATCAGAAAAGTCAGATAGATTCCAATACGGATTCATCCAGGAATCCTTCTGTTCCCCCTCTGCAGGCAGACCTCAGCTTGTGCTTATCAGCTATTTATTCTGCCTGAATACACTAAATGCTGAACAGGTTTAGCTTTCCTGAGTGAACATGCCTGGTCGGTGGAGCATCTGCTGGGAAACAAGGTAGAAACTCCTCCAGAATGTAATTTAGATCTGCTCGTTAAATACTGTACTTTTCATAAACAGGTGTATGCAATTTACCCAGCGTTAATAATAATAATATTAATAATAATCTCCACTAGCAGGCAGAAAAAAGCAAATAATGATCGTTTTACATTGACGTACATTTCACTGGACCATAAAATAAAAAAAATTAGATTATAATAAAAACGTATATCATTTTTTTTTTATATCTCAGGGATTATTCAGCCATCGCACTTGTCTTGGCCCTCTCACTGGGCAAACAGTAAGTATAGACTGGATAAGAGGGGATCGGGAGGGCACAACCAATAATGCCATCACTAGTGTTGAGCGAACCCGAACCGCACTGTTCGGGTTCGTACCGAACATTACGGTTTTTGGACCTCGGACCCGAACATTTCACTGTATGTTCAGGTTGGAGTTCGGGGTTCGGCGATTACATTGTATGTAATGCTATGGGCTTTCTATAAACCGAAATAGAGTCCCCATTCAAAAGAATAGGGGCTCTATTTCGGTTTATAGAATAGCAATAGCATTACATGTATTCCATAAACTGAAAGTCTATAAACCGAATGTCTTTAGATTCTTTAGAATCTTGAGACAGATCTTCATCCATCTGCATGAAGGTTAATGCAGATCTGACCCAAGATTCTACACAACATGTCTGCCCCCTGTTAGAGCTAACTGGAGCAATGAGTGCTCAATAAGGCGCCTTATTTGTATTCTTTCATTAAAGCATTAAAAGCATCACTATACACACTGTCTACAATTGATGTTATCTTTCGATTACATTTTTTTTTTTTAAATTCAAAAAAAGTTTTGTTTTTTTGCCTACAGTTGTCCTTTAACCAATGTATCTGTCTAAAAAGTATTATAATAATATTAAAACAATTAAAACACTATATTAGAATATATCATAAAAATAAATTCTTACCAACAAAGTTCAACATATGAATATTTCATATACTAATGCAGATATCTAGGGTCCATAAAGAGTACAATTCAGAAAGAAGTAGATAAACAGGCCACAGATGGAGTCAACTGAAGAAGGGCAAACCCAGAAGAAGTTGAGTTACAACCTTTGTTATGTATATGTTTATTGGATTGTGATCTATTATAAATATATGTTTATATATTTGTTATTTGGTATGGACATTTCACTTTTACATATTGCCTAGTGGTTGCTTCTAGATGTATCAATCAATACATGCAGATTTGACCAGCATTTCTTAAACGTGCCCAGTATGGCCACATGCGACCACCAGCTTGACCATTATTTTCTATGTAGCCACCAAGGCAAACTTTGAAATTAGCTACGACTGGGGTTCCCAACCTTTTTTTTAGATCACGTCTTCCCTTCCAATCTCTATCAAGTCTCACAACCTCCCCCTTCTCTGTGTTTTTAAGAATGAATGGTGCTTAGTCATTCATAAATTAGGAGTTAAGCTAGTTTGTGAGTCTGCTACTGGAACAATAAAGAATAATGATTATACATGCTGATGTTTTGTCTGGATTACTCACTCCCGGACACTCCAGATGCCCCCAGGTTGAGTAATGTCCATCTATAATATCTGTAGAGTGTAATAAACTGACCGTGAAAAAATATCATCTGAGAACCATCATTATTCCGATGAACCCAACTAAGAGGGGGCATGTACCAAAAAAACACAAATATATTTTATGTGCAAAACTATTTTTGCTCTTTGCTATTATTGCAATGTACCAAACATTTAACACTCTGATAGTACATACGAACAAAGTGTGAATAAAAATGGCCATAAATGCGAATAAAAACAGGCAATTTTGCTTATATTTTTCTACCCCTATTGATAGCGCTCGCTAAAAGCCAGTATAATTTTCACACGCAAATAAGAATTATTTTTCACAACATATTCACAAAACTCTTTAGCGTGCGCAAATATAATCGCAATTTATTAGCGCAACCAGGAAAATGCACGCTAAATAAAAATAAACAGAAGAGGCGCAAATCAGGGAAAGCAAGCGCAGAATGTTACAAATTGTCACAAATTGCTCCCTACTCATGTTTTACCAACTTTTTTCCCACTGCTCTTGTTTAGTACATGACCCCCTAAGTGTACGCCTCTAAGTCAACTCATATGGCTCAAGAACATATACTTCTAACTGATCATGATTAATAACTTATCGGCCCACTAAAATTCCTATGAAGAACAGAAGGCGTTGATATTTAATGTAGGCCCTAAATAAAAACAGGGCTTTACCCTTCTAGAGGATATTTACCCATTTAGAATATAAATATACTAAAGAGCCTTTCTTCCAGGAATGAAGCAACTACTGTTGTGATAATAAATTTCCAGGGTAAAAGCATGTTAATATTCCCTGTGAGTATAATAAAATAATCGGACATAAACTCCCAATGTATTGCTGCGAAGAGATTTAAATCTGATTTATTTTTGTGGGGGGGGGGGTCTCAGAGGCACCAGACATAGAATTGTATTCAGGAAATGACAACCCTGAAGGTGGAACCTTCAGAAAGATGTTTGTAATAGACTGAGCTACTAAAACTTGCAAGGAAGAAACAAGGGCAAGTGAACTGAAATGTGATAAAGTAAAGCTGTTTGCACAATAGTTATGTCCGGGTAGGTGGAAATACAAAATGTCACATTTCTGATACAGGAATGGGTGCAACCATATATTTTACCTCTTCACGACAATTGATGTGCCTGGCATGTCATATGGAGAAAATTGGCATAGGAAGTGATCTACGGTCACTTCCTATGCTCAGTGGGTGCTGCTGCAATGCCTCGATATCAAGGCATCCAGAAACACCTCAATTTGGCTTCATTTTGTGAGGCAGCAAACTTTTTAAATATGGTGCTGCCCTGTTGTGGGAAAGAGCTTTGGAAGTGACCGATGATCACTTCCGTTGCTCAGGGTATGTTGATAGATTCCAACATTAAATTTGTTTTTTTTAAAAATGCTCTTTTTTGTTAAGATTTAGGGTTAGGGTTACATTTAGGTTAGATGTAGGCTGTGGTTAGATTTAGGAGAAAATGATTAGCAAAAACCATTATGTTACTTTCAGTTATTGTCCAGTAACTTGCAAATAAACAACAGAAAAACATGTAAACACAGGCTATTTCAAAGTGCGGGACAAATATACGAATCAATTTAACAGGTTTTGATATTTATCATTTATAGTTGTGTAAAAGTTAAATGAGAAATACACGTGTGGGTACAGTAAAGGTTAAACACAAACACTGCAGACGTATAAAAACTGCCATTGTGAAGTGGAGAAGAGAAGGAGGAGATAAAAGCACCAGCATGGGTGGCAAGTGCAGAAACATGTAGTCCTCCTACGACCTTATAATTATGCTGTTACTCAAGCCAAACAAAGTCATGGCTTGTCAAACCCTGGTCGACGTTAATTAGTCAGAAATATACAATATAAAGAAGCTACACACTGTGGTTCAAAATAATCCATTCGGTTATATTTATAAAATAGATGGCACAAGGCCAGACTCACCTCCTCGAAGGTCGGAAGATGCCGCTATATAAGCGAAGGTGTCCAGGTTTATGATGTCTATGACGGGACTGACCACGCGAGTGGGGTTCTTTCAAAGGAAATAAGAGATTGGTCAAGGAGTAGAGGAAGCCACGCCACTCTTCAAATTCAAAGACTTTACTTCTAACCAACTAATAATACTTGGGTTTTTTTTTGGGGGGGGGGAGACAATGCAATAGGTACAGGAATTGATCAGATTGCATAAGACTGGGTGATGTGTTGGACCAGGTTTGACCATCTTACGTCAACCACTTACCTCCTTAATCCTTTGTAGAAGAGGCAGCAGCCAATCCTTGTTAACTTCACAATGACTATCCAGGAAGGTGAGTACAGTGGCCTGAGCAACACCTGCCCCCCTCACTCGAGACCGGATCAAACCTGCTTAAATGAATGGTACAGCCATTAAACTTAAATCATTAAAGAGAAACTAGCCTAAACACATTTCTTAAAAATTGTTTGATATCCAATCAGGTCTGTAAGCAGCATGTCCAACCAGAGTTGACCTTTATGTGCTCCCTCCTCAGGGTTAATTCTCTGCAACTGCTCAGGTTTGCTCATGGATAGGATAAGTATCTGCAACTGCTCAGATCTGCTCATGGAGGGATTCATTCTCTGCAACTGCTCATGGATGGGATAAGTATCTGCACCTGCTCAGGTCTGCTTATGGAGGGATTAATTCTCTGCAACTGCTCAGGTCTGCTTATGGAGGGATTAATTCTCTGCAACTGCTCAGGTCTGCTCATGGATAGGATAAGTATCTGCAACTGCTCAGATCTGCTCATGGAGGGATTCATTTTCTGCAACTGCTCATGGATGGGATAAGTATCTGTACCTGCTCAGGTCTGCTTATGGAGGGATTAATTCTCTGCAACTGCTCAGGTCTGCTCATGGAAGGGTTAATTATCTGCAACTGCTTAGATCTGCTCACGAAGGGGTTAATTTTCTGCAAATGCTCAGGTCTGCTAATGAAGTTGTTCATTCTCTGCAGCTGCTCTGCTCTCGATAATGACTGTATGTATATTATAAATAATAAGCAGCATGTCCAACCGGAGTGGATCTTTATGTGATTCCCTCCATAGGGTTAATTATCTGCAACTGCTCAGGTCTGCTCATGGCTGGGATAAGTATCTGCAACTGCTCAGGTCTGCTCATAAAGGGATTAATTCTCTACAACTGCTCAGGTCTGCTCATGGAGGGGTTAATTCTCTGCAATTGCTTAGGTATGCTGATGAAGGAGTTAATTTTCTGCAACTGCTTAGGTTTGCTTATGGAGGAATTAATTCACTGCAACTGCTCAGGTCTGGTTGTGGAGGGGTTCATTTTATGCAAATGCTCAGGTCTGCTTATGGAGGGATTAATTCTCTGCAACTGCTCAGGTCTGGTCATGGAGGGGTTCATTTTCTGCAAGTGCTCAGGTCTGCTTATGGATTAATTCTCTGCAACTGCTCAGGTCTGGTTATGGAGGGGTTCATTTTCTGCAAGTGCTCAGGTCTGCTTATGGAGGGATTAATTCTCTGCAACTGCTCAGGTCTGCTTATGGAGGGATTTATTCTCTGCAACTGCTCAGTTCTGGTTATGGAGAGGTTCATTTTCTGCAACTCCTCAGGTCTGCTAATGAAGTTGTTCATCCTAAGCAGCTGCTCATGTCTGGTAATGACTGTATGTAAATTATAAGTATATTTTTAAATCTGATTTCTACATGGTTCCCAAGGCTTCCTAATAATTTATATAATATAACATGTATTTTATGTGTATGTAAATTAGTGTTTAGATAGATAGATAGATAGATAGATAGATAGATAGATAGATAGATAGATAGATAGAGGGGGGGGGTATAATAGAGCTCAGCAGAAGTGAGCACATTAAATACATGTACAATACAGATTTTCACGTTTTAACAAACACATACGTTTATTATAACGATTGAACTTTAATATGCATGAAACAGGTAAGTAATTTGCAAGTAGTAGTGGTTTGTGATGGGGCTTTAATTTCTCTTTAAACACAGCTGTAACCCACACACAAGAGACGCTCAGTTCAATATTTGCATTGTATCAACATGAGCTAGAGATTGCATGCCCATAATGATATCGTCTGTACCATTGCCAAGTCTCATCAGCATCCAGATGATCTGCACTAAAGTCAACAGCACTCCATTCTATCCCCGAAAATTAATTGCTGTAACATAATTACTAGAAGAGTGTTGGTTTTGCAGATTTAGGTGTTGAAGCTTCAGAAATGTGCAACTAGGACATGTCACCGTTTCTATATTAGGAAGGGGCATGTGATACGTGTATATTTTTAGGTTATCAGGAGATTTGAGAGGTTTGCCACTCTTTTAGCAGGGAATATCCATGGGGACTCAATCGTTTACCCGAAAAATAGGAAGGGGCGAAGGAAGTATGTGCGCAGAAGTGCTTGCAATCTAATTGAATAGTGCATGGAACAAGATAAGTGTCAGGTAGGTTTACTGTGTCTCTGCTTGTGGCGGCCTGCTACTGCCGTGGGATCCGGGGGTCTGCATCCAGAATGACGGGGTGGGCTTCCGCGAGGCAGGGATCTGGGTATTCTAGAACAGGATGACTGGAAAACAGACACTCGCTACCAATACAGAGAGCTATGCTGACATCTCCTCGGACTCACGGGTGGACATATAGGAAAGAAAAAGGAATGTGAGGGATATATAGAGAAAAACAAAAATGACATACAATTTTTTTTTTAAATTTCGCTCACAAACACCATGTGATGTGTAGAATGTGAGAGCAGGAAGGAAAACTATTCTAGAAGCATTTTAAAGAGAAGCAGCACCATATCCAGCACAGCGGCATCTGGCGGTGACTGATGAACCGTGTTCTACAACATGCTATTTTGCACTTGAGCTGACACAGATGGGGCCATTCACTAAAAGGTGAGTTAAAGTGAATAGCAGGTGAGTTACAGTGAGTAACAGGTGAGTTACAGTGAGTAACAGGTGAGTTACAGTGAGTAACAGGTGAGTTACAGTGAGTAACAGGTGAGTTACAGTGAGTAGCAGGTGAGTTACAGTGAGTAACAGGTGAGTTACAGTGAGTAACAGGTGAGTTACAGTGAGTAGCAGGTGAGTTACAGTGAGTAACAGGTGAGTTACAGTGAGTAACAGGTGAGTTACAGTGAGTAACAGGTGAGTTACAGTGAGTAGCAGGTGAGTTACAGTGAGTAACAGGTGAGTTACAGTGAGTAGCAGGTGAGTTACAGTGAGTAACAGGTGAGTTACAGTGAGTAACAGGTGAGTTACAGTGAGTAACAGGTGAGTTACAGTGAGTAGCAGGTGAGTTACAGTGAGTAACAGGTGAGTTACAGTGAGTAACAGGTGAGTTACAGTGAGTAACAGGTGAGTTACAGTGAGTAGCAGGTGAGTTGAAGTGAGTAGCAGGTGAGTTACAGTGAGTAACAGGTGAGTTACAGTGAGTAACAGGTGAGTTACAGTGAGTAACAGGTGAGTTACAGTGAATAGCAGGTAAGTTGATGTGAATAGCAGGTGAGTTGATGTGAGTAGCAGGTGAGTTGAAGTGAATAGCAGGTGAGTTACAGTGAGTAGCAGGTGAGTTGAAGTGAGTAGCAGGTGAGTTGAAGTGAGTAGCAGGTGAGTTACAGTGAGTAACAGGTGAGTTACAGTGAGTAACAGGTGAGTTACAGTGAGTAACAGGTGAGTTACAGTGAGTAGCAGGTGAGTTACAGTGAATAGCAGGTGAGTTGAAGTGAGTAGCAGGTGAGTTACAGTGAGTAACAGGTGAGTTACAGTGAGTAACAGGTGAGTTACAGTGAGTAACAGGTGAGTTACAGTGAGTAGCAGGTGAGTTACAGTGAATAGCAGGTGAGTTGAGGTGAATAGCAGGTGAGTTACAGTGAATAGCAGGTGAGTTGAGGTGAATAGCAGGTGAGTTGATGTGAGTAGCAGGTGAGTTGATGTGAGTAGCAGGTGAGTTGAAGTGAGTAGCAGGTGAGTGACCAATTTAGCTGTACACTGTGCAGGAACAAACCTGGTTATTTCCCCCGCTAAGTGAAATCATCCGGTTTGTTCCTGTACAATGTATAGCTGAACTGGTGAGATGGAATGTTCATCTCACATCAACTCACCTGCTATTCACTTCAACTCACCTGCTA
The DNA here is from genome assembly GCA_036172795.1 of Pelodytes ibericus. Taxonomy (NCBI): domain Eukaryota; kingdom Metazoa; phylum Chordata; class Amphibia; order Anura; family Pelodytidae; genus Pelodytes; species Pelodytes ibericus. Next base: position 15,473,205 of record CM069862.1, read on the forward strand.
TTCACTTCAACTCACCTGCTATTCCCTGTAACTTACCTGCTATTCCCTGTAACTTACCTGATATTCCCTGTAATTCACCTGCTATTCCCTGTAACTCACCTGCTATTCCCTGTAACTTACCTGATATTCCCTGTAACTCACCTGCTATTCACTGTAACTGACCTGCTATTCACTGTAACTCACCTGCTATTCACTGTAACTCACCTGCTATTCACCACAACTCACCTGCTATTCACTGTAACTCACCTGCTATTCCCTGTAACTCACCTGCTATTCACCGTAACTCACCTGCTATTCACTGTAACTCACCTGCTATTCACTGTAACTGACCTGCTATTCCCTGTAACTCACCTGCTATTCCCTGTAACTCACCTGCTATTCCCTGTAACTCACCTGCTATTTACTGTAACTGACCTGCTATTCCCTGTAACTCACCTGCTATTCCCTGTAACTCACCTGCTATTCCCTGTAACTCACCTGCTATTCACTGTAACTCACCTGCTATTCCCTGTAACTCACCTGCTATTCCCTGTAACTCACCTGCTACTCACATCAACTCACCTGCTATTCCCTGTAACTCACCTGCTACTCACATCAACTCACCTGCTATTCCCTGTAACTCACCTGCTATTCGCTGTAACTCATTTGTTACTCACTGCAACTCCCCCATTAGTGAATAGCCCCATCTTAGTTCACTTTGCAGGAGAAACTCACCAGGTTTGTCCCTGCACAATGTATAGCTAAATGTGATTATTTTTTTTATCTCACTTTAACTGCTACTCACTTCAACTCATCGTTTAGTGAATAGCCCCATCATTGCACATGTTGTTTTTAAGTAAGTTTTTAAAATACATTGTATGTAATTTTTTTTACTAAATAAGAGTGTTACACTATATTTCCCTCCCATTTAGGGTTGCCACCTGGCCGGTATTTTACTGGCAGGCCGGTAAAATATTGGCATCAGGCCAATGTTAAGTCTATGGAGACAGTACCAATGCCGGTATTTTTTTGAAGAAAAGGTGGCAACCCTACTCCCATTCCTTTTTTGTCCCTATATGTCCACCCGTATCTCCGAGGAGAAATCCAGCAGAGCTCTTTGTATTAGTAGTGAGTGTCTGTTTCCAGTCATCTTGTTTTTTGGATATGACAAGTCCTTGCAGATACTAAAGGGGATTATTATTCCTTAATTTCTTTTTTCTTTATTGTATTTAGAGCAGGAAGGGCTGGGGTCTTAAGAACTGCCAGCTCTCTGTGGCCAGACCCTCGTCTGTTCTAGGGGAGGCTGGAGCGCACTCAGCCTACTGCCAATTATCCCAGTGTGTGGCGCTCGGCTCTTTAGTTCACTGGGTAGGGTATCAGCTTTGCAGGAGCGGAGATAGCGCCGTTAGCTAACTGGCGCCTACAAAATCCCATTCTGCCTCCTGAACAATGCTCAGATATCCTGTTGCATTGGTGTTTTGAACATCTGTCCCTTCCTGTCCTTGTCCTTGCTCTTTGGATATTTCTGGTTTCTGGACTCTTGGCTTTTTCCCTTGTTTGTAAGCTGCCTATTTTGAACATTTGGATTCCTCCTGGATTTACCCATTTGCCTCCCCTGCCCCTTGGCTTGGATGCTGACCTTGTTTGCTCTCTGTTGCCCCTTTGTCTCTGTAATTTGCTCGTTTTTTATGCCTTTTTCTGGCCCTCGTGCCTCCACTCCTTCCTATTCTATATTATACCAACCTTGGGGGTCAGTGCCGCAAGAGTGGTTTCTTCCTGCTATACTCCTATCTCAAATCTTATAAAAATCAAATAGTATAGGTCAGTAGAGCACCATGTGAAGAAGCTTAGGATGGGGGGGGGGGGGGTGCAGACATTATTCATTTCATGATGGAATAATACCTGTGGGTATTTAATGACAGGCTAGGGCACCACATAGAACATCTCAAGGGCCACATCCGGTCGGTGGTCTGCCATGTGGACAATACTGTTCAGGTAAGCCACACAGGGTTAACGTTTTAGCAGTAACGAAAATACTTTTAAAAATAGGTTTACACCCTTGAAGGCCAGAAGAAACCTAAGCAGTTAAAGGCAAGCTGCCATGCAGAGTGTAGGCCACACAATGGATGACCTGCAGTAAAAATCAGTGCATTACTTACTGTCCTGATAGAAGAGTAATGGGTAGCTATGGGGCAAAGCCTCTGTGCCCTGCCTTTCTCATTACTGCGCAGGAGAAAAATGGGAATAGGCCCAAGAGGACTAAAGGGCCACGGGGCAGATGTCTGCAGAATGTTATTACATTCTGACACATGGAGGCTTGAAAAACATGGAGACAAAGGGAAGAGATTGAAAAGTATTCACCAAATCTGAATACAAATGTATCTCCAGATCAGAGAACCCTGATCCTCCATATGGCAGAAGCAGACAGAATCATAGTTTATGGAGACTTGAGGTTTAGCCTTGCTTGGTAGCAGAAGTGGTCAACGGTGGACGATTACTGGACTTAGAGAGGGGCAATTTAAAGTGACAGTATCACCCAAACATGGCTTGTACCGTGACTGTAGAGAATAAGAAATGATTGAAAACAATCTATACATTTGTGTTAACAAAATTTGCAAGCAGACAACTAAATTAGAAGAAAAATGTGTTTTAAGTATGTCTGTGGAGTCTCCTGCTTATGACATCACCTGTGGCACGGTATGCAAATTCCACATTTCCCTTTGCAAAGCAGTTCATTTGCATACCGTGCCACAGGTGATGTCATAAACAGGAGACTGCCACAGACACATAAAACCCATTTCTCTCCCCTGTTTAGGCGTTTGCTTGCAATTATGCAAACACAATGCATAGATCATTTTCAGTCATTGTTTTCTACCTTCACAGTAAAAACAAACTATGTTCAGGTGATACAGTCACTTTAATGATTTTTTATGGACCATAGACAATGGCATCATTGTACAGACAATTTGCGTCTTACTGCTTGGGGATAACTCTCTGCTCCCACCACCATCCCCAAGCTTCTCTAATTTCATATAGTTTACCTTCAGAGAAGACTCCGCTACGGGGAAATCTTCCCGAATCTGTGCTGTTTGTGCTTTTTCCTTAGTTAGGTGACTTGGGAAACCCTAAATACATATTGTATTAAGGTCAGGTGGGTTCACGCCTGTGAGGGGACTCTCTGCTGTGTTCTATTTTATATGTGCTGCCTCAGTTCTGGCGCAGAGACATAATAAAATTAAAAAAAAGATGTTGTGTTCAGAGAACGTTCCAAAAGAAAAAAGTCATGGACAATAGGTGAGAATTATTCAAGGTGGGTGGAGCTTAAGAAAAATAAGTGGGGCACCAGCTTAGCCCCATACGATCCGTGCAATAAGAGGGGCACAAGTCTTTAGGATAGAGTGAAGCATTTGTACTCCTAGCTCTGATAAATATGACTCCCATAAAAAAAAAAAAAAAAATCCTGACGCATTTCACTGGGGTGGCACACAGTCCTAGGCATCTCACTATAGTTCTAATTCCCTGACTACATGTAAATCAGAGCAAATGCATTGTATGGCTTCAAACCAGTCAGTTCGGAGAGAAAACTCAGTAGTGTCTTCAAATGTGAAGGATGAACTAACGTATAGATTAAATATAATTGGATTCCTGATGTATAAACAAGTGTCACTGATGTTTCCATGCTTAATTATTTCTTCATCACACGCCGGGGAGATTCCGATCCTGCCGTCTAAATTGTTTTATTCCTGACTAAATAAGCCGCAGCTTTGATTTTGCCTCAACATGGATAACCCGCGTGATTTTCCATCCCCCCTCCTCACAGCTGCGCCAGAAAACGAGGCAAGAAATCAATGCGGCTCCTCATCTCATGGACGTACCCTGCATGACAGATACTTATACTCCGCTAAGAGCCAGGAGAGACTTGATTTATCGTTACTCCTACCCGATTCCATTCATTGTTACCGACAGAGACATGTTTGGCTGTGTCTCGATTAAAGATGGGATTGGTTAACCGAGGGTTATGCAGATGGCGCCCAAATGAATGCAGAATTATGTCCCAAGCCACATTCCCGGCGTGCTCGGGCACAATTATACTGGCCGGGCTTAATGGGTAGTGATGACTTAATATAGGGGTGAGGATTGGGGCAAAAATAAACAAAGGAAAGCAGACGGAGGGGTGTGATTTGAAGAGAAGGGAATTAAATGAGTGAGTGAACCATTGCAGTGGGTAATATAGGGGGATCTGATATCGGAGGGGGGAATCTGATATCGGAGGGGGGGATCTGATATCAGAGGGGGGGAATCTGATATCGGAGGGGGGGGCTGATATAAGAGGGGGGGGGATATGATACCGGAGGGGGGAATCTGATACTGGAGGGGGGAATCTGATACTGGAGGGGGGAAACTGATACCAGAGGGGGGGGGGGTCTGCTATCGGAGGGGGGGGGGGTTCTGATACCAGAGGGGGGAATCTGATACTGGAGGGGAACACCTGATACCGGAGGGGGGAATCTGATACTGGAGGGGAGAACCTGATAAAGGTAGAATAAATAAGGTGGGACGGCGGCTGGTCTGGCAAGGTGGGGAAAGGAGTGAAATGCGTGGCTCAATACTAAACCCCATGATTTCTGACATGTCTCTCAATCAGTTCTCATTTTCCGAAATGCCATTTCCCTTGGGCGACATCTATATATTTGCAGCTAAAGCCCCTACCTTCTCTCTGGTTATTGCGTAAGCATGCCACCTTGGGTAACTTGCAGAGTAACCGGCAGTCATCAGCTGTCAAGACAAAAAAGAAGAAAAAAGAGAGAAGACATTTCAAATTAGACGTTCCCTCTTTCTGCCTGAGAAGTATGTAGAACCCACAGATGTAGGTCAGGGCTGGCTGATGTATTTACATGAACACGTTCAGTGAAACAGATACAGTATGTTGCAGAACTCACAGGACGCAGAGCATGCTACTATTGTATAATGCACAGGACTGACCATCAGTAATGAATGATGCAGGGCGCAAGCGAAGGTCACATGACAGCCGCGGGTCACTGGAGCGTTCTACTCGCAGAAGACTCTGGTTCAGTATAGGGTGGTTGTAATCAGAGCTTGACACCAACATAGTGGTCATTTACTGGACAATTTAATGATGTTCTATGGACCTTCACAGACCCTGCCACGGACACTGGTGGCCTTGTATTTCCCAATTGCAATTTGAGTGCATCCTGTTAGGGCAATGGACTCTCATTCACTCCCCTGGATACCCATCATGTAAATCAGTGCTACCGCATGGTATCGATAGGGTTACCACCCAATCAACGTGGTTCTGTGTGATCTATTACTTGTTTAGGTGATTGATTTCCTTTTGGTCACATATGACTTCTACATACTGCAAAAGTTACATATGGCCGTTAAAAAATGGCCGATGTGGCAACTCTAGGTATAGATAAATTATGCTTCATCATTTTGTTATTCTTTATGTTCACAGTGTAATGTTGATATTATTACACCTTTTATGAAACTCCCATTGCTATAACCAGCCTGTTTATCAGACTCTCCTGTTCTTCTCTCAGCCCAAACATAGAGACTTGCCCTCTAAAACGAAACATGACCATTGTGTGGAAATCATTCCTATCAAAGCCGTTACTTACTCTGCGTCTCCAAAAGTATCTTGCGGTGATACTCTTTCAATAGAAATTAGCCTCTGACATAATTACCAATGCCATCAGATCAATGCACATGACGTGACCTACTGCTCCGACAGCAAGTCTGCCCGTGATTCCATTTGGCACAAGATTATCACTGATCTATCCTACCATAGGCGCTCACTGTTACAATGCACAGTAGTAAATCATCTTCAGATCTCCGCTTTAAATATATAAACCTTTTTATTGAAAAAAAAAAATCATATTTTGCGTTTTCTTAAAAAAGCTAATAAACGATTTGTACGTTTGCTTTATGCGTAAATCAACATTACAGTCTAAAAGGAAGTGTAGAAGTAGTTATACATTTCCATAGTTGCAAGCAGTCCAAAATTGGCCAGGACAGTCCTGTTTTTTTTTTTTTTGGGGGGGGGGGGGGGATGGGTGGTCTTGTCCCGTCAAATTCAAGTCTGTTCTGGCATCCAGTATGCTTTGCATTGTATTTAAGCTGTGTATATCCTAAAGGACCACTACATTTCATTTATCACTTGTGCTTCTAATATAGAAGAACAAGTGAAAGATTAGTTGTCCTAGTATGAGGATGAACTGGTAGGTACTTCTGATTGTACACGCCAGTTTACTCTCTGACTGGCAGCTGCCATTCCATAGGAAGCAGGCAGCCGGTCTGGTCGGCGACTGGTTCTCTCTACTAGCACAGAGAGAGACCCTCATTTTTACATAGGATCAGCAGGCAGGTACCTAATCAATGTCAATTGTCTCATCAACTCTCTCAAGCTAGCAGAGAAAGACCCCCGCACTCTGCAGACCCTGATCAGACAAGCTTGGCGAGTTTTCGCTCGCATTGGGTTTACTTAGAAGAAGCAGGATATGTATTTTAACCCTTGTTCCCTTCAAGGTAGCAAGGGTTAAAAAAACAACAACAACTTTTAATTGTCCTTCATGACATACACAGCTTAAACAAAAAGGCTGATGCTCAATCCCGTGTTGTGATTTGCATAACTCCACCCCATTTTAGCTCCACCCATTCTTGTCCCGGGACCAAATATTTAAAAGTTGATAAGCATGCATATCCCATTGCGCTCAGTCAGCCTTAAAGGGGCAATCTCACGTAGCTTATTTTCTGCATTTTGACCATGTTTCTAATATGTGCTAAATGCACCTATTTTTTCAACTTGATTTTCAATGTAAAGCTGTGGGATCACAGTAAATTGTTTAAAAATAAAAATAGGAGCATTTACAACACAGTAAAGGAAGAGAGTATATTTAAAAGAAGAAAAACTACCACAACTAGAGGGCATAGTCTTAAACTAGAGGGGCAACGATTTAAAAGTAATATCAGGAAGTATTACTTTACTGAGAGGGTAGTGAATGTATGGAATAGCCTTCCAGCAGAAGTGGTAGAGGTAAACACAGTCAAGGATTTTAAGCATGCGTGGGATAGACACAAGGCTATCCTAGCTATAAGATAAGGCCAAGGATTAATGAAAGTATTACATTACTGAGAGGGTAGTGGATGTATGGAATAGTCTTCCAGTAGAAGTGGTAGAGGTTAATACAGTAAAGGAGTTTAAGCATGTGTGGGATAGGTATAAGGCTATCCTAGATATAAGATAAGGTCAGGGACTAATGAAAGTATTACTTTACTGAGAGGGTAGTGGATGCATGGAATAGTCTTCCAGTAGAAGTGGTAGAGGTTAATACAGTGAAGGAGTTTAAGCATGCATGGGATAGGTATAAGGCTATCCTAGATATAAGATAAGGCCAGGGACTAATGAAAGTATTACTTTACTGAGAGGGTAGTGGATGTATGGAATAGTCTTCCAGTAGAAGTGGTAGAGGTTAATACAGTGAAGGAGTTTAAGCATGCATGGGATAGACACAAGGCTATCCTAGATATAAGATAAGGCCAGGGACTAATGAAAGTATTACATTACTGAGAGTGTAGTGGATGTATGGAATAGTCTTCCAGTAGAAGTGGTAGAGGTTAATACAGTGAAGGAGTTTAAGCATGCATGGGATAGGTATAAGGCTATCCTAGATATAAGATAAGGCGAGGGACTAATGAAAGTATTACTTTACTGAGAGGGAAGTGGATGCATGGAATAGTCTTCCAGTAGAAGTGGTAGAGGTTAATACAGTGAAGGAGTTTAAGCATGCATGGGATAGGTATAAGGCTATCCTAGATATAAGATAAGGCCAGGGGCTAATGAAAGTATTACTTTACTGAGAGGGTAGTGGATGCATGGAATAGTCTTCCAGTAAAAGTGGTAGAGGTTAATACAGTGAATTAGTTTAAGCATGCATGGGATAGGTATAAGGCTATCCTAGATATAAGATAAGGCCAGGGACTAATGAAAGTATTACTTTACTGAGAGGGTAGTGGATGCATGGAATAGCATTCCAGTAGAAGTGGTAGAGGTATACACAGTGATGGAGTTTAAGCATGCGTGGGATAGGTATAAGGCTATCCTAGATATAAGATAAGGCCAGGGACTAATGAAAGTATTACTTTACTGAGAGGGTAGTGGATGTATGGTATAGTCTTCCAGTAGAAGTGGTAGAGGTTAATACAGTGAAGGAGTTGAAGCATGCATGGGATAGGTATAAGGCTATCCTAGATATAAGATAAGGCCAGGGACTAATGAAAGTATTACTTTACTGAGAGGGTAGTGGATGTATGGAATAGTCTTCCAGTAGAAGTGGTAGAGGTTAATACAGTGAAGGAGTTTAAGCATGCGTGGGATAGACACAAGGCTATCCTAGATATAAGATAAGGCCAGGGACTAATGAAAGTATTGCTTTACTGAGAGGGTAGTGGATGCATGGAATAGTATTCCAGTAGAAGTGGTAGAGGTTAATACAGTGAAGGAGTTTAAGCATGCGTGGGATAGGTATAAGGCTATCCTAGATATAAGATAAGGCCAGGGACTAATGAAAGTATTACATTACTGAGAGGGTAGTGGATGTATGGAATAGTCTTCCAGTAGAAGTGGTAGAGGTTAATACAGTCAAGGAGTTTAAGCATGCGTGGGATAGGTATAAGGCTATCCTAGATATAAGATAAGGCCAGGGACTAATGAAAGTATTACATTACTGAGAGGGTAGTGGATGCATGGAATAGTCTTCCAGTAGAAGTGGTAGAGGTTAATACAGTGAAGGAGTTTAAGCATGCGTGGGATAGGTATAAGGCTATCCTAGATATAAGATAAGGCCAGGGACTAATGAAAGTATTACATTACTGAGAGGGTAGTGGATGTATGGAATAGTCTTCCAGTAGAAGTGGTAGAGGTTAATACAGTCAAGGATTTTAAGCATGCGTGGGATAGACACAAGGCTATCCTAGATATAAGATAAGGCCAGGGACTAATGAAAGTATTACTTTACTGAGAGGGTAGTGGATGTATGGAATAGTCTTCCAGTAGAAGTGGTAGAGTTTAATACAGTGAAGGAGTTTAAGCATGCATGGGATAGGTATACGGCTATCCTAGATATAAGATAAGGCCAGGGACTAATGAAAGTATTACTTTACTGAGAGGGTAGTGGATGTAAGGAATAGTCTTCCAGTAGAAGTGGTAGAGGTTAATACAGTCAAAGGAGTTTAAGCATGCGTGGGATAGGTATAAGGCTATCCTAGATATAAGATAAGGCAAGGGACTAATAAAAGTATTACTTTACTAAGAGGGTAGTGGATGTATGGAATAGTCTTCCAGTAGAAGTGGTAGAGGTTAATACAGTCAAGGAGTTTAAGCATGCGTGGGATAGACACAAGGCTATCCTAGATATAAGATAAGGCCAGGGACTAATGAAAGTATTACTTTACTGAGAGGGTAGTGGATGTATGGAATAGTCTTCCAGTAGAAGTGGTAGAGGTTAATACAGTGAAGGAGTTTAAGCATGCATGGGATAGGTATAAGGCTATCCTAGATATAAGATAAGGCCAGGGACTAATGAAAGTATTACTTTACTGAGAGGGTAGTGGATGTATGGAATAGTCTTCCAGTAGAAGTGGTAGAGTTTAATACAGTGAAGGAGTTTAAGCATGCATGGGATAGGTATAAGGCTATCCTAGATATAAGATAAGGCCAGGGACTAACGAAAGTATTACTTTACTGAGAGGGTAGTGGATGTATGGAATAGTCTTCCAGTAGAAGTGGTAGAGGTTAATACAGTGAAGGAGTTTAAGCATGCATGGGATAGGTATAAGGCTATCCTAGATATAAGATAAGGCCAGGGGCTAATGAAAGGATTACTTTACTGAGAGAGTAGTGGATGTATGGAATAGTCTTCCAGCAGAAGTGGTAGCGGTTAATACAGTGAAGGAGTTTAAGCATGCATGGGATAGGTATAAGGCTATCCTAGATATAAGATAAGGCCAGGGACTAATGAAAGTATCACTTTACTGAGAGGGTAGTGGATGTATGGAATAGTCTTCCAGTAGAAGTGGTAGAGGTTAATACAGTGAAGGAGTTTAAGCATGCATGGGATAGGTATAAGGCTATCCTAGATATAAGATAAGGCCAGGGGCTAATGAAAGGATTACTTTACTGAGAGAGTAGTGGATGTATGGAATAGTCTTCCAGCAGAAGTGGTAGCGGTTAATACAGTGAAGGAGTTTAAGCATGCATGGGATAGGTATAAGGCTATCCTAGATATAAGATAAGGCCAGGGACTAATGAAAGTATTACTTTACTGAGAGGGTAGTGGATGTATGGAATAGTCTTCCAGTAGAAGTGGTAGAGTTTAATACAGTGAAGGAGTTTAAGCATGCATGGGATAGGTACAAGGCTATCCTAGATATAAGATAAGGCAAGGGACTAATAAAAGTATTACTTTACTGAGATGGTAGTGGATGCATGGAATAGCCTTCCAGCAGAAGTGGTAGAGGTAAACACAGTGAAGGATTTTAAGCATGCGTGGGATAGACAAAAGGCTATCCTAGATATAAGATAAGGCCAGGGACTAATAAAAGTATTACTTTACTGAGAGGGTAGTGGATGCATGGAATAGCCTTCCAGTAGAAGTGGTAGAGGTTAATACAGTGAAGGTGTTTAAGCATGCATGGGATAGGTACAAGGCTATCCTAGATATAAGATAAGGCCAGGGACTAATAAAAGTATTACTTTACTGAGAGGGTAGTGGATGCATGGAATAGCCTTCCAGCAGAAGTGGTAGAGGTAAACACAGTGAAGGATTTTAAGCATGCGTGGGATAGACAAAAGGCTATCCTAGATATAAGATAAGGCCAGGGACTAATAAAAGTATTACTTTACTGAGAGGGTAGTGGATGCATGGAATAGCCTTCCAGTAGAAGTGGTAGAGGTTAATACAGTCAAGGAGTTTAAGCATGCATGGGATAGGTACAAGGCTATCCTAGATATAAGATAAGGCAAGGGACTAATAAAAGTATTACTTTACTGAGAGGGTAGTGGATGCATGGAATAGCCTTCCAGCAGAAGTGGTAGAGGTAAACACAGTGAAGGATTTTAAGCATGCGTGGGATAGACACAAGGCTATCCTAGATATAAGATAAGGCCAGGGACTAATGAAAGTATTACTTTACTGAGAGGGTAGTGGATGTATGGAATAGTCTTCCAGTAGAAGTGGTAGCGGTTAATACAGTGAAGGAGTTTAAGCATGCATGGGATAGGTATAAGGCTATCCTAGAAATAAGATAAGGCCAGGGACTAATGAAAGTATTACTTTACTGAGAGGGTAGTGGATGTATGGAATAGTCTTCCAGTAGAAGTGGTAGAGTTTAATACAGTGAAGGAGTTTAAGCATGCATGGGATAGGTATAAGGCTATCCTAAATATAAGATAAGGCCAGGGGCTAATGAAAGGATTACTTTACTGAGAGAGTAGTGGATGTATGGAATAGTCTTCCAGCAGAAGTGGTAGCGGTTAATACAGTGAAGGAGTTTAAGCATGCATGGGATAGGTATAAGGCTATCCTAGATATAAGATAAGGCCAGGGACTAATGAAAGTATTACTTTACTGAGAGGGTAGTGGATGTATGGAATAGTCTTCCAGTAGAAGTGGTAGAGTTTAATACAGTGAAGGAGTTTAAGCATGCATGGGATAGGTATAAGGCTATCCTAGATATAAGATAAGGCAAGGGACTAATAAAAGTATTACTTTACTGAGAGGGTAGTGGATGCATGGAATAGCCTTCCAGTAGAAGTGGTAGAGGTTAATACAGTCAAGGAGTTTAAGCATGCATGGGATAGGTACAAGGCTATCATAGATATAAGATAAGGCAAGGGACTAATAAAAGTATTACTTTACTGAGATGGTAGTGGATGCATGGAATAGCCTTCCAGCAGAAGTGGTAGAGGTAAACACAGTGAAGGATTTTAAGCATGCGTGGGATAGACAAAAGGCTATCCTAGATATAAGATAAGGCCAGGGACTAATAAAAGTATTACTTTACTGAGAGGGTAGTGGATGCATGGAATAGCCTTCCAGTAGAAGTGGTAGAGGTTAATACAGTGAAGGTGTTTAAGCATGCATGGGATAGGTACAAGGCTATCCTAGATATAAGATAAGGCCAGGGACTAATAAAAGTATTACTTTACTGAGAGGGTAGTGGATGCATGGAATAGCCTTCCAGCAGAAGTGGTAGAGGTAAACACAGTGAAGGATTTTAAGCATGCGTGGGATAGACAAAAGGCTATCCTAGATATAAGATAAGGCCAGGGACTAATGAAAGTATTACTTTACTGAGAGGGTAGTGGATGTATGGAATAGTCTTCCAGTAGACGTGGTAGAGTTTAATACAGTCAAGGAGTTTAAGCATGCATGGGATAGGTATAAGGCTATCCTAGATATAAGATAAGGCCAGGGACTAACGAAAGTATTACTTTACTGAGAGGGTAGTGGATGTATGGAATAGTCTTCCAGTAGAAGTGGTAGAGGTTAATACAGTGAAGGAGTTTAAGCATGCATAGGATAGGTATAAGGCTATCCTAGATATAAGATAAGGCCAGGGGCTAATGAAAGGATTACTTTACTGAGAGAGTAGTGGATGTATGGAATAGTCTTCCAGCAGAAGTGGTAGCGGTTAATACAGTGAAGGAGTTTAAGCATGCATGGGATAGGTATAAGGCTATCCTAGATATAAGATAAGGCCAGGGACTAATGAAAGTATTACTTTACTGAGAGGGTAGTGGATGTATGGAATAGTCTTCCAGTAGAAGTGGTAGAGTTTAATACAGTGAAGGAGTTTAAGCATGCATGGGATAGGTATAAGGCTATCCTAGATATAAGATAAGGCCAGGGACTAATGAAAGTATTACTTTACTGAGAGGGTAGTGGATGTATGGAATAGTCTTCCAGTAGAAGTGGTAGAGGTTAATACAGTGAAGGAGTTTAAGCATGCATGGGGTAGGTATAAGGCTATCCTAGATATAAGATAAGGCCAGGGGCTAATGAAAGGATTACTTTACTGAGAGAGTAGTGGATGTATGGAATAGTCTTCCAGCAGAAGTGGTAGCGGTTAATACAGTGAAGGAGTTTAAGCATGCATGGGATAGGTATAAGGCTATCCTAGATATAAGATAAGGCAAGGGACTAATAAAAGTATTACTTTACTGAGAGGGTAGTGGATGCATGGAATAGCCTTCCAGTAGAAGTGGTAGAGGTTAATACAGTCAAGGAGTTTAAGCATGCATGGGATAGGTACAAGGCTATCCTAGATATAAGATAAGGCAAGGGACTAATAAAAGTATTACTTTACTGAGAGGGTAGTGGATGCATGGAATAGCCTTCCAGCAGAAGTGGTAGAGGTAAACACAGTGAAGGATTTTAAGCATGCGTGGGATAGACACAAGGCTATCCTAGATATAAGATAAGGCCAGGGACTAATGAAAGTATTACTTTACTGAGAGGGTAGTGGATGTATGGAATAGTCTTCCAGTAGAAGTGGTAGAGTTTAATACAGTGAAGGAGTTTAAGCATGCATGGGATAGGTATAAGGCTATCCTAGATATAAGATAAGGCCAGGGACTAACGAAAGTATTACTTTACTGAGAGGGTAGTGGATGTATGGAATAGTCTTCCAGTAGAAGTGGTACAGGTTAATACAGTGAAGGAGTTTAAGCATGCATGGGATAGGTATAAGGCTATCCTAGATATAAGATAAGGCCAGGGGCTAATGAAAGGATTACTTTACTGAGAGAGTAGTGGATGTATGGAATAGTCTTCCAGCAGAAGTGGTAGCGGTTAATACAGTGAAGGAGTTTAAGCATGCATGGGATAGGTATAAGGCTATCCTAGATATAAGATAAGGCCAGGGACTAATGAAAGTATTACTTTACTGAGAGGGTAGTGGATGTATGGAATAGTCTTCCAGTAGAAGTGGTAGAGTTTAATACAGTGAAGGAGTTTAAGCATGCATGGGATAGGTATAAGGCTATCCTAGATATAAGATAAGGCCAGGGACTAATGAAAGTATTACTTTACTGAGAGGGTAGTGGATGTATGGAATAGTCTTCCAGTAGAAGTGGTAGAGGTTAATACAGTGAAGGAGTTTAAGCATGCATGGGATAGGTATAAGGCTATCCTAGATATAAGATAAGGCCAGGGGCTAATGAAAGGATTACTTTACTGAGAGAGTAGTGGATGTATGGAATAGTCTTCCAGCAGAAGTGGTAGCGGTTAATACAGTGAAGGAGTTTAAGCATGCATGGGATAGGTATAAGGCTATCCTAGATATAAGATAAGGCAAGGGACTAATAAAAGTATTACTTTACTGAGAGGGTAGTGGATGCATGGAATAGCCTTCCAGTAGAAGTGGTAGAGGTTAATACAGTCAAGGAGTTTAAGCATGCATGGGATAGGTACAAGGCTATCCTAGATATAAGATAAGGCAAGGGACTAATAAAAGTATTACTTTACTGAGAGGGTAGTGGATGCATGGAATAGCCTTCCAGCAGAAGTGGTAGAGGTAAACACAGTGAAGGATTTTAAGCATGCGTGGGATAGACAAAAGGCTATCCTAGATATAAGATAAGGCCAGGGACTAATAAAAGTATTACTTTACTGAGAGGGTAGTGGATGCATGGAATAGCCTTCCAGTAGAAGTGGTAGAGGTTAATACAGTGAAGGTGTTTAAGCATGCATGGGATAGGTACAAGGCTATCCTAGATATAAGATAAGGCCAGGGACTAATAAAAGTATTACTTTACTGAGAGGGTAGTGGATGTATGGAATAGTCTTCCTTTAGAAGTGGTAGAGGTTAATACAGTGAAGGAGTTTAAGCATGCATGGGATAGGTATAAGGCTATCCTAGATATAAGATAAGGCCAGGGACTAATAAAAGTATTACTTTACTGAGAGGGTAGTGGATGCATGGAATAGTCTTCTAGTAGAAGTGGTAGAGGTTAATACAGTGAAGGAGTTTAAGCATACATGGGATAGGTATAAGGCTATCCTAGATATAAGATAAGGCCTGGGACTAATGAAAGTATTACTTTACTGAGAGGGTAGTGGATGCATGGAATAGCCTTCCAGCAGAAGTGGTAGAGGTTAATACAGTGAAGGATTTTAAGCATGCGTGGGATAGGTATAAGGCTATCCTAGATATAAGATAGGGAACTGGGGACTAATAAAAGTATTTAGAACATTGGGCAGACTAGATGGGCTGAATGGTTCTTATCTGCCGACACATTCTATGTTTCTATTTCACATTAGTGTAACATACAGAATCTAATCTATGTGCCCCCGCCTCCCTAAATAAATGATCTGAGCGTGCGCATGTCACTTCCTCTCAGCGTTATGTGACATTTAAAGACCGCCATTCCTTACATTTCTGTTGATATATGTTTCATTAAACATGCTATCACGCCTAATACACATACCCACACTACTTGGTCTCTTAACCTTTCTGGCCCATTATAATACTGGTAATTAGCACTCCGTATATATATACGTCTTCATATACTGCCCAGTGGGAAATACTGTGAATGTCCCCGCCGGGTATGTGCATGATGTGTGTGATTAATGACAAAATTATAATAGTCTTTCTTATTATGCAATCGATCATGAAATGTATTCTTATGCAGCTGGGTGTTTACTGTAAATAATCAGTAATATTCACCACTGTGAACCGTGGGGGGGGAATGGTGGGGGATGTTTTATATACAAACAGATGGATCGTAGGTGTCAGACATTTTAAAAATAGCTAACAATTCTTAATTGTCCTGTACAGTTTGGATTGATCTTTTGTTTTCTGTGTGTTGCACATGTTTCATAATGATAATGATAATAAAAATAATGTTTGTTTTATTTTAAAACAATTCACAGTTCTCCTGTAGTATTGCATTGAACATAATTTCTCCGGGGCTTCTAAATTCATCCAGTGTCATCCAGTAAGGGAGGGGCTTGAAGAGGTGTACAGGACTGTTGCTATAGAAATGACAATACATCTCTTACACCTTATTTTCAAGTTTTAGGTCGATAGGAAGAATTTAGACATATCTGTTTCTTTACTTGATGCAGCTCTTTTCTAAAAATATATTTGTTGGACTGTGTAAGTGAAACTTGTATTATTTGTATTAGATATTATTATAATTATGCTCCCATGCTTCGCACCCCACACTGCTGGTCTAAAGTTTGAAATTCCCATATCTATTCCCTGCAGTTCCCTCTTTATTGAGCTGATCCTTAGGTGTTGTTACATTGTTTATTGATTCATACGTACAGATACTGAGTAACATCTATGGCACACTGATACTGAGTAACGTTTATGGCACATTGATACTGAGTAACATCTATGGCACATTGATACTGAGTAACATCTATGGCACACTGATACTGAGTAACGTCTATGGTACATTGATACTGAGTAACATATATGACCCATGTATGCTGAGTAACATCTATGGCCCATGGATACCGAGTAATGTCTATGGCACATTGATAGTGAGTAATGTCTATGGCACATTGATACTGGGTAACATCTATGGCACATTGATACTGAGTAACATCTATGGCACATTGATACTGAGTAATGTCTATGGCACATTGATACTGAGTAATGTCTATGGCACATTGATACTGAGTAACATCTATGGCACACTGATACTGAGTAACGTCTATGGTACATTGATACTGAGTAACATATATGACCCATGTATGCTGAGTAACATCTATGGCACATTGATACTGAGTAACATCTATGGCACATTGATACTGAGTAATGTCTATGGCACATTGATACTGAGTAACATCTATGGCACACTGATACTGAGTAACGATTATGGCACATTGATACTGAGTAACATCTATGGCACATTGATACTGAGTAACGTCTATGGCACATTGATACTGGGTAACATCTATGGCACATTGATACTGAGTAATGTCTATGGCCCATGGATACTGAGTAACGTCTATGGCACATTGATACTGAGTAACATCTATGGCACATTGATACTGAGTAACGTCTATGGCACATTGATACTGAGTAACGTCTATGGCCCATGGATACTGAGTAACATCTATGGCACATTGATACTGAGTAACATCTATGGCACATTGATACTGAGTAACGTCTATGGCACATTGATACTGAGTAACATCTATGGCACACTGATTCTGAGTAACATCTATGGCACATTGATACTGAGTAACGTCTATGGCCCATGGATACTGAGTAACGTCTATGGCACATTGATACTGAGTAACATCTACTGTACATTGATACTGAGTAACGTCTATGGCACATTGATACTGAGTAACATCTATGGCACATTGATACTGAGTAACATCTATGGCACACTGTTACTGAGTAACATCTATGGCACACTGTTACTGAGTAACATCTATGGCACATTGATACTGAGTAACGTCTATGGCACACTGATACTGAGTAACATCTATGGCACATTGATACTGAGTAACGTCTATGGCACACTGATACTGAGGAACATCTACTGTACATTGATACTGAGTAACATCTATGGCACACTGATACTGAGTAACATCTATGGCACATTGATACTGAGTAACGTCTATGGCACACTGATACTGAGTAACATCTATGGCACATTGATACTGAGTAACGTCTATGGCACATTGATACTGAGTAACATCTACTGTACATTGATACTGAGTAACCTCTTATCAGATTATAAATACAATAAAAGTAAACATAGGACTGCAGGTAATTTACAGACACTGGACAGTATATGCCACATTATAAAGAGAATAAATAAAGATACAGAGTGCCATGTGCTTCACAGTGAGGAGAAGGGGCCTTCACCCCATGTGGACCTATAGTCGTACAAGTAAATTAATGTTCAATAAGTGACTAGGATTGCCGGCAAGGTTAGAGCACCAGACATGAATGTATTAAAGGGACACTACCACTTACATAAGATGTAACTAGATTACCTGTGCATTTAAAACAAACACATATATAAGACATTTTTTTTCTACTTTTAATTGCATATAACAGTAAAAATAAAATGAGGTCTCTATCTCCAGCATCCAATTTAAGAATTTTACCCATGATGCAACATTCTCCAAAGCCTGCATGATGATGTCATAAGATACTCCCCTGCTCTCTTATTGAAAGGGACCAATTCGTCTTAGGCCTCTATCAGCAGTCTCTGATATACGGCAATGTATCACTCTGATTTGGATTCACGTGGTGGGAGTTGGAAACACATCAGCGAACGCGTTCGGAGAGTAACTCAAGTCTGACACAAGGCCGTTCGTTAAGTAACTCTAAAGTTTATTGTAAAGACAAGCACTTATATAGAAGCAACAAGACATTCGCTGGCATCATATCATTGGCTAAGACTTCATACACAACCTGGGGGCGTGGACATAGAATACATACGTGTTACAAATATATAGTTATATGATTAACTAAACACTTTGTTTCTATGTGCCTATGTAGAATTACAAAACTCCTGAGATGCTGACACAGGATGTGACCCTTAGGTTATTTTCTTCTATTTTCCTTTATCTCTATCTTATTGATTTAGTCTGGGTTAAAGTCTGGTATCATTAGATTTATTACTTCTTACTCTATGTATGTAGAATAGATGATAGGCACAGACAACGAATGGGCTCCCTCCAAGAGAGGAGGGGGGTTTAACCCTTCCCTGAAGTTAACTCTTCCAATGCTGAATTGACTCTTGTTATGTTAACACAATAAATATAAGTTAACCCTAACACTTACTGGCTCCTGCAGTCCTATGTTTACTTTTATTTTATTTATAATCTAAGAATAGTTTTTTTGTGACCGCTGCTTCATAGATCATACCTCCTCCGTCTTAGAGGCCGGGCCCCTGGCTCCCATAGGAGATTGGTAGAACCAATAAGGATCTACCCAATGCCGCACCATGATTGGTTGCTGGCGTACAAGCCTTCTGTATATATTCTTCACCTCGCACTCACAGCTCATTAACCCTTGAGGAAGCAAGATGCGAAATCACCCGTCGGGAGTTTCACTGCCGACACCCCTTATATATCCTAATAATAATAAATGTTTACCTCTGTGCTAAACCAGCTAGTCATGCCGGTAGAAAATGTAGGAAATCAAGAAGTGAAAAATAGATGATTGAAAAACAAGGTTGGGGGAGGCGAGAATCATTTAAGCAGATTTTTGAGTACTGGGGTGTCATGCAGGCAGCCTGTACAAATGGGCTTTAAATTGGGCCTCAATGCTAATGAGTGAATCCAGTGAGTTACATTGGATCTCACCAGCTAATCTAGTCTGAGATGAATGGAAGATTCTTCTTATTTATTTAAATCTTATCTTATTTATTTAAATGTATTTGTATTTCAGAAACTGTTGCAATCTTTAACTTTTAGATTTTTTGGGTCGAATAATTGCCGTGAATGCAGTTTGGCTCTGAGCAGCTACCAGTGTAAAGAATGGACGATGCTGGTAACTATTTATTTCAATTTGACTTTTATCACAGCATTTGTTTCAGTGTGACTTGCTTTTAATTGAGTTAATCGCACTGTGTGTTACACTATTTTCCCCCTGCTTTTGGGAATGGTTGGTCATTACAGTGGCTGTGTTTTATAACATTCGTTTGAATATATTTTACAATCTCTTACCTATTAAGATTTAACTTGCTAACTCATGTTTTTAATTGCACTAATTAAAGTTATGGTTTAGCAGACATTGGAGGATGTCCAATACTTTGTTTATATATTTATATTCTCATAGGGTTATTCTATGTCTTTAAGACCATTGGGGGTGATCAGTAAAAACCCTAAGAGCGATTGTACATGTTATACTGGGAGGGCAGCTATCTCTGTAATATGGTTCTCCCCTGTTTTGGGCAAGGGATTCACAAGCGGTGAATCACCACTTCCGTCAGTTGTAGTTGCTAGATTGCCCATAGGGCAAGCAACAATATTACAGCAACAAAAAAATATTTAGTTAGGGTTGAGATCTAGGATAAGAGTCACATGAAGAGTTAGGGTTAGATTAATAAAAAAAATAGCATTTTATTGATCATTGGGGATGGGGTCAACAGGTCACTGTAGGGAAAAATTATTATGGAAAAAAAACGCTGCTTTAGGTTATTGCCATATAACTTGCAAAAAACAGTAACATTTATTGGGCTATTTCTAAACTCAGGGCAAATATCAGAAACCATTTAGATAGGGTATTTCCATGGTTTGTAATTGTGTAAAAGATTTTTGACGTTGAAGTTAGAAAATAGTTTTTTTGCAGTATTTTTATAGTAAATGATAAGATATGATTAAAATTAATGTATCTGGCATTCATGTATTTGAGAATGGTACAGCATGTATTTCTGCAGGAGTAGGTCAAGAGGACCAACCTTTAACATAAAAATATATTCACTGCCGTTCAAGAGTTTAGGGTCAACATTTGGACTGTATTTCCTATACATTTTGAAAATCTTTGAACAGTAGTGTACGCTGAGCATCTATTGTTTCTGTATAATGCATTTTTTTTTGCATGTGCATGGTTCATTGAGAATCGTAGCCCAGTGGATTATAGGGGAGGGTGGCGTTTATAAGCTCAACATACATAATTAGGATCACTATCATATGCAAAGTAGACAGGTGCACAACTAAAATTTTTGTTTCGTTTTCGTCCATTCGGACGAAAATGTTATTTATTTCGTCCAAAACGAATTTCGTTCACTACTGCATTCGTTTAAGACGAAATTAGTTCATTATTTTCGTTTCGTTTCATTCATTCGTACGAATTGACCTATTTTAACCTCTCTTTCGGTTTATAGACTTTCGGTTTATGGAATGCATACAATGCTATTGGTATTCTATAAACCGAAATAGAGTCCCCATTCATACGAATTGACCTATTTCAACTCTATTTCGGTTTATAGAATACCAATAGCATTACATGCATTCCATAAACCGAAAGTCGTTCATTATGTCGGTTTATGGAATGTATATGTAATGCTATTGGTATTCTATAAACCGACTCTATTTCGGTTTATAGAATGCCAATAGCACAAATGGACTAATGGACGAATGATTTTCGTTTATTAACCATTTGTTCATTCGGCTTTCGTTAGTTTAGCATTTTCGTTATTTGTTTTTCGGACGAATGGACGAAAATGCTATTTTCGGACGAAAATGCATTCGTCCGAAAACGAATGCACATGTCTAATGCAAAGTGTGCTTCCCTACAATTATTTTAAAGCACACCTGATGCAAAATATATATTTGTTTCTTTTTTATATGAATGAAACCAATAAAATACAAGAATGCAAAAAAAAAAGATTAAAAACATGCTGACCCTCACCAATAATAGTCTGATGGAATTAACGTGACAGTTGCTAGGAATCCCATCTGCTTCTTTACTGTCCTCAGTGGAAGAAAGGAATAATCCTGCAGATGTCATGATTTTACAACGCACCATGTGACAGGCTTACATGACTCTGCCTAGGCTGCGTGTAACGGTACACAGGCACAATACACATGTGTCACAAGCCTTCACAATAAAAGGCATTGCATTAACGAGTAACACGGACCGAATTCTGCCAGCTGCTCAGTAGCTGCCAACAGCCCCGAATTTCTCTGCATTTCTCTCCCAAATTTCCCATATCTTGGGGTCCTGTCCTGGCATATTTGGTTCTGTCTCGGAATTAATACTGCCTATACACGGTATACCTTGCACTGTGCACAGGCAGCATTGCGTTTGGCAGACATATACAGTATAAACACCAGTAAATGAAATCCAGACACCAGCTATCTCTACCGGGTTGCTTGGAACTCAACGTTGCGAGGGCACCCAACGCCACGTGATGTCATGCAGCGTCACACAACCACGCCCCCTTTAGGATCCGCCCCGTTTACAACTATGCAACAGATGAATGCTAATGACGCCCAAAGCACTTACCTTCAAAGACTATGAATGTATAGACCCCACCAGGCCAGTAAATCTCCACCATGAACCAGTTGACTAGCTGACCAGCTGGAGTCCAACAGAAGCTTGGTTTGCTGGAGTTCATCTCTCCTATGGCCTCTACTTTTCTCTGACCTTCACATATCTCCTATGGCCTCTACTTTGCTCTGACCTTCACATATCTCCTATGGCCTCTACTTTGCTCTGACCTTCACATATCTCCTATGGCCTCTACTTTGCTCTGACCTTCACATACCTCCTATGGCCTCTACTTTGCTCTGACCTCCACATATCTCCTATGGCCTCTACTTTGCTCTGACCTCCACATATCTCCTATGGCCTCTACTTTGCTCTGACCTTCACATATCTCCTATGGCCTCTACTTTGCTCTGACCTCCACATATCTCCTATGGCCTCTACTTTGCTCTGACCTCCACATATCTCATATGGCCTCTACTTTGCTCTGACCTTCACATATCTCCTATGGCCTCTACTTTGCTCTGACCTCCACATATCTCCTATGGCCTCTACTTTGCTCTGACCTCCACATATCTCCTATGGCCTCTACTTTGCTCTGACCTTCACATATCTCCTATGGCCTCTACTTTGCTCTGACCTTCACATACCTCCTATGGCCTCTACTTTGCTCTGACCTCCACATATCTCCTATGGCCTCTACTTTGCTCTGACCTCCACATATCTCCTATGGCCTCTACTTTGCTCTGACCTTCACATATCTCCTATGGCCTCTACTCTGCTCTGACCTTCACATATCTCCTATGGCCTCTACTTTGCTCTGACCTTCACATATCTCCTATGGCCTCTACTCTGCTCTGACCTTCACATATCTCCTATGGCCTCTACTTTGCTCTGACCTCCACATACCTCCTATGGCCTCTACTTTGCTCTGACCTCCACATATCTCCTATGGCCTCTACTTTGCTCTGACCTCCACATATCTCCTATGGCCTCTACTCTGCTCTGACCTCCACATATCTCCTATGGCCTCTACTTTGCTCTGACCTCCACATATCTCCTATGGCCTCTACTTTGCTCTGACCTCCACATATCTCCTATGGCCTCTACTTTGCTCTGACCTTCACATATCGTAACTTATGAATGGCTATTGGTGATTTCTGAGATTTCGTGAGGATTTTGACTATTTTCAGCCACAGAATTCAGCTAACTGGCCAAATATTACGGTCAGTTTTCGGGGATGCCTGAATGGCTTGATTAAAAGGGCCATTCAGATCAAAGAAATGCTCCGAATTCAGGCGAGTTTCCGAGCCCTGATTTTCACATAGCCAATCATAGCTACCTGACCATAGCTAGAATGCTTTTAATGTTCTAGAACATTTAACCTTTGGCACTCCGGATGTTATGGACTACAGCTTCCATCACGCTTTTACAGCAGTAATGCTGGCAAATTATTATTTTTTTTTTCATTTTCAGATATTTCCGAAAAAAAAGCAACTCAAACTTACAAGGGGTACGATAATCGAACAGGGATGAGATCAGGAAAGATAAAATGTAATTAAATTCCATCTGTATCTTTACAGAGGAGTAATTCCAGACCAACAGACACTTTCATTTCACGAAACCTTGCACTGACATGACTTTTAGAAAAAGGTTTTGTTTTTTAAAAAAAAATAAAAATCACGCAAAGACAAAATTTGGATATGCATGTGACATTAACTTCATTATCAACACAGGAAAGAATTAGATAAAAAGCCCTCATTTAACCCGAAAGCCCAGACAGTGACAAAATAGTTCATTTCCGTTCATGACTTTTTTTCATGCAGCATTAAAGGGACTGCAATGAATTCACAGGAACTTATTAGCTTCATATATTTCTTAGGGGTGAATTTTCCGAGGCACATTCATTGTGTCGTGTCACATCATCTTTCAATCTTTCGCTGTTTCGGTTTAGTTAATGGCTCTAATTTTCCTTCCAACGAGCATCAGCTTTTTACTCATTTGACTCTATTAGTTGTTATCGATCACTGCCTTTTGGTTTATTTAGTACAAATGGTCTGCTTTCTACAGGACAAAATGCAGAAAGAAAATTATAGATCCAATAATGTTTCAAACCTTCTACGTGGCATTGCTTTCATTATTTTTAACTGATCGTGTTTGGGGAGAGGGCATACGAACCAGTGATATTTTCATCCTATATTTCTAATTCTTCTAAATTTGCCAAGAGCTCTATCGCCTGAAGCCTGAGTGGTAAGCTAAAAGTAGCCCTTTCCGGCATTTAGAACCTTCATTAACCCCTTAGTGACAAGACATTTTCACCTTGACTTTCCCTTGGTGACAATGGCTGTTTTGACATTTCTAGGGTGTTTGTGTTTAGCTGTAATTTTTTTCTTTCTCACATACAGTACCCACACAAATTATATGTTGTTTTTATCGTCATAAGAAGGGCTTTCATTAGATACCATTATGTTCATCATATCTTATAATTTACTACAAAAAAAATCATAAAATATGATGAAAAATTTAAAAAAAACCCACTTTTTCTAACGTTGACCTAAAATATAATTTACACAAATAAAATCATTAAAAAAGACCCCGTCTAAATAGTTTCTAAATGTTCTCCGGAGTTCAAAAATATGCATGTATCCATATTTTTCGGTATTTTTTTGCGAGTTATGGGGCAAAAACCAAAAATAGTGTTTTTTGTTTTTTTCCTATATTGATCTTTTGACCCCAACCCGAACCCAAAATTTAACTCTAACACTAAATTTAACCCCAACTCTAATCCTTATTATATCCCTTAATATTTTTTAACTTTAATTTAATTTTAACCCTATCCCTTATGCTAAAAAATATTTAATTTTAACCCTATAGGCTAATATAGCTAAATAACCTGTTTTTAATTAATTAAATATGTATTTTAAATATTTTCCATTGCAATGCTACTAAACTACCACTAGGGGTAGTCAAGTAGCATATTCAGAGCGACGGAAGTGAAGTTACTTTCACTTCCGAAGCTCAGACCGGCAGAGGACTTAGCCATACTGACAGAGCAGCATGCTCCGTCAATATGGCTCCCCACAATCGCTCCGTGGGGCGATCGTGGGGGTCCCAAAATAGAAATTTCGGTGCTGGCTATTGCCTCGATGTCGAGGCAATAGACCAGCACTGTTAAAGCGGTTTTCGCGATCGTTGCCAGGCACGTCCTTTGTCATTAAGGGAGATTCTCCCAGGACGTGCCTGGCACGTCCTTTGTCAGCAAGGGGTTAAAATGCGTGGGATGTTTCATTCTGTAGTATTCACCTACACGACAGAAAAGGGAGAAGTTTGTGATGTTAAAGGGACTGTCTTGTGACCAAAATGCATCTTCCAAATATTAATACATATTAATGTGCTTTCAAAGTACTTTAAGATGCATGTCTTACACTTTGCATTGCTTAAAATATAAAATACTTACAGCTAGAAGAAATTGTGAAATTACAGCAGTTTGCAAGAAAGAAGGAATGCCCCCACTAGCTGAGTAAAGGTAATTTCTTTTTTTTCATTGCTACAGGAACCAATGAGAATAATGCCATTCAAATGAATGGAATATCCTGTCTATCCAGTGATGTCATCAGAGAATGTGTTGCACTGTTAAGAGATTCTACTGTGTAAAAGAGCAAGGTCACTTAGCGTCCATACAATATATTATATTCCAGCAGCACAAGAAGTGACTAAATGAAGCAAAACGTTATATCGTCAATGTCTATATAATCAGTGCGGCCGCACCTGCAGTAAACATGCAGAGTAATCACTGGGGAGGGCTTGAGTCAAATATAAAAAATGTGATTTTTGCAGAATGCCTGCATCAAATCACACAGGGATAAAGGCCTGTGCATTATACAAGCAGTGATCTTCATCTTGCACCAAAGTGAGTTTGGGGAATAGACTGTCCCTTTAGTATTAAATTCATTGAGTGCCTGTCTGAGTAAATTAACCCTGTCTGATTATGCGCTGTAAACAGAAGCTTAGAGATCTCTTTGATGATACATGAAGTGAATGAGTCGACAAGTTCACCTCTATGACCTATTGAGATGTGTTACCAAACCTCTGAAATCTGTAAAATAAGACCCTGCTCTTGTTTTTTATCATAAAAGAGACATCTCGATTTAGCATGTCTAACGTTAACTAGGATAATAAACAATATCTGATGGTTACGGGGGAAGGAAAAAAAACAAAAACAGAGAAATTATATTGATGAAATATTGCAGTTACTTACAGTTTTCACTGAAGTCGTCCACTAGTATTATTTCATGGATAAGGTGCATAGGTGTTCGATTAAGTACACTGTGGGGAATAAAAAAAAACATAATTTTTAGATTAGAAATCCTGTCTGCGAAAAAAATAACAAAATGTATTGTTGTTACCTGTCATATACTAAATATCTTTGCAAAAAACAACAACATATATTGGCAGACTAGTTTATGTCTTGTACTGTTTACAATCTGTAAATTTTATATCTTAAAATTCTGTATGTTGTCTGTATTATAATTAATCTTGCAATAAACAATAAATAAGAAAAACATGTGTTCAATTGCCATAGAATGGAAATTATATCATTTGTATTTTTTCTAATTTCTTTGGACACAATTACAATTTAATTGTAATGTAATTATCAAGCGTACACAGTTTAACGAGAAAAGGCTTTGATGAAAGCTTCTCTGCTCATTATAGCTCTATCAGTCAGTGGACATGTTGTTTAGAACTGTCGGTCATCCCTAGGGTTGCCAGCTTTTTTGTTTTGACAAATATTGGTCTTGGTGTAACCTTCATAAAATTAACATTGGCCTCAACACAATGTTTTACTGACCTGCCAGTAAAATACTGACTGGGTGGCCAACCAAGACAGGGCTTCCTTAATCTTGGATGCTTCATTGGACCCAAGATTCTAACCAACATGGCCACCCCTATTACACATATTGTATCTATTAAGGGTTAAAAAAAAAAAAAATTTTAAAAAGTTTAAATTGCTTTTAAAAATCTCTTAAAACATTTAGACTAAATGCAATGTTTTGCATTAATTTACCATCTAACTTTATTATTATTTGTTTAAAATATGGTCTTATTATCTATTTAATGTGTTAGCTGCCATCACAGCCTGTATTCTCTATGAAAAGACTATATTGTATAAAAAATTAGCAGAAAATTCCATTTGGGTTAATAACATTATATCATATAGATATTCACTCTCCATTAAAACATTTATTGTCCTACATAAAAATAGATAATAAAGAATGTTTTTCCCGGCTGCAAAATGGCAGATTAGAAAAGACATTGTATCCTGATAAAACAGGTCAGAAGTGGAATACTAGATTGTCTTTAATTGCAGTATTTGAAAGTAAAAACGTATTATCAGTTTAGATAAGCAAAAGCTGTTGTTAGGATTACTGTATTTTTTCCCCCCGCGAGAGTTATATTGTTATAGCTTTATGTAGATAATATGACTTCCTCGGGATGCACAGACATTTATTGCAAAAAAAGGATGAGATAAAAAAAGTAAATGAGCAAAAGTAATTTGGGCACAAATAATTGATGGTCACAATACAAAGGAAAAGTATTTTTTCTTAAAATAATTAAAGAGAAAAAACGTTTAATCGGAAATAGTTTCTTCTGAAAAAAAATAGAAAAGTACTTCTACATAAACTATTATCTATTCTGCAGACATAATGCCTGCAAGTTAGGATAAATGTCTCCTTTTTCCAACTCTGCTATATTAGCCTAACGTTACCATCTCGATTCCCTGCAACTCTCTCTTTATTGAATAGACCCTTCAGTAAAAATATTTGATAGTTTTTAAAAGCTTCAAGTATTCCCTCCTGCCGTTGGTTTCCCAAACTCAGCACACTAGCCTGTCCTGTCCAAGAGCCACCATCCTTTCCTACTGGAGAGCCTCAAGCTTGTCTTATTGGAGAGCCACCAGTCTGTCCTGTCCGAGAGCCATCAGTCTGTCCTGTCCGAGAGCCACCAGCCTGTCGTGTCCGAGAGCCACCAGCCTGTCGTGTCCGAGAGCCACCAGCCTGTCGTGTCCGAGAGCCACCAGCCTGTCCTGTCCGAGAGCCACCAGCCTGTCCTGTCCGAGAGCCACCAGTCTGTCCTGTCCGAGAGCCATCAGTCTGTCCTGTCTGAGAGCCACCAGCTTGTCCTGTCTGAGAGCCACCAGTTTGTCCTGTTCTAGAGCCAACCGCATTTCCTATTGGAGAGCCACCAGCTTGTCCTTTCCCAGAGCCACCAGCCTGTCCTGTCTGAGAGCACCAGCCTGTCCTGTCCGAGAGCCACCAGCCTGTCCTGTCCGAGAGCCACCAGCCTGTCGTGTCCGAGAGCCACCAGCCTGTCGTGTCCGAGAGCCACCAGCCTGTTGTGTCCAAGAGCCACCAGCCTGTCCTGTCTGAGAGCCACCAGCCTGTCCCAGGGCGACCAGCCAGTCCTGTCCGAGAGCTACCTATTCTAGTAACACAATGTATGGATAATTATGGATCATTTTTTTATACTCTGCATTCTCAGTGTAAATAATTTTTAGGGTTGACAAGGTCCATTAAGGGAGCAATAATGATCTTTCCTAGACTATGGTTTCTTTATAAAACACAAAGATAACATAGAAAAGGAGACTATAAAACAGTTTGCCAGTTCATTCCTTGGAAATATACAGCATACAGGCTGAAGTATTTTATATTTAACATTCCCCCTCTATATTTACACAGCCATCATGTCAGATGGCAGCACATATTTCTTGGCTCTTCAGGAATAGGCATGAGATCAGATACATGTCTCATGCCATCTGCTGTGGAGAGGAAGGGGGAGGAGGTCACATGACTATGACATCATTTGTGGGCACAGTCATGTGACCTGCGTTGGTGGAATAGGTGCCTTGGCCAGGCTTCTCTTTGTGGCTGGATGCTCCAGGAATATGCACAGTATGTCCCCCCAGGCAGTCACGTGGGCACGCTTCAGGGGAAACATATGTCTGCATGTTTATTTCCAGGAGCCATAAAAAGGTCATATGATTTGTAATCTGGCTTTTCAGTGACTTTCTGAGATTTCTCCGAAATGTCCAGTGAAGCAGTCTGCAAAATGCAGACAATCAAATGACACAATGTATTTATTTTTGTTTTGCAGATGAGTAAAGGTAGAATAAGTCTAACTGTTCCCCTCTATACAAACCAACATCGAAAAATGATGGAGATTGCATTATTTAGCTGTATCCAGTCCTTGCTTATGGTCAGTGCAAATATATTGCATTCTCAGTGGTATATGCATAAAATGCCGGATTAGACGGGGTCCTGTGGCTGCTAATTGTGCACTGAGAGAGACTTTCATTGTCACATGCCACCAATTCTGCTGGTGGCATTAAAACACCAAGCCCTCTTTCTTTTTGTTCAGCAGAGAGCGACTTTGAGTCCAGACAGAGACCCCAATCAGATGGCACAGTGCCAGTGTGCACCGGTATTCAGCAGAGCTATGCCTCAACTGAGAGTCAGAGCTCAGAGTAACCTACATGTCAGGTTTACTTATTTTGATGAGTGATTTTGGCAAAGAGTACATTTTATATGAATTGTATTCTCAAAGGGGAGGGTTTTTTTTTTTTTTTTATATATAGCTTCTAAACATTTAATTGTTATCTCCCAACACATTTGATGTGTCTGTGTTTCCCCCATTACTTAATACTACTTTATTATTAGGAGGCTTTGTGATGACTGGCAGTTTAAATAGATTATAAGTAATGTGTGGCTAGGGGCATATTTACTAAGCAAGGCGTGGAGCTAATTATATCCTGGGAATCATGCTCTCCTGGGGTGCCCTCGAGTAGAGCAAGTTTTGCTTAAAATGCATGTCTGTGCTAGAGGCATACATAAAATACAGAAAATCGTAGCAGATGAGTTGGAAAATAATCTGCCTGTCCTTCAAACGAATCTGCCTGTCTCTGCCATATACAGTACCTGCTGGATGGCAGACCTACTTGCATGTCAGCACAGAGTGCAAGAGATCATCTGTTTGGATGATCTGTTATACTCTTCAGGCATGCTGCATCTGACAGGGGTCTAGGACACTTGTTCGCCGCATCTTCATCGCTGACAGTTCAGCGCGGAAGTTAGAACGCTGAACTGTCAGCAATGAAGTATAATGCGGCCGTTTCACCGCGGCTGCAGCTATGTAAGAGTCAGCCCCCCCTAATAAATGATTCCCAAACCCCAATAGTAACACAAAACACCAAACCCCAATACTAACAGTAAAATTAACCCCAATACTAAAATTAACCCCCTAAACCCTAATACTAACCCTAATATTTAACGACCGAACCCTAATACTAAAATGAACCCCCTAAACCCTAATACTAACCCTAATACTAACCCTAATACTAACCCCGACCCCTAATACTAAAATCAACCCCCTAAACCCTAATACTAACCCCAATACTAACCCCCGACCCCTAATACTAAAATTAACCCCTCACACTAAACACTAACCCTAATACTAACCCCAATACTAACCCCCGACCCCTAATACTAAAATTAACCCCTAACACTAAACACTAACCCTAATACTAACCCTAATACTAACCCCCGACCCCTAATACTAAAATTAACCCCTAACACTAAACACTAACACTAAACCCCAATACTAAAATTAACCCCAATACTAAAATTAACCCCAATACTAAAATTAACCCCCTAAACCCTAATTCTAAACAAACTAAAATCGGTAAAATACTTACCTTTAGCGATGAAATGTCCCGCGATGAAATCTCCAGCGACGATCTGTCTTATGCTGCAGAGTCAGCGGTGAAGTGGCTGCGCGGAAGCAGTCGTGATGAAGAGTCCCATCCCCATCTGACTGATCTAGCGCACCAGTAATGATCTTACATCTGACTGATCTAGCGCACCAGTAATGACCTCACATCTGACTGATCTAGCGCACCAGTAATGACCTCACATCTGACTGATCTAGTGTGCCAGAAATGACCTCACATCTACTTCCTGCTAAGTGCAAGTGGCACTGACATGGCAAGCTGCTTGGGAGAAAATCTGGCACTGACAAACTGTTTAATGGGTAGGCGGGCCACAGTAAATATTTTTCAGGGCAAAGATGGCACTTGCCAGCTGTTTGGGGGGCATGCATGGCACTGACAAACTGGGAAAAGAATGACACTGAAAAACTTGGGGCAAGGATGGCATTGATATACAAAGGGCAATGATGGCACTGACACACTTGGGGCAAGGCTAGCAGGGACAAGCTGTTTGGAAGCAAGGATGACTGACACCTTGGTAGCAAGGATCGAACTGGTAAGCTGTTTGGGGGCAAAGCTGGCAATGAGAATCCGGGTGGCACTGGCATTGAAAATGTTGTGGGGGCAAAGTTGGCACTGTGGAAAGTGAGGTTGCATGGCACTGGTAGTGACATGTTGCTTGGTGAAGTTGTGGGAAGGCCTAGGGCAATTTTTTTGCATTGGGGCCCTCTGATTTCTAGTTACACCGCTGCATTAAAAGCATTAGTCTTAATTAATGTATTAGCTTGAATTTCTGCTAACACAATGTAGAGATTATAAAAAAAAAAAAAAAATGTCAAGTGCAGAATGTCTTAGTACAGGGGTGTCCAAGTTTGTTCTGCAGTGGGCCACTTCATCAGAAATCTATTTGTGCGTGGGCCACATTCATGTTTCATTGAAAGTAAACATATGTGTATGTGTGTGTGTATATATATATATATATATATATATATATATATATATATATATAGACAGTAATGTGCAGTGTGTATGTGTCAGATTCCACAGCTAAAAAAATATTCACACGTGCATACACAGTCATTCTCACACACAAAGTTACATTTACATACACACAAACTCAAATGCACACATAGAGTTGCATTTCCACACACACATTCACACAGTCAAACTTCCCCACATACACAAAGTCACACTTCTCCACACACATAGACTTTGCTTCTTTTTTTTAAGGAAAAAAAAATGTCCGTTGTTTTGTTTGCAATAAAATAAATGATACTCACACTAAATGCACACATTCAAACATGCATACACAGACACACATACTCAAATACAAACAGTCACACTTCCACACACACGGATTTCCACACAGTCACATTTCCACACACATTGAGTTACACTTACACACATACTGAGTCACACTTCCACACACACACACACACACACACACAGTCACACTTCCCCACACACACATTCACACTTCCCCACACACACAGTCACACTTCCCCACACACACAGTCACACTTCCCCACACACACAGTCACACTTCCCCACACACACACAGTCACACTTCCCCACACACACAGTCACACTTCCCCACACACACAGTCACACTTCCCCACACACACACAGTCACACTTCCCCACACACACACACACACAGTCACACTTCCCCACACACACACAGTCACTCTTCCCCACACACACAGTCACACTTCCCCACACACACAGTCACACTTCCACACACACACACACACACACACAGTCACACTTCCCCACACACACAGTCACACTTCCCCACACACACAGTCACACTTCCCCACACACACAGTCATACTTTCCCACACACACAGTCACACTTCCCCACACACACAGTCACACTTCCCCACACACACAGTCACACTTCCCCACACACACAGTCACACTTCCCCACACACACACACTTTGCTTCTTCTTTTTTATAAGAAAAAACCCACGTTATTTTGTTTGTTTCCCCTCCCTGCTCGTTTACCTTGTATCTGCAGGGAGGGGGATTGTTCCATCTGACACTCGGTGCTCAAACAGGGTCAGAGCACGAGAGGGCGGAGTTTTCTCCCTTGTGCGAGAGGAGAAAGCTCCACCCGCTCACACCGTGCATAACTGGTCTGAATATTTACTTGGAAACAAAAATAAAATCTGTAAATCTGTAACACGCTTTCTGATAAACCTAAACAAATTGTTGGATAGTGGTTTAAAAGCATATTAATGGACAGCGCTTGATCAGTGGAGAAATTCATTTACTAAATTTCATACACAGTTTTTACTGCCTTAAATATAACTCAATATCCATACTTGATCCAGACCTATTACCATTAGTCAGGCTGTGCCGAATGATACATTACTCAATACTTAATGTGCAATTTTGAATAATTGGATTGATTAAATCTGAAAGTAGCTGGGTAAATTGCTGACCACTCATCTAAAATGAAATGTAATAGCCTGACAGGAGGTGGAGAGATATATAAAGAGAATATTTCAAGCAAAAACATGTTAGCCCCCCAGTTCTTACTTGTACCGTAAACAGCCACCCCTCTAGCACGTTATTCACCCAGTTATTACTTATACCGTAAGCAGCCACCCCTCTAACATGGCATTTCCTCAGTTATTACTTGTACTGTAAGCAGCCACCCCTCTAACATGGTATTCCCTCAGTTATTACTTGTACTGTAAGCAGCCACCCCTCTAACATGGCATTCCCTCAGTTATTACTTGTACTGTAAGCAGCCACCCCTCTAACATGGCATTCCCTCAGTTATTACTTGTACTGTAAGCAGGCACCCCTCTAAAATGGTATTCCTTCAGTTATTACTTGTACTGTAAGCAGCCACCCCTCTAACATGGCATTCCCTCAGTTATTACTTGTACTGTAAGCAGCCACCCCTCTAACATGGTATTCCTTCAGTTATTACTTGTACTGTAAGCAGCCACCCCTCTAACATGGCATTCCCTCAGTTATTATTTGTACTGTAAGCAGCCACCCCTCTAACATGGTATTCCCTCAGTTATTACTTGTACTGTAAGCAGCCACCCCTCTAACATGGTATTCCTTCAGTTATTACTTGTACTGTAAGCAGGCACCCCTCTAACATGGTATTCCTTCAGTTATTACTTGTACTGTAAGCAGCCACCCCTCTAACATGGCATTCCCTCAGTTATTACTTGTACTGTAAGCAGGCACCCCTCTAAAATGGTATTCCTTCAGTTATTACTTATACCGTAAGCAGCCACCCCTCTAACATGGTATTTCCTCAGTTATTACTTGTACTGTAAGCAGCCACCCCTCTAACATGATATTCCTTCAGTTATTACTTATACCGTAAACAGCCACCCCTCTAACATGGTATTTCCTCAGTTATTACTTGTACTGTAAGCAGGCACCCCTCTAACATGGTATTCCTTCAGTTATTACTTGTACTGTAAGCAGCCGCCCCTCTAACATGTTATTTACCCAGTTATTACTTATACCGTAAGCAGCGACCCCTCTAACATGGTATTCCCTCAGTTATTACTTATACCGTAAGCAGCCACCCCTCTAACATGGTATTCCCTCAGTTATTACTTGTACTGTAAGCAGCCACCCCTCTAACATGGTATTTACCCATTTATTAATTATACCGTAAGCAGCCACCCCTCTAACATGGTATTCCCTCAGTTATTACTTGTACTGTAAGCAGCCACCCCTCTAACATGTTATTCCCTCAGTTATTACTTGTACTGTAAGCAGCCACCCCTCTAACATGTTATTCCCTCAGTTATTACTTGTACTGTAAGCAGCCACCCCTCTAACATGTTATTCCCTCAGTTATTACTTGTACTGTAAGCAGCCACCCCTCTAACATGGTATTTACCCATTTATTAATTATACCGTAAGCAGCCACCCCTCTAACATGGTATTCCCTCCCGGTGCGGAAACTCATGGTGTCACCCCCCTGGATTTCCTCCAATACAATGCCAAACAGATTCCTTAGTAATGCCAGTTAGATGGCCTATTAACGATGCCACACACAGGAGCCCCATAACTATGCCACACACCGGAGCCCCATAAATGATGCCACACCAGAGCCCCATAAATTATGCCACACCAGAGCCCCACTATTTATGCCTCACCTCTGCCCAATTAATTATGCCACACACACAGGTGCCTCATAATTATGCCACACACACACAGGTGCCCCATAATTATTCCACACAAAAGAGTCCCTTAATTATGCCACACAAAAGAGTCCCTTAATTATGCCACACATGGGGCCCAATAAATATGCACACATGGGACAACCATTAATTATACAACACACAGGAGCCCCATGAGGTGACAATTGTACAAGTCTAAAACAATACATATCTATACATACAGACATCGCTCTCTCTCTCTCTCTATAACAGCCAATTTGCCCAATTATATGCCAGTATCATTTTGTCATTAATAAGCCACATCCAATTTTCCCATTAATATGCCAGTATTATTGTGCCAGATGCCAATACCATTGTGCCATTAAGATGCCAGTATTATTGTGCCATTAATATGCCAGTAATATTGTGCGATTCAGATACCAGTAATATTGTGCCAGTCAGATCCCAGGAATATTGTCCCAGTCAGAGCCCAGTAATATTGTGCCAGTCAGATACCAGTAATATTGTGCATGTCAGAGCCCAGTAATATTGTGCCATTACCCTGCTCGTTATTCCTCCCCCCTTCCCCATCACTTACCTCCTGGCTGCTGTTCCGTGTCCCCCGCCGGACGTCTCTGTGTAGTGTTCTCTCCTGCACAGAGGAGGGAAACATAGTCACCGGATGTTACGTAACGTCACATCCGGTCGTGGTGTTTGGTTTTTTTTTCCCAGCGGCTGAATCCAGTGGATGCGGCTGCCAGGAAAAATAAAAAAGTTAGGCAGCGCGGTGCGGGGGGATGCCGGTAGCACAGGTGTCACCCCCACTGGAGGTGTCAACCGGTGCGGTCCGCACCGCCCGCGGGACGCCACTGCAGCCACCCCTCTAACATGGTATTCCCTCAGTTATTACTTGTACTGTAAGCAGCCACCCCTCTAACATGGTATTCCCTCAGTTATTACTTATACCGTAAGCAGCCACCCCTCTAACATGGCATTCCCTCAGTTATTACTTGTACTGTAAGCAGCCACCCCTCTAACATGTTATTCCCTCAGTTATTATTTGTACTGTAAGCAGCCACCCCTCTAACATGGTATTTACGCATTTATTAATTATACCGTACGCAGCCACCCCTCTAACACGTTATTCACCCAGTTATTACTTGTCCCGTAAGTAGCCACCCCTCTAACATGGTATTCCCTCAGTTATTACTTATACCGTAAGCAGCCACCCCTCTAACATGGTATTCCCTCAGTTATTACTTGTACTGTAAGCAGCCACCCCTCTAACATGGTATTCCCTCAGTTATTACTTGTACTGTAAGCAGCCACCCCTCTAACATGGTATTCCCTCAGTTATTACTTGTACTGGAAGCAGCCACCCCTCTAACATGTTATTTACCCAGTTATTACTTATACCGTAAGAAGCGACCCCACTAACATGGCATTCCCTCAGTTATTACTTGTACTGTAAGCAGCCACCCCTCTGACATGGTATTCCCTCAGTTATTACTTGTACTGTAAGCAGCCACCCCTCTAACATTTTATTTACGCATTTATTAATTATACCGTACGCAGCCACCCCTCTAACACGTTATTCACCCAGTTATTACTTGTCCCGTAAGTAGCCACCCCTCTAACATGGTATTCCCTCAGTTATTACTTATACCGTAAGCAGCCACCCCTCTAACATGGTATTCCCTCAGTTATTACTTGTACTGTAAGCAGCCACCCCTCTAACATGGTATTTACCCAGTTATTACTTATACCGTAAGAAGCGACCCCACTAACATGGCATTCCCTCAGTTATTACTTGTACTGTAAGCAGCCACCCCTCTGACATGGTATTCCCTCAGTTATTACTTGTACTGTAAGCAGCCACCCCTCTAACATTTTATTTACGCATTTATTAATTATACCGTACGCAGCCACCCCTCTAACACGTTATTCACCCAGTTATTACTTGTCCCGTAAGTAGCCACCCCTCTAACATGGTATTCCCTCAGTTATTACTTATACCGTAAGCAGCCACCCCTCTAACATGGTATTCCCTCAGTTATTACTTGTACTGTAAGCAGCCACCCCTCTAACATGGTATTCCCTCAGTTATTACTTGTACTGTAAGCAGCCACCCCTCTAACATGGCATTCCCTCAGTTATTACTTGTACTGTAAGCAGCCACCCCTCTAACATGGCATTTCCTCAGTTATTACTTGTACTGTAAGCAGCCACCCCTCTAACATGTTATTCCCTCAGTTATTATTTGTACTGTAAGCAGCCACCCCTCTAACATGGTATTTACGCATTTATTAATTATACCGTACGCAGCCACCCCTCTAACACGTTATTCACCCAGTTATTACTTGTCCCGTAAGTAGCCACCCCTCTAACATGGTATTCCCTCAGTTATTACTTGTACTGTAAGCAGCCACCCCTCTAACATGGTATTCCCTCAGTTATTACTTGTACTGTAAGCAGCCACCCCTCTAACATGGTATTCCCTCAGTTATTACTTGTACTGTAAGCAGCCACCTGTCTCAGTCACACTTTCTGAATTGAGTTTTATTGCTAGCAACCTGATAGATCTTTCCTTAACGGGACAGTCTAATCCCCCAAACTCACTTTGGTGCAAGATGAAGATCACTGCATGTATAATGCGCTTTTATCCCTGTGTGATTTGATGCAGGCGTTCTGTAATATTTAATATTAATATCTGACTCAAGCCCTCCCCTGTGATTACTCTGCATGTTTACTGCAGGTGCGGCAGCACTGATTATATAGACACTGAGGATATAAAGTTTTGTTTCATTTAGTCACTTCCTGTCCTCCTCAAATTGAGTCTATTGAGTGGCCTATGCGTGACCTTGCTCTTGTACACAGTAGGATCTCTTAACAGTGTAACACATAGTCTGATGACATCACTAGAGCAAGGCCGTCTTTAATATTGATTGGACCCTGGGTAAGCATTTGCTTGGAGCCATCACGCCATCCATCGCAATGTTACCCCCCCCCCCCCCCCCACACACACACACAAACACAAATAAGCACACACACACACACAACTGGACTTTTATTGCAGTGAGTATTTTTATTGAATTGTATAAAATGTGTATATTAAGTGTAAAATTGCATCTTATAAACTATATTCATGGATCAAAATGTGTATATATGGCTGCATTATGTATACATTCTTATTATGCAACACTGCAATAAAACTGCTCATTACCTAAATTACAAAAATATACACAGATATTAGAGAGCACTTACATATGTTCATATATATTTATAAATATCTATTATATATTATATGTAATAAAAATGTTATTAAAGAGTTGCATTTCTTGTTTTTATTCCCTTTTTTCTGCACCCACATTGCACCTAAAGGACTTAACACAGACCCATAGAGTAGCCACAGCACTTGGCTTGCACTCAAATTGCACCCACATCACTTATCATACACCTATATTGCAC
The DNA here is from genome assembly GCA_036172795.1 of Pelodytes ibericus. Classification (NCBI taxonomy): domain Eukaryota; kingdom Metazoa; phylum Chordata; class Amphibia; order Anura; family Pelodytidae; genus Pelodytes; species Pelodytes ibericus. Next base: position 15,511,551 of record CM069862.1, read on the forward strand.
ACACACAATTTGGCATGCCACAGTGTAAATTTGAACCACAGAACATACCACAGTGTCACTTTGTTCCACTGAACTGCCCATGCAGAACAAGTCACATTGTCACTTTCCCCCATAGTACATGTTATTTTGCCCCACAGAACATGCCACTGCCAGGTACCAATCTACTGCTGCTTCACTGAGATGGTACAGGTGACCCTCGGTCGCTCCTAGTGGTACGTCTGTGTGTCAATCATGCAAGATGGGAGGGAGGCTAGACAGACACAAGATGTCAGCACTGTAGTATATATATATATATATATATATATATATATATATATATATATATATATATATATATTGTTTTCCAGCACATTAGACCAGAATAAAAAGGAAGCATTAGAGGAAGCCTTTTATATGACTAATTATATTTTTATTTATAATGTTTAATCCCTCTTTAAGTTGAACATTTGAGTTCCTCTCATACTGCTTGGTGCATTAATAGTTAGTGTTAAGCATTTGATTATCTGACCTGCAGGTATCATTTCTCCTAGAATCCATCCTAATTACAGCCTTGTTTTGTGAAATTATTTGATTGGCATTCATAACATCTATCAGTTTCTTAAAGTGGAGGTAAAGTTAAAATATATATATTTTTTTCTAAATCCGTAACCCCAATAAGAAAACTCAAATGCGTTTGATTTGTTTCCCTGTCATTAACCCTTTTTAGATTGTAGCCTTTGATTTAAGCAATTTATCACGCAAAAAATGACAATCATTCTTTGAGATGCTAATATACCTCCAGCTAAAGCTGTGAATTTTGATACATTTAGATTCACTGAGAGGAACAATGGATTGACAGATTCTCTCCATATGTCACAGCTGCCAAATGACTTAATCCAAGTGTTGGCAAATTCTACTGTAAAACTTTAATAAATTGGCAAAAAAAAGTGATAAAAAGAAAATTCAAGAATTGATTTTACTCGTTATAAATCAGCCTGTTATTAAAGAAAATGCAAATATCCCTTTACAACCTCTTTACATTTGTTGTATTCAAGCGAATCCTTAATTGCTTCTGGTCCAATCTAGGTGTCAATCACAGTATATTTGTTTTTGATCTCAGGTTATTGTTCTAATTAGCACTATTCTAAGACAATGTTAATTTAATAATATACATATAACATGATTTCTCTTTTGCTGTAAAGTCTATGTATTATTAGAAAGGATCAGTGTGTAATGTAATAATCATATCAGTGACAGTTTCCAGAGAATCCTGTTTGCATGCTGGGTGCATCATTCCCATCCAGATATTAGTGACATTGTACCAGACTCCAAGCTGTGCTCTGTTTATTGGATGTCACACATTTAAGGGAAACCTTTATATGTTTTTAGCACTCACCGTGCCCTAAATAGTAACATGATTCTTGTTCATATTCAACTTTGTTTCATAATTTTGCAAACAACTACTTTGGGTTAGGTTTTCCCTGGTTCGATATATAAAAATAATAATTATTGGCTGCCAAAACAGACTTTTCATTATCCTGAGTAGATCTTACTTTAACCCCACCTACACTCATTCTTGCATACAGCTGAATGAGTGGCTATTTTTGTATGGGCCAGATAACTTTGAAGTACTTCAAAACATATAATAATACCAGGTGAATGATAACTATACTTGCAATGTGTGCATACATATTTTACACAGGAGTCTGTACAGAGCACACATATAATAATACCAGGTGAATGATAACTATACTTGCAATGTGTGCATACATATTTTACACAGGAGTCTGTACAGAGCACACATATAATAATACCAGGTGAATGATTACTATACTTGCAAAGTGTGCATACATATATTACACAGGAGCCTGTACAGAGCACAGGGCCGGACTGGCCTACCGGGATACCGGGAAAAATCCCGGTAGGCCGCCTAACCTGGGGCTGTTTTAAGAATTTCGGCAGCCGCGTCCCTTTAAGACTTTCGGCGGCCGCGGCCCTTTAAGACTTTCGGCGGCCGCGGCCCTTTAAGACTTTCGGCGGCCGCTTCCCTTAAAGAAATTCGGCTTCACCCAGAGCCTGCTGAGCGGGAGAGGAAGGGGAGGGGGATTCTGCTGCCTGAGAGGAAGCTGCCGGACTGCAGGGTAAGGTAAATACAGTATGGTGCTGGGGAAAGTGAGTGTAAGTGTGTGAGTGAGTGCCAGAGTGTAAGTGTGTGAGTGAGTGCCAGAGTGTAAGTATGTGAGTGAGTGCCAGAGTGTAAGTATGTGAGTGAGTGGCAGAGTGTAAGTATGTGAGTGAGTGCCAGAGTGTAAGTATGTGAGTGAGTGCCAGAGTGTAAGTGTGTGAGTGAGTGCCAGAGTGTAAGTATGTGAGTGAGTGCCAGAGTGTAAGTATGTGAGTGAGTGCCAGAGTGTAAGTATGTGAGTGAGTGCCAGAGTGTAAGTGTGTGAGTGAGTGCCAGAGTGTAAGTATGTGAGTGAGTGCCAGAGTGTAAGTATGTGAGTGAGTGCCAGAGTGTAAGTATGTGAGTGAGTGCCAGAGTGTAAGTATGTGAGTGAGTGCCAGAGTGTAAATATGTGAGTGAGTGCCAGAGTGTAAGTATGTGAGTGAGTGCCAGAGTGTAAGTATGTGAGTGAGTGCCAGAGTGTAAATATGTGAGTGAGTGCCAGAGTGTAAGTATGTGAGTGAGTGCCAGAGTGTAAGTATGTGAGTGAGTGGCAGAGTGTAAGTATGTGAGTAAGTGCCAGAGTGTAAGTATGTGAGTGAGTGCCAGAGTGTAAGTGTGTGAGTGAGTGCCAGAGTGTAAGTATGTGAGTGAGTGCCAGAGTGTAAGTATGTGAGTGAGTGCCAGAGTGTAAGTATGTGAGTGAGTGCCAGAGTGTAAGTATGTGAGTGAGTGCCAGAGTGTAAATATGTGAGTGAGTGCCAGAGTGTAAGTGTGTGAGTGAGTGGCAGAGTGTAAGTATGTGAGTGAGTGCCAGAGTGTAAGTATGTGAGTGAGTGCCAGAGTGTAAGTATGTGAGTGAGTGCCAGAGTGTAAATATGTGAGTGAGTGGCAGAGTGTAAGTGAGTGAGTGGCAGAGTGTAAGTATGTGAGTGCAGAGTGTAAGGATGTGAGTGGCAGAGTGTAAGGATGTGAGTGGCAGAGTGTAAGGATGTGAGTGGCAGAGTGTAAGGATGTGAGTGCAGAGTGTAAGTATGTGAGTGCAGAGTGTAAGTATGTGAGTGAGTGGCAGAGTGTAAGGATATGAGTGAGTGGCAGAGTGTAAGGATGTGAGTGAGTGGCAGAGTGTAAGGATGTGAGTGAGTGGCAGAGTGTAAGGATGTGAGTGAGTGGCAGAGTGTAAGGATGTGAGTGAGTGGCAGAGTGTAAGGATGTGAGTGAGTGGAAGAGTGGAAGGATGTGAGTGAGTGCCAGAGTGTAAGTGAGTGAGTGGCAGAGTGTAAGGATGTGAGTGAGTGCCAGAGTGTAAGTGAGTGAGTGGCAGAGTGTAAGGATGTGAGTGAGTGGCAGAGTGTAAGTGAGTGAGTGGCAGAGTGTAAGGATGTGAGTGAGTGGCAGAGTGTAAGTGAGTGAGTGGCAGAGTGTAAGTGAGTGAGTGGCAGAGTGTAAGGATGTGAGTGAGTGGCAGAGTGTAAGGATGTGAGTGAGTGGCAGAGTGTAAGGATGTGAGTGAGTGGCAGAGTGTAAGGATGTGAGTGAATGGCAGAGTGTAAGTGAGTGGCAGAGTGTAAGGATGTGAGTGGCAGAGTGTAAGGATGTGAGTGGCAGAGTGTAACTATGTGAGTGCCAGAGTGTAACTATGTGAGTGCCAGAGTGTAAGTATGTGAGTGCCAGAGTGTAAATATGTGAGCGAGGGGCTGAGTGTGAGTGTGTGAGCGAGGGGCAGAGTGTGAGTGTGTAAGCGAGGGGCAGAGTGTAAGTGTGTGAGCGAGGGGCAGAGTGTAAGTGTGTGAGTGCCAGAGTGTAAGTATGTGAGTGCCAGAGTGTAAATATGTGAGCGAGGGGCTGAGTGTGAGTGTGTGAGCGAGGGGCAGAGTGTGAGCGTGTGAGCGAGGGGCAGAGTGTAAGTGTGTGAGCGAGGGGCAGAGTGTAAGTGTGTGAGCGAGGGGCAGAGTGTAAGTGTGTGAGCGAGTGGCAGAGTGTAAGTGTGTGAGTGAGTGGAACATCTTGACCAGATGTAGCTTACATGATTTAATGTTAAGCCACACCATCGATTGCATTGCTTGCTATATTTTGTCATAATATTGCTGCGGAGTGGAGTGATTAAGAGGTTTTAATATTAAAAAGCAGGGCACCACCACTGTTATATTGTGTATTCATGCACCAGATTTTTGAAGGGACACTGTGAGCTAAAAAATAAAAACATCATATGATTTTAAAGAGTCACCTGGGGCAGTTTGTTTATTTGACACCCCATCCACCTCCCAACCTAACTTCCTATATATCCCAAATCCTTTTATTTTGTAAATACAGTTTCTCAGAGACATACACATAATTCTGTATAAGTGTGTGAGTGACTAGCAAATCGACTGTAATAATGCTGGCATATTAATGGAAAAATAATACTGGCAAATTGGCTCTGGCATATTAAGGGCAGATTGACTTTGACATATTAATGGCAAAGTAATACTGGCATATTCATGGGCAAATTTACTGTAACATTAATAGCAAAATAATACTGGCATAATAATGGCAAAATCATACTGGCAAATTGGCTGTGGAATATTGGTGGGAAAATAATACTGGCATATTAATGGGCAAATTGGCTGTAGCATATTAATGGGCAAATTGACTGTGGCATATTAATGGCAAAATAATACTGGCATATTAATGGCAAAATAATACTGGCATATTAATGGGCAAATTGACTGTGGCATATTAATGGCAAAATGATACTCGTATATTAGTGGCAAAATTGGTTGTTGGCCTATTTTAATAGGCAAACTGGCTGTTGCATATGTTAATGACGAAGTGGCTGTTGCATGTTAATTGGTACCTGGCTTATTTTAATTGGAAAAGTGATGCTGTGGCATGTTCAGTGGGGCAAAATAACATGTACTATGGGGAAAGGGACAATGTGATTTTTTTCTGCAGGGGCAGCTCTGTATGACAAAGTGACACTGTTGTTTGTTCTGCAGGGGCAGCTCTGTGGGACAAAGTGACACTGTTGCATGCCAAATTGTGTGGGTGCTATATGAGTGCTTGGCAAATGCTGTGGGTACTGAATAGGGTTGCCACCTGGCTGGTATTTTACCTACAGGCTGGTAAAAAAAAATTGGCTTCAGGCCAATGTTAAGTCTATGGAGACAGTACCAAGGCTGGTATTTTTCTGAAGAAAAGGTGGCAAGTTATGGGTGCTGGGATAAGTCCTTTGAGTGCAATCTGCATGTTGGGGTAAGTTCTGTGAGTGCAATCTGCATGCTGGGCTAAGTCCTGTGAGTGCAGTCTGGGTGCTGGGGTAAATCAATATAGCCACCCAGTATGTACACAAGGTTATAGCTCACACAATTCCCTAATTATATAATCCCCTGCACAGGGCAACTCATATAACCTTGTGTACTGGTTGCTATGTGTTGCCCTGTGCATGGGGTATATATCAGAGCAGTACGTTAGTTATAATATTGTGTACATACTGGGGGCATATTTTGCCCTGTGCAGGGGTATGTACCAGTCTTATCTATAAAATAATACACTTTTCAAATGTGTTGTAAAATGTATGGATTGTCCGTTATGAACAAGAAAATAAATATGCAATTCTATGGGGCTGGAATACTATAATTTCCAGGGCTGGTTTTTATTCCCAGTCCGGCCCTGACAGAGCACACATATAATAATACCAGGTGAATGATAACTATACTTGGAATGTGTGCATACATATATTACACAGGAGTCTGTACAGAGCAGACATATAATAATACCAGGTGAATGATAACTATACTTGCAATGTGTACATACATATATTACACAGGAGTCTGTACAGAGCAGACATATAATAATATATATACCCCCCCCCCCCCCGAACCCTAATACTACCAATAACCCCCGAACCCTAATACTAACCTCCCCCAACCCTAATACTAACTCCCCTCATACCCTAATACTAACATTAACGCCTGATACTCACAACCTTACCCACTGCTAGTATAGTGTTGTTCACCTGGCCAGGTACAGAACATATGTATATAATATACACTATAAGCACAGACACAAAAACAGGACACCCCTCAGATGACCCCTTACTGAGGTGTGTCCTGTTTTTGTGTCTGTGCTTATAGTGTATATTATATACATATATTCTGTACCTGGCCAGGTGAACAACACTATACTAGCAGTGGGTAAGGTTGTACTATATATTTTATATATTATATTTTATTCTACTTTACTGCATATTTATATATCTTTTTGTGCATATTTTATCTTTATCTTTTTTTTTTTGGTTTATATACATATTGTATTTATTTTATTCCTTTGTGTTCATATGATCATTTGTCTTCTTATTATATTCCTGTGGTACTAGACTTGGCTGTAGTCTTTTTACCTTATATATATATGTATGTTTTCATTTTGTGACAATAAATCTTTTCTATTTTTATAAATTATGTCTTGTTCTTTTTGGGGGTATATTTTAGCGCTGTCTCTCTTTTTATTAATCCTGATACTCACCTTTAGCGATCCCGCTATGAACTGTCCCGCAAAGAACTGTCCCGCGAAGAACGATCCAGCGAAGAACGATCCAGCGATGAATGATCCAACAAAAAATGATCCAGCGATGAATGATCCAGCGATGAACGATCCAGCGAAGAATGATCCAGCGATGAACTGGCCATCGTGCGAGAGTGGATGGTGAAGCGGGTGCGTTCATGCAGCCGAGATGAACCGTCCCATCCCCGACCACCGCCCCCCCCCAGAGTATATCTCCTGCAGAACGGTGGTAAATCAGGAATAGAGGAGGGTGTGGCTGTCTAGCCATGATCCAGAAAAAAGCACAGAACAAACATTGACTTTCTGCTTGAGATAAATACTTTCTAGTGGGGCAGCACAAGGAGGCCTGTTTAGAGGAAGCGAATTCAAACTGATGTAACTTAATAGGCTGGTGAGTGATGTAATCAATAGAAAGCCATCAGTTTACAGTCAGAAGGCAGAGAGTGACAAGTCATGTTACATGCACTGGAAAAAAAGAATAACAAAAATTTTATGTATAAAACACATAAAATATATAAATTATAAAGTAAAAAAAAAAACAGAGAATGTGGAAACAGATGTGAACATTAATTATTGAAGGCGAGGAACAGAAAATTAAATTTATAGTAAGAATAAAATCTATCTTGCACGCAAATATGCCAGATGACCACTATCCCTACGTTTGTTATCTGCAATATTCAGTAGTAATATTCATATATCAGGCATTCCAAGCCTGTTTCAAGATCCCTCCCTGTAGCCATTTAATGAACAGGCTGCAATGTACAGACTTGTGTTTAAAGAGGGATTAAATACTAAAAAATCTAAATTTGTTTACGCTTTTATCCTGCTCTAAGGACCTGGAACACAACATACCTTTAAATCTTCAGTATGTTCTGTGCTCACTTTTCTACTACAGTACTGGCATCTTGTGTCTGTCTCGCTGTCATCCTGCTCTCTCCTGCTACGGTGTAATACTGTCGATTTGTTTATTTTAGCATTCATATTCACTCATGTTTAGGGTTGCCACTTTTTCTTGAAGAAAGTTCTAGCCTTGCTCTTGCCTCCACTGGCCTCAAGTTTTTGTCCTTTTAACATATATCCCCGAAGATTTAGTAGTTTCAGTTATTCGAGGTTAACATTTTACAACAGATGCGGTTTCGGTTAATAACAATAGCCATCCAAAAAACAAAATCTACATAAATCTCTTCATGGGCACAGTGAGAAAAAATAATTTTATTTAGCAGTATATCAGCATGGCAAAAATTAATTCAAACATTTTCTAAATACAAATAATCCCTTCCATCCTTGAGGATTGGGTTGTTTGATTGCAACTCCGAAAACAAAAGTGTTCTATGACGTGAAAGGGTTAATCCTTGAAATGTAGCCAAGTTCATTTATTTCCCTTTCCCTATATTCTAAACATGTCAGCCCCCTTGTACCGACACAGAGGGCTCAGTAAGGCGCTTTGTATTTGTATTCTTTCATTAAAATTACATTTCTATTTAAAACGTATATACTTGATGCAATCTTTCCATTATACATACGTTCATTTTTGATGACAGTTCTCCTTTAAGGCACCCGTATAATTTTTTGTATAGTATTCATTCCTTACAGAGTGAACCACACAAAGGCACAAACTAGGGGGCTGTTTTAACTAAGTCCCATCATTCATAATATTTAGGATTGTAAAGCTCTGTCGACTCCAATAAACAGTAAGACCCCACCACGTGTATTCAAGGTGTGTTTTAAAGTATGATTTGCTAATAATAATAATATAATAAGATGGTCCATGGTTCAATAAAACAGTATCAAATACAGAATATCTTTGTTTTGCTCTTGGAAATAGGGGCCATGGCTGTCGGATAATAGATTATCCCAAGAGATGGAAGATTAACACGGGATGTAGAATTGAGACTTCCAGTGGATTATGGTAAGAAACAGATAATCAGTAACTGTATAAAGGATTCTGACCCCGACGGACACTATGAATCTTGGTGGAAAGCTGCCCATTCCCGACCAGAAAAATACACACTCCCCTAGCCACCCTGAAAATATGCTCATTCACCCTGAAACCCTGAGAATCGACCCCATTCACCCTGCCCCCGACAATCTGCCCCATTCACACTGCAACCCAAGCAAACTGCAATCCCAAGAAACTGCCCCAATCACCCTGCAAATACCAAAAATTACCCTATTCAACCTACAATTCCAAGAATCTGCCCCTTCTCCTGCCACCCTGAGAATCTGCCCTCTCTCCCTGCCACCCTGAGAATCTGCCCCCTCTCCCTGCCACCCTGAGAATCTGCCCTCTCTCCCTGCCAACCAGAGAATTTGCCACATTGTCCCTGCCACCCAGAGAATATGCCTATTCTTCCTGACACCATGAGAATCTCACCACCCTCCCTGCCACCCTGCGAATCTCCCCCCCTCCTCCTGTCAACCAGAGAATCTGCCCCCTCCTCCTGTCAACCAGAGAATCTGCCCCCTCCTCCTGTCAACCAGAGAATCTGCCCCCTCCTCCTGTCAACTAGAGAATCTGCCCCCTCTCCCTGCCACCCAGAGAATCTACCCATTCTTCCTGATACCCAGAGAATCTGCCCATTCTTCCTGATACCCTGATAATCTGCTGCCACCCAGAGAATATGCCCATTCTCCCTGGCATCCTGAGAATCTGCTGCCACCCAGAGAATATGATTCAAGAGGAGAAAAATAGGCACTCCATACTCCAATAGTTGCAAAATGTAAAAGAGTGCCAAGACCAAGCAGACAGAATAACAAACTGTGCAGCGGAGGGGAAGACACCTTATGAGTTTCACGTGTTACCACGCTTAATCATTAATAAATATTAAGTATGGAGTAATGAGTGCCCATTTTTTTTCTCTTGAATCGTTTACACAAGCATCATCAACAGTATGGAGCACCCACCCTCCTAAAGCAATTACCAGCAAGTGGAGCCGGCTGACACATCTTTGGAGGTTACTGCCACCCAGATAATATGCCCATTCTCCCTGCCACCATAATAATCTGCTGCCACCCAGATAATATGCCCATTCTACCTGCCACGATGATAATCTGCTGCCAACCAAATAATATGCCCATTCTCCCTATAACCCTGAGAATATACTGCCACCCAGATAATATGCCCATTCTACCTGCCACCATGATAATCTGCTGCCAACCAAATAATATGCCCATTCTCCCTATAACCCTGAGAATATACTGCCACCCAGATAATACCCATTCTCCCTATAACCCTGAGAATATACTGCCACCCAGATAATACCCATTCTCCCTAGAACCCTGAGAATCTGCTGCCACCCAGAGAATATGCCCAGTCTCCCTGCCACCCTGGTAACCTGCCCATTCACCTTCACAATATAGAAATCTGAGAGTTACAAATCCTCACTATACAAAGCATTTCCCAGCAAAATACATTCCAATAACTATTTATTAACACTTTACTATAAAGCCTCCAGGGTCTATTTCTCCATTTCTGTCTTTCATTAGAAGAATCACGTGTTAGACCCTTTCCAGTGGTCCTGCACTCGCTGCCCTCTGTACTACTCTGTGTATTATCCTCATTAGCTCACTTTGAGTCACTTGCCTTTACACTCATTTATTCGTATGTTGCTGGATATTTGGGATTTGCATTTTTCCGACCTCAGGAGCATCAGGATGATCGCCGCCTTTAATGTAAAGGAGGATAGCTAATCTCGTCAACAGAAATCCCATTAAGTCCGGTAAAAGGCATTTAATGAGATCATCTGTTGGAGAGATCCCAAAGAATTCATTCAGACTGTGGAAGGTTACTCTCCATATCACACACTTTGATAAGATTGCTGTTAACCATTTACACGCTGGAGGGAGCTGAATATAGTTCAGTATCCCCAGGATTCAATAAAAGAGGAAAATGCAGGGAATTGACAAAGACTTTCAAACTTAAGGCCAGAGTAGTCGAGTTGATCTGGGAAGTGTTATAGGGACTGTGTCACCAAAGTTACAACATTGATTGATTAAACAAAGCATCTTAAACTACCTAAATAATATGTTTACACATGTACAATTCTATATACTTAAGGGGTTATATAATACAGGTTGAGTATACGTTATCCAAACATTTGGGGGGGATTTTTACACAAGTTGTAAATTCCCACACAAACACCTGTCCGAATACAAGCACACAGCAGTGTATTCAGTGTCCAGCCCCCTTAAGCTGTGATATAGCCTTTCCATGCATGCTCGGATTCCCCCCCCCCCCCCCACAAAGGGTCATACAATGACACGTGTGCAGACCTGACACGCCAACGGCAGGTTCCCAGCGATGCCTCACATCACAGCTACATCACAGTAACAGTGATTTATTTGCTCTATACAGTATTTACACTGATATTACGAAGTGCTGAGAGGCTTTAATATATCTTACTGGTGAAAATGATCCGTTATACTTCTGGTCACAGGTATTTTGGATCTGGGAGACTCAACCTGTTTGTCAATTGTGACGTCTTTTTTTTAACGTCAGACCTCCGCCCATTGCGGGTCTGCATTGGTGCATTAATAAGTGTGGGATATATAATGTGCATACACAGGGTTACCATGTGGGTGTGTACAAAGACTAAGGAGAGAACAGACTAATTTGAAACATGGACGCCAACATCACATCCAAGCCAACCCATCAGCATAACGTGTAACATTTCAGCCTGGCGAATCGGGATTTCGGGAGGTGCAAAGCTCGGAAGGTCAAGTGTCATGGTCAATAGTATCCTACACACCGGAGAATCCCACTGTACCATCAAATTCTTCCTCCAGAGGTAGAGCTTGGTGGGACAGCTGGAGAGACCCCCACCGTCAAACCGTGAGCGACCCATGCAAAGCGTGGGAGACAGGGAGGGTGGAGGAAAAATAAACAGACAGATCTTTTTCTTTACATTACATGAGGCAGCTCTTATCCAAAAATATTTCTTGGACACTGTAGGGGGTAGGGACCCCCCTAGCGCTTATGTTAGTGCTGTGCAGCACGGAGCCCTCCAACAGTTGATGAACAACATACCCTAATGCAGAGCCAGCCAAAATGGTGATATGTCCAAAAGGTATCATGGGAAATTTAGTTACAAGCAGCTTTTTGACCCTTCCACCCCCATGTAACTAAACTAGTCAATGCTGAGAGTAAATCTGATATTCTCATGTAAATAAAATAATTTTTACACCGTCCCCAACGCGGCTGTTTCTGAACAGTTGGCCTCAGTACGACTAGCGATTCCAAGTTTAAAGCCCGGACTATATTTTCATGTAATGTTTGGTCACAAATTCAATATACAACACAAGAAACTACAGCAAGTAAAAAAAAAAAAAAATGAAATGGAAGAACTGATGGGGGACAGAGGTAATTGGAATGTGGGATGATTAAGGGTCTCAAAGTATGCGACATCTCAAAAAGATAGTAATAGAAGAAAAAGAGAGGTAAGGAATTGCTGCTCAGCCACCAGGAGATCTTAGCCTGTGGCAGTGTGAGAACAGACGATAAAAACAATACAAATAATGTTATTAAAGCTGCTGAGATTGTGCTTTTCCAAGGGCGATTGTGGAAGAGTCATTGGCGCTGACAGAGTACGGAGTGCCGGGAAGAGTTACAGATCCAAAAGCGCATTAAGACAGGGAGGCGAAAAATACTTCTGAAAGGCTACAGTAAAAGGAAACGAAATGTGTGATGAGAAGAGTACGTGCAGGAAGAGTCAAGGGTTTGAGCTGGAATATATATACACTTGGAAATTAGAACATACGCTAAAACGTCCAAAAAGGAACACAGGCAATGTTCGAGATGGTTCAAAGTCTTCGCTATGAATGAAATAGCCAATCTTCGCTCTGATAAAAAGACTCACACATAGGAGGTAATGGATTTAACATTTTCTGCAGAAAATCACCCAACGTGTCTTTCCATACAGATTTCAGACGTTTAATTGACTTGGGTTTCAGACTGAAATATCTCAGATTTTTTTCTCTCCCCCCCCCCCCCCATGTTTTTTTTTTTTTTGGGGGGGGAGGGGATAAATAAGTGGGGTTTTTACAGGACTCCCCAGCAGTCTGTGGGATGGGAAGGTAATATCAGAAAAAGATCTGGTGTTGGAAGTCTCAGCCACCAACTCCATGTAATCATTCTTAGTTATCTAGAGGTTGAGTATTAGCATTTCGGCCGTCTGTCATGCTCTGTCAGCCAAATTAATATGGTGCTTTGAGGCGTCGGACATGTGGTTTAGTATCTTGAGTTAGATCTTCATTGGCTTCGTCAGATGACGACAGATCTGATCCAAATTTCTAAACAACATGTCTGCCCCCTGATAGAGTAATAAGGAGCAAACAGGGCTATCAAGTAAGGTACTTTATTCATAGTCTCATTAAATACTCTCCACAATTGCAATTTTTCCATTAAACATATATTTTAGTATAATTGCTTACAGTTGTCCTCTAAATGCTGTTGACATCACAAAATACACAATCGATCACAAATAATGGTAACTCAGTTGTTAGTACTATTGTTTGCCAATATTACCAAGATTATGGGACTTAATATAAAATATATAGCTGATTAATTTTCTTTTCCTTAGATTTTTAGATATAATGGAAAAAAAAAAAAAAACACACAGCAGGACATGTATTCATCGGTATCCTATATATGCGGGAATTATTTAATCATAGCTCAGCCATCCAAAAGAAATCAAATTACTTTTTGCTTTTATCCAATTTATTTTTAGCGCTCACTTAATCAACATCTTGCTAGGATTTTTTAAAGATGTAAGACTGCAATGAAAATAACATGTAAATGAAATAAATACATGTTGGGGGTTATAGAATATTTTTTACAGGTTCATAACTACTGGATCTCATTCCAGAAATGTTAACCCCTCCGTTCCCGATAATGGATGTGTCTGACACATACTGCGGTGAAATGAGTGGTTTTCGCGATCAACGATGGCGAAAACCACTTTGACGGTGCTGGTTTATTGCCTCATTGTCGAGTCAATAGCCAGCACCGAAATTTGGTCTCTGGGGCACCCACGATTGCCTCACAGAGTGATCGTGGGCGCCATATTGACGGAGCAGCATGCTCCAGCAATATGGCTATGCCCTCTTGTGGTCAGAGCTTCGGAAGTGAAAAAAATGTCACTTCCGTCACTCTGAATATGTTGCTTGACTGCGCCTAGAGGCAGTCAGCAACATTGCACTGAAAAAATAGACTTAATTATCTTAAAATTAAGATTAGGGTTAGATTAATCGTTAGGGTTAAAATTAAATTAGGGTAAGCATAAGAGATAGGGTTAAAATTAAATCGGGTTGGAGTCAAAAGATCAATATAGTCCCATAACTCGCAAAAAAAGGCAGAAAAACATGGAAACAAACATATTTCTGAACTCGGGACAACATTTAGAAATTATTCAGATGTGGTCTTTTTTAATGATTGTATTTGTGTAAATTATATTTTAGGTCAAAGTTAGAAAAAGTGTTTTTTTTTTTATTTTTTCATCATATTTTAGGATTTTTTTGGTAGTAGCTTATAAGATATGTTGAACATAATGGTATCTAATGAAAGCCCTTAAAAAACAACATGTAATGTGTGTGGGTACTGTATCTGAGAGTGAAGAAAATTACAGCTAAACACTGGACTAATTCCTGGACTATAGCTTTATTACGATGTTCCATGTGACTTAAAGTGGTAGGCAGAGAAATCAAGCTAGACCATAAATATGCCTTGGTTGGCTGGCATAAGGGAAATGTACTCCACAGCAGCAGGCAACTGTGCCTCCCACACCTCGCCACCTCTCAGCATTACAGATCCCTCCCTCTGCCTTGCCCTGGACAGAAATAGTTATACCTGGTGATCCAGTAGGGAGCAGGAGGTTTGTGCTATACCTAGTGGGTACAGATGTTCTTTCTCCTATACTCATGTTACCCCATGTAGCTGTGTGAGTCTGAGTACATCCCATTCACAGGGGAGGGCAGGCAAAGAGGGCAGAGAGGCAATGGGCACCCGGGCTGCCCTCTAACATATAGGACAAAAAAGAAACTCACAGGCTCTGCAATGTAATAGAGGAGAATGGAGTTCCAGGTATGGGTGCACACCGGCTCTGTCAATCTTCAGAGCAGTAGTAATCATCAAAAATGAGTTTTCCTGCGGCACTCCAATGGATAAATTTTATTCAAGTTGATAAATATATTGTGTTAAAAAAAACAGCACATGGGGAAGACAGGAAACACACTTGACGCATTTCGCATTCTACTAACGATTATTCATAAGTCTTAAGAAAAACTCATTTTTGATGATTGCTACTGCTCTGAAGATTGACAGAGCCATCTGGTGTCGTGCTTCAACTGAATGCCGCTTCAGTTATAAAACAAAGCCCTGTGTGTGCACCAGTCCCTTAAAGAAGAGCTCCATCTCTGTCCTGCCCCACTCTCCAGTGACGTCACACTGGCCACATTGCCACAGTGGGATGGTTTTGAGGAGGCCCTGGTTGGGATGGCGTCACAAACCTCACATCAACATGCAGCCAACATCTGCAAAGTGGTACCTCATCCCAAGCCAAACAGAACTGTATATACCAACGTAACAGAATGATTTAATTAGCAAACATAGTATTTTAGGAATGTAGCTGGCAATTTGTGCCCATTCCCTTTATCCATGAGATCCTTCCACAGTATCATTCCTTAGCTCTTCATTCATTACTTATTCAGGCGAGGATGTCTCAGGAGACTCTCACACAGATTGTACTTCGATTAAACTTTACCATTCTTAATTGCAATTATTTAATTAGGGAGTATGTCTTTATGGAATTCTGTATCAAGGACAGCAGAGAAGGTATATTAGACAGTGTGTGTGTGTATGTATTTGTGTGTAAAGAGCCACTAATGATCACTGGGTGCACTCCTCTTGCACCATGATGTTGTATCTGGCAGTGATGTCCTTGTTGCTGATCAGTTCACTGTTTATGTTCTATTTTACTCCCTTTACATACATTGTTAATTTGTTTTCGCAGTAGTGCTCTGTTTGACAATAAAGGAACAACATTACAATCTACAGAATCTACTCAAAGAGAGAATTGCAGGGAACTGAGAAAGGGATTTCAAATGTAAGGCCAAAGTAGCAAAGTTGTAAAAATCATCCCATTCAGCTCCACTGGAGAATTTTTGGCTGGTTTTTGTGCCGATTCCAGATCACTTTGTTGGAGTATCCAGACTTTGAGGTTTACTATGATCACCAAAGTGATCCAACTGAGTCTAAAACCCTCCGCAGTTACCTGTGTCAACACTTTTATTTCCCTTCAAGTATAATAATGTAAAATAATAATTCTCCCAAGCACATGAATTGTGGTGGTTCAGACATGCCGGTTGCCTCACGCGTTTCGCTCTGAGAGGCACTTAATCATAGGCAAGTTAACAAACAACAAATATAAACTTTTATACTATAAAAATCCTTGATTGCATCCCACACCTTTCAATTGCACTCAACCAATGCCGGGGTCAAGATATTTTTGAATCACAGCAGAGTAATTAAAATCACTTGTGAAAAACTTGAGTGAAATAAACAGTGCAGTCTGCTATGCTGGTAACATGCATTATTCATAAATACGTATATATATTTTGATGATTTGCTTTGACAGTAATTATTTCAAAAGGTGTTTTTTTTATTAACCCACTGCAACATTAATTCCACTTACTACATTATGAGGGGCATGTACTAAAAAACGCAAATATATTTAGCACTTTGTTCCTATTGCAATGTACTAAACATTTAACACTCCAATAGTACTTACAAGCAAATTGGGAATTAGAAATGGGCAAAATTGCGAATAAAAACAGGCAATTTTGCAAATATTTTTTCTACCTCTTTTGATAGCACTTTGCTAAACGCTGGTGTAATTTTCACACACAAATAAGAATTATTTTTCACTAAATTTTTGCAAAACTCTTTAGCGTGCACACATCTAATCTCAATTTATTAGCACAACCGGAAAAATGCACGCTAAATAAAAATAAACGGAAGAGGCGCAAATCAGGGAAAACAAGCGCAAAAATGTTCCAAAAAGTCACAAACTACTCCTTACTCATGTTTTACCTACTTTTTCCCCCACTGCACTTGTTTAGTACATGACCCCCTGTGTGTGCTACAATAGTTGTTAGAACTTGTTCCAGTAATGGCACACCATAAGTGGCACTTAGTATGTGTCTACAGTATCACCATCAAATATGGAGGAAATGTTATGATTAGGATATTAGACATTTTAGTCCACAGTTTATACTTGCAATCATTGGGGCAAGATCAGTTATAGAAAGGGAAGGAGAGCAAAAGTGGACAGGGTGGCTGATATTGACGTGATGATACATGCCTTAAATGAGAGCGTACGTTGAGATTGAGTTCCTGCAGACTGGCCACTCAAGTTCGGAAATGTTTGCCATCCCTGACCTAACCCTAACCATAAATACTGCTACAAGGTACCCTTTGATGTATCATTTTGAAGACAGACATAGAAAGAACCAGTCAAGCTGCAGAGAAATCAGACATGACAACTAACTGGATAAAAAGAAGTGACACATTATATTACGTAGTTAAATAGTAGTTTAGGTTGAAAAAAAAGACTTGTGCCCATCAAGTTCAACCCTTTTCCTATCCAATGTTTACCGTCGTTGATCCAAAAGAAAGAAAATAAAAACACCTTTAGTAATTTCAAATTCTGTTTTCAGTGGGGAAAAAAATCCTTCTTGACTCAGATTTCTCCTTGGATCAACAAGCACTAAATAAATATTACTGCCTATACTAACCTGCATAGCCCTCTATGATCCAGCTCATTAAAATAGTATCCCGGCTGCTCTTAAAGGGCATCAAACGTATTTGCTAGCGCCACCTCTTCAGGCAGTGAATTCCATATCTTGATTAAATGTTCCAAATTCATACTCCTCAGCTATCATGTTTACAAATTAAATATCTTTTACACAGTATGTTATATCTGTCTCCTTCCTGCTTTGACCTTTTGATCCTTTCTATGCCTTGATCAAAAAAATAACTAAGATATACTTTATTGACTATTTTCTGTTTCTTTTCTTAAATGTAAAATCAAGATAAAAAAAGATACTACACACACACAAACACACACACACATACACAAACACAAACACACACACAAAACACACACACACGCACACACACACGCACACACACACGCACACACACACAAACACACACATATCTTGTGATTGTTGTGTTTCCTGTGACTTTGTAATATCTTTTCACCTATGCCAACAGATTTTTGCGAACAGTTTGTTTCTTTTAATTAGAAGTATTTCAGGAGCTGACCTGCAATGTCACAGAGCAGAGGTGTCAAGGCACATAGTGTAATTTTGGAGCATAGTGCATATTCTCAGATATTTTCTTGTCTTACCTCCTGATGGTTCTCAGCAGTGTAGATCTTGCTTCATTGTGGAAAGTTATTATAATACTTGTAGGAGGAAGATCGGATGAATAGTGCAACTGGGTACATCTGAAATAAAAAGACATTACAATTAACCTTATCTATTTTAAAACGTTTTTTTTAAGTTTTAGTAACTATGATAATGTATCTGTTCATCTGCATTTGTTTAATTTACTCTTAAAGGGACAGTCTAGTCTGCAAACTCCCTTTGGTGCAAGATGAAGATTACTGCTTGTATAGTGCACAGG
Source organism: Pelodytes ibericus (assembly GCA_036172795.1). Classification (NCBI taxonomy): domain Eukaryota; kingdom Metazoa; phylum Chordata; class Amphibia; order Anura; family Pelodytidae; genus Pelodytes; species Pelodytes ibericus. The sequence continues at coordinate 15,529,919 of CM069862.1, forward strand.
CTTTTATCCCTGTGTGATTTGATGCAGGCATTCTGCATAAATCACATTTTTATTATTTGACTCAAGCCCTCCCCAGTGATTACTCTTCATGTTTACTGCAGGTGCGGCAGCACTGATTATATAGACACTGAGCATATAAAGCTTTGTTTCATTTAATCACTTCTTGTGCTGCTGGAATAGAATACATTGTGTGGACTGTGATAATATTTCTCTTGTACACAGTAGGATCTCTTAACAGTGCAAGACATTGTCTGATGACATCTCTAGAGAAACAGGAAATGCCATTAAATTGCTGCAGCAGAAAAAAGTTAATGACTTTTACTCATCTAGTGTGGGCAGCAGTGCTGTATTTACCGCGAGGCATCCTAGGCGGATGCCTATGGCGGCAAATTTTGGGGGGCGGCAGCGCCCCCCAGCACTGAAAAAAAAAAAAATACAAAAAAAAAAAAACGGCCCTTTAAAAAAAAAAAAAAAAAGACCGCGCTTGCAGGCAGAGACAGAGGTGAGAAGGGATCGGAAGATCCCCTCTCACCTCCGCTCTGCCTGCAAAACTGCTTGGGGAGCCGAACAGGCAGCACAGAGAAACCTCCGTGCTGCCTGTTCGGCTCCCCGTGCAGTGTGCCGACACGGAAGTGCCGACAGTCACGTGACGGGCGCGCTGACGTCATACGCGCGCCCGGTCACGTGACCTGTCGGCACAATCGCCGGGAAGCCGAACAGGCAGCATGGAGGGACCATGCTGCCTGCCTGCCAGGGAAAGGTAAGTGCTGATGGGATGTGTGTGTGTGTGTGTGTGTGATGGGAGTCAGAGTGTGATGGGAGACAGTGTGTGTGACTGAGTGTGATGGGAGTAGGAGTGTGTGTGATGGGAGACATGTGTGTGACTGAGTGTGATGGGAGTCAGAGTGTGTGTGATGAGAGACATGTGTGTGACTGAGTGTGATGGGAGTCAGTGTGTGTGATGGGAGACAGTGTGTGTGACTGAGTGTGATGGGAGTCAGAGTGAGTGTGAAGGGTGTCAGAGTGAGTGTGATGGGAGACAGTGTGTGTGACTGTGTGTGATGGGAGACAGTGTGTGTGACTGAGTGTGATGGGAGTAGAAGTGTGTGTGATGGGAGACAGTGTGTGTGACTGAGTGTGATGGGAGTCAGAGTGTGTGTGATGGGAGACAGTGTGTGTGACTGAGTGTGATGGGAGTCAGAGTGTGTGTGATGGGAGAAAGTGTGTGTGACTGAGTGTGATGGGAGTCAGAGTGTGTGTGATGGGAGACAGTGTGTGTGACTGAGGGTGATGGGAGTCAGAGTGTGTGTGATGGGAGTAGGGGTGTGTGACTGAGTGTGATGGGAGTAGGAGTGTGTGACTGAGTGTGATGGGAGTGTGTGTGTGATGGGAGTATGAGCTTGATGTGAGTCTGAATGATGGGCCATGTTTTAGGTGTGTAACGTGGGTGTGCAGCTTGGGTAGGGGGGTGCCCGGATTTTGTCTGCCTAGGGCAGCACAAAATCAAGATACACCACTGGTGGGCAGTCCTTGTTTCTTGCAAACTGCTGTAATGTCACAATTTCATCTAGCTTTTCATACATATGTGAAAGCTTTGAACATATAAAAGGTGATTGTATGTGACTAACCTTTTTTATGTATGTTATTTTGGACATGGTCATCTAGTCACTACATGTGAAGTGACAAATGAAATACACAAGTGAACTTTAAAAATACAGGCATTGATTCGGAAGTTAGGCAAGTTGGAAAGATGTTCTAACTGCCCTTAATTGCAACCAAACTGTGGTCATTTGGTAAAATAGTGGAATTGCAAGAAAAAACACAATTCGGCTATTGTTCGTAACACATTCATACATGTGATCAGGGCCGCCATAAGAAATTTCAGGGCCCCTTACTGAAAAAAAATCTGCCCCCTCCCCCCTGGATACTTTAATATGCCACTGATAATCTGCTCATTAATATGCCACTGATAATCTGCTCATTAATATACAACTGATAATCTGCTCATTAATATGCCACTGATAATCTGCTCATTAATATGCCACTGATAATCTGCTCATTAATATGCCACTGATAATCTGCTCATTAATATACAACTGATAATCTGCTCATTAATATGCCACTGATAATCTGCTCATTAACATACAACTGATAATCTGCTCATTAATATACCACTGATAACCTGCTCATTAATATGCCACTGATAATCTACTCATTCATATGCCACTGATAACCTGCTCATTCATATGCCACTGATAATCTGCTCATTCATATGCCACTGATAATCTGCTCATTAATATGCCACTGATAATCTGCTCATTAATATGCCACTGATAATCTGCTCATTAATATACCACTGATAATCTGCTCATTAATATGCCACTGATAATCTGCTCATTAATATGCCACTGATAATCTGCTCATTAATATGCCACTAATAATCTGCTCATTAATATACCACTGATAATCTGCTCATTAATATGCCACTGATATTCTGCTCATTAATATGCCACTGATAATCTGCTCATTAATATGCCACTGATAATCTGCTCATTAATATACCACTGATAATCTGCTCATTAATATACAACTGATAATCTGCTCATTAATATGCCACTGATAATCTGCTCATTAATATACCACTGATAATCTGCTCATTAATATACCACTGATAATCTGCTCATTAATATACAACTGATAATCTGCTCATTAATATGCCACTGATAATCTGCTCATTAATATACCACTGATAATCTGCTCATTAATATACCACTGATAATCTGCTCATTCATATGCCACTGATAATCTGCTCATTCATATGCCACTGATAATCTGCTCATTCATATGCCACTGATAATCTGCTCATTAATATGCCACTGATAATCTGCTCATTTATATGCCACTGATAATCTGCTCATTAATATACCACTGATAATCTGCTCGTTTATATGCCACTGATAATCTGCTCATTAATATACAACTGATAATCTGCTCATTAATATGCCACTGATAATCTGCTCATTAATATGCCACTGATAATCTGCTCATTAATATACCACTGATAATCTGCTCATTAATATGCCACTGATAATCTGCTCATTCATATGCCACTGATAATCTGCTCATTAATATACAATTGATAATCTGCTCATTAATATGCCACTGATAATCTGCTCATTCATATGCCACTGATAATCTGCTCATTAATATGCCACTGATAATCTGCTCATTAATATACCACTGATAATCTGCTCATTAATATGCCACTGATAATCTGCTCATTAATATGCCACTGATAATCTGCTCATTAATATACCACTGATAATCTGCTCATTAATATGCCACTGATAATCAGCTCATTCATATGCCACTGATATATATATAAATTTTTTTAAAGGGCCGGGGCTGAGCAGGCCCCCCGGGCCCGGGGCGGGTGTATTGCCCGTCCAACCACTGATGGTGGCCCTGCATGTGATATCATGTCAGCTACATGGCATTACATCACTGGTTATTGATCAGGATTTGTAACAGAGTAGTATTTAATTTCCAAGGTGTGGATGCCAACATTGATTCACAATAGAAGTTTACATGAGTGCATGAGGCAGAAACCACCAGGCCGTGGTGCGAATACTGCCACGAGCTTCCCCTGTGCAACACATCTCCATGATACCACCATTTTAATACCCCCCAACTTTCCAGACAACCAATTTTACCCCCACACCACTTGCCAGTGCAGTACGGTGGTCGCCAAGGCCCCCTAAGGTGGCGGACCCAATTGCAGTGGCAACCCTTGTGGCCAGCGACCCTGATAAGCTATCTGTTAATTTCACATCACATTTTTTAATGCTATAGGTGGATTTTCATACTTAACTTGTCCGTTCATTTTTTAATGTGTGATTACTGCATTTGGATAAGATAGCAATAGTGGCACTCCTGCAGCTTTAGACTACAACTCCCATGAATCTCAACCAATACTCTTAACCCCATGCTCCTGGCACATCCAAACTGTTTTGAGAGAGGCACTTATAGATATATAATAATTTGAATTCTACAGAAGATCTGACCTTCTTCGTAACAAATAGAACGTACAGATGACATATTAAAATCATTACGATCGTTATGGTTTATAAGAAGACAATTAAAATGAACAGAATGACAATATTACATAGATTGAGAAATACGTCATTTATTAACCTGTTCACTGGTGCCACCATAGACGGAATGATCAATGGCTATTACTGCTAACATTAGTTCAAGCAATTTAGGTGAATTGGCAATTAATTAGCCAAGCAATTCTTAACCATTTATTAAATATTGGCTTGCAAGCATAAAATATTACCATCTTTAACTATCGTCTTATGTTGTTTCAATAGCCACACATGATAATATCCACCAAAGGTAACAAAAAAAGAAACAAGGGCTTTGTGGGTAGAGGAGTGCCTTTTGAAAAAAGATGTAGGATCCACCCTCTGGAATTTAAAAAATGATTTCTCTAAAGTGTTAATCAATAATGCAATTTTTTGTTCCTACGCATTTATATTTCACAAGATGGTAAAATAGACATCATGTGGATTAGTCCAGATAAAGGATAAATAAATTAAATTCTCTTTATATGGCTTTTTATTATATTTACTTTGTCTTGATTTTAGATTTTTAATTTCTCTATATGTCTTTCATTTTTTTGCCCATTCTTTTTGTTTTAGGTTTTTTCTATTTTTTTTTTCCATTTCATTTTAACAGTTGTTTTACTTTATTTGTATATGCTTAAATATCAACGTTTTCCCTCTACATGCTCCTCGACGTACCAGAAAACGAGACAAATCTAAATGTACCCTTCCTGGTTAAAAAAAAAAAAAGAGAGAGAGAGAAAAAAAAAAACACTTTCTAAACAGATAAATAAAATCCCGGTCTCCTGCCAGATTAGCAGCTTTTCCCCAAGATTGGCAGATTTAATAGCACACAGTGGCAGACCTGTCTACGTCTCTAGGGTAGTGGATGAAATGTGTTTTCGACCTTTTTTTTTATTTGTTGCCACGGTTTATCAGTGGCCCGCGAGATGAAGGTCGGAACAGAAGCTCAAAGTTTTAATAACAATCAAACAGATGTGAGACAATTCCCCCCCCCCCCCCCCTCTTCCCGACTCACAGTATACATGTCATCTCTCAGTGACGATTGCTTCTGCTCTAGAGCAGTCTACATTTACATATCCTTTCAAAGCTTTGTAGATGTGGCTTATAAAATTGCTTTCCATCACATCAAAGCTTTCAGACAGAGCATTGAAATTAATCTTTTTTTTTTACAAAAGCAAAAACTCTTAAATATTTTATTAGTTTCCCGCCATGCAATAACATACCCAAATTGTAAAATCACTCAATCCTTGAGGTTTATTCACAGTTAGAAAGAAACTCAGTTTTAATTACATTATCACATCCGTTTGCATATACCGTATTTGCGCGAATATAAGACAAGGTTTTTCTCGCATTGGAGGTTCGTCTTATAATCAGACCTCAAATCGAGGTCTGACTATAAGACCAAGATCCAGGTCCCCCGCAGAGCTGCAGAGGACCTGGATGCACCCAGACATCCTCCGGTGCTTCCCAGCACTTCTGCCGGGACTTCTATGATGGAAGCTGGGAGGTCACGTGAATTTCCGGCGGTACGTCTTAGAACTCCCGGCGGAAGTTTCGGGCAGCAGCAGAGGATGTCTGCACGTATCGTGAGTTGTAGACTTGCTTATTCCTATTATACCTATTATAACAGTGTTTGAGGACAGTGAGAGCTAGGAGGGAATAGCTAAATGTTAATTAATGGGTATTCTAGCAGGATGAGTAGTATGCTTCTCTAAAGAGGTGAGTTTTCCTAGAGAGTACGTGTGCAGAGGAAAAAGGAACGTCAACAGAGAGCGGAACAGGCGACAATAATGCTCCAGCAAGCGACACAGTGAAGGAGAGCTGATATAGATACGACTAAACGTCAACAGAGAGCAGAACAGGCGACAATAATGCTCCAGCAAGCGACACAGTGAAGAAGAGCTGATATAGATACGACTAAACGTCAACAGAGAGCGGAACAGGCGACAATAATGCTCCAGCAAGCGACACAGTGAAGGAGAGCTGATATAGATACGACTAAACGTCAACAGAGAGCGGAACAGGCGACAATGTTGCTCCAGCAAGCGACACAGTGAAGAAGAGCTGATATGGATACGACTCGGTCTAAGAGAGTGGCACATCACCAATTCTGATTGAGGATAATCTGTTAAGAAGGATCTAACCTGTTATAAGGAACTGGGGGAAGAATCTAAGTGATGCCCAGAATATAAGCTGATAATTGTCCATCCATCTGTACGCACTTAGTAAGAGGAGTTATGTTGTTCTACATTTTATTGACAGGTGAATAGGTAGATAGACAGACAGACGAACAGATAAACAGACAGAGAAATGGCCAACCACACCTGCAGATAGTGGATTATTGGATAGACAGATAAATAGACAGACAACTAGACAGGCAGATAAACTAACAGACAGACGGACACAAAGAAAGAACACACAAAAGACAAATAGATACTAACAGTGCTGTAGAATAGAACAGAGTTACTTGTGAACACGCTGTGAAATATTACCGTATTTGCTCGATTATAAGACGACCCTGATTATAAGACGACCCCCCAAACTTTGGATATTCCATTAGGAAAAAAAACTAAAAGCCTGAATATAAGACTACCCTATAGGAAAAATGTTCAACTTGTATATATTCACATGTAAATTGCTTTTTTAATAAAAAATTATGATATCAAAAAATGTATTTCTAGTTTTTATTTCTTTTTATGTGCCAATGCTGCCTTTCTCTTTCCCTTGCCCCCATTTTTCTCTCTCTCCCCCCTCCCCTTGTCTGTCTCTTAACCCCCTCACTCCCCTTGTCTCTGTCTCTTAACCCCTTCCCTCCCCTTGTCTGTCTCTTAACCCCCTCACTCCCCTTGTCTCTGTCTCTTAACCCCTTCCCTCCCCTTGTCTGTCTCTTAACCCCCTCACTCCCCTTGTCTTTGTCTCTTAACCCCTTCCCTCCCCTTGTCTCTGTCTCTTAACCCCTTCCCTCCCCTTGTCTCTGTCTCTTAACCCCCTCCCTCCCCTTGACTCTGTCTCTGCCCCCCTCCCTCCCCCCTGTCTCTCTGTCCCCCCTGTCTCTCTGTCCCCCCTGTCTCTCTGTCCCCCTCCCTCCCTCCCCCTGTGTCTCTGCCCCCCTCCCTCCCTTCCCCTTACCTTGATCCCTGGTGGCTAGTGGGGGCAGCCGGGGGATGTCTGCACGATACTTGCAGACATCCTCCATGCTGCCCGACACGGCAGTCTATTATGACGGACAGCTGTCCGTCATAATAGTCTGCCGCGTCGGGCAGCATGGAGGATGTCTGCACGTATCGTGCAGACAACCCCCAGGTGCCCGCTTTTCCCTGGTGGCTAGTGGGGCAGTAGAGGAAGTCTGCGCGACGAGCGCAGACTCCCCTGCTGCCGCCCGGCACGCTCGCCGGGACTTCTGTGACGAAAGCGGAAGTACCCGGCTTCTTCACACAAGCCCCGGCGGTCGTGCCGGGCAGAAGCAGGGGAGTCTGCGCTCGTTGCGCAGACATCCCCTGCTGCTAGAGAGGGGGATCCAGGTCCCCTGCAGCTCTGCTGGGGACCTGGATCCATGTCTTATAATCTGACCTCAATTTGAGGTCAGATTATAAGAGACCTCGATTATAAGACGAGGGGTAGTTTTCAGATTTTTTTTCTGAAAAAAACATCGTCTTATAATCGAGCAAATACGGTATATAACACATTCCTCCTGAATGTATATTTATAAGGAATAGTACCAAATCCATAAAATCCATCTTTCCTTTTCTAGAGTGCAGAATTCATGGTGTATGACAAAGTTTCACTATAATAACACTCATAATAACAAGTGTTTAAGGATTATTAAATGTGCTTATAAATATATATTTGTAAATAAAACCTTTTTTTTTATCATAAATAACTTTCCAAATGATACAAATGGTAGCAAATTGACCATAAAGTCGCGTACAATTTCCTGATAATGCCCCACCCACAGTCTAACCTTAGTCCCCTCCCCCAAGACCAAAATGATCCATTCTCCGACCATTTGCCTTTTTGGGAGGTATAATCAGGCCCGCCATCAGGGGGTGATGGGCGATTCTGGCGCACGCCAGGAAAAATAAAAAAATTGTGTTCTCCCCTCCAGCCGCACGGCTTCAATAAAGTTTGTTAAAAACTGCTCTTCAGGTCCACGGCTGTGAGGGAAGCTTTGTGCGCCGCTCCCCTCCAACCGCGCGGCTTCAATAAAGTTTGTTAAAAAAAATGTGCGAGTGGGAGATATTTTCAAGGGGGGGGGGGGGTGCCCAGAAAATGTGTTCAGTAAGGGGCCCTGAAATTCCTGGTGGAGGCCCTGGGTACAATTATATATATCTACACACACATATACTCTGGTGCAGGTGGTGTAGAGGGCTCTGTACTTGTGAGCTAACCCTTTAAAAGTCTAGTGCCTGGTTAAAACTGATTTTAGAATTTTAAAGAGAGTTGATTCCTACTTCATACCATTTTGCAAGCAGCCTATAATAATAATAATAAAAAAAAAGGCAAACTGGTCCTTTAACACAGGTAGATATATTGAGAACAAATCCCATGAATGAATCATGGTGTCTATAAAGGTAAAGAACGATATTGGGATCCGATGATTGTTTCACAACGCACATTACTTCTGAATGTGCTGATATTTGAATAGAGCTGTCAGAAAGACATTTACTTGCAATCTGTTAAATGACAGCGCTCTGCCTATTACCCTGTAAAAAATGTACGGCATACAGTAAATTTATACAATGTTCTAGTCTGCGATCCATTTATATTAATCTAGCGCTGTTTGTAACAGTCGTCATTATTACTCTCATATATCCTAAATCTAAATATGCCGTCTGGAAATGTACGTTCTAATATATATTTCCTATTATTTATTGTGACTCAGACGTATGTGGATAAAGTATGGCTGTGTTTTATAATGCGATGTATGATTATCGAGCTGTATAATCCGTCTGGTTTTAGATAAATCATCTGTTCAACGCGTTTCGCTTCCAGTTTACCGACTGTCAGTCTAAAACGAAACATCACTGGTTTTATAAAGTGCTTCTCATTCCTAGTTTGCTAAAGAGATACTGTTTACTTAACAAGCCCCATAACCACTATGGGAGACTGGGACACTATTTTTAACCCTGGCTTCTTCTAAGGACATAAAGGATTGTCTGTTCCTTGACCTGATCACAGAGTGACCTGAATTTCAGGGTGCGTCGGTTAACCTTTAACCTTTCATTGATAGTAGCCTCGCAGGGTTGCCACCTTTTTCTTGATACCGGCCTTTATCATGTCTCCATAGACTTAACATTGGCCTGATGCCAATTTTTTACCGGCCTGCCGGTAAAATACCGGCCAGGTGGCAACCCTATTGCCTCGTGACAGCTGTGTTCCCCCTGCAGTTGGTTTGGGCCCTGTATTTTAGAATGTCAAAGAACGTCCTAGAGAACGTCCTACGGGCAGGAAGGGGTGAAGAACTCAGTGGGGAAAATTGCACTTATAGTTGCCGTTTTTCCAACGGATATTTCCTGTTTAGGTGCATATTGCAATTAAGGCCGTAATGCTGGCAAAGCATCAAGTGGAATGTAGTCCACAACATCTGGAGTGCCAAAGGTTGCTTACCCCTGGTTTAGGAAATACAATTTATTATTTCATTCAATTACTGATTTCAAAATGACCTTTCCATACTTATTTCGAAATGTGACCCCCCCCCCCCCCGCGCTGATGACTTCTGCTTCTACTTTCATTTCAACCTTTCAATTTTACATATAGAATTTATCTATAACATCTCCAAAATTATATCAAATTCCCAATCATTCTCCATCTAATACACTCCTTTTGAATCAGAGCTCTAAGGTCTCTTGTCTCTCTGTGAATGGCACAGAGAATGGCATGGATGCAGAAGGAGGCTTTCAGGCTAGTCCCATTGCTGTAGTTGAAGAGACGTAAGCCCAGCTGGCCTGTTATTACACATAGGGATTTGTCCTCTACTAACAATCTCTAAAATTTCTAATTAAACTTCCTCTCTTTTGCCATTTTCCCTTCCTCGACCAATCCGATTCCTTGATTTTATTTGGTTAGAACTCAACCTTCCAATCTAACCAATCAGATTCCTTTTACCCGGCTTTTGCTCCCCACTCCCTACATTAGAATGGTAATTTGTTATTAAGGCAAACAAATGTCATTTAACATAGAAGAGTCGACTCAACAAAGAAAGAATTGCAAGAAAACGAGACGGGAATTTCAAAATTGGAAAAATTCTCAATATCAGCTGCAGTGGGGTCATTTTCCAAGTTGGCTAATTTGGCCTAAAGTTTCAAATTCCCATCTCAATTGCTTGCAATTCCCTATTTATCGAGTAGACCCTCAATTAAAACATATTCATTATCATATAATACGAAAAAAAAAAAAAAATCTTGCTTAATTTTTGCAGTTCACATGTCAGCTCCCCAATTCACATTCAGTTAATAAACCCCCTGGTGATAGTTAGATTCTAGTATGATATGAAACTAGGTCACACTGACATACGACAATCTGAAATAAATTAGATTTAACGTGTATTAAAAAGCTGTTTCTTTTTTTTTTTTTTTTTTCATGGTTAATAGTGCATTTTAAATTCCACTTTAATTTCTCCAGGGAATCAGAAGTGCTGCTGACTGTAGTATTTAAATGTAAATTGGCTTTTGTGTCTGCATTTAACTGCAGATCACATTCTACAAATCTGATTGTTTTAATTGATGCAGTAGTTATTAATTAGAAAAATGATTTGAAAAAAAAAAAATATAAAAATAAACAGCATTTGGAAATCGAGATATATTCCAATTTTTAAACATATTGTATGTTTGAAAGTCTCCTGTGGTGCTCCACTCCTTGTACGTCTGCCGGGGAGTCTGAAAATTGGTAAAAAAAACTCATATATTATAAACTCTACTCAATAAATAGGGACTGGTGGGGAACTGATGGGAAATTCAAACCCGTGTAGCCAAGTTGGAATGCAGATTTATGGGATCATTTTTCCAACTTGGCTCCTTTGGAAGTTTGAAATTCATTAATTAATTCTCTTTTGTTGAGTAGACTCTTAGATTCCTACAGGAAATTGATGCAACAGATCCCAAGACTGCCCCTGCTTCATGGGCCACTGCAGTGTGTGGGGCAGGGGGGCAGTGATGTTTACACTCCACCCACTTTCCCACACACAACCCTCTCCCAACTCCTCACAAAAGCGACAGTACCACAGTATTTCAGAAATGGTCTTGACCCAATCTCTTACCATAGAGTTTTCATACTAGGATGGACAAGCAATTCCTGGCCAATGCACATGTGCCATAGGGATTACCATGCTTGCATGGCTGGATGTCTCATAAGAGACCTTGAAGAACATATAGTTTGCAGAAAAAAAACACCACTAGAACAAAAATGGCACCAGTTAAAGTTAGTTCAAAACTGGGGGGAAATGTGGAAAAACTACTATTATATATTAAGTACAGCCGATACCTTGAATAACTCTACCAGTGGGAGTAATATAGTCTAACACTGTAAACTAATGTTTTGGAGATGAATGAGATTATCCTAAGGATCAAATAATTCTGGCTTTGTTACAGTAGGGTTAATGGTTCTCATCTGCTTCCACAATCTATTTTCAAAACTATTACCCATTACCCGTTACAACTGACCCATCCAACGTCAAAAATGTTCTATTGTTACCATCATTTCCCTAAGTTTTCCTCTGTCCGTCGTGATAGGAAAAACTTCATAATTCTTGGTAATATTTCAGAAAAGAGGGGAAAAAAATCCCACACAACACAATATGAGATTAGAATGCCAACATATGTCCATTTGAAACCTTTTGAAGAAATCATGTCTTTACATCCATGATTGCCCCCAAGAGAATTCCCTTCTAGCTTCACCCACCAAGGGGTAAAACAGAGCTCTAACTTACAATACTACTACTAAAAAAGTATTAACCGTGAAAAGTTGGAGATATTCTCTCAATTTTACGTGTGTCCTGAGGATGTTACTTTTGCCAACATCCTAGGGTTCTTGCCATTATCCATTTTAATCGAACTCTATCCACCTGGGAAAGGATTAAGGACTGAGCCGACCCCATCAGAACAGGTGCTCCGTTTCCCAGGAGCATTGGTGAGAGAGTGGCCAGGAGACCTCTCCCTTTCGCTCTGGGTTCAAAAAAGGCAAAGCTGGGAAGTATTAGCTTGTCCAATGTAGGATTCGACTTGGGAAAAACCTCCGAGCCATTTGCTTAAAAAATTGTCGAGGGGCATTCAGAAGTAGATGGGGTTGGAGAGGCAGTGGCTATAGTTAATGTGCTTTCCATTTGCTAAATCAGAAAAGAAAGTTCTTTATACCCTTTAGCTTCAGAACTGACTTGGTGCCAGGGAACACCATGATGCCACTCCTTTTATTAGAACAAAAGTTTCAAAAAATGATGTTATTATACTGAGCTAGTCAAACATAAAACTCACCAAGCTCGACCTTCTGGATCTAGATCGTGGTGTTAAACCTTTCAACCAACATATGGTATAGACCCTATCAAGGTTTGTAACGGATTTCAGACATCTACGGCACTGAAAAGGTCAAAGAAAAAAAAAAAAAACGTCTTCCTAAATGACATGCCAGAGAAGCTTTTCCTTTGTAAAATATACTCTACATTTTAGCTAAAACAAAGTCCCTGAGATGTCCGCTAAACCTCCCTCCCCTCGGAAACACATGGGCCCGTTCTGCAATTCAAAAGACTAGCCCCCCCCCAGGTTTTGCTTCAGTAATAAAAACTCGGCTTCAACGAGCATTTAATTCAGCATGTCTATAATTACTGCGTGTGACAATTACATCGAGAGTAATTGCAATTTAATACCTCTCCACAAGTGAAAATTGCAGTTTGCAGCCTGAAAAGTGGTATAACAATGAACAAAAACCCGTAAGTGCTAATTTCCCTACCTTCGACTAATGTGGCCTAAATCGCAGGCTTGGAGCATTTCAAAGTGCCAGACTCCTCCACAAGCTCTCAGATTATAGCCATTAAACAGATAAAAGTCGGCTCTATAGACGTGTGCATGTACAAATGTCCAGTATAATGGAATGACGTTCTTTTTCCACAATGTCTCATCTTTCGCATTTGCCGAGCCAAGCAGGGATTTGTTCTTCAGCTATGCTTCATAAATAAGAATGAGCGACTCTCTCAGCCTTTAAAAAAGCTCCGTTATCTGAAATCTCTCTACATGAATCAATAGAACACAATATTAAATTAAAGCCTCACTCCCAGAAAATGTTTTCCACCCTTTAGTCATTTGTACCCTAAGTGGCCCATCTCTCTTACTCTCACACTTTCTGAATTGCTACAGTTATTCTGCAAGTTACCTGAGTTGATCTTAACTCTTCCTACTTCTGATTCCATGCAAACATATATGCTATTTTGACAGACCCATATAACTTGTCCAGAGGAAAATCAATTAATTAATTGAGATAGTTCCTATGGATCTTCTACTTGATTCATTCTTTGGTTCCCCTTAGAAATACTTGTTTATGCAGTGGAGCAGGTAAACAGTATATGACCTGGAAATGCTAACTATATAGCTGCTGGGAAATATACATACATGTTCTCTTTACAGACTCTTGTGCAATATACATTACATGGGCCAAAGTAATGGGCTACCTGACCATTAAACCAACAGGGACATTTATGACATCACCTTCTAAATACATATTTATTAATATGTAGTTGGTCCCCCCCTGTGAGATATAACAGCTTCTACTCTTCTGGCAAGGTTTTCCACACGTATTTGGAGTGTATTTGTGGGACTTTTTGCCCATACATTATTTGTGAGGGTGGATGTCGGATGAGAAGTCCTGGCTAAACATTTTCCTCATAGTTTGCGTCAACGGCATGTTTTCAGAGACTAACTAAATAATAACTAGATAAACACTAAGTTACTAGGACTAAAACTAAACTAAAATCCATTGCAATTTTCTTCAATTGATGAAAATGTGACTTAAATGTTAGTGAGGGGCTATTGGATTTACCTACTTGGACCTCTGGTTCCCATGGATCTCTGCCAAAGTCCAGTCCCCTGACTCTATCTGTAGCTGGATTGGCTGAGACACAGGCTCCCTGTGCCTGTCTGCCCCCTGGAACAACGGCCTGCAAACCTCCAGAGGAAGAGGACACTCCCCCATCTGATGCACCTGGTACTGTCACATGAGTGATTCCCATCTCCCTAACAAGGTAACTTAACACTATGTAACAGCCTTCTCAGACCTGTTCCCTCCCATATCCCTAACAAGGTAACTTAACACTAGTAACAGTCTTCTCAGACCTGTTCCCTCCCATCTCCCTAGCAAGTTAACTTAACACTATGTAACAGCCTTCTCAGACCTGTTCCCTCCCATCTCCCTAGCAAGTTAACTTAACACTATGTAACAACCTTCTCAGACCTGTTCCCTCCCATCTCCCTAGTAAGTTAACTTAACACTATGTAACAGCCTTCTAAACCTGTTCCCTCCCATCTCCCTAGCAAGTTACCTTAATACTGTGTAACAGCCTTCTCAGACCTGTTCTCTCCCATCTCCCTAACAAGTTAACTTAACACTATGTAACAGCCTTCTCAGACCTGTTCCCTCCCATCTCCCTAGCAAGTTAACTTAACACTATGTAACAGCCTTCTCAGACCTGTTCCCTCTCATCTCCCTAACAAGGTAACTTAACACTATGTAACAGCCTTCTCAGACCTGTTCCCTCCCATCTCCCTAGCAAGTTAACTTAACACAGTGTAACAACCTTCTCAGACCTGTTCCCTCCCATCTTCCTAGTAAGTTAACTTAACACTATGTAACAGCCTTCTCAACCTGTTCCCTCCCATCTCCCTAGCAAGTTACCTTAATACTGTGTAACTGCCTTCTCAGACCTGTTCCCTCTCATCTCCCTAAAAAGTTAACTTAACACTTTGTAACATCCTTCTAAGACCTGTTCCTTCCCATCTCCCTAGCAAGTTAACTTAACACTATGTAACAGCCTTCTCAGACCTGTTCCCTCCCATCTCTCTAGCAAGTTAACTTAACACTATGTAACAGCCTTCTCACACCTGTTCCCTCCCATCTCCCTAACAAGTTAACTTAACACTATGTAACAGCCTTCTCACACCTGTTCCCTCCCATCTCCCTAACAAGTTAACTTAACACTATGTAACATCCTTCTCAGACCTGTTCCCTCCCATCTCCCTAGCAAGTTAACTTAACACTCTGTAACAGCCTTCTCAGACCTGTTCCCTCCCATCTCCCTAGCAAGTTAACTTAACACTATGTAACAGTCTTCTCAGACCTGTTCCCTCCCATCTCCCTAGCAAGTTAACTTAACACTATGTAACAGCCTTCTCAGACCTGTTCCCTCCCATCTCCCTAGCAAGTTAACTTAACACTATGTAACAGCCTTCTTAGACCTGTTCCCTCCCATCTCCCTAGCAAGTTACCTTAACACTATGTAACAGCCTTCTTAGACCTGTTCCCTCCCATTTTGGTCAAAAATTTACCATCAAAATTAATACTGAATTCCAGTTTATCCCAAAGTTGTTCAAGGGGGGTTGAGGTCAGTGCTGTGTGGGACAGTCATGTATTTATGGATCTTGCTTTGCACACTGGGAGACAGTCATGAAGCATAGCATTGTCTAAATGTCTTGGTATGCTCTAGCATTAAGATTTCCCTTCAGTGGAAGTAAGGGGCCCAACCCCTGAAAAACAGCCCCGTACCATTATCCCTCCTCCACCAAGCTTTACAGTTAGCACAATGCAGTCAAGTAGGCAACATTATCCTGGCATCAGCCAAACACTGAATTTTGATTCGACACTTCACAGAGAGAGGTACCATAATGATACCTTCCAACATTGCCCCCTGCCGAGGGGCGGAGATTGGTGAGGTTCGTGGCAGCGCTACCGCGCCATCACTGCCCAGCTGTAGTTGACAGCTGAGGCCAAGAGCGCTACTGCGGATGCGTACACTGCGGTGCATGCCCAGTAGGCATTCTCTGGTGATCAGGACCGTGAAATTGCTGTCCTGAGTCCCGCTGGCCCACTGAGCTCTACCTCTGTCCCAAAAAGCAGGACACAGGTAGAGCTCGGGAATGTTGGGAGGTATGTGATAAGGCCCCACCAAATAATGTCCCATCCTCTTCTTTTCAATTATCTGCAGGTTCTAGTAACCTTCTACCAACCCCACATAACTTTATTATTATTATTTTAAAGGGTTGAAAACAGTCTACAGTGTTGATGATGACTGGCATCTGGAACCGCTAACCCAGATCTAAGACATTGACATAATGCATCAGCACAATGTAACGAACAGACAGAATACACTAAGATCTGAGGAAAGACTAGATTCCAAAATGATAATCTCGGAATTCCCCATGGAAAACCAACTCTAAAGCCTAAATCGCTGCAGATTCTGAGTTTTCATATGCAGATTATTTAATTTTCTGTTAAAGGCCAGAAATCCTACCCTTCCAAACAGGGATTAGAAGTTAGGAGCAGGACAATGATTTTCCCTTTGGCATAAGCTTCAAAGCAATAACCAGCTGTGAAATCTGGCCAGTGAAAGCAAAAAAATTGTAGCCAACGAAATACGAATGCAAAGGCAAACCACTGATAAGCAGGTCGCTCTCGCCGGGTGATTACATGTAGTTTCCAAACAGGAAATCATATGCATCTGTATATTTATCCTACAGAGAAAAATGCTCTGTCTAAACCTATTCATGTCTCTGCTACTCTCTAATTCTCAGAGATCGTTATGGCCTGGTATTCATGGTTGTCTCTGCCCTACTTATCTCTCATTGGTTGTGCAATGATCTCATATAGAACGTCGACATGCAGATACTTGGAAGCATTCTTTAATGGCTGGTCACCGAAATGAATGAGGGAATAAACCCTTCTGATTATCTTTTTTTTTATCAGGCAGACAGTATCTCCTATAGATTACACAGACTGATATTTATTTTGGAAGTCAAACTCCAGCTGCCAAGCTGTTGATCTGGTTCTCCATGACCTGGCAGCACTGACTGGTGTGCTTGATGTGTG
The DNA here is from genome assembly GCA_036172795.1 of Pelodytes ibericus. Taxonomy (NCBI): domain Eukaryota; kingdom Metazoa; phylum Chordata; class Amphibia; order Anura; family Pelodytidae; genus Pelodytes; species Pelodytes ibericus. Next base: position 15,547,108 of record CM069862.1, read on the forward strand.
ACTTGATCTATAAAAACCAAAAACACGTCCCACTAAGGGAGGTAATAATCTATTGGTTGTGTGCTGCCCAACTGACAACCAAACAGACCAATGACACAGAGAAAGACGGAGCCATGATCCGCGAGATGGAAGCCCCCTAAACTTCTGTCTCGTTTAAAGAGAACATTTAGGGTTTACCACCTCTTTATAATGATCTTGATAATGCCGAGCACGTGGAGACTACAATATGCTGACATTTTCCTTGAGGTGGTAAATTGGTTGTATGAGTTGTTGGCCCAAGGGCCTATTAAAGCAACAGAGATTTGACTTAAGAAATTAAGAGAAAAGACATAATATGGATAATAAATGGTGGCTGGAAATATAATTATAAAAGTACTGGAAAAATTGTTGTTGTTGTTTTGTTTTTTTTAAATAGACCATGCCCTATATATTAAACCCATGTACAGTATACAGAAAATAAGGAAGGTGAACCTGCAACTTTTTTGGGCCTGGCAATATCTTAAGCCTGAGGCAAGGACAAAAAAACAAACAAATACAGTCTCGGGTTTTCCAGAATGTATAATATAGTTACACTTGAGTGTTTATCTTCTATAAAATCCAGAGTCACCTAACAGCACCAGGAGAGGGACCAGCCATTTGATCCATCATAAATAGGATTTATAATATAGCTAATTACAGCTAATTAAAATGTACAGGATACATTTCAGTTCTGTGTGAACCTCAGCTTAGGTCAGATTTTGTCTGCAGACTACAAACAGTCTCTTTAAGACCAGGCTAATTATTAGGACTCTTAATGGCCTGTTTAATGTAATCTTTTTTAATAGGAAAATGATGGTTAATTATAATAAACATGAAGAGTGAGAGAGGAGGGTATTAATGAGATATTGGTCTTCCAAGGGCAGGGATTTGAAGGTTACTTGCTGGATTCAAAGTGCTATAAATAAATTAACTGTGTAAATGCTGAAAGGTGGGAGATCCATTGCCCTGGGTAGCTGAGATCAGAGGGTTAATACAATATTGCTAGAGTATTTCATATATTGTTAGGTCATTTAAATGGAGATGTGTTCTTAGCTGGGAACCTCATACTACAGGAACTTGTGGAGAGAAATCTATATATCAGTCTTTTCATACAGCTGCCAGTCTGGTGTAAAGCATTTTTTTAAATAAGCTAAAATTAAGCCAACGGTTCCTGTTCCTTAAACATCTGATTCTTTGTGGAATGGAAGTGAGCTACAAGGTTCTGACTAAAGTAAACAGAGAAAAATATTTATTATTCCAAAGAAGAACCGACCCCCACCCCCCAAAAAAAACAAAAAACAAAAAAAAGAAAAAACAAATAAACAACTTACTTTTTCAGGGAACACACCAACTGTATAATAAACCTGTATTTTGCATAATATTTAATCTAATCTGGTGCAGTGATTAGGAACATTCCATTGGTTTCCAAGGTGAAATGTGGTGCAGTGATTAGGAACATTCCATTGGCTTCCCTGGTGATATGTGGTGCAGTGATTAGGAACATTCCATTGGCTTTTATGGTAATATGTGGTGCAGTGATTGTGAACATTCTATTGGTTTCCATGGTGATATTTGGTACAGTGATTGTGAACATTCCATTGGTTTCCATGGTGATATGTGGTGCAGTGATTGTGAACATTGCATTGGCTTCCATGGTGAAATGTGGTGCAGTGATTGTGAACATTCCATTGGTTTCCATGGTGAAATGTGGTGCAGTGATTGTGAACATTCCATTGGTTTTCATGTTGAAATGTGGAGCAGTGATTAGGAACATTCCATTGGTTTCCATGGTGAAATGTGGTGCAGTGATTGTGAACATTCTATTGGTTTCCATGGTGAAATGTGGTGCAGTGATTAGGAACATTCCATTGGTTTCCCTGGTGATATGTGGTGCAGTGATTAGGAACATTCCATTGGCTTCTATGGTGATATGTGGTGCAGTGATTGTGAACATTCTATTGGTTTCCATGGTGAAGTGTGGTGCAGTGATTATGGACAGATGTCGTGGAGCAATAAAAGGAAAAGTGCACGAATCCCATCATATTTAAGGTTATATTTTAAACTCTTTACGGAGTTTTTTTTTAAATAAGCTAAAATTAAGGAAACCGTTTCTGTTCCTTAAACATCTGATTCTTTGTGGAATGTAAGTGAGCTACAAGATTCTGACTATTGAAAGTAAACAAATAACAAACAAACAACAACAACTTAGTTTTTCAGGGAACACACCATGTGTGTAATAAACCTATATTTCGCATAGTATTTAATCTCTCGCATCACAGGGGAGAACATGCACTGGTAAAGTCTTCTTACTATTAATGTGTGGGATTTCAGTGTATTAAAAAATTCAATATCCTGACAGGAAGAAGGAACCCATCGTGTGTTACTGCCTTAAGCCAATATTAAACTTAAATTAAATGTCTGCAATGAGATATGTGGAACCGAAAATTAGGTTACATTTTAACATTTAAAAATGCTAAACATTAATTATATTATTTGCTCTGCCTCTATAAAGTAAGATGAATCCAGGGCTCTTGTTCATAAGGTCGTTTACAATCTTAAAGAGGGACTAAACCATTCAGATAACAGTTGAACTCTTCAGATGGTCTCTCTCTGATGCCACAGGGTGATGCCCCTAATAACAGTTGGACTCTTCACATGGTCCATCTCTGATGCCACAGAGTGATGTCCCTGATGACAGTTGGCTTCTTCAGATGGTCCCTCTCTGATGCCACAGAGTGATGCCCTTAATAACATTTGGACTCTTCATATGGTCCATCTCTGATACCACAGAGTGATGCTCCTGATGACAGTTGGCTTCTTCAAATGGTCCCTCTCTGCTGCCACAGAGTGATGTCCCTGATAACATTTGGACTCTTCAGATGGTGCTTCTCTGTTGCCACAGAGTGATTCTCCTGATAACAGTTGGACTCTTCAGATGGTGCCTCTCTGTTGCCACAGAGTGATTCTCCTGATAACAGTCCCGACCTTTTGCTTAACATGTCACAGACTAGAAGCTCTGTAAGATCATTTCCTCAAAGAGAACATTTTAAACTTGGCAGAACATCTACATCTTTTGAAAGATGCATTCTAAGGGAGCCATTTTGAAGGCATTTTATGCTGTCAAACATGTACTTTTTATCTGATTAAAATATTATTTTTCAAAAAAATAAATAAAACCTGGTCTATATCTGACCTAGAAAGAAATCTATAGATATTTTACAGATACACGAGCAGTTGACTATAAGAATTGTGTTTGGTGTTAATGTATTCTGTTATGTTATAGAGAGTGAGGATCCCTTAACCGACAATCCACCATCCAAAATGACCCAAAATCTGGATGATTTTGGATAAGGGTCAGTTCAGGGTGCCATAGGTTTGAACCAAGTGCTCATGTAGTTCCCCCAGAGCTGCAAGGGGAGGAAGGCAGTATCGAGCTCAGGCTGATCGTTTTGGGAGATACAGTTCTATAAATGTTCTACATGACCCATATCCAATGTGAGCATCTTACATGACCTATATCCAATGTAAGCATCTTACATTATCTATATCCAATGTGAGTATCTTGCATGATCTATATCCAATGTGAGTATCTTGCATGATCTATATCCAATGTGAGCATCTTACATTATCTATATCCAATGTGAGCATCTTGCATTATCTATATCCAATGTGAGCATCTTTCATGATCTATATCCAATGTGAGCGTCTTGCATGATCTATATCCAATGTGAGTATCTTGCATGATCTATATCCAATGTGAGCATCTTACATTATCTATATCCAATGTGAGCATCTTGCATTATCTATATCCAATGTGAGCATCTTTCATGATCTATATCCAATGTGAGCATCTTACATGATCTATATCCAATGTGAGCATCTTTCATGATCTATATCCAATGTGAGCATCTTACATGATCTATATCCAATGTGAGCATCTTACATTATCTATATCCAATGTGAGCATCTTGTATTATCTATATCCAATGTGAGCATCTTTCATGATCTATATCCAATGTGAGCGTCTTGCATGATCTATATCCAATGTGAGTATCTTGCATGATCTATATCCAATGTGAGCATCTTACATTATCTATATCCAATGTGAGCATCTTGCATTATCTATATCCAATGTGAGCATCTTTCATGATCTATATCCAATGTGAGCATCTTACATGATCTATATCCAATGTGAGCATCTTTCATGATCTATATCCAATGTGAGCATCTTACATGATCTATATCCAATGTGAGCATCTTACATTATCTATATCCAATGTGAGCATCTTGCATGATCTATATCCAATGTGAGCATCTTACATGATCTATATCCAATGTGAGCATCTTACATGATCTATATCCAATGTGAGCATCTTGCATGATCTATATCCAATGTGAGCATCTTTCATGATCTCTATCCAATGTGAGCATCTTACATGATCTATATCCAATGTGAGCATCTTACATGATCTATATCCAATGTGAGCATCTTTCATGATCTATATCCAATGTGAGCATCTTACATGATCTGTATCCAATGTGAGCATCTTGCATTATCTGTATCCAATGTGAGCATCTTACATGATCTATATCCAATGTGAGCATCTTACATGATCTATATCCAATGTGAGCATCTTACATGATCTATATCCAATGTGAGCATCTTACATGATCTATATCCAATGTGAGCATCTTTCATGATCTATATCCAATGTGAGCATCTTACATGATCTATATCCAATGTGAGCATCTTGCATTATCTGTATCCAATGTGAGCATCTTACATGATCTATATCCAATGTTAGCATCTTACATTATCTATATCCAATGTGAGCATCTTGCATGATCTATATCCAATGTGAGCATCTTTCATGATCTATATCCAATGTGAGCATCTTACATGATCTATATCCAATGTGAGCATCTTGCATTATCTGTATCCAATGTGAGCATCTTACATGATCTATATCCAATGTGAGCATCTTACATTATCTATATCCAATGTGAGCATCTTTCATGATCTATATCCAATGTGAGCATCTTACACTATCTATATCCAATGTGAGCATCTTTCATGATCTATATCCAATGTGAGCATCTTACATGATCTATATCCAATGTGAGCATCTTACACTATCTATATCCAATGTGAGCATCTTTCATGATCTATATCCAATGTGAGCATCTTACATGATCTATATCCAATGTGAGCATCTTACATTATCTATATCCAATGTGAGCATCTTTCATGATCTATATCCAATGTGAGCATCTTACATGATCTATATCCAATGTGAGCATCTTACATGATCTATATCCAATGTGAGCTTCTTACATGATCTATATCCAATGTGAGCATCTTACATGATCTATATCCAATGTGAGAGTCTTACATTATCTATATCCAATGTGAGCGTCTTACATGATCTATATCCAATGTGAGCGTCTTACATTATCTATATCCAATGTGAGCATCTTACATTATCTATATCCAATGTGAGCGTCTTACATGATCTATATCCAATGTGAGCGTCTTACATTATCTATATCCAATGTGAGCATCTTACATGATCTATATCCAATGTGAGAGTCTTACATTATCTATATCCAATGTGAGCGTCTTACATGATCTATATCCAATGTGAGCATCTTACATTATCTATATCCAATGTGAGAGTCTTACATTATCTATATCCAATGTGAGCGTCTTACATGATCTATATCCAATGTGAGCATCTTACATTATCTATATCCAATGTGAGCATCTTACATGATCTTTATCCAATGTGAGCGTCTTACATGATCTATATCCAATGTGAGTATCTTGCATGATCTATATCCAATGTGAGTATCTTGCATGATCTATATCCAATGTGAGCATCTTTCATGATCTATATCCAATGTGAGCATCTTACATGATCTATATCCAATGTGAGCATCTTGCATTATCTGTATCCAATGTGAGCATCTTACATGATCTATATCCAATGTGAGCATCTTACATGATCTATATCCAAGTTGAGCATCTTACATTATCTATATCCAATGTGAGCATCTTACATTATCTATATCCAATGTGAGCATCTTACATGATCTATATCCAACGTGAGCATCTTACATGATCTATATCCAATTTGAGCCTCTTGCATGATCTATATCCAATGTGAGCATCTTACATGACCTTTAACCAATGTGAGCATCTTGCATGACCTATATACAACGTGAGCATCTTACATGACCTATACACAACGTGAGCATCTTACACGATCCATATCCAATGTGAGCATGATCTATATCCATTGTGAGCATCTTACATGATCTATATCCAATGTATGCAAGTTGGATGATCTATATCCAATGTGAGCATCTTGCATGACCTATATCCAATGTATGCAAGTTGCATGATCTATATCCAATGTGAGCATCTTGCATGATCTATATCCAGAGGCAATTGTTGTTTGTTTGTTTTAGTTGGTACAGGAAGAGAAACATAATTAGATTTTTTTCAATATCTGGCCTAGAACCAATAAATCTTACAAAAACTCACCTCCCTCCTACGGGTAAATAATTCTGACCTGTCATGGGTTAACATAGGGGGGGGGGGGTAGGGTTGAGGACTATATATTCTAATTTTACCATCTACATTTATATAGAATAGAAAAAGCAGAGCTGGGAAATTTTAGTAACATGACCCAGCTCAATCCTCACCCCGGGGAGATTCTCAGTAATTGAATGTGTGTATCAGCTCTTCCACATAACCCATTACACATCAGCTTAAATATCTGATTGTCCGAGGATTCACCGGGCCATCCAGGAGGCATACGAGCGAGGTGTACACTGCTTCCAGAGAAGAGATGGTACAGATTACATCACAGAGCAAGGCTGCTCCTCTTAGATAGATACCAGCAATTCTTAAAAAAAAAAAAAAAATGCCAGGATCACACGCTATATCCCACATTCTGCAACCTCAGCATTCTGAACATCCGAAAAAACATTCAGCGAAATGGACCGTTATCCCAAAGCACCAATCATTTCAAGACCATTTAATTCTTTCCTTCCTTTAAATAGTGAATGAATGAACACGCAGAATCTATTTGAGCGACGCCAATATAGCTAGGAGAAGATGCTAAGGAAAAAAAAAAAATCACATTTATTGTAAGAAAAGTTTGCAAAATAAAATTAACCCCTTGTGCAATGCAATGGGTTACTTGATATGACAGAAATACTTTTGACATTAAGAAAAAAATATAAATATGTATATAAATATATAATTGCATATATAACATGTCTTTTTCCACTGCTGAATGCAAATGGAAACTCTTATATTGCTACCTGTGATTACAGAACCAATTAAGCTCTATCTATTTATCCATAAATATTTGTTAAATATATATACACAAAGCCAATTATACTTAGAGGTTGGGAGCCTCGGAAGGGTCTGCAGTGAATAGAGGAGGGAGGTAATCTTCGTCCCAAGGACAAAACAATTCAGTGGCCTAAAGTGCAAATTTATAAGCCCTCCCGTTATCATTAGAGTGACAGGAAATACTGGAGAGCTTGGTAGACAATCCTGATCATTGGATAGAAAAGACAGACAACACACAGAGACAGACAGAACAGTGTTTGGACAAAATACATTTTTTACCAAATTTCCACTGGCTTTTTACCTCCCCTTCTCTACCCCAAAAATACAGAGCGGAGAGGAAGGCAGTGAAGTTGGAGACAGAATGTGACTCCCCTCTCACACAAGTGCATGCCAATGGGATGTGCATGAAAGGCCAAAACATGTAGCATATTAGTGCATATTAGGAAGATGGTTACTTATCCTACACACTGGGGCATTTAGAAGTGTGACGTTGTCCAGCCTCAGTCCATTGGGACAGATTAGAGAGCAGCCTGAGGTGCAATTTGCCCTATAATGGGAGACAAGTCGAAAAGTGCAAATTTGGAGAAAAATTCCAATTCGACCTCCAGATTCCAACACCGTACTCAACCTCCTCAGAATGCCTTTTTTGGGCAGCCCTTCACCACTGGCCAAAATGCTTTGTGAATAGCATTATGTGAGGTTGAAATGGGGGGTTTACGGGGCAGGGGTGAATCTGTCCGAGCTTGGAATTCGAGATCAGGTTTCAGCTACTTTGGTAAAAAAAAAATACAGTTTGTACTGCGGCAGTAAAGAATAACAAAAAATGATCTACACATTGTGTTGGAACAATTCCAAGCAAATGCATAGATTAAGAAAATGGGGCATCTCTTATTCATGACATCCCCTTGTGCCCTGATATTTAAATTACACCCATTGTTAGCAGTTCATTGCATATCAAGCCTTAACGAAAACCCATCTTCCACTTGACCCTATTCCACTTGCTTGGAATTCTGTTGACTAACTACAATGACAGTGTACATTTAGGTGACACAATCCCTTAAACATTGCTTTTCAAGCTCTATTTGTAAAAGCATGGAAAATGACTAAAAATGTTTATTTTCTTAGAGAAGTAAAGCCCTTCTTCTTAATGTCTTGGTACAATAGATTTGTTCCAGGACAAAGTGGACATGAAAGAATACAGAGCCTCGGAATCACCTAGGGAATTAAATTAGATTAGAAATTGGACTGTAACACTATAAACCAAATCGATACAGCTCGAATAGAAGACAATGCCGTAATGGCTTCCCTCTGCCAATGGGATCATTTCTCTTCGAAAGCCATTGTCTACACGGGGAATTAAGGAAGCCAGTCTATAATGCAGGGCTTTGAATGTGGATAACATGGTTTTGCTAAATATATGAGGAGATGTCACGGTTATTCTGGGTTTGTGGCTGTTTTTGTCTTCAGCCTCTAGTGGCCACTATTGGGGTATTCCCATTCTACTCCTGTGGTCAGCTGCCTCGTTATCCTCAGCCCTTCCCTATTTAAACCTGCAGCTTGTGGCAATCAGTGCCTTTGCATTGCTTTGGTTGCAGCCTGTGATAGTGCCTTGTTTCTAGTTCTAGCATTTATATATTGATTATTGATTTCCCGGTTCTGACTCCTGCCTGATTTTGACTCCGCTGTTTTCTGCCTGCCTCGACGATTTTGCCTGTCTAGTGACCTTGCCTTCTTAATTCCTACGTTGTACCTTGTTCCTGTTTTGTGTATGACCCGGCCTGCTGACTATCCTTCTCGTCCAATACTCCCTGTGTATCTCTGCTTCAGTGTGCGGTTGCAGTCAGTGTACAAGTCCTGGGTAGTTATTTACCTGAGGCTCAACCATAGGGTATAATACCATTCAGGTGAATAACACTGTTCTGTTTCCAAACCTGTTGCAGTATCTACCAGTCCTGTCTGTTTGGTCACGGCTACCAGTCCTGTCTGTTTGGTCACAGCTACCAGTCCTGCCTCAGTTCCAGTCTCAGCTACCAGTCTTGTCTCAGTTCCAGTCTCTGTTACCTGTCCTGTCTCAGTCCCGTTCACAGCTACCAGTCCTTCCCAGTTATGCATCGTGGGGTGCAGACAGACCCCACACCCTGCCCTGCAACGAGGCTCCTCTCTGGCCTGTTATCCCATGTTGTGACAGAATGCAAAGGCCATAATAAGGAGCCCGCAGGGATAACATCTGTGTTAGAATTCTTGGCTGAATGCATGTTGGAGATGTGTAAGTCTGTAAAGCTTGTGCTTGAGAGTAATGCTGTCGGTACTAGAGTTGTGAAGTCTAAGACTGTGACTGTGCATAAGAAAACCCCAAAGAAAAGCTTTAAAAGAGAACCCCTCACTAAAGAGGAAATGCAGAGGAGACTGGAGGGAAGTTTGTGTTTTTATTGTGGGGAATCTGGGCACAGAATATCCTATTGTCCTTTAAAACCACCAAAGCCTCCTGTACCTGATAAAGCCAAAATCCAAGCCAGGGAACCTGAATACAATACAAGTGCTGAATCTAAAAGTGAAAAAGCCAGTCTTTTTCTGAGTTCAGTAAACCTGGGGAGGGTAAATCTGAAACACCTGGGAACCCTTTAGAATCTGAAGTCTTGTCTAAAGATCTGGAAATGGCTACTGCATCTGATCAGTGTTCTGATAGGGAAAGCATGTCTTTTTATGCCTCAGACCTCAGTGAGGAGGACATCACTGAGAAGGATTTTTCTAAGGCTGTTTGTGCTGTCAGGACTACTATTCCCACAACTCTCCGCAAACCTAAAGCTAAGAAAAAAAAAAAGAAGTTAATACAAGACACTCTCTAGAAATTGGTGCAATCACTCAGAGAAGGCAAAAGAGTGACTCTAGAAAACTACAAACTGCAAAGCATTCTCTTGGTGCCCCAGGTCTTGTCTTGGCTTCTGATGGGACAATCATAGAACTATCTTAGTGAACAAAAGTCTCTTGAGAGTAACCTGCTAGCAGCTAATTCTAAGAAAGTTCCAGCTAAAAGCCATGCATCTTCTAAAAGAGCCTCCAGTACCTCTGCTGAACCCCTTCTCTGTGGCACTGTTCTGGTTTCTGGTAAGGGGAAGTTAAAGAAAAAAGGACCAATTGCACGTCTAGAGAAATATATGACTGCATGTCTGGGTGAGTCACCTTACAGTGAGTCCACAGCAGTATCTGATGGTTCTGGTCAATCTAACCCCTATAATAGTATTGCAGGTGATCTGCCACCAGATTGTACCTTTGCCTCTAATGGGGCTATTGTAAGACAGCAAGACCTGCAAATTTATGAACAAATGCTATGTGCTAAGAGATAGCAGATTCCTGTCTAGTTTCCATGTTTTGACTAGTGTGTATTTTTTGTTTCCTGTTTTGGGGGTCTTTTCAGCAGCATTTTGGAGCGCCCGGAGTTCGCTCCTTAGAAGGGGGGCTGTGTCACGGTTATTCTGGGTTTGTGGCTGTTTTTGTCTTCAGCCTCTAGTGGCCGCTATTGTGGTATTCCCATTCTACTCCTGTGGTCAGCTGCCTCGTTATCCTCAGCCCTTCCCTATTTAAACCTGCAGCTTGTGGCAATCAGTGCCTTTGCATTGCTTTGGTTGCAGCCTGTGATAGTGCCTTGTTTCTAGTTCTAGCATTTATATATTGATTATTGATTTCCCGGTTCTGACTCCTGCCTGATTTTGACTCCGCTGTTTTCTGCCTGCCTCGACGATTTTGCCTGTCTAGTGACCTTGCCTTCTTAATTCCTACGTTGTACCTTGTTCCTGTTTTGTGTATGACCCGGCCTGCTGACTATCCTTCTCGTCCAGTACTCCCTGTGTATCTCTGCTTCAGTGTGCGGTTGCAGTCAGTGTACAAGTCCTGGGTAGTTATTTACCTGAGGCTCAACCATAGGGTATAATACCATTCAGGTGAATAACACTGTTCTGTTTCCAAACCTGTTGCAGTATCTACCAGTCCTGTCTGTTTGGTCACGGCTACCAGTCCTGTCTGTTTGGTCACAGCTACCAGTTCTGCCTCAGTTCCAGTCTCAGCTACCAGTCTTGTCTCAGTTCCAGTCTCTGTTACCTGTCCTGTCTCAGTCCCGGTCACAGCTACCAGTCCTTCCCAGTTATGCATCGTGGGGTGCAGACAGACCGCACACCCTGCCCTGCAACGAGGCTCCTCCCTGGCCTGTTATCCCAGGTTGTGACAGGAGATTGTAGATGGGAAACCAGTGAGACAGTATTTCGGTTTCTTAAAATTGCCTTCCGTACAGCTTGTTTGGGTGGATATCTTGGAAATCGTAGGTCTCTACAGCTGGAATGACAAAAGTTACTAATCATTGGTTGGTTTGATACCCAAGTTGATTCCTACATGCATTGCAACCCGTAAGAAACCAAGAAAGATGGCACCACATACTGGCACTATCAGCATCTATGTATAAAGCAGACTCCCGTAACATTGTCAGAGTCCGCGCCGACTCCAGCGGTTTCACAGATCCGGGTTCCACCAGAACTCACAACGATTTCGCAGTTGATGTAGAAACATAGAATGTGTCATCAGATAAGAACCATTTGTCTTATCTAGCCTGCCCAATGTATGGAGAATCACGCCCTGAAAAGCACCTGATTGGTGTTGGCGAATCTCCGCAGAGCTCCTTCTCCCGCACTGAAAACTGTTGGGATCTTCAAAAAGGCTACACATACCGAACAGATACTGCGCCTTTATTTTCACTTTCCGACACGTTTCACTCTGGGAGTTTGTATACATGACCCCCATAGTGTCAGAAGGACATCTCCCCATTAGTCTTCTCTAGTATAAAGTTAGATCTAGAGATGCTCTATGCCAATTTTCTCCAGAAAATAAATTTGCTTAGTTGCCACAGTCCACAATTTGATGGGACAGTCCTGTTTTTTGCTGTCCTGTGCCTGGCATTAAGTGGAATTCCATATATGCATGTCTAAAAGGCATACACAAGCTGCACTGGGGAAAATTGAGCTCATTCTCTTGGGGTTATGCAACACAGCATGATGTCACACATCTCAGCACATCTCTTGGCTCCACCCTCCCTGTGTGCCAGCACCTGGAAACAGAATGATGTCAGATATGACATCATTAGTAAATGAAATAGTAGAAAACTTAAAGAAGCTTTGAAAAAAGGTAAAATGAATGAAGAAATCAAAAAAAACAATGGCAATCTATTCAAGGGGAAAAAAAAAAAAGATTTATCTCAGGTCATAGAATGCAATAAAACAATTCTAAAAAAAAAACCCAATGAAGTCATAACAAACATCGCCGAACAGAACTCAATAATAATAAAAAATAATATTTTTATAATTATATTTTGTTGTTATTATTATTAGATAATGTAAAATGCTTACCTCCCCCTATAGCAGATTATTTGCATGAGGAAGGAGCCCAATTTCATGTAATCCCTTCGATAGGAGCACAACTGATCCAAAGGGTAGATAGGTAACTCAAGCTCACTCCTGAGAACGTCATGTATAAGGAAGATATTCTAAGCTAGCTCACAATGCGGAACTCCTTTCCAGTGCGCTGTGCATTGTTTAAAGACATGGATGAACTATACATGTGTGAACAATGCATGCAGGGGTGGTATTTCCATGTAAATATTTACGATCCCCACTTCACGGAGCAATCCCATAGTGCCTCTCTGAGGAATGCTAGTTATGGAAAGGGGGCAAATCGCTAAACTAGGGAACTATCTGCTTCTCGCTTAGGGCCTCCAAAAACCTTGGACCAACCCTGGTCCAAAAGCAAGAGTAAGTGCTTTCTTAGAACTGCTGCTCCTGTACTAGTCTCATCACAGCGCTCTTGTAATCTCCTTTTCTAATGAGATTTAACGGTTAAGCAAGCCAGAGGGTGTTAAAGTACTGCATTAAGCAACCTTGCTTTGTAGACAGAAGAACCCAAGTTTTGGTGTTAATTGCCTTTTGATTTGCTCGAAGATTAAAGTCAACGGTTAAACACTCTCCAACGAGAAGGCTCTTTCCGAAAACCTCTGTTATCCCATCGAGCTTAGTTTTCCAGCTGATCGAGTGCTTCGACTCACTAGCTCTGTCAATGTCATAGAAACAGGAATATGTTCTCTACCCACGGGGAGTTGGAAAAAAAAAAAGCACTTTAAAATATCCTTTGGTCTCTCTGGGAGTTTTAAGACAATCGCGTGGAGTCGCGTTTGGGCTAATCAACTTAAGCTATCTAAACATAAGAAAATCTCCACATCAGCTGTTCCGGCTTTTGCATTTTTTTTTCAGATGTCTCCGGGAGATCCAAATTTCATGCTCGTAATGAAAGCAGAAGCAGATTTGTATAATAAATAAATAAATAAATAAATAAAACGGAAGCTTTTACTCAGAATGTAGAGAATAAAAAAAAAAATGGTGGAAAATAGTGTATAAATGGAGTTAGCAGAATTGCAGACAAATGTACAAATTAATTGATAAATATCTTTTAAACATGCCTGTGGTGTCTCCAGTTTATGACATCACCATGCGGCGAGATATTCACATTAACTCTATTACTATTTTTGTTTCTTATTTTATGCTCTACCTTCACAAGCTAAGCTATGTTTAGGTGACAAGGTCGCTTTGATGATGAGCTTGGAGGGTGTAATAGAATAGCAATAGGCATGTTTGAGTTATTTTATTTCTAATCTGGATAATTTGCTGTACATCGATTGCCTCTGCTTCTCTTATATTTACAACCAGGTGTTGAGTTCACATTTTCTCTTTAGAAATTGAATGCCCCTGTAAGTCATTAGTGCTCTAGTGTATAAATCTTTCTGGTGTCTCCGGTTACTGTCGGGGGAATTGAATCCCCCCACCCCACCTCCTTTGGTTCATATCTACTTTTTCGCTAAAATACAAAGCCTCGCAGCAGTCATGCAATGACACTCTTCATGGACTGTGCTGTCCAATCTCTGCCTTCCAGCCCCGGGTAATAAAGTCTTTTAAAGACAATATCACACAACGTGTATATCAATGGCATTGCCTGACTCTTTTCCAGTAGAGGAAAATGTAATCCTACTGTCAGATTCTTCTGGGACTGCGTTCGTCTTACAGATACTTTACTGTCGCTTTTCTCTGCACAGCAATACAATTGTACAAAAAATTGGGCTCCGATTACGTTTTTAGTTTCATAAAAAAGTAACAAGAAGGAAGTATTTGGATGTTTAACATAAGAGAAACAAATTAACAGTGCGTCTACTGCGACTGGCAGTCGAGAAGTGGATACAGTTGCCACCCAGGCCGGTATTTTACCGGCAGGCCGGTTAAAAATTGGCATCAGGCCAATGTTTAGTCTATGAAGCCAGTAGGAGGGCCGGTATTTTCTTTAAGAAAAAAGTGGCAACCCTAGAAGTGGGTAACCCTACTGCTTGTCCGCAGCAGGGCTAAAAGTACAAAATAAACAACCTCACCGACGCTCAGGATCGTATGTGGGACGTCGGGCGTCAGGAATGGTTCAATGACGCCGCTCGGGCAGTAATTTCCTTACTGAGTTGGCCGCAATCTCTCTCCACGGGGCAAACGCAGCCGCCATATTGGAGAGCAGCACGCTACTTCAATATGGAGCTGCCCTCTTGTGGGCAAATGCTTCGGAAGTGAGCTAAACTGCCCGTAGAAAGCAGGGGATCAGCAGCAACGCAAAATAAAAAAATAAAAAGGCTAGAGGAATTGGCCATGCTGAACTGTCATCGGCCGAAAGTCTCGCGATACAACTGCGGTGAGGAAAGCGCGGTGAAGGACAGTCCCAATTCCACTCCTCGCTGATGTTAATTATTGCGAAATACTCAATTCCCGTGTTTTACAGCGGCCATATTGCCAGATAACAGAATGCAATAATAAAATAATTTGGATTAAGAATATTATGAGAACTATGGGGGGACATGTTTAATCGCGGCGCACATGCAGATGGCACCCAATACTGATGCAACCGACATGTGCGCCTATGTCTAAAGCACAAATTTCGCCAGTCTGCGTTATCTACGGTGAATGCATAGATTATGTTTGCCTCCGCGCTTGTTGTGCCGGTGCAGTCTATGTATAAAAAAAAAATCAGGTGGTGAAAAATGCCTGATTTGTATCCGGGGAATATATAACACTGTTTGGAGGTCTCTTTCCCGCACTGCAAAGTGTCGTGTTATACGTGTATTAAACATGCGACACTCTGCAGTGCAGGAGTTTTTATACCTCTCACTACATTCATTCTCTTTATACAAACACACTAATTTCTGGTGTAGGTTGTGAAATATTGCATAGCATGTTGCAAATTGTAACAATGCCTACGCTTTACACATTCATTAATAAGACCCCACTTGTCTCTTATAATTAACGTACAATGAATACTTCTCTCGATAAAAATATTCCATTTTCCCCTCCAGTGGTAAAAGCATTTCTCAGAAACCATGTGAAATCACTAAAACATCAGTTAAATAATAAAAAAAAAACAGCTCATAAAATAAATTGGGAGTAAATAAAAAATACATTACATAATAACAAACAGAGATTTCACAATTAAATCTTAGTCTCCACTGCTTTTCGTGGCTGCAGAAGGTCTCCAATGTTATGGTTTCATGTCCAATTTCCCCCCCCTCCCTCTCATTACACCTTTCGTAAATACAAAACAGTCTAGTTTAATGTTTGTTATATCTGTAAGAAATACATTTGGCACTCCAGATATCCTTATGTTTGTTGTGTCACAAAACTGCAACAATTGTACGGAATGAGGACACACTTGACGCGTTTCGCCCTGACCAACATTTATTCATAGTGAATTTTTTTCACTTGTGTCCACGCGTCAATTGTAGGGAATGAGGACACACCTGATGCTTCTCGTGTTCAACAAGGCAATTATACATCAAGTGTTGGTGACAGCGAAAAACGTCAAGTGTGTCCTCATTCCGTGCAATTGTTGCAGTCCTCTTATACAATAAAACACTACATTAAGGATATCCATGTATCCTATGATGATTTTTTTTGCTGTTGGTCAACTGGCTTTTTTTGAGCAGCTTGAACCTGGAGAAGTATACACATATTATCACAATCATATAAGGGTAGCCTCCTAGTTCTATTCTAACCATTGACTGTGCCCCACTGCCCTTTGGCTCGAGCAGCCATGCCTTTTTCGGACAGGAACATGGAGAGTAGAGAACAAGGTGGGGCAGACTTTGTAAGTTAGTTGAAAGAGGATGTTAGACTGTTGAAGGTTCCCATGTGTGCAGACCACTACAACCTTCAATGGACCTGCACTGGCCAAATAGTCCACTTGGATCTCCTCAGTGGACCCTCAGTGGACTATGCTTGCAAAGCATAGAGTGGGGGTTGCTTCAAGTTGCAAAGACCTTTAACACATTCAACACAGAGCTATGTCAAAGTTGCATTTACTTCAGATTTGTCTGGCTGACTCGCCTTGTTCTAGACTGGGAGGACTTGAGAGAACATTAATAATTCCCTTGATGGAGGCCTTATCGCACATCCAGGTGAGTTCCACTCTCCCTACACATTAGCGGAGGCTCAAGATTCTTTTTCATCCATCCCAGTTCTTAGTCTTCCGAGCTCGTTGGGTTGTCGTCTTTCCCAAATTAAAAAGGGATTACACGTCTTTTAATATAAAGACTATAAAAAAAAAAAAAAAAAGTCTGATAACCTATAAAATCAGTAAAGGGTAAAGATGTCTATAATAAGTATTTCTACAACCATGATGCTCCTAATAGAGATATAATGAAATCAAGCCCCTGGAGTTTTCTAGTCCCTGGTAAACGGTTTTATCATAAACCTAATTTTATTTAGCATGAAGTAAAAAAAAAAAAGCAGAATAATGTCTTTAAACACTCCATAAAACCTTATCCTGGATACTATAACCACACGGCATGAAGTCGCTTCCTTGCACGAAATCTGGGTATGGATTTTCTTACATAATTATCCCACTGAAGCAGGGAAGCTATGTAGAGTAGACACATCATTTTCCCTGTTTCAGCTTTTTTTTTTTCTGATAGAGCTGCAAAGTCATCTGTATGTCAGAAGTAGGTTAGAAAATGCATCAGGTAGCAGATCCAGTGACAGCCACGCATTTTCCTTTAAGAGAGGATTTAAAGGGCTAGCCCCACCTACAGTGTCCCAAAAATATAGTATTTTTTTTTTTTTTTTTTAGATAAGATCTACATCACATAAAGGAAAAAAAAAAAAACAGGCCTGTCTTATAATTTTGTTCTCAATTTGTCCTATCCTGCAACAGAATTAATGTTGCTGCCATAGCAACAGTCCTGAGCATCTCTCCAAGCTCCTCCTTATTGGACCGAATTTAGAAGCCCCGGTGACATTCATTTCAATATCAAACCTACAGTAGAACTGTAAATTGGTTTAAAATAAGTGCATTTCAAATATAATAAAAACATACATAACATATATCAAAACTAACTATGTATATATGGATGGAGTAGACAAAATAGCCTAAAAAACAAATAAAAAAAGATTGTAACTTGGGAATCGCTAAATCTCTTTTTACAAAACACAGCTGGAAAGGTGAGTTACTCTAGTAGGAGAGTTTTCTAAGCAACAGAAACTAACAGAGGACCATTGAGGTCCATTAGTTATTGCCCTTAATGCAGAAGCAGTGGGGAGAAAAACAGTGGCACTGGCTCCATCAGACCCGACAGACCTAGAGTTGAAACCCAGCCGGTATTTAACCAACAGGCCGATAGAGAATTGTTTTGAGACCAATTTTAAGTCTATGCAGACGATAGCTTGGCTGGAATTTCTCTGACGAAAAAACCGTAGTCAGACCCCAGTGGCAGTCAGCCACTCAGATTGAGTTTAAGTCTCAATTGAGAGGCAGAGTTGAGCATAGACTTGAATGGATCTCTACAAATAGACGTTCCATTTATTCTGGAGAAAAGACACCGGATTATTTTGACTTTGTCTTCTTTTATTGAAACAAAACGTAAAATATCCGTAGGAACCATTTTAACGGTTGTTAGAATCTCTATAAGACAGACAGAAACAGACTGATACGCATGATAGAAGGAGACTATGCTCACAATCTAGACTCAGTAGGCGCTATTGCACTATGAGGGGCATTTACTAAAAAAAAATGCAAATATATTTTATATGCAAAACTATTTTTGCGCTTTGCTCCTATTGCAATGTACTAAACAGTTAACACTCAAATAGTACATACAAGCAAATTGTGAATAAAAATGGTCAATTTTGCGAATATTTTTTCTATCTCTTTTGATAGCACTGTAATTTTCACACACAAATAAGAATTATTTTTCACAACATATTCACACAACTCTTTAGCGTGCGCAAATCTAATTGCAATTTATTAGCACAACTGGAAAAATGCACGCAAAATAAAAATAAACGGAAGGGGAAACAAGCGCAGAATGTTACAAATAGTATCAAATTCTCGTGTTTTACCTATTTTTTTACCCCCACTGCACTTGTTTAGCACATGACCCCCTATCTTGCCATTTATTTATATAGGGCCAATAATGTATGTGGCGCTTGGTACAATACACAAAATGGGATGACAGAATAGGTTAGATGAACAGAGACAGACCTCTCTATGGAGTTGAAAGTAAGTTTACAATTTCCAGGATCCTGATCATCCTCCCAGAATCTGCAAGATACTGACAGCAGCTCCGTGAACGAGGCCGTTTTTTTTTCTTTCTACAAATCTGTGCTTCTCTGCACAAACAAACCAAAACGAATCCACAGCCCCGGGTGAAAATCAATTCCCAGGGAATCAATTTCCATCAATCGATTGGGAGGATGTGGACGGCTTTTGCTTCGACCCGTTTGCATTTGTTCCTTGGCCAGGCTTTGTAAGGAGTTATCTTACGTTCAGAAATGAAATGTGTTGTATATCCACATGGTACTGAACGAGTTAAACCTTCGGCGCACAAGATTCATCGTCTACGCTGTTTCAGACAATGATGATCTCTTACTTTTTAGTGTGTGGGGGGGGGGGGCATTTACTGAACTTTGCGATGGATAATTTAATGATTTTCTAAGGACCTTGACTGACCTGACCACAGACACTTTGCCTTTCCCTCTGAAAATATATTCTTGAATATCAAATCTTTTGCTTAGGGAACAATGATATGGCACATTTTTTATTTTAAAGGACAGCTATTGTATCGCTTACCAGAGTCGCCATATTTTTTCTTCGCTTGGGTCAGATCTTTGACTTTCTGACCCAAGTTTCCTGCCTTTTTACGGTGTGCAGCCCAGCTTCATCCGTCACAAAGCTCTGCCCCCCTCCCACGTTCTCCCGTTTACCAGATCTCTCCCTGCAGCCCTGGTACCAGTATACAAGCTGTGCAGCGTAGATGCTTGTATTCTCAACACAAACTCACGTGATGTCAAACGCTGAATGCTGAGGGGTCGGGGCTTCAGTTGAGAGGCAGGACAGGTTCGGAAAGTCAGAGATCTGACCCAAGTGAAGAAAAAAAAGATGCACTATTTTTTCCTTGTCTATGCCATCTCCCTTTGAAATGTAAAGGGCAGTGATGGCAAACGTTTTTGGGCCCAAGTGCCCAATTTTTGTCCGAAACCTATTTGCAAACCTGCATACATACACACACACACACACACACACACTGACTCTCATACACACACACTTATACTCATACACACACATACACACTTATACTCATACTCACACATATACTCATACTCGCACCTACACACACTTATATTCATACTCACACATACACACTCATACACTCACACACTTATACTCCCTCGCACACACGCACTTATACTCATACTCGCACAAACACTTATACTCGTATTCACACACACACACACACTTATAAGCACACACACTTATACTCATACACACTTATACTCACGCATAGATACATACACACACAAACTCATACATAGATACACACACACACACAGCCAGGTTCAGCTCTCACCACTTGTCTGCTCTGTCCTAGAGGAGCAGGCACTAGTGGGTAAACGCTTTCGCCGCTGGTCATCTACTTCTTCTCCAGATGATCGGGTGCATGCGTGTTATGTGAAGAAGCGTTCAAGTCAGAAAGCAAACAGTTAATAGCTTTCCGACATGAACACTTCTGCATATGGCTCACATGCACCCGATCATCTGGAGAAGAAACAGATGACCGGTGGCGCCCGTCTTTTACCCTGATGCCTGCTCCTCTTGGACGGAGCAGACAAGCAGTGAGAACTGAACTTGGCCGCGTGCCTCTACTGGGGGCTCGGCATGCCAGTCGTGCCATAGGTTCACCACCGCTGGTATAGGGTGTAGACCCACCTCTGGTGCTTTGCACTGAGGTCAGGTAGGAGGACGAAGCGAATAATGATACACCTCAAGTTTGCTCCCAAATCCCCTGTGAATAGATGTCAGTAAGGTATCAGGATAGTGCAGATTGTCAAAAACAATTTAAAGGTACAAATTTAATACATAGTTAAAATTAACCTCGGTAAAAAAAAAAAAAAAATGACATTTTATAAAAAAATAAACTGTAAAATGCAAAAAAGCATCAAAAATATAAAGGTACAAATTTAATACATAGTTAAACTCAGTAAAAAAAAATGACATTTTATAAAAATATATCTGTAAAATGAGGAGCTAATAGTTGTGCCCTGCTGGGTTTGTCACCATTCGCCTCCGTGCAGCAATACTCCAAAAACAGAGTTTGCATTTTATAGATATATTTTTATACAATGACATTTACTGTGAGTTTTAATTTTAACTATGTATTAAATTTGTACCTTTTATATTTATGACAATCTGCACTATCTTGGTTTTTTTTTCACGATGAAGAGGTGGCCAAGTAGGGGCCTCTTTTTCCTACAGGCAAAGGAGGGCTGGTAAGGATGGGGGTGGTGTGGGTGGGGCAGAAGAGCAACTGACCCCCAGGCTGCTCTCTAACACTACTCAATGGGCTGCACCACTTATAAATGTAAGTGTATAGCACTTTCAACCCGCCTATCCAATTATCTAGTATGTCTATCAGTCTGTCAGCATGTCTGTTTTTCTTGAGTATTTGTGTTATCTATGTTGATAATGGGCCGGCTGGTAAAATTGCACTATGGGTCACTAAATTGTAATAGCCCCTCAACCCCAAAACAGATTATCAATTGTACCCGTGGCCAAACCTAAGTTGACAGGCTTAAAAACAGATGTATTTAAATTTTACAAATCATTAAGACATCTTTGCTCAAAGATAAAAAAAACAGAGTATGTGGCACATAGTAACATAGTAACACAGTAATTTAGGTTGAAAAAAGACACAAGTCCATCAAGTTCAACCCTTCTACCTATCATTCCAGCTTTTGATCCAAAAACAAAAATGCAAAAACCCCTAAGGAAGCTATTTCGCATTTTGCCTCCTAGGGGTAAAAATTCCTTCTTGACTCCAAGGGGCAATCAGATTTCTCCTTGGATCAATAAGCTCTATTATTAATGCTTATTCTATTATTAATACCCCTTTATGTTCTGCTTTTCTAAAAAAAAAAAAAAACATCCAGACCATGTTTAAATGAATCTATTGTGGTTGATAGCACTACCTCTCTTGGCAGTGAGTTCCATATCTTTATTGTCCTTTGCTGTCTATGAAATCTTTGCTCTTCCAGTCTCAGGGGGTGACCTCTTGTTCTTTGTACATTTCTATTAATGAACAGGTCCCTGGAGAGCTCTTTATATTGGCCCTGCACATATTTATATAATGTTATCATATCCCCTCTGAGACGCCTTTTTTCTAATGTATATAAATGCAATTTTTTAAGTCTCTCTTCATAACTAAGATCCTCCAATCCCCTTATTAATGTTGTAGCCCTCCTTTGCACTTTTTCTAGTTCCATAACATCTTTTTTAAGGACTGGTGCCCAGAATTGTTCTGCACATCATGCACTATACGGACTACTATAGATCTGAAACGATCTGGAAGGAGCCCATGCCCTACTTAGTACCAAGGAATATCGTGGTGAAGGTGAGAGATAATTGATATATTATATATATATATATATATATACACCACTACAAATAAATTCTACAGACCCCATTAAGTCCAAAATAGATTAATTACTGGAGAGGTGTAAACATGGATGGTATTACAGAAGCAATAGCTAAACATCTAATTACTGACTTCCCGGTTATACTGGTAATTCACACTCTACCCAAGGTAAACACACTGAATAATCCCCCTCCTGGACATCCAATCATTCCCTTTAGAGACTTTGTGTATATATGTTGATCTATTCATTGCCCCATATGCCCAAAAACATCCTGTATCTCAATCCTATAGAAGAGGTCATGCCCATACTCATAGTCATATTTCCCAACTTAATGCTAATGAGATCAATTTTACAGCGGCTTTAGAATCTAGGGTCTTTATACCAATATACCCCATGAACAAGACCTCACGAGCATGATTTCCTTTCTGAATTGGGATCCTTCATTTTGCACAACAGTGATTTTTTATTTAATGATGGATTATTTATGCAAATCATGGGGATAGCTTTGGGGCCACAATGTAGCAAACACACATGTAGAGGTTTTTGACGGTAAAAAAATGGTTCCTCTGATTTCTTAAAAACTCACCAGGATGCTATTATCTCACAGAAACCTATAATGTGTCACCGGCAGATAAGAACCATTCGGTCCATCTAGTCTGCCCAATGTTCAAAATAATTTTATTAGTCCCCAGTTCCCTATCTTATATCTAGGATAGACTTGTGCCTCTACCACTTCTACTGGAAGACTATTCCATACATCCACTACCCTCTCAGTAATGTAATACTTTCATTAGTCCCTGGCCTTATCTTATATCTAGGATAGCCTTATACCTATCCCATGCATGCTTACACTCCTTCACTGTATTAACCTCTACCACGTCTACTGGAAGACTATTCCATACATCCACTACCCTCTCAGTAATGTAATACTTTCATTAGTCCCTGTCCTTATCTTATATCTAGGATAGCCTGGTATCTATCCCACGCATGCTTAAACTCCTCCACTGTATTAACCTCTACCCCTTCTACTGGAAGGCTATTCCATGCATCCACTACCCTCTCAGTAAAGTAATACTTTCATTAGTCCCTGGCCTTATCTTATATCTAGGATAGCCTTATACCTATCCCACGCATGCTTAAACTCCTTCACTGTATTAACCTCTACCACTTCCACTGGAAGACTATTCCATACATCCACTACCCTCTCAGTAAAGTAATACTTTCATTAGTCCCTGGCCTTATCTTATATCTAGGATAGCCTTATACCTATCCCACGCATGCTTAAACTCCTTCACTGTATTAACCTCTACCACTTCCACTGGAAGACTATTCCATACATCCACTACCCTCTCAGTAATGTAATACTTTCATTAGTCCCTGGCCTTATCTTATATCTAGGATAGCCTTATACCTATCCCATGCATGCTTACACTCCTCCACTGTATTAACCTCTACCCCTTCTACTGGAAGGCTATTCCATGCATCCACTACCCTCTCAGTAAAGTAATACTTTCATTAGTCCCTGGCCTTTTCTTATATCTAGGATAGCCTTATACCTATCCCATGCATGCTTACACTCCTTCACTGTATTAACCTCTACCACGTCTACTGGAAGACTATTCCATACATCCACTACCCTCTCAGTAATGTAATACTTTCATTAGTCCCTGGCCTTATCTTATATCTAGGATAGCCTTATACCTATCCCACGCATGCTTAAACTCCTTCACTGTATTAACCTCTACCACTTCTACTGGAAGACTATTCCATACATCCACTACCCTCTCAGTAAAGTAATACTTTCATTAGTCCCTGGCCTTATCTTATATCTAGGATAGCCTTATACCTATCCCACGCATGCTTAAACTCCTTCACTGTATTAACCTCTACCTCTTCTACTGGAAGGCTATTCCATACATCCACTACCCTCTCAGTAAAGTAATACTTTCATTAGTCCCTGGCCTTATCTTATATCTAGGATAGCCTTATACCTATCCCACGCATGCTTAAACTCCTTCACTGTATTAACCTCTACCTCTTCTACTGGAAGGCTATTCCATACATCCACTACCCTCTCAGTAAAGTAATACTTTCATTAGTCCCTGGCCTTATCTTATATCTAGGATAGCCCTATACCTATCCGATGCATGCTTAAACTCCTTCACTGTATTAACCTCTACCACTTCTACTGAAAGGCTATTCTATACATCCACTACCCTCTCAGTAAAGTAATACTTTCATTAGTCCCTGGCCCTATCTTATATCTAGGATAGCCTTATACCTATCCCACGCATGCTTAAACTGCTTCACTGTATTAACCTCTACCACTTCTACTGGAAGACTATTCCTTACATCCACTACCCTCTCAGTAATGTAATACTTTCATTAGTCCCTGGCCTTATCTTATATCTAGGATAGCCTTATACCTATCCCACGCATGCTTAAACTCCTTCACTGTATTAACCTCTACCACTTCTACTGGAAGACTATTCCATGCATCCACTACCCTCTCAGTAAAGTAATACTTTCATTAGTCCCTGACCTTATCTTATATCTAGGATAGCCTTGTACCTATCCCATGCATGCTTAAACTCCTTCACTGTATTAACCTCTACCACTTCTACTGGAAGACTATTCCATGCATCCACTACCCTCTCAGTAAAGTAATACTTTCATTAGTCCCTGACCTTATCTTATATCTAGGATAGCCTTATACCTATCCCATGCATGCTTAAACTCCTTCACTGTGTTTACCTCTACCACTTCTACTGGAAGACTATTCCATACATCCACTACCCTCTCAGTAATGTAATACTTTCATTAGCCCCTGACCTTATCTTATATCTAGGATAGCCTTATACCTATCCCACGCATGCTTAAACTCCTTCACTGTATTAACCTCTACCACTTCTACTGTAAGACTATTCCATGCATCCACTACCCTCTCAGTAAAGTAATACTTTCATTAGTCCCTGGCCTTATCTTATATCTAGGATAGCCTTATACCTATCCCATGCATGCTTAAACTCCTTCACTGTACTAACCTCTACCACTTCTACTGGAAGACTATTCCATGCATCCACTACCCTCTCAGTAATGTAATACTTTCATTAGTCCATGACCTTATCTTATATCTAGGATAACCTTATACCTATCCCATGCATGCTTAAAATCCTTCACTGTATTAACCTCTACCACTTCTGCTGGCAGGCTATTCCATACATCCACTACCCTCTCAGTAAAGTAATACTTCCTGATATTACTTTAAATAGTTGCCCCTCTAATTTAAGACTCTGTCCTCGCAGGCTTCGCTACTAAATTACATGGGAACCACTTCATAAAACCATGAAAAGCGTAATTCTATGGCTTTCCATGGAAAAGAAGTGGGAAAAGCTTTCCCATCCCCCCTCAGGTTTGTGGGGCTTGAGGTGGTCCCCACATTTAAAATAGGAGGTTACAGAAAAGCCCAAAAGAGTTAGTTACATAAGGAGGCATGTACTAAAAAAACGCAAATATATTTTATGTGCAAAACTATTTTTGCGCTTTGTTCCTATTGCAATGTACTAAACATTTAACACTCAGACAGTACATATGAGCAAATTGCGAATAAAAACGGTTAATTTTGTGAATATTTTTTCTACCTCTTTTGATAGCGCTCGCTAAAAGCTGGTGTAATTTTCACGCGCAAATAAGAATTATTTTTTCACAAAATATTGGCAAAGCTCTTTAGCGCGCGCAAATCTAATCGCAATTTATTAGCGCAACCGGAAAAATGCACGCTAAATAAAAATAAACGGAAGAGGCGCAAATCAGGGAAAACAAGCGCAGAATGTTACAAATAGTCGCAAATTGCTCCTTACTCATGTTTTACCTACTTTTTTCCCCATTGCACTTGTTTAGTACATGACCCCCATAGTAGTTTAGGTTGAAAAAAGACTTGCGTCCATCAAGTTCGACCCTTTCTTATCCCATATGTACCGCCGTAATATTAGAATTCAATGCGCTCGACCAGGCAGATTTATTTAAGAAGCTAAACTGGTCTGTACAAATATTAATGAGGTAGTAATGATGAAACCGCTTGAAGAAAGAGAAGGGGTTAATATTGCTGAGAATGGTAGCAATATTAAGGTAAGTACACGTAATAATTACAATACTTTTGTTTTTTCATTTTTAAATCATTACTAATAAATGGAATCTTATAAATATGTTTACTCTGGTCACCTCTTGGGATACAATTTCTTGGATTATTTTATGGAGCATCGAGTCTCACCAGATTAAGCTTTTTTTTTCCTGCCATATCTTCACAATTCCTGTTCCTCCCACAGGGCCAATATGTGCCAAGTTTTGTTTGAAATGATTAAGTCCCTATAAGACGTATAAATCAAACGCTAGCACTGCTGTTTTACGCTAGGGTATTTTTTTCAGAATTACGCTCACCTAACAGTTCAAGGCACGGTCTCAAAGAGTAAGAAGCTCATCTGGAATTGGAGGAGATGTAATAATGTAAAACCCTAATTAGCTATGCTTCTCACATTTGCCTGTTTCTGCACCATGATCTTCTTCAGTCTGGGGAAAGCCTGGGCGTGTGTTCTCTTCCTAGCAATTTTTTTTTCAGCCAACAATTCTACAATTGTTGGCTGAAAATTGTTGGCGTCTAAGAAGGACATCAATGACTTGCCTTCGTACGTCCACTATACTATTTGTACCTTTGGTTTCCGGCAATGTAAATGATCTTTCACATGCATTTAAAATTTAAATAATTCTAAAAATGTATGTAGTCTCTAAAATCGGAATAATTGTATCATAACAGATCTGGTTTACAGCTTCTAAGGATCCTTCCACTCAGCTCACAGATGACAAATGGTGCAATAGATATATATGACTATATATTACATATTTTGATGGAGACATAACTTTTACCAAATTAATTGATCAATGGCTGGACTTCCTGAGAACTTCTTTAACTAATTAATTGATCTTCTTCTGAAAATATATGAATAAGTTCTGCAGGGCATCCTTATACTTTTTGGCTAAAGCCAACTTTCTATGCTAACAGGAGCATTTTATACGGGGAGGCGAAAGGCTTCAAATCCCCAAATAACAACCCCCAGTCTTATTTATCCAGCCGGGCATGGGCTTGCACACAATTCCCGATTAGATAGACGACGAGGCCCACATGTTTGTGAAGATGCAATGTTTGGTTGAATGTCAGAAAGCAAAAAATGACTTTAGTTACATCATGCAAAACACCAGAGGCAGAAGAATACAGAATGACTAGCACTTTAATGTCACAGAGCAAAAGCAAAGTAATTAAACGTGTTCAGCATTTGGGGTTGTTTCAGGAGAGGTGCTGAGAGCAGAAAGAAGGTGGCAGAGATGACATTTTATTTGTGCTTCACTGATGACTCTGATTACGGCTTATAAATTAAAGGCTAGTAGACTGTCACGGGCCACGGAACTAGTTCAATCAGTGTTACAATCTTCTAGCATCACTTAGTGGTGACATACTACATTCCATTCCCATTGTAGCTCGATGTGTTAAATTGCAATATATTAACTCTACGTCTGCTGTAAGCTACATCCACATTTATTTCGTCCACAGACATGGCTCGGTGAGCTAACACACCATCTGTAGAAACTATTCAACCCTAAAAGTTGCAGGTTGAATTCCAGATGAGGTTGATATAAGCCTTCAACGGCAGGTAAAATGAATACCATTAAGTTGATGTGCTTCAAAACCTAGAGAATATCTGAATGATATCCTACCTGGTTAAACACTTTGGACATTATGTATAATGTTCTAAATGTGATCTAACAAGCAGGAATATTCCATTGGTTTCCATGGTTACTGGACCACTGTTGCCCCCCACCTGCCATGTATACATAGCCCCCATTTGTCATTATCATTTTAAGGTTAGAGTAATCACACCAACGTTTCAGATTTAATGCTAATTTCATTATCTCCCTTGACGAAGGCACTTATATTTTACACAATCTTCCCTGGACTAAGTAAATATATGCTCTGTGTTGGACCGTCTGCACTCGGAAGAAGCATCTGTCCATGGAAGCTCTAGTGGGTTGGATCTGCATTGGTCTACATGCGTGAAAACAAAGTCCACAACTAAAACTCATGTCTATTTACTAACTGTGCTCAATTGACGAGGGATCTGGAAAAAATTAGGTCTATTCAATAAAAAAAAAAGTGAGGCGTGGTGGAGTGACGATTAACATTTCAGCTCTTTGACCGAACTATACATTGTGAAAGGAAACCTGGTGAGCTCTCTCTGGAAGAATAGTTGACCCTGCAAAATGCATTGATAAACAAGTGAGCGGACATAATAAAGTAACTCTGCATTATCCACAGCCAGCTGAGCTCTTCTAGCAGATGAAGATCTGTCCCTGCACAATGTATAGAAAAAGTATTTCTCACGCTAACTCACCAGTTAGTGAATAGCCTCCAATGTGCATGTTGTTCCAACTTAGCTATTTTGATTTTTGCAATTGCCTTATCCATTCCCAACAGTTCACTGCTTAGTGAAAAAACTCCTTAATAACACGCATTTCTTCTAAATAATTTAAAAAGCCAATAAGCTCCCCCTTCCGCTCGCAGGATTGGTAGCAGAATACAAATGTGGTAACATTGGGGGAAATACGCTGTTTAGCATGCTGGGCTGCAAGCAGCACATATATTAATATATTACCCATCCAGGAGTCTGTCATTTAAATTAGTCTAGGAACACGGAGCAGCTGTTTTAGGCGAGCGATCGTACGTCTTTAAGACTTGATACTAAAATAAAGTGCAGCCTCCATATTGTCTCTCGTTTGCAATTAAATTCACCACCTGTTTTGCTCTGTTTTGTCTGGCATTTCCCGGAGCGTGGATGAGGCCATGGGTGTCCGCAGGATTTCTTCCAGGGTTTAGGGTTGCTCCTGTTTCCTCCAAAAAATACTGACCATTTCCTCCATAGACTTAACATTGGCACAGATAGTTATCATTCACCTGCTATTATTATATGTGTGCTCTGTACAGGCTCCTGTGTAATATATGTATGCACACACTGCAAGTATACTTATCATTCACCTGCTATTATTATATGTCTGCTCTGTACAGACTCCTGTGTAATATATGTATACACACACTGCAAGTATAGTTATCATTCACCTGGTATTATTATATGTCTGCTCTGTACAGACTCCTGTGTAATATATGTATGCACACACTGCAAGTATACTTATCATTCACCTGCTATTATTATATGTCTGCTCTGTACAGACTCCTGTGTAATATATGTATGCACACACTGCAAGTATAGTTATCATTCACCTGGTATTATTATATGTCTGCTCTGTACAGACTCCTGTGTAATATATGTATGCACACACTGCAAGTATTGTTATCATTCGCCTGGTATTATTATATGTCTGCTCTGTACAGGCTCCTGTGTAATATATGTATGCACACACTGCAAGTATAGTTATCATTCACCTGGTATTATTATGTGTGTGCTCTGTACAGGCTCCTGTGTAATATATGTATGCACACATTGCAAGTATAGTTATCATTCACCTGGTATTATTATATGTCTGCTCTGTACAGGCTCCTGTGTAATATATGTATGCACACACTGCAAGTATTGTTATCATTCGCCTGGTATTATTATATGTCTGCTCTGTACAGACTCCTGTGTAATATATTTATGCACTCCAGTGCTGTATTTACCGCGAGGCATCCTAGGCGGATGCCTATGGCGGCAAATTTTGGGGGGCGGCAGCGCTTCCCAGCACTGGAAAAAAAAAAAAAAAAATCTGGCCCTTTAAAAAAAAAGAAACCCCACCGCGCTTGCAGGCAGAGACGGAGGTGAGAGGGGATCGCAAGATCCCCCCTCACCAACGCTCTGCCTGCCAGGCTGCACGGGGAGCCGAACAGGCAGCACAGAGAAACCTCCGTGCTGCCTGTTCGGCTCCCCGTGCAGTGTGCCGACACGGAAGTGCCGACAGGTCACGTGACGGGCGCGCTGACGTCATACGCGCGCCCGGTCACGTGACCTGTCGGCACAATTGCCGGGAAGCCGAACAGGCAGCATGGAGGGACCATGCTGCCTGCCTGCCAGGGAAAGGTAAGTGCTGATGGGAGACTGTGTGTGTGTGTGTGTGTGTGTGACTGAGTGTGATGGGAGTCAGTGTGTGTGACTGAGTGTGATGGGAGTCAGCGTGTGTGTGATGGGAGACAGTGTGTGTGACTGAGTGTGATGGGAGTCAGAGTGAGTGTGATGGGAGTCAGAGTGTGTGTGATGGGAGACAGTGTGTGTGACTGAGTGTGATGGGAGTCGGAGTGTGTGACTGAGTGTGATGGGAGTGTGTGTGTGATGGGAGTATGAGCTTGATGTGAGTCTGAATGATGGGGCATGTCTTAGGTGTGTAAAGTGGGTGTACAGCTTGGATAGGGGGGTGCCCGGATTTTGTCTGCCTAGGGCAGCACAAAATCAAGATACACCACTGATGCACACACTGCAAGTATAGTTATCATTCACCTAGTATTAGTATATGTCTGCTCTGTACAGGCTCCTGTGTAATATATGTATGCACACACTGCAAGTAAAGTTATCATTCACCTGGTATTATTATATGTCAGCTCTGTACAGGCTCCTGTGTAATATATGTATGCACACACTGCAAGTATAGTTATCATTCACCTGCTATTATTATATGTGTGCTCTGTACAGACTCTGTGTAATATATGTATGCACACACTGCAAGTATAGTTATCATTCCCCTGGTATTATTATATGTGTGCTCTGTACAGACTCTGTGTAATATATGTATGCACACACTGCAAGTATAGTTATAATTCACCTGGTATTATTATATATCTGCTCTGTACAGACTCCTGTGTAATATATGTATGCACACATTGCAAGTATAGTTATCATTCACTTGGTATTATTATATGTCTGCTCTGTACAGTCTCCTGTGTAATATCAAGATCAGAGACAACATGGGTTTACTTCAGGGAGATCAATTTCAGTAAGGCTTTTGACACTGTCGCACATAGAAGGCTTATTAATAAACTGAAATCTTTGAGTTTGGATTTCAGTATTGTTGAATGGATTAGACAATGGCTGAGTGACAGGCAACAGAGGGTTGTAGTCAATGGGGTATATTCGATGCAAGGTCGTGTAACTAGTGGGGTACCTCAGGGATCTGTTCTTGGACCCATTCTCTTTAATATTTTTATTAGCGATATTGCAGAAAGTCTTGTTGGCAAAGTATGTATTTTTGCTGATGATACAAAGATTTGCAGCAGGGTTGATATTCATGGAGGGATAAGCCAAATGGCAAATTATTTAGCTAAACTAGAAACATGGTCAGAGCAGTGGCAACTGGCATTTAATGTGGACAAGTGCAAGATTATGCACCTTGGGCGTAAAAACCCAAAAGCAAAATATAGACTATTTGGTACAGTCCTAACCTCAACATCTGAGGAAAGGGATTTAGGAGTAATAATTTCAGAGGACTTGAAGGTAGGTAGGCAATGCAATAGAGCAGCAGGAAATGCTAGCAGAATGCTTGGTTGCATAGGGAGAGGTATTAGCAGTAGGAAGAGGGAAGTGCTCATGCCATTGTACAGAGCACTGGTGAGACCTCACTTGGAGTATTGTACGCAGTACTGGAGACCGTATCTCCAGAAGGATATTGATACTTTGGAGAGAGTTCAGAGAAGGGCTACTAAACTGGTTCATGGGTTGAAGGATAAAACTTACCAGGAAAGGTTAAAGCATCTTAACATGTATAGCTTGGAGGAAAGACGTAACAGGGGGGATATGATAGAAACATTTAAATACATAAAGGGAATCAACACAGTAAAGGAAGAGAGTATATTTAAAAGAAGAAAAACTACCACAACTAGAGGACATAGTCTTAAATTAGAGGGGCAACGATTTAAAAGTAATATCAGGAAGTATTACTTTACTGAGAGGGTAGTGGATGTATGGAATAGCCTGCCAGCAGAAGTGGTAGAGGTAAACACAGTCAAGGATTTTAAGCATGCGTGGGATAGCTTTTAATTTTTTTCCGGGCCAAATACGAAAAGATCTGTGGAATCTGTAAACACTCAAGACTTAATCTGTTCATTTTCATACTTATTTAACTGTAATATGCATGATAAAGTCACTTTAAAGTTTGACTTGGTCTTTTAACAATTCTCCAACATATTTTGTTGATAAAAAGTGGCACATTCCAAGTAAGTGTGAATACAATAGAATTTAGGATGGTTTGACCTACATAATTATGACATAAAATTATTTTTTTTTTCCATATTTAAAGCGACTCTGTCAACCTAAGAACTCCTTTTGGAGCCAAAAAAGGCTGTGGAATTCTCCTCTGCACGAGGAACAGAGGCCGGTAAAAAAATGGCATCAGGCCAATGTTAAGTCTATGGAGACAGTACCAAGGCCGGTATTTTTTTGAAGAAAAGGTGGCAACCCTAGGTTCACCCCTAGTGGCTTCTGTATTATCGGACTCACTAAATATCACATAATACACAAACAGGAATACAAACGAAAAGAAATCCATCCACCTAAAACACTGACTGCCTTAAAACAAAAAGAAAAATACTTGTTTTTTTCCCTTCAGACTAAAACTGAATCTTTAAACATTGCACTCCCCCCATTCCCCACAAGCAAGTAAGTCAGTGAAGCTGTCTGTTTGAGATTTTAGCAGAATGAATTAAAAGGAAAATACTCAGCTCCACAAAGCACAATTTAGAGGCGCAGAAGGTTTTAGGCAGTGCTCCTAGTAGTTGCTTGAGTGCTTAGCTAAATTGCTACATAAATGACATAGTACTGCTAGTACTGCCTCAAAGGTAACTATTTCCAAATGTACTTATTCTTCAATAATGTTATTTTATTTGTATTTCTTTTTTTACTTTGTTTTTCATTCTCAGAAAAGCCTTAAGGATATTACAGACTTTGCAAAACGAGGTAGCAGAAAATAGAGCGAACTGTCCAGCAACAAAATTGAGCCCTCTGTCAGGAGCGGACATATTGTTTAGAATCTTGGGTCAGATTTCTCGTCTATTACTCAACATTCTAAACAACATGTCCGCCCGCTGATAGATTTATACAGGCACAGAGGGCTCTATAAGGTACTTTATTTGTATTATTGTATTAAAGGATTTCTATATTAAACACCTACGCTTGATGCCATCTTGAATTCAACTTATTTTTTTGCTGACAGTTGTCCTTTAAAATGTAAAAAAAAGTGGTGTCTTAACTGTAGAAAGTAGCAGGGGTTAAAATAGTCGGTTTATTTATATACATTTATTCTCCTGTGTCCTGAGTCGAAGGACAGATAAATCAATACTGTTTTTAGGTGTCTTCCTTCTATGTTTAAAGTTGCAGATTTTTTCTGTATATTGTAAACTGTGTTGTATATGTAAAATGCACTTTTTTTAAAGTTTAAAACAATTTACTGGTCTCCTCTTGTTTTAAATTGAAAATAACTTCCCTTGTAAGTTAATTAGTATTGAAGTGAGATTCTCACTGTTTCAAGTGCTTGTACTGTATTAGTATTGAATCAGATTCTCACTATTTCAAGAGCTTGTAATGTATAGGGGTATGGTTATCACCAACTCTGTGTTTGGGGAGATAGGCATGGTTGCAGTAATGTATGTTCCACAAGGCACTCGCCTAGGGCGGCACTTTGCCAGAGGGTGTTAATCCAGCTTAAGCTCCTTCCAATTAATCAGGGTGATGGGGGCATGTAATGGACGTGATGGGGGCATGTAATGGACGTGGTGGGGGTATGTAATGAGGGTGGTCGTGGCATGTAATGGGGGTGATGGGGCATTTAGTGTGTATGCAATGTGGATGATGGGGGCATGTAATGGGGTGATTGGGCATTTAATGTGTGTGCAACGTGGGTGATGGGGCATGTAATGGGCCACTTAGTGTGTATGCAATGTGGGTGATGGGGGCATGTAACGGGGCACTTAGTGTGTATGCAATGTGGGTGATTGAGCATTTAATGTGTGTGCAACATGGGTGATGGGGCATGTCGTAGGTATGCAACGTGGGTGGGGGGTGCCCGAATTTTGTCTGCCTAGGGCAGCACAAAACCAAGATACACCACTGTATGGTTGTTTCTATAAAAAACACGTACAAAAAGATAAAAAACACAGAGAGTACGGACACTTAATAAAGTGTACACTGATAAGAAAAACATTTCAAAATATACAAGGAATAAAATAATGATTCAAACATTAGTGATAAAAATATCTATCAGTGCTATAAAGTATTTGGTCAAAAGTGCATAAAAATCCCATGCATAAAGTACAATATAGCATGTGCAATATAGTGACTCTAAATGAACTGTCCCCTTAGGTCAGATGGTCCTACTGTCCGAAACACACAGAAGCTTGCGTTCGTGGAGTTCAGCCGTGCGCCTCGGGGGAGACAAGGAAGTTTCGAAGCACCGGGATACGGTGGCTGACAGAGACCAAAAAAACTACTCAGTGTGTGTAACAAACTCTGGAGGCTGGAATAGACCAAAAGATGATCCTACGCTGGATATATTGAACTGGTCGTATCAGGTGGTGATGTACCAAAGGGCCACGTGGAAATTTTAGCATTGGTTTCTTGCCACGTCCCTGCCTAATGCACTCGCATCTGTGAAGGTTCCCTTTCATATCCATAGTGTAGAACGGCACATTGCTACTATGACCCATGTGTCACGACGAAGGGAGGGTACATATATAACTTAACAGCTTTTGATAGTGAACAATAACTGGTGTTGTGATATAAAAGGGAACATTCTCTAACTTTTATTGGGGTTAATAATTGGCGAATGAGATACATGTGTTGATCAGTCATCACATTATCATCACCTGCCTAATATTATGTAGCTCCCCTTTTGATGCCAAAACACCCTGACTCATCGAGACATGGACTCCACTAGACCTCTGAAGGTGTGCTGGGGTAACTGGCACCAAGACATTAGCAGCAGATCCTTTAAGTCCTGTAAGTTGCGAGGTGGGTCCTCCATGGATCGGACTTGTTTGTCCAGCACATCCCACAGATGCTCGATTGGATGGAGATCTGGGGAATTTGGAGGCCAAGTCAACACCTTGAACTCGTTGTTGTGTTCCTTAAACCATTCCTGAACCATTTTTGCTTTGTGGCAGGGCACATTATCCTGCTGAAAGAGGCCAATGGCATCAGGGAATACCGTTTCCATGAAAGGGTGTACATGGTCTGTAACAATGCTTAGCTAGGTGGTACGTGTCAAAGTAACATCCACATGAATGGCAGGACCCAAGGTTTCCCAGCAGAACATTGCCCAAAGCATCACACAACCTCCGCCGACTTGCCACCTGTCAGTCCAAAGCATCACACAACCTCCGCCATCTTGCCACCTGTCAGTCCAAAGCTTCACAATGCCTCCGCTGGCACCTGTCAGTGGTAATAATGTTATGGCTGATCGGTGTATACTTGTATTATGTACTTTATTTCATATATGTAAATTATTGTATTTACATGTTATTATATATATTGGCTGGAGATCTGTATAGATACTATATGTGACATCCAGAGCAGTAATATTGTATCTAAGATGAATGAAGAGTCCTGCCCAAGTAACAATGTGTCCAGGAAAATATATATCCTTAAATCCAAATTAGTGACCCATTTTGGCTCCGGTCGGCTCTGCCTATTGTTCTCCGGTTGGCTAATTGGCTTTACTGCCAATAAAGCAGAATCGCAAGGCTGGCTTCATCAGTTAACGGGACTGAGATTGACTGGTATTCGTATAATTGGACCCTCGAGTGTGATTTCCCCTGAAGGTGACTTGTTAAAAGATTCATGGACTACAATGCTTAAAGGTACAGCTAGCTTTCCAAATCACAATCCCGAACAACTCTTAAAAATAAAAGTGTGTTTTGGAAAGCTTTTCACAATACCGTAGAGCACTGCGGAATAGATTAACTTTGTTTGATGAATTAGAATGCCTATCCAATTGGGTCTTTAATGAGTCTATACGGTTATCTACGCAGGCTGAAGTATACTGAACTCTGCAGTGTCTTAGTTTAAAAGGGGTTTCACTATAAAGTGCATTTCTGGGGAGTAATAAGCAGGTTTCCATGCTGATTGCACCACTTATTAAACCTTGCCCCAGAAATGCCTTTTCACAACTGTTTCCTGAATGTCTGATGACATCACCTGTGGCCCCGTATGCAAATGAACTGACTAATTTGCATATCAAGCTCCGGGTTCTCCATAGCAGTGCTTTGTGCATATGACACTTTGCATAAGGGACGTTGAAACTATCAAAGTATAGTATCAAAAAAAAAAAAAAGTATAAGAGTATCAAAAAAAAAAAAGAAGATAACTCTGTCTTATTTTATACTCAACGGTTCAGATATCCTAAGAACTGCATATAATGTGTCATTTATTGATGTTGCTATAGTAACAGTCCTGCCTATTTCTACCAGCCCTTCTTATTGGATAATACTGAATTTAGAAGCCCCGGTGAAATTATTTTCGATGGAAAACTACAGGAGAACTGTAAACTGGTTTAAAGTAAAAATAAGCATATTTCACATAAAATAGAAACATGTACAACATGCAGAAAAATAAGCTGAGTGGAACTGCCCCTGTAAAAGCCTGTGAACGTATCTTTCATTTTCCTTACTCCTTTTTATTTGAAGCCCATTCATTATGTGCCTGATGATCTAGCAAATAAGCATGCCTGCAAATAAATGGCACAGAAAAAGAAAAAAAAAAAAAAACAAAGAAGCAAAACATGGACCTCCGCAAATCAATTGTGTTTAGCAAATCCGGCTTTTGCAATCTATCATTCCAACTAATTACTTTAACGATATTGATTAGAAATCGATCAATAGCTGCTTTCGTTGTGCATATGTATCGTCCTATAGAAGCAACAACTGTCTTAGATTAGCAAGCATGTCCAGAGTGTTTAGCTACAACCAAAATCTTCCTCTGAATATCCCTCAGGCCTTGTTTTCCTTAATAAGCAGAGAGTTTGAACGCTTTCACAAAGTTTTCTCTCTTTTTTGGCAGCACATAATTTAAAGGGACACTCCCACCAAACAATGAGAAGGGTTTTTTTATTTTTTATTTTGCACTGTTGATTTCAGATATGTTTTTTGTTTTTGTCATGTGAGTTTATTTTATGAAATGTTTTACTATTAAAAAAGTTTAGTGTCCCTTTAAGGGCAACTGTCGGCCAAAGAATATTGTTACATTATCTTTAATAGAAAGATTGCAAGTAGGCAGTTTAAATAGAAATGCTTTCGTGAAAGAATAGATATAAAGTACCATATTAGTCCCCTCTTGGCTTATACAGCAATATCAGAGGGGCAGCCATGTTGTTTAGAATCTGGGGTCGGATAATGAAGATATCCACCCTCGGAGCACTACACAAGAAAACAGGGCTCAACAAGGTGCTTTATATATATTACTTCATTAAAGCAATGCTATATAAACTGCCCACACTTGATGCAATCTTTCAGTTTATGATTGCCGACAGTTGTCCTTTGCTCTGTTATCTCTTTAATGTTTTGCTTAGGTTCATGATGCTTGACAGGTGAACGAACAAGGGCAGGTTTACAGCGCACCATGACTTTTTGTTTTGTACGACCCTATTAAACTGTAAGCACATCTTACAAACTCAATTGTTTTTTTAAATAGTTCTTGTAGTAATATAGATGTTAAATTACCCTCCATTGGCAATTTATAGAAGCATCATTTCTATGATCAACTGTGATCAGGTCTTTTTTCTTTGCCGAGGAAACTCCATTCACCTTTCGTCTAGTTCATAGTTGCAATCATTTGAAAAAAACATTTCCACTGACACTTTGCAGCTTATCTTCCAACTGAACACACCTCCTTTAAAAAGCTCCGCCCACTCGATGTGATTAGCATAATGTAACTCCACCTACTTGTCACAGTGTAGATTATATCATTACCATGCATCCTTGGTATACAACAGATACATTCACAGCCCAGCATCTACATCAGGAAATATCACTTTTACATGAAATATAGTCAGAGAGCTGTGTGTACACCATAAAACATACATCAGTATGAACCTACCACTTCTGCTAGGAGGCCATGCCATGTATCCACCCCCCCATCAGTAAAGTAATAATGCCTGGCCTTATCTTATATCTAGGATAACCTTATACCTATCCCATGCATGCTTAAACTCCTTCACTGTATTAACCTCTACCACTTCTACTGGAAGACTATTCCATGCATCCACTACCCTCTCAGTAAAGTAATACTTTCATTAGTCCCCAGTTCCCTATCTTATATCCAGGATAGCCTTATACCTATCCCACGCATGCTTAAACTCCTTCACTGTATTGACCTCTACCACTTCTACTGGAAGACTATTCCATGCATCCACTATCCTCTCAGTAAAATAATACTTTCATTAGCCCCTGACCTTATCTTATATCTAGGATAGCCTTATACCTATCCCATGCATGCTTAAACTCCTTCACTGTATTAACCTCTACCACTTCTACTGGAAGACTATTCCATACATCCACTACCCTCTCAGTAATGTAATACTTTCATTAGTCCCTGGCCTTATCTTATATCTAGGATAGCCTTATACCTATCCCATGCATGCTTAAACTCCTTCACTGTATTAACCTTTACCACCTCTACTGGAAGACTATTCCATACATCCACTACCCTCTCAGTAAAGTAATACTTTCAGTAGCCCCTGGCCTTATCTTATATCTAGGATAGCCTTATATCTATCCCATGCATGCTTAAACTCCTTCACTGTATTAACATCTACCACTTCTACTGGAAGACTATTCCATACATCCACTACCCTCTCAGTAAAGTAATACTTTCATTAGTCCCTGGCCTTATCTTATATCTAGGATAGCCTTATACCTATCCCATGCATGCTTAAACTCCTTCACTGTATTAACCTCTACCACTTCTACTGGAAGACTATTCCATACATCCACTACCCTCTCAGTAATGTAATACTTTCATTAGTCCCTGGCCTTATCTTATATCTAGGATAGCCTTATACCTATCCCATGCATGCTTAAACTCCTTCACTGTATTAACCTTTACCACCTCTACTGGAAGACTATTCCATACATCCACTACCCTCTCAGTAAAGTAATACTTTCAGTAGCCCCTGGCCTTATCTTATATCTAGGATAGCCTTATATCTATCCCATGCATGCTTAAACTCCTTCACTGTATTAACATCTACCACTTCTACTGGAAGACTATTCCATACATCCACTACCCTCTCAGTAAAGTAATACTTTCATTAGTCCCTGGCCTTATCTTATATCTAGGATAGCCTTATACCTATCCCATTACTGCAGGGCTCGACAAACCCCGGGCGCCAGGTCGCCATGGCGACCTGGAAATGGAGCCTGGCGCCCGGGTGCCGTTGCCCTAATGTTCCCCTTGCCGCTGCCATTCGTCTTTTGCAGCGCGAGGGGACAGACAGCAAGCTCCGCCCCCTCGCGCAACACGTGTGTTCGTGTTCAGCCGAAAGAGCCATGAGGATCGGCTGCGGCACGAATGTTCCCCCTCCCCAGCAATGAGGTAAGGCAGCAGGGAGGGGAAACATTCGTGCCGCAGCCGATCTTCATGGCTCTTTCGGCTAAGTGCTGGGTTGTCAAGAGACGACACCCAGCACTCAGAAGTTAAGAAGGGAAAAAAAAACTTGTGTATGTTTGAGTTGTATATGTGAAGTGGGGGGGAGGGATGTATATGTGAAGTGTGGGGGGGAGATGTA
Organism: Pelodytes ibericus; assembly: GCA_036172795.1. Taxonomy (NCBI): domain Eukaryota; kingdom Metazoa; phylum Chordata; class Amphibia; order Anura; family Pelodytidae; genus Pelodytes; species Pelodytes ibericus. The sequence continues at coordinate 15,587,314 of CM069862.1, forward strand.
TATGTGAAGGGGGGGTATATATGTGAAGTGTGGGGGGGGGAGGTGTATATGTGAAGGGGAGGTATATATGTGTGAAGTGTGGGGGGAGGTGTATATGTGAAGGGGGGGTATATATGTGAAGTGTGGGGAGAGGTGTATATGTGAAGTGGGGGGGGATATATATGTGAAGTGTGGGGGGAGGTGTATATGTGAAGGGGGGGTATATATGTGTAAAGTGTGGGGGGAGGTGTATATGTGAAGGGGGGGAGGGATGTATATGTGGGGGGGGGGAGTTGTATATGTGAAGGGGGGTATATATGTGTATATGTGAAGTGTGTGTGTATATGTGAAGTGGGTTGGTGTGTGGGGTGTATATGTGACGTGGGTTGGTGTGTGTGGGGTGTATATGTGACTAGGGTTGGTGTGTGTGTGTTTATGAATTGCGTGTATGTTTGCGTGATTGTCTGGCTCCTAAAATTTTTTGCTGGCTCCTAGAATAAAATTAAATTTGTCAAGCCCTGCATTACTGCTTAAACTCCTCCTCTACCACTTATGCTGGAAGACTATTCCATGCACCTACCACCCTCTCAGCAAAAGTAATATTACGTTTCTGACCACAAAAACACATTCAAATATTAAATATTTCCAGCCTTTTGAAAATCTTGAGGTGGACCCTAAATATATGTATATAACCAGTTGCATTTATACTTATATGAACTTTTTAATATTGTTTTCAACTTTTTTTTATATGTAATAAAACTGTTATTGAAAAATGGTTAATTTCTTATTTGTATCCCTTCCTCTGCACCCACGCTGCACCTAAAGAACTTAACACAGCACCATACAGCACCCACAGCACTTTACACCCACACATTTTGGCATGCCACAATGTCAGTTTGCCCCCCAGAACATACCACAATGTAACTTTGCCCCTGCAGAACACACCACAGTGACACTTTGCCTCATAGTACAGCATCACCATGGCTAGAGTCCCATTAATATGCCACTATTAGCCTGACCATTACTATGTCACTATTAGCCTGACCATTAATATGCCACTATTAGCCTGGCCATTACTATGCCACAGCCTGATTGCCTAGTAATATGCCACAGCCAGATCCCCCAGTAATATGCCACAGTTTAATTACCCAGTAATATGCCCAGTCTGATCCCCCAGTAATATGCCACAGTTTAATTGCCCAGTAATATGCCCAGTCTGATCCCCCAGTAATATGCCCAGTCTGATCCCCCAGTAATATGCCCAGTCTGATCCCCCAGTAATATGCCACAGTTTAATTGCCCAGTAATATGCCCAGTCTGATCCCCCAGTAATATGCCCAGTCTGATCCCCCAGTAATATGCCCAGTCTGATCCCCCAGTAATATGCCACAGTTTAATTGCCCAGTAATATGCCACAGTTTAATTGCCCAGTAATATACCCAGCCTGATCACCCAGTAATATGCCCAGCCTAATTGCCCAGTAATATGCCACAGTTTAATTGCCCAGTAATATGCCACAGTTTAAAAAACGCTGGAATGATGGGTAGATGGGTTGAACTTGATGGACTTGTGCCTTTTTTCAACCTAAATTACTATGTTACTATGTTAAATGCCCAGCATAATTGCCCGGTAATATGCTACAGTTTAATTGCCCAGTAAAATGCCACAGTTTAAATGCCCAGCATAATTGCCCAGTAATATGCCACAGTTTAAATGCCCAGTAATATGCTATTGTTTAAATGCCCAGTAATATGCCACAGTTTAAATGCACAGTAGTATGCCACAGTTTAAATGCCCAGTAATATGCCACAGTAATATGCTACCGTTTAATTGCGCAGTAATATGCCACAGTTTAAATGCCCAGCATAATTGCCCAGTAATATGCCACAGTTTAAATGCCCAGTAATATGCTACAGTTTAAATGGCCAGTAATATGCCACAGTGTAAATGCCCAGTAATATGCCACAGTTTAATTGCCCAGTAATATGCCACCACCCTCCTCCCCCCTCCCTCTGTGCCCCAGTACTCACCTGCTCCATGTCTCCTCTGTGCACCGGCAGAAAGTTTGTTTGTTTTGATTAAAGTTTTTTGGAAAAAAAAACTCACCCGCACAGTTCAGTCTGTGAGCTGAGCTCACATCAGCCTGTTACCAGCCCTGTCACACGCGTCCTGCCTCCTTCCAGCAGACGCGTGTGGCAGGGATGGCTAAAGCAGGCTGATGTGAGCTCAGCTCACACAGACTGAACTGCGCGGGTCACGTGACGTTGCGTTATGACGTCACGTGACCCGCGATCGCACTAAAACAGCGCAAATTGCCGGGATTGTTCCGGGGATGAGAATTCCCCCGGGACAATCTTGGTTTTCACGGGACTGTCCCGGCAAATCCGGGACAGTTGGCAACTATGCTAGTTCCGGTCTTCGTGTCCCTTTAAATAAAGCTAGAGGGTGGAGCCAGCCTATTTGATTGTCTATTATTCATGCATGTGGAAAACATTTTTTAGCAAGGTTAAGGCAACATGGTCCACCAAATGTTGGACTGGCTGTTTAGACCCAAATCAATCTCAATAGAACAGGTATTGAGAAAAAAAATCGGAGCTTCTGAATTGACATACAGTTTGGGGATCAATAAGAGTCATTCTTTATAATCCATTAACAGTAAATAACCTTTATTTACTGAGCAGTAGAGATAGTGCATCATTGTTCCTGGTGATGCTCTACTGGACACCTGAAGGATGCTCTATGGAACCTTCACAGAACTTGCCACGGGCACTGGTGTGACCTATGCCACTTAAATATTTGCAGCCCATGAGCTAATCCCGTCTGTAGAATCTGTTCAACCCTCAGGGATTGCAGGTTCCATTCCTGGCAGGGCTGTCTCAACCCTTCATACTCCCGCTGTAGATAAAATTAGTTCCATTAAGTTGGGTCATGTAAACCAGAGAATACTTCTGTGTACATTTCTTTATTATTATAATGGCTGCCGTGAATGTCGGGCATTCATGTCATTGAATACAATGACTAAAGAATACAATATATTGTCTTTATCTTTAATAGCATGCTGCCTAGTACAGTGTACAAGCTAAATAACAAACACTGCAGGTTTAAAGCAAAAGATTTTATGTCTCCATTAAAAATCCTGTTTCCCATTTTTCTCTCGCTTGCGCCAGTACATCCTTTTGTGTGCGAAATATAGAATCTGTACACAAAAGATCAGAATGCTTGGCACGCCACGGGGACCCATTCTGTAGGAATACATTTAGCATGTGAGCTACCGGCCTTGATCGGGAACAATGACACCGCAGATAATAGAGACAACTGCCGTTGGCTTATTTAGCATTTTCTTTTTTTTCCTTTTGTTTTCCCTGTAAGTTGTTGCGTGGAAGTGCCCAGCGATTCTTGAAGGGCTGCCAAATCCCGTCCTATCCCCAAGGGCACCTTACCACTCTGCCAGACGGGAGGATGACTTGAAGATTGTGTCTAAATAACAAATCGGATGCCGCGTTTTGTAATTAGCAAAAGAAGGAAGATTAAGCCTGGTGCTCGGGCTTTTCAATCAGCCGACGTAGAGTACTGCGGAATACAAACAGTTGTGCCAAAGAGTCTAAGTGTCTCAGCTATCTTCCAGATGTCCCGAGCTATTTGCAATTATAGTTCCCTCTGACGTGAAGCCACTTTCAAAGCTAAATAGCAGAGCTTTTATCATTGGGAAAGCAGACATCTAACACTGATACACAAGATTACACTATTTTTTTTCTCTTCATATTCTATAGCGCGGCATTTACCAACTGGAGGAGAACATGTGTTCCTTTTTAAACAGGCCCCAGATTTCCTAAAATAATCCACAGGTCCTACCTTACTTTCATAGGACTGGTTACAACTCCGAACTTCAGCGTACGCTTGTAAATATTGCTCGTGGTGGACAATTTAAGGATGTTCTATGGCAGCGGCGTCAGACGGGGGCGGTTTAGCGATTTTTGGCAAAGTGGGGAAAAAAACAATTTAGTGGCCCAAAGTGAAACTTCATCAGCCCATCCGTTGTCAGAGCTATGCACAATAAGACGCAGACAAGATAAGGCAAGGAAGAGACGATACAGAGATTGATAGACAGACAAAGCAACTGTACAGAAAGTGCAGTGCATTTCGGAAAAACGAAAAAAGTGGTGAAGCCCCAGAGCCAAATAAGAGAGCAGAACAGGAGACAATGACCCATCTGCCAATCTTGCCAGCCTTTCCCTGGCAACTGCATCCCGTGGCCCAAATTCCACCCATCAGACAGCAAGGTACAGACATGCTTATCTATCCATACACTCCATAAACCCATAAATGTATGGTTGTAAATTTGGTTTAAAAAGGCTGATTACTGCTCTCGTACTAGTGCTAAACAACCAAACCATTTTAGATAGTTACAGAGCTATTCAACAGCGAGCTGTGGTGAACTGACAAGGGAATAGTCTAAGGCCAGGGCGTCCAACATGCGGCCCGCGGGAAACGGAGGTGCGGCCTGTGGGAAAGTTGAAGCGGTAACCGCTTCACCAACCACAAATGTTAGGTACATGCAGCGTTCCCGAAAGAACGCTGCCGATCATGTAGGTCCATAATCCTTCCTCTGCCCTGCGCGTGGCGTCATGCGCACGGGTCAGAGGGAAGGAGAAAAAAACTCCACATCACTGCAAGCGTGGAGAAGCAGCCCCATCCGGAGCCGACAAAAAAAGTATCTCTCTCTATGTAAGTATGATGCTCTGTGTGGGTAAGTGTGATGCTCTGTGTGGGTAAGTGTGATGCTCTGTGTGGGTAAGTGTGATGCACTGTGTGTGTAAGTGTGATACTCTGTGTGGGTAAGTGTGATGCACTGTGTGGGTAAGTGTGATGCTCTGTGTGTGTAAGTGTGATACTCTGTGTGGGTAAGTGTGATGCACTGTGTGGGTAAGTGTGATGCTCTGTGTGGGTAAGTGTGATGCACTGTGTGGGTAAGTGTGATACTCTGTGTGGGTAAGTGTGATGCTCTGTGTGGGTAAGTGTGATGCACTGTGTGGGTAAGTGTGATGCTCTGTGTGGGTAAGTGTGATGCTCTGTGTGGGTAAGTGTGATGCACTGTGTGTGTAAGTGTGATGCACTGTGTGTGTAAGTGTGATGCTCTGTGTGGGTAAGTGTGATGCTCTGTGTGGGTAAGTGTGATGCACTGTGTGGGTAAGTGTGATGCACTGTGTGGGTAAGTGTGATGCTCTGTGTGTGTGTAAGTGTGACTGTGTGTGAGTGCAAGTGTGATGCTCTGTGTGTGTGTAAGTGTGACTGTGTGTGAGTGCAAGTGTGACTCTGTGTGTGTGTGTGTGCGCAAGTGTGACTGTGTGTGTGTGTGTGTGTGTGTGCGCAAGTGTGACTCTCTCTGTGTGTGTGTGTGTATGTAAGTGTGTGAGTGTGGCTGTGTGTGTGGGCGTGTGACTGTCTGTCTGTGTGTGACTGTGTGTGAGTGCAAGTGTGATTCTGTGTGTGCATGCAAGTGTGACTCTGTGTGTGTGATTGCAAGTGTGACTCTGTGTGTGTGAGTGCAAGTGTGACTCTGTGTGTGTGAGTGCAAGTGTGACTCTCTGTGTGTGACTCTCTGTGTGTGACTCTCTGTGTGTGTGACTCTGTGTGTGTGACTCTCTGTGTGTGTGACTCTCTGTGTTTGTGTGTGTGTATGTAAGTGTGTGAGTGTGGTTGTGTGTGTGACTGTGTGTCTGTGAATGACTGTGTGAGTGTGACTGTGTGTGTCACCAGCGCTATTTAAAATAATAAATCAAAAATAAAACAATTTATCCACAAAGGACTGAGAAATGAAAAAAACATAGAAATGAAGAAAAACAATAATTAAAACTTCAGTTTATTTATTGCAAATACTTAAAGAGGAGAAAGAGTAATATAATATCCTTAAATATGTATTTGTGTGTGTGTGTGTGTCTGCGTGTGTACGTGTGTACTGTATGTATGCGGCTAAGTATCACAGAAATCTGTGTATGTAATTGTGTCTGTCTATTTGACTGTGTGTTTATTCGTGTGTGGCTGTGTATGTATGTGTTGTTTTGCTGTGGAGTCTGTGATACACTCACATAATGCAAGTCACCATGAGTTGTATTGTTGTTGAGTTTGTGATGCACTCACTGCACACATGGATACATACATATATATATCTATATATATATATAAATGTGTGTACTTTTTTTTCTCAATGAAAAATTAATGCGGCCCACGCACACATACATTTTTAGAGAAGTGGCCCACTGCAAAAAAAACGTGGACGCCCCTGGTCTAAGGGGTTGTCCACGAATAGGGAATAGAAAGTGGAATGTCCATGTGAATGTGCCAATAAACTATATGTGGATATAAATTCATCTTTTGTGGCACACTGATTTGTCTATAGCTCAATGCATGAAGACTTTCATCAGTCAGTCTCCGGTTGAGTCTAGTGAATAACCTGCCAAACGTTTCACCGGGGATAATATATTATGTGGTGCGTATATAGTACATTATACATTAACACATATATCACTAAACAGAGTTCCAAAAGTCAGGCCAACTTGGAAAAATGCCACAAAGCCACCTATTTTTACCCCTCTGCTAGTAAAGCCTGATTTTTGCATCTCAGTTGTACCCGGTTAAGGACGGGCATTGCAGTACATGTTGATCTTCAACATTTCCTGGGGTTTAATGTTGATTTGATGTTGTCCGAAAGGTTATTCTACATTTGCAGCTCTCTGTAGGGAAAGGCAGTTTAATCCCCTTTCAAAACGAGACATTTATATATATATATACTGTAATTGCTATTATTCACTCTTGCTGTAAATAAATCAATTCAATGTGGTTGGAAAGACATATACATTTCTGACAATGTGGCCCACTTCAGAAAAAAACATGGAGACCCCCTACCCGATAGATTCAGCAAGCAGCTGCCTGATTGGGTATATTTATTTGAATCGCAAAAAAGAACCCCCCCCAAAAAAACTTTTCTTCTAAAGGATAGTCACCAGTAATACGTATCAAAACCCCACAAGAGAGAAGAGTAATAGCGCATTTCTTTCTTTTATTTGGGAGATTACTGAAGCCTTTTATTCCACTAGATGAAGCAGGGATGTAGAACAGGAATATACAGTGTTCATGTGTCTTTGTATTAACACAATGTGGTTGGAAATGCTAAGCATTATCTATGAGCTGCAGTCTGTACAAAGATACGCAAACGTATTTTGATGAGCGAACAAAAACCCACAATAGTTCGGCTGTTTTGGTTCCATGGATTATTTGTTTGTGAATGGTGGAAAAGCTAAATAGAAACATATAATGTGTCACTGGCAGATAAGAACCATTCAGTCATATAGTCTGCCCAATTTTCTAAATACTTTCATTAGTCCCTGGCTTTATCTTATATCTAGGATAGCCTTATACCTATCCCACGCATGCTAAAACTCCTTCACTGTATTAACCTCTACCACTTCTACTGGAAGACTATTCCATACATCCACTACCCTCTCAGTAATGTAATACTTTCATTAGTCCCTGGCCTTATCTTATATCTAGGATAGCCTTATACCTATCCCACGCATGCTAAAACTCCTTCACTGTATTAACCTCTACCACTTCTACTGGACGACTATTCCATGCATCCACTACCCTCTCAGTAATGTAATACTTTCATTAGTCCCCAGTTCCCTGTCTTATATCTAGGATAGCCTTATACCTATCCCACGCATGCTTAAACTCCTTCACTGTATTAACCTTCTACTGGAAGACTATTCCATGCATCCACTACCCTCTCAGTAAAGCAATACTTTCATTAGTCCATGGCCTTATCTTATATCTAGGATAGCCTTATACCTGTCCCACGCATGCTTAAACTCCTTCACTGTATTAACCTCTACCACTTCTACTGGAAGACTATTCCATACATCCACTACCCTCTCAGTAATGTAATACTTTCATTAGTCCCTGGCCTTATCTTATATCTAGGATAGCCTTATACCTATCCCATGCATGCTTAAACTCCTTCACTGTATTAACCTCTACCACTTCTACTGGAAGACTATTCCATACATCCACTACCCTCTCAGTAATGTAATACTTTCATTAGTCCCTGGCCTTATCTTATATCTAGGATAGCCTTATACCTATCCCATGCATGCTTAAACTCCTTCACTGTATTAACCTCTACCACTTCTACTGTCAGACTATTCCATGCATCCACTACCCTCTCAGTAAAGTAATACTTTCATTAGTCCCTGGCTTTATCTTATATCTAGGATAGCCTTATACCTATCCCACGCATGCTTAAACTTCTTCACTGTATAACCTCTACCACTTCTACTGGAAGACTATTCCATACATCCACTACCTTCTCAGTAAAGTAATACTTTCATTAGTCCCTGGTCTTATCTTATATTTAGGATAGCCTTATACCTATCCCATGCATGATTAAACTCCTTCACTGTATTAACCTCTACCACTTCTACTGGAAGGCTATTCCATGCATCCACTACCCTCTCATTAAAGTAATACTTTCATTAGTCCCTGACCTTATCTTATATCTAGGATAGCCTTATACCTATCCCATGTATGCTTAAACTCCTTCACTGTATTAACCTCTACCACTTCCACTGGAAGACTATTCCATACATCCACTACCCTCTCAGTAAAGAAATACTTCCTGATGCCCCTTTAATTTAAGACTATGTCCTCTTGTTGTAGTAGTCTAACTTTTTTATTTCCCTTAATTTACTTGCTGAAGTTTCTCATATTCTGGTTTTTACTCTCAATGTAATAATTTATATTTATTTATAACTAAAGTGCTTTATCAGAAGGAATAATTCTCATAAAAAAACCTAAAGACAATTTTAATAAAAAAAATAACAACACTAATCCTGTAGAATGTAACAGTATATGGCAGACCAGATGGGTCAAATGGCTCTAAAGTATATGGCAGACTAGATGGGTCGAATGGCTCTACAGTATATGGCAGACTACATGGGCCAAATGGCTCTACAGTATATGGCAGACTAGATGGGTCGAATGGCTCTACAGTATATGGCAGACTAGATGGGTTGAATGGCTCTACAGTATATGGCAGACTAGATGGGTTGAATGGCTCTACAGTATTTTGCAGACTAGATGAGCCAAATGGCTCTACAGTATATGGCAGACTAGATGGGCCGAATGGCTCTACAGTATATGGCAGACTACATGGGCCAAATGGCTCTACAGTATATGGCAGACTAGATGGGTCGAATGGCTCTACAGTATATGGCAGACTAGATGGGTTGAATGGCTCTACAGTATATGGCAGACTAGATGGGTTGAATGGCTCTACAGTATTTTGCAGACTAGATGAGCCAAATGGCTCTACAGTATATGGCAGACTAGATGGGCCGAATGGCTCTACAGTATATGGCAGACTAGATAGGTCGAATGGCTCTACAGTATATGGCAGACTAGATGGGTCGAATGGCTCTTATCTGGCGATACCATCTAAGTCTTGTTTTTGAAAATAGTTTCCATTTAAAAAAAAAAAAAAAACATATATTTAGTAAAACACTTCTGCTGATCTGCACCATCTTTTCCGTTAAAAGTTCACGTTAAGCTGAAGGTACCGGAGTGCCGAGTTCTCTTTTCGTTTATTGTTGCCTGGAACTTGCAGTTTACATTTGACCTGATATCATCAAGGTCAACATTCCATGGAGGACAAAGGTCACATACTGCTTTGGTTTTGACCTTGAGATAATGGTATGGGAGCCAATTACTACCATGCACCAATACAAAGACTTTTTAAACGCAACATGTTGGTGAATTGGGGTCAGCTAACTACACACAATTAACCCTTTGGGGAATTGACCACTGGATGCTTACCTAAACACTAAATGGGCTAATTGGACCACTAAATAAGTGCAACTGCAGCATGGCACTGTGAGAAAAGCAACTGCAATGGTCTCCCAGGCAAGTGCTGACATTCTTTCCTAGACTTAAATTGACAATATATATGCCCATAATGGATGGGGGGGCTACCTTGCAACTACTGTTTGTGTATATACAAAGATTACACAATAAACTGCCCCTCACAGACAAAGTGCTTTTTCACTATTGGACTGGAGAGACTTACAATAGATTTATCACCTTTTCAAGTGTAATATATATATATATGTATATATATATGCTGATTACTGTATGGTGATTACTGCCTTGGCACTTAAATGTAAGACGTTATTACCATGAATATGTTCAAATATTTCTTAAATAAGTGTAAGATCAGGATGAATCAAGCTAAAAGTCCTTTTAATGGGAAAAAAAAAAAAGAATATTTGTCCATATAAAGATATTGTCGGGATCATGGAAAATGCTCAATAAAATAATCTGTCATTTGTTCTGTTTTCTGCTCTCCGACCAGTGGAAAACTATACAAAATCTGGGGGTCAGCTGAAATGTGTACAGATTCTATAGTCTCATCGTCGTCATCGTCTCCCTTCTGAATATTGACAAACACAGCAAATCTAGTGTAGCCTGTACTCAATGACAGGGTCTTTAGTCCTCTACGCGTGTGGGCAATGGGGGTCTGTTTATAAAAAGGTGAATCGAGGTGGGGTGATCATTACATCTCACTGAGGTCTATTCACTTAAAGGTGAGTTGCAGGTGAGATGAGGTGAGTTGTTATGCACATTTCATCTCACCATTTTAACTTTACATTGTGCAGGGACAGACCTTTATAAACCGCGACTGTCCCTGTACAATCTATAGCTAAATTGGTAAAATGATCATCTCTCCTCAACTCACCGTTTGGTGAATAGACCCCATTGACTCAATACAAAGAACAAAGTTGTACTTGCACGATGCATTGTTAAAAAAAAGTGAGTTTGAACCTGTAACTTTGCATTATCCATGGTCCAGCTGAACTCTTCTAGCAGGAGAAACTCATCAGGTTTGTCACCACACAATGAATGGTTGAGTGAGTGAGATGCTATGCCTCACCTCACCTCACCTGAGACATCTCTCAGGCAATCTGTAATCTTCCTTTCTGCGTTCTGACCTGTCTTGACCTAAACACTGCTTCATGGATTATTCTCCCTCTACAAAACCCTGTTTCCAAGCCAAGGGTTGCTTCCAAGTCTCCTGATGTTTTGTGAGTCCATCTTGGATGAATAAGAAACTACATTTTCATTATCAAACTTTCCTTTTCGAGTTGATCCCTGATCCTTTCAATTTTCTCTTCTAAGTTGTTCAATAAAAAAATGTGCATCAAAATACAAAAGAAATCAATATTGCTTTATTCACGGACTCTCCGAAGCGTTGGAGTCTTTTTTTTTTTAAGTAAAACATGATTTTTATGTGTCCAATTCCTGTTCCTATCCTATATATTCTTTTAGAGTTTCATTGCACTATTGTATTTCCTTTTTTTTTTTTATTTGTTTAAATGTCACTTGGTTACAGTTTTATCCAGTGCGGAGATGTAGTCTCTTTTATGGTTTTGTCATTTTTCTATTCCATTATCTGTTTTTTTTTTTTTTTGTTTGTCTGTTTTTTGAACAACAAAAGAAACCGTTCACTAAAGCAAGGTCAATAAAAATGTAAAAACCCAATCCCCGTGGAGTTGGCAAGTGGCAGAAACAAGGACATACTGTATTTAGAAGCCCGATCTGAGCCTGTTTAGTACTAGAAATCTAGAGCTGTTTTAGCATTCTAGGATGTTTTAAAGGGACTCTGTCAGCTAAACAAACTGAGAATGGAGAGAATAACAAATAATTACAATTCAGCTGCCCGTTGTGCTAACAGCATTGCAAGTGAATGTATAACTGAAAAGAGAAGCGTGTTGTTAAATCTGTCTGTCGTGTCTTTTGTTTATTTTAGCACCTGTGACACTAAATGCAAACAAGGAGCTTTTCTACTGGAGAGGAGTAATTTGTATATTCAGTCACAAGGTGATGTCATAAACAGGGAACACATGACAAACACATTGTCACGGACGGCTGTGCCGATAAGGCCTGGAGTCGCGGTGCAGGGGTAGTGGGCGATTCAAGGCCCTACGCAGGGTGAGCACTCTCCACCTGGGGTGGAGCCCCAGGCTTTGAATGCCCACATGCAGAGGCCTTGTTTGGTTTCCCACGAGTCATAGCCAGACAGGGACAAAGCAGGGTCTAGGATCAAGCCGAGGTCAAAGGACTGGAGAGAGCAGGATAGAAAGGATCAAGCCGAGGTCAAAGGGCTGGAGAAAGCAGGATGGTCAGGAACAAGCCGAGGTCAAAGGACTGGAGAAAGCAGGATGGTCAGGATCAAGCCGAGGTCAAAGGACTGGAGAAAGCAGGATGGTCAGGAACAAGCCGAGGTCAAAGGACTGGAGAAAGCAGGATGGTCAGGAACAAGCTGAGGTCATAGGACTGAAGAAAGCAGGATGGTCAGGATCAAGCCGAGGTCAAAGGACTGAAGAAAGCAGAATGGTCAGGATCAAGCCGAGGTCAAAGGACTGGAGAAAGCAGGATGGTCAGGAACAAGCCGAGGTCAAAGGACTGGAGAAAGCAGGATGGTCAGGATCAAGCCGAGGTCAAAGGACTGGAGAAAGCAGGATGGTCAGGAACAAGCCGAGGTCAAAGGACTGGAGAAAGCAGGATGGTCAGAAACAAGCTGAGGTCATAGGACTGAAGAAAGCAGGATGGTCAGGATCAAGCCGAGGTCAAAGGACTGAAGAAAGCAGAATGGTCAGGATCAAGCCGAGGTCAAAGGACTGGAGAAAGCAGGATGGTCAGGAACACGATGAACAGCTATCAAAAAGACAAGCTAGCAGAAAATAAATGTACCAGCTCTGATTGCGGGGAGGATGGGGTTTATATAGCTCCAGGGCTCATTACTACAAGGACCTACACCTGGGCGGTAGGTAAATAAGAAGACAAAGTCAGAGAGATAGCCACCACTGCTACATAAGGAAATAGAACCAGCAGGTGGATCAGGAACAGGAGCAGGGAACAGGAACCACAGGAGTCAGGGTTCGAATCCAGGTGGATAGTTACACACATTGCTCTCTTAATTCATGCATTTACTTGCAGTTCTGCTAAGACAATATATTGCTCATTTTTGATTTAAGTTTTATTCTCTACATTCACATTATACACATTATTTAGGTGATGAAGTCCCTTTAAGTAGGTACATATCCATGTGTCTAGGACAGCCCAGCGTGGCAGTTTGAACTCTGAACTGTCAGAGGTGAAGATCAACGCGGCCGCTTCATTGCGGCAATGTAAATGCTGACTGATCAGAACTGTCAACGCTTACACACATACACCCCCCCTAATAAAATCACCCCCCAATAAATCAACGCCCCCAAGTTATCCCGAACCCTAATACTAGCATTAACCCCCTGAACCCTAATACTAATACCTACCCCCCGCACCCAAATACTAACATTAACCCCCGAACCCTGATACTAATACTACCCTCCTCGAACCCTAATACTAACATTAACCCCCCAAACACTAATACTGATACTACCCTCCTCGAACCCTAATACTAATACCTACCCCCCGAACCCTAATACTAACATTAACCCCCCAAACCCTAATACTGATACTACCCTCCTCGAACCCTAATACTAACATTAACCCCCCAAACCCTGATACTAATACTACCCTCCTCGAACCCTAATACTAACATTAACCCCCCAAACCCTGATACTAATACTACCCTCCTCGAACCCTAATACTAACGTTAACCCCCCAAACCCTGATACTGATACTACCCTCCTCGAACCCTAATACTAATACCTACCCGCCTAACCCTAATACTAACATTAACCCCCCAAACCCTAATACTGATACTACCCTCCTCGAACCCTAATACTAACATTAACCCCCCAAACCCTGATACTAATACTACCCTCCTCGAACCCTAATACTAACATTAACCCCCCAAACCCTGATACTAATACTACCCTCCTCGAACCCTAATACTAACGTTAACCCCCCAAACCCTGATACTGATACTACCCTCCTCGAACCCTAATACTAACATTAACCCCCAAACACTAATACTGATACTACCCTCCTCGAACCCTAATACTAATACCTACCCGCCTAACCCTAATACTAACATTAACCCCCCAAACCCTAATACTGATACTACCCTCCTCGAACCCTAATACTAACATCCTCGGAAAAAAAACTGGGACACCAATTAGGGTCCGGCTTTGGTTCATGAGTGCGGGCAACACTGATTGCTAATTGGTCTCAAGCCCATTGTAATGCTTTTCCAGTGATTATTCTTTATTGATCTTTATAAACAATTTATGTATTTAACAAGGAATATATCCTATAAAACATCATTCTTACTAGCACTTTAATAAAGTGATATGAGTATTAAAGTATGTATGTTCTAGAGACCTCAGCTGGGGTAACCCACAATTTTTCTAAACATTTTTCTGTTCCTGATGGTATTGGCCTCTTTCAGCAGGATAATGCTCCCTGCCACAAAGCAAAAATGGTCCAGGAATGGTTTGAGGAACACAACAACGAGTTCAAGGTGTTGACTTGGCCTCCAAATTCCCCAGATCTCAATCCAATCGAGCATCTGTGGGATGTGCTGGACAAACAAGTCCGATCCATGGAGACCCCACCTCGCAACTTACAGGACTTAAAGGATCTGCTGAGAGAGATATCACCTGAAAATTCAGACCATGAAAAGACCCCTGTCAGCATACGCCAGTTACTCCAGCGGCTGGGTCTCAGCTGTAAGATACAGTCAAGAGTACACACACATCTATCTAATACTCCGTAGAAGAAGGAAGAAAAGGGTTAAACAAAATGAATTGTCCCTTAATGGACAACTGTTGGCATAAAAGGAAGTTATGTTTAACTGAAAGATTTCATCATTTGTAGGCATATTAAATAGAAGTGCTTTAATAAAAATACCATCTATCTAGGGCCATCAGCGAGCAGACAACAAACAACAGCATGTCCGCCCCCTGATGGAGCTATATAGAGCAAAGATTCTAAACAACATGTCCGCCCCCTGATAGAGCTATACATAGCAAAGATTCTAAACAACATGTCTGCCCCCTGACAGAGCTATACAGAGCAAAGATTTTAAACAACATGACCGCCCCCTGATAGAGCTATACAGAGCAAGGATTCTAAACAACAAATCCGCCCCCTGATGGAGCTATACAGAGCAAAGATTCTAAACAACATGCCCACCCCTGATAGAGCTATACATAGCAAAGATTCTAAACAACATGACCGCCTCCCGATAGAGCTATACAGAGAAAAGATTCCAAGCAACATGTCCTCCCTCTGACAGAGCTATACAGAGCAAAGATTCTAAGCAACATGTCTGCCTCCTGATAGAGCTATACAGAGCAAAGATTCTAAACAACATGTCCGCCCCCTGATAGAGCTATACAGAGCAAAGATTCTAAACAACATGTCCGCCCCCTGATAGAGCTATACAGAGCAAAGATTCTAAACAACATGTCCGCCCACTGATAGAACTATACAGTCTCACAGGTATAAATGGAAAGAAGAGGAGAGCCTATGAAGTGCATAGTGGCTGTGGAGGGTAGCATCTGTTATCAAGGGATTCAATGTACAGGGAGGTGCTCCTTAGGGAAACTTCCTATTTATACAGAGTCAGTTTTTATATTCATTATAATTAATTAAATTAAAAGTGAAATTAATATACTATATTATTTAAATGAATGTATATGACTTTGGCTGATATGCCAGTCGAGTTAACAAATGTCTTTTATATTAGTCTAGCACATAAATAAAATTATGTCTAGTGTATTTTTGTTATAGTAATGGGATATTTCAGTTTGAACGCTGCTTATGAATTTATATTTTGTGTTGGTAATAAGTCAGCATTTTTCTGAATTAAAGCCCACACTATTTATTCTGAAGGCACTATTTCCCTGCTTTACATATGAGATGCTTTGGAATTTGAATATAATAATAAAAATCCGATGGCGATGTTTATCCCCCAAAAAAAGCAATTGTTTCTATTTTGTCCCTTGTTATGCATTATCCATCGTACTAAACATTTTCATTGTTTCCGAAGCTTTTGTAATAAAACCAGTAAGTTAATTTCCATCTTAAAGATGTGAATTTAATAGAAATGTTATGACTGATAATTACCAAAAACATTCAAAAATGCATTAGCGGCAATGTTCTAGGCAAGCACCAAGCTTTGTACAGTCGGAATTACTGTGTCCGTACACAAGTTGAACCTGTCTTGTAGCCGATTAAGGGGGTCATGTACTAAACAAGTGCAATGGGGGGGGGGGGGGGGGGGGGAGTAGGTAAAACATGAGTAGGGAGCAATTTGCGAATAAATGTAAAATGATGCACTTTTTCCCCCGATTTGCGCCTCTTCCATTTATTTTTATATAGCGTGCATTTTTCCGGTTGCGCTAATACAGAGCGAGTATATTTGTGCATGATTTTGTGAAAAATAATTTTTATTTTGCGTGTGAAAATGACACCAGCTTTTAGCGAGTGCTAATTGAATAGGTAGAAAAAATAAATAATTATAATTGTAATAATATATGTACACTTGCCTGATTGTATCCACAATGATGCCCGTTTTTACTCACAATTTGCTCATATTTACTGGGTGTGTTAAATGTTTAGTACATCGCAAAAGGAGCAAAGTGCAAAAATTAGTATTGCACATAAAATATATTTGCGCTTTTTTTTTAGTACATGCCCCTCTATGTATTCGGTGAGGTCACGTTGACCTCATCGGCTCCCATGCAGATATATCCCAGGGTTATTGTGTGTCCAAACTTCGGAAGTTTTATAATATTAATGGAACAATTGACTATTTTTTTAAATTTTAAAATAAAATTATTGTTATAAGCAATTGAATCCTGCTTTTCCGGTTTCTATATATAACTGATCCTGTACTGAGAGGAGTGGGCAGTGTCTCCATTTCCATCTGTGACTCCTGTTGAGGGTCTCCCTGGGCTGAGCAGCCGAAAAAAGTGAGAGTAACTCCAGGGTGTGGGCGGAGGAGACTTGGAGGAGACCATTCACAAGTTGAAAATGTAAGTAGCTATTACATATATATATATATATATATACCGTATTTGCTCGATTATAAGAGGACCCTGATTATAAGACGACCCCCCCAAACTTTGGATATTCCTTTAGGAAAAAAACTAAAAGCCTGAATATAAGACTACCCTATAGGAAAAAAGTTATACTTGTATATATTCACATGTAAAGTGCTTTTTAATAAAAAAATTATATCAAAAAATGCATTTCTTGTTTTTATTTCCTTTTATGTGCCAATGCTGCCTCCCTCTTTCCCTTGCCCCCAGCTTTGTCTCTATCCCCCTCCCTTTGACTCCCCCCTCGCCAGTCTCTTCCCCCCCTTGTTTCTCTCTGCCCCCCTCCCTCTGTCTCTTTACCCCTTCCTCCCCTTGTTGCTCTGTCTCTTCCCCCCTCCCTCCCCTTGTTGCTCTGTCCCCCCTCTGCCCCTGTATCTCTTCCCCCCTCCCTCTCCTTGTTGCTCTGTCCCCCCCCCCTCCCCCTGTCTCTCTTCCCCCCTCCCTCCCCTTGTTGCTCTGTCTCTTCCCCCCTCCCTCCCCTTGTTGCTCTGTCCCCCCCCCTCCCCCTGTCTCTCTTCCCCCCTCCCTCCCCTTGTTGCTCTGTCCCCCCCCCTCCCCCTGTCTCTCTTCCCCCCTCCCTCCCCTTGTTGCTCTGTCCCCCCTCTGCCCCTGTATCTCTCCCCCCCCTCCCCCTGTCTCTCTTCCTCCCTCCCTCCCCTTGTTGCTCTGTCTCTTCCCCCCTCCCTCCCCTTGTTGCTCTGTCCCCCCTCTGCCCCTGTATCTCTTCCCCCCTCCCTCCCCTTGTTGCTCTGTCCCCCCCCCCCCTCCCCCTGTCTCTCTTCCCCCCTCCCTCCCCTTGTTGCTCTGTCTCAGAGATTAAATAGCACAATGTTGGATGCTGCTGGAAAATCCTCATTGGTGGGATTTTGTTGGCTTTCGTACAGCTCTATTCTGTTTACACACAACTAGTATTCATTTATTGTTATGAATCATAGAGAGTTTTTTTTTTTAAATTGCTGTACAAAGGTTTATGGGAGACCTGTCATTTGAATAAAATACACATTATTCAACACAGATTAAGAACTGCCCATATTTTCAGAAAATTATAATAATAATAATATAACCCTTTTATAGGCTTTTTTTTTTTTTCTTTCTTTTTCATAAAAAACGTCTACAAATAGAATTGCCATCTGGATGGTATTTTACCGGCAGGTCGGTAAAAAATTGGCATCAGGCCAATGTTAAGTCTATGGAGACAGTATCATTTTGGAGCCGGTATTTTTTGGAGAAAAAGGTGGCAACGCTATCTACAAATCACATCGGCCAGAAGATAGGAGGAGATGATTTTCCTAAAAAATATAAGCTAACATTTGACTAAAGTGTCTGGGTCCTAAAGAATATTATAAATACTTTACCTATACCTAAAGGGACTATATCTCCGAGCTGTATTATATATATATATATATATATAACATTTTTTTAAAAATGCATTTATCTGAAATACTGCTAACACTTTGGGGGTCATGTTGGGGGGGGGGGGGGGGGGGCTTCAGGTGATGTTGTTGAAAGCTGCAAAACAATTCCACTGTTTTTCATAGTGATTGACCCACTTTTATAAGTTTTCCCCACGATTCCCCTTTATCCATAATCCCCAATGTACTCATCATTCTTGGTCTTTATACAATATTTAGGTGACAGGGCCCCTTTCAGCTAGATCGTGATAGAGCTCCAACATGCTAACGCTTTCAAATGAAACTAATTTACTACAGGGTCAAATCAATCCAGAGAGAACGGCAGGGAACTGAGACAGGAATGTCAAAGTTTAGGCCATAGTAACCGAGCTGGAATAATTCTCCAATGCAGCTGAAAAGGGGAATTTGTTGATCTCAGCTACGTCAGTCTTAAGTTTGAAATTCCCGTGTGTTCTCTGTGAGCTGTTTGCTTTGGTCTGGTTAACTAATAAATATACATATATATTTTATTTATTTCTTATTCACAGTCACACGTTGTTGTTTTTTTGCTGCTCTCTTTTTATTTTCCCAGTTTATTAGCATTCATTGATACTCCGCGCTAGAGATAAGTATATACCGTATTTATTCGAGTATAACGCGCAAAATTTTCTACCAAAAAAAGAAATCAAAGTTTGGGTGCGCGTTATAAACGAGGACAGGGGTGGGGTGGCAGTGGCGGCCGGTCCATTGAGGGCGCAGGCGAATTGTGAGTTCGCACTGCACCTTTTCCGGGCTGCAGCCGCTCACTGTACGCGAGGGCGAAGAAAAAAAAAACGTCCCCTCGTCGCGTACAGTGGGCGGCCCGAACTGGGGGTGAGAATTCTTATTATCCGCTGTATGGTCGCCGCTTCATTTCCTCGCCTCGCCCACACGTTACGGTAAGCATTGCTTTTGTACAATTCAGTGTTTTGCGTACCGTAATTCAGTGTTCTTCATATTTTAATTGATATACTGGTACCCGTTAGATGGCAACTCAGGGTATCAAGAGAAAATGTTCTGCATATGACGCTTCATTCAAGCTCAAAGTTGTTGATCATGGCCGCACGTGTTCAACAACTTTTTTTTGTCAATTACAATGCTTGGTGTGAAACAAAATTTTATACCGATTTTTAATCGAAAATTAGGGGTGCGCGTTATACACGTGTGCGCGTTATACTTGAATAAATTCAGTATATATTTTTATCTTTGTGCATGGTAAGTGGCTCACTCCTACGAGGTACAGTTTGTTCCATCACATTACAGCATGAAGGAAGAGGAGGGTTAGGGGAACTCTTTAAAATGGACATTTTTTAAGGTTTAATCTTTCTATAAACCAACTTCGTTAACCTACTTAAACACACTTTATTATACACTGGTGGATTCCGCCTGCAAGAAGAGCTCAGCTGGCCGTGGGCACTGTATGGGTTACATCTTTAAAAAGTCCATTTTTACAGACCATACAGACAGTTTGTCTTTATAATATTCGGCTTTTTGTATTTGACTTTTGTAATGTATCACTGTTTATTGCAAAAATAAAAAATAAATAAAAAAAAGTAAATTTTTCATTATAATGCATCATGCAGACCCAACACTGTTCCTCTAGAAGGTTTGCACAATATATAATTCAGTCAGTGACATTACATAAAACATATATAAACAAACCTTGTTAACCTGGTCTTCTTGTCCCTGTGTGGGGAGACTTGCCAATTCATTGGTTAGAGGCATTAATAAATACATATACCAAACCTCATGGAACTCTGGCAGAGGGTAGGTCGTCCTTGTTACTGCTACCTACCCTAGGTACAGTAATTGTCCCATTATAACGACGATTGCTACAAGTTGCTCTTTACAACAATCATCTATTTATGGCAGGAAAGTAAAAAATAACATGAGGCCACGGACATAATATGTATGAAATTGGGAAGGGATATGTCCCTTTAATCCCTAGCAATAAGGAATTAACAATCTGGAAAGAAGAGATATTGACCAAAAGCAGGGATTATCACATAGCGACAGGCAAAGAGACAGCCAGCTTTATTTCATGAGAGCGAAGGGGGATTTAAAATGATATCTGTGAATAAAAAGATTTAATAAATCGGAGCAAGATGGCAGCTGGATTCCTGGGTCAAAGCACAAAAACCGCTGCTATTGTAATAACATTTTATATCTGGTTTATATAGATTTTTATTTTACCTTAACGAATATGAACACTGCACTAGTAAATAGGACCGTGTCACCTAAATAGTATTTGCAGTGGATACAAATTCTTTATATATTCTGTGAGCAGAAATGCACCTGAATAAGTATATGCTATGGGCGGATACATTGGGGATTAAGTATAAAAACTCCCGCACTACAAAGTGTCAGTTCTTCTTTTAATAAAAAGACAAAATCGACGTCTGTTATGTATAACGGTGATTGTGCCTTTTTTTTATAACTTCCGACACTTTGTAGTTCAGGTGAGCAAAACCTCTGGCACTAATCTGATTTTTTTTGTACACACATGACACATGTAACATTGCAGTAGTTTATTTATATATATATATGGCTTATGGATCTAATGACTAAATGGTAAGTAGAGAGAAAAAGTTAATGTCTCTGAAACTCCCTTCCCCAGGGCATTCAGCTCTCTCCCACTATCCCCAAATTTCAAAAAGTCTCTCAAAACACACCTCTTTAAGGAACATCCCCAATACTGTTACTTTCCTCACCTTCCTTGAACTTATCATGTCACTCACTCATTCTAGATTGTAAGCTCTGCGAGCAGGACTGTCTACCTCATGTATCAGTCTGTCTCTGTTCATATAACGCAGTCTGTAATTACCTTTTATCTAGATTGTAAGCTCTGTGAGCAGGGCTCTCTACCTCATGTATCAGTCTGTCTCTGTTCATATAACACAGTCTGTAATTCCCTTTTATCTAGATTGTAAGCTCTGTGAGCAGGGCTCTCTACCTCATGTATCAGTCTCTCTGTTTATATAACACAGTCTGTAATTCCCTTATATCTAGATTGTAAGCTCTATGAGCAAGGCTCTCTACCTCATGTATCAGTCTGTCTCTGTTCATATAACGCAGTCTGTAATTCCCTTTTATCTAGATTGTAAGCTCTGCGAGCAGGACTGTCTACCTCATGTATCAGTCTGTCTCTGTTCATATAACGCAGTCTGTAATTCCCTTTTATCTATATTGTAAGCTCTGTGAGCAAGGCTCTCTACCTCATGTATCAGTCTGTCTCTGTTCATATAACGCAGTCTGTAATTCCCTTTTATCTAGATTGTAAGCTCTGTGAGCAAGGCTCTCTACCTCATGTATCAGTCTGTCTCTGTTTATATAACACAGTCTGTAATTCCCTTTTATCTAGATTGTAAGCTCTGTGAGCAAGGGTCTCTACCTCATGTATCAGTCTGTCCCTGTTCATCTATCCTAGTATGTAGCCCTCCTAAATGCATTGTATCTAGAGCTACGTAAATGGTTGGCGCTATATAAATAAATAATAATGTAATGTCACTGAACTTAACTGTATATTGTGCAGGGATAAACCTTCTAGAGGAACAGTGTTGGGTCTACATGATGCATTGTAAATGAATGTTTAAAGATGTAACCCATACGATATCCACGGCCAAGAAATGTTACAGGGTAGTATAGGTTAAAAGGTATACATTAATTTAATAGGATGTGATACAGGATGTATACAAGATAATACACATTCCAATAAAAAATGTTCCAATAAAAATATACATATAGTTAAAAAAACATGTTGGTTGAAAAAATTGGGTGCCAAATGTGGTGGTAAACCTAACACGTTTCGCCGCACAGGGCTTCCTCAGAGGTGAATACCAACACAGTTCAATAGATAATATTTTTGAACTGGTGAGAAAAAAACATATAGGATATAAAGTAACAGGCGAAGTCTTTGACAGATCAGGCAAAAGCAGCGCTGTTTGCAAAACAGTTAAAAAAACGTGGTAAGAGGAGCGGTTGTTAGCCAGCCACGTATATTCCTTCCTACAGCATTAAAAAAAACAAATTATATTAAAAAAAACTATAATAGGAGAAAATTATTGGTGGGTCTAGAAATTTGTATATGCTTCAGGGCCCTGAATGGTCTTGTCCAGTCATAGGTCAAATCTGCTCCTCCTAGAAGCTATCCTCTGGTCTAATACCTTTTATTTTTTTCTCAGACGCAGGATATTTACTAGCAGGACATATATCTTCCCATAATGACCTTAACTAGGACTGTAATGTTCCTTCCTGTAACCTCTGTTCACAAAGTATCGACTTGTTGTCTATGGCTCACAGAAGGCTACTTTCCACAAGACTTCATCAGTCAAGAAGAACAAATACACACTAAAATAGGAAGAAACATTTTGCTTGATTGAAGTTCCATCTGTTCTTTTTACGAAATTAGCCTATTTGAAAAGGTCACATTGAGATATTGCCGAGACTATTTCACGTCTCCGGAGAGACGCAAGGTGGAGGGGCTTTCTAAAATTAACCCGTTTAAATCAGACCTGCGTCTTTATCTGTTATACTTACGCGTTTCTTTATAGCTCTCCAGGAATACATAGCATGCGGGTGAAAACAAATATCAACTGGTTTTATGTGCCGTACAGATTCCAAGGAAAGATCATGCTGTTTCGAACACTAAACACTTTTTTAAAGAGCGACTAAACCCCAATGTATTTATTTTTGTATCATTTAAAAGATTTTTACACTTAAGTTTGCAAAATTAAAGGCAAAGGGGGCTTCCATCTTGGCATGGCAGCTGAGAGGGAGTGCTCGGCAACAGTCTCTCTCCTCCGTCATTGATGCATGTGTGCGTCAGTCACATAGGACACAGCCAATGGGCATGTTCTCCACAATAAGAGGTGTGTTCTGTGTCCCCCACCAATCAGTGCTACCAGGCCGCAGAGAACAAACACCACAAGATGGCAGACTGGTCTCCAAGGCAAGTCACAACACTTCCTAACAGTGATTGTCAGGAGTGTACAGTTCTTCATCAAGAGGTAATTGCATGGGAATTGGCAAGGGAATGCAAATCTTAAGGCCAAAGCTGTAAAAATTCTCCAATTTCCCTGAATGGGAGAATTTGTCTAAATAGTCTACTTTAGCCTTACGTTTTAAATTGCCTTATCAATTCCCTGCCATAACCTCTTTCATGAATAAATCCCTATGTAAATATATTTCAGGTGACTTTCAAAGGTATGAGCGATGTTTCTATTCCTACAGAATTACAAACACAAAGGACAATTAAACTTTATTTTAACACCTTGTTTCCTTAATGTAAGCAAGGGTTAAAAAATAGTGCCCCCCCCCCCCCTTCCTCCAAGTAAACCCAATCTTTATAGCTACATAGGTTTACTCTCTGCTCTGCATCAGGGCTGATGGGGAGGCTGGTGGGGTTTCTCTCTACTGGTACATAGTCATGGTCCCCTTTGTCGATCCTCTTTGAAGACCTCTGAACCAGAGAGACAGTCCCCATCCTGACCAGGCTAACTGCTTCCCAGCATGGCATCTGCCGGTCAGAGGATAGACAGGCATGTTCTACCAAAAGGAACTGCCAGTTTATCCTCACACTATGAACTATGGATTTTTAACATGTGCTCCAAAAAGTTGAGCTGACCTTTAATTCAGTATAAAAAAAACCAAAAACAAACAAACAAACCCAAACCTGTTCCCTAGGTGAATTTAATTATCATCCGTTATGCTTGTGTTTGTTAGAAAGGCAGCCAACGTATTCATTGAAAGACTGTGTGGTATAAACAAGTAACACGGTATGAATTATTTATACGTACACAGGTAAACAAATATTTACTCGCAGACAAAACAGCAGCAACATATACATGACGACACACAATCTAACTAGAGCTACAACTTGTATAATGAAGTAAGAGCCCTGATCAGATCTCAAGTTATATCGTGTTCTCCATAACCTAACCCACGTCTGCTCATAACTCACAGCCGCAAAACAGCGAGAGAGACGCCACGGACTCGGACGCCACGGACCCGGACGCCACGGACTCGGACGCCACGGACTCATTGAAAACCCATTTTTATCCTCATTTAGGCATTTTTTTGCAATTTCGCCAGCACGATGCATAGATCTTTTTTTTCCCCATCATTTTGTATTCTCTAGCTTCACCTGTTTTGGTGATACCGCCCCTTTAAACGGGTTCGTTTTTTTTTTCTGATTAATTCTGGCCTCGTTGAGTTATCTTTATTTTGCTGTGTTTTAGGCACAGTATCTGTAGTAAAAACGAGGCAGCGTGCTCAGCACAGCAGGGGGGCATTTTCCCCCTTATGTGCCTACCGAGTGTGACGGTTTGATGGATGAGATGTAAGATTTAAAGAGAAATCTTATAGCGTCTGTTTTCGTTGCATTTGTAGCCTATTCCCCTAGAGATCAACACCATGATTTGCATGACACAATAGGTAATGTTTCAATCAGGTTGTTTAGTAACGGAATTTACAGCAAAAACATCCTTGCTACAAAAAAAAAAAAAATCTAGATACAAGTAGAAGGTTATTTCATTATATAAAAGATCAAGGAAAAGGTTTTCCCAAGGCAAGTAAGCAACCTTCACAGCTCGTCTCAATATCCCCGTCATGTTAAAATCTGGCATACTGAGCATAAAAGAGGAGGTAAACCGCACTATATACGTATATAAGACGACCCTGATTATAAGACGACCCCCCAAACTTTGGATATTCCTTTAGGAAAAAAACTAAAAGCCTGAATATAAGACTACCCTATAGGAAAAAAATTCAACTTGTATATATTGACATGTAAATTGCTTTTTAATATTTAATTAAATAAATATGATATTAAAAAAATGCATTTCTTGTTTTTATTTCCTTTAATGTGACAATGCTGACTCTCTCTCCCCAAAGTTTTCTCTCTCTCTCTACCTCCCTCCCTCCTTTTCTCTCTCTCCCCCCCTCCATCTCGTCTCTTCCCCCCTCCCCTCGTCTCTCTCTCCCCCTTGTCTCCCCCCCCCCCTTGTCTCTGTCTCTTCCCCCCCCCTCCCCTTGTCTCTGTCTCTCCCCCCTCCCCTTGTCTCTGTCTCATCCCTCCCTCCCCTTGTCTCTCCCCCCTCCCCTGCCCTCCCCTCCCACCCCCTCACTTTGTTTCTTTCCCTGGTGGGTAGTGGGGGCAGCCGGGGAATGTCTGCATGATACGTGCAGACATCCTCCATGCTGCCCGATCTTTCCGTCTATTATGACGGACTGCTGGTCCGTCATAATAGACAGAATTTTCGGGCAGCATGGAGAATGTCTGCACGATAGCTAGTGCCTAGTGCCTAGTGGAGGTAGCAGGAGGATGTTTGCATGATACGTGCACTTCCGCAGGGACTTTTATGATGAAGCCGGAAGGACCCGGCTTCATCATAGAAGTCTCGGCGGTCGTGCCAGGCGCCAGCGGAGGATGTCTGCACGTATCGTGCAGACATCCTCCGGCTGTTAGGGAGAGGGATCCAGGTCCCATGCAGCTCTGCGTGGGACCTGGATCCCAGTCTTATAGTCTGACCTCAATTTAAGGTCAGATTATAAGATGACCTCGAATATAAGACGAGGGGTATTTTTCAGAGCAAACCTTGTCTTATATTCAAGCAAATATGGTAAGTGTTTTTATATATAAAAGGCCATTTCCCCCTGTTTTATGGTGGTTGTTGAATGGCAATTCTGTTCCATTCCACATTTGCCCCAAAAAAGAGAGGTAGGTGAGCCAAAGCCTCAGAGAAGTTGCACAAGATGTCAATACTGGTGTAGAAGAGGGAGCACAGGTGTTCCAGCACATTGGACCAGGAGATAGACCCTTCTTTTTTACATGGGAAACCTAGTTATGGTCCTCTCTGTTGGTGCCATTTAAGAGACAATCACTGACCATATAAGACTGCTGAGCTCTCACGGAAGCATGGCTGGAATGTATCATTAAACATTTTACCGGCAGGCTGGTAAAAAAAATTGGCATCAGGCCAATGCTAAATCTATGGAGACACTAGCAAGACCGGTATTTTTCTGAAGAAATACGTGCATGCTATTTTTTTCCCCCATACCAGCGCCACTATTACTTCTATACAAATCCCAACAGACCTTAATCAAAAGAGCGCGACAGGCGCTCTCCGCGATTGTGCCAGCCTCTGGTATACCTATGTCCTAGCTGAGAGGTAGAGGTGAGCGTAAACACTTTAAAATAGGTCTTTCCAGCTCTGTGCAAACAAATAACAGAAAGAAAGCTAAAATAATCAACTAAAAACAGAGCGATAACGATTGAGCAAACCAATGCATTATTACCGACATACCGTCCCTTCAAATCCCTGGAAACGGCAAATTAGACAAGGCCCCTAACAGCGCACATCTGCAGCTCTCCATGTAGTGTATCAATGCTGCATATCCACTAATGGGCACTCATCTCACGTATTTAATGTTTTAAAATGTTTTATCAATAGGAACAAATGTGAATTTTTTTTAATTAAGAAGCGGAAATCAGGTTCATCGTTTGGAGGAACATTCACAATCCAAGGAACGACTCGGAAAGGGGGGGGGGGGGGTAATAACTTGCTGCTACTATGCAAACATTAACCCCTTCAGCTGTACTGAACTGTCAGTGGTGAACCAGCCGCGCTGAACTGTCCCAGAATCCTTTAGAGAGCCTGAGATTAAATAAAAGTGCACGCTTGCTTCTTAAACGAATCCCCACATTTTACATATTGCTTTTTAAGGACAGATAAGGCTTTCTCTTGATACCATTTTTTTTAAACTTAACCCTGCGTGTACTGTATAATTTATTTTCTGGGACACAGTATATCTCTCTCCTCTCTCTCTATATGACACACGCCAATCAGGATCACCTCACCCCATCTATCCCCCAAATTTGGGGTAGTATGGTAATGGATTATGATATGCCCCTAGAGATATCTTAACCCTCACTGCAATAACTGAGACAGTCTCATTTATGGCTGTTCCAGACTTTCCTCCAAAAGAGGCTGCCATAAACACCCCTCACCCAATATCCATAGGCTAAGGATTGTCAACAGCGGTCCCAATTTTCGTTTCCCTGGATAGACTTCACTCACGAAGCTTCCAGGAAAGGCTAAGATACCGCAAATCGTGGCAACAACAGTCGGTGTGCCCTTGTACATGAAGTCCGTACATGTACCGGCATTGTCATGACTAGGTTAAAAGGGTTCCGTCACCTAAACATGGTTTATTTATTGAAAGTAGAGATCAAAAAAGCAACGAGTAAGGAAGAGGAGGTCATGATCGACAATCCAGACATACTTTATGTTAGAACGCTGATGCAGTAATTTATCTTCCACAAGGCAAACAAGGCACTCCCCTAGGGCGGCACTTTGCCAGAGGGCGGCACTTTGCCAGAGGGTGTTAAAGCACACTTCTGGTGCTTCAAACCTTTTCTCTCCCTCCCCCACAATTGTGCAAGCTTTAGCTCCTTCCAATTAATCGGGGTGATGGGGGATGTAATAGATGTGGTGGGGGTATGTAATGAGAGTGATGGTGGCATGAAATGGGGGTGATGGGGCATTTAGTGTGTATGCAATGTGGGTGATGGGGGCATGTAATGGGGGTGATGGGGCATTTAGTATGTATGCAATGTGGGTAATGGGGGCATGTAATGGGGTGATGGGGCATATAGTAGGTGTGCAACGTGGGTGATGGGGCACGTTGTAGGTGTGCAATTTGGGGGTGGGACGGGGACTGTGCACGAATTTTGTCTGCCTAGGTACACCACTGCTGTGTCGAGTATGATGCCTGAGCGGCTTTTAAACGATAGCAGAATCAATGGGAACTATATTTCCCATAATTCTGCTTGCATCGCCGACACAATTGTCAGCACTGCAATTCAGGTGTTACATTCAAAGAATCTCTAGCAATTAAATAAAGTAAAAAGTAAGTTCCCCCCAAAAATAATAACATTAGGTCAATTAAGTTAATTATTGACTCAGTGTTGAAAACAACGGAGTCCAAAAAAAACATGTAGTTGTCCTTTAAGGATTCCCGGCATACAGCTTTCTTCCCAAGGGGGTTTACCCTAATAAGCAAAGGACCCTTTGAGGAAACCTGATGGCGAAATGCGTTAGGACTCCTGTACCATATTCCAAGCTCCTCCTTCTGATGCTTTCTTTATTTCTATGTTATGTATTATATATTTGGTTTTCTAGATATTTGTGGTATCTGCCTGCCTTGATGTATCTGTCACATCCATACTCCATTTCTTTCTTTTGGGCCCTTTCACCATTACTACTTCACACATGATGGGCAAGTCTGCAGGCGCTAGCTGCTGCATACCTCCCAACGAATCGGGACACCGGGGGAGGGCGGAGTCTGGGGAGGGGGCGGGACATCGGGGTGTGTCAGTGCTACAGCTCATGCCAGGAACGTTACTGCGCATGCGCACAATGCTGCGCATGCCCAGTAAGAATTCTCTGGTGTCTGGGAGAATGCGATCAGGACTGCGGGATTGTGGTCCTAATTCCTGCTGTCCCTCTCAGCTCTACCTCTGTCCCGAAAAGCAGGACAGAGGTAAAGTGCGGCAAGACATACCTCCCAACTGTCCCGCGCAAAGTTGGGAGGTATGCTGCTATGATGCACATGCACACAGCGCAAGTACAGCTCTCATTTAAGATAATTTCATTGGCGCCTTTTCACACAGATAAATGTATGCAATATTCTCCCAATTGATTTATACACATGGCTAAGAGCTGATCCTTGACACCAGACAGCACAGATTTGCTACAGCGTCTAGTTTAATAAGAGAAAGCCATCAATATCCCTAGAAATGTCTTGCAAGCTTTAACGAGTGACATGATAAATGGGGGGCAGATGTCACCTCTACATGTAATGAGACACTTCGCAATCTCAGGAAGTCAGGAGAAGGATGTGAGTATATTATAGATTCCAATGCTCTTACACCCTCATACTTGTCCGTAACTCTAATCTCGCCTGCATGTTACGGAATGTACTAGATAAGACAATACTGGGTCTGGAACAACTGATAAAGGCACACCTTCCAATCCACCGAGACATTATATATCCTGTTATCTTATAAATTAAAGTATTTAATCACGTAAGTGACTGAGTGAATTATTCCTTTATTCTAAAGGCTCTGACCGAGCTATGATTGTACAGTATGGGTGAGTGTTTAAAGGGACACTCCAGCTAAATAAAAATGTATTTATCAGTTTATCCATTAAGTACTTAAAACATGTTTCTCTGTAATTTTTTTTCTAAAGCAGGGGCTGCTATAGAGGTGAATGGGACTCCTAATACATACATGTGTATGATTCCATCACCATCCCAACTCTTGCCACTATTGAATCGGGACAAGGGGGGGGGGCGGAGTTTTGGCACAGAATGTTTTCGCTATCGCCATGGTAGCCGCTGTCACTCAAACTTTTAATTTTTAATACAGGATTGCGGTCTGTGAGGTAGAGCTCTGCACAAAGTGGGACAGTTAGGAGGCATGCCTCATCTATAACACACAAAGACCCCCCCTGGAAGAACATCACTGGGGCTGGGATGAGCTGATAAATACAGGATGTTCTATGCGGTCCTACAATACTTTAGGCACTAAAAAGTAGGACGGGATGGAACGTCCTACAGACGGGAAGGGGTTAAGATACATGCCGAACCAGGTACATCATGTGTTGTTAAGGGGTTAAATTATGAATTACTCGCTATAACATACCTTCATGGGCTAATGGGCTAGCACTGGGTTAAAACACTGGCGGGATGGGGGTTTAATTCTGGGATCTATTACCTAGAACCCCTCCACTCACAGTTTACTCAGAAGATACAGAAATATAAAACAGTAAATTGAGACATCAAATTATAAACAATGATGGCCCATTCCTGCTGACCTTCGACCTTTTGTTCGATCTGGGAATTTATATTCCCTCTCTTTCAATTACTGCATCAAACCACGGTGATGTTACCAAGAGAAATCATTATATATAAACACCAGAAATGGGGGGTGGGGGCAATCAGAGGTTTCCTGGTCCTTTCATTTTTGTAAAAACATCTTCTCCTGTAGGTTATTCAAGCCCAAGTTTCTTCAAGGTCACTTAGTCAGTGGTGTATTTTTGTGTTGTGCTGCCTTAGACCAGACTAAACTCATGCACCGAACATTATATTCATTCATTGTTAAATTTGTAATAAAAAATTTTTTTTTTTCTTTTTTATTGCCTTCCTCTGCACACACATTGCACCCACAATTTACCTCAGCACCCAGATTGCACTCGCAGACTTGCCCCAGCACCCAGAGTTGCACTCACAGACTTCCCTTTGCACCCAGATTTAAACTCAGGAATTGCCCCCGTACCCAGATTACACTAACAAAGACTTACCCCAGCACCCACTTTGCACTCAGGACTTGCTCCAGGACCAAAATTTGTACTCAGGACTTACCCTAGTATTCAAGTTTACACTCAGGACCTGCCCCATCACCCAGATTTGCACTCAGGACCTACTCCATCACCTAGACTTGCACTCACGACTTACCCTTCACCCTGTTGCTGCCATTGCCCAATGCTTATTAAGAACCAGGGTGTCAGGTGACACCCGGCGCTCAGATTATTCAGTAGTGCGCAAGGTGGTGGAACAAGCCAATGTCGCTGGCACAGACTGTATCCCCTCCTCTGTGCTCCCAGGTGGGGACCTTGTTTACTCGTTGAGAGGTGTGTATAAGGGGAGAGACAGACAGCATCATTATGTGCCTTGAGGCGGGGCTTATATCCAAACAGGGAAGAAGGTCAACACGCTGTGTCTGGGAGATCCCCAAGCACTCTGGTTGCAGTGCCGACACTACTTGTTCTTAATGTAAGAGCGATGATTGTTTGTTATATTATTTTAAGCGCCCACTAATCCCTGTGTGCTGTCTGTCTTCTCCCTTTTCGGCTATTTCTGTCGGATGCTGAGTCTGCGACGACCACTGATACAACGGCTGATAATCTGAGCCATAACCGCGTTCTATAGCTTCATTCTGGATCCCATTTATCCTATGTTGGGAAGTATTATGTTACAGTATGTCACGGTCAACCTATATTTCCTTTTTCCCTCACACAGTTTATCCTGTGAATGTAGAGAATATAAACAATGCGAAGGCTTCTATAAAATTACAAGCAGATGCATAAAATAATAGAAATACATGTTTCTGTTGCTTATGACATCAGTTGTGACTTAATAGGCAAATTTGCTATTTTTTTTATGGGAAATGTGTCATTGGCCTATCAAATGACAGTATAAGCAATATTTAGGTTGACTCTATTTGGTGATCTTTTCTGCACGCACCACTTATACATAACACCCATGCAGTATAAGGCCTAGTTACTGATAGGGCACAGTATAAGTCCATAGCTGCCAACATGGGCCATGTTTCCAGGGACACATATTTGTTCCACCTGCTGCAGAAAGAGCAGCAAAGTGCAGCCCGGCAGTATGTAGGATGGATATACGCACACAGACAATCCAATGAATAACTCATGGGAAGGTCCTGTGAGATCTCCACCCTGATTAATTAATTGGATTGTGTCTGTGCATTTATCAATCCTACATACTGCCGGGCTGCACTTTGCATGCTCTTTCTGCAGCATGTGGAACAAATATGTGTCCCTGGAAACATGGCCCATGTTGGCAGCTATGTAGATCCTTATTTGCCTACACTCAAGGGGTAAAAGCATTGTAGCGAAAAAAAACGCCTAATGGAGCCGAAACATGTAATTAAATAAATTACATTAAATGTAATTTAAGAGATGTAGGAATCTGCAGCCATAACAAAAAAAAAAAAAATAAGGAGGGAAATATCTGATGAGATGGCCAGTTTGCGGAGCTGACAATAAATGAAGTAATCCCCAAGTGCTTGAAGTAAAATTCAATATGCAGTGCTTTACAAGACAAGATAAATGACGGCAGGCTAACTCGCAATAACGCTGAAAGTATAAATAAAATGGTGTGAACGCCCATCAACAGCCAGCAATGAAGGGAAGTACCCAGCAGAGGCCGTGCATGACTTTACAGCGCTAGTTAATACACAGAGCGATATTGTGCTGACTGACTTGTATACAAGGGGAGTTAAAGGGATAGTCTTGTGTATTTAAAAAAAAAAAGTGTCTGCATGTTAAACACGACTTATTTAAAAATATATATATATATTTTTTTGTAAAGCAGGATTGTACTTCCAACCATGTCAGTGTTTTGCTACTAAGGTGCAAAAGATCATAGAATGTGTCACCAGCAGATAAGAACCATTCGGCCCATCTAGTCAGCGCAATGTTCTAAATACTTTTATTGGTCCCCAGTTCCCTATCTTATATCTATGATAGACTTATACCTATCCCATGCTTAAACTCCTTCACTGTGTTTACCTCTACCACTTCCGCTGGAAGGCTATTTCATGCATCCACTACCCTCTCAGTAAAGTAATACTTCCTGATATTACTTTTAAATCGTTGCCCCTCTAATTTAAGACTATGTCCTCTAGTTGTGGTAGTTTTTCTTCTTTTAAATATACTCTCTTCCTTTACTGTGTTGATTCCCTTTATGTATTTAAATGTTTCTATCATATCCCCCCTGTTACGTCTTTCCTCCAAGCTATACATGTTAAGATGCTTTAACCTTTCCTGATAAGTTTTATCCTTCAACCCATGAACCAGTTTAGTAGCCCTTCTCTGAACTCTCTCCAAAGTATCAATATCCTTCTGGAGATACGGTCTGCAGTACTGCGTACAATACTCCAAGTGAGGTCTCACCAGTGCTCTGTACAATACTCCAAGTGAGGTCTCACCAGTGCTCTGTACAATACTCAAAGTGAGGTCTCACCAGTGCTCTGTACAATACTCCAAGTGATGTCTCACCAGTGCTCTGCACTATACTCCAAGTGAGGTCTCACCAGTGCTCTGTACAATACTCCAAGTGAGGTCTCACCAGCGCTCTGTACAATACTCCAAGTGAGGTCTCACCAGCGCTCTGTACAATACTCCAAGTGAGGTCTCAGCAGTGCTCTGTACAATACTCCAAGTGAGGTCTCACCAGCGCTCTGTACAATACTCCAAGTGAGGTCTCACCAGTGCTCTGTACAATACTCCAAGTGAGGTCTCACCAGCGCTCTGTACAATACTCCAAGTGAGGTCTCACCAGCGCTCTGTACAATACTCCAAGTGAGGTCTCACCAGCGCTCTGTACAATACTCCAAGTGAGGTCTCACCAGCGCTCTGTACAATACTCCAAGTGAGGTCTCAGCAGTGCTCTGTACAATGGCAAGTCCCCCGGGAACAAGCGCAGCTAGGTGGGAGGGGGCCATGTATGTGTGAGGGGTTGTGAAGATGTGTGAGTGACAGGTGTATGTATGGTGGGGGCGTGATTGCAGTAGAGGGGGTATAAAAGGACTTCCCCCTCTGTCATCCGGCAGCCATTTTACGTCCTGGACACAGAAAAAGATAATTTCCCACCCACCCTTCCCTTTGATTAAGTCAGGTACTAACAATATTTTCCTTTGTCGCAGCAGGCGGGGTTTGTCCTTGCCAGTCCAGTTAAAAGTGGAAGGAATAAGACAGACGGATCGATTGCATTGAGAAGGATGATAATGGTCGTGCCCGCCAAGCTAACAGCCGGCTGGTGGTTGGCATCAGGTTTGAAACATGTGGTAAAAAGAATATGTGGCCGAGGGGGGAGGGGCTTAACCCTAGGGGGGCTCAGGTTAGAGCTAGTATAATTATGGATGTATGTTATTTGATTGGCAAGGACTAGTTAACTGTATTTGCACTACATTATTGTTATATGGTTAAGGTTATGTATATATATATGTATAGATGTTCATATATATATATATATATATATATATATATATATATATATATATATTAACTTATATACATTGACGATTAAGTCATATATATTTAAGTAAATAATAAGTTAAATAAAGGAGAATGTGGTCGTACAGTTATTTGGATTGTAAATAAAAGCTGTGGCCTATTTAACTCCATCTACGTCTGGTGTGTCTTTATTGGGTTTGGGATTTTATGGTATAAGGATGAACTAAGTCCCATCTACTACATACATGAGCACTTCCCTCTTTCTACTGCTAATACCTCTCCCTATGCAGCCAGGCATTCTGCTAATACCTCTCCATATGCAACCAAGCATCCTGCTAATACCGATCCCTATACAACCAAGCATTCTGTTAATACCTCTCCCTATACAACCAAGCATTCTGCTAATACCTCTCCCTATACAACCAAGCATTCTGCTAACATTTCCTGTTATATCACATATTCTATAATCTGACCGTGGCTAATTATACCCAAGGTGCATTATCTTGCACAGTTGCCACAGCTCCTTGTTACTCTGAAAGCATATGTTTATTTATTTTTATGGCAAGTATAAAAGATTGTATTGAACTGACAATGAAAATTACATATTTTAAAAATAAAATATTAAAGGTTCCATCTAATG
Source organism: Pelodytes ibericus (assembly GCA_036172795.1). Classification (NCBI taxonomy): domain Eukaryota; kingdom Metazoa; phylum Chordata; class Amphibia; order Anura; family Pelodytidae; genus Pelodytes; species Pelodytes ibericus. The sequence continues at coordinate 15,622,292 of CM069862.1, forward strand.
CTTTTCTTTTGTCTTGGGGCAATGAGCTGGAACAATTAACTTACCTATGAATCGACAACATGTACTGTGCTCCCTCTTCTACTTTAGTGTCAACATATTGTGCAACTACCCTGAGGCTCTGACTTCCCCACTGTTATCACCGTCTGACTGCCTGCTTTCTCCTACTTTACAGTCATTCTTTGTAACGTTCGCATTTTTTCTCCTTAGCAATCTCATTTTCATTCACAAATTAATGTCTCCATCCCAGCTTTCTTGACCAACACTATCATCTCAGTGACACAGCACCTTCACATAATGATCTCTCCCAAGTCTTTTGGGGAGGTTTTGGACAAAAGGACTATGGGATATTTATTGAATAGTACTTTACAGAAGCATGTGTAGGGAATTCCATGTGGTATCCAGACCGAAAGCAAAGGAAAACATGGTCGGGAGTGGAAAAGCAATACGGTGTATTTAGGATTGCCACCTGGCCGGTATTTTACCGGCAGGCCGGTAAAAAATTGGCATCAGGCCAATGTTTAGTCTATGGAGGCAGTACCAAGGCCGGTATTTTTTTGAGGAAAAGGTGGCAACCCTAGGTGTACAGGAAGTCTGAATGCAACACAACTGTTTCAGTCTTGTAACTAAAGCATCACAGCAGTACACATTTCATAAAAAAATACATCAAATGTAATTATTTTGTTTCAAAAACACAAAAATCACCCCTGGAAGTGTGTGCCAGCTTCGCTACGTGTGAATCTGTAATGGTTAACTGCTTCTCCCTGGAAATTAATTTTGAACAGACAGATTGGGTTTGTTGCTCCTCAGGGTTTTCTTGCTCCTCGGGGTTGGCCAAGAATTATTTCAAGGAATTTCTTGGTCTCTGCAACGATAACACACGCTAATGATCAAGTTCACGGACGCAGTATCCTTACACAATCTGGAGCATCCGAACGGTATTCGTGGTCTAGATCCCATCCTTCCAATCTTATGATGATTGTAGTATGAGTGTATGGTGTGTATGTTCATACTGTCTGTTTAAAGAGCCACTCTAATTGTAATAAAGACTGTTTTCTTATTTAAGGAGGTACATACCACTTCTCCGACAGCACCCCTCGCAACACAAGATGCATAAGAAACCTGTCGATACTCTTACTGCAGCCAACTAATAAAAAATATGCATTATACAGATTCTGGGAATTGGAAAAGGTATCTTGTATCTTTTCAACTCACACCATTTAGCCCCATATTATACATACATTTTGATTTTAAAAAGGGGACTCTCTAGACATCACACTATGATGCATCTGGTAGTGTTTAATCTGCACATTGTACAGGTTTTTTTTTTGTATATAAGTGTAATACAATGCTCCAGCTGTCTAGTTTACCTTTCCATTTGTAAACATTGCAAAAGGATCAACCAGGATGAAATGGGTCTTGACTCACTTAGCACATGCAGTAACAGCTTTATCCAGAAAGCTGTGCCCTGCTTGTCTTAACAGCAGTGATAGGGTGGAGCTTAGGGCAGTTGTGTGATGTCAGGGGTGACATCGATGACATAGAGTGGCTACAATGAGACGTGCATGATGTGCATTTTTGGCTTGAGCTGCAGAGGGAAGATTCACTACCCAACAGAACCCAACTTCCAAAAACTTCAAACCAATTATAAATAAATATATGCTTAGAAATGCTGAATTTATTTTTCCAGGTTTTTTTTCCCAGACTGGAGCAATCCTTTAATGAAGCAGATATGTTTGGTGGGGCTTTAAATCCTCTGATATTGTGACATACATTGATAAATGAATGGTAGATAAAGACAAAATTGGCGTATTCTTCCTGTACAATTTGTATTCAGGAAAAACAAGATTACCCAGCTCCTGATGGTGTAAGGTTTGTGGGTAACGGAGCTCGTAGGCAGGGAGTCACCACTTGCGGATGTAACTGGGTCTGGAGGCTGGCAGAGACAGACACAGGGATAGGAGTGTAGGCACGAGGGCCAAAACAATAATGAGCGGGGTCAGGAGTACTCTGAGGTCAATGGGCAGGCAGAACAGGATCACTAGCAGGAGACAAGCTAAGGTCAATGGGCAGGCAGAACAGGATCACTAGCAGGAGACAATCTAAGGTCAATGGGCAGGCAGAACAGGATCACTAGCAGGAGAGAAGCTAGGGTCAATGGACAGGCAGAACAGGATCACTAGCAGGAGACAAGCTAGGGTCAATGGACAGGCAGAACAGGATCACTAGCAGGAGAGAAGCTAGGGTCAATGGACAGGCAGAACAGGATCACTAGCAGGAGACAAGCTACGGTCAATGGTCAGGCAGAACAGGATCACTAGCAGGAGACAATCTAAGGTCAATGGGCAGGCAGAACAGGATCACTAGCAGGAGACAAGCTAGGGTCAATGGGCAGGCAGAACAGGATCACTAGCAGGAGACAAGCTAGGGTCAATGGGCAGGCAGAACAGGATCACTAGCAGGAGAGAAGCTAGGGTCAATGGGCAGGCAGAACAGGATCACTAGCAGGAGACAAGCTAGGGTCAATGGGCAGGCAGAACAGGTTCACTAGCAGGAGACAAGCTAGGGTCAATGGGCAGGCAGAACAGGATCACTAGCAGGAGAGAAGCTAGGGTCAATGGGCAGGCAGAACAGGATCACTAGCAGGAGACAAGCTAGGGTCAATGGGCAGGCAGAACAGGATCACTAGAAGGAGACAAGCTAAGGTCAATGGGCAGGCAGAACAGGATCAGTAGCAGGAGACAAGCTAGGGTCAATGGGCAGGCAGAACAGGATCACTAGCAGGAGAGAAGCTAGGGTCAATGGACAGGCAGAACAGGATCACTAGCAGGAGACAAGCTAGGGTCAATGGGCAGGCAGAACAGGATCACTAGCAGGAGAGAAGCTAGGGTCAATGGGCAGGCAGAACAGGATCACTAGCAGGAGAGAAGCTAGGGTCAATGGGCAGGCAGAACAGGATCACTAGCAGGAGACAAGCTAAGATCAATGGGCAGGCAGAACAGGATCACTAGCAGGAGAGAAGCTAGGGTCAATGGGCAGGCAGAACAGGATCACTAGCAGGAGACAAGCTAGGGTCAATGGGCAGGCAGAACAGGATCACTAGCAGGAGACAAGCTAGGTAAATTCCTAGATCCTCACATAGTTCTCCTCAAAAATAAAGCCCCCTTTACTTTACAATTCTCTTCATTAATCTGATTAATATAGAAGTGGCATTGATCAATATTTATGTATCCATGTATGGCTGGCAGACTATACATGGATATTAGAGTGCCCCTGGGTGGCAGACTATATATGGATACTAGAGTGCCCATGGGTGGCAGACTATACATGGATATTAGAGTGCCCCTGGGTGGCAGACTATATATGGATACTAGAGTGCCCATGGGTGGCAGACTATACATGGATATTAGAGTGCCCCTGGGTGGCAGACTATATATGGATACTAGAGTGCCCATGGGTGGCAGACTATGTACTGATAACTAACCGGCCTGTCACAAAGTATATAAAGTAACTAGACTGTAAATATATGGTGACAGTACGTACATCCTGATTGTAACTAAACTGCACCATCATTGGTAGCTGGTAGACCACATGCTGATAATAACTATACTGCACCTTTGTGGCTGGTAGACCACATGCTGATAATAACTATACTGCACCTTTGTGGCTGGTAGACCACATGCTGATAATAACTATACTGCACCTTTGTGGCTGGCAGACCACATGCTGATAATAACTATACTGCACCTTTGTGTCTGGCAGACCACATGCTAATAATAACTATACTGCACCTTTGTGGCTGGAAGACCACATGCTGATAATAACTATACTGCACCTTTGTGGCTGGCAGACCACATGCTGATAATAACTATACTGCACCTTTGTGGCTGGCAGACCACATGCTGATAATAACTATACTGCACCTTTGTGGCTGGCAGACCACATGCTGATAATAACTATACTGCACCTTTGTGGCTGGCAGACCACATGCTGATAATAACTATACTGCACCTTTGTGGCTGGCAGACCAAATGCTGATAAGCCATTTTATTTTTGTCTGTAGCAAGAAATTATATAATTCCGTATAGCTTTCTTCTTTTTTTCTTTTCCTGATATAAAATTATTTGATAGATGCAGCATCATATCATGGACTGTGGGTGGAACAGAAGATCCCTTTGAAGAAGAGCTACCCAACCAGCGGTATCAGTCAAATAAGAGAGGGTAAAGAAGAGACAGTTGCTGCTCATTGGACAAGTAGAGGAAGCAAGGGTTAAAAAAAACATGTCCGGCATCACCAAAGATAAGCCGACATGAATCTTAATAGACACCGGGATTTGCTCTCGGCTGTGTCTCACAGCTGAGACACAGCAGAATTGGAGGCTGGCACATCCCGGCTTTGATGACCGGGGTGTGCGGTGTAAGGGGGTCTCTCTCCATTACATAGTTAAGGTCCCCTCTATTGATCCTACGCAAAAATGAGGAACTCTTTCTGCAGAAGCATGGCAGCTGCGGGTCATAAGATAAACTGGAATGCGCCATTAGTAAACGCCAGTTCATCCTTACACCAGAGCCACTGACTTTCCCCTTGTGCTGTATATTATATGCACAAGTGAAAAATAGAGGTTAGTTGTCCTTTAAGATCTATCCCAGCCATCTTCAAAGCTACAAATGTTTCTCCATGATATCAAAACCTTGTGAGTTCTTCAAAAACACTTGCCATTTCCAGTGACGACCTAATGCTCTACCAGATGGCTGCCATCTCTGTGACAGCAAGAGCCAGGTCCTTATCTATCCCATGGTACCCTTTAATGAGTTTTTCTTGCCTTCTCAAGTCCACAGCAGGTGCATCGAAGCACTGCACAATTAGTCTACAGAGCTGCAAAATAATTATTGCTGCATTGGTTTTCTTTAAAAAAAGAAAAGACTTACCCATCTTCTTGATAAACCTTAAAATATGTTTTCATTAAAGATGCACTGTCAAAAAAAAAAAATATATATCTGGGGCATAACTGTGCTTGGTGATTTTTTTCTCCACTTCATTATAAATTGCCTATTATTTTTTTGCCATTCTCTTGTCCAACTCACTTTTTAGCAAATAGTCAAAGTAATCTTAAAGCCTTAATTAATCTATCATTTTCTTAGGTATGGATCTATGTAAAAAAAAGGTTTTACATTAAGTACATGAATGAGGAAGAATCTATTAAATATAAAGCAAAATAGCTTTTCAGTGGAAAGGAGAAGCAACAATGGTGGCTTACAGTACTGTATCTTCCACAAGGCAAACAAGGCACTCGCCTAGGGCGGCACTTTGCCAGAGGGCGGCACTTTGCAAGAGGGCGGCACTTTGCCAGAGGGCGGCACTTTGCCAGAGGGTGTTAAAGCACACTTCTGGTGCTTCAAACATTTTACTCCCTCCCCCACCGTTCAGCAAGCTTTAGCTCCTTCCAATTAATCGGGGTGATGGGGGCATGAAATGGACGTGGTGGGGGTATGAAATGAGGGTGATGGTGGCATGTAATGGGGGTGAAGGGGCATTTAATGTGTGTGCAATGTGGGTGATGGGGCATGTAATGGGGTGATGGGGCATGTCGTGGGTGTGCAACGTGGGGGGGGTGTGCGCAAATTTTGTCTGCCTAGGGCAGCACAAAACCAAGATACACTACTGGTGGCTTATATATAAATTACCCAGCCCATGCATGTTGAGATGGAATGGCGATTGTGCCTTTTTAATACATACGCTTTCATCGAAAAGCACTTTATTTTCCTTATATATTTCTTAGGAGTTCAACATAGGCACATGTGGGGATAGCGCCAATAATGGTGCTATCACTGGGCGTATTTTATTTATATATCCCTCCTTGTGAGAAACATTATCACGGAGCATCTCTTCCGATGTCAGGGAGTTAATGTAGAGTTACTTAACTTAACCAAGAATGGGAATAACTGAACATATTTACATTGCGGATTTTCTTGACAATAAATAGAGTTACCTACTTATTGGCCCTAAGCCATGGCAACCATACTAGTAGGGTATATTTGGGTTAAAGGACATGGACGGGCGTTAGAGGGCTGTGACATCATACACATCCCTTCATTAGCTCACTAGGGAAGTACTGCCTGGCAACTGTTACCCAAGGCTTTCTACAGTCCAGAATATGACTTCTACTATTCAGCTTACGATACTGACAAATGTAATCAACACAGGGAATGACCAATAACATTGTCCACTCTTCTACATGTAAGTATGTGATATGGTTTCCAATACATGATTTACAGTTTGTCCCCACAGTTGAATGTGATAGAGCTCAGTTGTTAAATGGACTGACTGCAAAGTCTCAGAAACAACTTCAATCCTTAAAGGACAATTAAATGTTGTTTAACCTTTGCATTCTTGAAGGAAGCAAGGGTTAAACAACACATGTGCCGGTTGAATTAAGTAAACCCGACATGTATCTTAATAGATACACGTGGGTTTACTAACTGCTGTGTCTCACATGTGAGACACAGCAGTTCCTGGTTGTCGCGTGCTGACAAACGTCAGCATGCGCTCAGCCAATCATAGCGGGGGCTAGTTAAGGTCCCCCCCTGCTGATCTCATGCAAAAACGAGGGTCTCTCTATGCGCTAGCAGAGAGAGCCAGTCGCCGACCAGACGGCTGCCTGCGTCCTATGGAAACATGGCAGCTGTCGGTCAGAGGATAAACTGGCGTGTATTATCAAAAGTACTATCAAAAGTACACGCCAGTTCATCCTCATACTAGGGACAACTAACTTTTCACTTGTGCATCTATATCAGAAGCACAAGTGAAAAAAAAAAACATGTTTAGTGTCCCTTTAAGGGTCAACTCGTCAATTCACCATTGCAAGGGTGATAAATGAGTCGCACGGATTGGGTAATAATATATAATTTTTTTATCTGCCGAGAGTGTGTACTAAAAAGTGTATTGAGTCCCAGCATGAGAAAGGCGCTATATAAATACTAGTTATTATTGTTACATGCAAGTCACGCTACATGTTTACCCACAATCAAACCAACTCTCCAGAGTCAAACCACATAGTTTTGTTCTTTGTGAAGGAGAACTCAGTACGTCAGCCTTGATTTGCTTGAAAGGACCACCGTTGACACAAAAATGTATTTATGTGTAATTGAAAAATTGCATCAAGCGTAGGCATTTCAAATACAAATGCATTTCAAATACAAATGCTTTAATGGAAGAATACATATGACGTACCTTAATGAGCACTCTTTGCTTGTATAGCTCTATCATGGGGCAGACATGTTGTTTCGAATCTTTGCTTGTATAGCTCTATCAGGGGGCAGACATGTTGTTTAGAATCTTTGCTTGTATAGCTCTATCAGGGGGAAGACATGTTGTTTAGAATCTTTGCTCTGTATAGCTCTATCAGGGGGTGGACATGTTGTTTAGAATCTTTGCTTGTATAGCTCTATCAGGGGGCAGACATGTTGTTTAGAATCTTGGATAAGATGATGGAATTTCTGATCCAAGATTCTAAACAACATGTCTACCTCTTGATACAGCTGTACAAGCAAAGAGGACTCACTAAGGTACTTTATTTGTCTTTTCTCGTTAAGGCATTTCTATTTAACATCTACGTTTGATGTAGTGAGAATTACGCTGGACACATTTATTGTGTGTATTGATCTGGACTGAACATGTTTTCCAAATGTATATTAATTATGGGGAAAAAACACGTTTTAATAGAACTGAGAGACTGTTAATGATCTAGTGTCAGGTGTTCCCTTACTGATTGAAAGATTAATTAGCATGTTTCCTGGAGAAACAGTTTAGATTAAAATAAATTGGAAAGAAATAAAGTAGCAAATTCCGGCTTAAACCAGAGAGAGGTGAATGATCAGCTGAGCGGCTAGTATTAAATTAATCATTTGCGTTAGGAGAGCTGGAATTGGATGTGTCATTTAGAGAAGGTCTTTTGGGAAGTCACAGAAATAGAACTGAGTGGGTAGATCTAGAAACGAGCGGACAGTTGTGCGGTTAAATCATTTTCTCACATAACTTTCTGTTTTAGGAATCCTAAAGACTTATCCTGAAAGGCAAAGGGGTTTTTGTAGAGCATTGTTTAAATTAAATGACTATCCCTCCTACACTTTAACTGATAACTTATGGGGAAACCCATTCAAGCTTAGTGTTCCAGAACAGTGTTCTAAACTAATGTTGGGTAATCTAGAACCGTACAGCTATTGATGGATTAGAATTGCCAGGACTGTCACTGATGGCTTAAAATGAGAGAAGGAATAATATAGCAGAGGATGTTCAATCTCCCAAATACTAGATTCTCTTGTGCAGAAATGCTTGCAACTACGCACCAAAATAGAAAACAAAAGGGATTCAGGAGCAAGGCTTGGTCCCACTTTTGGGACACATGGCACTTGTTTAGGTAGCACTTTTTAAGATCTCTGTGGTAAGAAGAAAAGGATTGTTTTTGCTCAAATCCCACCTACTACTCAGAAGCCTGATGCACAAAACTTGGTGGGCTTTATTTAGGAGGTGGGCAAACCGTTTGGCAAAGGGAAAGGTAGCATCTGGGATGTAAATCCAGCACTGTCTTAGATACATAAAAAAAAGTCCCAACAATTAAATATGGATTTCAAAGTAGTGTTCACATATTAATGTTATTAAAACACCCTGTTTTTAAACATAAACAGTGTTCTGGGAACATTTGGAAAATATTATACACACTATATAAAATATAATCACTAGCATTTATATAGCATCTTTCTCCCTGCCCCTGCCAGGATTTGAACCTGTGACCTTGAGATTTGAACAGGCTCTGCAATCAGGGCACATTGACTGCAGTATCTATATGTCTATATGAATACATGGTTACACATAAATACATTTTTTCACTTCTCATTTCCCTGCATATTTTGCATACTCCCCCAACCAAGAAAGAATGATGTGCATGCCCAATGCTTCCAATCTGAGACAGTGATACCATGCAGGCGCAGTAACACTGATATGCCTCACAGCATCCCCTATCGCCGGAGGCTCAGGTTGGAAGGTGTGATTTTTAATAAGATTTAAAAAGACACTACCACTTACACAACATGTAACTAGATTACCTGTGCATTTAAAACAAACACATATATAAGACATATGCCACTGGGTTTTTTTTTCTATGTTTTAATCAATTTCACATACAAGTAAAAATAAAATTAGGCGTTGCCTGCATCCATTTTGTGACTTTTACCCATGATGCAACATTTCCAAAATCTTCCAGCAAGTCTCACTTTACAACTGTGGACAGAGCCTACATGATGATGTCATAAGATAACCCCCTGCTCTCTTACTGGCTCCTGTGTATCATAGTGGGCAGAACTGGGTGGCTGCATACACCTTTTTTTTACTTGCCTTCCAAGTTCCAACACAAAAAGTACATCTTCCTGGAAGAGATAGCAGATTGACCTGATCAAACGGGTCATAACTCCACCCCCCTTGTGATGTAATAGTTACATTACCCTCCCATTCAATGCAAGTCTATGGTCAGAATTCTGACTTATAGACTGCATTCTATGTCCCCAGCCCCCAAAGTGAGCTACTAGTGCTGTAAAGTCACTGGGGGGTGGCACCCAAAAACACTATATTTCACAAAATGGCGGTGCCCAGTCCCACTTGTTTAGTAAAATATTTTATTAAACAAATCACATGTAAGTTTTAGCTTTTAGCTTTAAGTACATTAGAAGAATTAAAGAGATTTTTTTTTTTTTTTTTTAATTCTATCTAACGTTAAACATCAGAGTCTAGAATACTAGTTGTTGGAATGATACAGACGTCTGATTGCACAAAGTTGCAACTTGATGAATTTATTTGAAATCACAAATTATTTGTGTTTAGAACTATTTACCTCTTGCAAGAACATACATGCTGGTCTTCCCCCGACGTCTTTCTGTAAACAGTTGTGTTATCCTCAAGCTCTCTCTGATGACACACTGAGTACATGTGTCCACCTCCCCAGCCCCACACAACTTACAACTTTGAAATCATAAAGAAACATAAAATTAGGTTTTCTTTATAATTATATTAAAGCCAACGCCTAATTTACAGAAAGAAAAATTAAAATACAATAAACTGAATGTTAAATAAGTGAATACAAAATATACAAGAAAGATGGAGGTTGAAGTGGATATTGGAGAATATATCCACAACTTCAGCTTCAACGTCATTGATTTTATAATATTGAGCCTATTTGCCATGCAGAAAAACAGAAGGGATAGTATTTGACCTACACACTGACAGTAACGGTCGCCCTCTCTCTCTCTCAGAAGATATTGCGACCTTTTTGATACCCAGTTTATCATTCACGAGAATGAGAAATGTTATGGGTGCACTGGTTCGATCACATGAGTCAAACCCATCCACACTTCCATAGGGAATTTGAAATATTTGCCCTGGCGCTATATATATATTTTTTTCTTTTTCTATTTTTAACAGACCACAATAAGAAAATCTGCTCCTTTGTTCTTCCACCACAACGTCTAAGCCAAATCTGGTACAGGTTGAGTATCACTTATACTAAAATATTTACATTACCTAAATCCAATTTGAGCAACTTGCTCATATCAACTTGCTCACATAGTGTTTAGGTAATGTAGATCATTTACAGCAGGTGAGTTGGGTGAACTTACCTGCTCCACAGTGCTGCCGAAATGACCCATTGGCGAGCGGTTTGTCCCTCTCTCCGGTTGCAGTGCTTTGGGAACTACATTTCCCATGAGTGCTGGCTTCAAATTTACGGCGCTCGGGAGTGTGAAGCAAAGGAGCGCTAGGAAGGCGCTAGGAAAGTTAGTATTCCTTATCCAAGGGCTCGACAAAGCCCAATGGACATATTGATCAGTATTTTTATGGGTTTTGTTTTTTAAGATAAAAAAAATGCTAAATTGTGTGTCTGACTGGCTGTATGTATGTATGTATGTGTGTAGGTGACTGACTGTATGTATCAGTGTGTGTAGGTGACTGACTGTATGTATCACTGTGTGTAGGTGACTGACTGTATGTATCACTGTGTGTAGGTGACTGACTGTATGTATGAGTGTGTGTATGTGACTGACTGTATGTATCACTGTGTGTAGGTGACTGACTGTATGTATGAGTGTGTGTATGTGACTGACTGTTTATATGAGTGTGTGTATGTAAGTTTGTCAAGCCCTGCTTTATCCAAACTGACCCATATCCAAAAAGATTTTTTCGTTTTTTTGGGTCATTTCAGACTTTGGATCTATGGAGACGGACATATACCTGTGCAGCAGTCAGACATTTCCTGATTTTATTGTGCTTCTTTATTATTAAAAAATTCCAGCATTATGTTTTTTTATGGACACATCATGTTGGTACTCCTCTTCGATAGTGGTCTTATTGGATTGACTTCTCAAATAGAGCAGTACATGGTACACATGAGTCATCCAATTTGTGGTTTCTTGTTAAAACAGTATTACACTATATTGTGCTTCTCATCTGACGATTTATAACTTCAATTTGGTGAGTTATGTCTGCAGACCCTTTTGTTATCAGCATCCCACAGGGATCATCTAGCCAGCGGCAAGCCACTGTGAGTATATTGCGAGCCATAGTAGCACGGAATAAAAATGTATGCCTTTATAAATATATATATAGATTTGGTAGCACAATGTATAGTTAGCTTGTTTTGCTATGTTAAAGGGATATTTTAATTTTTACATGACTGATTTAAAGGGACTGTCCGGTGCCCAAAATGCATCTCACAAATATTAATGCATATTAATGTGCTTTCAAAGTACTTTAAAATGCATGTCTTACACGTTGCATTGCTTAAAATATAAAATACTTACAGCTAGATGAAATTGTGAAATGACAGCACTAGATGAGTAAAAGTCATTTGCTTATTTTTCTTTTTCTGCAGGAACCAATGAGAATAATGGCATTCACATGAATGGAATATACTGTCTCTCTAGTTATGTCATCAGACAATGTGTTGCACTGTTAAGAAATCCTACTGTGTACACGAGCAAGGTCACTCATAAGCCACTCAGTAGACTCAATTCGAGGAGCACAGGAAGTGACTAAATAAAACAAAACGTTATATCCTCAGTGTCTATATAATCAGTGCTGCCGCACCTGCAGTAAACATGCAGAGTAATCACTGGGGAGGACTTGTGTCAAATATAAAAAATGTGATTTATACAGAATGCCTGCATCAAATCACACAGGGATAAAAGCCTGTGCACTATACAAGCAGTGATCTTCATCTTGCACCAAAGTGAGTTTGGGGACTAGACTGTCCCTTTAAAACACACTTTTCTTTTAACCTAATCATTTTAACCTAATCATTTGTGTGTGTATATATAAATTAAAATGGTCTAAAACATATTAAAAATAAGTAAAAGAACCTGTAATGCCTGGTGTCCTTAATGGCGCGATTGCTAGGGATTCTTTCACTTTCTCGCTGGTTAAACGCATATAATCTGTAGGGATCTTCTCCAGGCTTCCATCTTCGAGCATTGAGATATCTCCTTTCATCAAATTGGTCCCACAGATCATCCCAATCTATTTCCACATCCTGCACACAGAAAGGGAACACGCTCTATCAGGCTCAAGGTGGCAAAATAATGTTAAAATACAAAATAAAATGACTAAAAGAAAAAAAAAAAGATGTTAATAATTATAATAATGATAATAATAATAATTATAATAACTAGTATATCTCTTTTTCAAGAAATTGCATTTGGATAAACCAAAATCTCATTTGAAGATTTATAACTTTCATTTGGTGAATTATTTGGCTCACAGATCTAGGAAGGTGGAGTTTGAACTACCAACACCTACATTTTATAAATACAATATCTGCAGAAGGAAAACACTACTGCAATCAAGAAATAAGCATTTTAAATCTCTTATCCTTAGCTTTAATATGCATTTAACAAAAGGTAAGAGCTCAGTGACAATACTGTCCATTTACGTAAAACCAACCTTGCCGAATCCTTCATTCCTAATTACTGGGAGATGCTTTGATAATCACATATTGTGCAATCATTCAGTGTATCCTGCTTTCCTTTATTGCAAATACATTTTAAAATCTTGTACCGCGTTATGATCTCACAATATAAACACCAGGAAACTTAATCAATTTCTTTTCTCCAATGGATGCTATTTACCAAAATCTCAATTTGATGCCATATTTTCCTAAATTAAAATGCTTAAATCCATCTCTCGATGCAGCAGATCCATGTTGTGATCACTATCCCTCCCAAAAATCACTCTGTTTACTTATTCCATTGTTAGGACTGCTTTATAGATAAGAAAACAATTTGGGTATAAACAAGCCACAAAGTTGCAAACGCGTTACAACATAACAGTTCCTGTAACAGAGGATTACTATTAGAGAAAAACATGTCTTTCCTAATCTTGCCATGAAAGCTAGTGGTGCATACTCTGTTACTTTATTAAGCTACAATGATTGTTCATTAGTGATATATTACTTTGTTTCTGATAATAAAAAAAATCTCCAAGTAGTTATCATTATACCATCTACTCAGATTTTAGCTTTCGTTGTATATATATATATATATATATATATATATATATATATATATATATATATAAAAGATATGATATAAACATTTAATTACATAAAGGGAATCAACACAGTAAAGGAAGAGAGTATATTTAAAAGAAGAAAAACTACCACAACTAGAGGACATAGTCTTAAATAAGAGGGGCAACAATTTAAAAGTAATATCAGGAAGTATTACTTTACTGAGAGGGTAGTGGATGTATGGAATAGCCTTCCAGCAGAAGTGGTAGAGGTATACACAGTGAAGGAGTTTAAGCATGCGTGGGATAGACACAAGGCTATCCTAGCTATAAGACCGGGAACGGGGGACTAATAAAAGTATTCAGAAAAATTGGGCAGACTAGATGGACCGAATGGTTCTTATCTGCCGACACATTCTATGTTTATATATTTATAAACTGCATGGCCTTTGAAATATTGTATTCAAATTTAAAGATGTAGTAGTTCCAGTCATTGTGCTTGGACGCGGTGGGCCCTCTGCATCCTCTCACACCTGCCTAACACTTCCTGTCCGCTCCCCGTTACATTGGAATTCTGGGAGATAATAATTATTTCTCCCTGGGGAAGGGGTCAATACATGGTTTAGAAAGTGTGAAGCAATTCAAACAGATTCACATGATGATGTCATAAACAGCAGACACCATAGACACGTGTAAAATATATGTTTCTATTAAAGGATAACTGTCAAGCCTTAAATAACATTGTCTTAAATAAATGAAATCCTAAATCATTGTTACATAATTACATAATAGTTTAGGTTGGAAAAACTTTTCCTATCCCAAACTTCACTGCTGACCAGCCTCCCAACTCCATATATATATATATATATATATATATATATATACATCCCCGCCTGAAAATAGCAGGAAAAAAAACTCCAGCTGTGTTCAGAGCCGCTAATGAGGACCAAACTCCAAAACCGAAGGACAAAAGGGCAATGACGGTAAACTATTTTATACATAAACTGGTGAGTTCTGTACCTTTCATGTCTCCTCAACTCCTAGTCATAAATGAGACCATTAGTCTCACTGCTCCTGTGTAATAAGTATAAAAAGCACCAGAAATGTGTATTATTTGAAGAGATAAACTGTGTCAATAATACTGAGCAGTCCTCTGCTGGGGACACCGAACAAGCTTTCGTTACAGGCTTGCGTTAAGGCAGGAGGAACAAAAAATGCCATGGCAAACAATATTAGCCAACTATATGAACATGCGACTTGACATTCTTTGCATTTTATTCCCAAAAATCACCAACAATTTTTTTTTAAATGAGATGACCATACAACTCTTCAAAAACCCGATCAGAGCATATAGCAAGAGCCTTTTTAACATAGTAGGCCTGTTTTAGCACTTAGTTATAGTTTGCCCGACTAATGTTACTGGTCACATTACTGTTTACTTTGCTCTATGGTGTAAACCCTGCAGAACCTGTAATATTGCAAGATATGTATCAACATTACACAGCATGCATTAAAAGGTATTCTCCTGCAGTGTCTTAGAGCATCAGGTGGATGACGCCAGGAGCGTAGGAGAGCATTCTTAAAACTGGGGCTGACAGACATACGGAGGCACAGTTGTAGGGTATGCCATGATGCTTTGAAGCTGTAAAAAAAACTGTAGCGGGGATTATAGGATTTGTAGATCAACAGCCAAAGGAGGAGGATTAATACATTGATGTATTTTATTTTAGATACTTCTTGTGGCAAATGGTTCAAATAATTAGTTATAGTAATCCAAATAAAAAACCTGTACAATGTACAGGTTGTACACTTCAAGTTGAATCAATTTTACTTTCTTGCCTGTCCCCTTGATAGGCAATATTACACACAACATACATGTAAAGCCGTAGACTGTACATAAACTGGGAATTATTAAGTTATAAAGAAAGCCTCAGTGATAAGAACAGATTGAAATCCCCAGGCAGCCAACACATGATCTCTAAACATTGGATTAATCATATGAATTAGAAGAACTTGTGATCAGTTCAGGAATAAAAGTATTTACGTTACATTAGCAAAGGAAGGTGGGGTTTAAACCAAAACTAGTTAGAGCTTGTGAAATGAGGATAGACGCAGGACTTGACTCATGGAAGAGAGAATGGCAGAGAAACTGACAAGGGGATTTCGAACGTAAGGGCAAAAGTAGCCGAAAAATTCAGGTAAATAAGAAATGTTTAATTCTATTCGGCTACTTTGGCTTTAAGTTTAAAATCACTTTCCCTTCAATTCGCTCTTTCAGGACTAAAACCCTTAGTGCTACTTTTGCTCTGCCTTCTGGCATACCTTTATTGTCCATTTGTAAGGTTAGAAATTATGTACTGTAAATAGCAGCGAAACATAGAAACATAGAATGTGTCGGCAGATAAGAACCATTCGGTCCATCTAGTCAGCGCAATATTCTAAATACTTTTATTAGTCCCCAGTTCCCTATCTTATATCTAGGATAGCTTTGTGCTTATCCCACGCATGCTTAAACTCCATCACTGTATTTACCTCTACCACTTCCGCCGGAAGTCTATTCCATGCATCCACTACCCTCTCAGTAAAGTAATACTTCCTGATATTACTTTTAAATTGTTGCCCTCTAATTTAAGACTATGTCCTCTAGTTGTGGTAGTTTTTCCTCTTTTAAATATACCCTCTTCCTTTACCGTGTTGATTCCCTTTATGTATATAAATGTTTCTATCATATCCCCCCTGTTACGTCTTTCCTCCAAGCTATACATGTTAAGATGCTTTAACCTTTCCTGGTAAGTTTTATCCTTCAACCCATGAACCAGTTTAGTAGCCCTTCTCTGTACTCCCTCCAAACTATCAATATCCTTCTGGACATACAATCTTCAGTACTGCGTACAATACTCCAAGTGAGGTCTCACCAGTGCTCTGTACAATGGCATGAGCACTTCCCTCTCCCTACTGCTAATACCTCTCCCTATGCAACCAAGCATTCTGCTAATACCTCTCCCTATGCAACCAAGCATTCTGCTAATACATCTCCCTATGCAACCAAGCATTCTGCTAATACCTCTCCCTATACAACCAAGCATTCTGCTAATACCTCTCCCTATGCAACCAAGCATTCTACTAATACCTCTCCCTATACAACCAAGCATTCTGCTAATACATCTCCCTATACAACCAACATTCTGCTAATACCTCTGCCTATACAACCAAGCATTCTGCTAGCATTTCCTGCTGCTCTATTGCATTGCCTACCTATCTTTAAGTCCTCTGAAATTATTACTCCTAAATCCCTTTCATTAGGACTGTACCAAATATTCTAGCAGTGAAGACTTACATAGTAAAGTGATTTAAAAATGTCTGGGATAGGTATAAGGTTATCCTGAAGAACAGACCCGTAACATAGCCCGAGATGACTTAACAGACAGACTACATGCATCTACGAGTAGTGTTTGGTTTTATAGAAACATTAAACAACCGGCACTCTTAGCCTATCAGCGTCTGCCATCCCCAGCTGAGTTTAAAACCTCGGCTATGTGTAATTCAAAACATTTAATTCTTAAATTGCTTATACAATATACGTCTTGCGTGTAACATAAACAGATAGTCCTGTCTGTGACAGACGTGTAATACGGGTGATTTAGAAGCAGGTAAACCGCTTGTCTCAGTGTTAATGAAACTTGTAATCTATCCCAATGATAAATCTCTCTTCCACTGTCTCCTCGGGTTTAATGGGAGAAAGTTAAGCTTTTGAGGAGAGTGATATTTATCCAATAATTGATTTTTATTCCCAATGCGGGGGCTGCATTTATCATAGTAATAAGATTTGGAAAATGTGGCTTGTGACACAATCTATTTATGAGTTTATGAAGGAGAACATATTTAAATAGTCCTTGTGCGGGTTATACACCTCTCTGGCAAATTGGTTTTCTAAATGGAAACATGTGACCATCTTGAATTTGGAAGATGGGAGGGTCCATCTCGTAACCCAGGCATTTCATTTTACATTTGAGTTTTGCCTTCGGAAAAAAAAATGCAATAATTAGCAGTGGCATTATTAAATACATTTAATGTGTTTTTCCCAAAGAAACCCCAGTTTACAGAGCTATGCAAGGGATTCTGGGTAGGCACATGCAAATAGAAACAGCAATGATCACATTTTTGTTTCTCAATATCAAATAGACCACTGGACCATATGTAAGCTGTAAAAGCAGACTTTCAAACCAGGATAGAGGTGCAGAGCCTCTGAAAGACAACCTGTAGCGAAACATTCTCTTATGGAGTCCTCTTTCCTGTACGTAGCTCTATCAGGGGGCAGACATGTTGTTTAGAATCTTGGGTCAGATAAAGATCCCAAGATTCTAAGCATGTCTGCTCCCTGTCAGAACTATTTGAATTAAAGAGGGCTCAAAACTGTATTTGTATTCTGTTATTAAAGAATTTCTATATAAATCATTAAAAACGTATTGCCATCTTTCAATTAAATAGAAGTACTTTTTTTTTTTTTTTTTGCTACAGTGACTCTAAATATAATATCCTTTAAGCTTATATGTAAAATGTCCCCATCAGGAAAGTGCCAGAAAGTTTTCGTTTTTTAAAGTGTAATAATAATCACTTTCTTAAATATATATATATATATATTATTGTTTTTACATCCTGACACTATTGCAGGGAATTAAGAACTGCATTTCAAACTTAAGGCCAAAACAGCCGAGCTGGAAACATCCTCCCATTGAGCTATACTTCAGATTCTGCAATTCCCTTCTCAATGCCCTGCAGTTTCAGAAAAAAAAAACCCAAACCTTTACACATATTTCTAATTTCTTTAACGACATGTAGGGTTGCCACCTTTTCTACAAAAAAATACCAGCCTTGCTACTTCCTCCATAGACTTAACATTGGCCTCAAGCCGATTTTTTACCGGCCTGCCGGTAAAATACCGGGCAGGTGGCAACCCTAACGACATGTGATTTCTGTATCTTACAGTATAATAAGTGATATTAATTATAAGAAGCAGATTCTTACTAGTGGGTCGGCTGGTCAGACACAATGTCGCTCCGAGCAGAATGTACGCTGGGTAGCTCACGGCTCTGAGAAAGCATTACTTCTGCTGTTATGAGAAGCGCACATTAAAACACACTTACAGCACGCTATTATCACGCTATCACGCCAACCGTGACGAATTAGAGCGCATATCCAAGGTCTTCCTGGACTCTACCATCAGCTCACTGTTTAAGGGAGATAAATATCCCGCTTGTCACAATATGGCAGAAGGTTTGATATCACAATGTGTTCGGGCGTTTGGATGTATAACGAGGCAGCTAGGTCAGCAGTTGTTTAATAAACATGGGATTGAGAATGTAATACAATGTACTGGCTATTGTTATGGCACTTACACATAAAGGAGCAGTATGGCACTTACACATAAAGGAGAACCATGGCACTTACACATAAAGGAGCAGCATGCCACTTACACATAAATGAGCAGCATGGCACTTACACATAAAGGAGAAGCATGGCACTTACACATAAATGAGCAGCATGGCACTTACACATAAAGGAGCAGCATGGCACTTACACATAAAGGAGCAGCATGGCACTTACACATAAATGAGCAGCATGGCACTTACACATAAAGGAGCAGCATGGCACTTGCAGCATGGCACTTACACATAAAGGAGCAGCATGGCATTTACACATAAAGGAGCCGTGCAATGACATAATTCTCAGCCTCGGCTATTTTATCTAATGGATCTATGGGAGGATGTATGTTCGCTATATGATTCTGGATGTTTTGTAAAAGGACAAGTCTCGCTGTCTAAGGAGAGGCCCTCATTTGGACCTTCTCTCTCTACCTGGGAGTTCCTAAGAAAACACCTGTGTTGTGGAATATGCAGACACCCCCCAACCCCCCCCCCCCCCCCTCCACACTTAGTTCTTAAAGGAACTAACAATAACTGTTGTGTGGTATACCTATGTTAATATAAATATGAAATTATTTTTACTTTAAAGCAAATCGGACTCCTGCTACAGCTTTACAAATGAAATTCACCCTGTCCTCATAATTCAATGACATCGTTGAGAGGAAGTACTGAAGGAGCTGGCTGCAGGAGTTGTCATGCTACCCTTTGAGAAAGTCCTATTACTAGCCATTACTGTGGAATCAACCTCTCACTGTTGAGCTTTTTAATCAGCTCTGTGTGCGGTGATGCAACACATGAAAGATGGCTTAGAGGATAAAAAAGACTGTTCCAATAGCAACAGCAATAACTATTACACTTTATATACAGTCCTTTTAGGAGATAGGAAGAGTTGACGGATAGACAGATTAGTTTATGATACAGTGGTGGGACTGTATCATAATTAAAGGGCACTGTCCCATTAACAGTATTTTTACTAGATGAATGAACTGTATTTTATGGTAATGAATATTAAAGCTCGTTTACTACAAGTTTGCAGCTCCTGGTAATTCGCCTACTCAGTTGTGTTTGAAAATCCACTTGCTGTTGGGCATGATTATTCTGTGTGGTTTCGCTTGTGTCCACTTTATCTGTTAATCCTCTGACTTCCCCGCGGGTTGCCGCCATTTCCATAATGATGGCGTCTTTCATCTCTTTCATGATGAGACGTATATGCCCTTTAGTAGCTAAAGTGCTATCTACAGAACGGACAGGCTAAAGCGATTTTGCCCCAAGATGGATAACCCAGCTCAGACAATGCTGGATTACTTCAGGGTCCGCAAAGCCCAGAGGGCGTCTGCAGAAGCACCCAGAGATGTTTTACTTAAATTGAGATCCTCGAGGGACAGAAACCAATACAAATGTATAATGACCTCTCCCCAACCACGCTCTTGTGTTTCATTGAGAGCCCGGACGACATTGGTAATTTCTTGAAGTCTTTGGGAATTCCACAGATACCATCTAACCATATCTACACCTATGGCGCCTTCAGCAGCTACTGAAACGACCCACTGATCGAATGGTTTGCTTCCTGAACGTTCCTGTATTGGTCTGACACCTGGAACGGTCTTTGTTGAAACGCGTGCTATTTTTGCCGTTCTTGGTTTATAATTTTTGTTTTACTATGTATATTAGATGTTGAGCTCTCTTGGTGTATTGCGCTCACTGTCTATGATGCCCCCCCGGGGCAATCCCTATGTTCGTTTCAACGAGCATATGGGTAATTTCTTGCTGACCATGAAGATGATGGTTCAGTAGCCCATTTTTGGGGGGAGCAACATCTCTTCGCTGCTACCGATATACCCTCTCTTGGGACATCCTTTCCCCGCTTTTTGCTCTTCTTCAGTTTTCTCCCTCTGTTTCTCTTTATTCCCCTTTCTAATACTTTTTCTACCCCATTTCTTCTGTCAAATCTGTCAAATTTCTGATAAACTAAAAATGGCAAATGTATATTGTCTTTTTTTTTTAATTAAACAAAATCACATATAAAAATAAAATATAACTGTATGCACTCTCAAGTATGTCTCCTAGGGGTACAGCTGTACACTTGGAATACTTCACATATAGACAGTGGGTGGTGCTAAGTAAAGAATAAAACTTCTCTTTTGTGTTGTATGTGTTCTTTCTAATTCACTTTACTCAACTGTATACTCCATACAAAATTGTGTATACTTTTTTTTAAGGAAACATATATAACAGTTCCCAATGCTCTGCTGATTCCGTAGCTGAAGATTCCAAACTTCCACTGACATTAATATCAGCGCAAAAAACTGTACAGCGGTAGCTTCATGGAATGGGTTTCTATGGCCGAGCAGATGCATGCAAGCCTCACATCACCAAGTGCTAAGCACGCCGCCACTGGACTCTGGAGCAGCTGCATGCAAGCCTCACATCACCAAGTGCTAAGCACGCCGCCACTGGACTCTGGAGCAGCTGCATGCAAGCCTCACATCACCAAGTGCTAAGCACGCTGCCACTGGACTCTGGAGCAGCTGCATGCAAGCCTCACATCACCAAGTGCTAAGCACGCCGCCACTGGACTCTGGAGCA
This sequence comes from Pelodytes ibericus, assembly GCA_036172795.1. Classification (NCBI taxonomy): domain Eukaryota; kingdom Metazoa; phylum Chordata; class Amphibia; order Anura; family Pelodytidae; genus Pelodytes; species Pelodytes ibericus. Next base: position 15,643,844 of record CM069862.1, read on the forward strand.
GCTGCATGCAATCCTCACATCACCAAGGACAATGCCAAGTGCTGGATCGAGTGGTGTAAAGCATGCTGCCATGGAATGGGTTTCTATGGCCGAGCAGCTGCATGCAAGCCTCACATCACCAAGTGCTAAGCACGCCACCACTGGACTCTGGAGCAGCTGCATGCAAGCCTCACATCACCAAGTGCTAAGCACGCCGCCACTGGACTCTGGAGCAGCTGCATGCAAGCCTCACATCACCAAGTGCTAAGCACGCTGCCACTGGACTCTGGAGCAGCTGCATGCAAGCCTCACATCACCAAGTGCTAAGCACGCCGCCACTGGACTCTGGAGCAGCTGCATGCAATCCTCACATCACCAAGGACAATGCCAAGTGCTGGATCGAGTGGTGTAAAGCATGCTGCCACTGGACTCTGGAGCAGCTGCATGCAAGCCTCACATCACCAAGGACAATGCCAAGTGCTGGATCGAGTGGTGTAAAGCACGCCGCCAGTGGACTCTGGAGCAGCTGCATGCAATCCTCACATCACCAAGGACAATGCCAAGCATGGGATTGAGTGGTGTAAAGCATGCTGCCACTGGACTCAATGGAAAAGTGTTCTGAGGATCTTCACTTTGTGGCAGTCTGATGGGCGAGTCTGAGTCTGACTGATGCCTGAAGAACTTTACCTGCCTGTCTGCATTGAAAGACTGGTGGAGGAGGGATAATGGCATGGGGCTGTTTTTAAGGGTTTGGACTAGGCCCTTATTTCCAGTGAAGGGAAATCTTAATGTTTCAGTATACCAAGATATTTTGGACAATGCTATGCTTCCAACATTGTGGGACCAGTTTGGGGGGAGGGCCTTTTCTATTCCAGCATGACTGTCCCCCCCGTACACAAAGCAAGGTCCATAAAGACATGGTTGGATGAGTTTGGTGTGGAAAAACTTGACTGGTCCACACAGAGCCCTGACCTCAACCCCATAGAACACCTTTGGGATGAACTGGACCAGAGATTGTGAGGCAGGCCTTCTCATCCAACATCAGTGCCTGACCTCACAAATGATCTACTCTATGAATGGGCAAACATTCCCAAATATTAATGTCTATGTGTTTAGAATGTGATGTCATAAAAGTCCATGTTGGTGTAATGGTCAGGGGTCCCAATACTTTTATCCATGATAAATATACATATACACATACATACACATCATGTATTTAGGGGTTAATAACCAAAATAATGGTAGGGATATAGGAAGAGAAATAGAGAGGCGTGGCTATTTAGTAATAGACTAGTTGGGGGAATGTACTTGGTGTGGAGCTCTATCAATGCTCGAGTGAAATCCAAAAAAAAATAGATTAGGTGTAAAGGAGTCATTATCAGACTGGAGCAATTTAAATGGAGTCCAGGAGAAATGGGATTATCTAAAAGTTGCACTACTGAAGGCAACAGAAAATTGCATAAGGCTTGTCAGTAAGAGCAAAAAATTGAAGAAACCACTGTGGTACTCTGCAGAGGTGGCTAAAATAGTACAAAATAAAAAGCTAGCATTTAGTAATTATAAAAATACTCAGAGTGAGGAAGATAGAAAGATCTATAAGAGTAGGCTGAAAGAGGCAAAGCAAGCTATAAGAGCTTCCAAAGCACACACAGAAGAGACTATAGCCCAGTCAGTGAAAAAGGGGGATAAAACATTTTTTAGATACATAAATGAGAAAAGGAAAGTAAAACAAGGATTAGTTAGATTAAAAACAAAAGAAGGATGCTATGTAGAAGAGGATAAAGGCTTAGCAGACTGCCTTAATGAATATTTTTGTTCAGTTTTTACAAATGAAAATGAGGGTAAGGGACCTCATTTAGGGAAAAAGACTAATGAGTCTTTTGATGCATGTAAGTTTACAGAGGAAGAGGTTTTTTCAGCTGTCTAAAGTAAAGACAAATAAGTTGATGGGACCTGATGGGATACATCCAAAGTTATTAAAAGAACTTAGTGGTGTACTAGCAAAACAGTTAACAGATTTATTTAACCAATCATTGTTAACGGGAGTAGTTCCAGAAGATTGGAAATTAGCTAATGTTGTGCCCATTCACAAGAAAGGTAGTAGGGAGGAGGCGGGCAACTATAGACCAGTAAGTCTTACTTCAGTAGTGGGGAAAATAATGGAAACCTTGTTAAAGAATAGGATTGTTGAACATCTAAAGTCGCTTGGATTTCAAGATCAGAGACAGCATGGGTTTACTTCAGGGAGATCATGCCAAACTAATCTTATTGATTTTTTTGATTGGGTAACTAAAATAATAGATCAGGGTGGTGCAGTAGACATTGCTTACCTAGATTTCAGTAAGGCTTTTGACACTGTCGCACATAGAAGGCTTATCAATAAACTGAAATCTTTGAGTTTGGATTTCAATATTGTTGAATGGATTAGACAATGGCTGAGTGACAGGCAACAGAGGGTTGTAGTCAATGGGGTATATTCGATGCAAGGTCGTGTAACTAGTGGGGTACCTCAGGGATCTGTTCTTGGACCCATTCTCTTTAATATTTTTATTAGCGATATTGCAGAAGGTCTTGTTGGCAAAGTATGTCTTTTTGCTGATGATACAAAGATTTGCAGCAGGGTTGATATTCATGGAGGGATAAGCCAAATGGCAAATGATTTAGCTAAACTAGAAAAATGGTCAGAGCAGTGGCAACTGACATTTAATGTGGACAAGTGCAAGATTATGCACCTTGGGCGTAAAAACCCAAAAGCAGAATATAGACTATTTGGTACAGTGCTAACCTCAACATCTGAGGAAAGTGATTTAGGAGTAATAATTTCAGAGGACTTGAAGGTAGGTAGGCAATGCAATAGAGCAGCAGGAAATGCTAGCAGAATGCTTGGTTGCATAGGGAGAGGTATTAGCAGTAGGAAGAGGGAAGTGCTCATGTACAGAGCACTGGTGAGACCTCACTTGGAGTATTGTACGCAGTACTGGAGACCTTATCTCCAGAAGGATATTGATACTTTGGAGAGAGTTCAGAGAAGGGCTACTAAACTGGTTCATGGGTTGAAGGATAAAACTTACCAGGAAAGGTTAAAGCATCTTAACATGTATAGCTTGGAGGAAAGACGTAACAGGGGGGATATGATAGAAACATTTAAATACATAAAGGGAATCAACACAGTAAAGGAAGAGAGTATATTTAAAAGAAGAAAAACTACCACAACTAGAGGACATAGTCTTAAATTAGAGGGGCAACGATTTAAAAGTAATATCAGGAAGTATTACTTTACTGAGAGGGTAGTGGATGTATGGAATAGCCTCCCAGCAGAAGTGGTAGAGGTAAACACAGTCAAGGATTTTAAGCATGCGTGGGATAGGCACAAGGCTATCCTAGCTATAAGACCGGGAACAGGGGACTAATAAAAGTACTCAAAAAAAAAAAAAAATTGGGCAGACTAGATGGACCGAATGGTTCTTATCTGCCGACACATTCTATGTTTCTATGTTTCTAAAATGTAACATTTGAGACATATATTTAACAATAGTGGTTATTATATCTTTAGAAATCAAACATGGACAAGTGTCTAAAATAATATATCTGCTTTAATGAAGCATCTTCAGCCAAGTGCATTCTGGGGCTTTCCATACTCCCACACCAGATGTTTGTTTCCAAGTATATTCTAACTGGTGCTAGAAATATGTGCCAGATTTACAATGAAATGCCAGCTGGGTTCTGTCTCACTTATTGGATATGGAAACTTGCCCACCGTCAGTGTTCTGCTTGGTCCCATCCGCACCGTCTGCAGAGCATGCTCTGCTGACCCCCTCGCAATCTATAAACAGATTTGGAAAATCCGGTATTGCTAGTGTAAGTACACCTAGCTCTGGAGATATAGCCTGGCTTAATCTATTGTTTATGGATTTTCTGCAGCAAGTCTTGTTACAAATCCCATGCAAGGATAACAGTGTTTCTTATCAGATGGAGACGACTTGTTATTTAGACATGGTAAGGATTTGCTGAATAGATTTAGGCCAGGGATAGGCCAAGTGTCGGCACAAGGTCACCAGTGTCTGCGGCAAGTAAAAAATTGGCTTGCGGTCAATGCTTAATTTATGGAGGCAATAGCGTAGCCGGTATTTTTTGGGAAGCTAGGGTGGCAACCATAACGTCAGTTCTGCCCCCTACCAACCTTGTCTATTTCCAGTTTACACCCATCAGCAATAGCATTATGACCACCTGCCTAATATTGTGTAGCTCCAATTTAGACAACAATACAGCGCTGACCGGTCGAGGCATGGACTCTGCTAGACCTCAGAAGGTGTGCTGGGTTAAATGGCATCAAGACGTTAGCAGCAGATTGTTTAAAGGGACATTCCAACATGTTTAACCCTTGATTCCTTGAAGGAAGCAATTAAACAAAACATGCCCCGGTCTTTGAAGTAAACCCGACGTGTATCTTAATAGATACACACGGGTTAACTATTTGCTGTGTCTCACCTGCAAGACACAGCGGTTCCTGCTTGTCGCACGCTGACAACGTCAGCTCGCTCTGCTTGCCCCCCTCTGACAGCCGAATGTGAGAGCCCCTTCGTTTTTGCATGGAGTCAGCAGTGGGGGTCTAGTTAAGGTCCCCCTGCTGATCTCATGCAAAGACGAAGGGCTGAGACGGTCACCGACCAGACGGCTGCCTGCTTCCTATGGCAGCTGTCGGTCAGAGGATAAACTGGTGGGTACTATCACAAGTAGCTGCCAGTTTATCCTCACACTGGGGACGACTACAATTTCACTTGTGCTTATATATTAGAAGCACAAGTGAAAAGTAATGTTTAGTGTTCCTTAAAGTCCTGTAAGTTGCGAGGTGGGGCCTCCATGGATTGGACTTGTTTGTCTAGCACATCCCACAGATGCTCGATTGGATGGAGATCTGGGGAATTTGGAGGCCAAGTCAACACCTTGAACTCGTTGTTGTGTTCCTCAAACCATTTCTGAACCATTTTTGCTTTGTGGCAGGGAGCATTATCCTGCTGAAAGAGGCCAATGCCATCAGGGAATAACGTTTCCATGAAAGGGTGTACATGGTCTGTAACAATGCTTAGGTAGGTGGTACGTGTCAAAGTAATATCCACATGAATGGCAGGACCCAAGGTTTCCCAGCAGAACATTACCCAAAGCATCACACTGCCTCAGTGTATATATATAATAATGTTATGGCTGATCGGTGTATATATATAATAATGTTATGGCTGATCGGTGTATATATATAATAATGTTATGGCTGATCGGTGTATATATATAATAATGTTATGGCTGATTTGTGTATATATATAATAATGTTATGGCTGATTGGTGTATATATATAATAATGTTATGGCTGATCGGTGTATATATATAATAATGTTATGGCTGATCGGTGTATATATATATAATAATGTTATGGCTGATCGGTGTATATATATAATAATGTTATGGCTGATTGGTGTATATATATAATAATGTTATGGCTGATCGGTGTATATATATAATAATGTTATGGCTGATCGGTGTATATATATAATAATGTTATGGCTGATCGGTGTATATATATAATAATGTTATGGATGATCGGTGTATATATATAATAATGTTATGGCTGATTTGTGTATATATATAATAATGTTATGGCTGATCGGTGTATATATATAATAATGTTATGGCTGATCGGTGTATATATATAATAATGTTATGGATGATCGGTGTATATATGTAATAATGTTATGGCTGATTTGTGTATATATATATAATAATGTTATGGCTGATCGGTGTATATATATAATAATGTTATGGCTGATCGGTGTATATATATCATAATGTTATGGCTGATCGGTGTATATATATAATAATGTTATGGCTGATCGGTGTATATATATATAATAATGTTATGGCTGATCGGTGTATATATATATAATAATGTTATGGCTGATTGGTGTGTATATATATATATATAATAATGTTATGGCTGATCGGTGTATATATATTACATAATGTTATGGCTGATTTGTGTATATATATAATAATGTTATGGCTGATTTGTGTATATATATAATAATGTTAGGGCTGATCGGTGTATATATATCATAATGTTATGGCTGATCGGTGTATATATATCATAATGTTATGGCTGATCGGTGTATATATATAATAATGTTATGAATGATCGGTGTATATATAAAATAATGTTATGGCTGATCGGTGTATATATATAATAATGTTATGGCTGATCGGTGTGTATATATATCATAATGTTATGGCTGATCGGTGTATATATATCATAATGTTATGGCTGATCGGTATACCTAGCCAGCATCTGCATGAACAGCTTCCAGGGTTTAAAGAGACTCTGTCACCTAACCATTGTTTATATTGTTACTGTAAAGAATAAAAAATGATACAAATATATTGTGCTAGCAGAATTGCAAGCCAATGCATAAATTAGAAGAAACACACTTTTTAAACGCTAACAAAACATATAGATCAGTTTTTTTTTTTGTTTTGTTTTCTGCATACACAGCACAAACAATATTTAGGTTAACAGTGTACATATGATAGAAGTGAGAGAAAAAAACATAGACAATATTCTTATTTATTTTGAAGTTATTAACTCCTTTGTGACGCATGGTGCTTGCTTCTGATGCAAGAACCAAAACGTCACGACATGTTCCTGGCCACCGATCACAAGGCAGCCAGTAACACTATGGCAGAGACCCGATCAGGGTTTTACAGACCGCGAGACCTCCGGATGTCACGTGCGGAAGTTCGGGCACGGTGCGATTTAGTGAAATGTAGCCGGTGTTCGCTTTGAGCATCAGCTACAGTGGCCTCATCTGATAGGTGGGATCCTGCTGCAAGTGCCTGCAGCGGGATCCGAGAACAGCTCATCGCGGGGGACCTGGGATGATCTGTTTAAAATATGACGTACTAGGCCGTCCTAACGTCTTTTAGGCACTGAAAATCAGAGCGGCATAGTAGGTCCTAACGTCACGAAGGGGTTAAATGGGCGGAGTAGAAAAAAGTGCCATATGCTTTTCACGCTTTACATAAACGAAAAAATATCATAGCAATAAGAAGACCAGTTCTATAAGTACCCTGTGCATTAGCAAACTGCATTCTTACCAGCATGGGAAATACAACTTTTGATCACCTGTACATGAAGTAGACCTAACACTACGGTCAATTTTATTTTCATTTAACCAAACTAAATTCACATGTAACTACCATAAGCTTTCAGTGTGGGGGTAGGCCCACCATAGAGCTACATTAGTCTCACCATACACCAGTGCATAGGAAAGGTCCACTTAATGGGAAATGCCAACCACAGGAAGTGACATCACAAAGCCTTGCTTCCTGTGTATCCATTTTAAGAATGTTGCCTCACTTGTGGTAATTTGTTACAGTACAACATATACAATGTATCCTTTAAAACAACGGGCCCAATAGCATGAGATTATCATTTTCCTTTGCTGAGTACATGTTCTCAATGTTCATATTTGTAAATGCTTTAATTTATGAGACCTTTACCCGCAGTGTTTTTAATTCATGTCATCATTACTGGCGCCGTTGCCAACGTAGGCCATGTTTCCAGGCCACGTAGGATTGATTCATTGGATTGTGTCTGTGTATATGGCGGTATCCTACATATTGCCGCGTTGTACTTTGCCTGTTCTTTCTGCACCGTGTTGGCAACTTCATAATTGTTAAACAACTTGACAATCCAGTCGGAAAATACTGGACAGCCCAAGCCCTACATTTTGTTTTTGAAGCAGCTCGTTACAGTGTATGCTTTGGATGGCATCGCTTAATGCTCTCTTCCAAATAGTTTTAATTGAATTGAGGTCAATGAGACTCCTGGTTCCAAACCTCCGGCTTGGCTGTTCATTCTGCTGACCCTTTGTTTCTTGATGCCTCATCCCTAGTGATTTTTATTCTCTCTGCCGGTTTTTCAATAAATGCAATAAGCACTGCACAGGACACGGCAGAGTAGATGAATGATACATGAGGATCAAGAAAAGCCAGTATGTCTGCTTAAAGGGGCAGCTCCTGCCAGCTTAGTTTCTATATGTATTACATGTGTTTAATATACGAGAAATGCACTTAATCTTACTTTAAAACAAATTGCAGTTCTCTTGTAAAAAATTTTAATGAAAATAATTGGCTCTGAAATTAAGTGATATTAGTGATAGGGAATACACAGGAGGTGGGCTAGCTTCCTATGTAGCAGTTTTAATGCTCCTCTCTGAGACAGTGTTGTCACTAGCCATTAATGTGAAATCAGCCTCCGTTGAACTCTGTTAAGTCAACTTATGGGAATGCAGGGGGTATGAAGCAAGCCAGCTTTGTGATGTAAGAGAAGAAGGAGGGGCTTGTTATAGTAACATCAGTAACTCGATAACATGTTTTATGCAGTGATAAGGAGATAGGAAAAAACTGATGAGACAGATCTATTCCTTATTCTTTGCTGTACATGATGCACTACTTATCTAAAAAAGACACTGCAAGTGGTACTGCACCTGTGCTCACTCACAGCCTTTCACTGTACTAGAGGAGGATCCAGGCCCCCTGTAGCACTGTGGAGGACCTGGATCCTAGTCTTATAATCAGACCTCTACATGAGGTCTGTTTAAAAGTCGAACATTTAATATTAGACGTGGGTGGAAGAAAAAACTCTGAAGATGCTATGGAAGACATTGTAAAGGAAGTGCCTGATGCTTGGACAAAATGTGTTGGTTTGTGGAGGACCTCTCTGGGCAAAATGTGTAGGAGTAGGACCTGAAAAGTAAATATATAAAACAGACTAAATTTATGAGAATTACACAGCATCCTCTCTCTCAAGGAGTGAACACAATTTTTAAAAACCTAACTCATTTTGACTAATAAATCATTTTTGTTCAAATTACATTTAATGGTGACTAATTTAAAGTGTTTATTGGTCTATATTTTAAAACTGGGTAATTTGTAGCAGTTCTAATAAAGTGTTCCCAATCGTACTCAAATTATCACAGCGTTCTGAAATTATATTCAATTCTTAACATGTATTATCATTATCATTAATTTTAATAAGAAATAATTGTGATGTTTCATCTTTATTAGATAAAGTGCTTACTTGTGATTTGTGTTATATTCTGAACTGATTCTAATAATTAAAGTGCATTCTTCTATGTTAATAATTTATTAACCTTACTTTGTTCACAGTGTACTGACACATCAGAGGTTTCTAAACAAAAATATTTTAAGTTATTCACAAGCATTAGTATTATGAATTTCTACAGTGTTTTAATGAAATAAAATAAATTGCTTCCTTGTAGTGTTTTAATAATTTTTAAATAAACATTTTATAAAAAAATGAATTCTTTATTTTTAAAATGTATTTCAAAGGGTCAAAATATGTAATATTCTTATGAATGTCTACAGAAATTCAATAATTTCTGATTAAAAGATTAATTTTGCAAAAATCTTTAGTAAAATCTTCTTAGTTTTTTTTGTGTGTCTTTCATATATAGTGTTTGCTTATAATATCTTCAAATATTTGAAAGTCAGGAATGTATAAATAAGATATATCCTAAAAATAATATATATATTATAATAATATACTATATATATATATATATATATATATATATATATATATATATATAGTCTGTATTCAGACCTCTTTGTATAATTGTACCACAACAAATATTGCATTCTCGACAAACATACTTATTTATTCTCATTTTAAAACTAACCCTAAACAAAACCCTAAAACTAACCTATCAGTCACTGTAACTGCTGCAATGAAACGGACAGTCGCGAGGAAGAGTACCACTCCGTGCCGTGCTAGAGCGAGAAGGGAAGATTGCTGGCATTATCAACACAAGGTCATCGTCTTGGGTACCAAAGTACAAATGTTCCTTTCAATGGTGTTTTATTGCTGCACATCGTTACAAAGTGTGTCCTGGAATACATGGTTCACTGCTGGAACTTTTTCATGTATAAAAAAATAAACACAACATATATATATATATAAAAAAGTAGAGTATACATAAAACATTCTAGCACTGTTCCTGTAAAGAACTGATGGAAAGCTTTTCGCGGCTATGCGTCACCTTTACAGCTTCTCCGGAGATCTTACCAAGTCAATAACTTCTTGGTTCTAGAAGTGTTTTGTTTTTTGTGCATCTTTTCTTACAGCCAGTATTTATATATGCTATCTCTATTATGTAGAGGGGCTTAAGGTGAGTGCGGGATAGAGTTACTGGCATTATCTTTCGGTGCATTTAATTCTGGCACAAGAATGTACCCAGTGATAATCTCCTAAAGAGCTCGCACAGCTAAGTCTACCTTCTGCATAAGCCGGAGGTACAATATTATGCAGTATACGCTATAGAGTAAAATGTCCCTATTTCTCGATCTACACTGCGCCCAATACAATAGCATGATGCCCAGATGCCCAACTGTTGAATAACTACACCCCCCATAATGCCCCCAACTCTCTTAAAGAATTGCAAAGGCTCACGGTCGCCTGTAGTTCAGAAATAGCTAGAGGGCCAGAGTTGGATATATTTTAGTGAACCAAGTCAGGTAGTAAAGTAAGAGGCCTGAGGAATAAACTCAGAGCGTGCACATAAAGTAAAATAATGTTCTGTGGCAGATTATCATGGGAGAGGTAATGGATTAGACAGAGAAGGAAGAACAGCAGTCATTTAACATTTCCAGAGATACCCTTCTACATTGGGAATTTTCCATATGAAATATGATATTATCTCTCCGAGTGCTCTACCTCCAAAGCTATTTTACTTTGCTCGCTTAATGCAGACCGCCAGGCAACATTACATAGAAAAAGGATCTTGGACGTAATTACGGCTGTGTTTAATCATTGAAAAATGAATCGGCATCAGGTTGTGACGGGGAAGGGGGTTCTAGAAGAGAGGTGTTTAGAAAGGTACTTCAGCACCTAAAAAAATGATCTGTACGTTTTGATGGCCGAAGAGAAAAATGTACTTTAAATGTCTTTTGTTTATGACGTCACAGTGTGGCACCATATGCAAATCACCTAGAATATCGGAACGAGAGTGATTTGCGTTTAGGGCCATGAGGGAAGGTCAGATGAGTTAACCCAAGGCTTTGCTATTTCGGCATATTGTGTTTTTACAAAAAACCTCTACCGTGATCTCCATGATCTCATGTTCTCATTACAAATACTTCTACATCATTCATAATTTTTTCCTACAGTACGACAATAATGCACTTTAATCGTCTCAGGCATGTCAGGTTTTCCGCTATGCTTCGTGCCAGACATTTGGAATTAAAATACTTGTATATCATTTCGTTCAAAGTGCGACGGGTCGTTAGTCAAACGCTTTCAACTCTCAAAAGCATAATTAAAAAAAGAAATTAAGAAGGGGAAAAAAACCCCACCGATTCTTTGATCTTCCTTTTACATAATGACGTTTTTATAATTAGAAATCAATGCAGAAGTCACAGAAATGTAATGGTATTTATCAGGCATTAGCATCAAACTCACACCTCATAGCATAGTCATACTCTAAATATATAACATTCAATATATTATTCTGTAACCCTGACCTACATAATTACAGCAAACCAGGTGAAGAATTCTTCAACACACAGGAAATAGCTACAAATATAAATACTTTACATATTACAAGTCACATAGTAGGAGGATAGAGCAAATCTACTGATGGAAAGGAGTATTCAAAACGCGTTGGGAATCAGATGGGAAAAGCAGGGGGAAGATATTAACAGAACACGCACTGTCTGTGCCCAAGGCATTTAATGGAGATTAATGATCATCACACATGACTGTAGGTTTGATCACAAATCCCTATTCGATCATCAAGGAATCATTACACATTCCAAGTTAGTGTGACATTTTTTTAATCAATAAGATGAATCTGAGTACCAAATGGTTTCTTATGAACCTTACTTTCTAGAGTATAATTTCCCAAAGCGGCTATAGAAGATATCAGACAATATTTATTTGAGGGGGCAATGAAAAATCAAGGCAGACAGTTGCAATGAGAAAATGCACAGTTATAATTATTATATGTGTGGTTTCTCTAAATTATTACATAGCCCTACTGTGTCCATCAATCAAGGGATAGAGACAGAGAGCTAGCTATAGACAGAGAGCTAGCAAGAGACAAAGCGCTAGCTAGAGACAGAGAGCTAGCAAGAGACAAAGAGCTAGCAAGAGACAGAGAGCTAGCAAGAGACAAAGCGCTAGCTAGAGACAGAGAGCTAGCAAGAGACAAAGCGCTAGCTAGAGACAGAGAGCTAGCAAGAGACAAAGCGCTAGCTAGAGACAGAGAGCTAGCAAGAGACAAAGCGCTAGCTAGAGACAGAGAGCTAGCAAGAGACAAAGAGCTAGCAAGAGAAAGAGAGCAAGATACAGACAGAGAGCTAGCTAGAGACAGAGAGCTAGGTAGAGACAGAGAGCTAGCTAGAGACAGAGAGCTAGCTACAGACAGAGAGCTAGCTAGAGACAGAGAGCTAGGTAGAGACAGAGAGCTAGCTAGAGACAGAGAGCTAACTACAGACAGAGAGCTAGCTAGAGACAGAGAGCTAGCTAGAGACAGAGAGCTAGCTAGAGACAGAGAGCTAGCTAGAGACAGAGAGCTAGCTAGAGACAGAGAGCTAGCTAGAGACAGAGAGCTAGCTAGAGACAGAGAGCTAGCTAGAGACAGAGAGCTAGCTACAGACAGAGAGCTAGCTAGAGACAGAGAGCTAGCTACAGACAGAGAGCTAGCTACAGACAGAGAGCTAGCTAGACACAGAGAGCTAGGTAGAGACAGAGAGCTAGCTACAGACAGAGAGCTAGCTAGAGACAAAGCGCTAGACAGAGACAAAGAGCTAGCTACAGACAGAGAGCTAGCTAGAAACAAAGAGCTAGCTAGAGACAGAGAGCTAGCTACAGACAGAGAGCTAGCTAGAGACAAAGCGCTAGATAGAGACAAAGAGCTAGCTAGAAACAGAGATTGAGCTACAGACAGAGCTAGCAAGAGACAGAGAGCGAGCTACAGACAGAGAGCTAGCTAGAGACAGAGAGCTAGCTATAGACAGAGAGCGAGCTACAGGCAGAGTGCTAGCTAGAGACAGTGAGCTAGGTAGAGACAGAGAGCTAGCTATAGACAGAGAGCGAGCTACAGACAGAGAGCTAGCTAGAGACAGAGAGCTAGCTATAGACAGAGAGCTAGCTAGAGACAAAGCGCTAGACAGAGACAAAGAACTAGCTAGAGACAGAGAGCGAGCTAGAGACAGAGAGCTAGCTAGAGACAGAGAGCTAGCTAGAGACAAAGCGATAGATAGAGACAAAGAGCTAGCTAGAGACAGAGAGCTAGCAAGAGACAAAGCGCTAGCTAGAGACAGAGAGCTAGCAAGAGACAAAGCGCTAGCTAGAGACAGAGAGCTAGCAAGAGACAAAGCGCTAGCTAGAGACAGAGAGCTAGCAAGAGACAAAGAGCTAGCAAGAGAAAGAGAGCGAGATACAGACAGAGAGCTAGCTAGAGACAGAGAGCTAGCTACAGACAGAGAGCTAGCTAGAGACAGAGAGCTAGGTAGAGACAGAGAGCTAGCTAGAGACAGAGAGCTAACTACAGACAGAGAGCTAGCTAGAGACAGAGAGCTAGCTAGAGACAGAGAGCTAGCTAGAGACAGAGAGCTAGCTACAGACAGAGAGCTAGCTACAGACAGAGAGCTAGCTAGAGACAGAGAGCTAGCTACAGACAGAGAGCTAGCTAGAGACAGAGAGCTAGCTACAGACAGAGAGCTAGCTACAGACAGAGAGCTAGCTAGACACAGAGAGCTAGGTAGAGACAGAGAGCTAGCTACAGACAGAGAGCTAGCTAGAGACAAAGCGCTAGACAGAGACAAAGAACTAGCTAGTGACAGAGAGCTAGCTAGAAACAAAGAGCTAGCTAGAGACAGAGAGCTAGCTACAGACAGAGAGCTAGCTAGAGACAAAACGCTAGATAGAGACAAAGAGCTAGCTAGAAACAGAGATTGAGCTACAGACAGAGCTAGCAAGAGACAGAGAGCGAGCTACAGACAGAGAGCTAGCTAGAGACAGAGAGCTAGCTATAGACAGAGAGCGAGCTACAGGCAGAGTGCTAGCTAGAGACAGTGAGCTAGGTAGAGACAGAGAGCTAGCTATAGACAGAGAGCGAGCTACAGACAGAGAGCTAGCTAGAGACAGAGGGCTAGCTATAGACAGAGAGCTAGCTAGAGATAAAGCTCTAGACAGAGACAAAGAACTAGCTAGAGACAGAGAGCGAGCTAGAGACAGAGAGCTAGCTAGAGACAGAGAGCTAGCTAGAGACAAAGCGCTAGATAGAGACAAAGAGCTAGCTAGAGACAGAGAGCTAGCTACAGACAGATGGCTAGCTAGAGACAGAGCTAGCAAGAGACAGAGAGCTATCTAGAGGAGGCAAAGATAGCACGATAGCACGAGATATAGAGATAACTAAACAGAGCACTAAAGATAGAGATAGCACTAGAGACAGAGAGATAGCTAGACAGAGCACTAGAGACAGAGAGATAACTAGACAGAGCACTAGAGACAGAGAGATACCTAGACAGAGCACTAGAGACAGAGAGATAACTAGACAGAGCACTAGAGACAGAGAGATAACTAGACAGAGCACTAGAGACAGAGAGATAACTAGATTTAGTGCTAGAGACGGAGAGATATCTAGATATAGCGCTAGAGACAGAGAGATACCTAGACAGAGCACTAGAGACAGAGAGATAGCTAGACAGAGCACTAGAGACAGAGAGATAACTAGACAGAGCACTAGAGACAGAGAGATACCTAGACAGAGCACTAGAGACAGAGAGAGAACTAGACAGAGCACTAGAGACAGAGAGATAACTAGACAGAGCACTAGAGACAGAGAGATAACTAGACAGAGCACTAGAGACAGAGAGAACTAGACAGAGCACTAGAGACAGAGATAACTAGTCAGAGCACTAGAGACAGAGAGATAATTAGACAGAGCACTAGCGACAGAGAGATACCTAGACAAAACACTAGTGACAGAGAGATAACTAGTCAGAGCACTAAAAACAGAGAGGTAACTAGACAGAGCACAAGCTATAGAGAGCTAGCTATAGACAGAGAGCTAGCAAGAGACAAAGCGCTAGCTAGAGACAGAGAGCTAGCAAGAGACAAAGAGCTAGCAAGAGACAGAGAGCTAGCAAGAGACAAAGCGCTAGCTAGAGACAGAGAGCTAGCAAGAGACAAAGAGCTAGCAAGAGACAGAGAGCTAGCAAGAGACAAAGCGCTAGCTAGAGACAGAGAGCTAGCAAGAGACAAAGCGCTAGCTAGAGACAGAGAGCTAGCAAGAGACAAAGCGCTAGCTAGAGACAGAGAGCTAGCAAGAGACAAAGCGCTAGCTAGAGACAGAGAGCTAGCAAGAGACAAAGAGCTAGCAAGAGAAAGAGAGCGAGATACAGACAGAGAGCTAGCTAGAGACAGAGAGCTAGGTAGAGACAGAGAGCTAGCTAGAGACAGAGAGCTAGCTACAGACAGAGAGCTAGCTAGAGACAGAGAGCTAGGTAGAGACAGAGAGCTAGCTAGAGACAGAGAGCTAACTACAGACAGAGAGCTAGCTAGAGACAGAGAGCTAGCTAGAGACAGAGAGCTAGCTACAGACAGAGAGCTAGCTACAGACAGAGAGCTAGCTAGAGACAGAGAGCTAGCTAGAGACAGAGAGCTAGCTAGAGACAGAGAGCTAGCTACAGACAGAGAGCTAGCTAGAGACAGAGAGCTAGCTACAGACAGAGAGCTAGCTACAGACAGAGAGCTAGCTAGACACAGAGAGCTAGCTAGACACAGAGAGCTAGGTAGAGACAGAGAGCTAGCTACAGACAGAGAGCTAGCTAGAGACAAAGCGCTAGACAGAGACAAAGAGCTAGCTACAGACAGAGAGCTAGCTAGAAACAAAGAGCTAGCTAGAGACAGAGAGCTAGCTACAGACAGAGAGCTAGCTAGAGACAAAGCGCTAGATAGAGACAAAGAGCTAGCTAGAAACAGAGATTGAGCTACAGACAGAGCTAGCAAGAGACAGAGAGCGAGCTACAGACAGAGAGCTAGCTAGAGACAGAGAGCTAGCTATAGACAGAGAGCGAGCTACAGGCAGAGTGCTAGCTAGAGACAGTGAGCTAGGTAGAGACAGAGAGCTAGCTATAGACAGAGAGCGAGCTACAGACAGAGAGCTAGCTAGAGACAGAGAGCTAGCTATAGACAGAGAGCTAGCTAGAGACAAAGCGCTAGACAGAGACAAAGAACTAGCTAGAGACAGAGAGCGAGCTAGAGACAGAGAGCTAGCTAGAGACAGAGAGCTAGCTAGAGACAGAGAGCTAGCTAGAGACAAAGCGCTAGATAGAGACAAAGAGCTAGCTAGAGACAGAGAGCTAGCAAGAGACAAAGCGCTAGCTAGAGACAGAGAGCTAGCAAGAGACAAAGCGCTAGCTAGAGACAGAGAGCTAGCAAGAGACAAAGCGCTAGCTAGAGACAGAGAGCTAGCAAGAGACAAAGAGCTAGCAAGAGAAAGAGAGCGAGATACAGACAGAGAGCTAGCTAGAGACAGAGAGCTAGCTACAGACAGAGAGCTAGCTAGAGACAGAGAGCTAGGTAGAGACAGAGAGCTAGCTAGAGACAGAGAGCTAACTACAGACAGAGAGCTAGCTAGAGACAGAGAGCTAGCTAGAGACAGAGAGCTAGCTAGAGACAGAGAGCTAGCTACAGACAGAGAGCTAGCTACAGACAGAGAGCTAGCTAGAGACAGAGAGCTAGCTAGAGACAGAGAGCTAGCTAGAGACAGAGAGCTAGCTACAGACAGAGAGCTAGCTACAGACAGAGAGCTAGCTAGACACAGAGAGCTAGGTAGAGACAGAGAGCTAGCTACAGACAGAGAGCTAGCTAGAGACAAAGCGCTAGACAGAGACAAAGAACTAGCTAGTGACAGAGAGCTAGCTAGAAACAAAGAGCTAGCTAGAGACAGAGAGCTAGCTACAGACAGAGAGCTAGCTAGAGACAAAACGCTAGATAGAGACAAAGAGCTAGCTAGAAACAGAGATTGAGCTACAGACAGAGCTAGCAAGAGACAGAGAGCGAGCTACAGACAGAGAGCTAGCTAGAGACAGAGAGCTAGCTATAGACAGAGAGCGAGCTACAGGCAGAGTGCTAGCTAGAGACAGTGAGCTAGGTAGAGACAGAGAGCTAGCTATAGACAGAGAGCGAGCTACAGACAGAGAGCTAGCTAGAGACAGAGGGCTAGCTATAGACAGAGAGCTAGCTAGAGACAAAGCGCTAGACAGAGACAGAGAGCTAGCTAGAGACAGAGAGCGAGCTAGAGACAGAGAGCTAGCTAGAGACAGAGAGCTAGCTAGAGACAAAGCGCTAGATAGAGACAAAGAGCTAGCTAGAGACAGAGAGCTAGCTACAGACAGATGGCTAGCTAGAGACAGAGCTAGCAAGAGACAGAGAGCTATCTAGAGGAGGCAAAGATAGCACGATAGCACGAGATATAGAGATAACTAAACAGAGCACTAAAGATAGAGATAGCACTAGAGACAGAGAGATAGCTAGACAGAGCACTAGAGACAGAGAGATAACTAGACAGAGCACTAGAGACAGAGAGATACCTAGACAGAGCACTAGAGACAGAGAGATAACTAGACAGAGCACTAGAGACAGAGAGATAACTAGACAGAGCACTAGAGACAGAGAGATAACTAGATTTAGTGCTAGAGACGGAGAGATATCTAGATATAGCGCTAGAGACAGAGAGATACCTAGACAGAGCACTAGAGACAGAGAGATAGCTAGACAGAGCACTAGAGACAGAGAGATAACTAGACAGAGCACTAGAGACAGAGAGATACCTAGACAGAGCACTAGAGACAGAGAGAGAACTAGACAGAGCACTAGAGACAGAGAGATAACTAGACAGAGCACTAGAGACAGAGAGATAACTAGACAGAGCACTAGAGACAGAGAGAACTAGACAGAGCACTAGAGACAGAGATAACTAGTCAGAGCACTAGAGACAGAGAGATAATTAGACAGAGCACTAGCGACAGAGAGATACCTAGACAGAACACTAGTGACAGAGAGATAACTAGTCAGAGCACTAAAAACAGAGAGGTAACTAGACAGAGCACAAGAGATAGAGAGATAACTAGTCAGAGCACTAGAGACAGAGAGATACCTAGACAGAGCACTAGAGACAGAGAGATAACTAGTCAGAGCTCTAGAGACAGAGAGATAACTAGTCAGAGCACTAGAGACAGAAGGATAACTAGACAGAGCATTAGAGACAGAGAGATAACTAGTCAGAGCACTAGATACAGAGAGATAACTAGATATAACGCTAGAGACAGAGAGATAACTAGTCAGAGCACTAGAGACAGAGAGATAACTAGATATAGCGCTAGAGACAGAGAGATACCTAGACAGAGCGCTAGAGACAGAGAGATAACTAGACAGAGCATTAGAGACAGAGAGATAACTAGTCAGAG
This sequence comes from Pelodytes ibericus, assembly GCA_036172795.1. Lineage (NCBI taxonomy): Eukaryota > Metazoa > Chordata > Amphibia > Anura > Pelodytidae > Pelodytes > Pelodytes ibericus. The sequence continues at coordinate 15,662,369 of CM069862.1, forward strand.
CACTAGAGACAGAGAGATAACTAGACAGAGCACTAGTGACAGAGAGATAACTAGTCAGAGCTTTAGAGACAGAGAGATACCTAGACAGAGCACTAGAGACAGAGAGATACCTAGACAGAACACTAGTGACAGAGAGATAACTAGTCAGAGCACTAGAGACAGAGAGATAACTAGACAGAGCACTAGAGACAGAGAGATAACTAGTCAGAGCACAAGAGACAGAGAGATAACTAGATATAGCGCTAGAGACAGAGAGATAACTAGTCAGAGCACTAGAGACAGAGAGATAACTAGATATAGCGCTAGAGACAGAGAGATACCTAGACAGAGCACTAGAGACAGAGAGATACCTAGACAGAGTACTAGAGACAGAGAGATAACTAGATATTGTGCTAGAGACAGAGAGATAACTAGTCAGAGCACTAGAGACAGAGAGATAACTAGATATAGCGCTAGAGACAGAGAAATAACTAGTCAGAGCACCAGAGACAGAGAGATAACTAGATATAGTGCTAGAGACAGAGAGATAACTAGATATAGCGCTAGAGACAGTGAGATAACTAGATATAGCGCTAGAGACAGAGAGATACCTAGAGACAGAGAGATAACTAGTCAGAGCACTAGAGACAGAGAGATAGCTAGATATAGTGCTAGAGACAGAGAGATACCTAGACAGAGTAATAGAGACAGAGAGATACCTAGACAGAGTAATAGAGACAGAGAGATAACTAGATATAGTGCTAGAGACAGAGAGATAACTAGTCAGAGCACTAGAGACAGAGAGATAACTAGATATAGCGCTAGAGACAGAGAGATAGCTAGATATAGGGCTAGAGACAGAGAGATAACTAGACAGAGCACTAGAGACAGAGAGATAACTAGATATAGTGCTAGAGACAGCGAGATAACTAGTCAGAGCACTAGAGACAGAGAGATACCTAGACAGAGTACTAGAGACAGAGAGATACCTAGACAGAGTACTAGAGACAGAGAGATACCTAGACAGAGTACTAGAGACAGAGAGATAACTAGTCAGAGCACTAGAGACAGAGAGATAACTAGATATAGTGCTAGAGACAGAGAGATAACTAGATATTGTGCTAGAGACAGAGAGATACCTAGACAGAACACTAGTGACAGAGAGATACCTAGACAGAGTACTAGAGACAGAGAGATACCTAGACAGAACACTAGTGACAGAGAGATAACTAGTCAGAGTACTAGAGACAGAGAGATACCTAGACAGAGTACTAGAGACAGAGAGATACCTAGACAGAGTACTAGAGACAGAGAGATAACTAGTCAGAGCACTAGAGACAGAAGGATAACTAGACAGAGCATTAGAGACAGAGAGATAACTAGATATAGCGCTAGAGACAGAGAGATAGCTAGATATAGTGCTAGAGACAGAGAGATAACTAGACAGAGCACTAGAGACAGAGAGATAACTAGATATAGTGCTAGAGACAGAGAGATAACTAGTCAGAGCACTAGAGACAGAGAGATAACTAGACAGAGCAATAGAGACAGAGAGAGAACTAGTCAGAGCACTAGAGACAGACAGATAACTAGATATAGTGCTAGAGACAGAGAGATAACTAGATATTGTGCTAGAGACAGAGAGATACCTAGACAGAACACTAGTGACAGAGAGATAACTAGTCAGAGTACTAGAGAGAGAGAGATAACTAGTCAGAGCACTAGAGACAGAGAGATACCTAGACAGAGCACTAGAGACAGAGAGATAACTAGTCAGAGCTCTAGAGACAGAGAGATAACTAGTCAGAGCACTAGAGACAGAAGGATAACTAGACAGAGCATTAGAGACAGAGAGATAACTAGTCAGAGCACTAGATACAGAGAGATAACTAGATATAACGCTAGAGACAGAGAGATAACTAGTCAGAGCACTAGAGACAGAGAGATAACTAGATATAGCGCTAGAGACAGAGAGATACCTAGACAGAGCGCTAGAGACAGAGAGATAACTAGACAGAGCATTAGAGACAGAGAGATAACTAGTCAGAGCACTAGAGACAGAGAGATAACTAGACAGAGCACTAGTGACAGAGAGATAACTAGTCAGAGCTTTAGAGACAGAGAGATACCTAGACAGAGCACTAGAGACAGAGAGATAACTAGTCAGAGCACTAGAGACAGAGAGATAACTAGACAGAGCACTAGAGACAGAGAGATAACTAGTCAGAGCACAAGAGACAGAGAGATAACTAGATATAGCGCTAGAAACAGAGAGATAACTAGTCAGAGCACTAGAGACAGAGAGATAACTAGATATAGCGCTAGAGACAGAGAGATACCTAGACAGAGCACTAGAGACAGAGAGATACCTAGACAGAGTACTAGAGACAGAGAGATACCTAGACAGAGTACTAGAGACAGAGAGATAACTAGTCAGAGCACTAGAGACAGAGAGATAACTAGATATAGTGCTAGAGACAGAGAGATAACTAGATATTGTGCTAGAGACAGAGAGATACCTAGACAGAACACTAGTGACAGAGAGATACCTAGACAGAGTACTAGAGACAGAGAGATACCTAGACAGAACACTAGTGACAGAGAGATAACTAGTCAGAGTACTAGAGACAGAGAGATACCTAGACAGAGTACTAGAGACAGAGAGATACCTAGACAGAGTACTAGAGACAGAGAGATAACTAGTCAGATCACTAGAGACAGAAGGATAACTAGACAGAGCATTAGAGACAGAGAGATAACTAGATATAGCGCTAGAGACAGAGAGATAGCTAGATATAGTGCTAGAGACAGAGAGATAACTAGACAGAGCACTAGAGACAGAGAGATAACTAGATATAGTGCTAGAGACAGAGAGATAACTAGTCAGAGCACTAGAGACAGAGAGATAACTAGACAGAGCACTAGAGACAGAGAGAGAACTAGTCAGAGCACTAGAGACAGACAGATAACTAGATATAGCGCTAGAGACAGAGAGATAACTAGATATTGTGCTAGAGACAGAGAGATACCTAGACAGAACACTAGTGACAGAGAGATAACTAGTCAGAGTACTAGAGAGAGAGAGATAACTAGTCAGAGCACTAGAGACAGAGAGATACCTAGACAGAGCACTAGAGACAGAGAGATAACTAGTCAGAGCTCTAGAGACAGAGAGATAACTAGTCAGAGCACTAGATACAGAGAGATAACTAGATATAACGCTAGAGACAGAGAGATAACTAGTCAGAGCACTAGAGACAGAGAGATAACTAGATATAGCGCTAGAGACAGAGAGATACATAGACAGAGCGCTAGAGACAGAGAGATAACTAGACAGAGCATTAGAGACAGAGAGATAACTAGTCAGAGCACTAGAGACAGAGAGATAACTAGACAGAGCACTAGTGACAGAGAGATAACTAGTCAGAGCTTTAGAGACAGAGAGATACCTAGACAGAGCACTAGAGACAGAGAGATACCTAGACAGAACACTAGTGACAGAGAGATAACTAGTCAGAGCACTAGAGACAGAGAGATAACTAGACAGAGCACTAGAGACAGAGAGATAACTAGTCAGAGCACAAGAGACAGAGAGATAACTAGATATAGCGCTAGAAACAGAGAGATAACTAGTCAGAGCACTAGAGACAGAGAGATAACTAGATATAGCGCTAGAGACAGAGAGATACCTAGACAGAGCACTAGAGACAGAGAGATACCTAGACAGAGTACTAGAGACAGAGATAACTAGATATTGTGCTAGAGACAGAGAGATAACTAGTCAGAGCACTAGAGACAGAGAGATAACTAGATATAGCGCTAGAGACAGAGAAATAACTAGTCAGAGCACTAGAGACAGAGAGATAACTAGATATAATGCTAGAGACAGAGAGATAACTAGATATAGCGCTAGAGACAGAGAGATACCTAGAGACAGAGAAATAACTAGTCAGAGCACTAGAGACAGAGAGATAACTAGTCAGATCACTAGAGACAGAAGGATAACTAGACAGAGCATTAGAGACAGAGAGATAACTAGATATAGCGCTAGAGACAGAGAGATAGCTAGATATAGTGCTAGAGACAGAGAGATAACTAGACAGAGCACTAGAGACAGAGAGATAACTAGATATAGTGCTAGAGACAGAGAGATAACTAGTCAGAGCACTAGAGACAGAGAGATAACTAGACAGAGCACTAGAGACAGAGAGAGAACTAGTCAGAGCACTAGAGACAGACAGATAACTAGATATAGCGCTAGAGACAGAGAGATAACTAGATATTGTGCTAGAGACAGAGAGATACCTAGACAGAACACTAGTGACAGAGAGATAACTAGTCAGAGTACTAGAGAGAGAGAGATAACTAGTCAGAGCACTAGAGACAGAGAGATACCTAGACAGAGCACTAGAGACAGAGAGATAACTAGTCAGAGCTCTAGAGACAGAGAGATAACTAGTCAGAGCACTAGAGACAGAAGGATAACTAGTCAGAGCATTAGAGACAGAGAGATAACTAGTCAGAGCACTAGATACAGAGAGATAACTAGATATAACGCTAGAGACAGAGAGATAACTAGTCAGAGCACTAGAGACAGAGAGATAACTAGATATAGCGCTAGAGACAGAGAGATACCTAGACAGAGCGCTAGAGACAGAGAGATAACTAGACAGAGCATTAGAGACAGAGAGATAACTAGTCAGAGCACTAGAGACAGAGAGATAACTAGACAGAGCACTAGTGACAGAGAGATAACTAGTCAGAGCTTTAGAGACAGAGAGATACCTAGACAGAGCACTAGAGACAGAGAGATACCTAGACAGAACACTAGTGACAGAGAGATAACTAGTCAGAGCACTAGAGACAGAGAGATAACTAGACAGAGCACTAGAGACAGAGAGATAACTAGTCAGAGCACAAGAGACAGAGAGATAACTAGATATAGCGCTAGAAACAGAGAGATAACTAGTCAGAGCACTAGAGACAGAGAGATAACTAGATATAGCGCTAGAGACAGAGAGATACCTAGACAGAGCACTAGAGACAGAGAGATACCTAGACAGAGTACTAGAGACAGAGATAACTAGATATTGTGCTAGAGACAGAGAGATAACTAGTCAGAGCACTAGAGACAGAGAGATAACTAGATATAGCGCTAGAGACAGAGAAATAACTAGTCAGAGCACTAGAGACAGAGAGATAACTAGATATAGTGCTAGAGACAGAGAGATAACTAGATATAGCGCTAGAGACAGAGAGATACCTAGAGACAGAGAAATAACTAGTCAGAGCACTAGAGACAGAGAGATAACTAGTCAGATCACTAGAGACAGAAGGATAACTAGACAGAGCATTAGAGACAGAGAGATAACTAGATATAGCGCTAGAGACAGAGAGATAGCTAGATATAGTGCTAGAGACAGAGAGATAACTAGACAGAGCACTAGAGACAGAGAGATAACTAGATATAGTGCTAGAGACAGAGAGATAACTAGTCAGAGCACTAGAGACAGAGAGATAACTAGACAGAGCACTAGAGACAGAGAGAGAACTAGTCAGAGCACTAGAGACAGACAGATAACTAGATATAGCGCTAGAGACAGAGAGATAACTAGATATTGTGCTAGAGACAGAGAGATACCTAGACAGAACACTAGTGACAGAGAGATAACTAGTCAGAGTACTAGAGAGAGAGAGATAACTAGTCAGAGCACTAGAGACAGAGAGATACCTAGACAGAGCACTAGAGACAGAGAGATAACTAGTCAGAGCTCTAGAGACAGAGAGATAACTAGTCAGAGCACTAGAGACAGAAGGATAACTAGTCAGAGCATTAGAGACAGAGAGATAACTAGTCAGAGCACTAGATACAGAGAGATAACTAGATATAACGCTAGAGACAGAGAGATAACTAGTCAGAGCACTAGAGACAGAGAGATAACTAGATATAGCGCTAGAGACAGAGAGATACCTAGACAGAGCGCTAGAGACAGAGAGATAACTAGACAGAGCATTAGAGACAGAGAGATAACTAGTCAGAGCACTAGAGACAGAGAGATAACTAGACAGAGCACTAGTGACAGAGAGATAACTAGTCAGAGCTTTAGAGACAGAGAGATACCTAGACAGAGCACTAGAGACAGAGAGATACCTAGACAGAACACTAGTGACAGAGAGATAACTAGTCAGAGCACTAGAGACAGAGAGATAACTAGACAGAGCACTAGAGACAGAGAGATAACTAGTCAGAGCACAAGAGACAGAGAGATAACTAGATATAGCGCTAGAAACAGAGAGATAACTAGTCAGAGCACTAGAGACAGAGAGATAACTAGATATAGCGCTAGAGACAGAGAGATACCTAGACAGAGCACTAGAGACAGAGAGATACCTAGACAGAGTACTAGAGACAGAGATAACTAGATATTGTGCTAGAGACAGAGAGATAACTAGTCAGAGCACTAGAGACAGAGAGATAACTAGATATAGCGCTAGAGACAGAGAAATAACTAGTCAGAGCACTAGAGACAGAGAGATAACTAGATATAGTGCTAGAGACAGAGAGATAACTAGATATAGCGCTAGAGACAGAGAGATACCTAGAGACAGAGAAATAACTAGTCAGAGCACTAGAGACAGAGAGATACCTAGAGAGAGCGCTAGAGACAGAGAGATACCTAGAGACAGAGAGATAACTAGTCAGAGCACTAGAGACAGAGAGATAACTACTCAGAGCACTAGAGACAGAGAGATAACTAGATATAGTCCTAGAGACAGAGAGATAACTAGTCAGAGCGCTAGAGACAGAGAGATAACTAGATATAGTGCTAGAGACAGAGAGATAGCTAGATATAGTGCTAGAGACAGAGAGATATTTCTTTCTTTTATATTTATCTTCCTTATACCCAGATGACTTCATGCTTCTCACACGCAGCTTACATTACCTGGGAGAATAACATCCTATAATCACTTCCATTTCTATGATGCTGAACTTGCTCTGCTGTATAAAGTCTGACATTTCCATTTAACTACTCATAATCGGTTTTCAATCTCCCTCCCAGATATAACAGACATGGCAATAACCAAAGGTCACCTTCATCTTGCACGCTGATATTAAATGACTCCTCCCATCTTCTCTTAAAGAGACAGTAAATTATAATTATTTTTTATTTTGCTTCATTAAAAGAGCAAAACTTCTGAAAAAGAGGCACAAGCAAAAAAAACAAGATAAAATGCATGCCATTTTATTCTTTCACCGGCAGCTGCCATGCTTGACTGTGACAGGCAGGCTGATCTGGTCACCGACTGTATCTCTATGCTAGTGCAGTGACACCCTCTGGACTTTAGGGGATTATAGGAAACTGAGAAGGGAATTTCAATCTTAAGACTAAAGTAGCCAAGCAGGAAAAATGATTCCATTAAGCCAAGTTCATCAATAGAACCCTCCTGGACTTTAACTAGATCAGCTGTGAGGCAGAGTGTAAAGACAAACACACTCGGCTCTGCCTCTCAGCTGATCTAGCTAAGGTCCCGTAGAGCTCTAGGGCACTAGAGACACAGGGGGTCATGTACTAAACAAGTGCAGTGGGGGAAAAAGTAGGTAAAACATGAGTAAGGAGCAATGTGCGACTATTTGTAACATTCTGCGCTCGTTTTCCCTGATTTGCGCCTCCTCTGTTTATTTTTAAATATTTCTTTTTAGCGAGCGCTATCAAAAGAGGCAGAAAAAATATTCGCAAAACTGCCTATTTTTATTCACACTTTGCTACTATGCAGTGCTGTATTTACCCGCGAGGCATCCTAGGCGGATGCCTATGGTGGCAAATTTTGGGGGGCCCCCCAGCACTGGAAGAAAAAAAAATTAAAAAAAAAAAAATTAAAAAAAAAAATCTGGCCCTTTAAAAAAAAACAAAAAACCCCACCGCGCTTGCAGGCAGAGACGGAGGTGAGAGGGGATCGCAAGATCCCCCCTCACCAACGCTCTGCCTGCCAGGCTGCACGGGGAGCCGAACAGGCAGCACAGAGAAACCTCCGTGCTGCCTGTTCGGCTCCCCGTGCAGTGTGCCGACACGGAAGTGCCGACAGTCACGTGACGGGCGCGCTGACGTCATACGCGCGCCCGGTCACGTGACCTGTCGGCACAATCGCCGGGAATCCGAACAGGCAGCATGGAGGGACCATGCTGCCTGCCTGCCAGGGAAAGGTAAGTGCTGATGGGATGTGTGTGTGTGTGTGTGTGTGATGGGAGTCAGAGTGTGATGGGAGACAGTGTGTGTGACTGAGTGTGATGGGAGTCAGAGTGTGTGTGATTGGAGACAGTGTGTGTGAATGAGTGTGATGGGAGTCAGAGTGTGTGTGATTGGAGACAGTGTGTGTGACTGAGTGTGATGGAAGTCAGAGTGTGCGTGATGGGAGTAGGAGTGTGTGACTGAGTGTGATGGGAGTGTAAGCTTGATGTGAGTCTGAATGATGGGGCATGTCTTAGGTGTGTAACGTGGGTGTGCAGCTTGGGTAGGGGGGTGCCCGGATTTTGTCTGCCTAGGGCAGCACAAAATCAAGATACACCACTGCTACTATGTACTATTGGAGTGCTAAATGTTTCGTACATTGTAATAGGAGCAAATCACAAGAATAGGTTTGCACATAAAATATATTAGCGTTTTTTTAGTACACGCCCCTCATAGTATCTTCTATTGAAGTATACAAAAAAACATGTAGGCCATTGACAGGGGAATTTCAGATGTAAGGAGGAAAGACACTGCTGAACTTTAAAGAGATTTTTCACGTCCAGATTCTGCAATTGATTGGAATATTTTTAACTTCAGAGGGGGGAAAAATACTAAATAAATGGGGGCGTAAATAATAAAATGTCTTATTTTAAACTTGAATAGTTTTCTTTGTGTGTCTAAGGCTCAGTTAACAAACATCCTACGACGGTATTCACCTCCAGTGGACCGTAGTTTGGAATGTGTTCTAAGTCTTGTGCATTTAAATACACTGTGTACAAAACTTTATACTGTTTTATTGGTACCTAGGGAGAGCAGAGCTCCATACTTTTACCAAACATTACAGTATAAATAAAGAACACCAAATAAATAATTCACACAGGTTAAGTGCTACGCTAGGAAATAATGCTGCCAAAATTAGCTTCAAATCAGACTTACCGGAACAAAGTAAGAAGGCAAATTATATATATATATATATATATGTCTGTATGTGTGTGTGTGTGTGTGTGATGCAGAGTATTTTAGAATGTCTAACTCAATAAAAAGAGAATTGCAGGAAAATTGAGATGGGAATTTTAAACTTTAGGCCAAAGTAGCAGAGTTGGAAAAATTATCCTATTCAGCTGCATTGGAGAATCTTTCCAACTCGGCTACTTTGGTCTTAAGTTTGAAATTCCCTTCAATTCTCTATTTATTGAGTAGACCCTTTGAGTAGATGGTTGTTGGCTGGAGTATGGCTCCAGTCTCCATTTTTAGAGAACACAGAGGACTATAGTCATGTAAGAGAGAAACATCCTGCTGAAAGGGAGAATTTTTCCAGCTCAGCTACTTTGGCCTTACGAGAATAAAGCCAAAGTTTTATTACATACCAGCCAACATTCTGGGACAAAGTCCCACGACAAAGTGGGGGTAGGGTGTAACCAAAAAAGGCAAGCATATGTGATGTCATTTGGGCCTATGAGATTAAGCTCAAGCTTATAGGTACTAGGTGTGTGGAGCTCAGTTCTTGCACATTTAGACTGTCTATGTCATATACATAGTTTAACTGGAATGGCGCTTGTGCATAGGTGCTAACATTCCCAGATTTTCCAGAACAATCCCATTTTTGGGGGCAGTATCACAAAAAAATGGGATTGTCCTGTCAAATTCAGGAATGTTAGCAACTATGGGCATACATAGGAACAGTGACATGCCTGGACTAAGAGCCAACACAGTCTCATATTTGTATACTATATGTACACTTCATTACACAACAGGGGTGTGGTTCCAAACACATTTTTAGAACTGTACAGGATGTGGGATAGTTACATTTAAACATAAAATTGTCAATTTATTAAATTAAATATTCAGTCAACTGTGAAGTATAAAGGCCAATCATTAGAAAACCTTATTTAATGCATTTAGTGAAAAAAATGTGTATTAAAGAATCAAAACTAATAATTCTGCAAAATAAACCTGACTCTACCATAATGGATCTGCAGGTCAGGTATTCAATAATCACAGATTTAAAAGTGTAATACTTTTTGAATATATGTATTCTATATGTTTAATTTACTCAACAATATCAGCTTTGTAGATTGAACTCTCCAGGATTAGTCGGGTGCCTGGGAGGAGGAAAAGCAACATTTAAAGGATTTTTTTTAAATAGCAAATATCCCAAATGATAACTTCTCTTGCAATTTCTGAATAGATATTTTGCACAGGAGTCTGCACAGAGCAGACATATAATACCAAGCGAATGATAACTATACCTGCAATGTTTGCACATACATATATTACACAGGAGTCTGTACAGAGCAGACATATAATAATACCATGTGAATGATAACTATACTTGCAGTGTGTGTATACATATATTACACAGGAGTCTGTACAGAGCACACATATAATAATACCAGGTGAATGATAACTATACTTGCAATGTGTGCATACATATATTACACAGGATATATGTACAGAGCAGACATGTAATAATATCAGGTGAATGATAACTATACTTGTAATGTGTGCATACATATATTACACAGGAGTCTGTACAGAACAGACATATAATAACAGGTGAATGATAACTATACTTGTAATGTGTGCATACATATATTACACAGGATATATGTACAGAGCAGACATGTAATAATATCAGGTGAATGATAACTATACTTGCAGTGTGTGCATACATATATTACACAGGAGTCTGTACAGAGCAGACATATAATAATACCAGGTGAATGATAACTATACTAGCAATGTGTGCATACATATATTACACAGGAGTCTGTACAGAACAGACATATAATAACAGGTGAATGATAACTATACTTGTAATGTGTGCATACATATATTACACAGGAGCCTGTACAGATCACACAATCACTGGCTTTTTTTCTACCTGTACAAATAGGATAGTAAGATCTGGGGGGTTTCAGGACATAAATCATTTACATGCTCCCCTGCAGATATCAAGTGTGTCCAAATGGAACCAGTTAATTTATTCAAAGAGGGAATCCCCTTAAAACTCACTTGATTAATTAACTGATTTGCTTCTGAACATGATAATATGAATCATACAATCCTGCAGTGCAGCCTGTGAAAGTCCTTTAAAACATGGCCGAGCATACAGCTGTATGCATGGAATCCGAAGTAGGAGGAGTCAAGGCAATATTTATTCAGATTAATAGCAATTGAGAAAGTGGGATTGAGGGGAACGGCTGCTTATCACGCATGTAATAAAACAGTGGAAACATTTGTTGCTTCAGAGCATGGTTTAAATGTGAATTTCCTTGAAGTTGAGTTGATATAATGTGATGAATCCCTTTTATTCTTGTGTTAAAAGCCTACAAATCAAGCAACGTAACATTGTGCATGTCTTAATCAATTCGAATCTCAGGATAACAAAGGAAGAAGATGCCTGATAAGATCTGTTTGAAATAGAGACAAATCTTTCGCTCAACAGACCATCCGTGTCTACGATGGTGCTGGTATTAGTAAAAATGTACCATGATTACTATAGAAACACTGTAAAATGTTACAAGGCTTCCGTGAGATGCACACAAGAAAGAATCAAAGTGGAGGTAAAGTTAGGTTACAGACAAAAAGGGAAAGAAAATGAAAATCATCCGTGAATGCTATAATGCAATCTTCCTTTGCTCTAGATGGGACAGCTCAATCTCGAATGCCATTTACACAGAGGACAGGCTGAGATGAATTCTGAAATGTGGGTCATTCTGTAAAATGACTGGATTTTCAAAGTCCCATAGCTATAAGTATACAAAACTATTAGTATTATATCTTATTACACTGTTTTAGCTTGCTGCAAATGGTTATTACCCATGTGTTTTTGGATCTGTATGATTTTTGTAAAATGTATATTAATACTCAAACATGTACATCCACTTATTGGAAACAAAGCCCATCAGATGTATCTCGTAACGTTATAAATATTTAGATATGTAATATAATATAACTTAAGCGTTTTAAATCATTGTTTCGATAACATTAATAAATTGACTCTAAATATATGATTCCTTACAAACTAAGTCCTGCTCCTTAATTCACAACCTCGAAACGCGTTTCAGCTGGAAATCACCTGGCATGTCTTCCCATACACGTTTCAGAGTTTTGACTCATTTGGGCTTCCGACAGAGATCCCAGTGCGTTTGGGGTGACCAGTGTTTACAGTTACACAAGCAGAGAAAAACGACATATTGCCAACATTTGTATATGTTCAACAAAATAAAAATTACACTGTAGATCTTGTTGATTGAAAGTATTGTATATCAAGAGAATAATAGGATAGCTTTGGAAATAAACCAAGTATTAGAGCTATATTTGTATAATAGTAAACTAGCAGATAGCAATGAATATCATATAAATATATATATATACAATCAAATCTCTCTGCTTCTTTATTGACCTTGATCCGATCATAAATAACCCTAAATCTGGATAATCTGATCCAACCTTTGCTTGATCTTTTTGAATCTAGTATATATCACAGGACTCAGCTCTGGCTCCCGATGTGGGGTGATCTGTATCACGTGTGTCTCCTTTTATCAGGGGCATGCACCCCCTATAGCAGGGGTCCTCAAACTACGGCCCGCGGGCCACATGCGGCCCGCCGAGGACATTTATGTGGCCCGCGGGGGGTGCTGCCGGCACCCACCCCGTTTACTTTTTTTTTTCTTTCTGGCAGCCGCAAAGGATGCGGCTGCAGGAAGAAAAAAAAAAAAAATTCACCGCGACCGGATGTGACGTTACGTCACATCCGGATCCGGTAACTGTTTCCCTCCTCCACAGGAGGACACCGCGCGAGACGTCCGGGGACACAGCAGCTGGAGGTAAGTGATGGGGAAGCGGGGGAGGAGGGAGGGATAACGAGCACTATTCCTGGCCTCTGACTGGCATAATATTCCTGGGCATCTGAATGGCAAAATATTCCTGGGCTTCTGAATGGCATAATATTCCTGGGCATCTGACTGGCATCATATTCCTGGGCATCTGACTGGCATCATATTCCTGGGCATCTGACTGGCATAATATTCATGGGCTCTGACTGGCAAAATATTCCTGGGCATCTGACTGGCAAAATATTCCTGGGCTTCTGAATGGCATAATATTCCTGGGCATCTGACTGGCATCATATTCCTGGGCATCTGACTGGCATAATATTCCTGGGCTATGACTGGCATAATATTCCTGGGCATCTGACTGGCATAATATTCCTGGGCATCTGACTGGCATAATATTCCTGGGCTCTGACTGGCATAATATTCCTGGGCATCTGACTGGCATCATATTCCTGGGCATCTGACTGGCATATTATTCCTGGGCATCTGACTGGCATAATATTCCTGGGCATCTGACTGGCATAATATTCCTGGGCATCTGAATGGCATCATATTCCTGGGCATCTGAATGGCATAATATTCCTGGCCATCTGACTGGCATCATATTCCTGGGCATCTGAATGGCATAATATTCCTGGGCATCTGACTGGCATATTATTCCTGGGCATCTGACTGGCATAATATTCCTGGGCATCTGACTGGCATAATATTCCTGGGCATCTGAATGGCATCATATTCCTGGGCATCTGAATGGCATAATATTCCTGGCCATCTGACTGGCATCATATTCCTGGGCATCTGACTGGCATATTATTCCTGGGCATCTGACTGGCATAATATTCCTGGGCATCTGACTGGCATAATATTCCTGGGCATCTGAATGGCATCATATTCCTGGGCATCTGAATGGCATAATATTCCTGGCCATCTGACTGGCATCATATTCCTGGGCATCTGAATGGCATAATATTCCTGGGCATCTGAATGGCATAATATTCCTGGCCATCTGACTGGCATCATATTCCTGGGCATCTGACTGGCATCATATTCCTGGGCATCTGACTGGCATATTATTCCTGGGCATCTGACTGGCATAATATTCCTGGGCATCTGAATGGCATAATATTCCTGGGCATCTGAATGGCATCATATTCCTGGGCATCTGAATGGCATAATATTCCTGGCCATCTGACTGGCATCATATTCCTGGGCATCTGAATGGCATCATATTCCTGGGCATCTGAATGGCATAATATTCCTGGGCATCTGAATGGCATCATATTCCTGGGCATCTGAATGGCATCATATTCCTGGGCATCTGAATGGCATAATATTCCTGGCCATCTGACTGGCATCATATTCCTGGGCATCTGACTGGCATAATATTCCTGGGCATCTGAATGGCATAATATTCCTGGGCATCTGAATGGCATAATATTCCTGGCCATCTGACTGGCATCATATTCCTGGGCATCTGACTGGCATCATATTCCTGGGCATCTGACTGGCATCATATTCCTGGGCATCTGACTGGCATCATATTCCTGGGCATCTGACTAGCATCATATTCCTGGGCATCTGACTGGCATCATATTCCTGGGCATCTGAATGGCATAATATTCCTGGCCATCTGACTGGCATCATATTCCTGGGCATCTGAATGGCATAATATTCCTGGGCATCTGAATGGCATAATATTCCTGGCCATCTGACTGGCATCATATTCCTGGGCATCTGAATGGCATAATATTCCTGGGCATCTGAATGGCATAATATTCCTGGCCATCTGACTGGCATCATATTCCTGGGCATCTGACTGGCATAATATTCCTGGGCATCTGAATGGCATAATATTCCTGGGCATCTGAATGGCATAATAGTCCTGGGCATCTGACTGGCATAATATTCCTAGGCATCTGACTGGCATCATATTCCTAGGCATCTGACTGGCATCATATTCCTGGGCATCTGACTGGCATCATATTCCTGGGCATCTGACTAGCATCATATTCCTGGGCATCTGACTAGCATCATATTCCTGGGCATCTGACTGGCATCATATTCCTGGGCATCTGACTAGCATCATATTCCTGGGCATCTGACTAGCATCATATTCCTGGGCATCTGACTGGCATCATATTCCTGGCCATCTGACTGGCATATTATTCCTGGGCATCTGACTGGCATAATATTCCTGGGCATCTGAATGGCATAATATTCCTGGCCATCTGACTGGCATCATATTCCTGGCCATCTGAATGGCATCATATTCCTGGGCATCTGACTGGCATAATATTCCTGGGCATCTGAATGGCATAATATTCCTGGCCATCTGACTGGCATCATATTCCTGGGCATCTGACTGGCATAATATTCCTGGGCATCTGACTGGCATAATATTCCTGGGCATCTGAATGGCATAATATTCCTGGGCATCTGAATGGCATAATATTCCTGGGCATCTGACTGGCATAATATTCCTGGGCATCTGAATGGCATAATATTCCTGGGCATCTGACTGGCATAATATTCCTGGGCATCTGAATGGCATAATATTCCTGGGCATCTGACTGGCATAATATTCCTGGGCATCTGACTGGCATATTATTCCTGGGCATCTGACTGGCATAATATTCCTGGGCTCTGACTGGCACACTATTCCCATTGAAATACTGGTAAGTTTGTTGATTTAACTTTACTTTAAATATTGTATTTGTTCTCGTTTTGTTCAAAATAAGATATATGCAGTGTGCATAGGAATTTCTTCATAGTTTTTATTTTTACTATAGTCCGGCCCTTCAACGGTCTGAGGGACAGTGAACTGGCCCCCTGTTTAAAAAGTTTGAGGACCCCTGCCCTATAGCATAGTTGCCAATTATCCCGTACCCTGAGATTCCTCGGAAGAGAGGAGAAGAGTTTAAAGGAGTGGGGCTATACTGACCCAAGGAGATACCGGGTGTCTGAGTTTATTCCTCCTCGTTTAGGCTGTTTTTGTCTTTTAGAAATGGACAGGACCCCAGAAAACAGAACTGTCCCGGCAAAGTCAGCAACTATGCTACTGGCAATGTAAGAGCTAGTTTACAGGATAGTGTTCCTGATAAACTCAAGAAAAAAATCATCAACTGATTCTGCCGTATCAGAATCAGCCCCTCAACATTCTATATCAGAACATTGTGAACCAATATCGACCAATAGGAGACGAGCCAGATTCCTATTTGCTACATCGTGTTCCGCCAGTCAGTCTGTCTTCCTGCCAATTGATTCTACAGCTCTGAAGAGAGCGTGGGATCATTATAAGACCCATGGAAACTGTGGCTTTATTGTAAAAAAAAATGTGTGGCTATTAATCACTTGATTTTAAAAAAAAAGTATATATATTTGTTACTTTATCAGCTTTTCTCACTCTTTCCTTGTCTGTCACTTTGTATTAAACTGTGATCAACACTTCAGAAAGTGGGTGGTTTATTGAATGAACATATGCCATGTTTTAGTTAGTTATATAGAATGTGAGAAAGCGATGTTAACTCAGGACAAAACCTGCTGCTAAAGGTTACTGCGCAACAGTAGTTGGAAGGGACGAGTGACATTATATTATATAGTGTAATATGGCAGCCATTGTATATTTCATTTAAAACAGTGCTTTCATTTGTAGTTAGTTTGCAGCTATACTATGATACTTTTCATACGCACCGCATAGATAGTATGTATGCCGGGACAGATCCAAATTTGATGGGACATGGACCCCCCCCAAGGGACTGTCTCAGCAACTTCGGGACTGTTGGCAAGCATGATATCCCCAGTCTCATCTTCTCTGCACACTCTGTTAAGATCCATAAGTCTTTCCTCGAAAAATGTTAACCCTGTAAACACCACTGTCTTCTTTGTACTACTTTCAGAGTGTTGATAACTAGGAAAGGGTATTCTTTCATTGGAAAGTAATTCCTGGGGATATAACTATTCAAGGGATATTACTATTACCCAATTAATCCACACTCCTTCCATCTAACTCAGAAGGGGAGATGCTTTGAATTGGATGGGCAACGATTTAAAAATAATTTCAGGAAGTAGTTATTTACTGAGAGGGTAGTGGATACATGGAATAGTCTTCCAGCAGAAGTGGTAGTGGTTAATACAGTGAAGGAGTTTAAGCATGCGTGGGATAGGTATAAGGTTATCCTAGATATAAGATAAGGGCAGGGACTAATGAAAGTATTACTTTACTGAGAGGGTAGTGGATGCATGGAATAGTCTTCCAGTAGAAGTGGTAGAGGTTAATACAGTGAAGGAGTTTAAGCATGCATGGGGTGGGCACAAGGCTATCCTAGATATAAGATAAGGCCAGGGACTAATGAAAGTATTACATTACTGAGAGGGCAGTGGATGCATGGAATAGTCTTCCAGTAGAAGTGGTAGAGGTTAATATAATGACGGAGTTTAAGCATGCGTGGGATAGGTATAAGGCTATCCTAGATATAAGATAAGGTCAGGGACTAATGAAAGTATTACTTTACTGAGAGGGTAGTGGATGCATGGAATAGTCTTCCAGTAGAAGTGGTAGTGGTTAATACTGTGAAGGAGTTTAAGCATGCATGGGATAGGTATAAGGCTATCCTAGATATAAGATAAGGCCAGGGACTAATGAAAGTATTACATTACTGAGAGGGTAGTGGATGTATGGAATAGTCTTCCAGTAGAAGTGGTAGAGGTTAATACAGTGAAGGAGTTTAAGCATGCGTGGGATAGGTATAAGGCTATCCTAGATATAAGATAAGGCCAGGGACTAATGAAAGTATTACTTTACTGAGAGGGTAGTGGATGCATGGAATAGTCTTCCAGTAGAAGTGGTAGAGGTTAATACAGTGAAGGAGTTTAAGCATGCGTGGGATAGGTATAAGGCTATCCTAGCTATTAGATAAGGCCAGGGACTAATGAAAGTATTACTTTACTGAGAGGGTAGTGGATGTATGGAATAGTCTTCCAGTAGAAGTGGTAGAGGTTAATACAGTGAAGGAGTTTAAGCATGCATGGGATAGGTATAAGGCTATCCTAGATATAAGATAAGGCCAGGGACTAATGAAAGTATTACTTTACTGAGAGGGTAGTGGATGCATGGAATAGTCTTCCAGTAGAAGTGGTAGAGGTTAATACAGTGAAGGAGTTTAAGCATGCGTGGGATAGGTATAAGGCTATCCTAGATATAAGATATGTCACGGTTATTCTGGGTTTGTGGCTGTTTTTGTCTTCAGCCTCTAGTGGCTGCTATTGTGGTGTTCCCATTCTACTCCTGTTGTCAGCTGCCTCGTTATCCTCAGCCCTTCCCTATTTAAACCTGCAGCTTATGGCAATCAGTGCCTTTGCATTGCTTTGGTTGCAGCCTGTTTCTAGTTCTAACATATATAAGCATGCGTGGGATAGGTATAAGGCTATCCTAGATATAAGATAAGGCCAGGGACTAATGAAAGTATTACTTTACTGAGTGGGTAGTGGATGCATGGAATAGTCTTCCAGTAGACTGGATGGACCATACTGATTATACAATACAACAAATCACAATATTCTAGTTTTAATCTAACAGTTTTATTCATGAAAGAGGATATTGAAGAGGGAATTGATAAAGGAATTGCAAACTAAAGGCCAAAGTAGCTGAGTTGGAAGGTTTTTTTTTTTTTCCAAGTTGGCTACTTTGGCCTTAAGATTGAAATGTCCTTTTCAATTCCGGGTCATTGACTCTTTCATGAATAAACCTCTATGTCAGTTCATTTCTTCCAGACTGAAACTGAATGAGAAATCAATATAAATGACATTAATTGGAAAACCTTCGGGAGTGTGATACTTTCTTGTGTCTTGAAAAATGGGGAAATACCCCCCCCCCCCCAACCAAAAAAAAGAACAATGAATATATTTTAGAGCATGTGAAGTGAAACCTTATTGCTCAATGATTCTTTCTTGTCTGCCCTGTACATTCAAGATGGGCACGGAGTTATTTTCCACATTCAATTTTTACTGCAAAATGTTTCATGTTCTTTGTTTTATTATAGATGACTTTAATGTCAGAACTTTTCAAGCACCAGCTTGTTAATCCAGTGTCTTTCCATTCCCAGACTCCAGAACATCAAAGAGCACTCTCTGATTCAATAAAATCCATCCACAGGTCACTAGAACACACGGTGCAGCTTCTAGTCTAACCCTTCACCGTATGAATCACAGTGAAACAAAACAACAACAAAATGCATCTGTCTCTCTCTCAAACACTCAATAAAGATGAAATAAATCAGAGCAAACGTCAATGCCCTTGCACACACGTTAATGGATTCACACACATCAAAGGGTCTGTGATGAATGTGGACCCTGGGCTGATTCCTCCTAGGTACTGTTTGTTAAAATACATTTTATTACAAGTTCCATGCAGCCTCACTGTGCTCACAAGCCCCATCGATTTCTGCCAGATCTCAGCAGTTACCATCCACCAGTCCCCATCCACCCCCCCCCCCCCCCCCTGATCCTTGACAAAAACAAAATAGACAAATAACAGCTGCTGGGCTGGTTGGGAAACTAATACACAACACAAGGCAGATCGAACATCGTACGTGAAATCAGGGGAAATAATTAACAGAAAAGAGTTCTGGAAGAAAAAAAGGAAATGTATCTATTGTGTAATTGCTGAAAACATACCTAAAGGTTCAATGGCTGTGGTCCTGTGGGTGTGGCAGGTGTGGGTCAAAAGTGGGTGGAGTTACATGATGTCACAAGAGTGGGCAGCAGTTCCAGGTGGAGTCCTGTACTGAGTGTGGGGAGTTTGTACTTGCTATGTTTATGATAAGTATGACTGATAGATGTACATAGCTGCATGCACTCTCTGTGTGCAAGCAGCATCAAGGATAGGTCACATCCAAAGTTGGTGGACCCCAAATACACCGTATGCAAATTACACATTTCCCATTGCAAAGCAGTTCATTTGCATACCGTGCCACAGGTGATGTCATAAGCAGGAGACTCCATAGACATGTTGAAAACATACAATTATTTTTATTCCTTTTGGATTTGCCAGCGTGTGGGAAGGCGCCCAAAAGTTTACTGGTACATGTTCTCCTAGCCCCAAAATTATGTGTAGCCAGGAACCAGAAATCTCAGGGCGCACTAGGTGGACTATCAGTGCAATATGGAAAGAGCCTTCTATGTCGCTAAGGGGTAATTAGATAGATATCGGGAGATCTGGGCACCCTGGAGTTAATACAACCGACGTAATGACCCGGTTACCTGGCCTAGTAGTGTCCGTCTTATATGTGTTGGTTGTGTGAGAGATGGTATGGAGATAACAATGGAGCGTACGTCGGGAAATATTAATTTATTGAGCAGAATTATGTATATATGTATTGTCTAATGCTAGCGTGAATATTGGAAAGGTTTTTTTCTATATTTTTGATACTGAAAATGTAAATAAATATGAGAGATAAAACACATTTGTCTCCTAATTTAGGCATTTGCTTGCTGTTTTGCTAATACAATGTTTAAATCATTTTCAATCCTTTTTTATTCTCCAAATTCACAGTAAAAACAATGTTCCAGTGGTACAGTTCCTTTTACTTGACCCCAACTTATGTGAGAGGGCATAACTTCGCTAATCCAAAATCCAACATTATATATATATATATGTCACGACTTAACACCCCACTATAGCAACCTATACACATGTTGTATTAAAACACATATGACATTGCCCCGCAGGGTCCATATCCACCTCTGGTTCCCTTTTTTAAAAATATAATAACCCTATTGATGGCAGATTAAAGTAAACAATGCATTCGACCCAAGTTGTATTGACCCACCATGTACGTAATAAATGGTTTGCAGTAATTTCTGACTTAATACATTTCCTGTATTGTATACTGACCACAATTAACAAGGGTCACCAGTCAGGCTGTGAAGTCTTAGTGGGGGGTTTTTGTGTGTGTGTGGGGGGGGGGGGGGTTAAAGGGAAAGGAGGAATTAAGAATACTATATATAAAAGGAAAACTGTAAAACAGCCAAGTCAAAAAGAAGGTTTGTAAAAAAAAAAAAACAAGGACATTAAGTTGATTGTTCGTAATGTATTATCGATACTTTCTGGTTCAGAGTAATTCTCTGGAAATTTGAATAGACAAAACAGTCTTGCACAACATGAGAGCAAATATACCAGTGATCAAGATGCTGAGGAAAGAGATGCTAAACATTCCATGTAATCATAGCCTGGCTCCGAGGTTCCCATAGAAACAAGAATCAAGCTTGCCTCCCGTCTTGTACCATGGTCTGATTTTGCACATAAAGTGAGAATCTGACTCCCAGACATCTTCGATGCACTAAGCCTTTCTTACTGAGTCACTGTTAGTACATTTGAAAAGGCTCCAACCTCTCCAATAACGGGTGGGGTGTCTGATGCGACTAAAGACTTCTTCAGGAGTTTTTCATGACATTGCTGAGAAGCAAAATTAAGATTTGACCAGAGAAACATAGAATGTGTCGGCAGAGAAGACCCATTCGGGCACTCTAGTGTGCCCAATTTTCGGAATACTTTCACTAGTCCCAGGCCTGGTTCTAGGATAGCCCATCCCATGCATGCTTAAGCTCTCATTCAGGATGGATTTGGCGCAAAAAGTGGTAAATCCGAGAATGTCCCAATGACCGCAAATGCTCAGGGATTGTCCTGCGTAGGAATATTCTAAATGACTAGAATCTGGAAAGTGGAGTAGACAGTGGGGTCTTGTTACTACAAAGTGAACTGGGGTGTGTTGCGAATATGTTTGGATTTTAATTTACTATAAATAAATGATAGCTTGATATGCAAATGAACTCCTTTTCAATGGGAAACGTGTAATTTGCATATCAAGCCGTCGGTGATGTCATAAGCAGGAGACTCCACGGATACATTTAAAAGACGTTTCTCCTCATTTAGGCCTTTGTTTTCAATTCTGCTAATACAATGTATAGATCATTATTTTTATTATCGACATTCGCAGTGTAAGTAATGTATCCGTTTAGAGAGTCCCTGTAACGATCTCAATGTGCCATTTTCCGTTAGATAATGCTTCCCTCTCTCATGTAATACTCATGTTAGCTTCCCCTTCACTCTCTGTTAGACATGTGCAAAACTAAAATTTTCGTTTCGTTTTTATCCATTCCGACGAAAATGTTATTTATTTCGTCTAAAACAAATTTCGTCCATTACTGCATTCGTTTCAGACGAAATTCGTTCATTATTTTCGTTTCGTTTTATTCGTTCGTTTTATAGAATACGTGTAATACTATTGGCTTTCTATAAACCGAACGAGAGCCCCATTCATAAGAAATTCTTATGAATGGGGCTCTCGTTCGGTTCATAGAAAGGCAATAGTACTACATGTTTTCTATAAGCCGAAAGTCTATAAACCGAACGTTCGGTTTATAGACTTTCGGCTTATGGAATACATGTAATCCTATTGCTATTCTATAAACCGAACGTTCGGTTTATAGAATAGCCATAGGATTACATGTATTACATAAGCCGACAGCCTATAAACCGAACGTTCGGTTTATAGGCTGTCGGCATTTCACTACACGGAGACAGAGTCTCCATTCATTATGTTTATGGAATGTAAATGTACTATGCTATTGTATTCTATAAACCTACTCTATTTTGGCTTATAGAATGCAATAGCACTACGAATGGACGAATGAACGAATGATTTTCGTTTATTAACCATTCGTTCATTTGGCTTTCGTTAGCTTAGCATTTTCGTTATTCGTTTTTCGGACGAATGGACATGTCTACTCTCTGTTATTGTTCCCTTTCCTTTTGTTGCCCCATCTCAGTGTCCCACCTGGCGCCTAACTTACTTCCACGTATGGTGTCAATAAACTCACATTTTAAGTGCCACAGGTTCATCATCACTGCTTTAAGGGAAGTACACACTAATTTACATATTTCCTTTCAAAACCCTTATTTGCAAGGCTCCCTCACTAACTGGAGTAGAAAGGTAAATTAGTTACAAATGGTGCCGTTTTGGATAATAAATGCCTGTATTTTTTTTTGTCCATTTTACCCTTCTGAAGTTCATTTGTAAGACCTTTAAGCATGAATTTAGATAAAATTATACATTTAAGATAAAAAAAAAAAAAATTGTTCATTTGCCTATCAAGCCACAGGTGATGTTATAAACATGAGAAACAAAAGACCCATTAAATACAGATTTGTCTCATTCTTTGTGCATTTGCTTGCAAATCTGCTAACACAATACATTGTTTTTACATATGTTTTTAATGTTCTACTTTTATTATTATAAACCTGGAAAGTAGCCTGGCCTAGAAAGTGGCCTGGCCTAGAAAGTGGCCTGGCCTAGAAAGTGGTCTGGCCTAGTAAGATTATATCTCGCGCAGGCATTTGAAAAAAAAAACCCTGAAACAAAAGACTATGAGACGTCTTTGGTCTGTACAGGTTTATCAGTGGGCGGTTATCATTATCATGTCCAGTATCTTGGGTCAGATTGGTCAGCTCAACCTTCATCTGACCAAAGATTCTAAACAACATGTCTACCTCCGATAGAGCTAAACAGAGGAAAGAGGGCTAAGTAAGGTACTTTATTTGCATTGTTTTATTAAAGCATTTGTATCTGACATTTCTACACTTCTCTCAATCTCTCAATTAACCTAAGTTAATGTTTGCCTACAGTTGTCTTTTAAGTAGGGAGTAGCAGTCTATGCAGTTGGGCACATTATTTCTTCTCAATATTTACCTCCAGTACGGTTGTATCTTTTTTTTTTCTTACTTTGGTTGTTTTATTGACATCAAATAGATGCATATAACCTATGATGATAGAATGAGTGTCTGAGCAAGCTTTTATATCAGGATTGCTTATACAGCTCAACATATCAAAGCTTCAGATGCAGTGGTGTATCTTGGTTTTGTGCTGCCCTAGCCAGGCAAAATGTGCGCCCCCACCCACGTTGCACACCTATGGCATGCCCTATCACCCACGTTGCACATGACACCATTGCCCTATTACATGCCCCCATCACCGACATTGCATGGACACTAAATGCCCCATCACCCCTATTACATGCCACCATCACCCTCATTACATACCCCCACCATATCCATTACATGCCCCCATCACCCCGATTAATTGGAAGGAGCTAAAGCTTGCTGAATGGTGGGGGAGGGAGCGGAAGTGTTTGAAGCACCAGAAGTGTGCTTTAACACCCTCTGGCAAAGTGCCACCCTCTGGCAAAGTGCCGCCCTAGGTGAGTGCCTTGTTTGCCTTGTGGAAGATACCCTACTTTTCAGACGCCCTCTAGAAAGACAAAGTAGGATCTCTGCAAGGTTATGTCATGGGACAATGAATATGAGCCAACATTTCAAGGTCAAAGACCCATACGCGCCTTGACAAGTCACGTTACATAATGCTTATAAACAACCCAAACTGTACCAAGCCTTTATGCATTACCGAATCCATCATAGAAATTTAGATTTTACATGTTATTTTTTTGACAGAGGAGCCTTTCTTCCTCTAATCAATGGGGAAAATAAAAGCCTTTTGAAATCAAATATTAATAGAGCCATCTAATTAAACCAGTTAAAACCCTTACTTGTGCTTTTATTTCCAGGAAAAGCTTTTAACGCAGCATGGATACGTTTGAAACCCCCACTGGGGGCAAGAAAGTGTGGCGTTTAACCACTTCATTGTTTTCTAACCTTTAATAAACATATTGCATGGAGCGTCACATCTCAGTGACTGTTTCATTACACGTGTAGCTGTGTATTAGAGCATTGATCAGTGCTTGTCTAGACTCTGTGCATACAAGGCACAATTGGCAATTGTGTACAATTAAGACTTCAAATAACTAGGTAGAAGACAAAAACCCCGCTCCCAAGAAGCCTATTTAATAAGTGTTTGAAGGGCATTGCAGAAAGATGGAAAAACCATAGGGAATTCACTTTCACATGGTCCTTTTCATAATGAATTATAATTAATTTCCAGCACCAGATTTGTTCATTGGTATATTAAAGTCATTGTATAAATTAACTGTTTTTCTTCCAAAATCTCCCACCCCAAATAAAATTGCAGTCTGCAAACGCTTTTAATTTTATTATTGTTTAACCTGTACATCATATAGTTTTTTTTTTTCCCCATGCAAATGCATGGAGGTATTTTTTTTTTTTTACGAATCTCTTGCAAAGTTTCCTGCTCTAGCTGTTGCTTACTTGCAAGAGAAACAGTGCAGAAGCACTGTTGTTTTTATGTTGTTGTAATAATAACAGCAGTTGTGTGACGTCACACTACACATGCAGAGACAGGAGCATCGCCGTGACATATCTCTCTCTAATTGTCTCTCAGGATGGCGGGCCCAATGCCCAAAAGATAGCTAGCGAAATATAGGTTTTCCATTTAAATATTGCAAAAACTAAAAAAAAATAAAAAAAAAACTGGATAAAAAAATAGACCACGACATCCTTGCTGGTAAAATACTGTATAAATAAATAATAATAAAGTGTCAGCTTTAATATACATCTATTTGTTTAGTTTTTTTTCAGCCTTGAGATCTTTTAACATGGCCTGAGTGCTAAAGGCCCAATGCATATATCAAGTTCAACCTTTATGCAAAATCATTCTTGTGTTTAACCAATCAGAGTACAGCTAGATATTATATCATAGCCACTGACCAGAAAAACATACTATATTTCCTCGATTCTAAGACCTTATTCCAGGGTGCATCTTCGAAAAAAGGAAATAGTTAAAAAAGTTCTACTTACCTGCACGTCATCCAGCGGAGAAACTCAAACTCCTTACGTCAGCCGAAAGGTGAATTTTGCTGCCGGAAGGCAAACCTTGGAGGGCATAACAAAAATCTTGTATTCCAAGACAAAAATCGCGTCTTACATTTAGCCGAATTTAGTCACCGGACGTAAGACGCCATTGATTTGAGAAAATACGGTAGATGGGAATCTTCCTTGCCTGTATGTAAACACAGTCAGTATTTATTGTATCCCAGAAACACAGCCAGAGAGAAAGATATAGCCTTTCATATAACTCAAAACCTCAAATCCAGAGTCCAAGGTACTGCTGTTGGGTACTCCTGAGGTTCCTTATGTTCCCAAGGGAGAGGTGCGACTCTCACTCCCCCTTGCTCTCAGAGCACTAGCTATGTTTAATCACATGAGGCAGAATATGCAACATTAGATTGTTTTCCCTGTTGGCACTTTAAAGTGTAACAAGATACTGGAACCCCGGAGTCCAGCTCTTTACAGGATATGAATCTGGAACCCCGGAGTCCAGCTCTTTACAGGATATGAATCTGGAACCCCGGAGTCCAGCTCTTTACAGGATATGAATCTGGAACCCCGGAGTCCAGCTCTTTACAGGATATGAATCTGGAACCCCGGAGTCCAGCTCTTTACAGGATATGAATCTGGAACCCCGGAGTCCAGCTCTTTACAGGATATGAATCTGGAACCCCGGAGTCCAGCTCTTTACAGGATATGAATCTGGAACCCCGGAGTCCAGCTCTTTACAGGATATGAATGTGGAACCCCGGAGTCCAGCTCTTTACAGGATATGAATGTGGAACCCCGGAGTCCAGCTCTTTACAGGATATGAATCTGGAACCCCGGAGTCCAGCTCTTTACAGGATATGAATGTGGAACCCCGGAGTCCAGCTCTTTACAGGATATGAATCTGGAACCCCGGAGTCCAGCTCTTTACAGGATATGAATCTGGAACCCCGGAGTCCAGCTCTTTACAGGATATGAATCTGGAACCCCGGAGTCCAGCTCTTTACAGGATATGAATCTGGAACCCCGGAGTCCAGCTCTTTACAGGATATGAATCTGGAACCCCGGAGTCCAGCTCTTTACAGGATATGAATCTGGAACCCCGGAGTCCAGCTCTTTACTGGATATGAATCTGGAACCCCGGAGTCCAGCAGTCCAGCTCTTTACTGGATATGAATCTGGAACCCCGGAGTCCAGCTCTTTACTGGATATGAATCTGGAACCCCGGAGTCCAGCTCTTTACTGGATATGAATCTGGAACCCCGGAGTCCAGCTCTTTACTGGATATGAATCTGGAACCCCGGAGTCCAGCTCTTTACTGGATATGAATCTGGAACCCCAGAGTCCAGCTCTTTACTGGATATGAATCTGGAACCCCGGAGTCCAGCTCTTTACTGGATATGAATCTGGAACCCCGGAGTCCAGCTCTTTACTGGATATGAATCTGGAACCCCGGAGTCCAGCTCTTTACTGGATATGAATCTGGAACCCCGGAGTCCAGCTCTTTACTGGATATGAATCTGGAACCCCGGAGTCCAGCTCTTTACTGGATATGAATCTGGGAACCCCGGAGTCCAGCTCTTTACTGGATATGAATCTGGAACCCCCGGAGTCCAGCTCTTTACTGGATATGAATCTGGAACCCCCGGAGTCCAGCTCTTTACTGGATATGAATCTGGAACCCCGGAATCCATTTTTGTTTTTTTACTGGAAATGAATCAATGTTACATTATATAGAAGCACTCTTGTCTGTATCCTCTCTGTTGTACATATCTCCCAACATGCCCCTCCCTGTGATGTGGGACACCCAGTGGCAAGTGTAGCATTGCAAGTGGGCATAACTATGCACATGCCAATATTCATTCTATGGTGTCCAGGATACTGAGGGATGAACTCAGAGCCAAAAACACATGACGCATCTCAACACAAATGATGTGAAATGACCTAATGGGTCTTTGTCTTTTCAACTGTGTATGTCTCGCAGACAGTCTAAATGTGAGTAAATGAGCTCCAGATACCCCGTTATCTGTACCAGGCAGCCTGGCGCTCAATGATGCGGGTCAAGCAGTGCTACGTTACACCATGTGGACAAGAAACAAGAGAGAAACACACTGCGCCCAATTGTGACTTGAAAAAGCCCTACTTTGGGGGTGAAACGCGTTGTGGACAAGAGGAGACTGCTACTGGGACTCTATATATGTATTGGTCAAGTGGATCTTTGAATGTAAGATTCTTTATATGTTTTTATTGGTATTAAAATCGTTGAAGCTAAATAGTCTCCTCCTTACCCTCTCTTATACTACTGCTGGGAGTACCTTCTGGGTCTGCCACCCTGAATAAGCTGCCTAGGATTCCTCTGTGAACCAGTTGGATCTTTAACCCCTTGGTGGGCTCCCTGGATGCTGTATAGACTGAGCAGATCTCTGCTCAGGAAGATATGAGTGTGTTCTCACTTATTATTTGTTATCAGCACTTTTATGTGATATACTACACTATATTATTTCTGTTCTGTTTTGTTTTATTTTTTTCCCTTCGGATTGAATATTGAACTGATTTACTTTAAGGCTGATTTACTTTAAGGGTAACAATTTATTATTTATTTTTCCTGAGTTGTGTGTTTTGAAGTGTTGGGTCACAGCGCACGTTTTCACTTGTGTGTTGTCACACCATGTGGAGTAGCGTAACTCTGCCCTTTTTTCGTCCCAGGACTGGCACATACAAGAATGATAGAAGAAGAAAAAAAATGTACATCTTGTCAAGATAAACTAAGGTATTTTCTTACCCACTTCACAAGGCTAGCTTCTGATTCTAATAAAGTTCTTCGAATTTTGCACCTGCCCAGATTGAACCAGAGATTGAAAGAACTGGGTTAAAAATGACTCTGTGCTTAATAATCTCTCTGCAGCCTGGCTTGTGATATTAATAACTCATCCATTTTAACCAGCCTGGTGGGAGTTTTTTTTTCTTTCTGTGTGGAGTTTAAATGAACCACAGTGAGAAAGCTTAAATGTTTTAAGCAGAATGAAGTCATTTAAAATGCCATTAAAGATAATCCCTTCAGCATAAGCAAAAAAAAAAAAATAGCCTGCTCAGTGTTTGTCAAATCAAAACCAGGACAGTTTCCCATTAGCGTGCTAGAAACTAGAAAACATAACCAAGTAAACCACACAGTTTATTCACTAGAGAATCCTTAAAGGGACACTGCCACTTATATTAGATGTAACTAGATAACCTGGACATTTAAAAGAAACACATTTATAAAATATATGCCTCTGGGATTTTTTATATATATATGATTGAAATAATTGCATATAAAACAAAAAATAAAATTAGGTGTTTATCTCCTGGCACCATTTTGTGAATATTTCCCATGATGCAACTGTTTCCAAAGCCTGCATGATGATGTCATAAGATACACCCCTGCTCTCTTACTGGCTCCTGTGTTTCACTAGTGGGCGGGACTAGGTGGCTGTGTACAACTTTTACCTGACTTCCAACTCTGCCCCCTTGTGATGTAATAGTTACATTACCCTCCCATTCAATGCAAGTCTAAGGTCATAATTCTGTGTCCCCAGCCCCAAAGTGAGATACTAGTGCTGTAAAGTCACTGGGGGGTGGCACTCAAAAACACTATATTTCACAAAATGGCAGCGCCCTGTCACACTTGTTTAGTTACATATTTTATTAAATACAGTCACATAACAAAAACAAAAGACATATCTGAAATCAAACATGCAAAATAAAAGTAATACAATTTTTTTATTTTTTTGGTGGCAGTGTCCCTTTAATTAAAGTAATGTGTGATTTCTATAGTGCTCTTCTCCCTGTGAGAGTCAATTTTACAAATCCATATTCAGACAATTTCAATTGTGAATTATTTTAGTCAGATGAGGTGACCTAATGCCCGATTGTCCGGTATCCTTTTTTTAACCCCTTTGCAACATATGCTGTGCCTGGCATCCTACAACACTGAAAATAATCACTTATGTGCCATACTGGGAAGGCAGTTGCCTCTCCAATATAGTACTGCCCTGCTCAAAAGCTGTGAGTCACCATGCCTGTCTCTCTGTTGTAGTTGCCAAATTTCCTCTAGTGGTAGTTAGCAATATCACAAAACAAAGTAATACTTAGGGTATACCTAGGTACTTAGATATAAGTTTAGGGTTAGAATAAGAGTTAGGGTTAGAGGTAGGTTTAGGGTTTTGTTAGGGTTAGAGTTAGGTTTAGGGTTATGTTATGGTTAGAGTAAGAGTTGGGTTTAGGGTTATGTTAGGGTTAGAGTAAGAGTTAGGTTTAGGGTTATGTGAGGGTCAGAGTTAGAGTTAGGTTTAGGGTTATGTTAGGGTTAGGGTTAAAGTTAGGTTTTGGGTTATATGAGAGTTTAGAGTTAGGTTTATGGTTATGTGAGGGTTAGAGTTAGAGTTAGGTTTAGGGTTATGTGAGGGCTAGAGTTAGAGTTAGGTTTAGGGTTATGTGAGGGCTAGAGTTAGAGTTAGGTTTAGGGTTATGTGAGGGCTAGAGTTAGGTTTAGGGTTATGTGAGGGTTAGAGTTAGAGTTAGGTTTAGGGTTATGTGAGGGTTAGAGTTAGGTTTAGGGTTATGTGAGGGCTAGAGTTAGGTTTAGGGTTATGTGAGGGTTAGAGTTAGAGTTAGGTTTAGGGTTTTGTGAGGGTTATAGTTATGTTTAGGGTTATGTGAGGGTTAGAGTTAGGTTTAGGGTTATGTGAGGGTTAGAGTTAGAGTTAGGTTTAGGGTTATGTGAGGGTTAGAGTTAGAGTTAGGTTTAGGGTTATGTGAGGGTTAGAGTTAGAGTTAGGTTTAGGGTTATGTGAGGGTTAGAGTTAGAGTTAGGTTTAGGGTTATGTGAGGGTTAGAGTTAGAGTTAGGTTTAGAGTTATGTGAGGATTAGAGTTAGAGTTAGGTTTAGGGTTATGTGAGGGTTAGAGTTAGAGTTAGGTTTAGAGTTATGTGAGGGTTAGAGTTAGAGTTAGGGTTATGTGAGGGTGAGGGTTAGAGTTAGAGTTAGGGTTATGTGAGGGTGAGGGTTAGAGTTAGGGTTATATGAGGGTTAGAGTTAGGTTTAGAGTTATGTTAAGGTTAGAGTTAGAGTTAGGGTTATGTGAGGGTTAGAGTTAGAGTTAGGGTTATGTGAGGGTTAGAGTTAGAGTTAGGTTTATAGTTATGTGAGGGTTAGAGTTAGAGTTAGGTTTAGGGTTATGTGAGGGTTAGAGTAAGAGTTAGGTTTAGGGTTATGTTAGGGTTAGAGTTATGTTAGGGTTAGAGTTATGTTAGGGTTAGAGTTATGTTAGGGTTAGGGTTATGTTAGGGTTAGAGTTATGTTAGGGTTAGAGCTATGTTAGGGTTAGAGTTATGTTAGGGTTAGGGTTATGTTAGGGTTAGGGTTATGTTAGGGTTATGATGATCATCGAGGTTGGGATCCAAAGGTCACTGTAGGGGAAAATTGTTAGGGGGAAAATTGCCACACAACAGAAAAACTTGTAAAGGTGTTATCTATAAAAGTAATATCTGGGCCAGAGTTTTAAAAATGGTCTAACCTTCAGCAACTTTCCACGGAGATTGTTACACATTTAGATCTTTAATTAAGAATTGATTTTATAAAGAACCCTGTAGAGTTGTCTGCTGGAGCTAGTAGTAGTTAGGATAGTGGGTAGTGGGGGTTCAAATTTCGCCTTCCACACAATCAATAAATTAATGGCAATGCTAGGACAGGCTCACACCCACTCTGGCCTGACCAGATATCCCATTTTTGAAATAAGAACATAATCAAAGTAGTAACATTTTGCCCAACCCTCAATATATTTCAGTAGATGCCCAGGAGTTATGCTTTGTTTTGTCATGCAGTACCTTTAGGTCATCATCTTATTTATCAAAGAAACCAGTTTCACAACATCACATATACAGTCCTGGAGAAATTATACTACACCCTCTTTGAATGCTATGGTTTACATATCAGGAGATAATCACAATCATCTGATTCTCAGCAGGTCTTAAAACTAGATAAATACAACCTTAGACAATGCCAAGTGGGAAAGACATCAGCAATGATCTCAGAGAAGCAATTGTCATTTACAAACAATTTAAAGTCCATCATTCTACAGTGAGAAAGATTATTCCAAAGTGGGAAAACATTCAAGAAAGTTTCCAGTTTCCCAGCAGTGGACATCCCAGCAAATTCACCCCAAGGTGAGACCATGCAATACTCAGAGAAAAAAATATCAGGTTACATCTCATACAGGCCTCAGTTAGCATGTTCATGACAGTACAACTAGAAAAAGACTGAACAAGTATGGTTTGTTTGGAAGGGTTTCCAGGAGAAAGAATCCTCTCAAAAAATTACGTGGCAGCATGGATTAAACTTGCAAAGTGACATCGGAACAAGTAATCATGAAGAAAAAGGGGCACCACTATTCTTTGTGCATGCACCTCCAAACTTCCTTTGCAAACCCGTCCTCCCAGCGCCAGACATAAAGAACTGTAGAAGAGAGAACGGTATTGGACGGCTGCTATCAAAGTTACGAATTCAGACCACAGCGATGTTTACTGAGAACAGATTTATTTCAGCTTCTCAGCATCAGCGGCACAGTGTAACCCTCATCCGGTGGACAAAAAAGCTCAGTGTTTTGCACCACACCACTCAGCGCTTCGTCATCTGAACAAACCACAAGACTTCTGAAACAATGTCCTTTGGACAAACGAGACCGGAGTGGAGACGTATGGCCACAATGCATAGCTCCATGTTTGGCGAAAACACAGCATAAACAAACCATGCCGAATGTCAAGCACAGTGGTGGAGGGGTGATGATTTAGGCTTGTTTTGCAACCACAGGACTATGAACACATCGAGATAGCAAAGTATTTTAGACTCAGTTGTGAGACCATCAGTCCGAAAGCTTTTGTCAAAATTGGGTCATGCAACAGCACAATGATCCCAAGCACACCAGCAAATCTATAACAGAATGGCTGAATTAAAAAGAAGGAAGGTGTTGCAATGGCCCACTCAAAGTCCAGACATGATGTGTGTGTGTGTGTGTGGGGGGGGGGGGGGGGGGGCTTAAAAGAGCTGTGTATATACAAATGCCAGCAAACATCAATGAACTATAGCAACATGGTAAAGAAGAGTGGCCCAAATTCCTCCACAACGATGTGAGAGACTGATGATGTCACACAGAAAAAGACTACTTCAAGTTATTGTTGGTAAAAGCTTTTCACACATGGGTTCTCCATTTTGGCTTCATTTTGTTGAATAAATCATGACACAGTGATGTGTTGTTGTTCATATGAGGTTGTATTTACCTAATTTTAAGACATGCAGATTATTATTATTATGCCCTGATTTGTAAAACCATAGAAATCAAAGAGGGTGGACTTTCCTTTTCCTATGAGTGTACATGTATTTATTTAACTCTGACAACTTACCCAGCCCATAGTGCATTACTTAAAGGGCCATTGTGATCTAGAAGAACAGAGACAGGCCAGTATATAAGACAGAGAGCGCTCAGTGTGTATACACTGTATATCCTTTCTTTATGTTTTGTTTTTTTGCTGTTTTACCCCCCAATTTTGTTTTATGAAAATTAAAATAATCTGAACCATATAATCAGTACTGCTCTGGTCATGATAGCACAGTGTCTTCCTGCAGAACTAAACTACTGTAAAACAAAACCAAAAATCCCCGATACATTGTGTTGGATGATGACTCAGTTATGATTATGGTATGTCTGCACACAGTGTAATTGACAGTTCGGCTGCTCTGGGTTATAGCAGCAAAGTGTATCATGCACTTTAATAAACAGCAGTCGTGGTGTGAGGATTTCACATCTTCAGGACCTTGGACAAGGGTCAGGATTCAGCACACTGTAATTGACTGCAGTACATTGGACAGCAACCCATGTGGAATTATCTTGGCAAAATTAGAAAGAGGTGTTTGCGATACTTTGGCCGGTGAACTGTAGTACAAAAGCTTGGGAGAGTCTTTTAGTTATTCTTAATCTATTTTAATGCTGGTCCCTGATTGCTTATAATAGGTCGCATTATAAAAGTGACCAGGGAGGTATATTATTATACTTGGAAATATACTAAAAATTAGGTCTGTTTGGGGGATACTTTTAAAACCAGAACTCATGGAAACGGCACTAAAAAGTGGGATGTTTGCGATAGATCTGCTCCCGCATTCCCCATGTAAAATAGATACTGAAAATACCGTCAAAAAGTGAAGGAGGCAATTTACTTGGTTATTCAAAATATATATTTGTATTTTATAAAAACAATGTTTTTCTTTTCTTAAAATATTCAAAAAAAATATGATACTTTATCTTTTTATTTACAAAAAAAAAATGATATTTTTGTGACTGATTTCATTGTTATGGCAGTTGTGCCATAAACATTTTCCTACGCCTAAAATGCGCAATCGCCGTTTGATATTTTATAACTCCCAACACTATGCAGTGTGGGAAAGAGACCTCCATCGAACTTATTTTTTATACATCAGGTGCACCAGCGCAACGAGCACAAACACAAGATAAATGTACTCATTTGGCTTAGATAACAGACTCCTGGGAGACTGCTTTGTATAGTGGCGCACAAACCGATCACGCAAATATTTGATGCAATCTGCGTGTGCTGTTTTTTTTATAAATGCCCCCTCTTCTTTTCTTTTTTTTTTTTTTTCTTTTTTAAACATTGTTTTTATTTTTATTTTCCAACGGCTTGTTCTAATTTGATCTGTACACACATTTTTGCACATGCAAGAAAAAGCGTCCGCGTTTTCCCATTTGGCATTAAGCAGTTTGCAGAATGACAACGTGATAGCCTTTACTGGCTTCAACTGGAAAGAAAATATCCTAGAAGCGCACTGCAGACTTCATTCTTGTCAACAATGTGCGATATTTGCCAATATTAAAATAAAAAAAAATGGAATGGAAAAAAAAAAAAAAATCTCACAATGATACTATCTTAGCATAATGCCTCCTGCATCTCAAACACATCTTGGAGCGTCTCAGAGCACAGAAATAACAGGGGAAAAAAGAAATATATATATATATATATATATAGATAGATTTCAGCAAAACAATTTTCCTAGACAATGATAAACATCCGCAGATTACCGGGCCAGCAGCAATGTCAGCAGGTCATGCTAGTTAGTTCTGCAGATCTGTCCTAGTGCTTACCAATAAATCTTATGTGGTTCATTTGCGTTATAATCTGACATTTTGGCTATTATTATTATTATTTTTTCTACCTGAGAGAATCATAGTATATTGCGAGTTTCTAAGGACAAAAAAGAAAAAGAAAATCATATTGGGGTTTCTCCAGGAACAATCTGCAAGGGACTCTATCACTTAAACATTGTTTATTATGTAGAGACTAAAACAAAAACTTCTATACCTAAATTAGGAGAAACGAGCATTAAATGTGTCTGTGATGTATCCGGTTTATTACAGCACCTGTGCAATGTACATATCAAGTTACAGGCAATGTCATAAACAGCAGACACCATAGACACATTAAAAAATATATATTTCTCTTATTTTATGCAATTCTGCTAAGACAAGGTATATATCATTTTTCATCATTTTTTTTTTATCCTCTATAAGCACAGTATAGGCAATGTTTAGGTGACAGAATCCCTTTAACCCCAAATAACTTTCGAGGAAGCTGTCCAATATAGCAGCTGTTTTTTGTAGCTATCGCTAATTGTTGCCCTCTGTTGTACTCTGTAATTGTGGGTATACAGCGCTCTATGTAGACGCACACGAATTAAAAATGTTAGTTGGAAAATTATACCTCGGCTATACATTGTAAGAGGGCATACACAAAAGAGAATAAGAAATGGTTAAAGGGCCCTACACTGTTGTGTCTCTATATTCGTCTACACAATACAGCATCAGTGAATATATCATCATTAAATGACCAAAATGGAATATAGTCACCCCACATGAACCTCTTGCCCCACTTATTGATAATAACCCTATATCCATGATGCTTCTGTAGTCTGGCCAAATAGGAAGTTCCTTCACCAAACAACGACAGTCTAACATCTGACCAAATGGAGTCTGCTGTGTGTCCTACAAAGCTAGGGTAGATCCTTCAACACCAGCAGCTGGTAGAACCCACATGTAACTTTTTTTTTTAGCCCGGCACGCTCCTTTTTATGATAATTTGCAGTCTTCATCTCCACCAAACCACAACCTCACATAGAATTTTGTCGGAAGATAAGAACCATTTGTCCCATCCGGTCTGCCCAATTTTCCGAATCCTTTCCTTAGTCCCTGGCCTCGTCTTATTTCTAAATATTATGCACATTTATACATAAATTTCCTAATTTCTGTGTATTATTTTATTTCTGTTCTAAAAATACACACATTCAACTCCTGACACCCGTGAGGTCTCGGAGAAATGACAAGACCGATC
Source organism: Pelodytes ibericus (assembly GCA_036172795.1). Classification (NCBI taxonomy): domain Eukaryota; kingdom Metazoa; phylum Chordata; class Amphibia; order Anura; family Pelodytidae; genus Pelodytes; species Pelodytes ibericus. The sequence goes on from CM069862.1 coordinate 15,698,629, forward strand.
TCAAACGCGTGAAAATCTAAATAGTTTGAGCAACATTCAGGTCAGTAAAATGCAATCAAGCTGGAGAAATTGCAGTTGCCGTACCTTTTCGGTATTCGAGCAAAAACATTTCCACTGTATACATTTTGTGCCTATTCCAGATTTTGTTTGCTCTTCCCAAGGGAACTAATTTACTTGTGCAGCTGGGCAGGCTGCGAAAAGCCCTTAAAGCTCCCCCACTCCTCACCCGCATCATCCTGTATAACAAGGCTTAAGGCATCTCCGCAAGCTTCTGCATTCCGAATAAGCACTGTTTTATACATGCCTAGTTTGTCTCCTTGTAAGTGCTCGCGGGACATTTCTAAGTGATAAAATGCTAAACAATAGTGCATCTGTGTGACCTAGATTGGAGAATTGAAATTGCAAGAAAAATAAGAAATACTGTAATGCGCTTGGACTAACCTAGATTTCACATTGCGTTTGTCTTTTCTGGTTTTGTGTGGGATTTTTTTTTTGTTTTTTTTTACCTCATTTGTTCAGCATATTCTATTTATGCATAGACTTCTCAAGATACTATTACAGTACCAAATAGAATGACTTGTATGGAAGTACTTTGATACCATAACACAACGCTGGCAGTGTTAAAAAATATATATATTTTTAGATAAATGCTGCTTCATGGAAAGTAAAAGAGAAACAGGCATGTCTTATCGTTTTTTTTCTCAGCATTTGCGATGTCCTACAAGATGCATATAGAGTTTAAGAAGGTTACTCCTCTTGTCACAGCAACTGCCCTACCTACCTCAACAAGCCCTCGTTGTGTTGTATCACACACAGACCTGGCGTAACCCATGCCCCATTAATTACAAGCATTTGAAAGCCTAGTTCAATAGCCTAGTATATAATTGTATTTATGTTTCCAGTTTCCATTGCCTTATTCTAATTTTGCTTATGGAAGACAAATCTGATCATAAAGGAGCAATGTGTACGATGTACATATATGTATATCTATGCACAAGCCTGTAAGAAATATGACCAGATCAGACGTGTCTCTATACATTCTATAGGAGAAAACAAACAAGAGCTAAATTCAGTCTTGAAGTAACAAAATGTAACCCTTAGACTCAAGTCACATTAAACCTTTACATCACTGGATGTATATATACGTGTGAGACTGTTACCATTCATGTTATATTAATTCTGCATCCGCTGGAATATTATTTTCAATGTAAAACTACTGGAGAACTATGAGCTTGTATGTATTCCATAGGTTTGTAAAAATGAATTTAAAAAATCCCGGGGAATTTTTTGAAGAACACTTTCCAGGTAATCATTTTTAACCTAATGTACACTTTTTTGAACACACTGAATGATTGTTTTTTTTTTTGTAAACTGCACAAAACAGGCACAGGCATTGATTCATTGGCAGTGAAATATTTTTGAGTCCAAGTAATAAATTCACATATTTGAGAAACTTTTGTCCATCCTTACTCACCACAGCTGAGCAGAGCTAAAACAGAAAAGTCACTGAGGGATAGCAGAACTGAAATACAGAGTGCAGGGCTACAGGGCAGAGGCAAAACATAAGCAAGATAAAGCAGAAACTGAACTAAGGATAAGTAATGCAAAGCACAGGTTTAAGGGACACGAGAGAAACATACAAAGGAACAAACAAAAATACAGGAACTACCTTAACACTGAATATGGTAAAGGTGGGGGTTTAGTTCACCAATTGGCCAATTAGATTTTAGCTTGCCAACCACATCAAGGTACCCCATATTAGCAAAGCAAAAACAAATAAAATCTAAAAGACATACATGGAATAGACACTTAGACACAGAGAAAATACCTGTAGACTAAACTACTAAGGACTGAACAGAAATGGGTATGGTTTAAATAGAAGTAAACTTACAAGGCAGATGGAATGAGAGAAAACCTGGAATGAAACATAATGACCGGACTACAGGGCAAGGACAGGACTACAGGACAGGGCAATGACAGGACTAGAGGACAGGGGAAGGACAGGACTAGAGGACAGGGGAAGGACAGGACTACAGGACAGGGCAAGGACAGGACTACAGGGCAAGGACAGGACTACAGGGCAGGGCAAGGACAGGACTACAGGGCAAGGACAGGACTACAGGACAGGGCAAGGACAGGACTACAGGACAGGGGAAGGACAGGACTACTGGGCAAGGACAGGACTACAGGACAGGGCAAGGACAGGACGACAGGGCAAGGACAGGACTACAGGACAGGGCAAGGACAGGACTACAGGACAAGGCAAGGAAAGGACTACAGGACAGGGCAAGGACAGGACTACAGGACAAAGACAGGACTACAGGGCAAGGACAGGACTACATGACAGGGCAAGGACAGGACTACAGGGCAAGGACAGGACTAAGCATAAATAATAAACAAGAAAGCAAAACAAGAAGGATCAAGAAATGCCTGGATACAGCCTAGATGAGCCTGCACAAGGGTGCATGGTTACAATTAGTTGATACTTGTAATTTCAATTTATTTATTTTTTAAATTTTAGGGGTTCAATGATATGGGCCTGGCATAGTCCCAATGGGGGAGCTATCTGTATTCTATGAAGATCTCTAGTAACATTGTAACATTTTCTGCCCCAAGAACTGTGTCTACCATTGAGATTTTACCAACATCAGGAAAAACAGAAGCACAAACAGAATACTAAGTGGGTAACTTATTAAAAAACTTATCACAGGGGGGATAGAGAATTAATTAGAAGATGGGAAGCAATATCATCAAAGTGCTTCTTATTAAGGTTCCTTGTGCTGGATTATAGAGGCAGGTGGGTGGTAAACATATTCTGTAAGAACGCATGCATGGATAGAAGACATATCCCTTGATTTATCTGCAGACACTACAAATTTATAATACGATAATATAGGAAAGCAATATAACAGTGGATTTGTGTTATATTATTATACATGGCACTAAGGCTTACAATAAATATTTATGATGGTATATTTATTAGTATTTATTCTCTGTAGAGCTTGCAGTGATATCCACAGTTTTAATAGGTTTTATATATTTTTCAATATAATTAAAATAAAAATGAGATCACCGTCACCTATGGAACTCATGCAATGATGTCATCATTAGTGGCCACAATTAGGCTTGCAAGGGGGAGGGGATTCCCAGCAGACTGAATTTTATGGCTGACTCAGCACTCACGGATTTAACTCTTGCTCTGCTTCATTCCATAACATGGTTCATAAAGTATATTTAAAGGGAAACTACAAAAAAATGATTGAAAATGATCTATACATCAAAAAATGTGTTTTAAATGTGCCTGTGGAGAACTAGAGGCTGGCATGCGCTGCACAGTCATTCAGAGCCAGGGGCTCACCCCACTTGGCTGTTTGGGGTCTTCAGTGTGCGGGAGTCTCTCTCTGCTAGTGCAGGAATCAGCAGAGGGGACATAGTTAAATTAAATGTCTCTCTAGTGATGTCATCAGACAATGTGTTGCATTGTTACTAAATTTTAACAAAAAAGTTGATATGCTCATTGTCTATATAACCAGTGCTGCTGCACCTGTAGTAAACATGCAGAGTAATCATTTGGGGAGGCTTTGAGTCAAATATTAAAAATGTGATTTATGCAAAATGCTTGTATTGAATCACACTGGAAAAAAAGCACAAGTGAAAATGAAACTGTAGTTGTCCTTTGAAAACATTTTTGTTGGAAGGGGACTAATCACAAAAACATTACGCATTTCACTCCTGCACTTACTCATAAGTGTCAGTAACCAATGAGCTGCTGATCATGACCAAGGTATACCTGATAATTCATTCCCCCCACCAATAAAGAGACAGACAACTGAGTGGCTAGAAAGGTCGCAGTCTTTAGTGAAATGCTGCAACATAAATTGACAGCTAAAATATAGCTGAAATAAGTAACGAATATTACTGTAATATGGTTTAAACTTTATAAATAAATAAATAACCGGGCATATATAATTATATATATATACAAAAATTATATACATATACATATATACCAACCAACACATGCTTTTATAACCATAAATATAAACAACATGAAACAATACTACTGAACCTTAGCGGTAGCATGTGCCTTATCCTAGACCATCTAGGATCAGGACCCCGAGAATCTGGCGCAGGCGTACCACATGACTCACGGCTACTGACGTCCCTGTTTGCACAGTAGCCATGCCTCACTCCCCAGGGACAAGCCCATGGGGAGCCCGTGCAGCTAGCTTCCCACAGCTACTGCCCAACCGGGTTGGCCATACCCCAGATGACCAACCCCTTGCACAAGCGCCAAACCCCGCTGCCACTTCCTTCTTCGTCACCTAGGGATGGGAGGGAGGGAACTTGTCATTTTACTTTAAACAGGAAATCATTTCTGTAAATCCTGCAATATATAGCCTAAGGCAGGGCTTGACAAATTTAATTTGATTTTAGGAGCCAGAATTTTTTTTTAGGAGCCAGACAATCACGCAAACATAAACGCAATTCATAAACACACACGACTACTTCACCTATATACAAACACACCTACTTTACATATACACATATATCCAAACACCTCACACACACCTACTTTACATATACACATATATCCAAACACCTCACACACACCTACTTTACATATACACATATATCCAAACACCTCACACACACCTACTTTACATATACACATATATATCCAAACACCTCACACACCTACTTTACATATACACATATATCCAAACCCCTCACACACACCTACTTTACATATACACATATAAACAAACCCCTCACACACACCTACTTTACATATACACATATAAACAAACCCCTCACACACACCTACTTTACATATACACATATATACAAACACCTCACACACACCTGCTTTACATATACACATATATACAAACACCTCACACACACCTACTTTACATATACCCATATATACAAACACCTCACACACACCTACTTTACATATACACATATATCCAAACACCTCTCACACACCTACTTTACAATACCTACAAACACACACCCACCTCACACAGTATTTCCTTGGGGGTTTCTTCTTGATGCTGCAGCTGATCTCCGTTGGTCGGCGTGCTGAGTGCCAGGATGTCACGTGACGACATCCGGCACTCAGACACGCGTTGCGCGAGGGGGCGGAGCTTGCAGTCTGTGCTATCGGCACAGACTTTACCCCCTCGCGCTGCGGAAAAATCGGATGGCAGCGGCAAGGGGACCATGAGGCTGACAGCACCCAGGCGCCAGGTCTAATTTCCTGGTCGCCATGGCGACCTGGCGCCTGGGGTTTGTCGAGCCCTGGCCTAAGGCCATCCCCTCTATCCACTCATTGCCACCCCACTGCCGTGCCCCTATTGGGCTCTTGGCTTAACTGACAGGGTGAGGGAAATGACAGGAAACCTATGTCATGATGGCCTTTTATATATTGCATTATTCCAGGCCAGAACTGTATGAGGAGCAGACCTCTGTAGCAGCATTTTCTGCACATTATTTTAGCTTCTATATATGAGACAACACAGTATATTTGCTGAACAGTTCTGAACACAGGCTGCTTCACAGCATTATTATCTCCCCTCGATATACAGTCTTTACGACCTTCATCATTATATTGGAAATAAATGTTCCCTTGAGATATAAAAGGAACTACAAAACAATGTGATTTTGAACGACCTCTGAAGAAGCCTCTGGGTGAAACGCGTAAGGTTTTGGCGATGTTATACACTTATTCTAAGATTGCCAATAAGGTTTAACTTCAAACACAAGTGTCGTCTCTTTTCCTATATTTATATGTCATACTGTATGTTATTTACGTTTTAGCTATTACATTTTATTTGTTTGTTTTTTTTCTGGATTTTATTATGTTCTTAAAGCACACAGTTTGCTGAAAAAAAATTGCCTATGTTGTGTTGAATAGATACGTTATAAATACACAAGACTACTTTTCATTTTTGATTTTATATCATTCTAACATTTAATTTATGTTTCATTTTCATTCCCCACTTTTTTATGTCTTCCTTCTTCCCTTTTTCACAGTCGATACTGACATTATAAGCATAGTCACGTACGTAGATTTGTAGCCTGTGTGGGCTCTAGATTCCTCAAGAATTAAACTGTTAACAGAAAAGAAGTACAGTAAAAACACAGTCCAACAAGTGAAAAGGTTACAAGAACCGGAGGATATTTTCTAGAGAATTTCCTAATGCTGATGTCAATGATCCAGAAACGGATGGATGGCCAACTTCAATGAAAAAGGGCTTACTCCATCAAATAAATGCTCTCTTTGCTGATTGACAGATTTATTTCTTCATGTTCAATAGAGCATTATTAAACATATCTACACATAGCAGTCCAGCACATGACTTTTATCATAGAAATCCACCCCATCCATTACCCATAATACCTTGCAGCAAACAATGTTTAAAAGGCTGTCTGGAACAGCGTGTACAAGCAATATTGAAGCAGCTAGGCAATTCCTGTTTGCCTAGCCTTACCCAGAATCCCTTGCAGCACTGTATACTGGGGATCCCCATTCTTATGTCAACATGTCTGGGATGGGTCCACTAATGTCATAGTTGCCAACAGCCCTGAAGACGCCACGACAGTACTGCTTTGCACTGTGTTTAAACTGTGTATATTTTCTGCAGGACCCCATTGTGTACCTTGTTATGCCTGTTGTAGTAATTCTTGTATTAGCTTCTCTGATGCTTACAGCCGCACAAAACTCTGTAATGCAGCTAGGACTTATCGATGTCTTTTCAATGGATTGAATTAAAGAGGGAATAATTTGTGAAGATGACACTTCAAAGTCCATGTGATCCGTAAATCATCATATGAAAAAGCAAAAAATAAATAGGTATTATAAAAATAAAAGGCAGAGGCAGAGTCTGAATAATTTAACATTATAAATATAATATACAAAATTATTTCGATAACTGTAAGATGTTATCAGTAGAAAGCTATATACTTCATTTATCTTGAATATAATGCCAAAATCCCAATTCCTAATTATAATGTTTAAAAATAATAATCCACGTTTAATTACTTCTTTAATAATGAGAGGATGTTACGTCTTTCATTTAGCAAGCCCTCCAGTTTAAATCCATTTTATAGTTCGTGGTGTCATTTTATAAGTATCCTAACATGCTCAGGGCTCACATTGGCAGACAGGAGGTTAATTTCCAAAGAAGTTCTGGGACACCAGCGATATACTCTCATGGGAATTAATGTCCTACAAATAATATCAATCCAAGAAAAAAAAAAAACATAAAATAACATCACAGTACTACAAAATAACGTATATGAAACAAGATTAAACAGCATTACTAAATAGAACACAATAAATCAGAAAACAATTGAAAAAGGTGGGCTATTCCTTTCATTTTAGCAACTTGAACACATTGCTTCTATCCAGTCCAGTAGAGATTTTATTTTACTTATCTATTTTTTTTTTTTTTTAGCCAGTATTCTACATGGCTTTTCACCGTTTTCCTTTTCTATTTTATGGCTTCATTATGCAGCCCGTGGCTTCTGGACCGGATTTACCAGTATCATCAGCCCCTCTCCTTTTGTGTTGTTTAGCTGCTCTTATAGAAGAGAGCTACAGAAGGAAGAATTCACTTTACTTACAGAGACTTCTTTCTCAGTGGGGAATCTTTATAAGAGTTGCACTCCACACAGCTGCTGAGAGATCTAACCTTATATCAGCTCTCAAAGCTGCCTCTAAATGGCTCAGAGCTCCGTTTGCAATCAGGTTCCAGACACTTCAAAAAATGGAACGGGGGGGGGGGGGGGGGACATAGGGAACAATATTTAAAGGTATCGCAGATTTGTTCATGAACTGACAGGTAGACAGGAAATCTAAATTTGAAGAGACCAATATCCAAAGGTCATAGAGATCTTGCAATGCTCCCAAGGGCACAAAAAGCAATATACTACCAAGCTGAAAAATGGCCAGGATGTTATTTTTTTTATATATATAGTGCTTCTATGAAACAAATAGGAAGCAATTTACAGAGATCAAGGTCAGTGCAACCTCTCCGCAGGGAAGTGTTAGTGCGACGGGGAAAAAAAAAATTCACATTTTTACTTTATATTTCTTATATTTTTTTTTTTTGTAAAGGTGTATAGAGTCATACTCTGCTCGATTCAGTACATAAAGTGGCACAGGCAGAGCTGGAGGATGATAAATTATCCTTTGAGCTTTTTCACAAAACTGTTGGAAAATATTGCTAAAGAAAAAAGAAATGAAAAAAAAGCATTTTCTTCCTTCCAAGCAGCTAGATTACATTTTGAATATAAAGAAAGGAAATAATATAGTCATTACATGAATGGGCATGTCCAATGCTTACTATTATTTTTAAGGGGGGGCATTGTATAGGTGACTTTCTGAGCATACAGCTGTACACTTTTTTAAAACCTAGCTAGAGGGTGGAGTTATGCTATGTATATGCAAAAAACATTTAAACATAATTGAACACAACCTTCAGCATATGTGCCTTTTCTATTTTGATCATTTTTATTTAGACAGGATCTAATAAGTGATATAAAGATAATATATAAGAGCACAATAACTTAAAGACCACAAATGTACAAAATAAAAAAAAACTGCAAGCAAATGCCTAAATTAGGAGAAAACTGGGTTTTAAATGGGTCTGTGGAGTCTCCTGCTTATGACCTCACCTGTGGCACGGTATGCAAATGACACATTTCCCACTGAAAAGCAGTTCATTTGCATACCGTGCCGCAGGTGATGTCATAAGCAGGAGACTTCACAGACACATGTAAAACACATTTTTCTCCTAATTGAGACATTTGCTTGCAATTTTGCTAACACAATGTATAGATCATTTTCCATAGTTTTTTATTTTTTATTTTCTACATTCCTCAGTAAATACAATGTTTAGGTGATACAGCCCCTTGAAGCCAGGCTCTGAGTAGGCTATCAAGACAATGATGTCAATCCTGCCCCTCAACTTCTAGTAAATGCAAAGATTTCAGGGAAGAGATTACATGGGTTCATTATCTGCACTGAGAAGGTACTCGCTGCGCAATTAATTTGCCCTGGGGTAGTGGTCGGCCTACGTAGAAGGTATAATACATGTGTACACGGCTCAAGCACTTCATATTATTGGTATTTTAAAAGGTCAGTCCTAAGGCCTAGAGGGGTCTTCTGCTTTTGTTTTGTGGTACTTATGGAGAGAACCAAGGCTCCCCATATATCTATATCATTGATATGACAGCTATGAGGTGCCCCTTGCAGAAGGCAGTTAGCTGAAACGTTGCCAACTTCCTTGTCCTGTGGGTAATGTTGTTATCTGTATAATTATTATGCCATTTATATGTAAATATTACATTAAGCCACTATTTTCTATACTGCTGTATTTTTTGCATAATTCTGTGTCTTGTTCAGCTTTATTGTTTCCACCTCTGATACATAGTAGGGGTCATGTATAAACACGCATATAGCGCCTATGTATAAATAGAATGTCAGTGGCAGATAAGAACCATTCAGTCCATCTAGTCGGCCCAATTTTCTAAATACTTTCATTAGTCCCCAGTTCCCTATTGTATATCTAGGATAGCCTTATACCTATCCCATGCATGCTTAAACTCCTTCACTGTATTAACCTCTACCACTTCTACTGGAAGACTATTCCATGCATCCACTACCCTCTCAGTAAAGTAATACTTTCATTAGTCCCTGGCCTTATCTTATATCTAGGATAGCCTTATACCTATCCCACGCATGCTTAAACTCCTTCACTGTATTAACCTCTACCACTTCTACTGGAAGACTATTCCATACATCCACTACCCTCTCAGTAATGTAATACTTTCATTAGTCCCTGGCCTTATCTTATATCTAGGATAGCCTTATACCTATCCCACGCATGCTTAAACTCCTTCACTGTATTAACCTCTACCACTTCTACTGGAAGACTATTCCATACATCCACTACCCTCTCAGTAATGTAATACTATCATTAGTCCCTGGCCTTATCTTATATCTAGGATAGCCTTGTGCCTATCCCACGCATGCTTAAACTCCTTCACTGTATTAACCTCTACCACTTCTACTGGAAGACTATTCCATACATCCACTACCCTCTCAGTAAAGTAATACTTTCATTAGTCCCTGGCCTTATCTTATATCTAGGATAGCCTTGTGCCAATCCCACGCATGCTTAAACTCCTTCACTGTGTTAACCTCTACCACTTCTACTGGAAGACTATTCCATACATCCACTACCCTCTCAGTAAAGTAATACTTTCATTAGTCCCTGGCCTTATCTTATATCTAGGATAGCCTTATACCTATCCCACGCATGCTTAAACTCCTTCACTGTATTAACCTCTACCACTTCTACTGGAAGACTATTCCATACATCTACTACCCTCTCAGTAATGTAATACTTTCATTAGTCCCTGGTCTTATCTTATATCTAGGATAGCCTTATACCTATCCCATGCATGCTTAAACTCCTTCACTGTATTAACCTCTACCACTTCTACTGGAAGGCTATTTCATGTATCCACTACCCTCTCAGTAACGTAATACTTTCATTAGTCCCTGGCCTTATCTTATATCTAGGATAGCCTTATACCTATCCCACGCATGCTTAAACTCCTCCACTGTATTAACCTCTACCACTTCTACTGGAAGGCTGTCCCATGCATCCACTACTCTCTCAGTAAAGTAATACTTCCTGGTATTTCTTTTAAATCTTTTGTCCCTCTAATTTTAGACTATATCCTCTAGTTGTGGTAGTTTTCCTTCTTTTAAATATACTCTCTTCCATAACTGCGTTGATTCCCTTTATGATTCGGACAAGGGTGTGTTTGTTTTCTCGGGTGGACTGATAACTCCCTGATAAGTGGACTTTATTATTTCCAACTTGTTTGGCATCTAGTAAGCCCACTCATTCTACTTTAACATCAATTTTCTGAGCATTGGTTATTTAACTAGTTCATAAGCATTAAACAAAATATAAAAGTATACTCATATCTTTTTGAGAGCAGACCTTTGGAACAAAACATAATAAAACTGTTGAACATATTGCACAGTGTTTATTTCAATGGAGAAAGTGTCCAAATAACCCCCAGTAACCCTAATAGCCTCCTGCTCAAGCCTCTAATGGAAACAATGTGCGAAAGCAGATTTATATATAATATTGTTCCCCTTAAATGTGGTCTTTTCTGCTCTTTCAAATGGTTATCTGGCCTTGTTATGTCAAGCAATAAGAGGTGCTAATTGGTTGGTTTCCCGTGGAGAATGTCTATTGGTCCATTCATCACGTTCTACCGAAAGATGTCATCAGACCATACTAAATACAGAGATTTCGTGGGGGGTCCTGTAGACACAATGAATCTCTACATAATAGCCTGCCAAATCAATAAGACATTTACAAAGAACAACACTGACATCTATATGTGTAATAAACCTACGTAATGCAGCCATTCATTTAAAAACAGAATCTGTGAAGTTTAACCTTTCCAACTCCCTACCGTGGAAAACAGAAAGAAACGAAAACAGAAAAAAAAAAAAAACTATTTTACCAATTTTCCTCAAAGGGGAAAACAAATTTCTTGTTGACTTTGTTTTTTTTTTTTTTTACCTGTGTAAACATTCCCCATAGATCATGTAATTGTTATATGTACTGAATTGTGAATGTGGGCTCTCTGAGGGTATAAAAAGAGATACGGCATAGTGTAGACCTGCACTGCATGTATTTATTCTGATATCGGCAGGTCCGTGACAGGGCCACTTGAACTCCGGTGGACAGTCTACACTATGCTGTATCTTTTTTTCTCTCTCCTCTGTGTGGTGAGGGCAGGTAATTGTTATAACCCAATAAGGAAAATATAAAATATATTTATCTCTGTCAGGTCTTTCAGTATCACAAGTGGATTGAGAGGCCCCCGTGTGATATGCCTTTTGCGTATTCACGTTTGCGAGTGCACTGTATTACACTATTTGTCGGAATACATTTCTTTTTACATATCTTTTATAGATTACCTTACTTTTATATGCCATCTATCCCACTGTCCGCTTCCCTCACACAGAACCCCCAATGTCTCATGCAAAATAGAGTGTAGATCAAATACTGAGCTCTATAAATAAATGGCTCCTGCCACAGTTAATTAAAAGGCATTTATTTTGGTGCCAAAGTTTCCCCTTTTTTCGGAAACGAGTGTTCTTGAGCCAGAGAAAAATATTTACATGGAAAGATAATTGGATATTAATGTGAATTTTTATGATTCATGTCACATTTTTATAAGTATCCTATCTTTAGCCTACTGGGAGGCCTTGTCTAGATGATGCTGAGGCTGCAGTTACAGAGGACAATGAATTCTGTGAATCTTTAAACTCCCTAGTAACACAGGAGAACTTTGGATTTAGCGTGGTTCCAGGCAGGTCATTTTGTTTCTCCTTCAAATAATTTTTTGTTTGCTTGTTTGTTTTTTTTGTGCGTGCACACAAACCTTAGAGAAATAAAAAAAAAGATACTTGTCTTCAATTCCGAGGAATCAATCGGTTTTTTTTTTGTTTATTTTACCAGGGACCAATAAACAAATTTAGCATCAACATAAAGCATAATAAATATTTATTTATTTCACCAAGAGCAGTCATAATCCTAGCAATGGTCTCCTTGAGAATTCAACTGTTTACGGAGAAGACGTGACCGACATGCACCATCCGCGAGAGATGGTGGAGAGATGACCCAAGGGCATGCTATCTCCACCGCTGGCAGTTAAAATCAACAGCTCCTGTATAGATCCCCCCTAATCAGCACATACATAAACCAAGCTATAAATAACAGCAGACAGCCATTGCAATAAAATAACACCTCCAGGTAATTTGTAGATGTAAAATGTAAGGTGATGTGTGGGACTCGAGCAATTGTCTTTTTTTGTAGCAAACATCGACCAGTGCAGCGCATTCCAAGATAATTGCCTATGCTGTGTAATGATAGAATTATTAAAAGGCCTAAATACAAATCGGATGTCCTTGGGCAGATCTTAAGACCGATACCCTGACGCATTTCATGCCTGTGTCTTCTCTAGGGCAACCTCAAACAGACTATTGTTGAGAACATTTAGGCCATGGCTTGACACATGTCTGTGGCCTTTAAGAGCCAGACAGATCTGGTTATTATTTTTAGGAGCCAGGGAATTAGAACTTCCATAGTATTCAATGTAAAACAATCACAAAAAAAGTTCGGCTCTCGGGATTTCTCACACCCTGATTTAGTCTACAATTTGGAAATCTATCGCCTGGGCCACAGTTAAGCACCGTGATTCATCATTCCCTAAAAAAAATAAACTGCCCAATTAGGCAAGATAGAAAGTGTCAGTTCACTTTTATGTGAAGAGAACACAGTATGAACAGATTTAACAGGAAAGGACCACGGAGCCCTTATTGATGTTAAATACAAAGTCCATTATTCATGAAAGCGGGAATTGCAACATTTGGACCTAAATAACCAAGTGCACAATTCCATTGTCAATCGCCTGAATTTCGTCTTTCTTGAAGTGTCGACTGGATCTTTGGTTTATTTTGGAGCCAACAGACTAGTCAATGTACTATGTGTTTATTTCGTTTATCCAATAAATAATTTACAAATAAAGTTTGGATTCTAAGAAATAAAATACCCGACCTATACCAAATTGTATTGTAACTGCACACTTTAATAGCCATAATATAAAACGAGTGTATCATAGCATAATAATAATAATAATTAGAAACTTTACAAAAAAAAAGTCCTATGCACATCACATCGTTTCTCTGGTTTTAGCGAAGGGGTAACAAATATATAACAAAACATATTCATTCATGTATTATAACTTGGAAATTAGAATAAGTGGGAAAAAAGGTACTTTAAATGTAAATTCTATCTATCGTCTACAAGGTTAATAGGGTATTATCTTGATTTTTACATTCCTATAAGTGCTCTATTAATATTAAAAAGAACAGAAGAAAATCAACCCCCCCCCCCCCATATATACAGACATATATATATATATATATATATAACTAACTTTATTACAAATGTGACTACTGTACTAAATTCAGTTTTTAGTAGGAAAAAAGCAACAATTCAACTGATGTGGTAGGAGAGATGACATTCACTCAGCTAATGAATCAAGCTGGTGTTATTACTTGTAATATTGTACATGGATTTGGTTGTAAAGTATCCCTGCATAACTAGAAAGTTGTCTACTAAATAAACTCCACCATGCAGCAAAAAAAAAAAAAAATATATTGGAGCCAATATAGGTTATGGGCAGAAAAAAAAAAATAATTCTTAAAGTACAACCTCAAAAATACTCCCGTAAGTAAAGAAGTGAAGGCATGAGGTTTACCTAAAGTGACCTGCGTCAGGGGCTGTATATTATTTTTCATTAATAAACTGATAGATGAAATTACAGACAGCCAGTCTGGCCTGTGTAATAATGCTCTATTATGTTTGGGGGGGGGGGGGGGACGACATTTAAGGATGTGTTTATTTTTTTTTACCCTTTATTGTACTTATGTCCTGGCTGATATTCTCTTTCACTCTTTCAGCCCCACGAACTTACTCATATTATAATGAATCCCAATTACCATAATTTTTAAACTGTTTACCGTTATTGAAAATGATCAAGAGCAATGTTTCTACCAATAAAAATGTCAGCATAGTGATGCTCTCAGCAGAAATCAAACTGTAGAAATAGAAAATATAGTAACATAAATGGAAATTTCTAATCACACGGAATAGAAAACAATATACTCTGTGTCTATCTAAAATAGATTTTTTTTTTTTTTGCTTGAGGTAATGTCTGATTCCAGAGTTCCTCTTACTCGCTGATCAATAATCTCCAAGAAATAAAAATATATATATTTATATACTACAACTACGTATGATGTGATTTTTATAAATAGAGCGGGGCAATTCTACTCACATGTAAATGAGCATCTGAAAGCTCAGGGGAAATTACATCTAAGGTAGAAGATGAAACTCTTTCTGCATTCACTCTGAAAATATACTATAAAGATAAAAAGGGGGGTACGTAACTTGACCTTCAACCAAGAGTACAAAAAGATGTGAAAATAATGAGTTCATATCTGGGAGCATCATAGAAAAAAAGAGGCAAGGGTAGCATAACAGAAGACAGGGGGCTGTCGTATGGTGTTAGCAATTAAAATTGATATCAAGTGGTATAGTGAAGCTTTTTAACTGTTAAATATTAAAGGGACTCTGTCAATCTAATATTGCTCATTAAGGGACTCTGCCAACCTAATATTGCTCATTAAGGGATTCTGTCAACCTAATACTGCTCATTATGGGACTCTGTCAAACTAATACTGCTGTACTAGCAGACTTGAATGCAAATGTATGAATTAGGAAGAAAGCTTCACCAGACGATAATCCGGGCTTAAACTTGCTAGCAAGGTTAATGTGGTTCGGAAGTACAACTTGATAATTGTATGGAATGAGGTTCTCTGCTGAAAATTGGTGTGTTGAAGCATATAACAAGCAAAAATGTCACTGTATGATCCGTGAAGAAATACAGTGGTTTATTATAAAGCAAGCCAAATACTGCAATACACACAACGCGTTTCGCACACAACAACGCTTAATCATCAGTGTGTAAATTGCATATCAAGCCAGTAGATGATGCTATTACCCGGAGACGCACCACAGGCACATTTAAAACATATATTTATTTTCTTGTATACATTTGCTTACAATTTTACCAAGACAATCTATACATCACTGTTCACATTTCACAAAGAGTCACTCTCTTTGCTTCATGCAAGAAACAAGGTCCATAGCCACACCACCAAACAAAGAAGATGTCCCTCTTTGCCATATTTGAAATGTTGGGAGGTGTGTATCCTCACCTACGTAAACAGAGCTCCATCTAGTCTTCAAAGCACATTTTTGTAGGATATTCCCAACAAAGCCCACCAGATTGCTCATTAATCACTGTAGGACGGCCTCTCCGGTAGGATTCACAATTGGGTCTATTCACTTAATTTCGAGAATAGCTTGAGGTGGTTGACATTCATTTTGAGACTAAGTCAAATTTTCTCAACTCAAGTTCACATCTTCTTCACTGAAACTAATGGGAGACGAAATGACCAAAGCTATTTTTGAGATTAAGTCAAACTTGGGTGCCAACTTAGTCTCAAAAATAGCTTAGATCATTTTACCTCTCATTATTCGAACCTGGGGTTTTGGGTTTTTTAAGATTAAGTCAAACTCGGGTGCAAGTCGACCTCCAAAGTCAACCAATTCCGAGCTATTCTGGAATTTTAATGAATAGACCCAAATGAGCTTCTTGTGCTTTTAGAAAAAAAGGTACTAGACAACTGCCTAGCAGCAAATGTGGCTTGTTTTACCTCCCCACCCATTGGGGACTATATATATACCGTATTTGATCGAATATAAGACGACCCTGATTGTAAGACGACCGCCCAAACTTTGGATATTCCTTTAGGAAAAAAATTAAAAGCCTGAATATAAGACTACCCTATAGGAAAAAAGTTCAACTTGTATATATTCACATGTAAAGTGCTTTTCAATATTTAATTAAAAAAAATATGATATTAAACAAATGCATTTCTTGTTTTTATTTCCTTTTATGTGCCAATGCTGCCCCTCTCCCCCCCAGCGTTATCTCTCTCTCTCTCTCTCCCCCCTCCCTTTGTCTCTGTCTCTTCCCCCCTCCCCTTGTCTCTGTCTCTCCCACCCCTCCCCTTGTCTCTGTCTCTCTCCCCCCTCCATCCCCTTGTCTCTGTCTCTTCACCCCCTCCCCTTGTCTCTGTCTCTCCCCCCTCCCCTTGTCTCTGTCTCTCCCCCCTCCCCTCCCTCCCCCTCACCTTGTTTCTTTCCCTGGTGGCTAGTGGGGGCAGCCAGGGGACAGCTGGTCTGTCATAATAGACGGGAGTGCCGGGCAGCATAGAGGATGTCTGCACGTATCGTGCGGGCAGCATAGAGGATGTCTGCACGTATCGTGCAGACATCCCCCGGCTGCCCGAATCTCCTGGTGGCTAGCGGAAGGACCTGGCTTCATCATAGAAGTCCCGGCGGATGTGCCGGCTGTTAGCGAGGGGGATCCAGGTCCCCTGCAGCTCTGCTGGGGACCTGGATCCCCGTCTTATAATCTGACCTCGATTTGAGCATTGGCTCTGAAAAAAACCTTGTCTTATATTCAAGCAAATACGGTACATAAAAGTCCCACACACAAAATGTTGGGAAGGTAGGAAAACTGTGCAACCAACATTTATTTTGTATAACAGCAGTTCTGTCTTTTTATTTGTACTACAAGGTTTATTTAATTTGTTTTTAAGCTTATGACATTACAGCAAAACAGCATTGATACGTAGGTAAGTAGATTTTCCAATACATTATTGTATTAAAGTTTTACGCAGTTTTATGTAATAATGACTTTAGATTTGTCAGATCTACACATCTATATACTGGATTGTGGCATAGAAATTGCATTCATCGAAAGTAGATTCAATTATTAAGCAACAGTTAAGTTGAATAACATAAAAGCACCACCATTTGAGAATAATAATTCTGAAATCTAAAAAAAAAAGGTATAAAATCAACAGTAAAAAAAAAGAGGCAGAAATAAAATTGAAGAAGAAAATAGAAACAAAAGTAAAATACCGTATTTGCTCGATTATAAGACGACCCTGATTATAAGACGACCCCCCAAACTTTGGATATTCCTTTAGGAAAAAACCTAAAAGCCTGAATATAAGACTACCCTATAGGAAAAAAGTTAAACTTGTATATATCCACATGTAAATTGCTTTTTTAATAAAAAATTATATCAAAAAATGCGTTTCTTGTTTTTATTTCCTTTTATGTGCCAATGCTGCCTCTTTCCCTTGCCCTCAGCTTTGTCTCTCTCCCCCTCGCCTCTGTCTCTCCCCCCCCCTTGTTTCTCTCTGTCCCCCACTCCCTCTGTCTCTTCCCCCCTTCCTGCTCTGTCTCTTCCCCCTCCCTCCCCTTGTTGCTCTGCTTCCCCTCCCCCTGTCTCTCTGCCCCCATCCCTCCCCCTGTGTTTGTCTCTTCCCCCCTCCCTCCCCTTGTCGCTCTGTCCCCCCCCCCCACCTCCCCATGTCTCTCTACCCCCCTCCCTCCCCCTGTCTCTCTGTCCCCTCCCTCCCCCTTACCTGTAACTCGATCCCTGGTGGCTAGTGTGGGCAGCCGGGGGATGTCTGCACGATACGTGCAGACATCCTCCATGCTGCCCGACACGGCAGTCTATTATGATGGACAGCTGGTCCGTCATAATAGACTGCCGTGTCGGGCAGCATGGAGAATGTCTGCACGTATCGTGCAGACATCCCCCAGCTGCCCGATTCACCCTGGTGGCTAGTGGGGCAGCAGAGGATGTCTGCGCGATGAGCGCAGACCTCCCCTGCTGCCGCCCGGCACGACCGTCAGGACTTCTGTGACGAAGCCGGAAGTACCCGGCTTCTTCATAGAAGCCCCGGCGGTCGTGCCGGGCGGCAGCAGGGGAGTCTGCGCTCATCGCGCAGACATCCCCTGCTGTTAGAGAGGGGGATCCAGGTCCCCAGCAGAGCTGCAGGTCAGATTATAAGACGACCTCGATTATAAGACGAGGGGTATTTTTCAGAAATGTTTTTATAATCGAGCAAATGAGTAAATTGAGAAGAAAGGAGAGTGATGAAGTTTATACCTAAATTCTTTTTGCGGAACCCAGATTTCCTCTAAATTATATTGAGTTGAATGGGGGATCGGGAAGTTCACATCAATACAGGAAAGTGGGTAAAACACTAAAATGTCTTTCTTAGGGGACATACACTTAGGGTCCAGTTCCAGTGCATAGGAATTGCTCCGATCTGTATCTAAAGTGACTGGAGTATGGTCCAACCAAGAAAGCAGGCCAATAGAGTATGTCTTCACTTATTGTAAATTCAATTTATCCAGAAGGAGGTAATCTAATCTCAAATATGATTGGTGAAAAACTGTGAAGACCTTAGCAGTTGAATGAAGCATTCGCAATGTATCAAAGAGTTGCCATTCCATTAAAGTCTCTGTAAAGAGTTAACTGTGACATTAACATTGATATTTATCCGTAGGACATGTCGAGCGGTCCAGGATTGAGTATGTGATAAAGTGTCCCCATACTATTAAAGAGCCTTTGATGTGTTGTTCGACTTGGGAGCCTCACAAATTGGTTAATAAGAGTTATCTATAATAACTGAACCGCCTGCTCTCTTGGTCGGGGCTATAGATTGAAACACGGGGGTATACTGTGGAGATAGCGGGAATTCCAGAGGTTGGGTGTCCTGAAAACAAAATGGAACCTTCAACCTTAGCGGCATCTTGTAGCAACATGCTCCTCTTGTGTAGAGTGTTCAGGTCCTTAGCATTAAAGGGTATAACATTTGGCGCCATGTGTCGTGTATGGGATTTGTGCGATATTCGTTTTATTATGGAGATTCTGGTCGATGGTGCTATTCTGCCAGTCTCATCGCGTGCAGGGCCGCACTCCCACTAGCGCCTTTTTGAACCACCCCGACATACATGGGAGGGGCATCCCCTAAACATGCCCTTGCATCCCAAGAGTGCAGGAGGGGCATATCGAACAACTAAGATGCTGATTAGAGGCTACAGATTTTAACAGGAAATTCTGAGAATAATACCATATGTACAGTGCTGATTATACTACACATTTTGCCTAGATTTTATGCCCTCACAAAATGGCATGACCCGTTACAAAAAATCCCGCACCGGACCTGATTAAGGCGCTCACTGTTGTTGTTGATGTTAATAAGTAACATTTTAATCTAGTGTTTCCAATTTAAATGCTAATAGAGACCTTTTCACATCATTTGGTTACTCTTGCGTATTTCGCAGTCCAAAACCATGTCGCAAATTAAAAGCATAAGCACATTATGACTCGTCGGGTGCACAATCAAACATCAATCCACAAAAAAAAGACTCCTACCTCCTCGGGTGACATGTTTTATGGGCCGACGGGCTGTAAAAATGGCAGTTTGTCAAAACACATCTGAATTTATAAGCAGTTCATGGGTAAACAGAAGCGGAGATCATAAAATGAGTGTGACTTATGTCTGCCTTGTACTTATCATGGAGCATGCAGTCAAAGTACGATCGGACCGGTTCTATATCCAATTAATATGAGGATGAGGAGATATCAAAAGTATCCAGTGAATGGGACTGAAGGCCTACTGAATTCCACCATAGAATGCCATTGTTCTTCGTTAAGTCGCGGTACTCTTACCAATTCAAACATACAGCAGCTTTCTCCGAGTTGAGCAATACTTGATATGACTTCAATGCATTTAGTAGTAATTCTCCCCCCCCCCCCCCCCCCCCGCCCAAATGGTGCTGATTCAACAGAATATATGAATTGTCACAAAATGTCAGCTGATGCCAACTATGTACTATGATTTAAAGGGACAGTCTAGTCCCCAAACCCATCTTTGGTTCAAGATGAAGATCACTGCTTGTATAGAGCACAGGCTTTTTTTCCATGGTGATTTGAAGCAGGCATTCTGCATAAATCACATTTTTAATATATGCCTCAAGCCCTCCCCCAGTGATTACTGCAGGTGCAGCAGCTTAGTTTAGTCACTGCATGTGCTCCTGGAATTGAATACATTGTGTGGACTCTAAGTTACATTACTCTTGTACACTTTAGGATCTCTTAATAGTGCAACACATTGTATGATAACCACTAGAGAGACAGGAAATTCCATTTGAATTAAACATACATACATTTAAAAGTTTTCTGAAGCACATTAATATGCATTAATATTTGGAAGATGCATTTTGTCACCAGACAGTCCCTTTATCGGGGGGGGGGGGGGGGGGGGGGATTGGTACATTATGTGGACTGTGTGGAATCGCTTGTCAACAAAAATACCATTTAGGATAGTACTGTGTTATCATTAATTCACTAATAGTGTGGTTGACCCCTAGTTGTATGAACTATGTGTGGCAGCAGATGGTGGTGGTAGAGATAGAGGGAGCGCTGCTGTGAGAGTTAATTTTGTACAGATCACATAGAAACATAGAATGTGTCACCGGCAGATAAGAACCATTCGGCCCATCTAGTCTGCCCAATGTTCTAAATACTTTTATTAGTCCCCAGTTCCTTATCATATATATAGGATATGACTAAGCGTGGCAACCCGCGAAACGCGTCAGGTGGTCCTCTCCTATGACTCTTTAGTCCGTGGACGTATTCACTTTGTTCGTGTATGCATTTTTTTTTACATTAAAGCACCGTTGTTCATCATCCTTGAGAGTGGAGTGCACACCTTTCTTTTGATTTTTGATTTCTAGGATTGCCTTGTGCCTATCCCACGCATGCTTCAAATCCTTCACTGTATTAACCTCTACCACTTCTGCTGGAGGGCTATTCCATGCATCCACTACCCTCTCAGTAAAGTAATACTTTCATTAGTCCCTGGCCTTATCTTATATCTAGGATAGCCTTATACCTCTCCCACGTATGCTTAAACTCCTTCACTGTATTAACCTCTACCACTTCTACTGGAAGACTATTCCATGCATCCACTACCATCTCGGTAAAGTGATACTTTCATTAGTCCCTGGCCTTATCTTATATCTAGGATAGCCTTATACCTATACCATGCATGCTTAAACTCCTTCACTGTATTAACCTCTACCACTTCTACTGGAAGACTTTTCCATGCATCCACTGCCCTCTCAGTAAAGTGATACTTTCATTAGTCCCTGGCCTTATCTTATATCTAGGATAGCCTTATACCTATCCCATGCATGCTTAAACTCCTTCACTGTATTAACCTCTACCACTTCTACTGGAAGACTATTCCATACATCCACTACCCTCTCAGTAAAGTAATACTTTCATTAGTCCCTGGCCTTATCTTATATCTAGGATAGCCTTATATCTATCCCACGCATGCTTAAACTCCTTCACTGTATTAACCTCTACCACTTCTACTGGAAGACTATTCCATACATCCACTACCCTCTCAGTAAAGTAATACTATCATTAGACCCTGGCCTTATCTTATAGCTAGGATAGCCTTGTGCCTATCCCACGCATGCTTAAAATCCTTCACTGTATTAACTTCTACAACTTCCAATGGAAGGCTATTCCATGCATCCACTACCCTCTCAGTAAAGTAATACCTCCTGATATTACTTTTAAATTGTTGCCCCTCTAATTTAAGACTATGTCCTCTAGTTGTGGTAGTTTTTTTTTCTTTTAAATATACTCTCCTCCTTTATTGTGTTGATTCCCTTTATGTATTTAAATGTTTCTATCATATCCCCCCTGTTACGTCTTTCCTCCAAACTATACATGTTAAGATGCTTTAACCTTTCCTGGTAAGTTTTATCTTTCAACCCATGAACCAGTTTAGTAGCCCTTCTCTGAACTCTGTCCAAAGTATCAATATCCTTCTGGAGATACGGTCTCCAGTACTGCGTACAATACTCCAAGTGAGGTCTCACCAGCGCTCTGTACAATACTCCAAGTGAGGTCTCACCAGCGCTCTGTACAATGGCATGAGCACTTCCCTCTTTCTATTGCTAATACCTCTCCCTATACAACCAAGCATTCTGCTAATACCTCTCCCTCTACAACCAAGCATTCTGCTAATACCTCTCCCTCTACAACCAAGCATTCTGCTAATACCTCTCCCTCTACAACCAAGCATTCTGCTAATACCACTCCCTATACAACCAAGCATTCTGCTAATACCTCTTAGATTTCAGTTGCCACAGCTCCGACCATTTTTCTAGTTTAGCTAAATCATTTGCCATTTGGCTTATCCATCCAGGAACATCAACCCTGCTGCAAATCTTTTTATCATCTGCAAAAAGATTTCACCTACAGTAATATCTGATAACAAATCTCCATTTGTGAACACTAAATCTAGTATGGCCTGCTTTCGAGTTGGCTCCTCCACTACTTGTTTTAGAGATAATCCCAGTAGGGAGTTTAGGATATGCGTACTCCTGGCGCAAGTAGCTGTTTTGTATTTCCAGTTCACATCAGGAAGATTAAAGTCACCCATGATGATCACTTCTCCCTGTCATTTTAGCTATTTCCTCAACTAGTAGATTATCTAACTCCTCTATTTGTCCAGGGGGCCTATAAATCACACCTACCCGAGTTACCATATGATTACCAAATTCTAATGTAACCCAAACTGACTCTATGTTCGCCTCACTAACTTGTATTACGTTACATTTTTAGCTATCCCTCACATACAGGGCCACCCCTCCCCCTTTTTTACCTTCTCTGTCTTTTCTATATAAAGAGTACCCTGGTATTGAAATGTCCCAGTCATGTTTTTCATTATACCATGTCTCAGTAACAGCCACTAAATCTACATTCTCAGTTGCCAATATTGTCACAAGTTCATGGATCTTATTCCCTAAACAGCGAGTATTTGTAGACATGACCCTAAGCTTATCATTTTTCAGCACAATGACTACAGGCACCTTCTGTCCCTGTTGTGAGGGGCAATTGGGTTTTTGCTTAACTGTAGTTTGGCCATACAACCAGATTCGAGGCCGCATGGTGCTAGGTATCGTCTATGGGAAACAGTTTAATTTGTTGAGAGAGTTCAATTTCTTGATGATGAGTATTCTAGGGTATCAAATCTCCTAATTTCACTATGGTTCGTTTTATGAAATAATTTGGGAAAATAAGCCACAACGGTCATGCACACCTGGAAAAGGGTGGTCTCCAGTATTTTATGACAAAGTGTGAAATTACACATCACAGTTTATTTAAACTCACAGGTCACTCTAAGGTGTGTATGCGTTAAAGGGGCAGTCCCACCTAGCTAATTTTCTGTATGTTATACATGTGTTTAACATATGTGACACACTTTTACTGTATAACATATCCAGTTCTTCTGAACTTTCACATTTACATTTATTTCACTGGGGCCTCTTGAATCACCCAATAAGGAGGGCAACAATAATCGGAAGATGCCGACTTTAATGAAAGAATACAAATAAAATAGCTTAATTATCACTCTGTGCTCCATAAAGATCTGTTAGGGGGCGGACATGTTTAGAATCTTGAGTGAGATGGTTATACTTCTGTCACTGACCCAAGATTCTAAACATGTCCGCCCCCTGACAGAGCTATACGGAGCAAAAGGGGAGTCAATGGGGTACTTTATTTGTATTCTTTCAGTAAACAAGTTCTATATAAACCACCTACACTTAATGGAATTTCAATTAAACAGAAGGTTTTTTTCCCCCTATAGTTGTCCTTTAAGAGCACGGTAGATATTGTTTTGGGGCAATTGTGGTACGTGGATAGAAATATTTTTTAAAGCCTGCTTCACGCAGTCTGGTAAGTATAACTTCCTAGTATTTTGGCGGGAAAATGATTTTGTCTGAAAGTAGAAGAAAAAAAATCACTTTACCATAAGTGCTCGTATACTTAAAGTAATCATATTCCTTTGAAATGCACAACAAACTGACAGTATGAAAAGAAGAAAAACGCCATGCCAACCGTCGTGTACCATTTATAATAATAAAAATCCCAACTGCTTTAGGAAAGAGCAGGTAGCCTTCCAAGCCCCCAAGAGGCTTTGAACAACCGGCCAGCGTCATACGTTCAAAGGATTATATTTATTTTTTTTCCTTCCTTCTTATATCAATACAATTTTTTGTGCCGCGTAAACATGTTGGCTCTATTAAAAAGCAGTGGAAAGAAAATGCCATTCAATCTCCTCTAACCTCCAAAGTGACAGAGAAGGCAGGAACGAGCCGCACTATGAGTGGATATAAGAATAAATGGTTCACAGAGTTGACGAACCTTGTTTGTGAACTAAAAGCTTGAATAAAACCATAGCATTATTATTATGGTGGATAATAAAACAAGCTAATTTTATGAGTTATTTTATAATAAAAATGACTTGTATTATTAATATTAGAAATTAGACAATAACTAGTATGGATGTAAATAGTGGGATGAAAAAATAAAAACCGATACAAAGAAAATTGAAGACTTGTTGGGGAAAAAATGGGATTTTTTTTTCCAGACAAATCAAATACATAGCCACTATTTCCAGTTTGGAGCAGACCACTGACTGTGAAGCTGTGATACCACCATCAAATTAAAAAAATTGAGTGGAGGGACATACCATTCCAGGGAATGGCAAGCCATTTTTGGGAAGACTACGGTCAATATGCCCCTAAAAGGAGACTAAAAGGCAGTCAGCAGTTGATATACTTCGCTAATGAGAAGAAAAAAAAACACACACAAAAATCAGAACATAAAATTTCCTCCGCTAAATTGACTGCTCCCAGAATTCCACTTTGGAAAAAGCTGGAAATTATGCATTAAGACCAGTAAGAAAAGACAGAAAATACAGATTCCTTAGGTATCTTCGAAACTGTCAGAAAAAAAAAAAAATGATTACATTTTACTTGTGATCAGGGGGCTGACATGTTTAGAATTATTGGCTCAGATGAAAAAAGTCTTGACCCAAGATTCTAAACATGTCTGCCCCTGACGAAGCGCCAAGCTAGGCGCGAAACGCGTAGGCTATCAGTATCTTTTCCCTCACCGTGTGACCCTCTCACCCAGGCCCTCAACACTGTTTTTTAACTTTTGTCTTAATAAACAAACATTTTAACTGGATACTCACCTGGTTCTGAAGTTCTTTGCTAGCGTCTGGGACTCCTCTATCCGCGACTGGGAGCAGCCCTCCCGTGTTTTTTTGTATCACTTATAGAACTAGACAAGCAAAGATGGCTCAATAAGGTACTTTATTTGTATTCTTTTACTAAAGTTTTTTAATTTAAAATGGTTCCACTTAATGCAGTCTTACACTTAAATAACTGAATGTCCTTTATTGAATAAGAAAACAATCATTTTGAAAGTAGTATATGGTGATAAAGAAAATTTCCGTCTACCGGTCCATTTTTAGCTTATTTAATTTTCCCCGTCTTTTGCCAAAGGTTGAAATAAGGTTCATGTCTTCTACTCGGATATAAATGTTCTATGTTTTTCTAATATAAACACTTTCGAATTTCTGGTTTGCAGAGATTCATCAAGCTGAGCTATTGCCCACGTACCACATCATGCAGTTAATTTAATTGACTCTACTCGCCAGCAGAGAAGGGAACTGCTCATTAATGAACTCTGGAGCAAGTGTTAAAAGAAGGTGCTCATTAAACATATACCGGGGTGCCATGAAATGTAAAGTTACACAAGGGGGAAAAAATGAAGTCCCTTCGTGAGATGTATTATAAGATACCAAAACAATAAAATATACACAAAACACCATTAACTATCACAGCACACCATAATTATTCATTTACTCGACTTTGTGTCGGTGAGGCTAAATTAGGCCAAGAACAAATTAGTTTTATATGTATTAACATGTAGCGTCTTCAGTCACCAGTATAATATTTTTGCAAAATGTTGGTATTTACATAATATTGGGGGGGGGGGGGGGGGGAACAACCAGGCTGGGGACAAAATGATTCTCAAAATCAGTATGAACCTAGAACATAAAATATTACACCTCACAAACCACACATTGTTATTACAAAAAAAGATAACAAATAATCCTTGAATTATACCATACTTTTATACCAATTAATTATACTAATCAATATTACTTTAAACCCGTTTTTAATTACCTTTTAGAGCCTAAATGTCACATTTTATACATTGAGGTGCCATACTTCCCAACATTGGCTGTCCGCAAATCCAGGCGGGAGGTGTGGTCTCCGTGTGGGTGGGACCAGGAAAAGGAGGCATAGCACCTTAGCTGACCCAACAGAGACCCCCAAATGAACTAAACATGCACAGAGATGTTCACAGTGCACCTGCATGGACCTTGAGGTTCAATCTTATGTGTGTAGGTTCTAATTAAACACCGCTTCCCCGGGATTGCAGGAAACCAATAGCTTCACGGGACATGAATCATGAAATGGCACTGTTCCACCCAGCCGGTGGTACTTGGGAGTTTCAGCTTTATAGACCTGGACATGTTTGATATTTTTATGTAAGCCGTTTACAAAAGAAGGGGCAAAAAAATCAAGCAAGACAATGGCTTGTTCCTCTTTCAAAATCCATCACCCAATAATATAAAAAGAATACTCAACTCAACGAACACTCAACTCAAGGAATACTCAACTCAAAGAATACTCAACTCAAAGAACACTGAACTCAACTCAAAGAATACTCAACTCAAAGAATACTCAACTCAACGAACACTCAACTCAAGGAATACTCAACTCAAAGAATACTCAACTCAAAGAACACTGAACTCAACTCAAAGAATACTCAACTCAAGGAATACTCAACTCAACTCAAAGAATACTCAACTCAAAGAACACTGAACTCAACTCAAAGAATACTCAACTCAAAGAACACTGAACTCAACTCAAAGAATACTCAACTCAAAGAATACTCAACTCCACTCAAAGAACACTCAACTCAACCCAAAGAACACTTAACTCACATAATATATAACTCAACTCACAGAATACTCAACTCACAGAATACTCAACTCAAAGAATACTCAACTCAAAGAATACTCAACTCAAAGAACACTCAACGCAACTCACAGAATACTCAACTTTAAAAGGAAAAATATGAAGTACCCTTAGAGATTGCTTAATTAAATGTCTCTTAAAATAGGTGCCGTATATAACAAAGTGAAAAGCTGCTAAAAAAAAACACTGCAGGCCTGTGCCTGCCTTGGAGAACCATCATTTGCTTGATGCAGCAGTCCTAAATATGCTCGGCATGTGAAGAGGCCCTCAGGAGATACATATCACTTACAGCTGAGGAAACGTCAGACCCGTATTTACTACTAAGGCCAAGAAACAAGAGCCGGGAAATGACGGTGTAATTTGTTTCTCGAGATTTATTGCACCCTGTGCATTGTTGTGGAAATAGGTTTACAAAAGGACATTATGTAATGTATTTGTCATAAACACACTGCCCCCTTTGTGAGATTTGTTCATGTGCGCGCTACGCTTCGAAAATAGCGGACAAAAAAAAATAAAGTGACTGTAACAGCAGCCAACTTTTATCTGGGAAAATGTCCACCTGCCTCAATGGAGTTGGTTGTTTGTTTGTTTTTTTCATTATTTTCGTACAAATCTTTTAACTACTGGAGAAAGTAGCTCTATCACCTGCCAATATGTTTTTAGGAATCAGTTTGTTAATAACAGATTGTTATCATTTATATTATTTAGCTTTAAATGTAGCCTTATTTGTTGATGTGGAGGCGGACATCTTGTCATTTTTTTTTTTAAATCCTAAATTATCATTCGGCAGGGACAGTTAACATGGTTGCCGCCAGCCGTTCAAAAACCGGAATTGGATGGGTTGTGTTGATTATCTCTTGGATTTCCAGTGTTTAAAGGAGTGGAAAAGAAGTGTTGCGTCTGATGACACAGAGTATCCTTTGTGCCCAATGTAAAAGTGATCATGTGCCATTTTAGCTCTAGATTGTGCTGGAGTGACCTTTTTTTTTTTCTTTTTTTTTTACAATGTTTGCAGTGGCACCATTTTTTTAAACTAGTCTTTTACCTGCAGCCTGAACATGATCTGCAAGTAAGGGCTTCCTCCTCATTCAAAACAAGACAATGCACAGTGGAACGTCTTGACTTAGGAACAATCTACTGGGAACATAACCCACCAATAAAGGACTCAACACCTGTCACAACCTGGAATAACAGACCAGGGAGGAGCCTCGTTGTAGGGCAGGGTGTGGGGTCTGTCTGCACCCAACGATGCATAACTGGGACTGGACTGAGACTGGCCTGGTAGCAGAGACTGGGACTGAGACAGGACTGGTAGCAGAGACTGGGACTGAGACAGGACTGGTAGCAGAGACTGGGACTGAGACAGGACTGGTGGCAGAGACTGGGACTGAGACAGTACTGGTAGCAGAGACTGGGACTGAGACAGGACTGGTAGCTGTGACTAGACTGAGACAGGACTGGCAGCTCTCAGAGCAGGACACGGGCCTGTGATAACTGTCACGTTCAGGTATGAGGCTGGAACTGCTGTGCAGACTCGATATAGGTCTTTTGTAACAGACCTCGGCAACAGAACAGAATATTCTGCCTGAAGGAATTCCACCCTATGGTTGAGCCGCAGGTTTCTTTCCCCCAGGACTTTTGCACTTTGAACTATTACCAGGATACCGAAACTAAACCCACCCCTGTACTCAGGAGAATGGTTTGTTGGGTTGTTTGGGGGCTAAAAGGCCGCATTTGGAAGGTGCAGTTTTTGGTTTTCCAACTTGGAATTTTGACATGCAGACAACCTGCGCCCATCTCCCATTTGGGACATTTTTGAATCCAGCCTGTGTATTTTAGCCCATCACCCTATATATTTTTTAAAAGCAGACACCCCGGCTATTTCAAATAGTGGTATTTTAACACCTTCCATGCACTAATTCAACCACCAGCCTTTGTCAAAGTTTGTGGTAGTGATTTTTTGTGGGGTTTTTTCACATACATTGTACTTCCGACATGAATTTACAGATTTTGGTATGTGTCACTGGCAAACAACACCCCAATATGTGTTCAGCAACATCTCCTGAGTACAGGGATACCACCCATGCATAGGTTTGTTGGGTTGTTTGGGGGCTAGAAGGCCAAATTTGGAAGGTGCGCATTTCCAACTTGGAATTCCAAACTTCGAAGGGAAGGTCTGAGCCAAAATAAAAAAACTTACATATGACAACATTCCAATGACAACCAATGTTGCCATCCGCACTGTGGACATGAAATGGTCCGATGGAGGAAGGGTACATATGACCTAACAGATTTTGAAACACATTATTTTCCCTTTTTTTTTTTTTTTATCTTACACACCGTATGAGCAATGTTGAAAGAGACCTTTTAATGATACAACATATAACCTTCTTCAAAGTGGCGCCTACAATACACAGGAGCCATAACTAATTAAAGACGTCTTTAAGATGATTATAGATTCCCTTTTCTATCTTATACATGATTTATTCCAAAGAGACGGCACCGTTAATCTTTCACTGGAATTCATACATTTATGTATACCATGCATGATCTATGCAGGCCTATCAATGTATAATGCAATAAAACTGGAACAGAAGAGTCTTTCAACTTGATAACATCACCAGCATTCTGATGACCTGGAAGATGTTGGAGATCATTCATAAAACATCAGGATTTCTGTCCAGGAAGGAATATATATATATATATTTTTTTTTTTTACTGACATTAGTGCTTAAAAATGTATAGAATAAACCTATTTAAACATCCAACTCTTTGGACCTTTCATGGTGGATTGTTGCTTAAAAAACTTTTGTGGTTGACAAAATCCTTCAAGAGCCTTGAGAAGATCCATCAATAGAAATGATTAATAAACCAGAATATAGTAATGGATAAGCAATGGGAGTTAGGATCATTAGACACATTCGATTACTTTTTAACTTGAGCTCTTCGGCCTACATCTGACCTTTATAACATATGTCGAACATGTCTTAGTCTTCTCTTCGTTTTTTGCAGATGCGTGTGTAGTGTGGTCACCAGGATCTACAGGATGAAGTAGAGGGCACAAGGCGAGGGCACAAGGTGTCCTTCATACTTAAAGGGACACTAAATGTTATTTCTCACTTGTGCTTCTAATATAGAAGTGCAAGTGAAAAGTTAGTTGCCCCTAGTATGAGGATGAACTGGCGTGTACGTTTGATAGTACTTTTGATAGTACACGCCAGTTTATCCTCTGACCGACAGCTGCCATGTTTCCATGGGAAGCAGGTAGCCGTCTGGTCAGCGACCGGCTCTCTCTGTTAATGCAGAGAGAGAGCCTCGTTTTTGCATGGGATCAGCAGGGTGACCTTAACTATGTCCTGATTTCATCCAAAAATGAGGGTCTCTCTCTCTTCGCTAGCAGCAAGAGACCCTTGCATTCAGCAGATGGAGTGGGGCGAGCCCCCGCTCTGATTGGCTGTGCGTGTGCTGACAACCAGGAACTGCTGTGTCTCGCACAGCGGACAGTAAACCCACGTGCATCTATTAAGATACACGTCGGATTTACTTACAAGTCCCGGGACATGTTTAGTTTAACCCTTGCTTATTCAAGGAAGCAAGGGTTAAACAAAGTGCAATGTCCCTTTAAGTAAACATACCAGATCCCCAAGTAAATCTCTCTTTGAATATGCTCCTGTGGTAGAACCCTCCTAGCAAATAAAACATGACGACGAAAGGCTATGGATACAAGAGAGCCTGGTGTCCATTTACGCAAAGAGCCTACTACCCTCAGTGCAATGATACTGGTTGAGAGTAGGACTTTAAGGAGTTTGGGACCAAAACCCAAAGTACTGGGTATCCTGTGAGACAACCCATAAATCTTCCTAAAATTAAATTCCCCTCATCCCTCCCTCAGCTACACGTAACGTGGGGATCATGGCCCACGCTATCATAACATTTTCTAAATACTGACCTGTTATTTTAAGGGTAAAGTAAAATGAATAAACCACATAGAATGATTAATGCAGGCTTGGAATCGGTGGTCCTTTGGATGATACAAGTATGATAGCACCTGTAAATGTACTAAACCTATTAAACACGACAACTGGAATTGCAAGGAAGAGCCAAAAAACAAACATGTTAAAAAACTTCTGGTGTTAGAAGAAAAATGAGGCAATATAGGTCAGGGAGAATCAAGAGTGAGAGAGAGACTAATTTATGTGTCTTCTCACCAAAGCAGATTATTTGGCTCTGTTTCAGCTCCCTGATCCTTAAGTGAAACTTGGTAAGAGGGTAGTTGTAATCCTGGAATTCTGGCTAGAGTCGGAGAAGCTTCTGTCCTCAACATGTGTTCGGCGCGATCCATTATAATTTTAAGCCAGGATTTTTGATCAAAACTCATTTGTTGTGTACCATCTCCCTTGTCTGTCTTACATAAAACAAACACTACAACTCTCTGGACCCATTCGGCGCTTTCCCCCAATCTACAAAGACTGCACGACAGCAGCTCGCCGTTATAAGTGGCAGCTTCGTACTGCTTTGTTTCGGGAAAAAAAGGCGATTTAATTGAGGAGGCTGGCAGGTAACTCTGTGCTTCCATGCTTAACTGCTCACCGAGTATCCATATGGCTGCAAAATGCAAACATTCTCTACAAGATGCAGAATAATGAAACGAAAGGGATATGAGAGCCCAGGCGGACAAAACAACCTCACAAACAGATTGGCACAGCTAGAATAATATTAGCACTTGTCGATTTCATCTGGTTTGTTAGAGAATGGTGTAAAAAATATATATATACCAGATGCTGTAGAACAGGCCTGGGGCTTAAATGTGAACCGAGTGAATATACCTCTGCCATGAGAGTCTGCATCCAACTCTAATGAAGTGAAAGTGTGCTACGTGTATTAGACGTGATACTGTACTATTGGACGGACATATGGATGGACAGACATATAGATTGACAGAGAAATAGCTAGCACAACTGACCAACAGACAAACTGATAGCTAGAGAGACAGGAGTGATGGACAAATAAATAACTAGTATGATGGACTGACAAATAGATAGCTAGTTTGGCAGATCGATGGAGAAATAGATAGCTATCCACATAGACCAATCATTAAGTAGCTTGCCAGCATGACTACATTCTGTTTCTAAAATCAGTCTTACACCTAACTTAGGGGGTCATGTACTAAACAAATGCAGTGGGGTGGATTTCTAATTTGCGTATGAAAATTACACCAGCTTTTAGCGAGCGCTATACAAAAGAGGTAGAAAAAATATTCTCAAGATTGCCAGTTTTTATTGGACTATTGGAGTGTTAGATGTTTACTACATTGCAACAGGAGCAAAGCGCAAAAATAGTTTTGCACATAAAATATATTTGCGTTTTTTTTAGTACACGCCCCTCTATATCCCTAGTTTTGAGGGGCTTTTGCATTTTAAGGGGGGAAATGAATTGCAAAACTGAACGCCAAAATGGCAACCAAATTTCTCCGTGGACTAATAAGATTGTTATTAATATTATTTATTTTGTATCACATTGGGGAATATGATGGTTTCAGAGCAGAAAAGAAAATGTATTGTATTTTCTAGTTTAAATAGAATGTGTTTGTTTTATGTTGTTTAACCTTCTGGTTGTGTTGATTTCATCAAGTCAGAATGAGAACTACATTTGTTTTGTGCGTGAATCAAGCAGCCAGAATCCATTCACAAGGGTAATATAACCTTTTCTATTAGATACATGTTCCAGTAGCTGTAATCTAGTTAAACCTGCATATTGCCAATTGTCTGCCACAAAAAAAAAACAAAAAAAAAAACATCTGAACTGTTGATAAAAAAAAACAAAAAAAAAACAGTTTAATCTCATGTGGAGAATAAATAAATGTTTGGAAAACAGAACAGCTATATTATTTCGTGGATTCAATGCCAGGCAACGTATTTAATGACTCCATTTTGGGCAGGTCAGTTTGGATGCAAATACATTTTATTAATCCAGTCTATTTTTTGGGTTTATGAGTATTTTTCGTTAACTCAATGTGTGTTTCCAAATCTTACATACAGTGCCAGGTAAGCTGTTCTTTGAATTAGATTAGCTGTTATTAAACAGTTTTAGGACAAAAGTGGCAGATTTAAAAGGGATTGTCTAGTGTCCAAAATGCCAATCCAAATATTAATGCATATTGATGTGTTTTCAAGGTACTTTAAAATGCATTTGCATTGCTTAAAATATGAAATACTTACAGCTAGATGAAATTGTGAAATTATAGCAGCTTGCAAGAAACCAGGAGTGCCCACACTAGCTGAGTAAAAGTAATTTCTTTCTTTTGGTGCAGGAACCAATGACAATAATTTAAATCAAATGAATGGAATTTCCTGTCTCTCTGCTGATGTAATCAGACAATGTGTTGCACTGTTAAGAGATCCTACTGTGTAGAAGAGCAAGTTTACCACAGTCCACATAATGGGCCTTATTTATCAAGACAAAACTGCTATTTGAGGACAAAGTGCTAAAATAGTAGTAATAACCATGGAAAACAATGGAATGCTATAGCAGTTTGCTCCAAATTTTGCACTTTTTTGAAATAGCATATTTGTTTGCCTTGATAAATCTGGTCCAACGTATTATATTCCACTAGCACAAGAAGTAACTAAATAAAACAAAACATTATATCCTCAGTGTCAATATAATCAGTGCTGCAGCACCTGCAGTAAACATGCAGAGTAATTACTGGAGAGGGCTTGAGTCAAATATTAAAAATGTGATTTATACAGAATGCCTGCATCAGATCACACTGGGATAAAAGCCTGTGCACTATACAAGCAGTGATCTTCATCTTGCACCTTCAAGGAAGCAAGAGTTACACAAGGTGCAATGTTCCTTTAAAGGGACTGTTTTACCTAAAAATTGTTTTTACTATGACTGTTTACTGTAGAGAATAAAAAATGATTGAAAATGATCTATACATTGTGTTATCCAAACTGCCAGCAAATGTCCAAATCATAAGTAAAATGTGATTTAAATATCTGTGGAGTCTCGTGTTTATGACCTCGCCTGTGGCTTGATATGCAAACAAACA
Organism: Pelodytes ibericus; assembly: GCA_036172795.1. Classification (NCBI taxonomy): domain Eukaryota; kingdom Metazoa; phylum Chordata; class Amphibia; order Anura; family Pelodytidae; genus Pelodytes; species Pelodytes ibericus. Next base: position 15,733,225 of record CM069862.1, read on the forward strand.
TATTTCCAATGGGTAATGTGTAATTTGCATATCAGGCCACAGATTATGTCATAAGAAGGAGACTCCACAGACACATTTAAAACACATTTTTCTCCTAATTTAGACATTTGCTGGCCATTTTGATAACACAACTAACAGATCATTTTCAGACATTTTTTTATTTTATAAATGCCCAATAAAAACAATGTTTAGGTGATACAGCCCCTTTAAAGACTTGAGCTGTTGATAGTTTTGATGCCCATCCTTTACAGAGTGTATAAGCAATGGGGTCAACAGTCTGTACTGAATCTAAGACATAACCCCAGGTAATTCCGACAAAAACATTGAAATATTACACTAGGAAATTGAATAAAAAGTCATTTCCAAGCCGACCCGTGCTCCTTGGGCTATACAATATTTAAATTCAGCTATTCTGATTTAATGTAAGTGTAACAGGAGAAGCGTAGAGAATTATCTAGTCTTATTCAAAATCCAGATAACAGCTGCCAAAAAAAGGCAGTAGACGTGATCAAGTAAATCATTCTCCGTTCTTTTGTATGCGATACGCTTAAATTAGAGAGGTTAGCACGTTGTCACATAGTATATTATATATATTGTATAGTATATAAAGTATCCCAAGATAAAGAGAATATCTGATTGTTTTGTATTATTAGATGTGACATGATAAGTAAAATAACCTTCAGTGGAGAAATGGAATTGTACAATATTATGGATAAGCACAAGGTTTTCCCATACACATTCTGGTGATATTCTCTGGTGTCGGGAATGTAGACTTCCCGAATTGCGTCAGGACAGAGGTAACGCTTGGAAGGACGGTGCCTCCAATCCGGAGGCATGCTATCCTGAAGAACCAATAAGCTTGAGCTTTGGTTACCGTCAAACTAGATTAGTTTGAAGCTTACTACCCAACCCACTAGAATACCTGTCACTTTACCTCTAGCTGATCCCACTTAGCTGGAACACACACAGTGCATCTTTGGCCTATCCCACCTACTGCCAACCATCTACATTACTGTAACTAAAACCTACCTCCCTCTGACCTCTTCAATCCCTCATGTACCCCATTCCCTCTAGACTGTAAGCTTGCAAGCAGGGCTCTCTACCTCATGTACCAGTCTGTATCTGTGAGCAGGGCTCTCTACCTCATGTACCAGTCTGTTCCTATAGATTGTAAGCTTGCGAGCATGGCTCTCTACCTCATGTACCAGTCTGTTCCTCTAGATTGTAAGCTTGCGAGCAGGGCTCTCTACCTCATGTACCAGTCTGTTCCTCTAGATTGTAAGCTTGCGAGCAGGGCTCTCTACCTCATGTACCAGTCTGTTCCTCTAGATTGTAAGCTTGCGAGCAGGGCTCTCTACCTCATGTACCAGTCTGTTCCTATAGATTGTAAGCTTGCGAGCAGGGCTCTCTACCTCATGTACCAGTCTGTTCCTATAGATTGTAAGCTTGCGAGCAGGGTTCTCTACCTCATGTACCAGTCTGTTCCTCTAGATTGTAAGCTTGCGAGCAGGGCTCTCTACCTCATGTACCAGTCTGTTCCTCTAGATTGTAAGCTTGCGAGCAGGGCTCTCTACCTCATGTACCAGTCTGTTCCTATAGATTGTAAGCTCTGCGAGCAGGGCTCTCTACCTCATGTACCAGTCTGTTCCTCTAGATTGTAAGCTTGCGAGCATGGCTCTCTACCTCATGTACCAGTCTGTTCCTCTAGATTGTAAGCTTGCGAGCAGGGCTCTGTACCTCATGTACCAGTCTGTTCTAGTTTGTCTAACTTAGTATGTAGTTCCCTTCTATGCTCTGTACCTAGCGCTACGTAAATTGTTGGCGCTATATAAATAAATAAATGTTAATGTAAAGTAATGTAATTAGTGATGGCAAACCTATGGCACTGGTGCCACATCTGGCACTCAGGCACCTCTGAGGTGGCCCTGTGCATCAGACTACAGGGTCACCATCATCATATATCGAAGGAAGTGCAGCACACAGGGCCACGGAGATGGAGCAATGGAAGGAAATAAAAAACAACGGGGGGGGGTGTGGGTGGGGACTAAAATAAAATGAATCTGCAATGAAAATGAGAGAGGGGGCTAGAATGTGGGGTAAAAAAATTGTACTTTGAGATTATTAACTTGGTTTCTACTGGAATAATGGGCACTCTGTCATCACTGGGCTAGATGGTCCAACGGGTTCTATTTGTATAGGGAGAGGTCCACCTAAATTATTTGACATTGTAAAACAAAATGTTTATCCCTGCAGTTATGTTTACATTTAAATAACTGACACTTCTCTTGTAGTTTTGCATTTAAAATAATTTAACTGGGGCTTCTTAATTCATTAATATCCAATAAGGAGGGGCTTTGAGGCAGGACTGCGGCCATGACAACCCCAGTAACTATTACACTCCGTTTGCTGTTTTTAGTAAATAAGAAGAGTAATAGTTTTGCACCTGTCCGATCGGCCCACTACTGAGGATGATTGGTACGAGTGGTAGAAGATGACAGATATTCATTGTGATAGGTGGTCCCACTCATTATATTTAATATTATTTTTGTATTGTTTAAGTCTCGTTGGAAATGATAGACCCAGCTTGTCATTAGTGTATATGTCTCACCGACTGTACGAATTCTCCCCTTGCCATTCCCTAACTATAAATAGGTCTAGGCAGTGCTGTATTTACCGCGAGGTATCCTAGGCAGATGCCTAGGGCGGCAAATTTGGGGGGGCGCACTGAAAATTTAAAAAAAAAAAAAAAACGGCCCTTTAAAAAATTTTTAAAAAAAGACCGCGCTTGCAGGCAGAGACGGAGGTGAGAGGGGATCGGAAGATCCCCCCTCACCATCGCTCTGCCTGCCAGGCTGCACGGGGAGCCGAACAGGCAGCACAGAGAAACCTCCGTGCTGCCTGTTCGGCTCCCCGTGCAGTGTGACACGGAAGTGCCGACAGTCACGTGAAGGGCGCGCTGACGTCATACGCGCGCCCGGTCACGTGACCTGTCGGCACAATCTCCCGGGAGCCGAACAGGCAGCATGGAGGGACCATTCTGCCTGCCACTAGCCACCAGGGAAAGGTAAGTGCTGATGGGAGTCAGAGTGTGTGTGATGGGAGACAGTGTGTGTGACTGAGTGTGATGGGAGATAGTGTGTGTGTGTGATGGGAGACAGTGTGTGTGACTGAGTGTGATGGGAGTCAGAGTGTGTGTGATGGGAGACAGTGTGTGTGACTGAGTGTGATGGGAGTCAGTGTGTGTGATGGGAGACAGTGTGTGTGATGAGAGTCAGTGTGTGTGACTGAGTGTGATGGGAGTAGGAGTGTGTGACTGAGTGTGATGGGAGTAGGAGTGTGTGTGATGGGAGTATGAGCTTGATGTGAGTCTGAATGTTATGTGTGATGTGGGGTCATGAAATGGAGGTGATGGGGCATGTCTTAGGTGTGTAACGTGGGTGTGCAGCTTGGGTACGGGGGTGCCCGGATTTTGTCTGCCTAGGGCAGCACAAAATCAAGATACACCACTGGGTCTAGGCTAAGAAAGTAAACAGATCCCTTATGGAAGCTTACACTACAAAAAAAACCAAAACCCAAAATACTGCAAAGAAGTTGTATTAAATCATGACATTAAATCATAGCGCAGGATGGCAGCGCTAATGAACTGCGACAAGTAAATAACAAGACGCACATGTTGATAGTCTGTGCGTCTAGCCGCTCAATCGCCCCTTATTTTGCATATGTATTATATTAATTACCTAGCTAGACATGATGGCAGAGGCAGCACTCAGATTATCTTTAAATCATGCCCATGTCTAAGCAGCGGCAGGCACCAACCTTGTACTTGGTGGACCATGTACTGGAATCTAAGGATGGTCTTCGATCTTTATGGACCCCACCGCGGACACTGGGGATCTTGTACGGACACTTTGCCTATCTCTGCTGGCAGGTTTTGGGGGGGGCAGTGGTCTCTCGCCGGTCTTTTCTAGATTTCTAGATTGCTACGGGTTCTTTTCGTCAGCTTTCACCCATTTGTGGGTGTTGTGCCCACCTGTCTTTTTGTTGCCCTCACGGGACAGGAAGGAGGATATCTCCAGGATACTCTGCCACCAATGTCCCAATGGATTAACATGTATAGCTTGGAAGAAAGACGAGAAAGAGGGGATATGATGGAAAGATTTAAGTAGATAAAGGTAATCCACGCAGTAAAGGTGAGTATATGTAAAAGAAGAAAAACTACCACAACATGACGACAGTCTTAAATTAGAGGGGTAAAGGTTTACAAGTAAACTCATGAAGTATTACTTTACTGAGAGGGTAGTGGATGGATGGAATAGCCTTCCAGCAGAAGTGGTAGAGGTTCATCCAGGAGTTTAAGAATGCGTGGGATAGGTATAAGACTATCCTAGATATAAGATAGAGCTGGGGACTAATACAAGTATTTAGAACATTGGGCAGACTAGATGGACCGAATGGTTCTTATCTGCCGACACATTCTGTGTTTCTACAAGACCATAGTCTCTGCTACCACAGTTTAAAGCCAGAGGTTGAGTTTTCAATCCATTGCAACAGGAATGGCAAATTGAGTGGATCCCTATATCAGAAAGTGTGCAATGCACTCCAATAACCAGGCTTATCTTACCATGTAATAGTGTATCGATGGACTCTGTCTCCATTTAATAAACAACTCCGTTTTTCTCTGCTCTGTAATTCCCATTCGTCTGCTGTGTCAGTTATAATGGAAAACACAATCCACGGAGATCAGCACTTTCTCTAAATAGAATGTACAGTTTCACAGGTCAGCTTCCATTCTGGCGCTGGTTCAAGAGCCTTGCACCCTAACGGCACACAGCAGGGCCGAATATTTACCTGTGTTTAGAGTTTCTTACATTCATTCTTCAGGAAGATGAGAAAAGAAAGCCAGAGCCATTTATTCGTCAACAACAAACAAAATAACAAACAAAAGCCACTAAGTAAGAGTAGGTCTGTATTATCTGGGCACTTTATGATTTGCTGACAATTCTTTAAAGGCTCGTTGCATGTAAAAAAAAAAAAAATTAAATATATATAAATCACATTTTCAGAGACACTTTCTAAATTTCTATTGTTTTCTTTCTATTAACCTGAATAGATAGCACCTTAACGCCTCCTACTTCTAAATTCATGCATACATATCCATATCTTTTACATGCTGTCCTGTCGATGGTATAATCATATGTGTTCAGAGGGAAATCAACTCATCATTCAAGAGAGTATGTGAAGGGGAGTGGGGGTGCATATGTGAGGGGTGTGTGTGTATGTATGTGAGGTGTGTGTGTGTCTATGTGAGGTGTGTGTGTGTATATGTGAGGGCTGTGTGTCTCTGTGTATATGAGGTGTGTGTATGTGAGGTGTGTGTGTGTATGTGAGGTGTGTGTATGTGTGGTGTGTGTGTGTATGTGAGGTGTGTGTATATATGTGAGGGGTGTGTGTCTCTGTGTATGTGAGGTGTGTGTGTCTATGTGAGGTGTGTGTGTGTATATGTGAGGGCTGTGTGTCTCTGTGTATATGAGGTGTGTGTATGTGAGGTGTGTGTGTGTATGTGAGGTGTGTGTATGTGTGGTGTGTGTGTGTATGTGAGGTGTGTGTATATATGTGAGGGGTGTGTGTCTCTGTGTATGTGAGGTGTGTGTGTGTATGTGAGCTGTGTGTGTGTGTATATGTGAGGGCTGTGTGTCTCTGTGTATATGAGGTGTGTGTATGTGAGGTGTGTGTATATATGTGAGGGGTGTGTGTCTCTGTGTATGTGAGGTGTGTGTGTGTGTATATGTGAGGGCTGTGTGTCTCTGTGTATATGAGGTGTGTGTATGTAAGTTGTGTGTATATATGTGAGGGGTGTGTGTCTCTGTGTATATGAGGTGTGTGTATATGAGGTGTGTGTATATATGTGAGGGCTGTGTGTCTCTGTGTATATGAGGTGTGAGTATGTGAGGTGTGTGTATATATGTGAGGGGTGTGTGTCTCTGTGTATGTGAGGTGTGTATGTGTGTGTGTGTGCATATGTGAGGTGTGTGTATATGTGAGGGCTGTGTGTCTCTGTGTATGTGAGGTGTGTGTATATGTGAGGGCTGTGTGTCTCTGTGTATGTGAGGTGTGTGTATGTGAGGTGTGTGTATGTATGTGAGAGGTGTGTCTCTGTCTATGTTAGGTGTGTGTATATATGTGAGGGGTGTGTACCTCTGTGTATGTGAGGTGTGTGTGTATGTGAGGGCTGTGTGTATGTGAGGTGTGTGTGTATATGTGAGGGCTGTGTGTCTCTGTGTATGTGAGGTGTGTGTATGTGAGGTGTGTGTATATATGTGAGGGGTGTGTGTCTCTGTGTAGGTGAGGTGTGTGTGTGTATGTGAGGTGTGTGTATATATGTGAGAGGTGTGTATGTGAGGTGTGTGTATATATGTTAGGGGTGTGTACCTATGTGTATGTGAGGTGTGTGTATATGTGAGGGCTATGTGTCTCTCTGTATGTGAGGTGTGTGAATATATGTGAGGGGTGTGCACCTCTGTGTATGTGTGTGTATGTGAGGTGTGTGTGTGTCTATGTGAGGTGTGTGTGTATGTATGTGAGGTGTGTGTATGTGAGGTGAGTGTGTATGTGAGGTGTGTGTGTGTGTCTATGTGAGGTGTGTGTGTATGTATGTGAGGTGTGTGAATATATGTGAGGGGTGTGCACCTCTGTGTATGTGAGGTGTGTGTATGTGAGGTGTGTGTATGTGAGGTGTTTGTGTGTGTCTATGTGAGGTGTGTGTGTGTGTGTGTGTGAGGTGTGTGTGTGTGTGTCTATGTGAGGTGTGTGTGTATGTATGTGAGGTGTGTGTGTGTATGTATGTGAGGTGTGTGTGTGTATGTATGTGAGGTGTGTGTGTGTATATGTGAGGTGTGTGTGTGTGTATGTGAGGTGTGTGTCTATGTGAGGTGTGTGTGTGTGTGTATGTGAGGTGTGTGTGTGTGTGTGTGTGTATGTGAGGTGTGTGTCTATGTGAGGTGTGTGTGTGTGTGTGTGTGTATTTGAGGTGTGTGTGTGTCTATGTGAGGTGTGTGTGTGTGTCTGTGTGAGGTGTGTGTGTATGTATGTGAGGTGTGTGTGTGTATATGTGAGGTGTGTGTGTGTGTGTATGTGAGGTGTGTGTGTGTGTGTATGTGAGGTGTGTGTGTGTCCATGTGAGGTGTGTGTGTGTGTCTATGTGAGGTGTGTGTGTATGTATGTGAGGTGTGTGTGTGTATATGTGAGGTGTGTGTGTGTATGTATGTGAGGTGTGTGTGTGTGTGTGCATGATTGATGTGCCATTGTTTGGCTCCTAAAAAATGTAGCTGGGTCCTGAAATTAAATTAAATGTGTCAAGCCCTGCTTTAAAAAGCCAAATCCTGAGAGCTGAGCAGGATAATCAGTAGATGTTACAAACCTGAGATGTATGAGTAAATGAAGCAGTTACAATAATATGTATGATTATATTTATATATATATATATATATATATATATATATATATATATATATATATATATATCGAGAGCAGAGCGGGATCACATGGGGTAAGAAAAAGTAATTATATGAAGAACCATTGTATATTTCCCAGAATCCTTTGCTTGTAGTGGACGTTCCATTGTGAACTGATGTGCATGCGATACTCTGAAAGGAAACCCATGGATCGTGTGTTGAAACATCGCTGCGGCCAAGAAAGAGAGCGGTTTATGTGAGATCCAGATTAGGTTTCACGTCACTGGCCAAGTTCCGGGTCAAACCTCGTAGCATCGATCATGTCAGCTAAATAAGAAACGAAGCCATTCAAATAATGTCCCAAACACCCAGGGGTCTATTCACTTAATGTGTGAACTGCGGTGAACTAGCAAAGGAATGTCAGCCATTAACCCCATCAGGACAATGGATTTTTTGTTTGTTTTTACTCTTTTAGCTATGTGTGTGCTTAAATAAAATGCAAGCTTGCTTCTCAAATGAATCCACTCTTATGACATATTGTTCTTTTAGGGGCAGATGGAGCATTTTTATTGTAACCCTTTGTGTTCTGTATAAAGATTGTAAACATGGCAACAAGAAAAGGGTTTTCTTTTCTTTTCTTTTAATCTGGGACACAGTATATCTTTCTGCTCTCTCTCTCTCTAACACAAGATCAAAGCGCGTCGGTGAGAGAGAGAGGAGGATTTTAACAATCAGTGCATAGCGTGAGGGGGCTTGACTGACAGATCAGTGATGTTGTCACTGGCCTGTCACTTTAAATCCGCCACCCGGCCGCCATTTTTTTTACCTTATGATTAAGCGGCACGTATGACGTGAAACGCGTTAAATGTTTTTCTGCACACCACTTTGCCGTTTGTATCACCTATAAAGCCTATTCATGGATTAAATCCTTGTGTCTGTATCCCGTTACCTGAGTGCCGGCTTTCTTTTCATTCTATTTCACGTACTCTTGCTATTGTCAGGTCACAAGTCTGTGCACCTGGGGGACCGAATATATTGATATATTGAGACAGGCAGCAGCTGTGAATCACTCTCTCTGTTGCCAATTCGACCAGCACGAAAAGTATATGAAAATATGTATACATTTGCCGAATTCCCAGCTGCCATCGGCCACTCGGATGTAACTCGTGTATTTCCGGGGGTTTGTGTGCTGGTTGTGCTGGAAATAGACAAGATACATTGTGCCTCCTAGTGACAGGCGTACTCCGGACTGGCAGACCACCTTTCACTCAGGGGAATGACACGCCCCTGGCGCTAACTGCGGCACAAACACTGAAATTGCATCATTTTAAAGGCAGTCTGTACGTGTACAAGTGTTGTCACCAAGGCATTGGATTGGCAGCCCATACGTGTACAAGAATTGTCACTGAGGCATTGGATTGGCAGCCCATGCGTGTACATGCATTGTCACCGAGGCATTGGATTGGCAGCCAGTACGTGTACAAGCATTGTCACCAGGGCATTAAATTGGGAGCCCGTACGTGTACAAGCATTGTCACCAAGGCATTGGATTGGCAGCCCGTACGTGTACAAGCATTGTCACCAAAGGCATTGGATTGGGATCCCGTATGTGTACAAGCATTGTCACTAAGGCATTGGATTGGCAGCCCTTACGTGTACAAGCATTGTCACCGAGGCATTGGATTGGCAGCCTGTACGTGTACAAGAATTGTCACCAAGGCATTGCATTGGGAGCCAGAACATGTACAAGCATTGTCACCAAGGCATTGGATTGGGATAACATACTTGTACAAGCATTGTCACTAAGGCATTGGATTGGCAGCCTGTACGTGTACAAGCATTGTCACCAAGGCATTGGATTGGGATCCCGTACGTGTACAAGCATTGTCACTTAAGCACTGGATTGGGAGCCCGTACATGTACAAGCATTGTCACCAAGGCATTGGATTGGCAGCCCGTACGTGTACAAGCATTGTCACCAGGGCATTAAATTGGGAGCCCGTACGTGTACAAGCATTGTCACCAAAGCATTGGATTGGCAGCCAGTACGTGTACAAGCATTGTCACCAAGGCATTGGATTGGCAGCCAGTACGTGTACAAGCATTGTCACCAGGGCATTAAATTGGGAGCCCGTACGTGTACAAGCATTGTCACCAAGGCATTGGATTGGCAGCCCGTACGTGTACAAGCATTGTCACCAAAGGCATTGGATTGGGATCCCGTATGTGTACAAGCATTGTCACTAAGGCATTGGATTGGCAGCCCTTACGTGTACAAGCATTGTCACCGAGGCATTGGATTGGCAGCCTGTACGTGTACAAGAATTGTCACCAAGGCATTGCATTGGGAGCCAGAACATGTACAAGCATTGTCACCAAGGCATTGGATTGGGATAACATACTTGTACAAGCATTGTCACTAAGGCATTGGATTGGCAGCCTGTACGTGTACAAGCATTGTCACCAAGGCATTGGATTGGGATCCCGTACGTGTACAAGCATTGTCACTTAAGCACTGGATTGGGAGCCCGTACATGTACAAGCATTGTCACCAAGGCATTGGATTGGCAGCCCGTACGTGTACAAGCATTGTCACCAAAGCATTGGATTGGCAGCCCGTACGTGTACAAGCATTGTCACCAAAGCATTGGATTAGCAGCCTGTACGTGTACAAGCATTGTCACCAAGGCAATGTATTGGGAGCCGTACATGTACAAGCATTGTCACCAAGGCATTGGACTGGCAGCCCGTACGTGTCACCAAGGCATTGGATTGGGATCCCGTACGTGTACAAGCATTGTCACCAAGGCATTGGATTGGGATCCCGTACGTGTACATGCATTGTCACCAAGGCATTGGATTGGCAGCCTGTACGTGTACAAGCATTGTCACCAAGGCATTGGATTGGCAGCCCGTACGTGTACAAGCATTTTCACCAAGGCATTGGATTGGCAGCCCGTACGTGTACAAGCATTGTCACCAAGGCATTGGACTGGCAGCCCGTACGTGTACAAGCATTGTCACCAAGGCATTGGATTGGGATCCCGTACGTGTACAAGCATTGTCACCAAGGCATTGGATTGGGATCCCGTACGTGTACATGCATTGTCACCAAGGCATTGGATTGGCAGCCTGTACGTGTACATGCATTGTCACCAAGGCATTGGATTGGCAGCCTGTACGTGTACAAGCATTGTCACCAAGGCATTGGATTGGCAGCCCATACGTGTACAAGCATTGTCACCAGGGCATTAAATTGGGAGCCCGTACGTGTACAAGCATTGTCACCAAGGCATTGGATTGGCAGCCTGTACATGTACAAGCATTGTTACCAAAGCATTGGATTGGCAGCTTGTACGTGTACAAGCATTGTTACCAAAGCATTGGATTGGCAGCCTGTACGTGTGCAAGCATTGTCACCAAGGCATTGGATTGGGATCCCGTACGTGTACATGCATTGTCACCAAGGCATTGGATTGGCAGCCCGTACGTGTACAAGTATTGTCACTAAGGAATTAGATTGGGAGCCCATACGTGTACAAGCATTGTCACCAAGGCATTGGATTGGCAGCCCGTACGTGTACAAGCATTGTCACTAAGGAATTGGATTGGGAGCCCATACGTGTACAAGCATTGTTACCAAAGCATTGGATTGGCAGCCTGTACGTGTGCAAGCATTGTCACCGAGGCATTGGATTGTCAGCCTGTACGTGTACAAGCATTGTCACCAAGGCATTGGATTGGGATACCGGACGAAGTAGACCCTCTGTCCGTTGTGGGAAATCACCTCCTTAGCCCCCACTTACAGCTCAGTATTCACCTAGCAAGTCTTTCCTGGACCCTTGCTCTTTGTACCCAAATAGACAGGACATCTAGCAGTTAGGTACAGCAAGATTGAACAACTCCTTTATTTGTGTAACAACACAGACTTATATAAAAAGACATACACATGACATCACAGACATTAGTATACAATGGGGGGAAGGAACTAAACATTGTTCTCCAACTAACTGGGGCTAGGAAAACATTAGACATTCAGACTGCAAACCAAATAGGAATTGACATAGAGTGAGTAGACCTAATTACAATACACACAGTAATGAACACAACATAATCATTTTACCAGTTAATCCAGTTAATCCAGAACAATGGATGTTGGAGTAAATTATTGGAGTCACTGTCACATTATAAACCTTCAGAGTGGTCTACTCACAGAATTAAACATTACACATAAACCAATATACTAACAGAATATAACTAACTAACAATATTAACGTATAGTGTTATGGCACATCCCTTACCCAGGTGGTCCGTTCATTCGTGAGTTGGTTCGGTAGATTCAATCTACCGAACACCCAGGCAGAAAGGCACGAACAAGCCTTTCTACAGGGGAAAATACAAGCTTTTACCATGGGGCCATATTCCAGAAGCAGCAGGCGAGCAACCAGGCTTCTCCAGAACATAGTGGCGAGGTTGGTTCCGCCACAATGACATCACCTTATGGCATGGGATGCATGCTACATGTTCTCTCTATTTGTCTATTGCATGTGGCGCTGCAAGATGATGTCACAAATAGGAAACACACTTTAAACATGCTTAGACTACGCATTGGAATTTACCATACAGAATAGCCTAGATCTTTAGGTTTTGCATTTACAATACAAACAGCGTTAGGTCGACCTAGGACACAGCTGGCGGTCCATGCATTAAGCTATATCATAGAGCTCTACAACACACCACATACAAAAGAGTGACTTACACATCGGCCATATTAAAACCAGACTGCGGACCACGTGTCCAGCTTTTTAGCGGGGCTTAGTGTCTGTCTACCCACTTGACATTGGCCTGGGGGTCTTTTAATTCTTAATTCCACTGGATAAGCTGGAAAGTGATAACAAGAGTAATGAATAGACTAATTAATCATGTCATGAACTAAACCATTTAATGCCCATCCGACATCCCCCCCAAAGCTTATCGCTCATTAGAATTATTTACCATTTACAGAAAGCACAGGGAACTGGCTTATCCCTATTTTTGTGGTAGAAAAGAAAATACAAATGTTTTTTTTTTTTTCCCCAGTCATAAAATCTGGTCATTATACTTTATATAAACTTACACACTTGTTTTATTTTATTTATTTTTTGCAGTACTGCAGTAATCACTGGAGTGTGTACCCCTCAGGTACAATAGCATGAAGCATCTGCTCCTCGTTAAGTGTCAGCCCATCCTGAAGATAATGGGACATTCAGCTGGTGCATAATGGAGTTGAAAACTGAAACAAATAATTGTGCGCTTCTTCATGGAAAAAGCCAATGAGCTGTTTAAAATATTCCAAAGTCAGGTATTCCTGAGTGTTACTTAGTGACGGTCAAATTGATTTTTCAATGTTCCATAAACAGTAACTGAACGGGGAATACGGCTCGCGTCTGCATAATTAGCGAGATTAAGGGCCCAGACATCCCTCTCAATCACACTTTCGCTACTGTTCTCATGCTAATAACCTGAATAGATTGTACCTTAGCTCCGCCTACTGACTGCATCGGAATGATTCCAAGCATACTGCTGTACATACACAACCACACCAGCCATTTTCCTGAGGGACACGTATGTCATTTACACGCTGTCCTGTGAAATTCACAATTAATCGTGTTCAGCAAGGTAGTAAAGAGTGTGAGGCGACTGACGCACCGCACGTGCACACGATTGAGGGGATGATGTGATGATATCTATATGGTCCGCTGTTGTCCCTTCTGACCTTCTCTCGAGTGTTAATCACCTCGCCGCTCAGGTCTCATGAGATCAGAGCGTAGGATATGAAGTCATACAGCCACACCCCAGCCCAGAATGGGGAAACCTTGCAGGTCCATGGATCGAAGCAGGTCTCTCCTGCGAAATGCAAATATCTATAGTGCCCATGACACCACTTATTACTATGGAAGAGACCACAGAGACCAGCAGTGGGGAAATGGACCTCCCAAAGAGCTGAAGGGGCGTATCTGATGTAATTGTTCCGCAAAATAACTGCTATAAAACTATATGAAAGGAATGCAATTTTCTATTCTTGCAGAAAGTTACAACCATGGGGTTCAGAGGGGATTAACGTAGTTGGCTGTGGGGATCGTCTCCTTATTAATTTTTCGGGCCCACTTGCATTCTACGTTTTGCAGAAAAGCATTTATAAGTTGTATGTGTTCAGCAAAAAAAAACTATTAGTTCTGGCAAAACTGGAAGAAAAGCATACAGAGATTCCATTCATTTGAATGGCATTATTTTCATTGGTTCCTGCAGCAAAAACAAACAAACAGGAAATGTACTTTAACTCATCTAGTGTGGGCAGTCCTGGTTTCTTGCGAACTGATGTAATTTCACAATTTCTTCTAGCTGTAAGTTATATTGTAAGCAATGCAAAATGTAAGACATGCATTTTAAAGTACTTTGAAAGCACATTAATATGCATTAATATTTGGAAGATGCAGTTTGGGCACCAGACAGTCCCTTTAAGTAAAACTAGAAAATGGTATTACAAGATCTAAACAATTCAGTCCAGCTGTCTGCCCATCTTTTCACTGTATAAATGAAGGCAATTCCATACATTCACTACCCTCTGTGTGACTTAAAGGCACACCTAAACACTGTGTGTACTGTAAATGAAGAACAATGACCTGTATATTGAGTTAGCAGAATTGCAAACAAATACATAAATAGAAATGGTTGTTTAAAGGTGTTTCCTGTTGATCACATCACCTGTGGATTGATATGCAACGACTTTCGATTGGAAATGTGTTATTAGCATGTGACAAAGTGACGCCACAGATACATTCAAAATATTTTTTTCTCTTAACCCCTTTGTGACGCATGGTAATTGCTTCCCAGACGACGCAAGAACCAAAACATCACTATTTGTTCCTTGCCACCCATCACAAGGTGATCGGTAGCCAGGAACACTATGGCAGAGACCCGATCAGGGTCTTAATAGACCCGGTGGTCCCTGCCAAAAGATCGCGAGTCACATGTGACGTCACGGAGGCATGTGACGAACCCGGAAGTTCGGGCATGGCGTGATTTAGAGAAATGTGGCAGGTGCTCACTTTGACTCAAAGTGGCCTCATTTGACAGGTGGGGTCCTGTGGCAAGACCCTGGGGTTTGATGCTGGAAGTACTATGCCGTCCTAGCGTCTTTTAGGCACTGAAAAACAGGACGATATAGAACGTCCTAGGGTCGGGAAGGTGTTATTCTATGCATTATTTTGCAATTGTGCCAAGACAATGTACTCATCATTTTTCATTCGCAGTATAAGGGTTGTTTGTATGGTGAATTCCCATCAATATTATTTTCTTCTGACCTTCGAAACCTTTCAACCTCTTTGATTAGTTTACAGACTCTTTCAGTGGCATCCCTCCTTCGACGACCTTTCTCTTCCTTGCCCGAACCATTCAATGTATCGGAAGGTTTCTACAGGTAGCTTATTACAAAATAGCAAAAAGGAGAATGAACAGAGAAAATAATGTTCCATCCACATGAATGCCTCCTGCTCACCTCACTGCTCTCCCGTTTACTAACATAGCTCTATAATAATAGGTGCTATACAACTTAAAAAAATAAAAATAAAAAATAAACAGTTGCTGATCCTAGACGAATAATAGAAGGGGGAAGAAAAAAAAACAATCAACTTGTTTGCACAATGTGACTCTGTGGGTGTTATTTTATATGGATTAGTACAATAGCTTCATGTATAAACCTCCAGCTGCCAGGGGTTTAAAACATGTTATATTCTTAGATTTACAGTGAAGTCTCTCAATTACTCCTGATGGATAATGCAGAATTATTTGTCTTGATATGGAGCATGCAGCGGATATAACTGAAGGATGTCCGTGTACATCCAGGATAGCCAGGCGTGCCCAATGTACATTCCTCCAACTGGCACACATGACCTTCTAATGTTATAGGCCACTGGAGGTAACTAAAAAACCTCCATTTGTTTTAAAAATACATAGGGATAAAGGAGAGAGCGCAGGTAACTTGTTTTTCTTTGGTTTTTACTATATATTGGGGCTGATGTGTACTGTAGTCGTTGCAGCCGCCCAGTGATGGGATTGAGTGCAGGACTTTTCTTTCTGCATTTGTATCCATTTTTTTGTATTACTCAGCCTTGTTCCAATGCAGCCGCCCATCCCATGTGTTCCCTATTAAGGGTTATTCATGTATAGGGGTGTATATAAAAATACCCCTTTCTGTCTCATTAGAGATTTTTGCCAGAGGCTCAAAGAAGCAAGGTGAATGGTTAGAGTTAGGACCCACCTAGGGGGGTCTGCCTTGACGTTGGCAGGTGGGCTCATCCTCTCATGGCCATTGGAGGTAACTAAAAAACCTCCATTTGTTTTAAAAATACACAGGGATAAAGGAGAGAGCACAGGTAACTTGTTTTTCTTTGTTTTTTACTATATATTGGGGCTGATGTGTACTGTAGTCGTTGCATCCGCCCAGTGATGGGAGTGAGCGCAGGACTTTTCTTTCTGCATAATGTTATAGGTCAACCTGCTGGATCATAGCTGCTCCCCAGTTACCTTAAAGAGTGTCCAGATTGTTTGAAAGGTTGCACACAAAAAAATAAGACCTGTGACTTTAAAAATATTATAAAAAATATATATTATAAAGAAGAGCTGCAAACACTAGAGCTTTTCCCAATGCACAAAAAACGCCCACTGATAAACAGGACACAGAAGATATTGATTTCTCATTTGTTTTTAGCCACAAAGATCTGTACAGCCAGAAAGTAGAAAGCACCAGATGATGATATCGGATGGAAAGAAGGCCGTGTGTGGGCTTGACGTCTGGCCCTGCACACCCCAGGAGTGTGAATGGAGGGAATGTGGCGTGAATGTGGCGTGAATGTGGTGTGAATGTGGCGTGAATGTGGCGTGAATGAGTGGTTCATACTCGTTTTGTTCTTCTTTGAAAGACAATACATAACATTGTATTATCATCTCTTACTTGATTTTTCTATATATACGATAATACTGTGTTTAATCCAGGAAGGGTTAATCCACATAAACTCCAGAGAGGATTAACCCTCTCTGGCACACACTGATTGAACAGGGACAGTATCCAACTACTTTATCAGAAAAAAAAAACCTTTTAAGTTAAATCTATCATCAAAAACAGCAAGTGAAAAAAACAAACAAAGAATGATGCTCATCGAGCTCCTTTAAGGGACAATCAACTTACATTTTTACTTCTGCTACAAAAGCACCAGTGAAAAGCTAGCTGTTCCTAGTGTGAGGATGAACTGGGAGGTCCTTTTGATAGTACACGCCAGTTTATCCTCTGACTGGGAGCTGCCATGCTTTCATGGGAAAAGGAAGTCCGTCTGGTCGGCGACTGTCTCCAATCTGCGGATACATGCAAAAACTAGGGTCAGACCCGGATCAGATGAACGTGGCAAGCCCCCACTCTGATTGGCTGAGCGCACTCTGACACGATCAGTGCGCGCCAGCCTCTAGAACTGCTGTGTCTCAAAAAGCCAGGCTTGAAAAAGTTTGAGTTGTCCGTTAAAAGTGCAAATACTGGTCATACTGTGCACTCACACAACCCTGCATCACCAGGGAGCAGTGGAAGCTGCGTACGAGGCAAAAAAGAGAACATTTCTCCCCTTTCAATCTAGTTTTCAAATAATTATTTTGCATGCATAAATAATAATAATAAGTATCTAACCAGGGAAGGTACATACAGATATTCTCTGGTTTCCAATTACATCCTAGGGGATGTTACTATTATCCACTTAATGGTACTCATTTTATCTAACTTGGAAGGATGAAGGTCTGACTCTACCCTGCCGGGAATTGAACTACATCTACTGATGATGCATTAGCCCACTGAACTATCTCACCAAGGAAGCCAGCTCCTTGCTCAGCTGGTTTGTTCTTCCATGTTGGTCCCCTGGTTAGCAGTGGTGTGAAGAAAAATGGAGGTCTTTACCTATTCTCAACAGATTTCTGCAGCATGTTGGGCAGTAATCCAGCTTCATTGCATGCAAGGCAATCAGCTGAGTTATGCAACAATCAATTGAGAGGGCATCTGCCAGGGGGTCACCACTGGTACATCCCACAAGGAGGTGGGAGGGGAACATGTCGGACACCACATCCATGATGTCATATATACTGACTGGCGATGGAGCCTAGCCTAGTGCCAATGTGTGGTGCCCTGCATGCGCAATGTGAATGACATGCGTGGCTGGCGCTGCATACCACTGCACTTTAAACAGTCGCTTATGTAAAATATGGATTGCATATGTGCAGAAAGTTTTCAAGCAACAAACCGTGACAGCTGCACAGTAACCCTTGCAGAATACTACACAAGTAGCAAACCATGTAAAAAGTGCATGCATAGCAAACCACTAATCAGGCCATGCTGGATACACCAATAACCGGATTTGCTCGAATATAAGACAACCCTGATTATAAGACGACACACCAAACTTTGGATATTCCTTTAGGAAAAAAACTAAAAGCCTGAATATAAGACTACCCTATAGGAAAAAAGTTTAACTCGTATATATTCACATTTAAATTGCTTTTTAATATTTAATAAAAATTATGATATTAAAAAAATGCATTTCTTGTTTTTATTTCCTTTTATGTGCCAATTCTGCCTCTCTCTCCCCCTCCCCCCAGCTTTCTCTCTCTCTCTCTCTCTCCCCCCCCCCCAGCGTTCTCTCTCTCTCTCCCCCCAGTGTTATTTCTCTCCCCCCTCCCTCCCACGTTGTCTCTCCCTCCCCCCAAACTTTTATTTCTCTCTCCACCTCCCTCCCTCCTTTTCTCTCTCTCTCCCCCCTCCCTCTCACCTTGTCTCTCTCAATTGCGCAGGGATGAATTGCGCAGACATCCCCCGGCTGTTAGCGAGGGGGATCCAGGTCCACTGCAGCTCTGCGGGGGACCTGGATCCCTGTCTTATAATCTGACCTCGATTTGAGGTCAGAGTATAAAACGACCTTGAATATAAGACATTTGCTCTGAAAAAAATCTTCGTCTTATATTCGAGCAAATACTGTAACAGTGTGTTCTCATAAAAATATTGCAAACTCCTTGGATTTAACACAAGACGGTCAGGATGGTCCAAATACTGTATTGTATTGTGGCCCAATCCCCCACTCCCTACGCATTTACCCTTATCAGACATCATCAAGGAAAGTACCTCCTACAAGCGATTATATAAACATATCCACAAAATGTATTGTTCTTTAAATATTACATACAGTTGCTTGATAACGTTAAGTGATATATATTGTGTCTCAGAAACACAAAATCCCAGCAACAAATGAATCAACTGAAAGCTTCTCGGAGCCCAGCGAGAAAGTGTCGGAAAGCCGGCCAAGAGAAAAACCTCCAGTTGGCCAACGGCCAACGCCAGTCGGCGGAATTTGAATCCAGATGATTCGTGATAGCAAATTCATTAAAGAAATTCAAGTTGAAATTGGATAAGTTCCTGGCGGAAACTAAAGCACAGAAATCTGCAAGATATATTTCCATCCTCTATGAATACTTTATAGAGAGTCTACTTCATTTGGTTTTAATAGGAATTGTTTACATTTCACCATAATTCAGAGTTAGCCGCGTATTTCTGGATTCATTCGCTAGGACTCGGATTTACGGATTTGCCTGTCCCTAAAGCAACAACAAATAGTTATTTAAATGAATAACTTTATTATAGTAAAAAGATTCATTAATAATTATATAGAAAATAAAAAAAAAAGGAACACTCCAGAATTTAGAAAAAAATATAAATGCTAACAGTAAAAAACATTACTGCCAGTTCATTTAAAAGACAACTGTGAGCAAAAAAAAATAAACGATGTTTAATTGAAAGATCATATGAAGTGCACTCATTTTAAATAGAAATGCATTAATTAAAAAAAAATACAAATAAAGTAACTTATTGAGCCCACTTGGCTTATATAGTTTCATCGGGGGGCGGACCTGTTTAGAATCTTGGGTCAGATTTTCCATGTGACCCAAGATGTCTGCCCCCTGATGGAGCAATTTGTATTATTTTATTAAAGCATTTCTGTTTAAAATGCCTACAATTGATAAAATCTTTCAATTAAATATAACTTATGTTTAAATTACAACTGTTATTTATATACAATACAAGTATATATATTAGGGATCGACCGATATTGATTTTTTAGAGCCGATACCGATACCGATAACCTGTGAACTTTCAGGCCGATAGCCGATAACTTATACCGATATTTTGTGCATTTTAATTTTTTGGGAAAAAAAACAATTTCTACTCAAATCTGCTGTTAAATGAACATGTTTATTGTTAACGTTTAGCTTTTTTTTTGTAAATCTTTTTCATTGCTAAATAAAAATAAATAATGCAGCAAAACAATGGTGATATGGTCAAATACAACAAATTGGACCACTTTTTTTTTTTTTTTTTTAAATAAATATCAGTCAAAAGGTAACAAGAACAACAATGTTCAATTGCACATAGTCCATACTTAGATTAAATCTTAGTAAAATGAGCAGCAATGACATAGGCAATTATATCAAAGGGACACTACAGTAAATATAAGCAAGGCATCAAAACAGCTTAATTAACCCCTTAGTGACAAGACATTTTCACCTTGACTTTCCCTTGGTGACAATGGCTGTTTTGACATTTCTAGGGTGTTTGTGTTTAGCTGTAATTTTTTGCTTTCTCACATACAGTACCCACACAAATTATATGTTGTTTTTATCGTCATAAGAAGGGCTTTCATTAGATATCATTATGTTCATCATATCTTATAATTTACTACAAAAAAAATCATAAAATATGATGAAAAATTAAAAAAAAACCACTTTTTCTAACTTTGACCTAAAATATAATTTACACAAATAAAATCATTAAAAAAGACCCCGGCTAAATAGTTTCTAAATGTTGTCCCGAGTTCAAAAATATGCATGTTTCCATATTTTTCGGTATTTTTTTGCGAGTTATGGGGCAAAAACCAAAAATAGTGTTTTTTGGTTTTTTCCTATATTGATCTTTTGACCCCAACCCGAACCCAAAATTTAACCCTAACACTAAATTTAACCCCAACTCTAATCCTTATTATATCCCTTAATATTTTTTAACTTTAATTTAATTTTAACCCTATCCCTTATGCTAAAAAATATTTAATTTTAACCCTATAGGCTAATATAGCTAAATAACCTATTTTTATTTAATTAAATATGTATTTTAATTATTTTCCATTGCAATGCTACTAAACTACCACTAGGGGTAGTCAAGTAGCATATTCAGAGCGACGGAAGTGAAGTTACTTTCACTTCCGAAGCTCAGACCGGCAGAGGACTTAGCCATACTGACAGAGCAGCATGCTCCGTCAATATGGCTCCCCACAATCGCTCCGTGGGGCGATCGTGGGGGTCCCAAAATAGAAATTTCGGTGCTGGCTATTGCCTCGATGTCGAGGCAATAGACCAGCACTGTTAAAGCGGTTTTCGCGATCGTTGATCGCGAAAACTGCTTCATTCAAATATCGGCATTATCGGTAAAGTTAGATGCCGATACCGATAATTTAGGAAACTGTGAATATCGGCCGATAATATCGGTTAATCCGATAATCGGTCGATCCCTAATATATATATATATATATATATATATATATATATATATATATATCTTTGGAAGCAGTATTATGGGGACCATCTTAATGAAGCATTACATTTTTTTCCACCCAATTTTACATCCATTACAGCAGCAAAAAAAATAAAAGATCATGGATGCTAGCAGAGACAGGGGGGGCAAATCTCTAAATGTGAGTTGTAGGTGATTTGAGGTTAATTGAGGTGAGATGAATATTTCTTAGTGTGGCAAACTTACTAGGCTTGTCCCCTGCATAATGGATAGATAAATTGGTGATATTAAAGGAAAATGAAACGTTGTTTAACCCTTTAAGGGTTAAACAATACATGTGCCGGTAGAATTAAGTAAACCCGACGTAATAGATACACGCGAGTATCTGCTGTATCTCACATGCGGGACACAGCCGTTCCCGCTCGCCCCGCTCTAGCACAGTGAGAGACCCTCGTTTTTGCATGGGATCATCAGGGGGACTTAGTTAAGGTCCCCCCCCTGCTGATCTCATACAAAAACAAGGGTCTCTCTCTGCGCTAGTAGAGAGAGCCGGTCGCAGACCAGACCGGCTGCCTGCTTCCTATGGAAGCTGCCGGTCAGAAGATAAACTGGCGTGTACTATCAAAAGTACTATCGAAAAGTACACGCCAGTTCATCCTCATACTAGGGGCTACTACCTTTTCACTTGTTCTTCTATATTAGAAGCACAAGCGGGAAAAAAAAAAGTTGAGTGTCCCTTCAAATGTTCCGCTCACCTCATCTCACCTTTTAGTGAATAGCCCCCAGCGGGTCTACACCCAACAGACACGAGCGGCAAAAAAATATCTAATTGGATAAGCACGCCTACAGGCAGACCAGTGGAGCTAAGTGTAAACCCAACGTATATCTGTAAATATATCCAGCTTTACAATAAACAAGTGACACAGTACATTTTTTTGCTTAAAAAAAAAAAAAAGCTTTAGTGCGATTTTTAGAGATTTATTGCAAGTCTGATCATCCTTTCATTAAAACAAATATATTAATTAATATCTTTAGTGCCATTTTTCATTGTAGGGATTCCTCTCTCTGAATATATAATTATAATGGTTTGATATCTGGGAGATGCAAGGTAAACACTGGCCGACCCCAAATCTTCGGACTGAAAAGACAGAGACTCGGTAGGTAAACTCACCGAAGGACAATAAGATGAAAGGTTATATATTTGGAATGCTCCTGCGTTAGAACTGAGGTTTATCTGCTTTTCTATTTGAAAATCAGTCCAATCTTCCTACTAACCTCATCCATCAAAGTTTGTCGGGTGATAATAAAAAAAAAGTGTTTGCAGCAAAAAAAACAAAAACAAACAACATATATATATTTAAAGCATTAAATCCATGTATCAAGCACATTAATTAGATAAAGTGACACATGTTAATATCTCAGCACGTTAGCTGCTTTGGATGCTCCCATGATGCTCTTCTAGTGATGTCACAATTTCTAAGCTGGAAGCCATTTTCCAAAAGACACCTTATGCTCCTTTCATTTCCATTTTTTTTAAAACAATGTTAAATCTATCCCATTTAATTGAAAATATGAAAGTCTTATCATTTTGAGAAAAGAATTGTAAAGACTTTTGGATTGAAAGCCAGTATATGCAACCTTCTTAATATAAACATAAGGGGGGGGGGGGGGGGCAAGTTCTAAAAGTGGTTCAGTTTCCATGGAAACCAACAGAATGTCCATGCTGATTGGATCACTTTGTGGGGAAGGGGCAATTTCCTTCTTGGCTGCTCTCCAACCTGGCCCGAAATTGGGATTGGGGTGGTACCACTTTGTATTCCTAAATGATAGATGAGGCTCTGGCTGGGATCAAACGTTGAGAAAGCCCTGAGGTCAGGTATGACCTGTATTCATGCACATGTATGATAGGAGAGACACCCTCACTGCCTCCACCTTCACAGCCTCTCTCTAACAGGGGAACACCCCCAATAGGGTGAGAGACAGACAGGAGACAGAGTTAATGTCAATAGGGTGAAAGACAGACATAGCTAATGGACAATAGGGTGAGAGACAGACTGGAGACAGAGTTAATGTGAGTAGGGTGAAAGACAGACATAGCTAATGGACAATAGGGTCAGAGACAGACAGCAGACAGAGTTAATGTCAATAGGGTGAAAGACAGACATAGCTAATGGACAATAGGGTCAGAGACAGACAGGAGACAGTTAATGTCAGTAGGGTGAAAGACAGACATAGCTAATGGACAATAGGGTCAGAGACAGACAGGAGACAGAGTTAATGTCAGTAGGGTGAAAGACAGACATAGCTAATGGACAATAGGGCGAGAGACAGACAGGAGACAGAGTTAATGTCAGTAGGGTGAAAGACAGACATAGCTAATGGACAATAGGGTGAGAGACAGACAGGAGACAGAGTTAATGTCAGTAGGGTGAAAGACAGACATAGCTAATGGACAATAGGGTCAGAGACAGACAGGAGACAGAGTTAATGTCAGTAGGGTGAAAGACAGACATAGCTAATGGACAATAGGGTGAGAGACAGACAGGAGACAGAGTTAATGTCAGTAGGGTGAAAGACAGACATAGCTAATGGACAATAGGGTGAGAGACAGACAGGAGACAGAGTTAATGTCAGTAGGGTGAAAGACAGACATAGCTAATGGACAATAGGGTCAGAGACAGACAGGAGACAGAGTTAATGTCAGTAGGGTGAAAGACAGACATAGCTAATGGACAATAGGGTCAGAGACAGACAGGAGACAGAGTTAATGTCAGTAGGGTGAAAGACAGACATAGCTAATGGACAATATGGTCAGAGACAGACAGGAGACAGAGTTAATGTCAGTAGGGTGAAAGACAGACATAGCTAATGGACAATAGGGTAAGAGACAGACAGGAGACCGAGTTAATGTCAGTAGGGTGAAAGACAGACATAGCTAATGGACAATAGGGTCAGAGACAGACAGGAGACAGAGTTAATGTCAGTAGGGTGAAAGACAGATATAGCTAATGGACAATAGGGTCAGAGACAGACAGGAGACAGAGCTAATGTCAGTAGGGTGAAAGACAGACATAGCTAATGGACAATATGGTCAGAGACAGACAGGAGACAGAGTTAATGTCAGTAGGGTGAAAGACAGACATAGCTAATGGACAATAGGGTGAGAGACAGACAGGAGACAGAGCTAATGTCAGTAGGGTGAAAGACAGACATAGCTAATGGACAATAGGGTCAGAGACAGACAGGAGACAGAGTTAATGTCAGTAGGGTGAAAGACAGACATAGCTAATGGACAATAGGGTCAGAGACAGACAGGAGACAGAGTTAATGTCAGTAGGGTGAAAGACAGATATAGCTAATGGACAATAGGGTCAGAGACAGACAGGAGACAGAGCTAATGTCAGTAGGGTGAAAGACAGACATAGCTAATGGACAATAGGGTCAGAGACAGACAGGAGACAGAGTTAATGTCAGTAGGGTGAAAGACAGACATAGCTAATGGACAATAGGGTCAGAGACAGACAGGAGACAGAGTTAATGTCAGTAGGGTGAAAGACAGATATAGCTAATGGACAATAGGGTCAGAGACAGACAGGAGACAGAGCTAATGTCAGTAGGGTGAAAGACAGACATAGCTAATGGACAATAGGGTCAGAGACAGACAGGAGACAGAGTTAATGTCAGTAGGGTGAAAGACAGACATAGCTAATGGACAATAGGGTCAGAGACAGACAGGAGACAGAGTTAATGTCAGTAGGGTGAAAGACAGACATAGCTAATGGACAATAGGGTCAGAGACAGACAGGAGACAGTTAATGTCAGTAGGGTGAAAGACAGACATAGCTAATGGACAATAGGGTCAGAGACAGACAGGAGACAGAGTTAATGTCAGTAGGGTGAAAGACAGACATAGTTAATGGACAATAGGGTCAGAGACAGACAGAAGACAGAGTTAATGTCAGTAGGGTGAAAGACAGACATAGCTAATGGACAATAGGGTCAGAGACAGACAGGAGACAGAGTTAATGTCAGTAGGGTGAAAGACAGACATAGCTAATGGACAATAGGGTCAGAGACAGACAGGAGACAGAGTTAATGTCAGTAGGGTGAAAGACAGACATAGCTAATGGACAATAGGGTGAGAGACAGACAGGAGACAGAGTTAATGTCAGTAGGGTGAAAGACAGACATAGCTAATGGACAATAGGGTCAGAGACAGACAGGAGACAGAGTTAATGTCAATAGGGTGAAAGACAGACATAGCTAATGGACAATAGGGTGAGAGACAGACAGGAGACAGTTAATGTCAGTAGGGTGAAAGACAGACATAGCTAATGGACAATAGGGTGAGAGACAGACAGGAGACAGAGTTAATGTCAGTAGGGTGAAAGACAGACATAGCTAATGGCCAACAGGGTGAGAGACAGACAGGAGACAGAGTTAATGTCAGTAGGGTGAAAGACAGACATAGCTAATGGACAATAGGGTCAGAGACAGACAGGAGACAGAGTTAATGCCAGTAGGGTGAAAGACAGACATAGCTAATGGACAATAGGGTCAGAGACAGACAGGAGACAGAGTTAATGTCAGTAGGGTGAAAGACAGACATAGTTAATGGACAATAGGGTCAGAGACAGACAGAAGACAGAGTTAATGTCAGTAGGGTGAAAGACAGACATAGCTAATGGACAATAGGGTCAGAGACAGACAGGAGACAGAGTTAATGTCAGTAGGGTGAAAGACAGACATAGTTAATGGACAATAGGGTCAGAGACAGACAGGAGACAGAGTTAATGTCAATAGGGTGAAAGACAGACATAGCTAATGGACAATAGGGTGAGAGACAGACAGGAGACAGTTAATGTCAGTAGGGTGAAAGACAGACATAGCTAATGGACAATAGGGTGAGAGACAGACAGGAGACAGAGTTAATGTCAGTAGGGTGAAAGACAGACATAGCTAATGGCCAACAGGGTGAGAGACAGACAGGAGACAGAGTTAATGTCAGTAGGGTGAAAGACAGACATAGCTAATGGACAATAGGGTCAGAGACAGACAGGAGACAGAGTTAATGCCAGTAGGGTGAAAGACAGACATAGCTAATGGACAATAGGGTCAGAGACAGACAGGAGACAGAGTTAATGTCAGTAGGGTGAAAGACAGACATAGCTAATGGACAATAGGGTCAGAGACAGACAGGAGACAGAGTTAATGTCAGTAGGGTGAAAGACAGACATAGCTAATGGACAATAGGGTCAGAGACAGACAGGAGACAGAGTTAATGTCAGTAGGGTGAAAGACAGACATAGCTAATGGCCAACAGGGTGAGAGACAGACAGGAGACAGAGTTAATGTCAGTAGGGTGAAAGACAGACATAGCTAATGGACAATAGGGTCAGAGACAGACAGGAGACAGAGTTAATGCCAGTAGGGTGAAAGACAGACATAGCTAATGGACAATAGGGTCAGAGACAGACAGGAGACAGAGTTAATGTCAGTAGGGTGAAAGACAGACATAGCTAATGGACAATAGGGTCAGAGACAGACAGGAGACAGAGTTAATGTCAGTAGGGTGAAAGACAGACATAGCTAATGGACAATAGGGTGAGAGACAGACAGGAGACAGAGTTAATGTCAGTAGGGTGAAAGACAGACATAGCTAATGGACAATAGGGTCAGAGACAGACAGGAGACAGAGTTAATGTCAGTAGGGTGAAAGACAGACATAGCTAATGGACAATAGGGTGAGAGACAGACAGGAGACAGAGTTAATGTCAGTAGGGTGAAAGACAGACATAGCTAATGGACAAAATGGTCAGAGACAGACAGGAGACAGAGTTAATGTCAGTAGGGTGAAAGACAGACATAGCTAATGGACAATAGGGTCAGAGACAGACAGGAGACAGAGTTAATGTCAGTAGGGTGAAAGACAGACATAGCTAATGGACAATAGGGTCAGAGACAGACAGGAGACAGAGTTAATGTCAGTAGGGTGAAAGACAGACATAGCTAATGGACAATAGGGTCAGAGACAGACAGGAGACAGAGTTAATGTCAGTAGGGTGAAAGACAGACATAGCTAATGGACAATAGGGTCAGAGACAGACAGGAGACAGAGTTAATGTCAGTAGGGTGAAAGACAGACATAGCTAATGGACAATAGGGTCAGAGACAGACAGGAGACAGAGTTAATGTCAGTAGGGTGAAAGACAGACATAGCTAAAGGACAATAGGGTGAGAGACAGACAGGAGACAGAGTTAATGTCAGTAGGGTGAAAGACAGACATAGCTAATGGACAATAGGGTGAGAGACAGACATGAGACAGAGTTAATGTCAGTAGGGTGAAAGACAGACATAGCTAATGGACAATAGGGTGAGAGACAGACATGAGACAGAGTTAATGTCAGTAGGGTGAAAGACAGACATAGCTAAAGGACAATAGGGTCAGAGACAGACAGGAGACAGAGTTAATGTCAGTAGGGTGAAAGACAGACATAGCTAATGGACAATATGGTCAGAGACAGACAGGAGACAGAGTTAATGTCAGTAGGGTGAAAGACAGACATAGCTAATGGACAATAGGGTGAGAGACAGACAGGAGACAGAGTTAATGTCAGTAGGGTGAAAGACAGACATAGCTAATGGACAATAGGGTCAGAGACAGACAGGAGACAGAGTTAATGTCAGTAGGGTGAAAGACAGACATAGCTAATGGACAATAGGGTGAGAGACAGACAGGAGACAGAGTTAATGTCAGTAGGGTGAAAGACAGACATAGCTAATGGACAATAGGGTCAGAGACAGACAGGAGACAGAGTTAATGTCAGTAGGGTGAACGACAGACATAGCTAATGGACAATAGGGTGAGAGACAGACAGGAGACAGAGTTAATGTCAGTAGGGTGAAAGACAGACATAGCTAATGGACAAAATGGTCAGAGACAGACAGGAGACAGAGTTAATGTCAGTAGGGTGAAAGACAGACATAGCTAATGGACAATAGGGTCAGAGACAGACAGGAGACAGAGTTAATGTCAGTAGGGTGAAAGACAGACATAGCTAATGGACAATAGGGTGAGAGACAGACAGGAGACAGAGTTAATGTCAGTAGGGTGAAAGACAGACATAGCTAATGGACAATAGGGTCAGAGACAGACAGGAGACAGAGTTAATGTCAGTAGGGTGAAAGACAGACATAGCTAATGGACAATAGGGTCAGAGACAGACAGGAGACAGAGTTAATGTCAGTAGGGTGAAAGACAGACATAGCTAATGGACAATAGGGTCAGAGACAGACAGGAGACAGAGTTAATGTCAGTAGGGTGAAAGACAGACATAGCTAATGGACAATAGGGTCAGAGACAGACAGGAGACAGAGTTAATGTCAGTAGGGTGAAAGACAGACATAGCTAATGGACAATAGGGTCAGAGACAGACAGGAGACAGAGTTAATGTCAGTAGGGTGAAAGACAGACATAGCTAAAGGACAATAGGGTGAGAGACAGACAGGAGACAGAGTTAATGTCAGTAGGGTGAAAGACAGACATAGCTAATGGACAATAGGGTGAGAGACAGACATGAGACAGAGTTAATGTCAGTAGGGTGAAAGACAGACATAGCTAATGGACAATAGGGTGAGAGACAGACATGAGACAGAGTTAATGTCAGTAGGGTGAAAGACAGACATAGCTAAAGGACAATAGGGTCAGAGACAGACAGGAGACAGAGTTAATGTCAGTAGGGTGAAAGACAGACATAGCTAATGGACAATAGGGTGAAAGACGGACCGAGTTAATGGCCAGTAGTTTGAAAGACAGAAAGAGTTAATGACCAATAGGGTGAAAGACATTAAGTGTTAATGTCAATAGGGTGACAGATAGACAGGGTTAATGGCCAATAGGGTGACAGAGTTAATGGTGAGTTAGGGTGAAAGAAGTAATGTCAATAGGGTGAAGGAGAAACAATTGTAGTTGGCAGAAGTAACCATATCTGGACCATACCATAATGTCAGGGTGGGCCTGTGGAGGTGGTAGGACACTGCAGAGCCTCCCATTTTGCCCACAGCCCTCTATGCAACAGACCCGTTTTCCCAGCTCTACTATTTTGGTCAACTCCTTTGTCACAATTTACAGTTGGTGAATAATCCCCATTATAATAAACGTCTGCCCCCTCTCAGCTCATTAGGGCTTCTCCGGATTCCAAGTTATTACTGTATGCAGTTGTTACAATATATATCAATGTATTAATTTTTAAAGCAGTCGGTTTAAAACATCCTATCTTGATTTATTTTCATCTAACCCAACTATAATAAATGTAATTATCATATGATTCTTTCCATTATTTGTTAATCTGCAAATCGCTTAAACATTTGGAACCCATGCCTTACATCAGTCAATCCATACACCCATCAGCCAATCACAGCCGGGGATTTCCATTTTTGGTCATATTGTTTTGCAGGATGGGAAAATGATACAGAATGCCCTCTGTGGCCAAGAAAAAAAAAAAAAAAAAACTAACCATCAGATCAAAATGTTGGAATTTTTCTTTTCTTTTTTAATTTTTTTTAATGATTTCCCAGATTTAAAAATTATTAGTACAAAGTACAATAAAGTAGTACATTGTGGAGCAGAGAAAGTTTCCGATGGCAGAGTCACTAAGATGCTCGTGATTCAGATGGTTGGACAGCTCCTTATCCCCAGTCTTCAAAGCATCTCATAATGCGATATATTCTGCTATGGTTTGTATTTTTGAATCCGTGCTGGGGTTGCTATTAAGAGGACACCGAGGGAAGAGAAATTCCCTGCTCTTTGCTCATATCAAACACATTTTAATAGGCTTATTGCTTTACACACTTAATCCCAAGCACAGAGGGGGGAAAAAAAATCCAATGATCCATTTTCACTTTATGGAGTGAGAACAAAGAAATTTACATCTCCCGAATGCAAATGCCAAGTTTTATTGCTTTTCTTCTTGTGATTGGTTTTGAGTTTTTATTTTGAGTTTTTTTTTTTTTTTATGTGTTGTCATTTGTTACTACAAAAGCCGAACATTAAATATTCGAGCGAAAGGCACCTTGAATCTGCCAGCTATTTACATTAAAACTCAATAAGGAGTTTTCTAAATTCATCTAGTGATAGGAGAACTATATATTCCGATCACATTATTTCTCCCTCGTCTTTTACAGCTGCCTTTCAAGTTTCCTTTATATCATCTACTCTTTCATGTCAGTTTCTTACTTTTATATATATATATATTTTGTTTTGATGTCTCTCTTTTTTATGATGCTGCTGGGCTGGTTTGAAGAGATATGTTGTCTTTGCAGGTGGTACAAATTCCCATCTTATCTCGGTTGGCAGAAGCTCTCCTGGCTGACCAACCTTTGAAGGAGTCACAGTCCATATCTAAGTACCTTGGTTGGGCTATTGGCTGGTCACGGGTAATGGATGCCATTCCAAACATCCGTACAGTTACCCAGGCACTATTTTCTGGCTGAGCATTATGAGGATTCGGTGAAATAGTATTAAGTAAGCTGGTTGCTGGGGCAAAAAAGCTTCCTAAAAGCAAAATCCATGACCCTTATCTACGACATTGCAAAACAAACTGTTGGTGGAAATCCATGTCCAAATCTATTGCTGCTCACCAGGCATGTCTACTCCAGGAACGCTAGGACCTTCTATGCCGTCCTATTTTTATGGTCGCAAAAGACGTTAGGACGGCATAGTACGTTCTTCGGTTAACAGCTCATCACGGCTCCCCACGTTTAGCGGTGCTTGGATCCCGCAGCAGGGACTTGCAGCGGGATATCACCTGTCGGCTGAGGCCACTTTGAGTGACCTTAGTCAGAAAGGGAAAATGTAGCCGATGCTCCAAGTGAGCACCGGCTACATTTTACTTAATCGTGCAGTATCCGAACTTCCGTGTTTGGACACGCCTCCGTGACATCACAAGTGACGTCGGGAGGTCTTGCAAGTTTTCGGCAGGGACCCACAGGGTCCACTGCAATTGAGTCCCTGGCTACTGATGACCTTTTGATCGGGCCCAGGAGCAAAACGTTTTTGGTGCTTGCGTCGTAATCTCTTATGGGTATATGCACAGAAACTCGACTTTTGAGGTCGACTTTCATTTTGAGACTAAGTCACATTCAGCACCCGAGTTTGACTTAGAAAAAAAACCCAGGTTGGAATCTGCCCCACTGAAAATAACGGGAGGTGAAATGATCAAAGCCATTTTTGAGACTAAGTCAAACTCAGGTGCCGAATTTGATTTAGTCTAAAAATGAAAGTCGACCTCCAAAGTAAAATTTTAGTGACTAGACCCATAAGAGTGCGTCCTCCATATAATTATATGTGGTGCAATGAAGGCCCCAAAGGAAAAACCCTTGTCTACTGGGGACCAATCAACCTGGCTTCGATCATAAGGATCTAATTGTAAACTGTAGATGTCCTCTTTAAAAGGCACAAAAAGTTACAAGTCCGATGTATGCATATGGGGGCTGTACATTCAGTGCTTGACTATCGTAGCATTACACAGCGTTCGGATGTATATTTTCACAGTTTAATATATTCGGTTTGCTAGAGGCACATCAGTTACAAAATGAAACATCGGAGCATCTTAGCGGACATGACAACGAGATCCAACTTGATCTATTACATGTCTCGTTGAAGAAACCGCTACTTCTGAACCAAAAGAGTGAGTGTGGGAATAAACTATTAATCAAAGGGGGCTTTTCAAATCAAGAGAGGGCTCGCTAGCATAAATCTGTCACTTTTTATTTTAATCATATCTATCGTTATGAAAAAAAAACAGGCTTAAATACAGACGTTTTTTGCATTGTATTGTTCAGTAAGAACTAAAGCAGTTTGGGATTAAATTTATCACTGTGCACCCAAGTTACTTTCAGCTAAATCCCTCCTCTTTGTTTTTGAGTTCATGTGCGCTCTCTATTATTTTGTCTCATCATTTACTTTACCCACTTAAAGGCACGATGCTTTAACTTGTACAGTACGGGGGGAGTCTGTATGCTACCGTAATAATGGGGGATACTGTTCTCTTGGCACTTTCTGCTCGCTGATCGGGCTTAAAATCCTTTATGAAGGGGTCTGTGTCTTTCCCACAGCACACAGACCACTTCTCCTGCTCTCATACACTGCACGCCTTTGAGTGGACATGCTGACACTCCAAAAAAAAAAAATAGAGGCTCCTGGGAACTTATTGCAGCAAAAGGAGGTTCTGTGAATGTACATGTCCATCTCCCCACCGGACCACCAGGGACGTACCTCGCCTCCTGCCCTGAAGGTGAAGAGGAGTGGAGGAAAGAGAGTAATTTGATGTTGGAGATGGGGGAAGAGAAAAAAGAGTCCTTAATGCAGAAGGTAATGAGAGAGTTTTATGGACTGTACTAATATTAGAATTTCTTAACTTTTTTTTCCCAATTGCTTACTGCTGTGGACTAAATTTTCCTTGACATTCCACCATTGCCAAGGGAGATTTGGCTGGCTCGCCATCACGAGAACTATATGGCATGAGTATATAAATGGCCCATTGACTGATGCTCAGTCAGTACCATGGTAGATTGTCTGGTTGAGCCTCATAGACACTGTAGTTCACCAATTTCAGTGACAGCACTCCTGGGCACGTGCAATACCACTGACACGCCTTTATCAAAGCCAGACCCTCCCCCCCACATGGACTTAATGGAGTAAAATATGGCAAATATGTGGCATTCGAGCTGCTGTTTACTACGACTCCTATGATTCTCTCTCAGCCTGTTGCCTTGTGCTTTGAAAGTACTTTAAAAATGCATCTTTGGCCTATCCCACCTAGTGCCACCCATCCACACTACTGTTATTACAACTTCAATCCCTCTGGCCTCTTCAACCCCTTATGTGTCTTATGGACCCCATTCCCTTTAGATTCTAAGCTTGCGAGCAGGGTACTCTACCTCATATACCAGTCTGTTCCAGTTTGCTAACTTAGTATGTAGTTCTCCTTCTGTGCTCTGTACCTAGTGTTACGTAAATTGTTGACGCTATATAAATAAATGTTAATGTAATGTAATGTAATATTTTACATTTTGCATTGCTTATAATATAAAATACTTACAGCTAGATGAAATTGAGAAATTACAGCAGTCTGCAAGAAACCAGGACTGCCCACACAAGCTGAGTAAAAGTCAATTTCCTTTTCTTTCTTTTTTGCTGCAGGAAGCAATGAGAATAATTTAATTCTCTCTAGTGATGTCATAAGACAATGTGGTGCATTGTTAAGAGATCCTACTGTGTACAAGAACAAGGTCACTTAGTGTCCACACAATATATTATGTTTCAGCAGCACAGGAAATCACTAAATGAAACAAAACTTTATATCCTCAGTGTCGATATAATCAGTGCGGCCGCACCTGTAGTAAACATGCAGAGTAATCACTAGGGGAGGGCTTGAGTCAAATATTAAAAATGTGATTTACACAGAATGCCTGCATCAAGTCACACTGGAAAAGAAAAGGCCTGTGCACCATACAAGCAGTGATCTTCATCTTGCACCAAAGTGAGTTTGGGGACTAGAGTGTGCCTTTAGGTTTGAAATTCATGTCTCAACCCCCCATAATTCTCTCTTCATTGAGTAGACCCTTGTTGCAACTTTTATTTTAATAGAGATAAAAAGACTCACTTTTTTATATAGAAATTACATGTGAGTACAGTAAAATTAATCCGGGCTCAATAAAAAAGAGCTGCTTGATATCTGGCTCTGAACAAGTTAACGGCACAGTCAAAGATGCGGCTTTCACTTGATACTTTTGCGTTTTACAGACGCTCTAAAAATCCCGTTGGAGGCCATCTGTCTGCTAAACGCTCCTGACAGTAAACACAAAACCATTAGGATCAAGGGTAC
Source organism: Pelodytes ibericus (assembly GCA_036172795.1). Taxonomy (NCBI): domain Eukaryota; kingdom Metazoa; phylum Chordata; class Amphibia; order Anura; family Pelodytidae; genus Pelodytes; species Pelodytes ibericus. The sequence goes on from CM069862.1 coordinate 15,767,191, forward strand.
ACTATTTATCAGAGAAATGACACTCTCTGAAGGCAATTCGGAATATTGCTTTGAGAAATCTTGTATAATGGTTACACACAATTTTATTTTTCTTCCTCCAATTTTTTTGTCAGGGTAAAAAGTGTAGCAATTCAGATACTGAAAAATATATTATGTCCCTGGTAAGAATAAGATGTTTCTGCCCATAAACCTAGTACATACTAGAATACTAAAAAAAAAAGAAGCTAACAAACTCACAAAATGTATTGCAATTTTTTAAAACACTAAAAAAAAAAAGTTTCTGTTCGAGACATAATATTCACCTCGGAAATTTGCAGAAAAAGAAAAGAAATGCAGTAAATGTTTCTCTATCTTTATAGGGATGATTTTATTTTTATTTATCTTTTTGTGTAAAGACGGAGCAATCTCAGAGAGGTCAGGTGTATGTTGTTTACTCCGGGCAAAAGTGTCAAGTTACCGGCAACGGTTCTGAATATTCGTCTTGCTCTGGTGCTATTCGCTTCAACCAGCCTTAAGGGGGGTGCGACCTGAGCAATAACACAGTTTGCAACACTGAGGGGGGCCATAGAGGCACGAGCTAGGGGAATAAAAAAAGATCTCCCCTCTTAGGCTGTCTCTTGCACCCTGCATGTCAGATCTGTCATAGACAGGAAACTCCACAGACACATTTAAAACCCATTTTTCTCCTATTTTATTCTTTTGCTTGGACCTCTGCCAACACAATGTATAGAGATCGTTTTCATTATTTATTTTTTTATTCTCTACATTTACGTATACGAAATGTTTAGGGGATACAGTCCATTTAATATAAGATATATTCACGAAAATATCAATACAAGACAGTCTGGCTAAAAAGGGATGTCTGTTTACAAACAAAGAGCAGAAAAATATATGTTTTTGAATTAAGTGTGTATTTAATAGATACGCTGAAGAGATAACCTCAGCCGCGTCTTGGCCAGTCCTGCCCACCCCTTGTGTGGACATCACACTTTGTATGTATATATTTCATTAAAAAAGAAATAGAAATGTTTTTAGAAATAATAAAAGTATATTAATTAACCCTTTAAGGACCAGGGATTTTCCTGGGCCAAGGACCAGAGCGTTTTTTAATACGCGGTTTTTGAAACATAATTTTCCTCTCTCTCATTTAACGCACCCATACAAGTTATATGTTGTTTTTTAAAGGACAGTTAGAGCTTTCTTTTGATACCCTATACATACAAATGATTTACATTTTAGTATTAATAAATACATATAAAAGAGGAAATTTTGGAGGAAAAAAAAGTTTTTCCCCATTATTTTCCCAGTAATAAGCTACATAACTAGTGCAACAGTAACCCACTTATCCCCCCTAATTAACTAATAAAAAAGAAAAATATTGGTTCCCAAACCCCCCTAAACAAAAAAGACAGAAAAAAACTCTGAAGAGTCTGATGTCAGATCAGTAAAAATCATGCAACAGGCATGCATGGGTTAAATTTTATTAAATAAATATATTAAAATTACCTTTATTTATTAAAAAAAACTTTATACATTTTAAAAATAAAAAATCTGTTAAAAAAAAAACTAAATGAGTCCATAAAGTGGAAGGACACTGATCACAGTTAAAAACTGTGATCAGCAATGAAAGGGTTAATTATTATTATTTATTTTTTTTAAACCTCTGTGTATGTTATTAATTTCTTTTTATTTACAGGTCACTCTCTGTGCTTCACTATAAGAATGTGAAGCACAGAGAGTGAATTAGAGGCAGTGTGTGAACACATTGACTTTGCATCTAATTTGGATGTTATCGCGGTGATCACGTTATCACCGCGATCACATGCCCGGCAATCCACCGATCGGGTCCAGGAGCTTTGCCTCGAGGTGCGAGGCTTAGTCCTGGACCCCTTGCAGACTAGCTGGCGGTGCCCACGGAGCGCACCGCCGGCTAGACTGCATGACGAGTTAACTCGTCATAAGGTCGGGAAGGGGTTAATTCCATAAACAAACGGAACAACAAATATCAAAAGGGTTTTATTTTTTATAGGGGACCAGAGCATTTAATATGCAAATTGTCCATTATATAGACTGGCTGACGGCCCATTCCAGTTTATAACACAGATAATATGCTTCATGCATTTTTGAATTAGGAATGTGATTTATTTTCTTTGAGAAGCATACAGAAAAAATATCCGAATGCTGTGGTGCCATAAGTAAATGTAAAAAGAGTACATATATATATATATATAGTGTAATCTATACCCACATGTATAGGGTACATCTCCTGTATAGTAGGCTGCATTAATCAAGCTCAATTGTTCAATTGTGCACAGTTTTTGCATAATCCAGCATGGAATCGAGCATGCTCCACCCCCCAGACCTGTTTGTGTAGATGAGAGTGTACAGCTGTATGCCAGTCAAGCCATGTGCCCCTGAAACATTGGTACACAGTCAACGGGGCAGTGCTGTGTAGAACTGACCCATCTTGCTTACCCAGGTTATCACAGTATGGATACACAGCGGGATCATTTCCTTTGGTTGCCATGGTGACTGCTCCACTTTTAGAATTAACTTTTAATAAATAACCTCCAGTGTATTAAAACCCAAATTATTAACAGTATCAATATAGCTACTTTTATACTGACCTAGTACAGTATTTGTGCATGGTTCACTTAAACTGTATACTTAGGGTTGCCACCTGGCCGGTATTTTACAGGCAGGCCGGTAAAAAATTGGCATCAGGCCAATGTTAAGTCTATGGAGAGAGTACCAAGGCCGGTATATTTCTGAAGAAAAGGTGGCGACCCTATGTATACTCCACCATAATCGGATTGTAAAACTAGGCTTGGTGCATTCAATCCCAAAGATGTGATCTATGTAACCAGTGACAATGATCTACTGGCGATCTAGCCACCAACATGTGGACTGTACAAGTAAAGCATGTAGTGGTCTCATTACGAGGATAAAATGGCATGTATTTTTTATGATACATGCCATTTTGCTCTCTAACCAACAGACTGCATGATTCCTCAGGGGGCAGACATGTTGTTTAGAATTTTAGGTCTGATCTTCACACAGATCTGAGCCAAAGATACAAAACAAAATGTCTGCTACCTAGTAGAGCTATACCTCAATAAGGTGCTTTATTTGTATTCTTTCATTAAAGCATTTCTATATAATTTGCCTAAACTTGATGCCACCTTTCATTTAAACACAACTTCATATTTTTTTCTACAGTGATGATAATTAATCAAAGCAATTCTATAGGATCCCTTTGTCCTTCATTGATTTTTATGGTCGGCCGGGCATTTGAACACTGCTGGGCAGAACCTAAGCTGTGTGTGTGTGTGGGGGGGGTGTATATAACAACAGAAATGGCGGATCTAGCAATGTTATATATTCATATTACACTATTTTAGCAATGTGGAGTTAACTCCTATAGATCATGAGACCTGAACAATCTTTTTTTTTTACCTGCCATTAGAAATTGCAAAACACTTTCCTCACAAACGAACAAACAGGTTCACGTGACATCAGTCAGCATCCAGAATATAAACGAACATTACCGCTGGACGCTCTCTAATTTCTACCCACTTCTACCAACGCACAAGGCCCACTGACAGTTAAATCAATAGCCTCACCATTCTTACCCAATTATTTCGACATAGCCTACTCATAAAACTTTCACTTGCTAAATCTCATTTATTCCCCTTTATTCCAAAGGGCTTTTATGAGAGTCATTATTACCTGTGCAGGCCACGCACAAAGACCTACTGGCACCTTCGAGATATTAATCCGTATATTAGGATTCCTCTTTCTTTATATGATTATCTCTTGTCATGGCTTCGGGGCCTACATCCAATTTAACTTCAGGCTATTAAGAAAGCATGATACGAGTGTGCAGAGGGAACAAATAATGAATCTATCATTAAGAGTGCAATGGAATAACTATTATTATGCTAAATAAATCTTCGGCCTGAACTGGACCCGTTTCTCCCTTATTGTTGAGCTCAGGTATTAAAACATATAAAACGATTTAAGAACAAGACACTCTGTGCTTAAACCATCCCAATTAGTGCTATTCAGGGCGAGTTCACAGACATGATCGCTGTTGAGCGAACACTAATTATTGTATCGTGCTGGGTTTATTAACCAGACTCCATGTCGCCATGCAACCAATATTTTTTTTACAGACTATTTTTTGCCCCTTTGCCATCAAGGAGCATTGGTGCCGCATTCAATTCTTTTTTTTTTTGTGTGCTATTTTTAACATTTTTATTTTAGCTTTTTGTACGTTTGATATTGGTTTATTTTAAAATACAATTTGAAATTCTTATTTTAACCCTTTCACGTCAGATGGTGCTTTGGTCCTTAACGACCAAAGCAATACCCGACGTCTGCGTGTTCCTGGCTGCCGATCATGAAGTGATCGGAGCCAGGAACACGAAAGCAGGGACCCGATCACGGTCCCTGCCGGCATCCCGCGATACTTCGGCCACAGTTATAAAGTGAGACTGGCTGGAAGATTTTAGAGAATGCTGCATCATCATGGGTAAAATTCTAAAAATGGATGCTGGAGACAGACACCTAATTTTATTTTTACTTGTATATACAATTAATTCAAACATGGAGAAAACAAAAACAGTGGCATATGTCTTTTAAATGTGTCTGTTTTAAATGAACAGTTACATCTTATGTAAGTGGTAGTGTCCCCTTAAGCTACTATTTTGGCTAGATGCAATAGTCAGCCTGATTAGTAGGCACATTATAATAGGGAGTATGATAAAACGGTATCATGGGTTGAGGTTATTAATAAATGTCGTGACTATAGTGAATCTGTGACTTTTAGTTATATATTTTCCTATTTTTTTTAATGAATAATTGACCACTAGAACCTGAAAATGACCTAGCTTTTTCTTTTAGGCATATTAAGGTTAAATAATTATTAAAAATGTGTATGAATGTATTAACATTTGAATATCTGTATTCTACAATATGTCTAATTCAGGGCTTGACAAATTTAATTTGATTTTAGGAGCCAGAATTTTTTTTTAGGAGCCAGACAATCACGCAAACGTAAACACAATTCATAAACACACACGCCTACTTCACATATATACAAACACACCTACTTTACATATACACATATATCCAAACACCTCACACACACCTACTTTACATATACACATATATCCAAACACCTCACACACACCTACTTTACATATACACATATATCCAAACGCCTCACACACACCTACTTTACATATACACATATATCCAAACACCTCACACACACCTACTTTACATATGCACAAATATACAAACACCTCACACACACCTACTTTACATATACACATATATCCAAACACCTCACACACACCTACTTTACATATACACACATATACAAACACCTCACACACACCTACTTTACATATACACATATATACAAACACCTCACACACACCTACTTTACATATGCACAAATATCTAAACACCTCACACACACCTACTTTACAATACCTACAAACACACACCCACCTCACACAGTCTTTTCTTGGGGGTTTCTTCTTGATGTGTCCCCCTCCCAGCTGCTTTACCTCACTGCAGGGGAGGGGGACATTCATGCTGCTGCTGATCTCCGTTGGTCGGCGTGCTGAGTGCCAGGATGTCACGTGACGACACCCGGCACTCAGACACGCGTTGCGCGAGGGGGCGGAGCTTGCAGTCTGTGCCATCGGCCATCGGCACAGACTTTACCCCCTCGCGCTGCGGAAAAATCAGATGCAAGCGGCAAGGGGACCAGGAGGCTGACAGCACCCAGGCGCCAGGTCTAATTTCCTGGTCGCCATGGCGACCTGGCGCCTGGGGTTTGTCGAGCCCTGGTCTAATTTACTCACAAATATGAGGTTTGCAGCTTCTACTAATCCTCCCACTCAGCTCTCAGCTGGAGTCGGGGAAAAAAGCAACATTGTAATGTTTCAAACTTGCAAAAAAAAAGTCCTATATGGTTGTATGTCTGTATAGAAATATATATACATTACATGCACGCATATGTCAATGTGTTTAAATATATTGGTGAATAGATTTGTTTCAGCATAGTAATGTATATATTGGAATAACAATGTCTAAGATTTTATATTTCCCATCATATTAAGCCAGTAGCTGGCTGGCCATGAGAAATTGACTATGTATGTAAATATCTACATATAAGTATGTTAATTAAATGCAGGGAGAGGGGGGACCGCGCAAAGAGACTGGTGTACAAGACATTGGGTAGCTTTGTAGGGCATGAAAACAAACGTGCATGGGGGATTGTGGTTACAATACAGACAACCCTGTTGGTAGAACATAATGTCTATGGTAGAGATGGTAAATTATAGGCATGATGACAGTTATACACATTTCAGGGTAACGTAATCTCATAAAATGATCAATTAAAGGAGAATCATATTGATTTGGTCGACAACTATAGCACTTGGCAACTTGCCCAGAACAATACTGAAGACATTAAATCCGTCAAATGTATTGATGGAACTACATAAAAAGGATACTCAGATGAATCCCATAAATATTGATATAAAGAGAGTACAATGCTGCCTAACGAGGCGAAATTCTTAGACTTCTGTAATATTAATAGTCAGCTTCATACTAACATATTAATGGCAGTGTATATGTCTGGTTTGATGGGTAACAATGGTTTATAAAAGTAATAGACTAAATGATAATATTTCCTGTATTAGGGATAAATCTCAGAAGGTCCAATAACGATATGTTTGCTGCTGTAGAGAGGTAACATGGAGAACAGTGTGCCAAATAGTCAAGTAAAAAAAAAATATTAAAATAGTCAAAATCAGAAGCAATGTTGAAAAAAAGTAATACATATTTAAAATGCAACCACACAGCAGTGTACAATAATAAGTGAGTTTTATTAGGACTAGAGATTAACAGTAGAGATGGTGGCAGAAAGGGGATCATTTGTTTGAAGACATCAAGGGCTTTATGTATTAAAGAGGGAATTGCAGGGCATTGAGAAGGGAATTTAAAACGTCAGGCCAAAGTAGCTGAGTTGGAAAAATTCTCCCATTTGGCAGAAATGAAGAATTATTCAAAGACAGTTACTCTCCCCTTACCTTTGAAATTTCATTCTCAATTCCATGCAAGACTATCTGACAAGTTGTACTGAGCATGATCAAAGAGTTAGCCAGACATTTTGCTTAGCTTTGTGTATGGATATGGGGTGGGCTATGTCTACCCACCCAAAACTAGATAAATCCCACATATTTTAAGGTAATGGATGTATTTTATGTTTTTGTTAAAAATCATGTCAAACACCTTTAAATACGAGGCAATAAATATATAAAAATCATCTGGGCAATGATGAATACTTATTTCCACTTAATTTTATACCCACCATTAAAAGTAGAAGGTAATTTGGCACTTGAACAATTTAAGTGAAGCAGTATGAGACATTTGGGTGAGATTGCAGTTTGAATTTTAAAGCTACTTATAAATCAATATCCACACAATGAGATCACAATTAAGCTTTACTTACAGATCTAAAGATGATACTTGATCTGAATATTAAATAATTGAACGGTAAAGTTATAATTGAATCTTCCAGGTCTTGTGTTAACCTGGACAAGTCTCTTATTTGATGGGTGCTTTATAGTTTGAATGCGAAATACAGCGAGTGACAGCACAATCAGACTGTTATATTGCATAGTGAGTGACCCCTGTGAACTTACCTCTGAACACAAAGGTCACTTACTTCTAAAGCAGGGGTCAGCAACCTGCAGCCCACCAGTCAATTCTATCCGGCCCATGGTGACAAACAAAAAAAATCATCCCACCGAGCTCTACCTCTATACGATTGTGTGATTCAGCACAAAAATCCTGTGCTCACCATCTTGCTCCATACGGCTCTGTTCATTTGTGCATACGCAGTAGAGCCAACACACGACCTCCACACTACCCTCACACCACCTCCACCCCACCTCCACATGACCTCCACATGACCTCCACACCATCGTCACAAGACCTCCACACCACCTCCACACAACCTTCACACCACCTCCACACCACCTCCACACAACCTCCACACCACCTCCACACCACCTCCACACCACCTTCACATGACCTCCACATGACCACCACACAACCTCTACACCAGCTACACACCACCGTCACACAACATCCACACAACCTTCACACCACCTCCAAACCACCTTCACATGACCTCCACCCGACTTCCACAGCTGCGCCCCTTGGCATGATATGTACGGGCCACCTCCACATGCCCGACTTTGTTTCTTGCCCATGAGCCGGGAAAAAGGTTACTGACCACTGCTCTAGACGAACGGTAAGTTTCACTGCTAGAAATTTGTGTTCAGAATATTTTTTTTGGGGGGGGGGAGGGTCAAAATAATGGTATATCTTTTTTTATTGTTCTCTCAAGCAGTATAACAAAATACATATACAAAAAACCTGTCATACAGTCATAAGATTTAAGGCTGCTAGTAAATTAAACAGTCAGTCATACTAAATATATTAATGCTTCTCGCATCACCCTCCCTAGGGTTTACATAATATACAACAAAAATAAAAAATGGACAAAAGAAAAAGTTAAAAGATTGAAAGAGAAGAAGAAAAACTATATAAACCTCCCCTAAATATCCCTCACTTTCCCTATCTCTACCCAGCCCTATCTTAACCCTATAGCGACCTCGAAACAAAACTAACTCCTCTACACCCTATAGTAGTCCTACACTGTCCCTCTATAGCCCTATCTGTAACCCTAAACTACCCCTATTCTGTCCCTATAAGTGAAAAAATAATTAGGAGGGCAAGTGTACTTACCCTAGTACTAGCCCTATCCAAGTGGCCAAGAGTCCTTATGCCCAACTAAATATGACCCTTGCCTTTCAATTCCCTCCCAAGCTATAATAGAGCAAGAGTGTCATCCACACCCTATGTGAAGCAAAAGAGAAAATAAAATAAATAAATAATTGTATTAAAAAAAAAGTTAAGAAAAAAAAAATGTAATTAAATTCAAACTTCACCGCCTTTCCAGTATATTCTTAATTAGGAGTGTCCCAATATTTTATCCAATTAATCAGTAATCTTATTTCATGACAGATTCATAATTATATTAATTATAATTCCTCACACTTTTCTATTCTCCTTCCAACTTTTTTCTTTTTTTTTATTTCCTTTGTTTATTTATTTTATTCCATTTTTTTTTCTTACCCTCTCCCCTCTCTTACTTACTTTTGAACAACAGTATTTTTGATTCTTATTCTACCTTATGCTACACGTTATGTAATCTTTATAATGACCCGTCTACATTAATTCTCCCCATAACTCTTCTCTTTTTTCTTAGGGCTTCATCCCATTCCGTCCACCGTAATCTACTTAGTTCTTTAGTAACTCTATCATGATGAATTAAAAACTCAAGTTCTAGTTGCTTCACTTTTTTTATATATCCAGCCAAAGTTGGAGTTATACTTTTTTTCCAGTAAGATACAATTAGGTCTTTGGCCTCGTTAATTAATCTAATCATTAAAGAGTTCTTCAAGGCTTCAATAGTAATTTGTGTGTAAAATTAGCACTAGATCAGGTAAAATGTGTTATTATTCAGAAAACCCATGATTTGGTCTATCTTCTCCCAGAGAGGCCTTATTTGAGTATTGCATAACCTATAAATTAGTAAAAATTAACATACCCACCCCCCAAAAAATAAGACACATACTTTGCAAGAACAAATTAACAGCCCAGTGACTTCAAAATGACCTAGTATTCTTCATGCATATTAAACTACTTTATAAAATTGCATGTGCATTAAAAATGTAATATGTGTATTCTCAATATGTTTCATTTACTCAAATATCAGGTTTGCAGCTTCTACTCAGCCTACCACTCAGCTCTACAGCATCTGGCTGGAGCCCCCAAAAAAACAGTGTTTTCCGAAATGTATGACAAATTATAATTACACATAGAGAGAGTGCACAGGAGACTGTACACGGTATTTATCAGCAGTGGTTTTTTCCACCATATGTATCAGGTGAGCCGAAGCTCAATCTCATGTTGTCCCACAACATGGCATCGCTTATCACCCCCTTTTTCTTACTCCTACCCCCATCTTGCTCTGGAATGTTGGCCGGATATTAAGTTATTACAGTAAGGAATGCACTATACTAAATGGTACTGCTGTCAGGTTGATTCAAAGTTATTATTGTAAATGTTATTAGATCATATTTAACAATTAATCTTTAGTAAAATATTAGGGTTTTTAACCTATTGTAGAGTTTCTAGAGCAGGGGTGTTAAACTGCAGACCCCCAACCCCCCCACCCCAGCGAAGTGTCTGGCTGGAGAACATAGGAGATAAAAAAAATCCTCCCAAACAGCTGGTGGGCCACAAGTTGAACCCCCCTGCTCCAGATTACTATAATGGGGAGGAAGTATGTCTAATTGCATACTCGAATCAGCACAAGTTATGTAAAAAAAAAAAAAAAAAAATAGGATTAACACAATGATACATTCTCTACTAAACTAAAAAAAAAAAAAATAATAAAAAAAACTTTTTTTTTTTTTTTTGGGGGGGGGGGGTTTGAAATTGTCAATTAACCCTTAAACTCCTGCATTCCCATTTGCAAGCAGAGCATTTCCACCAATAAATCAAACTATTTGTCTCCGCCCCTCAGAGATAGGCGCGGAGTAATTCATATGCTACGTTTGCAACAATATGACAATGATCTTTTTTGCAACATCACAATTGGAATTCTGGTTAAATGTAAAACAAAAAAAAAGGCTTTAAAACACAGCGAAGTAATAAAGAATAAATAAATGAGTTCTTGTCCAATCAATATTAATGACTCAATCACTCAGTGTTACAATGGAAAGCAGCAATGAAGTGTAATTGGCTAAAATTCATTAATTGTAATTACAACAGAAAAATTAACACGCTCTCGACAGTTTTTCATGTATCTCTGTGCTCTTGCAGAGCCGAACGTCCAAAATTAACAGCCTAACTGTGCTGGGAAGAAATAGTACCTGGCATTTAGCGAAGGGTGCAGCCAAACACAGTATACTATGGGACAGGAATGGTTTATCTCAAAATCATTAGGAGTATTGGGGATATATATCACTCCCGTTCATTCGGAGAAACCTAGTAATCCGACGGAGCGCCGACCGTTAGTCAACTGTTCCTTAGACTGGCGTTGGCATTAAATTTCGCAAATCTGCAAAATGTTAGTAGTAAAAAAGGACTGAAGACAAAGAGAAAATGTATAAATCCCAACGCCATAGATATACGGACAGAGAGAGAAGCGGAGACTACGCTGGGATTGTAGAGACAAGGGGCAATATATTTATAAAGCATTCGCAGTTACAGCAGAGGTTAGGCCAGACCTGGGGAAAGAGGAGTGCTTTAATAACTGAATGTCAACTCCCATCATGCTCGGAAGAAATTAGATGAAAACTTAGATTAGCGCCCTATTGTATTTATGTATACATTTCCTAGTGTAGGAGCTAATTTAATGGCTAGGTCATGATAGATAGTTGCCAACATCGGCCATGTTTCCAGGGACACATATTTGTTCCACATGCTGCAGAAAGAGCATGCAAAGTGCAGCCCGGCAGTATGTAGGATGGATATACGCACAGACACAATCCAATTAATTAATCATGGTAGGTCCCATGAGATCTCCACCCTGATTAATTAATTTGATTGTATCTGTGCGTATATCCATCCTACATACAGGCTGCACTTTGCATGATCTTTCTGCAGCATGTGGAACAAATATGTGTCCGAAACATGGCCGATGTTGGCAACTATGGGTCATGCTAAAGCTGCCTGTGCATCAGGGTCATCTGTGTTTGTTAGTGTCACCTGTCTATGACATCACATGTGGCTTGGTATGCAAACAAACTACTTTCACTGGCAAAGGTGGAATTTAGCAGACCACTTAAACCTTTATTTAGGCAATTAATAATAATGATAATAAAGTGTTTTAACCAAGAACAATATGTTCAGATTTTATCTGGTATTCACTACAGACTTTTATATCTACCGTGCAAGGATGAGAGGACCACCCCAGAATTAGAACCTGCAACCCTCCAGATTTTACATGAAGGGGAAAAAGGTGCTAAATTTGGAGCAAACTGTCAATACATTCTATTGGTTTCAATGGTGATTACTAGTATTTTAGCACTTTTTCCTGAAATAGCAACAGTTTTATCTTGATAAATAAGGAACCTAGAGAGGCATGTACTAAAAAACGCAAATATATTTTATGTGCAAAACTATTTTTGCTCTTTGCTCCTATTGCAATGTACTAAACTTTTAACACTCACATAGTACATATGGGCAAACTGCGAATAAAAACAGGCAAGTTTGCGAATATTTTTTCTCCCTCTTTTGATAGCGCTCGCTAAAAGCTGGTGTAATTTTCACGCGCAAATAAGAATTATTTTTCACAAAATATCCGCAAAGCTCTTTAGCGTGCGCAAATCTAATCGCAATTTATTAGCGCAAGCGGAAAAATGCACGCTAAATAAAAATAAACGGAAGAGGCGCAAATCAGGGGAAACAAGCGCAAAATGTTACAAATAGTCGCAAATTGCTCCTTACTCGTGTTTTACCTACTTTTTCCCCACTGCACTTGTTTAGTACATGACCCCCATAGTGAGACGTAAATGTATTTTTACTGGGGGTGGTGGGGAGGTATTACTCTCGGCAAACGTAAATATGACGGCACACGGAATGGCTAAAAGAAAACGATGGGCTTCATTCATAATAGAGAAGTGCACGGAATTGAGAAGGGAAGTTCAAACTTAAGACCAAAGTATCCGAGTTCGTCAAATGATCTTGTTTCCACTCTCATGAATGAAGCCCTTGGTTTGTGGTGAATCTGTTATATGCCTAGGGCTTTATTCATTAAAGAGAGTATTGCAGGGGATATTTTTTCCAAATCGGCTACTTCAGCCTTAACTTTCAAATCCCCTTCTCAAGCCCCTCTTTCTGCCGTAAAGTCCAAAGAACTTAACAATAGGAGGAGAATTCCTGGACAAGGGAACATCCCAAATCAGACACTGGCAGAATTAGAAAGACAGGCACGTTTTTTTCCCCCTAACTCTGCTATTAATGCTGCATTTTTGCAAATATCTGAGACTAGATTACACAGATCCAAACTTAGCATCTGGCTTACCACTAAATCATACAGTAGGTTAGTGTATTTTCAAAATATTGTGTTTCTATTGGCACAGAATGCAAAAGTTAAATTACCCTCCCCCCATTGTTTTGCACACTGACCTCTGCTCAGGGTAATAGTATTATTCTAGTGATCTCCGAGATCGATAGCTTGCAGACCAGCGCAAGACTTTTAAAGCTTGCAAACATATTTTCAATCAATGTCAAACACTGTTTCACTACAATGAACAAACCAGGAGAGATAGCTGTAGACAGAGAGAAGGTCTGCTATAAAAAGACTGTGCATTTAAAGAAATGTATATGATTCACAAAATTACAATAGAAAACAGAATACAACCAAAAACACTTTACCCTGTGATTACCTGAAAAAGCCTAAGGAGCCAGGCGAAACGCGTTGTGTGCGGGAGGACGACATCTGTGGGACACTCTCTATTTGGACTTGCATTTTATGAACTTCTCTACTGAAGATTGCTTCTTTTTTTAATGTAAGAATTTATATGTTTTTTCTATGCAATAAATGTGCCCATCCTGAGATTCTCTGTTTTCTCTTATCCAATACTGCTTGAAGTCTCCCTGAGCTACTGGTGGGTCTTTTGACCCTACGAGGGGCTCCCTGGATGCACTTTACACTGAGCAGTAATCTGCTCAGGAACATGTGAGTTTTCTCATATAAAGAATTTTTGCTGACACTATATAAAATTTGTTTGTATATATTACACTATGTTATATTTTTTTCTGTTTCCCTTTGTATAAAACATGGAGAGGATTGCCTCTTATACTAAGGTAATCACAGGGTAAAGTGTTTTTGGTAGTAGCGCACTTTTTTTAGCGCACTTTTTCACATTTTCTTTGTCTATTTTTTGTACTAGGAGTGGATTTTGTTGCCGTCACTTCCGTCACATATAGGCGCAGTGTGTTCTTCACTTTCTTGATTAGAAAACAGAATACAACAAAAAAAAAAAATATGGATAATAAAAGACATATATATATAAAGAGAATTTCTGGGGTAAAGTTCTAAAAATTCCTAAAACAGCAGGGACATTCTATTCGTTTCCAGGGCACTTTTTTTGAGCATCGCCATAGATCTGCCCTGGATTACAGAGCAAGGTTTTACTGTAGTTAGAATTTTGCTAGCTACCAGTTGTGGTTAAATATTCTTTTAAATCTCCCTCATAACTAATTAACTGGAAAAAAAAAAACACAGGCTTTAAAGTCGACGTATTAAATCCAACCGGTGTAGGAGTCAAGGTCCATGATAATCCATTGTAATGTTACAATAACTCATTATTTGAAAAAGAGGAAAAACTACTGGAGAAAAATTAAAAAAAATAAATAAATTAAAAAAAATTGTAAATCTAATATGTGGAACTATATACGCTCTAGGAGCCAGTGTACCCGGCTCCACTCCTTCTGGCAGAAACACCCCCGCTGGCTAATCTGTTGGACCTAGGTGCGCATATACCATAGGCTAACAATATTCCACAAAAACAAATAGTCACACGTTTGGATTTTACCAACACTTAATCCGAAGCGTAAAGTGAAACGCGTCAGGTGTGTCCCCAGCCACACAATCTGTTGCAGTTTTGTTATCACAGTGCCAAATTCATTATTCTCGCGGTAAGATAATATGTGCCAGAAGGAAATTAGCATTATAAGTATAATTGCGTCCTGATGTCAGGGACATTTGGTTACGCTTAATTACTGGTAATAAACACAGATGTAGAAGTCGGCAGAGCGGTTAGGTGAAGTTCACATTTATTTTTAATGAAAAGCAGATGTATTTATACATTTTTAATACGCCGTTAGACGCCATCACCTGTGCTCATCAGAGAGCCACTGTGGATTATTCGTAACATGGCAGAAGATTCCTCATCAGCCAAAAAATTTATGTTGGGGGGCATTACCGCCATTGGCAGCCTGACTGGCAAAACTTTCCAGCCTTAAAAGACAACTGTTGAAAAAAAAATGAAGTTATGTTTCACTGAAAGATTGCGTCAAGCGTAGACATTTGTAAATAAAAATGCTTCAATGAGAGAATATAAATTAAGCACCTTCCTGAGCCCTCTTTGCTTGACACAGGGTCCTAAGCCCCTGATAGATCTATAAATGCTGAAAGGGCTCAATAAATTTCTATTATTTAAGGAAATCCTTTGCAACATTGGAGGCGCCAGGTATGTCACAGAAAAAAGCTGCCAGATAAGGACAGGGGATGGTACGACCTGTGATGAAACACGCATGGACAGCTGGGGTTGCTGTGATGCCTCGATATTGAGGCATCCAGCAACACCAAAATGTTTCCCCCCACTGGGCTCTGGCAGATGCCAAATTGGAAGGCAGCATGTCCTTATAATATGGCGCTGCCTTATAGTCATTGAGGACTCCAGAAATGATCAGTCACTCTGTTGTTTTTCCCAGCCTGCCTCTAGAGAGGTTAAATCATTTCTAGTTAAAATGCTCATGTATACTCATATCTCCCCAACTTTCCTGCATCATACATGTTTGGCGCAAGAATCGATACTGCGCATGCACAGAGCTTTCAGCATGCCCAGTAGCATCCCTTCCTAACCAACATCCCCCCTGGGGTCTCTCTTCCGTGGTGGGTCATGCTGGGAGGTAGAGGGCTAGATTTATTTAATTTTTAAGGCTTTTTGAATGGGGCATAAAACCAAATAGGCTTGGCCCTGCTCTCACACGGACCTGAGAAGTGGGTGGTGTTTGAGATTGTTACATATCTTGCTCACTTTTACTTTTCATCAGAAAAAGTTGCTCTCTACACAAGGGCAAAAGTCCGACTGGTGTGAAAATTGGGTCTTGCTGATAAAGCCCTAAAAAACATTCATTAAGTACTTCTGCGACCACCACAGAGAGAAGATTTCCCACCACTATCTAACCTTACAATGTGGCGGCATACCTACGCCGTATGATATGACATGTTATTACTAGTGAGCATGTATAGCCATAGTGCTGACACTACCCTACTTTTTGAGCAATACTTACACTCTTCTGAATTCCTCTACCACCGCCAAGGAATATTATTATATATATTACCGTATTTGCTCGAATATAACACGACCCTCATTATAAGACGACCCCCCCCCCCCCCCAAACTTTGGATATTCCTTTAGGAAAAAAAACTAAAAGTCTGAATATAAGACTACCCTATAGGAAAAAAGTTTAACTTTAACTTTAACTATATATTCACATGTAAATTGCTTTTTAATATTTAATAAAAATTATGATATTAAACAAATGCATTTATTGTTTTTATTTCCTTTTATGTGCCAATGCTGCCTCCTCCCCCCCCCCCCCAGCGTTGTCTCTCTCCCCCTCCCATGTTGTCTCTCCCTCCCCCCAAACTTTTATCTCTCTCTGCCCCCTTCATCCCCTTGTCTTTCCCTCCCCCCTCCCCGTATCTTTCTCTGCCCCCCTCTCCCTCCCCTTATCTTTCTCTGCCCCCTCACTCTCCCCTTATCTTTCTCTGCCCCCCCTCCTCTTATCTTTATCTGCCCCTTCCCTCCCTCCCCTTATCTTTCTCTGCCCCTTCCCTCCCTCCCCTTATCTTTCTCTGCCCCCTCACTCTCCCCTTATCTTTCTCTGCCCCCCTCTCCCTCCCCTTATCTTTCTCTGCCCACCTCACTCTCCCCTTATCCGGACAGCCGGACCTTCATAATAGACGGCAGTGTCGGGCAGCATGGAGGATGCCTGCACTATCGTGCAGACATCCCCCGGCTCCCCAAATCTACTGGTGCCTAGTGGAGGTAGCCGGAGGATGTCTGCACGATACGAACAGACATCCTCCGCTGCTGCCCGGCACTTCCCCTTGGACTTTTATGCTGAAGCCGGAAGGACCATGCTTCATCATAGAAGTCCCGGCGGTCGTGCCGGTCGGCAGGGGAGGATGTCTGCGCGCATCGCATTTTCCCCTGATGACCATGCTCCATCTCTGGTTCCCGAGGCAGGCCCAGTAACAAACCTTTCCAGAGGACCCACCCTTTATCCTTTACAAACGAATGGCACTTTAAATATAATGCATTGATAAAGGCCTTTGCTCGGATGCTGTGACCCAGGGATTAATGTTAGTAGCAGTAGAGACCAGACTGTGTACATGGTCATTGTACATGGTCATTGTAGGCTGGTCTGGCAGAGGATGGCGGCAGCGCGTTGGTTAATATGTAAAAGGAAAAGGTTTTTATTCCCGCTGTTATAAAGAAATATTCCACAGACGGGAGAGCTCGTGTTATGAAGGTTATACTGTAGACATGACATTTATTCATGTGAAAAGCTACAAGTTCATTAGACTGAAATAGTAACTAAGGAACCAGACCGAAGGTCTTCATCTACTTGTTAATGAATGAAAGTTTAACACTGAGGTTTAGTTAATACATCCCAGGCAGTTTTGGAAGTAGCTTTTTAAAAATGGATATAAGAGAATATTTCAAATCCAATCCAGCCCCTGATTTTAGCTCCATGCATTTGGTGGAGAATGTTGCTTTTTTATACATACCTTTATGTTATTTTTCATGCTCCATTATGTATAGTTTTTGCACATTCAAGCATGAAAAAAATGATGCTCCACCCCCTTCCTTTGCCATAAACAAGTTTTGGGTGTACAGCTGTATGCTCAGATGCAGCTCTGTTTCTCCATCCCCCTTCAAAGATGGGGATAGTAATCTTCATAATTGTCTGGATTTGACTGCACAGTCATATTTTTTGGGATCCTGTTTAAACTATGTATGGCTAATGGACATACCGAGCTAAAAAGCCAGACCCCCAACGTCAGGTGGGCCAGAGGTCAATCTTGCGGGGTCACGCAACCCTGTCTTGAGACTACCTCTCAGCATAGGGCTTTGTTTATGACAGAGATAATTGTACTTAGGGATCCTATGTTTTTTTAATTTTTTTTTTTATATGATATAGCAAGAATATTACTCAAACAATAAATAAATGAATGTATGACAAAAATGACTTGGGTTCGACCACTGTGGATGTGGGTGGGGCTATTATTAAACCACGCCCATTCAACTACCAAAGGCAATGCCTACTCTATGGTAACATCTGATCTGCAGCGCTATCCATGTTTTATTAGTAATGAGACACTTAATTGTATTAATAAATGGATGTATGTTGTGTTATTTAAAAACAGGCACGTTAGGAAAGTGTTACAGTTGGTTAAATAACTGAGGTGCATTACTAAAATAGCAGGGGAAACAGTATTTAGAAATGACAGGTCTCTGTCAAATATCTGAATGGATCAAGATAAGAGAATGGTAGATAATGTTACTTATAGTAAGTGTAATCGGTCTGTGCAATTACAGCTACTTTCACATACATGAGAAGTAACACTCCTACACAATCCCCCAATATCTCTCCTCTTACACCCATTACACCTCCTCCGTAGAATAAAAGCAGGCAGCAAAAATATTCTCAGTTTAAAATATATATATATATAATCTTTTGTGATGTAGCTGTAGTTTTCACTTTTCTGCAGGAAAAAAAAAACGTAGATTACAGGATTTAAAAAAAAAAAAAACTATTTTTCGCCAACTTGCTTATCTTTACAACTCGGCTACTAATTCCTGTTTTTTGAAGTTCACTTGTCAGTTCACTACAATTCACTTTATTGCTTTTTTTTTTTTTTTTTTTTACTCCTTTGACTCATTGACATTATTTTTAAAACCTCTGCAGGGTGAAAGCCATCAAATAAGATGGTGTGTTTTTTTCATAGCAAGCACAAGACGTACAGACTTAGATCTAGGGCTAGGGTTAGGTTAGGGCTAGTGCTAGTTTTAGGGTCACTGTAGGAGAAAATGGTTAGGGACAAAAAAACACTACATTCACTACATTCAGTTTTTGCCCTAAAAGGTGCAAAACAATTTTAGATCTGTTTCAAAAGTTAGAAAAAGTGTTTTTTGTTTTTTTCAATTTTTCATCATATTCAATGTTTTTTTTATATAGTAAATTATATGATATGATAAAAATAATTGTTTCTTAAGAAAGCCCTACTAATGCCAATAAAAACAATATATAATATCTGGTGGCGTATTAAATTAGAAAGACAAAAATTACAACTAAACACAAACACAGGAGCAGTGTTAAACCAGCCTCTGTCACGAAGGCAAAGACGCAGGGAAAAGTGTCCGGTCACCAAGGGGTTAAATGTCTGTGATGTCTCCAGTAAATGACATCCCCTGCGGCTTGATATGCAAATTACAAATGTATTATTGAAAGAAGATAATTTGCATATCAGGCCGCAGGGGATGTCATAAAAAGGAGACACAACAAACTTTTTAAACACATTTTTCTCTTAGAGGGTCAGTCTAGTCCCCAAACTCACTTTGGTGCAAGATGAAGGTTACTGCTTGTATAGTGCCCAGGCTTTTATCCCTGTGTGATCTGATGCAGGCATTCTGTATAAATAAGATTTTTAATATTTGACTCAAGCCCTCCCCAAGTGATTACTCTGCATGTTTACTGCAGGTGCTGCAGCACTGATTATATAGACACTGAGGATATAATGTTTTGTTTCATATAGTCACTTCCTGTGCTCCTCAAATTGAGTCTATTGTGTGGCTTATGAGTGACCTTGCTCATGTACACAGTAGGATCTCTTAACAGTGCAACACATTCTCTGATGACATCACTAGAGAGACACACGATATTCCATTCATTTGAATGGCATTATTCTCATTCGTTCCTGTAGCAAAAAAAAGGGGGGGAAATGACATTTACTCAGCTAGTGTGGGCAGTCCTGGCTTCTTGCAAACTGCTGTAATTTCACAATTTCCTCTAGCTGTAAGTATTTTATATTTTAAGCAATGCAAAATGTAAGACATGCATTTTAAAGTATGTTGAAAGCACATTAATATGCATTAATATTTGGAAGATGCATTTTGCGCACTAGACAGTCCCTTTAACCTATGCATTTGCTTGGGATTTTTTCCAAACAATGCATAGATCATTCTATTCTGTACAGTCACAGTGTACGCAGTGTTTAGGTGATACAGTCCCTTTTACAGGTGCATTTGGTGTTTCATCGTCAAACAAAGCCAGCAGCAAGTTGTACCTGTGATTATAGAGAGGAGGACTGGTGTTTCGTTAGTATTTACTTACAATATTTTGCACATTTCCGATTCAGAAAGCCGGAGCCGCTGTATAATTAAACAGATGTAGCCCACCTTATCTTCCCCCGGAGCCCATAACGAGAATAAATCCATTTTCCACAGTTCCTGGCCAGTTTGCCAACAGCTTGCCGCTCCTGGCTGCATTCCCTGCTGTCAGGTTTGGGCCACAGGAAATGAACAGCTAATGGCTGTCAGAAGACTGTACCTCGGGTTTAATACAGATCCTTATTCTAAGGCATTAAACGATTATTTTTTGCAATTTCCAAACACACTGAGAATGATAGATTTATTTTTTTTACTATAGGTCAAATTAACAGATGAATAAACAAACATAGAAACATAGAATGTGTCGGCAGATAAGAACCATTCGGTCCATCTAGTCTGCCCAATGTTCTAAATACTTTTATTGGTCCCCAGTTCCCTATCTTATAGCTATCCTAGTAGATAGGATCTACGGCTCCTTGGCAGTAGAGAGGTTTTGGACATCCCAGGACGGTGAGACAAGTGTCTCATATAGGGACTATGCTCCAAAATCCAGGACACTTGGAAGCTAAATGGGCGGGGTGTAGAGTTAGCCCTGACCATTTTATGGGTTTTCTCTGCCTCAAGTTAATAAAAGTTTTTAAATGTTGGTATCATTCCCCCCCCCCCCCCCTTTTTAGGTGTCCCCGGCACAATGTTCTGTCTCAGAGGGGTTCAATCCTGGTCCTCAGACTGCAGTGTGCGTGAAATAGGATTTATCCTGTAATAGTATTTGTTGCCATTACCTTGCTTGCCCTCTAAGCGTATCTTTCTGCAGTCTCGGTTCCGAGTAAATCGTATTATAGCGTATTATATCATGAATGCTGTGCTCACTGGTTTGGGCATGCATGGTATAGGCATCAAATGACCTTATATACATATATATATATATATATATATATATATATATATATATATATATATAGGGTAACTTCATATATATATGAACAATAAGACCAGGGACCAAGTAAATGGTAACATCTACACATAAAACTCAAAACTCGTTTCTCACCAACATTGTCAGTATTTCATCTACACATCTCACTCACAACACTTATCTCACATATAGCCCCATGCCATGGTTCTGCTAGGCCAGGACCTGCTCCCATTGGCTGAGTACTATCCACGTCCATCTCGCCCAGGAAGTTGAACAAGGAGAAGGCCACTGAACTACATATGTTCCCAGGAATTGAGTTAGTGCTCAACGCATATTCTCTTGACTTCCACTGTGTCCGAGAGGAAACAAAATGGAAGCCAGGACGACAACCAATTTTCTATATGTATTCATTTATTTCTTGACAAGCCGTGTTACAACGCAGTCCAGGGGTCTCAGTGTAGAGGAACATGTAGTCTCTTCCATACCACCAAGAAGAGGTGTTACAGTTGCTACAATTTATTCTTTGCTGTGTGCAAAACTCAAAGTGTGGTATAAACTCAAATTGCCAGATTGGTACATAGGGCCCAGCTCTCGGCCTTACAAGCTAGAGATACAGAATATCGATCCATTATGTGCCTATTGGTCAAGGAACATGTTGCTTTCAGAAAGGTCAAACCGTTAAGGAAATTTATAGCTGAGAAGACCTTCCCGTGATCAGCTAAAATGTCAATCTAATTCTATTCCCCAGGATTGATTCACTCTAGTCCCCCCTCCGTCACAGCAAGAACACATCCGACGAATATTCAATCCAACAAAAGAAACTCTCCTGCTTTCAATTATTCTTTCTGAATGGAGATTCCGCTGTTTATTTCCAAGCTCTGGATCGGTTTCGGAGTCAGGAGTGTTGTCTATTATCCAGTATTTACTAACTCGTAGACTCGAGCACACTCACTTAATCCCTCAATGACCTCGCCGATGAATTGTGCGGCAGGAAAAAGCAAGGCTTTCATAGCCAGCTCCTTTCTCATGAAAGCTTTTCAACAATAAAAGGGAGAGAGATAAGAGAATCTTACAGCTCCTAATGATTTCTGTGCATGGCGAAACATTAAAGAGCATATATTCCTTTCTTGGACGTCGGCCCATATCTTCAGAAGGGATCCGGGCTCCTTAAACCCCTGCAGAGCCGGAGGGGAGCAAAAAAACCATTCCCTGAACTAAAAAAAAAATCACTCACTTATGTTTGGGATTATTTTTTAATAAGTCTATGGGTATTTGGAGATGATTTGCTCTTCCACATGGTAACAAAGAACGTACTGTCTCGTCTAGTTTAATATAAAAAAAAAAATCGTAATTTCTTGACATAGTGTGGATAGATTTATAATTGAACGCTGCAGTCGTTATTTCGCACTACCACACCTGCTGAAAGGTAATACCAGGAAACTAACAATATCTAATAACTAATACGGGGAGGGTAGTATTAGTATTAGGGTTCAGGGAGGGTAGTATTAGTATTAGGGTTCAGGGGGGTTAATGTTAGTATTAGGGTTCGGGAAGGGTAGTATTAGTATTAGGGTTCGGGGAGGGTAGTATTAGGTTTCAGGGGGGGTTAATGTTAGTATTAGGGTTTGGGGAGGGTAGTATTAGTATTAGGGTTCGGGGAGGGTAGTATTAGGTTTCAGGGGGGTTAATGTTAGTATTAGGGTTCGGTGAGGGTAGTATTAGTATTAGGGTTCGGTGAGGGTAGTATTACATAGTAACATAGTAACATAGTAATTTAGGCTTGAAAAAAGACAAAAGTCCATCAAGTTCAACCCTTCTACCTATCATTTCTGCGTTTTGATCCAAAGTATTATATTAGTACTATATTAGTATTAGGGTTCAGGGAGGGTAGTATTAGTATTAGGGTTCAGGGGGGTTTATGTTAGTATTAGGGTTCAGGAAGGGTAGTATTAGTATTAGGGTTCGGGGAGGGTAGTATTAGGTTTCAGGGGGGGGGTTAATGTGAGTATTAGGGTTTGGGGAGGGTAGTATTAGTATTAGGGTTCGGGGAGGGTAGTATTAGGTTTCAGGGGGGTTAATGTTAGTATTAGGGTTTAGGGAGGGTAGTATTAGTATTAGGGTTCGGGGAGGGTAGTATTAGGTTTCAGGGGGGGTTAATGTTAGTATTAGGGTTTGGGGAGGGTAGTATTAGTATTAGGGTTCGGGGAGGGTAGTATTAGGTTTCAGGGGGGGGGTTAATGTTAGTATTATGGTTTGGGGAGGGTATTATTAGTATTAGGGTTCGGGGAGGGTAGTATTAGGTTTCAGGGGGGGTTAATGTTAGTATTAGGGTTCGGGAAGGGTAGTATTAGTATTAGGGTTCGGGGAGGGTAGTATTAGGTTTCAGGGGGGGTTAATGTGAGTATTAGGGTTTGGGGAGGGTAGTATTAGTATTAGGGTTCGGGGAGGGTAGTATTAGTATTAGGGTTCGGGGAGGGTAGTATTAGGTTTCAGGGGGGGTTAATGTTAGTATTAGGGTTCGGGTAGTATTAGTATTAGGGTTCGGGGAGGGTAGTATTAGGTTTAGGGGGGGTAAATGTTAGTATTAGGGTTTGGGGATGGTAGTATTAATATTAGGGTTCGGGGAGGGTAGTATTAGTATTAGGGTTCGGGGAGGGTAGTATTAGGTTTCAGGGGGGGGGTTAATGTTAGTATTAGGGTTTGGGGAGGGTAGTATTAGTATTAGGGTTCGGGGAGGGTAGTATTAGTATTAGGGTTCGGGGAGGGTAGTATTAGGTTTCAGGGGGGGGTTAATGTTAGTATTAGGGTTCGGGAAGGGTAGTATTAGTATTAGGGTTTGGGGAGGGTAGTATTAGGTTTCAGGGGGGGTTAATGTTAGTATCAGGGTTCGGGGGTTAATGTAAGTATTAGGGTTTGAGGGTAGTGTTAATATTAGTGTTTGGGTAGGGGGGTTAGTATGGGGGTTCGGGGTCAGGTTGATTTATTAGGGGGATGCTGAACTGTCCTAGACGCTGGCTGCTGTAGGTATAAATGTGTTACAAATACGGACAATGGGATCTATTCCCTAAAGGTGAGTGGAAGTGACATGAACATTCTGTCACACAGACCTAACAATACATTGTGCAGCGACAAACCTGATGAGCTGGCCATAATGATCCAGTGAGAAGAGATGGGAAACGCTGAGGTCATAGTTTTTAACCACAAGGAGGACAACAAGAAGGATTTAAAAATATTGCCAAATCTGTTGCATTTCTTCTCCATATACATTGATTTATTATCTCTTTAAAGCATGTTCTTATCCCCTTTTAACATGGTTACCCATGTGATGCACACACATCCTTTGTTTATATAGGTCACTTCTGGTCTCTTATCCAAAATGCCTGGGACTAGAAGTATTTCAGATATCGCATCATTTTCACCAATAAGATCTATTAAATCCTCTCAGCTCTCACGGAATCCAGTAATATCAGTGTAAATACTGAATAGAGCAAATAAATCACTGTGACTGTGCTGTAGCTGTGATGTGAGGCATCGCTGGGAACCTGCCGTTGGCGTGTCAGGTCTGCACACGTGTCATTGTATGACCCTCTGTGGGTGTGGGGGAATCGAAGCATGCATGGAAAGGCTATATCACAGCTTAAGGGGGCTGCACACTGAATAAACTAGAAACATAGAAACATAGAATGTGTCAGCAGATAAGAACCATTCGGTCCATCTAGTCTGCCCAATTTTTTTTTTAGTCCCCCGTTCCCGGTCTTATAGCTAGGATAGCCTTGTGTCTATCCCACGCATGCTTAAAATCCTTGACTGTGTTTACCTCTACCACTTCTGCTGGAAGGCTATTCCATACATCCAAACTGCTGTGCTCTTGCATTCTGACTGGTGTGTGTGGGATTTACAACTTGGGGCAAAATCATAAAAAAATGTTTGGATAACAGATCATCTTGGATAACAGATCATCTTGGATAACAGATCATCTTGGATAAGGGATTTCTGGATAAGGGATTTCTGGATAAGGGATTTCTGGAGAAGGGATTTCTGGATAAGGGATTTCTGGAGAAGGGATTTCTGGAGAAGGGATTTCTGGAGAAGGGATTTCTGGAGAAGGGATCATTCTGGATAAGGGATTTCTGGAGAAGGGATTTCTGGAGAAGGGATCATTCTGGATAAGGGATTTCTGGAGAAGGGATCATTCTGGATAAGGGATTTCTGGAGAAGGGATTTCTGGAGAAGGGATACTCGACCTGTATAATCATTTTATTCCTTTTATGATCTGTTGCTACATTTTCAGTTACAAAGTTCACTTCACATCTTGTTACCAATGTCTCCTGCTTATGACATCACCTGTGGCTTGATATGCAAATTGCACATTTCCCACTGACATCGTGAGCCACAGGTGATGTCATAAACAGGAGACAATTAAAACTTATATTTCTCTTATTTTATAGGTTCGTTGCAATTCTGCCAACACAATGCGTAGATCGTTTGTCGTCGGATTTTATTTTTCTACACGCTCGGCATAAGCGATGTTCAGGGGATGGAGACTCTTTCTAAACCTACACAAATCAAACGCTAAGGAAAGATTCAAATATCAAAGGACAGGGAAAAGAATGGGACTCTCTTGCCAAGTTCGAGCCTGTTAGCAACTATGCATTAACAGGTGATTGGTGAAAACCTTCAGTCATTATAACTCCGATATTAATGTTTAGTTTTCACTTTTAGTCAATTGCTCCCGTTTTTGGGTTTATTTACAAACACTTACTTATGTTGACATCTAGTCAAGGTAGACGGTCCCTTCTGAACTCTGTACCAGGCTCCGTGTAAATGAACTCTTATGGGTTAAGGGTGCCGTGGTGGGGGGGGCTTCGCTATAGATACATTGCTTGGTTAATTTGACTCTGTTAAATGGACTTTGATCTTTCCTAAATGCTGATGGCTTATTCATAAGGCAGAGTCAGTGAGTGATGTTTTTCAACACCGAGTCGATAATTAACCTAATTTAACTTATTTATTTGGTCGGTGGGGGGGCTTACATTATACTTTATTTCATTCATAGAGTCCCCAGCCAGGTCAGCTATGCTCAGTATTTTGATCTCCCATTCAGACCTTATAAGCTGGTGATGGGGAACATTTTTAAAATTTGAATGTCCAATCCTCTGCAGGAAGCCAAGATGAACTCTCAAAGTGCCTCTCATCTAAGGCATTTTTCTGCCCATCAATATCAGCCTCCCTGCTCATTCATCCTCTCCTTCCCCTTCCTATATTTTCTCTTGCACCAGTGAGTTCAATCATAACATAATAATGGATGGTGCTACTGTAGGCCCATGCTGGGTGCCACCTTAGAGGTCTCCGAGAGTCTGTGCCATGGGTTCGCCATCGCTGCTATAGGCATACACTTGTGTGAGAGGAGAGACCCTCGCTGTCTCTCCCCTCTGCATTCCTAGTTCTGAGATAGAGAAGGGGCAATAAAAGCCCAGTGTAATCTAGATAAAAATGAATTTGGGCCCAATCACTGCTCTATCTGATCTGTCTATCTCTGTGTCTCTGTACCTTATGTATCTTGTCTGTCTATATCTGATAACAGGAGGGCTGAAGAAGTTGTACCTTAGGCCACTAAATAGCTAAAGCCCTCCTCTGGAAAGAGAAATCTTGTGGTTTATTTACAAACCTACAATCTGAAGCAACATTCTAAAAATGGAGCAATGGGGAGGGACATCTGATTGGTTTCTGTGGTGACTGCTGCCCTTTTTAGAATGTTGCCCCAGAAGTCACTTTTAATAAATATCCCCCATAGTAACAAGTCATCAGCCATGTACTTAACACTTGTTTATTTTTGCTCTTATCAACATAACAATGGTTAACAACCATTCCCCACATAGATTAAAGACTCCAATAAACACTTCATGTTTAAAGATGATTAGTATTGATTAACTGGGCTGTGTATCTAAAACAATAACAACATGATTTATTTACACAAATTAAATGTTACTTTCCATAAAGAGAGTATATATATATGGCTTAGATATCATGTGACTAGCCACTTGCAGTCACTTACAATATGGCTCCTCGGGGCCCTGGAGCCTAATTAGAGTTACAAGTGTCAGATGCTTGAATATAAGTAGTCAATGCTTATAAGGGACCATAGGAAAAAATTTCTACAGCCCATGAAAAAAAAAAGCATGCAGAGGTATTACTGTACGACCACTAAATACATTCATATTGAAGTATAGGGTTAACTCAATCCTAGAAATTTACTCCAAGGACATTATTCACAAAGTGCCACCATGGCATGATGTATACCCAAATACAAAGATGTAGTGGCAGGAAATGGTCTCAACAGAGCCTTTCTGTGCTTGAGACAAAAAAAAAAATACCCCCCCCCCCAGTATAATTACATAGCTGATATTTTGCAGAAAATGAAAGAAGGTAGTTAAATGACAAGAAAATTTATGATTTACCCCTTCGTGCCGGATGGTGCTATCTCCAACGCATCAAACCAGCGGCTTTGAACATGCAAGCAGGGACCCGATCAGGGTCTCTATAGACCGTTGGTCCCTGCCGACATCCCGCGATACTCCGGGATGCTGGAGATGTAGCGAACGTTCTATGTCAGACTGAGGTCACTCAAAGTCCCATCCTCAGCACAGCCCATCGCCGGGAGGCTTTTACTGTAAAATGTAGCCGATGCTCACTTTGAGTGTCAGCTCTATATTCTGTGTCAGAGTGAGGCCACTCAAAGTGACACAGCTCATAGTGGGGGGGTTGCGATGAGCTGTTTAACACAGGACGTTCCATGCCGTCCTACTAGCCTCTAGGCAGGAAAAAGTATGACAGCATAGAACGTCCTACAAGCTGGAAGGGGTTCAATTAATAGATCCTTCCAGTAAATATGTGAACGGACAATGAGTGCAAAATTAGGGAAAAGTGGGCAAAGTGCGCTAAGACTGTAGACAAAAGTGATATCATGCATGGATAAATATCCTTAGTCAAAAAAGAACAGAAAACAACACATTGGGCAGTATTAAAAACATATAAGTGTATATTTAAAAAGTAATTGTGCATCCAATTCAAACTTAAAGGGACAATCTAGTCCCGAAACTCACTTTGGTGCAAGATGAAGATCACTGCTTATATAGTGCACAGTCTTTTATCCCAGTGTGATTTAATGCGGGCATTCTGTATAAATCACATTTTTAATATTTGACTCAAGCCCTCCCCAGTGATTACTCTGCATGTTTACTGCAGGTGCAGCACCACTGATTATATAGACACTGAGGATATAAAGTCTTGTTTCATTTAGTCACTTCCTATGCTTCTGCAATAGAATACACTGTGTGAACTGTTATATACTTGCTCTTGTACACACTCAAATTGAATACATTGTGTGGCCTCTGAGTGACCATGCTCTTGCACACATAGGATCTCTTACAAGTGTAACACATTGCCTGATGACATCACTAGAGAGACAGGAAATTCCATTAATTTCGATTACATTTTTCACATTGGTTCCTGCAGCAACAACAAAAAAAGGAAATTGACTTTTACTCAGCTAGTGTGGGCAGTCCTGGTTTCTTGCAAACTGCTGTATTTTCACAAATTCACCCAGCTATAAGTATTTTATATTTTAAAAAATGCAAAATGTAAAACATGCATTTTAGAGTACTTAAAAGGGGTGTTGTGCGTCCACAAATGTTTTTGGATAACGGATTATTTTGGATAAGGGATACCCAACCTGTATATACATATACACCATATTTATAATTCATTTCTATAGGTTCTGTGAACTTTAGTCTGTTCATCCCCCAGCCACCGCCTTATTATAGAGAGAACTCAAAACCAGCTGACAGCCTGTCATGTACTTAAACCTGCATCACCGACTCTCCTGTCTGTCTAACCTTCTCTTTTAAACACTCACTGATTCTGCCTTATGAATAAGCTATTAGCATTTAGGAAAGATCAAAGTCCATTTAACAGGAGTCAGATTACCCAAGAACTGTATCTAAGGTGCCGTAAGATTTCAAATTACAGATCTGACACAGACTACGATTAAAAAAAAAAACAAATACTTAAAAACTGGTAAGACATGTTCAAATTTATAACATGGCAATCAAATAATTCTGTTTGATTGTAGTTATTAGCTACATTGTATTCCAGAAAATGTATTTCTTACCCCTTCAAATTCTGATTTAGAATAAGACGTCGGACTGCGTTGTCTGACCGAAATGCGTCGTGTTATTTAATGAATTATTATGTTCCTTACAGATCTTGGATAGCATTATAATACTGTTTGAAAATTAGAGATTTTATCCAAATGTATTATTGCTTTATGTAAAAATAACTTCTGGATTTGCCATAGTGCCTAATTCAATCAGCAAGAGGAACAAGAAATTGTCAATTCTAGTAATTTAAATAAATAATTTTAATGGGAATCTATAATATCTACAGTCTTTTCTTTTTCTTTAAAGGGACACTAAACATTTTTTTTCACTTGTGCTTCTAATATAGAATCACAAGTGAAAAGTTAGTTGTCCCTAGTATGAGGATGAACTGACGTGTACTTTTGATAGTACTTCTGATAGTACACGCCAGTTTATCCTCTGACCGACAGCTGCCATGTTTCCATAGGAAGCAGGCTGCCGTCTGGTCAGCGACTGGCTCTCTCTGCTAGCGCATAGAGAGCCCCTGCTCTGATTGGCTGTGGGCATGCTGACGTTTGTCACACATAAGTGGCTAGTTATGTACTTCCGAAATTCGATTCCAAGACGCACTTTTTTCTCCAATTTTCACATCTCTGAAAAAGGAGTGCGTCTTAGCATTGGCGCGGTCTTAGATTCACAGTCTGTAATGGCTGAAGTGGCGCCACTGACTGAAATAAGGCGTGATGGTCGTATTGGCGTGCAGGCGTGATGACGTGTTTCGCACGTTGTAGCATGGAATGGTTGCATGGGGAGACAAGGCTTCCGAGATCTAATTCCGTGTGGCACTGTGGTATCTATAAAACTACCATAGTTAGACGGCCAAATGAATTACCAGTACAGGTCGAGTATCCCTTATCCGACATGTTTGGGACCGGCATTTCGGATAATGTATACTTACGGTTAACGGTTAGATCATTTCGGCAGCACCAGCCCTATAAATGATCTACATTACCTAAATTCAGTGTGAGCAACTTGCTCGCATCAATTTGCTCACATCAACTTACTGATATCAACTTGCTCACATCAACTTGCTCGCATCAATTTGCTCACATCAACTTACTGATATCAACTTGCTCACATCAACTTACTGACATTAACTTGCTCACATCAACTTGCTCACATCAACTTGCTCACATCAACTTGCTCACATCAACTTGCTCACATCAACTTGCACACATCAACTTACTGACATCAACTTGCTCACATCAACTTACTGACATCAACTTGCTCACATTAACTTGCTCACATCAACTTACTGACATCAACTTGCTCACATCAGCTTGCTCACATAAACTTTCTCACATCAACTTGCTGACATCAACTTACTCACATCAACTTGCTCACATCAACTTGCTCACATCAACTTGCTCACATCAACTTGCTCACATCAACTTGCTCACATCAGCTTGCTCACATCAACTTACTGACATCAACTTACTGACATCAACCTGCTCACATCCACTTGCTCACATCAACTTGCTCACATCAACTTGCTCACATCAACTTACTGACATCAACTTGCTCACATCAACTTACTGACATCAACATGCTCACATCAACTTGCTGACATCAACTTGCTCACAGCAACTTACTGACATCAACTTGCTCACATTAACTTGCTCACATCAACTTACTGACATCAACTTGCTCACATAAACTTGCTCACATCAACTTGCTGACATCAACTTACTGACATCAACTTGCTCACATCAGCTTGCTCACATCAGCTTGTTCACATCAACTTGCTCACATCAACTTGCTCACATCAACTTGCTCACATAAACTTGCTCACATTAACTTGCTCACATCAGCTTGCTCACATCAACTTACTGACATCAACCTGCTCACATCCACTTGCTCACATCAACTTGCTCACATCAACTTGCTCACATCAGCTTGCTCATATCAACTTACTGACATCAACTTGCTCACATCAACTTGCTCACGTCAACTTCCTCACATCAACTTGCTGACATCAACTTACTGACATCAACTTGCTCACACCAGCTTGCTCATGTCAACATGCTCACATCAACTTGCTCACATCAGCTTGCTCACATCAACTTGCTGACACTAACTTGCTCACATCAGCTTGCTCACATCAACTTGCTCACATTAACTTGCTCACATCAGCTTGCTCACATCAGCTTGCTCACATTGTATTTAGGTAATATAGATCATTTCCAGCAGTGGATCTGGTGATCTTACCTGCTCCACGGTGCTGCCGAGATGATCAGTCCGTCGCGTGTAGTCCCTCCCTCCCGTCGCGGCGCTCTGGGAACTCCATTTCACATTAGTGCTGGCTCCTCAGTTTACGGCGCCAGGGAGGGTGAAGCAAAGGCGCCAGGAAGGTGGGTATCCCTTATCCAAACTGACCCACATTTTGGGTAAGGGATACTCAACCTGTACTTGTTATATTGGCCCGTGTTCATTAAGCTGCACAACATTCAATAAAACAATGTACATTACACCTTGAAAGCTTTTTTTTCTGTGTTTTCATGAAATCCCATTCCATGTCCTTTTGCACATTTTGCCTGTCTAATTACAGCTCGTATTGGAGCTAATAGAGAGCAGAAATAATCAGATTCCCCCCCCCCCCCCCCCCCCAGAATACATTCGGAATCTAAGCTACGTTACTCTATCCCCCTTCTATCTTGGTCATTGAGACTAGTCTCGAGTGCAGTGTTTGTTTTTGTTTCTGTTGCTGGTATTGTGATTCGGATGCGTTTCAGAATCAATGGCGTCTTAGAATTGCCGGAATACGGTAATTAATACATTTTAATCCCTTACCTCCAATGACATAAGGGTCAATTCTAAATGAGTATTAAGTCATTTCTCACACTCTTGTCTGATCCAGCTCGATCATTTGCTTAAATTCTAAAGGGAGAATCACAAATATTTGCTTAGTATCATTATAGCTGAAGTGCTACAGATCCTAATGAGTCTGCGGAGTTGGCTTAAAACAATCAACTCGTTAAATTATGCAAAATAATGAATTTCAGATTGAAAAATGTTTTTTTTTTTCAAATCAATAAAAATGAGAGCCGAGGGGATCTGCTAGCTCCTCCGTGAGTAAGAGGGACCCTCAGATCTCATGCTGACACAGCCGACACTGACTGGATGACACGCTGTCAGCGTCTGACAGACACAGAGGGAGAAGTGGCATTTATTTCATAGTAAAGGTCTTTCCCCTCCGAGTGGGCCCGATATAAAAAGATACTGTTTTCTGCTTCTACTAAAGGCTAGTGGCCATGTAATCCTTAATCTGACAAATTAAGAGGACTGTGTTAAAATAATAGGGCCTAGTTAAAGCAGGGCTTGACAAATTTAGTTTTAGGAGCCAGCAAAAAAAAATCTAGGAACCGGACAATCGCTCATACACACAATCACGCAAACATACACACACACACACACACACACACATAATCACACAGTCATGTACACACATACGCACGCAGACAGTCACACACACAGCCAGTTACACTTACATACACAGAGACAATGTCACATAGAGACAGAGACAATGACAGACAGACAGAGACAGACAGACAGACAATCAGAGACAGTCAGACAATCACAGAGACAGGCAGACAATCACAGAGACAGACAATCACAGAGACAATGTCACATAGAGAGAGACAGAGACAGGCAGACACAGACTATTTTATTATTATGATTTATTCTTTCTTATCATTTACTTTACTCACACAAATTATATATTGTTTTTATCGGCAAAATAAGGACTTTCTTTACATGATAAAAAAAAATATGATGCCAAACTAAAAAAAAACCTTTTTATAACTTTTGCATGAAAATACTTTTACACATCTACAATCATGAATACAACAAACCTTCATAACGCTAACCCTAGGTCTAACACTAATTTAGCCTTTTTTTTTCTTCAGTGCAATGTTACTGACTGCCTCCAGGGACAGTCTAGGAACAGGCCAGCGCCATATTGTAGTGGCATTAAATACAATAAACAGGAGGGCAAGTTACTAGCTTCTGAATGCAGTTAGTGAGCATGTAGCTGAACGGATGACCCAGTGCATCTGCCCTGATCCTCTTGCAAGTAAGCAAAAACAGAAAGAGGGCTAGACAAGTTACTTTTGCAAGAGACACCTAAGGAATAGCTTCATGCATTTTCTGATGCAAAAAA
This sequence comes from Pelodytes ibericus, assembly GCA_036172795.1. Lineage (NCBI taxonomy): Eukaryota > Metazoa > Chordata > Amphibia > Anura > Pelodytidae > Pelodytes > Pelodytes ibericus. The sequence goes on from CM069862.1 coordinate 15,800,758, forward strand.
AAACCCTGTGCATCTTACAGGTTAAACACTAACACATGACCCAAAGTTTGCTGCCTGGAGTGCCCCTTTTATGATTTAACTGAATACTGTGTATTCTGGAAATACAAACAAATACTGGAAATACAAACAATACCAAATAAAATCGATTTATGAGTTATTCGGAGATGCAAACAAAACCTTTATTTTCCTCTCAGATAAAACAAGACAGAAGAATGCAAATTACAATTTGGATAATAAATGTCAAATCTATAAACAGTAAAGCCCTTTAACAAGGAACAAAGGAGGGGAACAACAAGCAAATAAAAAGTGGAAAGTGTGAAGTCTTACAGGAGGCGATAAATCCAGATTTAATAATGACCAGCATCCCTGGCAACTGATAATAATGTGCAAAGAGAAACAGAGACAAGGTCTAGCAAAGGTCAGACAAGGTCCGTGTGATGTACAGATGGATTTCAATTCATAGAAGACAGGAGAGACGCCTAGTGATACAAATACAGATGGTTTATTTCAGTCATGTTTAGATCCAGGACACAGGTAGCAAAACTGGATGAAATTATACAAGCCCTTAGTGGCAATGGTGTATAGTTTCAGACACGACTGGATAGTTCTGCTTCTTGCGGTCCTGTTCTGCCAAATGTGCTCTGTTCCCCATGAATGCTGCTTATGCACAGTGCCTTAAAATAAATGGAGGCTAAACACTGCACAGATACAGTACATCTTAAGGTATACATCAACACAGATGTCTTAGAGATGTGCATAGAAAAAATTCCTCAAAATCGGGGCTGTGCCATCAACTATTGCACGCTATGCTCGAGTATGGTTTACCAAAACATCGATTGTCCTTCTTCAGCTGCAGCCTGATCCTCTCCTTACTGGAGGATTTTGTTTTACTGTAATTTGAATCTACTCTTTTCTTTTATATTAAAAATAATCAGTTGTACTTACATCCTACCCAACAAAGAGTGGCTTAAAGGGATTGGCTGGTGCCAAAAATGCATCTTCCAAATATTAATACATATTATTATGCTTTCAAAGTACTTTAAAAAGCATGTTTTACATTTTGCATTGCTTAAAATATAAAATACTTACAGCTAGATGAAATTGGGAAATTACAGTTTTCAAGAAACCAGGACTGCCCGCACTAGCTGAGAAAAAGTCCATTTCCTTTTTTTTTTTCCTGCAGAAACCACTAAGAATAATTTAATTGAAATTAATGGAATTTCCCATCTCTCTCTAGTGATGTCATCAGACAATGTGTTGCACTGTTAAGAGATCCTACTGAGTGCAAGAGCAAGGTCACTTTGAGTCCACACAGTGTATTTAATTCTCAGTGTCTATATAATCAGTGCTGCCACACCTGCAGTAAACTTACAGAGTAATCACCGGGGGAGGGCTTGAGTCAAATATTAAAAATGTGATCTATGTAGAATGCCTGCATCAAATCACACTGGAAAAAAAATCCTGTGCATTATACAAGCAGTGATCCTCATTTTTATCCTAAGTAGGTTTGGGGACTTGACTGTCCCTTTAACCCATACAAAATGCATTAATGCACTCTACCTCTGTGACATCTCAACTGTGACACACATACTTCTATTATTGGCATTTCACATTAAACCCTGCTCATCAACTGTCCAGTTATTTAAAGTCAGGTCTTTCGTTGGAAGGTAATGTTATTGTAGCAATGTTAATAGAAAACATTGAACAGTTAATTGCAGCTCTAATGAAAAGCTGTCTGGATATGTTTGCTCTTTGTGGATACTTTAATAAATAGCAGATTTACAGGAAGGATACAGCGAAAGCGATGAGAAAAAAGTTAATTAGAGATAAGATTGCAATACACTGGTGAGCTTAAATAACCTCTGTTCAAATGAACATATATCAGAAGCCAAAGATTTCTTCAAATTGAACAGATGCAGCAACACATTAAAATGTACAAATAAAAACTAAAATTCAGTGAGATAAAAGAGTGGAGAACAGTCATGGCAGTAGCATACCTACCAAGTGCCTCTATTTAGGAGGCACAGTCCCTATTTTGCACCAAAATCCCCCTGTCCCTCTTTCCTCCTATATTGTCTCTCTTTCCTCCTCTATTGTCCCTCTTTCCTCCTCTATTGTTTCTCTTTCCTCCTCTATTGTCCCTCTTTCCTCCTCTATTGTCTCTCTTTCTGCCTCTATTGTCCCTCTTTCCTCCTCTATAGTCCCCCTCTTCCCTTCTCTATTGCCCCTCTTTCCTCCTCTATTGACCATCTTTTCTCCTCTATTGTCCCTCTTTCCTCCTCTATTGTCTCTTTCCTCCTCTATTGTCCCTCTTTCCTTCTCTATAGTCTCTCTTTCCTCCTCTATTCTCCCTTGTTCCTCCTCTATTGTCCCTCTTTCCTTCTCTATAGTCTCTCTTTCCTCCTCTATTCTCCCTCGTTCCTCCTCTATTGTCCCTCTTTCCTCCTCTATTGTCCCTCTTTCCTTCTCTATAGTCTCTCTTTCCTCCTCTATTCTCCCTCTTTCCTTCTCTATAGTCTCTCTTTCCTCCTCTATTCACCCTCGTTTCTCCTCTATTGTCCCTCTTTCCTCCTCTATTGTCCCTCTTTCCTTCTCTATAGTCTCTCTTTCCTCCTCTATTCTCCCTAGTTCCTCCTCAGCGAGGCACTTAACAACACCGTTCTGCTCCCCAGAGCCGATGGTGGTCGCTCTCCTGAGCGACCCCATCGGCTCAGTAGAAGGGAACGCTGCCTATACAGGCAGCGCTTCCCTTCTAATGGCAAGAGCATCGGAAGTGAAAGTATTTCACTTCCGATGCTCTAGGGGGAGCCAATCGATGCCGGCACAACAGATCTATGTAATCTGTGTGCAGGCATGTATGGTAAGTGCTCTGATGAGCACTTATCATACTGTCAAAGGCAATATTAGCAAATATTGCCTTTGACAAGTATTGATCTGCCTCCCTCACCTTACTAGTTATAGTAAGGGAGAGAGACAGATCAGATAAAGTAAAAAAATAAAATAAAATAATAAAACAAATATTTAATAAAATTTTAAACACCAAGGGCTTTTATAAAAGCCATTTAACCCCTTCCCTGCCATTGATCGCTGTGTACGCAGTGATCATACACAGCAGCACATTTTTTGCTGTCTGTGCATTTTTTAGGGGTTAATTTTTTTTACTGTAATTCATTACAGTATAAAAAAAAGCTCTTTTAAGAGAGATTAACCCCTTTCTTGCTGTAGATCACTGCCTAAGCAGAGATCTGACGCAAATGCAGCAATCTTGCTGCAGAAGCATTTTTAATTTTTTTAAAACTTTTTTATTACACCCGTCACGTGTTAATTATACCCGCTAGGGGACTACGTTTAACGTAATTTTTTTTTTAAATAAGAGCTATTAACCCCTTCCTTGCCGTATATCACTTCCTAAGCAGCACATATGGTCACTGCCTAAGCAGTGCATATGGTCACTGCCTAAGCAGCGCATATGGAGCAATCTAGTCGCAGAAGGATTTTTTTTTTGCTATCAGCATTTTTTTTGTCAGACTCGCTACGGGTTAATTATACCCACTAGGGGATTACGTGTATTCCTTTTGAAGCTGTCTGAACACGTGTATAGCGATCAGTAACAGCCGATCAGTGGCAAAGGTGGTTTGGTGATTTCTCAGATGAGCATCACCATTCGTCTGGTTCGATCAATATTGGTAAATATTGTTCTGACCCATATGGATCTGCCTCCCTCTCCTCACTTGAGTTTTAGTGAGGGAAAGAGACAGATCTGTATAACATAATTTTTTAATTGTAATAAATTAAATAAAATGTTAAAAAAATTGTGAGTCCCAAGGGCTTTTATAAAAGCCATACCCTTTGTATAGTGTAGTGTATTAACCCCTTCCCTGCCACTGATCACTGCACAGCAGAAATTTTTTTCTTGTCTGTGCATTTTTAGGGGTTAATTTTTTTGTACAGTACTACAAAGGCTCTTATAAGAGCTATTAACCCCTTCCTTGCTCTACATGTTCAAATTCCAAGTTTGAAAATCAAAAAGCGCACCTCTCAAATGTAGCCTTTCAACACCCAACAAAGCTGACAAAGCTATGCATGGGTGGTATCCCTGTGCTCGGGAGATGTTGCTGAACATATATTGTGGTATTGTTTGTCAGTGACACATACCGAAATATGTGAATTTGTGTCTAAAGTACAATGTATGTGGGAAAAAATACACAATAAAATGACTACCACAAACTTTGACAAAGGCTGGTGGTAGAATTGGTGCATGGAAAGTGTTAAAATAACACCATTTAAAATAGCCTAGGGTGTCTACTTTTACAAAATATATACTTTTTGGGGTAAAATACACTGTCCTACTTTAAAAAAAAGTCCCAAATGAAAGATGGGCTCAGGCTGGCTACACGTCAATATTCCAAGTTGAAAATGCGCACCTTCACAATGTGGCCCTTTTAGCCCCCAAACAACCCAACAAACCTATGCATGGGTGGTATCCCTGTACTCAAGAGATGTTGCTGAACACTTATTGGGGTGTTATTTGGCAGTGACACATACCAAAATCTGTAAATTCATGTCTGAAGTACAAGGTTTGTGAAAAAAAAAACACAAAAAAATGACTACCACAAACTTTGACAAAGGCTGGTGGTAGAATTAGTGCATGGAAAGTGTAAAAATACCACCATTTGAGATAGCCTAGGGTGTCTACTTTAAAAAAATATATGGGTTGATGTGGTAAAATACACTGGCTGGTTTCAAATATGTCCCAAATGGGACATGGGTGCAGGCTGTCTGCATGTCAAAATTTCAAATTGGAAAACCAAAAACTTCACCTCCCAAATTTGGCCTTTTACCCCCCAAACAATCCAACAAACCTATGCATGGGGGGGTATCCCTGTACTCAAGAGATGTTGCTGAACACTTATTGGGGTGTTATTTGGCAGTGACACATACCAAAATCTGTAAATTCATGTCTGAAGTACAAGGTTTGTGAAAAAAAAACACAAAAAAATTACTACCACAAACTTTGACAAAGGCTGGTGGTAGAATTAGTGCATGGAAAGTGTTAAAATACCACCATTTGAGATAGCCTAGGGTGTCTACTTTTAAAAAATATATGGGTTGATGGGGTAAAATACACTGGCTGGTTTCAAATATGTCCCAAATGGGACATGGGTGCAGGCTGTCTGCATGTAAAAATTTCAAGTTGGAAAACAAAAAACTGCACCTCACAAATTTGGCATTTTAGCCCCCAAACAACCCAACAAACCTATGCATGGGTGGTATCCCTGTACTCAGGAGAAATAGTAGAATCTATTTAGCATGTTTTTTCGTTCGCTATTGTCGATGAGGAGAAGTTGTTTCAAATAAAAACAAAGAAATTTGTGTATTTTTTTTTTTTTTACCATATTTTATTATTTTTTTTTAATAATATGATAAGATATGATCAAAAATATGGCATCCATAGAAAGCCCTTTTTGTCCCGATAAAAACAATATATAATATGTGTGGGTACAGCAAATGACGAAGAAGAAAATTACTGCTAAACACAAACAGCACAGAAATGTTAAAATAGCCATTGTCCAGAAAGGACAAAAATGTTTCAAAGGCTCTGTCCTTAAGGGGTTAAAGAACCTTACTGAGCCCTCTTTGCTGCATATACCAGGGGGCAGACATGATGATCCGAATTTTAGATCAGATTTGTAAGATTTGCTTTTATCTAACCCGAGGAGAATAAAGATCTCGCCAAAGATTCTAAACCTTACTGAGCCCTCCATTGGGGGACGGACGGGTCACATGGGTCAGCTCTTACGTCATCTGATTCTAAATAGCATGCCCACCCACAGACTGAGCTATACATAGCAAAGAGGGTTCAAAACGTTGCTTTACTTATATTCTTTGAATAAAGTTTTTAAAATGTCTACACAGGATATTTTAATGAAACATAAGTTCAAAACATAAAGGGACTGTCTAGTCCCCAAACTCACTTTGGTGCAAGATGAAGATTACTGCTTATATAATGCACAGGCTTTTATCCCCAGTATGATTTGATACAGGCATTCTGCAAAAATATATTTGACACTGAGAATGTGTGGCTTTTGAGTGACCATGCTCTAGCACACATAGGATCGCTTAACAGTGCAACACATTGTCTGATGACATCACTAGTGAGAGAGGAAATTCCATTCATTTCAATTAAATTATTCTCATTGGCTCCTGCAAAAAAAAAAAAAAAGGAAATAACTTTTACTCATCTAGTGTGGGTAGTCCTGGTTTCTTGCAAACTGCTGTAATTTTAGAATGTCATCTAGTATTTTATAATTTCATCTAGTATTTTATATTTTAAGCAACACAAAATCTAAAACATGCATTTAATAGCACATTCATTTGTATTGATATTTGGAAGATGCCTGTTGGGTACTAGACAGTCCTCTAAGTTTAAAAAGCAAGGTATCCAGTTATACTGTGTTTAAATTGAGTTGGGCTCCAGACAAATATTGTGCAAACCAAGAAAGGTGTCAGCCAAAAGAACATAACGCATTTCGCATCAATACCACGACTTAATCATAATTCAGACAGCTGTTCCTTTGCTTTTAGTGACTGTTTCGTTTGAGTTTATAAGGCTACACGTCTCAGATTATTTAGTATTTATTGGTTATATTTACATTATATAAAGTTAGAAAGCACAGATAATCACGCTATTCATTTTTGGTCTGGTACCGTATGTCACTATTTTACTGAGGGGGGGGGGTGGAGGAATCCTTACAAAGGGTTAATGAAAAGGTTAAAAATCCTCACATGAGGATTTTCTTGAACAAAAATGATAGGGTTTAATTATTAACAACGACATATAAATATGGAAAGGGTTTTTTTTTTTTTTTCAAAAATTTATAGCATTTGTCAAAAAATGATCCTCTTGGCAAATGTTCTTTCGTTTTTTTTTTCTTTTCTTTGTTTTGTTTCGGTCGTGTTATTATTCCCCAAACGACAGCTTTTTTTTTTTTTTCTTTCTTTCTCTCCGTATAAAAATTTCCTTTGAAAGCGTGAGAAAAAAATGATGTTCTCAGCTATTCCGGTAACTTATTTAACGTGTCAGGAAGCGCTGTGCGGCTCCGTATGAGAAATAAGACAAGCCGAGGGACGATAAGAATGCTGCTCTTGTGTTTCTGAATATATGTTTGTATACCGTTTGACAACATAATAGTGTTTTCTGCAGCAAGAGGCTACCACTCGATCTGTCACTTTCCACGCAAACTTTCTCCGAGCAGAACTTTGTATAAAAATAGAAGCAAGAGATCCAGCCTCCAGCCAAATCCTGATCTGCGTTTCTATTACCTCAGCACTAAAATGGGCATATTTTGTCCTAATCGCAAAGGAATTCATTTTGAAGAGGTTTACAGTGTTCTCAGCTGATTAGAGACATTGGAAAATGTCTGGCGCTTGTTTTAATTGGACTTGTGTTGGTACAGGAAGCCTTCACCTTAAAGGAGATGGTGGGCACCATTCAGGGGTAACTCCTGCCCCTGAGTGACAGGCTGCCAGCCCGGAGCACGCCTGTCACTCGGAGGGGGTTTGTGTGCTGAGAACAGCCAGCACACAAACCCATGGAAATACACAAGAGACGTCGTTACATCTGAAAGACGATTGAGTGAGTCTGTTGCCGAATTCGTAGCAGCGTCGTCTTTCGGATTTATTTCTGGGGTTTGTGTGCTCTCTGCTCGGGAGCAGAGAGCACGGGTGCTCCGTGCTAGGTGTGCAGCGCACACCTCACGTATGGAGCATCAGCCACTAGCGCCATTAATTGTGCTCTTCTGTCCATTTTCTGGTCACGGAGGGTCTGGACTGATTAGTATAAATTACTAAGTCCCATTTATATAACCGATTTGGCTGAAAATGTCAAGAAGCCAATAAAAAAAAAAAAAAAAGCTTTGGAAAAAGAAACTATGGACCGAAAAAACATAAACTATAATCATCCTCCCACATCCCGCCCCCCCCCCCCCCACCCCCCCACCAGTGATTTTCCATCAAATGAAATATGAGTTGGGACTCTGTGTTATCTACTGGATTCTTAAGAGATGTTTTTTAGGTGAAAGTGTTGTATACACCTTTTGTGATCTACAGCAGCCCATTGAGTGTCTACATATTTCGCCAAAGCCATGGCGGACATTTTCCGGGTATCTGTGCGGGGGACGGGGGGGTTATTGGATAAAAGGTTGGTGGGAGTCGAAAAAGACTCTGGTGGGAGGTTCGAGCAAGGCCATGGGACAGGGGGTAAACAGGTTTTAGGGTAGGCAGAATGAGGCCAGGGACTGACACATTTCTGTAGATTTTAGGAGACAGACAGACCAATTCAGGAGCCAGCCGCCTGATTATTTTTAGGAGCCAGGAAAATAGAACTTCCATATAAAACAATCACAAACATTGGCTCCCTGGCTGCTTGTGTTAGACAAACCATAGGGATAAGATAAAGCCCCCAGTGGCAGCTTAAATGTGTCATTTAATTCCTAGTACAAACACACAATATGACACGCCCCTGCGGAGCGAACTGTGAGGGACGCTTTCCAAGGCACTTAAACCAATGATTCTCCACACCAAATCACCAGCACCTAATCACCAGCACCTTATCACCAGCACCTTATCACCAGCACCTAATCACCAGCACCTTATTACCAGCACCTTATCACCAGCACATAATCACCAGCACCTTATCACTAGCACCTAATCAACAGCACCTTATCACCAGCACCTAATCACCAGCACCTTATCACCAGCACCTTATCACCAGCACCTAATCACCAGCACCTTATCACTAGCACCTAATCAACAGCACCCTATCACCAGCACCTTATCACCAGCACCTAATCACCAGCACCTAATCACCAGCATTCATGGCTTTAACCAAGTGCAATATTTGACACCAGTTCCCGATACCCTCTATCTCGCACTTGCTCAGTTAACACAGGAGGAAAATGATTATTCGTTTGCAAAAAATAAACTGTAAATTTCGCTGCACCGATCCTTCACAGTGAATGGGGTAAAAACCTACACAATAATGGCTTTAATTACATTTAATTTAATGGCTTCATTTTAATGAATTTGCTCTTTAACTAAACTAGGCCCCCTGTGTTAGAAAGGGGCGCTTGGGGAGGTGTCCTGAATATCAGATAAACCAGGAGAGATAACATTAACTCCGAGGATTATTGGTAGTAACCATGAAATTATCAGGCTGAACTCAAGCAGTTTTATCAGATGTCATTGTATTAGCCACATTTACACCCATTTGGAGACCTTTCTAGATCCCTTAAATAATTTGCTTGCGTCTAATTACAACACAGATTTTAATGCGGATTATTATTAATAGTATTACTTATTCATAAAGTGGTAAAACACATTTGGAATACGGAGTATGAGTGAATAAATGGAAACATTCAGATAGATACAAGCCAAAGAATTATCTAACTCAGGGCTTGACAAATTAGATTTAAATCTAGGAGCCAGCTGAAAACTTTAGGAGCCAGTACCAAACGCTGTGTCACAAAGAAAAATGCTTGGGTCCCAGTCCATAAATATATATAAAATGACATACACTTATGGATACACACCATTTTCACACATACTAATGCACACACAAGCTAACACACATACATGCAAAAAACACTTGCTCACCCACAAATACACACACATACCTAAATGCTGACACACACTAACACATGATTTCACTCTTACATACATGCACAAACACATTAATATCCACTTAAATGCCAACACACACATACACAGGTCACACACACTCACACTGAGATACACTAACGCATGCAGACACAAATACATACATACATACACACACACTAACACATGCAGACACAAATACATACATACATACACACACACTAACACATGCAGACACAAATACATACAGTAACACATGATTTCACTCCTACATACATGCACAAACACATTCATATCCACTTAAATGCCAACACACACCTACACAGGTCACACACACACTGAGATACATTAACACATGCTGTCACAAATATACACACACTAATATGCTGATACACACACTAACATATGCAGACACAAATACATACATACACACTAACATGCTGTCACACAGATTCAGACACATTCATAAAAACAGGTGCTGAACCCACACATACATGCTAACACACATTCTAATACAAACACTATTTACTTACTAGACTTACAGTGAGAAGTTGGAGACAGACCCTGTATCACTGCTGAACCAGGCAGCTTGAAGTTTCCCCTCCATTTCCAGGCAGCAGTAAGAGTTCCCATCACCTCTCACACGCATCTCCTCACTGCTACAGCTACAGCCCGGTGAGCAGCAGGAACAGGAAGCCGGGGGGAGGAGCTAATCGGCAGGCTGCTCTGTGCTGCTTCTCCCACACTCTGCTCCTTATCTGATCGGTAGGTAAGGGATAGCAGAGTGTGGGACCGGGACATTGCAGTTTACACTGCTCAAAGAGTATTCCAGGCGCCAGGAGCCAGAATCTAGTCGCCATGGCGACCTGGCGCCTGGTATTTGTCGAGCCCTGATCTAACTGATTATCTGTCCATATCAGCTGTCAATTCACCATAGTTCTCTAGATTGTAAGCTCTGTGAGCAAGGCTCTCTACCTCATGTATCAGTCTGATCCTCTAGATTGTAAGCTCTGTGAGCAAGGCTCTCTACCTCATGTATCAGTATGTCTCTGTTCATATAAGGCAGTCTGTAATTCCCTTTTATCTAGAGTGTAAGCTCTGAGAGCAAGGCTCTCTACCTCATGTATCAGTCTGTCTCTGTTCATATAACAGTCTGTAATTCCCATTTATCTAGATTGTAAGCTCTGTGAGCAGGGCTCTCGACCTCATGTATCAGTCTGATCCTCTAGATTGTAAGCTCTGTGAGCAGGGCTCTCTACCTCGTGTATCAGTCTGTCTGTTCATATAACACAGTCTATAATTCCCTTTTATCTAGATTGTAAGCTCTGTGAGCAGGGCTCTCTACCTCATGTATCAGTCTGTCTCTGTTCATATAACGCAGTCTGTAATTCCCTTTTATCTAGATTGTAAGCTCTGTGAGCAGGGCTCTCTACCTCATGTATCAGTCTGTCTGTTCATATAACGCAGTCTGTAATTCCCTTTTATCTAGATTGTAAGCTCTGTGAGCAGGGCTCTCTACCTCATGTATCAGTCTGTCTCTGTTCATATAACACAGTCTGTAATTCCCTTATATCTAGATTGTAAGCTCTGTGAGCAAGGCTCTCTACCTCATGTATCAGTCTGTCTGTTCATATAACACAGTCTGTAATTCCCTTTTATCTAGATTGTAAGCTCTGTGAGCAGGGCTCTCTACCTCATGTATCAGTCTGTCTGTTCATATAACGCAGTCTGTAATTCCCTTTTATCTAGATTGTAAGCTCTGTGAGCAGGGCTCTCTACCTCATGTATCAGTCTGTCTCTGTTCATATAACGCAGTCTGTAATTCCCTTTTATCTAGATTGTAAGCTCTGTGAGCAGGGCTCTCTACCTCATGTATCAGTCTGTCTCTGTTCATATAACGCAGTCTGTAATTCCCTTTTATCTAGATTGTAAGCTCTGTGAGCAGGGCTCTCTACCTCATGTATCAGTCTGTCTCTGTTCATATAACGCAGTCTGTAATTCCCTTTTATCTAGATTGTAAGCTCTGTGAGCAGGGCTCTCTACCTCATGTATCAGTCTGTCTCTGTTCATATAACGCAGTCTGTAATTCCCTTGTATCTAGACTGTAAGCTCTGTGAGCAAGGCTCTCTACCTCATGTATCAGTCTGTCTCAGTTTATATAACGTAGACTGTAATTCCCTTTTATCTAGATTGTAAGCTCTGTGAGCAAGGCTCTCTACCTCATGTATCAGTCTGATCATCTAGATTGTAAGCTCTGTGAGCAGGGCTCTCTACCTCATGTATCAGTCTGATCATCTAGATTGTAAGCTCTGTGAGCAGGGCTCTCTACCTCATGTATCAGTCTGTCTCTGTTCATATAACGCAGTCTGTAATTTCCTTTTTATCTAGATTGTAAGCTCTGTGAGCAAGGCTCTCTACCTCATGTATCAGTCTGTCTCAGTTTATATAACGTAGTCTGTAATTCCCTTTTATCTAGATTGTAAGCTCTGTGAGCAAGGCTCTCTACCTCATGTATCAGTCTGTCTCTGTTCATATAACGCAGTCTGTAATTCCCATTTATCTAGAATGTAAGCTCTGTGAGCAAGGCTCTCTACCTCATGTATCAGTCTGTCTCAGTTCATATAACGCAGTCTGTAATTCCCTTTATCTAGATTGTAAGCTCTGTGAGCAGGGCTCTCTACCTCATGTATCAGTCTTTCTCTGTTTGTCTACAGTATTTAGTCCCCCTCTAATATCTGTTCCATTTTGTGAATATTTTCCATGATCGTTCAAAAAAGCCAGTCTCACTTTACAACTGTGGCCAAAGCCTGCGTGATGATGTCATAAGATACTCCCCTGCTTTCTTACTGGCTCCTGTGTATTATAGTGGGCAGGACTAGGTGGCTGTGTACAACAAAAAGAGAGGAGATTGACCTGATCAAACAGGATCATAACTTCGCCCCCTTGTGATGTAATAGTTACATTACCCTCCCATTCAATACAAGTCTATGGTCAGAATTCTGACTTATAGACTGCATTCTGTGTCCCCAGCCCCAAAGTGAGATACTAGTGCTGTAAAGTCACTAGGGGGTGGCACCCAAAAAACACTATATTTCACAAAATGGCAGCACCTAGTCACACTTGTTTACATGTTACATATTTTATTAAATACAGTCACATAAGAAAAACAAAAGACATATCTGAAATCAACAATACAAAATAACAAATTAAAACATTTTAATTTTTGGGTGGGAGTGTAGGGACGGCATTTTTTGTGGTGGAAAAGGTGGCAACCCTACCCTTAAGGTATTGGTGCCGCACAGCTGGAGAGCTCTGTGGCAATCAATCCAAATAGACAGCAATGGAAGAAACAGGACTGGCACTCAACAAAACTTCAGTGCGACATGGATTATATTCCATACGCGTGATGATAATTCACAAGGAAAGTGACAAGGAAAGTGTGTGTTGTAACATAAGAAGGTGTAACTCTTTAAACCTTCTATGCAGTTTTTGGAAGATAGGTAGAACTGAGGAAATAACCGGTAAAATGTTAAAAAAAAGATCTTCTTGTAAAAAAAAAATACCATACTTATGAAAAAATATTTGCCAAGCAAACTTCCCAGGATTGTCCCTGCACAATGTATAGCTAAACTGGTGAGATTAAATGTTCAGCTCGCCTCCATTCACCTGCAACTCACCTTTTAGTAAATAGACCCCAGTGATCGATGAACTGTAAGCACATGACATAGCTGAGTTCATAAAGAATCCGGGGTATTAAAACTGCTTCGGGGGAATACGGGCCTGGCTCATCCTTCACAATGATGTCTCAGTACCCAGCGAGGACGATCTCATTTAACCTGCCATGTGCCAGTCACCAATCCCCCCGCACTCTTCAACAATGTAATACCTCGTTATAAACACTGATAGTACAACTGTTGTCAAAAATTGCAGCGTTAGCCACACTACTGTCAGGCTACGCTGAACAAAGGAATTAAAAAAACAGAACTTTCCCTGCTTCCAAACAAAAAAAAAAAGAAAGCAGGTTTTTTTTTTAATGAGTTAAGCTAGGATCACTTAAAAAAAAAAAAAAAAAGTAAAATAAAAACCTTCAGTCTGAGCTGATGAGATCGCCTTCTGTTGATTTAAAAAAATGCCTAATTATACAGTGGTACTTCAGAAGATACAACCATAATATCCCTCAGCTATTTCAGAGGATGCAGCCAAATATACATTATTCATAAAGTCTGCTCCTGATTCCCAGAACCGCTCACTTTTAACACATTCCCCTTCAAGTTGCAGACTAGGGGAGGGGGGGCTACAGGGGGAAAGAGAATGTCATGTCACAGCTACAAGCCTAACTCAGAGGGGGGGGGGGATGCAGTGCTTTTAATAAGTGATCTCAGAAATGCCATGGAAGAACTTCAATGCAAGGTGTGTCAGCTAATCCTCACACACAACGCATAACAAGGTGTCAGAGTAATAACCCAGCTGCAGCTCATACCATAAAGCTTACACCTATATCCTTTACACAAATACACATATGTGTGTATATTAGCACAACTTTGAGCATCTTAATGAGAGTAACAGAAGCATAGAAAAATAGAATGTGTCGTCATCTAGTCTGCCCAATTTTCTAAATACTTTTATTAGTCCCCAGTTCCCTATCTTATATCTAGGATAGCCTTGTGCCAATCCCACGCATGCTTAAACTCCTTCACTGTGTTTACCTCTGCCACTTCCGCTGGAAGGCTATTCCATGCATCCACTACCCTCTCAGTAAAATAATAACTTCCTGATATTACTTTTAAATCGTTGCCCCTCTAATTTAAGACTATGTCCTCTAGTTGTGGTCATTTTTCTTCTCTTAAAAAGTCTATGATTATGAGTCTGTAGTAAAGGCATGATTTGCTATTAATATCTTCTTTAATGTTCAACAAACCTTGACTTTCTTTTATACCTTGAATTAATACATTTTGAAGATTTGAAACCTTCCTGGCTGGAATCATCTGATTGTCCGTGGTAACTGATCTTTTTTTATTTTAAATATACTCTCCTCCTTTACTGTGTTGATTCCCTTTATGTATTTAAATGTTTCTATCATATCCCCCCTGTTACGTCTTTCCTCCAAGCTATACATGTTAAGATGCTTTAACCTTTCCTGGTAAGTTTTATCCTTCAACCCATGAACCAGTTTAGTAGCCCTTCTCTGAACTCTCTCCAAAGTATCAATATCCTTCTGGAGATACGGTCTCCAGTACTGCGTACAATACTCCAAGTGAGGTCTCACCAGTGCTCTGTACAATACTCCAAGTGAGGTCTCACCAGTGCTCTGTACAATACTCCAAGTTAGGTCTCACCAGTGCTCTGTACAATGGCATGAGCACTTCCCTCTTCCTACTGCTAATACCTCTCCTTATACAACCAAGCATTCTGCTAATACCTCTCACTATACAACCAAACATTCTGCTAATACCTCTCCCTATACAACCAAACATTCTGCTAATACCTCTCACTATACAACCAAACATTCTGCTAATACCTCTCCCTATACAACCAAACATTCTGCTAATACCTCTCCCTATACAACCAAGCATTCTGCCAATACCTCTCCCTATGCAACCAAGCATTCTGCTAATACCTCTCCCTATGCAACCAAGCATTCTGCTAATACCTCTCCCTATACAACCAAGCATTCTGCTAATACCTCTCTCTATGCAACCAAGCATTCTGCTAATACCTCTCCCTATACAACCAAGCATTCTGCTAATACCTCTCCCTATACACCCAAGCATTCTGCTAATACCTCTCCCTATACACCCAAGCATTCTGCTAATAGCTCTCCCTATACAACCAGGAATTCTGCTAATACCTCTCCCTATACAACCAGACATTCTGCTAATACCTCTCCCTATACAACCAAGCATTCTGCTAATACCTCTCCCTATACACCCAAGCATTCTGCTAGTATTTCCTGCTGCTCTATTACATTTTCTACCTACCTTTAAGTCCTCAGAAATTATTACTCCTAAATCCTTTCCCTGAGTTGAGGTTCGGACTTTATTAAATATTCTATACTCTGCCCTTGGGTTTTTATGCCGAAGAAGCATTATCTTGCACTTTTCCACATTAAATGTCAGTTACCACAGCTCTGACTATTCTTCTAGTTTAGCTATATAGTATACTCAATAAAGAGAGAATTGCAGGGGATTTGACTTAAGACCAATGTAGCTGAGTTGGCAGAATTGTTCTGCACTGGATAATTTTTCCAACTCTGCTACATCGGCCTAATGTTTGGCATTCCCATCTCAATTCCCTGCGATTCTCTCTTTATTAAGTAGACCCTTAAATCATGTTGTAGTCCACAGCTGATCCCTCACCTGCTTTGGACATTGGTGGGTTTTAATTTACAAAGTTAAAATAATAATAATTTCATCACAAATTATTTTGGTGACTATAAATATACATAAGACATACCTGAAAGTATTAAATAACAATATGAGGGACATTAAAACACCTCTAAAGTTATGCAACACCCCCTCTGTGACCCAATCCATCTGTCTCCTATTATAGTGATATGGGTACCAGTCCCCAAGAAAAATGAGCCGGATAGTCTACATGTGATGCATTAACCCCTTTGCACCCATGCTTTGCTCACACATCTCTGGCACCACAATAGTTACAACAAGTCTTTACAACTCCCCCGCAGTCATATTTGGTGACCCCCAGCTTTTATGGGGACTACAGACTCCCACGATGCTATCAGCCATCCAAACCGGTTGGGCTGAGCTTGATGGGAGTTGCAGACCAAGGCTATTCAGTGCTGCCCTACAGTGCCACTCTGCCTGTGTACTGGATGCCAGGTGCCAGGAAAGTTTGCACTGAACTCTGAATAGAGAAAGCATGCAGCATGTAGAGTGGTAGTGAGTATCTCGCACCTCTCACGTGTAATCAGACAGCTGGTACAGTGTGATACAGTAACTCTGATATGCATGTCATCCAGCTGCACCCCCTCTAACTGGATTAACCCCACACATGCCACTAAGGGAAGGTGGGGGGCTCAGTGGGTGATGAATATTTAGGGTGCAGAAGAGACTTACCTTCCCAGCATCCAGATCCTGCACCTGTAACTTCCTCCTGCTCCCTAAGAAGAAGATGAGGGCAGCAAGCCAGAGTAAGCCCCCCACAGCAAGCAGCAGCCTGCGAGCCATGCGCCTCATGCTCCAGTGGGGGGGGGTCTCATTCAAAGTGTGGGGGGCATCAGAGTCCGTGATCCCCCCATAGAGTGTGTGTGCTGTGTGATCTCGGCCGGGTGGGCATGGAGGAAGTGCTGCACCCTCTCTGTGTGTGACCCCCCACGGAAGGCAGGGGAGAGGAGGCAGCGCACGGGATCCTGCACTATTAGGATTGCAATGAAAGCCACAAGCAGGCTGATAGGGAAGGACGGGCGCCACCTACTGGCCGACAAGGCTCCCTGCACGGTCTCTGACTCTTGGACCATCAGCTGCCGTGCGGTCCTATCCTATCATGCTCAGCCACCTTACTAAAGCTTAACATCCTAAAGATGTAATCTACAAGGACTGGCAGAGCATCATGGCAAATGGCTTTCCCTGCCCATTGCACAACAACTGGCAGCAATTGTACCTTTAGACTGGCAGAGCATCATAGGAGTTGCCCTCCTTACAAGCTGCAGAGTTTTTGGGCTGGCTGACATTGTCTATCGTATCATGCCTTCAAGCTTTGGGGAAATCATCCTATGCAGTTGTGTTAGTGCCTTAGTATGGCTGAGCATCTTGTGATTAGAACTCTCCTTTATCTTAAGTACCAGACATTGATTATTCTGGCTGCCTAGACTAGGATGGCCAAGTATTTGGCAACTGACTATATATTAAGACCTCCATCCTCCTGGTAGTTCTGTTAGGACCCTTCTACCCTTCTCTGTGCAGCAATTAGACATTGTATTCAAGTAAGATGTGTAAGCACATGTTAGATGCCAGGATGACCACCCTCTGTGTGTACCAACTGTCCACCGGTTGAATATGGAGGTCCAGATATCCGTCTGAAGAAGGGGGGAAAGTGTTAATGATGGATCTTACAAAGAAAGTGTTCACTGACTTTGTTTAAAGGGACACTCCAAGCATCAAACCGACATTGATGCATCGGGCGGTGTTTAACTAGCACACAACTGCGCTGCAGGGAATCTTTACTCCATATAGTTCTCTCAGGGGGCAGACATGTTGATTAGAATCTTTACTCCATATAGTGCTCTCAGGGGGCAGACATGTTGTTTAGAATCTTTACTCCATATAGTTCTCTCAGGTGGCAGACATGTTGGTTAGAATCTTTACTCCATATAGTTCTCTCAGGTGGCAGACATGTTGGTTAGAATCTTTACTCCATATAGTTCTCTCAGGTGGCAGACATGTTGTTTAGAATCTTTACTCCATATCGTTCTCTCAGGGGGCAGACATGTTGTTTAGAATCTTTACTCCATATAGTTCTCTCAGGAGGCAGACATGTTGGTTAGAATCTTTACTCCATATAGTTCTCTCAGGCGGCAGACATGTTGGTTAGAATCTTTACTCCATATAGTTCTCAAGCATGCGTGTTCGTCAGTATCCTCGTTCCTGAAATTAGGAGGTGTGCTACATCAGTAAACCCTACAAAAATTAACGATAATTTATACATTAGTAAGTTAGCATAGCAGGTCTAGTTTAATAATAGTTTTTATTTAGTTATTTTTTTAAAAAAAAAACAAGATTAGATTTTACTTTTTACTTAACGCAATGCTTTTTACAAATAGAGGGGAAAAAATAATTATTCACTGCCCATATTTGCCAGTAAATCACAGGTCTGGCTAAAAGCATTTACATTGGAATAGTCGGCTGCCTCGTTTATGTAAGAATCATTTTTCATCAATATTTTTGTGTAATTGGAAACTGCTGGTGGATTAGGCAGTAAATTATAACATTAGGTGGAAGAATGGGGAAAAAAAAGAAAATATGAATCTGAGAGCTAAGAAACGTGTGGCTTAGAGTTCCCCAAATCTGCGTCCAATATGGAGAATTGCCTCTCTAAATCAGGTAATACTGCGACACAGTATAGACGTAAGAAAATAAATTGTAGAAACTCAGTAGCTTATACAACCACAAAGGTTCCTTCATCTGGGAAAGGCACTGAAGTGGTTTGGAAAGCTTGCACTCCATTTTTCAGTTAAACGAGCAGAGCAACTAACAAACAAACCAACGCGTTTCACACGAACTCACGCTTATCCCAGGCTTAATTGTAACACACGAAATTGTTAGAAGATAAACAGGAATGAACTAATTAGCAGGCTTTGTTCTATGGCGAATAGTCCTAAGAGCAAAGCCACTTGGCGTAAGGTATCTTCCTGTTCAGCATTTGTATGTCTTCTGTTTATGCTAAATTAGTCATGCACACCTCTCAGAGAAGACTCTTTAATGATTAGATTGCTGTTTTTGGAGCCTGTATTAATAAGTATAGTGTGTTCATGTTGTGGAGGATGTTTGTACCCCTGACAGGCTTCTTATGTATGTTTATTATTATTATTATTATTTGTCTGAAGAATTCCTTTAACCCTTTAAGGACCAGGGATTTTCCTGGGCCAAGGACCAGAGCGTTTTTCAATTTTTAATACGCGGTTTTTGAAACATAAATTTCCTCTCTCTCATTTAACGCACCCATACAAGTTATATGTTGTTTTTTAGAGGACAGTTAGAGCTTTCTTTTGATACCCTATACATAAAAATGATTTACATTTTAGTATTAAAAAATACATATAAAAGAGGAAACTTTTGAGGAAAAAAATGTTTTTCCCCATTATTTTCCCAATAATAAGCTACATAACTAGTGCAACACTAACCCACTTATCCCCCCTAATTAACTAACTAATAAAAAAGAAAAATATTGATTCCCAAACCCCCCATAACAAAAAAGACAGAAAAAAAACTCTGAAGAGTGCGATGTCAGATCAGTAAAAATCATGCAACAGGCATGCAGGGGTTAAATTTTATTAAATATATTAAAATTACCTTTATTTATTAAAAAAAACTTTATAAATTGTAAAAATAAAAAAATCTGTTAAAAAAAACAACTAAATGAGGGCCATAAAGTGGAAGGAAACTGATCACAGTTAAAAACTGTGATCAGCAATGAAAGGGTTAATTTTTTTTTATTTTTTTTTTTAAACCTATGTGTATGTAATTAATTTCTTTTTACTTACAGGTCACTCTCTGTCACTATAAGAATGTGAAGCACAGGGAGTGAATTAGAGGCAGTGTGTGAACACACTGACTTTGCCATCTAATTTGCATGTTATCGCGGTGATCACTCAATCACCGCGATCACATGCCCGGAAACTGACCGATCGGGTCCAGGAGCTTTGCCTCGGGTGCGAGGCTTAGTCCTGGACCCGTTGCAGACTAGCTGGCGGTGCCCACGGAGCTCACCGCCGGCTAGACTGCATGACGAGTTAACTCGTCATAAGGTCGGGAAGGGGTTAAAGAGAAAGTTCCTCCTCCTGCTACCTACAAACAAAAAATAAAGTGTAATAGAGTTCTGGTTGTTCCTATAATAGTCCTGTCTATCTCCAGAAGCCCCTCCTTATTGACTGCCACTTAATTTAGAAGCCCAGGTGATATTATTTTTCATGTAAAATTAGAGGAGAACCGTAAACTGTTTTAAAGTTAAACAAAGGTGCATTTTACATACATTGAACCATAGTTGCCAACATGGGCCATGTTTCCAGGGACACATATTTGTTCCACATGCTGCAGAAAGAGCATGCAAAGTGCAGCCTGGCAGTAGGATGGATATACGCACACAGACACAATCCAATTAATTAATCAGGGTGGAGATCTTATAGGACCTACCCTGATTAATTAATTGGATTGTGTCTGTGCGTATATCATATAGTAACATAGTAATTTAGGTTGAAAAAAAACAAAAGTCCATCAAGTTCAACCCTTCTACCTATCATTCCAGCGTTTTGATCCAAAAGAAGGCAAAAAAACCCCTAAGGAAGCTTTTTCGAATGTTGCCTCCTAGGGGGAAAAAAATTCCTTCTTGACTCCAAAAGGGCAATCAGATTTCTCCTTGGATCAAAAAGCTCTATTATTAATGCTCATTCTATTATTAATACCCCTGTATGTTCTGCTTTTCTAAAAAAATCATCCAGACCATTTTTAAATGCATCTATTGTGGTTGATAGCACTACCTCTCTTGGCAGTGAGTTCCATAACTTTATTGTCCTTACCGTAAAGAATCCCTTCCTTTGCTGCCTATGAAATCTTTGCTCTTCCAGTCTCAGGGGGTGACCTCTTGTTCTTTGTACATTTCTATTAATGAACAGGTCCCCGGAGAGCTCCTTATATTGGCCCTGCACATATTTATATAATGTTATCATATCCCCTCTAAGACGCCTTTTTTCTAAAGTAAATAAATGCAATTTTTTAAGTCTCTCTTCATAACTAAGATCCTCCAATCCCCTTATTAATTTTGTAGCCCTCCTTTGCACTTTTTCTAGTTCCTTAATATCCTTTTTAAGGACTGGTGCCCAGAACTGTACTGCATATTCAAGGTGAGGTCTTACCATTGATTTGTAAAGAGGCAAGATGATATCCTCCTCCCGTGAATCTATACCTCGTTTTATACATGCCAATATCTTATTGGCCCTTGCAGCTGCTGACTGGCATTGGGCACTGTTGCCAAGTTTGTTATCTACAATGATTCCTAAATCCTTTTCGCTAATAGTTTTTCCCAGGGAAATACCATTTAACGTATATGTTGCTTTGTTATTATTTTTCCCATAATGCATAACTTTACATTTGTCTATATTGAACCTCATTTGCCACTTTCTTGCCCAGTTCCCCACTCTGTCCAAATCTTCCTGTAAAGAAAAAACATCAAGATTAGTCTTTATTACCTTACCTAATTTTGTGTCATCAGCAAACACTGAGACATGGCACTCAGCACTAGACATGTGCAAAACTAAAATTTTCGTTTCGTTTTCGTCCATTCGGACGAAAATGTTATTTATTTCGTCTAAAACGAATTTCGTTCATTAGTGCATTCGTTTCAGACGAAATTCGTTCATTATTTTCGTTTCGTTAATTTTTTTCGTTCGTTTTATAGAATACAATGTAATACTATTGGCTTTCTATAAACCGAACGAGAGCCCCATTCATAAGAAATTCTTATGAATGGGGCTCTCGTTCGGTTCATAGAAAGGCAATAGTATTAATTGTATTCCATAAGCCGAAAGTCTATAAACCGAACGACTTTCGGTTTATAGACTTTCGGCTTATGGAATACATGTAATCCTATTGCTATTCTATAAACCGAACGACTTTCGGTTTATAGAATAGCCATAGGTTTACATGTATTACATAAGCCGAAAGTCTATAAACCGAAAGTCGTTCGGTTTATAGGCTGTCGGCATTTAACTAATAAGAGACAGAGTCTCCATTCATAAAATTATGAATGGAGACTTTGTCTCCGTGTAGTAAAATGCCGACAGCCTATAAACCGAACGTTCGGTTTATAGGCTGTGGGCATTTTACTACACGGAGACAAAGTCTCCATTCATAATTTTATGAATGGAGACTCTGTCTCCGTGTAGTAAAATGTCGACAGCCTATAAACCGAACGTTCGGTTTATAGGCTGTCGGCTTATGGAATACATGTATTCCTATTGCTATTCTATAAACCGAACGACTTTCGGTTTATAGAATAGCCATAGGATTACATGTATTGCATAAGCCGAAAGTCTATAAACCGAAAGTCGTTCGGTTTATAGGCTGTCGGCATTTAACTATACAGAGACAGAGTCTCCATTCATAAAATTATGAATGGAGACTTTGTCTCCGTGTAGTAAAATGCCGAAAGCCTATAAACCGAACGATCCGTTTATAGACTTTCGGCTTATATAATACATGTAATCCTATGGCTATTCTATAAACCGAACGTTCGGTTTATAGAATAGAAATAGGAATACATGTATTCCATAAGCCGACAGCCTATAAACCGAACGTTCGGTTTATAGGCTGTGGGCATTTTACTACACGGAGACAAATACATAATTTTATGAATGGAGACTCTGTCTCCGTATAGTTAAATGCCGGCTTTTAACTATACGGAGACAAAGTCTCCATTTATAATTTTATGAATGGAGACTCTGTCTCCGTATAGTTAAATGCCGGTGTTCTGACAAATTTCTGGAGCAAATTCTCCTGCGCAATCGCAGGAGAATTTGCTCACTGCGCATGCGCATAAAGTTACAGCTGATAACTCAGCTGTAACTTTGTGACCACCGCGCATGCGCCAGCTGCGCAACCCACCTCCCGCCCCCTCACACCCCCTGCACACCCCTTCTTACCAGATCATCGACCACAGCGATACACAGCGCATGCGCACGCCTATCCAGCCGTTTGGGAATGTGCGCGTCCGTTGTTGTGTTCTTAAGGTGGTAAGTAACATGGGGCGTCGGGACATAAGGGGGCAAGCATCCTGGTGAGGGCTGCCTCATCTTGATGGGATTTGTGATCCTCCTGCTGCATCAATAATACAGCAGGAGGATCACAAATCCCATCAAGATGAGGCAGCCCTCACCAGGATGCTTGCCCCCTTATGTCCCGACGCCCCGTGTTACTTACCACCTTAAGAACACAACAACGGACGCGCGCATTCCCAAACGGCTGGATAGGCGTGCGCATGCGCTGTGTATCGCTGTGGTCGATGATCTGGTAAGAAGGGGTGTGCGGCGGGTGTGAGGGGGCGGGAGGTGGGTTGCGCAGCTGTCTCATGCACGGTGGTCACAAAGTTACAGCTGAGTTATCAGCTGTAACTTTATGCGCATGCGCAGTGAGCAAATTCTCCTGCGATTGCGCAGGAGAATTTGCTCCAGAAATTTGTCAGAACACCGGCTTTTAACTATACGGAGACAAAGTCTCCATTTATAATTTTATGAATGGAGACTCTGTCTCCGTATAGTTAAATGCCCACAGCCTATAAACCGAACGTTCGGTTTATAGGCTGTCGGCTTTTAACTATACGTTTGTCTCCATTCATAAATTTATGAATGGAGACTCTGTCTCCGTATAGTTAAATGCTATTGTATTCTATAAACCGACTCTATTTCGGCTTATAGAATGCAATAGTACTACGAATGGACGAATGAACGAATGATTTTCCTTTATTAACCATTCGTTCATTCGGCTTTAGTTAGCTTAGCATTTTCGTTCTTCGTTTTTCGGGCGAATGGACGAAAATGCAATTTTCGGACGAAAATGCATTCGTCCGAAAACGAATGCACATGTCTAGTATATATTCACATGTAAATTGCTTTTTTAATAAAAAATTATGATATAAATAAAATCTTGTTTTTATTTCCTTTTATGTGACAAAGCTGCCTCTCTCTTTCCCTTGCCCCAGATTTGTCGCTCTCCCCCCCTTAGTGTTGTCTCTCTCTCACCCTCCCTTTGGCTCCCCCCTCGCTCCCCTTGTGTCCGTCTCCTCCCCCCTTCCCTCCCCTTGTTTCTCTCTGCCCCCCCCCCCCCTTGTTATTCTGTCCCCCCCTCACCTGTTTCTTGCTCCCTGGTGGCTAGTGGGGGCAGCCGGGGGATGTATGCACTATACATAATAGACGGAAGTGTCGGGCAGCATGGAGGTTGTCTGCACGATTCGTGCAGACATCCCCCAGCTGCCCGATTCTCCCTGGTGGCTAGCGAGGCAGCGGTGGATGTCTGCGCGATGAGCGAGACCTCCCCTGCTGCCGCCCGGAACGACAGCCAGGACTTTTATGAGGAAGCCGGAAGTACCCAGCTTCATCATAGAAGTCCCGGCGGTCATGCCGGGCGGCAGCAGGAGAGGTCTCGCTCATCGCGCAGACATCCTCCGCTCCCTCGCTAGCCACCAGGGAGAATCGGGCAGCTGGGGGATGTCTGCACGAATCGTGCAGACAACCTCCATGCTGCCCGACACTTCCGTCTATTATGTATAGTGCATACATCCCCCGGCTGCCCCCACTAGCCACCAGGGAGCAAGAAACAGGTGAGGGGGGGACAGAATAACAAGGGGGGGGGGGCAGAGAGAAACAAGGGGAGGGAAGGGGGGAAGAGACAGACACAAGGGGAGCGAGGGGGGAGCCAAAGGGAGGGTGAGAGAGAGACAACACTAAGGGGGGGAGAGCGACAAATCTGGGGGCAAGGGAAAGAGAGAGGCAGCATTGTCACAGAAAAGGAAATAAAAACAAGATTTTTTTATATCATAATTTTTTATTTAAAAAGCAATTTACATGTGAATATATACTAGACATGTGCATTCGTTTTCGGACGAATGCATTTTCGTCCATTCGCCCGAAAAACGAAAATGCTAAGCTAACTAAAGCCGAATGAACGAATGGTTAATAAAGGAAAATCATTCGTTCATTCGTCCATTCGTAATACTATTGCATTCTATAAGCCGAAATAGAGTCGGTTTATAGAATACAATAGCATTTAACTATACGGAGACAGAGTCTCCATTCATAAAATTATAAATGGAGACTTTGTCTCCGTATAGTTAAAAGCCGGCATTTAACTATACAGAGACAGAGTCTCCATTCATAAAATTATGAATGGAGACTTTGTCTCCGTGTAGTAAAATGCCCACAGCCTATAAACCGAACGTTCGGTTTATAGGCTGTCGGCTTATGGAATACATGTATTCCTATTGCTATTCTATAAACCGAACTTTCGGTTTATAGAATAGCCATAGGATTACATGTATTACATAAGCCGAAAGTCTATAAACCGATCGTTCGGTTTATAGACTTTCGGCATTTTACTACACGGAGACAAAGTCTCCATTCATAATTTTATGAATGGAGACTCTGTCTCTGTATAGTTAAATGCCGACAGCCTATAAACCGAACGACTTTCGGTTTATAGACTTTCGGCTTATGTACTACATGTAATCCTATGGCTATTCTATAAACCGAAAGTCGTTCGGTTTATAGTTTAGCAATAGCATTACATGTATTCTATAAACCGAACGTCGTTCGTTTTAAAGACTTTCGGCTTATAGAATACTATTGGCTTTCTATAAACCGAACTAGAGTCGAGTCCCCATTCATAAGAAATTCTTATGAATGAGGAGGGACTCTAGTTAGGTTTATAGAATGCCAATAGTATTCTATAAGCCGAAAGTCTTTAAAACGA
The DNA here is from genome assembly GCA_036172795.1 of Pelodytes ibericus. Lineage (NCBI taxonomy): Eukaryota > Metazoa > Chordata > Amphibia > Anura > Pelodytidae > Pelodytes > Pelodytes ibericus. Next base: position 15,826,608 of record CM069862.1, read on the forward strand.
ACGACGTTCGGTTTATAGAATGCATGTAATGCTATTGCTGTTCTATAAGCCGAATGTCTTTCGGCTTATAGGACAGCAATAGCATTACATGTATTCTATAAACCGAACGTCGTTTGTTTTAAAGACTTTCGGCTTATAGAATACATGCTGCTATTGGCTTTCTATAAACCGAAAGAGTCCCCATTCATACGAATAGGTCAATTGACCTATTCGTATGAATGGGAACTCAATTTCGGTTTATAGGAAGCTAATAGCATTACATGCATTCCATAAACCGAAAGTCATTCATGTCGGTTTATGGAATGTAGTACAATGCTATTGGTATTGTAAACCGACTCTATTTCGGTTTAGAATGCCAATAGCACGAATGGACGAATGGACGAATGAACGAATGATTTTCGTTTATTAACCATTCGTTCATTCGGATTTTGTTAGTTAAAATTTTCGTTATTCGTTTTTCGGACGAATGGACGAAAATGCTATTTTCGTCCGAAAATGCATTCGTCCGAAAACGAATGCACATGTCTACTCAGCACAACGTGGGAGATCATTAATAAACAGATTAAAATCCATCCTACATACTGCCGGGCTGCACTTTGCATGTTCTTTCTGCAGCATGTGGAACAAATATGTGTCCCTGGAAACATGGCCGATGTTGGCAACTATGATTAAACATGTGTAAAACATACAGAATATAAGGTAGCTGCCCCTTTAACACATTAACACCTTCCGTAGAGCTACCGTTTGTCTCTGTCTCAGCATTTTAATAGATAGCTTGAGTTTCCCTTAGTCCAGACGTCCAAGAGACATAAATCTTAAAATCAGGGAAATAAATCCAGGGAAAACAGCACAAATACTACAGTAACTATCCACAGACCCCATGTCCATCTTATCTGGATTATTGGTGCTGGGATTTAATTACATTAGAGGAGATTTACAGAGCTATGTTACCGCGAAAGCAATTTTAACCTACTTTTTCCCTCGCACCTCTGACCATAACAGTCCATCCCCACATTTTTAAAGGTTAACCGTCGGCCAAAAAAGAAAGTTCTGTTTAATTGAAAGATTGCATCGTGTAGACATTTTAAAGAGAAACGCTTTCGTAAAAGAATATAAATAAAGTACTCTTCCGAGCCGTCTTTGCTCCTTATAACGTGCCAGGGGGGCGGACATATTGCTTAGAATCTTGGGTCAGATCTTCCTTCATTTGACCCAAGATGTCAGCCCCCTGATAGAGCTCTAAAAGCAAAGAGGGGCTAGGAAGGTACTTTATTTGGCTTCTTTCATTAAAGCATTTCTATTGAAAATACGTCAATCAATTATCCTGTCTTTCAATTAAACATAAATAATGTTGTCCTTTAATAGCATTAATATCATTAATATTATTATTATTATTATTATTAAGCATTCCAATTTTCCAAAGGATTGTGTGTCTAGCTCTTTAAACCAATGATGGAGAGTATCTCAGGGGTATAAAGAAAAATGTATTTTTAAACTATTAAATTATTGCCATCCTTGACAATATATGCGTTGCTCCAAAATAGTGTCAGATGATTGGGAATAACATATTCATGTGACCAAACATCTGTAGTGCCCAGGTTAACTATCACTGATCTAGACAGTTGGCAAGAAATATATCAATGACTATATTGTCATCCAGTCTATTCCAGCACCAGGGTAAGGTTAATGTTGTCGCTATTATGAGGTGCACATGAAAAGGGTGTGTGCCAAGAATAGGAGTTACTGATTTAAAATCAGACCGAAATTGGAAAATTAGGCAGCTAAAAGGGCAGCTCCCCTTAAAATATATATATATATTTTTTTTATCTGTATGTTGTACACAATTTTGGTACATTTTAAATAAACCAATTTTTACCTTAAAACAAATGACAGATCTTCTGTAGCTGTACATTAAAATGAATTAGACAGGGGCTTCCAAACTGAGTGACATCAGTGAGCGGGAGCACCCAGGATGCAACCTGCCTACCGCTGTAGCGGTTTTCATGCTCCCCTCTGAGAAAGTGTAGTTTCGAGTGCTTGGAACGAAGCGGGGTGTGATCTATTGAAGCTGGGTGTGCTGTGATGTAATACTACAAGGAGGGACTGGGGATATAGGCAGGACTATTACTATAGCAACAGTAGCAACACATATATGGTTTATATTTAATGTTTAGGGGATAGAAAGGATTGAGCAAAAAAAAAAAAAAAAGCAGATCTGTTTTAATTTCTTTACTTAATATGATATACTTTTATAATATTTTTTTGGACATAGTGAGTGGAACTACCCTTTTAATATATGATTTTTGCAGCTCGTTTGTCTGGTTCCAGTTTGGTGAATAGCGCCCGTATATATCTGTGTGCGTTATAAAAAAACTGACATATTAACATTCGTCACAAAGAAACGTTTCTATTATTAAAGGGGAACCAGTCATTCTTTTCTATGTTTTATCTTTTTTTTTTTTTCACGTCGCAATAAATATCCAGGATTGACACGCAGGTCAGGGCTTTCTGAATATTACATTTTTTTTTCACTCGTCGGGAGACCTGACCGTTCCATCGATAAATCATATGTCTCAATGTGGATGTATAAATATACCATGCGGCATATTAAAAAAAATTTCTACATGCAAATCCTGGCTGTGTCTGCGGTAATAACATGAATTAGGAGAAGGATAATGTTGGAGGAGTGGAGGTGCTGAGAACAGGTTTGTGGGTGGGGCTTTGCAAAATGACATGGGCAGAGTGGGCGGGGCTTGTGACAAAGTGGGCAGAGAATGTTGCCAGAGGAAAAATACAATTAAAAAAAAAAAGACCTTTGCCCAAAGTGGATAGGGCTTAATTAAACCCAGCCGTTTTGTCCTCTTCTGGTAATCTCATCAGTGACTGCCAACATAAAGAATCTGGCCTTCAAAGTGCTTTGTAGGTTTTCCAGTAACATCAGCTCAGATACAAGTGCATTAAAGAATCACACCTCAGCTCTAAGCTTTACATCTATTCACCCATCAACCTCAAGATCCCATTCTCTGTCTTATGTGTATGGTATTTGTTCATTGTTAATAGATGGCTTATTTGTGAAGACACATCTAGAAGTCACAACAGCCCACCTTCTTTATTCCTTCTCTGTCCACATTCTACTGATTTGTTTTAGACAGAGACAGGGCTGGACTTCCCTTAAGCCATGGCGGGCAGATGGCAAGAAAGCAACTATTTTCAAAGACTGCACAGAAGATAAGATAGCCTGGACCTAGCAATATTTCTGACCACTTTTCCACGTCCACCCCGTCTCTATTAAATTTGGGGGCAAATGGATTGTCGGTGGGGCAGAGTCCATAAGTGGCTGGAACCATATGTATTGCTTCAAAAGACATGCGGTCCAGCCTAGACCACTCTCCGTAGGTCACACAACAGTAGAGAAGATAAGTGTGCATGTCCAAACCCACCCACCATTTCCCTGCCCCTAGTGTCTTTTCTGTTAGTTGTTGGTGCTATATAAAGAAATGTTAATTGATTTATAATTTGTTTTTGGAAGGTGTGGTGGGTAGTATTTTTGTGCGGAGGGCGCAGTGTGGGACATGAATGAAGACCGTTGACTTCCATTGGACAGAACCGCACCATCAAGTCGTTAAAAAGTAACTTGGCGTGAGCTATAACGAATTGCAAGAAAGATAATTGCCTGTATTATTTGAGCCTGACAAGACAGAGTGTCTGGAAGGCTGATCATAAGGAGACTACGAGGAGCTGGCATGTTGTTTCCAAGCTCTGGTTTCTCAGAGAACATTTCAAGCCATCCGTCCCTGTCTTCCGAATCACTGCTTCACCTTACTGATCAGCTTGGTGACCCAGCTTTGACTTCCCTGTGGGTCTCATCTCTTCACTCTCTCGTGTTTTTTTTTAAGCCTATATCTTTCAGAGTTTCACATTTACTTATTTTTCTCCCTTTTTTAAAATCCTAATCTTGGTGATGAACATTCTTTTATCTCTTCTTTTCTAAAGATTTCTTTGAAGTTTGATCTACATTATTTGGGGCGTGATTAAAGACCCCTAGTAGCGCCCAATCTCTGCCTCTAGTTATTTGTTTGTCTTTATTCATTTGTCGGCTGGGTTTGGTTTTATTCTTTTTTTATTTTTGACTTACGGAAAGTAGTTATAATGGTTAACAATGTATCAGGTTTTTATTTCCCAACTGAGGTGAGCACAGGGCAGGGGGTGGAACCTGGCTGAGGTGCCGGGATTGTTTCGGTCCTGCCACATGAACTGGTGACACAGTGGATACATTGTTAGCTCAGAGAAATCAGTGCCAGGATGTAGTCACGAACGAGCAGCAGTAACGAGCACCTCCTGCTTCCACAGGGTGTGAGTTAAATGACAACTGTTGCAAAAAATGATGTTATGTTTAATTGAAAGATTGTATCAAGTTCCTAATTGAATCTTTTTTACTCAATATAGTCCTCTCAGGAGGCAGACATGTTGGTTAGAATCTTTACTCCATATAGTTCTCTCAGGAGGCAGACATGTTGGTTAGAATCTTTACTCCATATAGTCCTCTCAGGGGGCAGACATGTTGATTAGAATCTTTACTCCATATAGTTCTCTCAGGGGGCAGACATGTTGTTTAGAATCTTTACTCCATATAGTTCTCTCAGGGGGCAGACATGTTGGTTAGAATCTTTACTCCATATAGTTCTCTCAGGGGGAAGACATGTTGGTTAGAATCTTTACTCATGGGGTGCAGGGGGTGAGCACAGCGCAGGGGGTGGAACCTGGCTGAGGTGCCGGGATTGTTTCGGTCCTGCCACATGAACTGGTGACACAGTGGACACATTGTTAGCTCAGAGAAATCAGTGCCAGGATGTAGTCACGAACGAGCAGCAGTAACGAGCACCTCCTGCTTCCTCAGGTGGCACCAGAAATGATGCCATGTGAGTTAAATGACAACTGTTGCAAAAAATGATGTTATGTTTAATTGAAAGATTGTATCAAGTTCCTTATTGAATCTTTTTTACTCAATATAGTCCTCTAAGGAGGCAGACATGTTGGTTAGAATCTTTACTCCATATAGTCCTCTCAGGAGGCAGACATGTTGGTTAGAATCTTTACTCCATATAGTCCTCTCAGGGGGCAGACATGTTGATTAGAATCTTTACTCCATATAGTTCTCTCAGGGGGCAGACATGTTGTTTAGAATCTTTACTCCATATAGTTATCTCAGGGGACAGACATGTTGGTTAGAATCTTTACTCCATATTGTTCTCAGGGGCAGACATGTTGGTTAGAATCTTTACTCTATATAGTGCTCTCAGGGGGCGGACATGTTGGTTAGAATCTTTACTCCATATAGTTCTCTCAGGGGGCAGGCATGTTGGTTAGAATCTTTACTCAATATAGTTCTCTCAGGGGGGCAGACATGTTGGTTAGAATCTTTACTCCATATAGTTCTCTCAGGGGGCAGACATGTCGTTTAGTATCTTTACTCCACATAGTCCTCTCAGGAGGCAGACATGTTGGTTAGAATCTTTACTCCATATTGTTCTCAGGGGGCAGACATGTTGGTTAGAATCTTTACTCTATATAGTGCTCTCAGGGGGCGGACATGTTGGTTAGAATCTTTACTCCATATAGTTCTCTCAGGGGGCAGGCATGTTGGTTAGAATCTTTACTCCATATAGTTCTCTCAGGGGGGCAGACATGTTGGTTAGAATCTTTACTCCATATAGTTCTCAGGGGGCAGACATGTTGGTTAGAATCTTTACTCTATATAGTGCTCTCAGGGGGCGGACATGTTGGTTAGAATCTTTACTCCATATAGTTCTCTCAGGGGGCAGGCATGTTGGTTAGAATCTTTACTCCATATAGTTCTCTCAGGGGGGCAGACATGTTGGTTAGAATCTTTACTCCATATAGTTCTCTCAGGGGGCAGACATGTCGTTTAGTATCTTTACTCCACATAGTCCTCTCAGGAGGCAGACATGTTGATTAGAATCTTTACTTCATATAGTCCTCTCAGAAGGCAGACATGTTGTTTAGAATCTTTACTCCATATAGTTCTCTCAGGGGGCAGACATGTTGTTTAGAATCTTTACTCCATATCGTTCTCTCAGGGGGCAGACATGTTGGTTAGAATCTTTACTCCATATAGTTCTCTCAGGGGGCAGACATGTTGTTTAGACTCTTTACTCCATATCTTTCACTCAGGGGGCAGACATGTTGGTTAGACTCTTTACGCCATATAGTTCTCTCAGGGGGCAGACATGTTGTTTAGACTCTTTACTCCATATAGTTCTCTCAGGGGGCAGACATGTTGTTTAGACTCTTTACTCCATATAGTTCTTTCAGGGGGCAGACGTGTTGTTTAGACTCTTTACTCCATATAGTTCTCTCAGGGGGCAGACATGTTGGTTAGAATCTTTACTCCATATAGTTCTCTCAAGGGGCAGACATGTTGTTTAGAATCTTTACTCCATATCGTTCTCTCAGGGGGCAGACATGTTGGTTAGAATCTTTACTCCATATAGTTCTCTCAGGGGGCAGACATGTTGTTTAGACTCTTTACTCCATATCTTTCACTCAGGGGGCAGACATGTTGGTTAGACTCTTTACTCCATATAGTTCTCTCAGGGGGCAGACATGTTGTTTAGACTCTTTACTCCATATAGTTCTCTCAGAAGGCAGACATGTTGGTTAGAATCTTCCTCCATATTGTTCTCTCAGGGGGCAGACATGTTGGTTAGAATCTTTACTCCATATAGTTCTCTCAGGAGGCAGACATGTTGGTTAGAATCTTTACTCTATATCGCTCTCTCAGGGGGCAGACATGTTGGTTAGAATCTTTACTCCATATAGTTCTCTCAAGGGGCAGACATGTTGGTTAGAATCTTTACTCCATATAGTTCTCTCAGGGGGAATTGGTTAGAATCTTTACTCCATATAGTTCTCTCAGGGGGCAGACATGTTGGTTAGAATCTTTACTCCATATAGTTCTCTCAGGGGGCAGACATGTTGGTTAGAATCTTTACTCCATGTAGTTCTCTCAGGAGGCAGACATGTTGGTTAGAATCTTCCTCCATATTGTTCTCTCAGGGGGCAGACATGTTGGTTAGAATCTTTACTCCATATAGTTCTCTCAGGAGGCAGACATGTTGGTTAGAATCTTTACTCTATATCGCTCTCTCAGGGGGCAGACATGTTGGTTAGAATCTTTACTCCACATAGTTCTCTCAGGGGGCAGACATGTTGGTTAGAATCTTTACTCCATATTGTTCTCTCAGGGGGCAGACATGTTGGTTAGAATCTTTACTCCATATCGTTCTCTCAGGGGGCAGACATGTTGGTTAGAATCTTTACTCCATAATGTTCTCTCAGGGGGCAGACATGTTGGTTAGAATCTTTACTCCATATAGTTCTCTCAGGGGGCAGACATGTTGTTTAGAATCTTGGGTCAGATCTTCACTGACCTTGGTTCAGATGAACAAAGATCTGACCAAAGATTCTAAACAAAATGTCTGCCTCCTGGTGGAGCTATATGGAGCAAAGATGGCTCAATAAGGTACTTTATTTATATTCTTTCATTAAAGCATTTATTATGGTTAACAATGTATCAGGTTTTTATTTCCCAAATGAGGTGAGCACAGGGCAGGGGGTGGAACCTGGCTGAGGTGCCGGGATTGTTTCGGTCCTGCCACATGAACTGGTGACACAGTGGATACATTGTTAGCTCAGAGAAATCAGTGCCAGGATGTAGTCATGAACGAGCAGCAATAACGAGCACCTCCTGCTTCCTCAGGTGGCACCAAATATGATGCCATGTGAGTTAAATAACAACTGTTGCAAAAAATGAAGTTATGTTTAATTGAAAGATTGTATAAAGTTCCTTATTGAATCTTTTTTACTCAATATAGTTCTCTCAGGAGGCAGACGTGTCGTTTAGAATCTTTACTTCACATAGTCCTCTCAGGGGGCAGACATGTTGGTTAGAATCTTTACTCCATATAGTCCTCTCAGGAGGCAGACATGTCGTTTAGAATCTTTACTCCACATAGTCCTCTCAGGGGGCAGACATGTTGGTTAGAATCTTTACTCCATATCGTTCTCTCAGGGGGCAGACATGTTGGTTAGAATCTTTACTCCATATTGTTCTCTCAGGGGGCAGACATGTCGTTTAGAATCTTTACTCCATATAGTTCTCTCAGGGGGAAGACATGTTGGTTAGAATCTTTACTCCATATAGTTCTCTCAGGAGGCAGACATGTCGTTTAGAATCTTTACTCCATATCGTTCTCTCAGGGGGGCAGACATGTTGGTTAGAATCTTTACTCCATATAGTTCTCTCAGGGGGCAGACATGTTGTTTAGAATCTTTACTCCATATCGTTCTCTCATGGGGCAGATATGTTGGTTAGAATCTTTACTCCATATAGTTTTCTCAGGAGGCAGACATGTTGGTTAGAATCTTTACTCCATATAGTTCTCTCAGGGGGCAGACATGTTGGTTAGAATCTTTACTCCATATCGTTCTCTCAGGAGGCAGACGTGTCGTTTAGAATCTTTACTCCACATAGTCCTCTCAGGGGGCAGACATGTTGGTTAGAATCTTTACTCCATATAGTTCTCTCAGGGGGGGAAGACATGTTGGTTAGAATCTTTACTCCATATAGTTCTCTCAGGAGGCAGACATGTCGTTTAGAATCTTTACTCCATATCGTTCTCTCAGGGGGCAGACATGTTGGTTAGAATCTTTACTCCATATAGTTCTCTCAGGGTGCAGACATGTTGGTTAGAATCTTTACTCCATATAGTTCTCTCAGGGCGCAGACATGTTGTTTAGAATCTTTACTCCATATCGTTCTCTCATGGGGCAGACATGTTGGTTAGAATCTTTACTCCATATAGTTCTCTCAGGGGGCAGACATGTTGGTTAGAATCTTTACTCCATATAGTTCTCTCAGGGGGCAGACATGTTGGTTAGAATCTTTACTCCATATAGTTCTCTCAGGGGAAGACATGTTGGTTAGAATCTTTACTCCATATAGTTCTCTCAGGGGGCAGACATGTTGGTTAGAATCTTTACTCCATATAGTTCTCTCAGGGGGCAGACATGTTGGTTAGAATCTTTACTCCATATAGTTCTCTCAGGGGGCAGACATGTTGTTTAGAATCTTTACTCCATATAGTTCTCTCAGGGGGCAGACATGTTGTTTAGAATCTTTACTCCATATAGTTCTCTCAGGGGACAGACATGTTGGTTAGAATCTTTACTCCATATCGTTCTCTCAGGGGGCGGACATGTTGGTTAGATTCTTTACTCCATATAGTTCTCTCAGGGGAAGACATGTTGGTTAGAATCTTTACTCCATATAGTTCTCTCAGGGGGCAGACATGTTGGTTAGAATCTTTACTCCATATCGTTCTCTCAGGGGGCGGACATGTTGGTTAGATTCTTTACTCCATATAGTTCTCTCAGGGGAAGACATGTTGGTTAGAATCTTTACTCCATATAGTTCTCTCAGGGGGCAGACATGTTGGTTAGAATCTTTACTCCATATAGTTCTCTCAGGGGCAGACATGTTGTTTAGAATCTTGGGTCAGATCTTCACTGACCTTGGTTCAGATGAACAAAGATCTGACCAAAGATTCTAAACAAAATGTCTGCCTCCTGGTGGCGCTATAAGGAGTAAAGATGGCTCAATAAGGTACTTTATTTATATTCTTTCATTAAAGCATTTCTGCATAAAATGCCTACACTTGATGCCATCTTTCAATTAAACACAACTTAATTTTTTTGCTACAGTCGTCCTTTAAGAGAGTCACCAGTCCTGGATTAAACGAGATGGTTTTCCCATAAATTAGGCACTGACTTAAATAGAAAACCAAATGAATGGGGAGCACAACCCTAAACCAACATATTAATACAGTGTGCAGCTAAACTGACCAAAATGTATACACCATGCATGAAAAATCAGCGCACAACCAAAAATCGCTAATCTTTCTCAAAGCTACTTTAAAATCACCTAGGACAGATGACAAAAATGGAGATTAACGTTGAGCGTCAGAGTTACCGCGATTGTGTGTCACTGAAGCTAGTAGCGTGCGCAGTACGCCCGAATTGCAGTTCTGAATCCCTCTGTCCCACTGAGCTCTACCTCTCCCCAGAAAAGCAGGACAGAGTTAGACCTCAGCAGGACAGCACAACCAAAATCGGGACAGTTGGGGTGTATGTGGCTGGGAGAATTTTTCCAACTCGGCTGCTTTGGCCTTACATTTCAAATTCCCTTTTCAGTTCCCCGGCAAATTTTCTCTTTTATCAATAAAGTCCTAATTATTTGTCTGGATGTCACATTTTCGCGTCTCAGAGGGAAGGTAGAGCTGGGCAGAGCTTGATATTATCTCTGTTCACTTAGCATTAAACACCTATATTCCTGAATTATTATTTTATATATATATATATATACAGTATATTTATTAATTTATTTTACAATAATTTTGTCCGTAAATTAAAAAAGTGACACTCGAGACGCCAAAGTGACATTGGTTTTTCTGCATCAAAATCGATGCAGAGATTCATTAAAGATCCCTTTAATCCCCTTTCCGACATTGGACGAGGTCGAGGCATTAAGCAACACCGAAATCCGTTGCTTAGGGCACCCGCCATCACTGCGCGGAGCGATTCGCGGGCGCCATATTGGCATGCCCAGCATGCTCCTCCAATATGGCTGCTGCCCCATTGTAGGTAAAGTGTCGGAAGTAAAAAAAAAAAAAAATCACTTCTGTCTCTCTGATACTGTTGCCATTGCAATGAAAAAAAAAAAACTAATTAGCTAAAAAGGGTTAGCATAGGAGTTAGAGTTAGGGTTAAATTTAGGGTTCGGGTTGAGGTCAAAAGGTCACTGCAGGTAAAAAGGTGAAAAAAACGAAACTATTTTTGGTTATTGCCCTATAACTCAAACGCAAAAAAAATGCAGAAAAACATGTAAACAAGCATATTTCTAAACTCGGGACTAAATTTAGAAGCTACTTTAGATGGGGTCTTTCTTAATGATTAATGATTTTGTGTAAATTATTTTTTAGGACAAAGTTAGAAATAGGGTTGCCACCTGCCCGGTAAAAAATCGGCTTGAGGCCAATGTTAAGTCAATGGAGGAAGTAGCATGGCCGGTATTTTTTTGTAGAAAAGGTGGCAACCCTAGTTAAAAAAGGTGTTTTAAAAAAAAAAATATTTCATCATATTTTATGATTTTTTTTGTAGTAAATTATAAGATATGATGAACATAATGGTGTCTAACGAAAGCCCTTCTTATAGTGATAAAAACAATATATGATTTGTGTGGGTACAGTATGTGAGAAAGAAGAAAATTACAGCTAAACACAAACACCCCAGAAATGTCAAAACAGCCCATGTCACCAAGGGAAAGATAAGGTCAAAAGGTCTTGTCACTAAGGGGTTAAATGACTGTGATTCAGTCCTACTTTTAACACATGCAATACACGAGGCATCTTCCCAAACTATTCATTTACTACCCTGTACATTTTATATTGTACTATAATTACCTTTTTTTTTTTTTTTAAACTTATTATTATTGTTAAAGCATCATAATATTCAGCATCATTATAGTATGGGTAGAATAAATATTGGTGGTAGATAACATAACAGTATTGTATCCGATTAGTGATGGCTAACCTTTTCACTGCAGATGTTTGGGAACTTCATATCCTATTACCATACTTGCCAATTTTCGGGGTCAGGGTCCCAGGATAAAAATGGGTGGAGCCTAATGGGGGTGGAGTTATGTGACGTGACCTCACGGAGTGTTACGTACTGATACTGGGTATCTATAGCTCATTTGCTTGCATTAAGGCTGTGTATATCTATAAGACACATACAGTTTAAACATAATGCTGCCTGTACATAGTACAATGACTGTGAAGAGGCAGTATTAATGCCGGGTAAGACACAAATTTGTTGGGGGTAGGTCCCCCCCAAAAAGGACATTCCTGGCAAATTCAGGGAATTGCGCTGTCAACCCCAAAGCTAAATGAAAATCCTGGGATAGATGGTGCTAAAAAAAATAAAACTGCAGTGCCAAGGTTAGCCATCCCTGCATTAGGCAATCAGGAGAAAAGGATAATTAAAACTAATTTTAAATTTCTACTAATATAATGTGTTAGCTTTATCAAACAGCTTGGACCGGGGGGAGTAGCTTGTATTTAAGAAACTTTAAAAAAAAAAAGGCACAATCTTGTTTTTTTTTGTGGTGGGGGGAAGGGGGGGGGGGGGGAATTGTAATTTAGTTGATAACTAGAAGCCCCGCAGACACTTTTTCACTTGGGACTCGAACTTACATTTAGTAAAGTTGTTTGTTTTTTTGGGTTTTTTTTAATTATTTTTCTAGAAATAGAGATCTGAAGCAGGCGAAAGCAGGGAATTAATTTACCTTAGGCATTTGTGCTGATTCAGACTGTACAACTAAAACAGCCCAACATCAGCTTCTAGTATTGATCTTTGCCCTACGGTATTGAGCTTATACAGTGCTTTCCAAAGAGTAAAATAAATATATTAAACAGACTGCACTTAACAGAGCTTATTGTGTGTAACTGCAAAACCTACAAAAACATCCTTTTTTTTAAAAATAAATAAAATAAAATAATAATATTTAACGCACCGATAAAGGTTATAAGGAAACAATCCCCAGTATTGCAAAAATGAATACACTAAAAAATATACCACGGAACGTTTGTTTTGTCAGAGTGCAAGGGATTCTGGGTAGATTGATTTTTCTAAGACTGAAAGCTGCTGGTATCCTATCATCACAACGTTATCTCTGCTCCAGCTAATATGTTTTATTCCACTGGCTGCGGCTTTATCAGCCCTTTGCTAATAACATTACCGATGTACGCTTGTGTGTGCTTCTCTTAAATTCATGATGGCGTAATTGTGTATATTTTTTGATCTATTCATTTAAAAGGTTATTGATTTTCAAGAAAAAGAAAAATGTTTATCGTCGTGTAGGCTAAAAAGGTTCTTTTCATTGGCCAAAACCTGTGGGTTAAAAAAAAAAAAAATCTTTTTTTTTAAATTTTTAATTGTTTTGTACTGCATTAACCATTAAAATACATGAAACGTTTCCTTCCATTTCTTGTTGTCAATTTAAAATTATTTCATATGTTGTTCTGGAGCTCAAGCTCTTTTACTTTATATTATTTTATATTTCGGTTCTTTATCCCTCATCTGCGCCGGGTTTACCGTAACGCAGATTTTTTTCTTAAATCAAATCCCTTTGCTCCTAAGTCATGGCCATTCTGTTGATTTCTTTAATGCGGTAGGGTAAAGACATGTTACATTTATCTTGCCGGATAACTTAAAAATGAGACCTTTAATATTCCATTAAATAAAAGTAGACAGAAATTGAAAACACTTTTTTTTGTTCTTCAATAAATATTCTTTTTAAACAGTATTGCAGCCAATCTATAATCCTTGGCTAAGGAAGCATAATTATAGGAAATGTGTGTTTTTTTTTTTTAAAGTAAGCCTCTATTAGAGAGGGCTTTCCAAATTTGTATATTTTGTATAAGTTCTGTTATATATCCATTATTTTTATACAGGACAGATAATTAGAAAAATGGGTCACTCCTCTTCATACCCCCTGGTCAGAAGAGAAGTAGCAATAATGATAATACCTCACTTATCATATCAACACAGTAAAGAAGGAGAGTATATTCAAAAGAAGAAAAACAACCACAACTAGAGGACATAGTCTTAAAGGGACACTACCACTTACATAAAATATAACTAGAGAACCTGGTCATTTAAAACAAACAGATATATAAATAATATGCCACTGTTTTTTTTTTGTTTTTTGTTTTAATATGATTGAATTAATTGCATATAAAAGGAAAAATAAAATTAGGTGTTTATCTTCTGGCTCCATTTTGTGAATATTTCCCATAATACCACATTGTCCAAAATCGTCCAGCCAGTCTCACTTTACAGCTGTGGCCAGAGCTTGATGACGATGTCATAAGACACTCCCCTGTTCTCTTACTGGCTCATAGTGTATCATAGTGGGCAGGACTAGGTGGCTGTGTAAAACACAAAGAGAGGAGATTAACCTGATCAAACATAACTGATCATAACTCTGCCCTTTTGTGATGTAATAGTTACAGAGATAACACCCGCAGATTAATCAATCTGATCTCAGAGATTAACAATTCAAAAACACCGTAGGCATTTTTGGCATTAGATGCCGAAAAGGCCTTCGACTGGGTAAACTGGACCTTCCTAATGGAGACCCTGGAGGTATTTGGCCTGCTGGGATCTTTTAAACACTTGGTTATGTCCCTTTACTGTTCTCCCCAAGCCTATGTCACCGGCCCTTCTTTAAAATCTGTCCCATACGATTAATAATGGCACCAGACAGGGCTGTCCCTTGTCCCCAATGCTCTATGCTTTAACAATTGAATCATTAGCTGTTGCTATAAGGCAGTCGGAGCTGGTGAGGGGTATCAAAGTAAAATCACAGGAACATAAGCTCGCATTATATGCAGATGATATAATATTGACACTCTCTTCTCCACTCTCACCTGTTCCAGCGGTTTTGGACATTGTAAGAGCTTATTGAGAACTTTCAAATTACAAACTTAATTTTGCTAAGACCCAGGTAATCACTACCTTCCTTGGGTCGGAGCAGATTGCTCAATTTGCTGCCCTTCACCAGGTCGACTGCTCAAAATCCAACATGGAATATTTGGGAATTAGGGTTACCTTTGAATTAGAAGGCCTTGTGAATTTAAATTATCAGTACTTAATCGAAAAACTAAAGACTAAATTAGAGAAATGGAAGGGAGCCGAACTCTCCTGGATCGGAAGAATGAATACACTCAAAGCATACTTGGTCCCAAGTGCAGTATTTATTCAGAGCAATTCCATTCAGGACTCCTAGATGGATTTTGGACTCAATTACACGGATGTTTTTAACTTTTGTTAAAATATGCAGGCCTAGGTTTCCCAGACCTCTATAGACTCCACAAAATATCTATGTTAGCCTATGCCTTAGAATGGACTGTGAAGGAGGATATTAATCCCAGATGGCTACAGTTGGAAAAATATCCAAACTTTACATGTAAATCCCTTTTGTCTTTACTGGGTAGCCGCGCCGGAATTAAAAAAAACTAGGTTTAAAATCACCTATAAGAAATTACATATTTAATAATATGGATAAAATTAGATGCAGTATTGGAATATGTACCCCCTTTAAAAAAGAATCCCCAATTGATTTGCTTAAATTTTATATCCCAGATTTAGCTCTCTCGGCATGGAGTGATAGCCCTACAACTTATATATGCCATTTCTGGAAGGGAGATACAATAATCACTTTTGAAGGCGCTCAGGAGAAATTCACTTTCCCTAGCTCAGAGATCTTTACACATTTCTTAGAATCCGGAGCTGTCTTGAGGGGTACCGGCTGGCTCCTCGGGGCACCTGTGATGCTTTTATTGAGGCACAACACAAGTCTAAACTAATCTCAAAATTAACTAAATATATTGACGAGGTGCAAAATTTGTCACTTGTAAGCACAGTATTGGACTGTTCTATTTGACTCTCAGATATGAAGTGCACCGCAAGATGCAAATGTACTATTTACCACCCAAAACTATTAGAATTTTTTAAAGTGCGCTGTAAGCACAGTATTTGACGGTTCTATTTGACTCTCAGATATGAAGTGCACCGCAAGACACAAATGTACTATTTACCACCCAAAACTATTAGAATTTTTTAAAGTGCGCTGTAAGCACAGTATTTGACGGTTCTATTTGAATCTCATATATGAAGTGCACAGCAAGACGCAAATGTTGGTAGATGTTAATACAGTGAAGGAGTTTAAGCATGCATGGGATAGGTATAAGGCTAGAAAGAGAGAAAATGGAGCAATCGGTGCACCTCTCCTGGTGCCCAAAAATGGTAGCGAGATAGGCAGACATGATGTTAAAATTTTCCAAGTTTTATTATCCAATAGTAAAAATACAGTCTATGATTAAGCCCCTAAGCAAGTTGTAGCAGCACTGCTACCAGCATACATGTCAAGTGTCCTTAGGAAGGACCAGTCGTATCGGAAACCCAAATCCCTCGGGTCTAGGACAGTCATTTGTAGCTACTTCACCGACAGTCCAGCGCGGCAGCGTGAACACTGAAATGTCAGCAGTAAAGATCATCGTGGCAATGTAAGCGCGGACAGTTCAGCGCTTATAAACATACACCGCCCCTAATAAATCAACACCCCCTAAAAGTGACCCCGAACACCCATACTAACCCCCAACCCAAACACTAATTCTAACACTACCCCCGAACCCCTGTACTAACATTAACCCCCCAAACCCTAATACTAACATTAACCCCCCGAACCCTAATACTAACATTAACCCCCTGAACCCTAATACTAACATTAACCCCCCCGAACCCTAATACTAACATTAACCCCCCGAACCCTAATACTAACATTAACCCCCAGAACCCTAATACTAACATTAACCCACTGAACACTAATACTAACATTAACCCCCCAGAACCCTAATACTAACATTAACCCCCGAACCCTAATATTAACATTAACCCCTTGAACCCTAATACTAACATCAACCCCCCAAACCCTAATACTAACATTAACCCACCGAACCCTAATACTAACATTAACCCCCCAAACCCTAATACTAACATTAACCCACCGAACCCTAATACTAACATTAACCCCAGAACCCTAATACTAACATTAACCCCCAGAACCTTAATACTAACATTAACCCACCGAACCCTAATACTAACATTAACCCACCAAACCCTAATACTAACATTAACCCCCCGAACCCTAATACTAACATTAACCCACCGAACCCTAATACTAACATTAACCCCCCAGAACCCTAATACTAACATCAACCCCCCAAACCCTAATACTAACATTAACCCCCCAAACCCTAATACTAACATGAACCCACCGAACCCTAATACTAACATTAACCCCCCAGAACCCTAATACTAACATTAACCCCCCAAACCCTAATACTAACATGAACCCACCGAACCCTAATACTAACATTAACCCCCCAGAACCCTAATACTAACATTAACCCCCAGAACCCTAATACTAACATTGACCCCCAGAACCCTAATACTAACATTAACCCCCAGAACCCTGATACTAACATTAACCCCCAGAACCCTGATACTAACATTAACCCCCCAGAACCCTAATACTAACATTAAACCACTGAACCCTAAAACTAACATTAACCCACCGAACCCTAATACTGACATTAACCCACCGAACCCTAAAACTAACATTAACCCACCGAACCCTAATACTAACATTAAACCACCGAACCTTAATACTATCATTAACCCACCGAACCCTAATACTAACATTAACCCCCCAGAACCCTAATACTAACATCAACCCACCAAACCCTAATACTAACATTAACCCCCCGAACCCTAATACTAACATTAACCCCCCAGAACCCTAATACTAACATCAACCCCCCAAACCCTAATACTAACATTAACCCCCCAAACCCTAATACTAACATGAACCCACCGAACCCTAATACTAACATTAACCCCCCAGAACCCTAATACTAACATTAACCCCCCAAACCCTAATACTAACATGAACCCACCGAACCCTAATACTAACATTAACCCCCCAGAACCCTAATACTAACATTAACCCCCCAGAACCCTAATACTAACATTAACCCCCAGAACCCTAATACTAACATTGACCCCCAGAACCCTAATACTAACATTAACCCCCAGAACCCTGATACTAACATTAACCCCCAGAACCCTGATACTAACATTAACTCCCCAGAACCCTAATACTAACATTAAACCACTGAACCCTAAAACTAACATTAACCCACCGAACCCTAATACTGACATTAACCCACCGAACCCTAAAACTAACATTAACCCACCGAACCCTAATACTAACATTAAACCACCGAACCTTAATACTATCATTAACCCACCGAACCCTAATACTAACATTAACCCCCCAGAACCCTAATACTAACATTAACCCACCGAACCCTAAAACTAACATTAACCCACGAACCCTAATACTGACATTAACCCACCGAACCCTAATACTAACATTAACCCCCCAGACCCCTTATACTAATGTCAACCCCCCGAACCCTAATATTAACATTAACCCCTTGAACCCTAATATTAACATTAACCCCCCAAACCCTAATACTAACATTAACCCCCCGAACCCTAATACTAAGATTAACCCTAATATTAATGCTACCCTGCCCAAACCCTAATACTAATACCTAACCCCCCGAACCCTAATACTAACATTAACCCCTATTAAACATGAAGAATACTTGCCTTCAGCGATCCTGCGATGAACTGTCCCATCCCCACTCCCTCTGTCCCTCTTCTGTTGTCCCTCTTTTCTAGGAGCTCAGAATGTTTGGTGTGTGTGTAACAGAGCTCCAGAGCAGTAAAACTATGTGTGCTTATATACTATATTTTGTAAGTTATTATTTTATTCTAAGTTACTTACCAAGTAATATTATAACTAGGTATCAATTGGAGCATTACATATCCTGATTATGCCTTGCCCACAGACCTATCTTCACATGGTAATTACAGCTACATGGCCGGCTAGACAGAAATAATATTAATATATTGGGGAAAATAGGCGTAAATTATTGATATTATGTAGACATTTTTAGCTGACACAGTAACTTAAAATTACTGGATTGATGACTACCAAATCTGCTGGGTGGCTTTGCCATATATCCACCAACTAATCTCTGCAGCAAACATCTTTGAAGTTAGATCAGTAAATTTTGTCGAAGCTGTCCAACCCCCCATCCCCCCCTTAACTGAAATATAATGTGTGATATATTTTTGTCAGTTTAATGAAAATCATATTAGATATAATCATCTTTCTAATGAGAAAATGCTGCAGGGTTTTAATTAATTCCCTGTTCATTTAAATGCAGGAAATACAAAGCCATAAAATTAGAGAGACATTTAAACCTTCCAAAATATCTACCCACATTTCACAGCTTGCAGGAAAATGTACAGAATGGAAAAATGGATAGATCCAGTGGCCCCAGGCAGGTCAAAATGTCAGAGAGGCCCTGGAAGAAAAAAACCGAAAAACATAGATTGTACCGTCACATCTAAAAGACTATCCGATCTTCTAGATCCGAAAGATATACACTTTATTTAAAGGGACTCAAACACCTGTATGCTCTTTTACTGTGAATGTAGAGGATAACAATTGTGTTAGAATTGGAAGTAAATGTATTGCTAAAGAGTACACAGGGTTTTAAATCTCTTTTCTCTAATAAAGGGCAGTTCCGCCTTTTATTTTAGATAATTATTGTATCATATAAGATTCATGTCCAATTTTTTTTTCTCAAAACTTCATGTCTCTGAAAAAACTTCCCGTAGAGGGCAATCTGGCCAAGGCGAAACAAAGCGCTATTTCATAACAAGTGCTATATTTGGAGCAAACTACCATGATTTCCATGGTTACTACCATTATTTTAGCACTTTTTCCTGAAAAAGCACCAATTTTGTCTTGATACATACAGCCCAAAATGTAAGAGTTTTTGCTGCTGCTAGAGAAATAGCCCTGTCTATATTACCAAGCCCATCCTTCTTGTGTTACATCACAGGACGAAAAGAGAGCTGTAATCAAGCTCAACAGAGAGAGGCTGATTCCACGTTAATGGCTAGTGACAGGAATTTCTTTGGAAAACTGCTGCAGAGGAAGTAAGCCTGCCATTTACTGTAATCCCTCTGACCTCTTCAATCCCTTAATTGTGTCATGGACCCCATTCCCTCTAGATTGTAAACTTACGAGCAGGGCTCTCTACCTCATGTACCAGTCTGTACTAGTTTGTCTAAATTAGTATGTAGTTCCTTTCTTTGCTCTGTACCAAGCGCTTCGAGAATTGGTGGCGCTGTACAAATAAATGTTAATGTAATGTAATGTAATGTAATATATTAAACAGAAAATAAACTGAGTGTAATTAACCCATTTAAGGAGAAAAACGTTTTTTAAGAGACCGGTGAAAAAAGTAAGTAACCATCTAAGCAACTATAAAACATAAGCAATCTTATCATCGAGAACATCTCTAAAAATCGTTCCTATCCCAAATGACATCTGGGAATCATTTTAATTTGCCCTGACAGTAGTGTAGTTTAATGCACTGCTAGCATCTTTTGACATAAAGTGCTGACAAAATAACAAGAGTAAAAAAACAAATCATCAAAATTATAATGTAAAAAAAAAAAAAAAAAAAGACAATTATATTGAAACTACAAAAGATCCTAATGATATGGGACAAATATAATCTCCGTAGATTTTGGTTTAGACTCTGGAAGGATGGAGAATTCGAATGAGATGACACTTACACAGATACAAGTAATATATTTTACTATACTATATAAATACGGTAACATATATTTCTACAGCTATCCTGTTTTCCATTTTTATAAAGAAATGTATTCTACCTAATCTTATCCTAATATAAAAGCAGTTCCATGAAATATGTCATTTTTTCCTCTAATCCCAGTTTTCCCGATTTTTTTTAATTCATCAAATCAACTTGTATATCTCGGGAAAAGAGATCTTACCTTTAAGCGAAGATATTTATCAAAAATATATACCTCGGGGGCTGCTTTAAAATTGTTGCTGGCTTGCATGGTGAATCTTTTAGAAGTGCTGCTTTTCAAGCTCACGGTGGGGAATTTACAGTCGATTTGCCAAAATCAGGCATTAAAGAGACAATTCCACCAAGACGGTCTGAAAAAAATGTTTTTAGAAAGCGTCGTATAGTTGTAAAGAATGAGAAAGGGATATGTTCGTGTTCTGTCCCCCAATCTCCTAAATTTTTTTTTTTTAAAAAACTGCAAATCAAGTCGAAAGCTTTAATTTATGAAAGGAAGGGGAATTGACAAGGGAAGCCAAAGTTGGAAAAATTCTAGAATTCAGTATAATTGGAGATTTTCTTTTTCAAATCATCTACTTTAGAGTCTACTGTTTCACCTAAATATGTTTTTTTTTGTTTTTTTTTTAAATGTTGAGCATAAAAAATGATTGAAAATGATCTATACATTGCGTCAGCAAACTTGCCAGCAAATGCCTAAATTGGGAGAACAATGTGTTTTTAAATGTGTCTGTGGCAGTCTCCTGCTTATGACATCACCTGTGGCACGGTATGCAAATGAACTGCTGTGCAAAGGGAAATGTGTCATTTGCATACCGTGCCACAGGTGATGTCATAGACAGGAGAATCCACAGACACAATTAAAACACATTTTTATTCTCATTCATGTATGTGCTTGCAATTTTCGATAATTTTTTTATGCTCTACATGCACAGTAAAAACAATGCTCCGGTGATACAGTCTCTTTAATAAAGATTTGCAGGGAATATATATTGCTTTAACCCCCGTCATGACTGCAAAACGTTCTATGCCATCCTAACTTACACCCCCCCCCCCCCCCCCGCCAAGTCTGAAAAGGGAAATGCTCAAATGCGGTGTGGGCGAACTACAGGCCCCTCCTCCGCGACCTCATGAGCTTCTTGCGAGTTTTCAGCGGGGACTCCTAGGGTCTATTAAAGACCTTCATCAGGTCCCTGCCACTGTGTTCCTGGCCACCGGTCACTTTGTGATTGGGGCCAGGAACACAAAAAAAGTTTGGAGCTTGCGTTTTTTTTTTTTTTAACGACGAATAAAAGTACCACACGCCACAAAGGGGTTAATTTCATCTCCTTGCATCAAAAATTGAAAAGATTTTTTTGAACTGCAAAAATCAGGCCTCAGTAGCCAAGTTAGAAAGACAGAAAAGTGGGATGATTTTTCCAACTCCCCTACTATTATTAGGGGATTTCCAAACGTTTTTGCAGTTCACTTGTCAACTCCCCATAGTTCACGTTTTAGTGAATACACCTCGTTTTCTTTTCTTCTTTGCCTTTCTGCAGCACTCTTGTCAGTCTTTCAGTAAAGTGCAGCCCACCTATTGTGTAAAAGCTAAATCCATTGATACCCAGGCCTCCAGCAACCAATCATTTAAAGGACAAATGTAGCAACAAATTAACTTGTGTTTAATTGAAAGATCTCATCAACTGTAGGCGTTTTACATAGAAATGCTTTAATGAAATAATACCAATAAAGCCCTCTTTGCTTCATACAGCTCTACTAGGGGGCAGACATATTGTGTAGAACCTTGAGAAAGATTCATCTGCATGAAGGTTAATACAGATCTGACCCAAGATTCTACACAACATGTCTGCCCCCTGTTAGAGCTATATGAAGCAAAGAGGGCTCAATAAGGCGCTTTATTTGTATTCTTTCATTAAAGCATTTCTATACACACCATCTACAGTTGATGTAATCTTTCAATTAAACATGAGTTATTTTTTGACTACAGTCGTCCTTTAACACAATACTTTGGAAGGAACTAAAGGACAACTGTAGCAAAAGATTAACTAATGTTTATTTGAAAGATCGCATCAAGTGTAGATAGTTTGCATAGAAATGCTTTAACCCCATCGTGACGCATGGTACTTGCGTCCCAAACGATGCAAGCACCAAAACGTCACGATTGGTTCCTGGCCACCGATCACAAGGTGATCGGTAGCCAGGAACCTCTCTGGCAGAGACCCGATTAGGGTCTTAATAGACCCTGTGGGTCCCTGCAAAAAAATTGCGAGACCTCCGGACGTCACGTGTGACGTCACGTGTGACGTCACGGAGGCGTGCCCGAACCCGGAAGTTCGGGCACGGCGGGATTTGGAGAAATGTAGCAGGTGCTCGCTTTGAGCACCGGCTACATTTCCCCTGTCAGACTGAGGCCACTCAAAGTAGCCTCATCTGACAGGTGGGATCCAGTTGCAAGTGCCTGCAGCGGGATCCGAGAACAGCTCTTCGCGGAGCGCCGCGATGAGCTGTTTAATACAGGACGTACTATGCCGTCCTAACGACTTTAAGGCACTTAAAGTCAGGACGGCATAGTACGTCCTAACGTCGGGAAGGGGTTAATGAAAGAATAAATAATGTATCTTATTGAGCCCTCTTTGCTCTGTTTAGCTCTAACAGGAAGCGGACATGTTGTCTAGAATTTTGGGTCAGATCTTCCTTCATCTGAACCAAGGTTAATGAAGAACTATCCTAAGATTCTAAACAACTGCCTATTAAAGCTACACAGAGCAAAGACGGCTCAATAAGATACTTTGTTTGTATTCTTTCATTAAAACATTTCTATTAAGCATCTCTACACTTGATGCTATATTTCAATTAAACAGTGCTTATATTCTTGCTACAGTTGTCCTTTAAATACAGTAATGGCAAAAAAAACCCACAGACTTTATGAATCGACCTGCTCCCGTTGTCGATTTTAGTCGTGTCGTAAAGTGTTTTCTGTTTTGTGCACCGTAATTATTTTTCAGATGCTGAAATGTAATGTGAAGTCGAGGAAATTGGGCTTGCAAAATGCAAAATAATGATTTTCGTGAAAAATGCTCCAACCTTCGACTAGCACTAGGATGAACTCAATCACTGCGGGTTACTAAGTCTCTGATTCACCTAGGGTTGCCATAGTAATGAAACATGTAACGCTGAGTTGTAAACAGGAAAAGAAAATGTAGATTTACACATAGGCCATAGTTGCCAACAATCCTGGGTTTGTCAGGAAAGTCACCTTTTTTGTGGGCTGTCCCGACATGATTGCAAAAACAGATTTAGAGTTTGTTGATCCAAGGAGAAATCAATTTGCTATTTGGAGTCAAGAAGGATTTTTTTAGCCCTCCATTTGGAAATCGCTTAATCAGGGATCATGGGGGCCTTAAAGGGACTGTCTGGTGCCCAAAAAGGCATATTCCAAATATTAATGCATATTAATGGGCTTTCAAAGTACTTTAAAATGCATGTCTTAGATTTTGCATTGCTTAGAATATAAAATTCTTACAGCTAGATGAAATTGTGAAATTACAGCAGTTCGTAATTATAACATGGCATATTGGGGGCAATATCCTGGCATATAACATGGCATATTGGGGGCAATATCCTGGCATATTGGGGGCAATATCCTGGCATATAACATGGTTTATTGGGGCAATATCCTGGCATTTAACATGGCATATTGGGGGCAATATCCTGGCATATTGGGGGCAATATCCTGGCATATAACATGGTTTATTGGGGGCAATATCCTGGCATATAACATGGCATATTGGGGGCAATATCCTGGCATATTGGGGGCAATATCCTGGCATATAACATGGTTTATTGGGGGCAATATCCTGGCATATAACATGGCATATTGGGGGCAATATCCTGGCATATTGGGGGCAATATCCTGGCATATTACATGGCATATTGGGGGCAATATCCTGGCATATTGGGGGCAATATCCTGGCATATTAAAATAAAAATGGGCTGCTCAGTCTTAAATGCCCGGGCCTATTTTTTGTCCCAGTCCGGGCCTGTCCCCAACAGACCCTTTCTCTGCGTCTATTGGGAAGGTGAGGTTTCACAGGTGTTGTTGTCACCAAGGGTGGTCCACCCCACTCACCTCCCCCTTAATACACGTTTGCTTCTGGGTAAGCTCTGCCCTTCATCCGTCTAAACTTGATTAAGACCCATTAAGTTGGGAAAAAAAAAACATCCATTATGAGCTTGGGTAAGTCAGAGAGCATGAACAAAACTGTCATCGGACCCCTTGGGGAGAAAAATGAGATCATTATATGTTGTTGTCATTACTGTTATTAAGTTCTTTACGGAGAGACTGAGAGATAGAAGTGAGAGCCGATATAGATATTATGTGATCTCCTCATGCTCCAAGAAATACTTCAAATTAACATAATGCACCAATTACGAATTAATGTGGGTTTATCCTGGGAAACACATTCTATTTTTAATGCATATTTTGCTCGTTTTTTATTTCCTACTGATTGTGTTAATTTAATTTGATGTAAATTTAGGCAGAATGCTCTCTTATACTAATGATTTGTTCGGAGTCTAATGACTTCTACCTAGCGGGATGGGGCTGGATCTGTTGGTATGCATCTCTGCCTGCCCTGTCTCGATGCCCATGGGTTACCCCCAATGTTTTAGCTATTAGATTTACCCTTTGTGCGCAAAGGGATGTACTGGGCAAATAATGCATGCTAGGTGCTGGGGTGACCTGTGACATAACAGAAAGCAGTTAATGATATAAATATATAGGAATCCAAAGGTCGTGCACTGAGCCAATACTTAAGTGTGAATGGTTAAGTACTCAGGTGCAGTGCTGTCTGCAACATACAAAAAAAAAAAAAATTACACGTACTCACAGGGTTTCAAGTTATGCAAATCTCATCATATCGACGTCAAGATGAAAAAAACGGCTTGATGGGTGGAGCCCAAATGTCGATATGATGATGTAACGGGTCGGCTACCCAAGCTTGGTAGCACATCTGCCCATTGTGGAATATCCCCTCCTCAGCCCCCTATTCAAGCTCAGCCTCTGCCCAGCAAGTCTTTCTGGAACCAAATAGCAGACAGGACCACTAGCAGTTAGGTACAGCATGGATGAACAACCTTTATTTGTCAAGCAGCACATGTGGACTTATATACTTAAAAACATAACATCACAGATATCATACATACAGTGTACACTAAATTAAAGTGACTTGTTAATTAAAGGACATCACTGCACAACAGGACACTGAATGACTTACATACAGACAATGGGTAAGGTGACATAATGACAGGAGTCTGCAGGATAGGATACAATCTTAACCTGGGGGAAACACAATGAATGGGACAAAGATTTGGTCCTTCCAGGGTACACATCTTGGCTGACATCCTAAGTGAGCCTGTGTTTGAAGTCCAGCTGAAAACAGGGTTCTGCTGGGGTATGCTAGTATATCCACAGACAGGGTCCATAGTCCACAGGGAGTCTTCTGGCTCCCAGGACCCTCCAAGGGCATCAGTCGCGCATTCTACATTCTGTAGGTAAAAGGTTTATGTGTAAAACACTGACTGACTTGGCAACACTAGCAGTACAACTAGTGGGGATCACCCATTGCAAGTATAGTTCTCATTTGGAAGACTTAGATTGTTGCATTTTTGAAACACTTTAAAATGGTTTTTTTTTTTTATGAAACAGTTTAAACTAGGGTTACCGGAACATGTCCTCTTTTTGAGGACTTAAAGGCACAGTCTAGTCCCCAAACTCACTTTGGTGCAAGATGAAGATCACTGCTTGTATAATGCACAGGCTTTTACCCCTGTGTGATTTGATGCAGGCATTCTGTATAAATCACATTTTTAATATTTGACTCAAGCCCTCCCACAGTGATTACTCTGTATGTTTACTGCAGGTGTGGCAACACTGATTATATAGACACTGAGTATGTAAAAGTGTGTTTAAGTTAGTCACTCCCTCGAATTGAATACATTGTGTGGACTCTAAGTGATCTTGCTTTTGTACACAGTAGGATCTCTTAAATGAGCAACACATAGTCTGATGACATCACTAGAGAGACATGTGAATGAAATTATTCTCATTGGTTCCTGTAGGGAAAAAAAGAAAATGACTGTTACTCAACTAGTGTGGGCAGTCCTGGCTTCATGCAAACTGCTGTAATTTCACAGTTTCATCTAGCTGTAAGTATTTTATATTTTAAGTAAAGCAAACTGTAAAACATACATTTTAAAGTACTCTGAAAGCACATTAATATTTGAAAGATGCATGGTGACCAGAAAATTGGAACTGGCGCATGGGTATTGTTGTCCTCTCTCATTTTTTATTTTTTTATCCAGCTCCAGAGGGAGCACCACACTATAGTGTCCGAATGCGGGGTGTGCTCAGCAGGGCTAGAAACACATTACAAGCACGCTGTCTCACACAGACACACATAACAAGCACGCTGCCTCACACAGACACAAATAACAAGCACGCTGTCTCACACAGACACACATAACAAGCACGCTGTCTCACACAGACACCCATAACAAGCACGCTGTCTCACACAGACACAAATAACAAGCACGCTGCCTCACACAGACACACATAACAAGCATGCTGTCTCACACAGACACAAATAACAAGCACGCTGTCTCACACAGAAACACATAACAAGCACGCTGCCTCACACAGACACACATAACAAGCATGCTGTCTCACACAGACACAAATAACAAGCACGCTGTCTCACACAGACACACATAACAAGCACGCTGTCACACACAGACACACATAACAAGCACACTGTCTCACACAGACACACATAACAAGCACACTGTCTCACACAGACACACATAACAAGCACACTGTCTCACACAGACACACATAACAAGCACGCTGTCTCACACAGACACACATTACAAGCACTTCCTCACACAGACACACATAACAACCACGCTGTCTGACACAGACACACATAACAAGCACGCTGTCTCACACAGACACACATAACAACCACCCTGTCTCACACAGACACACATAACAACCACGCTGTCTGACACAGACACACATAACAACCACGCTGTCTGACACAGACACACATAACAACCACGCTGTCTGACACAGACACACATAACAAGCACGCTGTCTCACACAGACACACATAACAACCACGCTGTCTGACACAGACACACATAACAAACACGCTGTCTGACACAGACACACATAACAACCACGCTGTCTGACACAGACACACATAACAAACACGCTGTCTGACACAGACACACATAACAACCACGCTGTCTGACACAGACACAAATAACAAGCATGCTGTCTCACACAGACACACATAACAAGCACGCTGTCTGACACAGACACACATAACAAGCACGCTGTCTCACACAGACACAAATAACAAGCACGCTGTCTCACACAGACACACATAACAAGCACGCTGTCTGACACAGACACACATAACAAGCACGCTGTCTGACACAGACACACATAACAAGCACGCTGTCTCACACAGACACAAATAACAAGCACGCTGTCTCACACAGACACACATAACAAGCACGCTGCCTCACACAGACACACATAACAAGCACGCTGCCTCACACAGACACACATAACAAGCACGCTGTCTCACACAGACAAACACACAACAAGCACGCTGTCTCACACAGACACACATAACAAGCACGCTGTCTCACACAGACACACATAACAAGCAGGCTGTCTCACACAGACACACATAACAAGCACGCTGTCTCACACAGACACACATAACAAGCAGGCTGTCTCACACAGACACACATAACAAGCAGGCTGTCTCACAGAGACACACATAACAAGCACGCTGCCTCACACAGACACACATAACAAGCAGGTTGTCTCACACAGACACACATAACAAGCAGGCTGTCTCACACAGACACACATAACAACCACGCTGTCTCACACAGACACACATAACAAGCAGGCTGTCTCACACAGACACACATAACAACCACGCTGTCTCACACAGACACACATAACAAGCACGCTGTCTGACACAGACACACATAACAAGCACGCTGTCTCACACAGACACAAATAACAAGCACGCTGTCTCACACAGACACACATAACAAGCACGCTGTCTCACACAGACACACATAACAAGCAGGCTGTCTCACACAGACACACATAACAAGCACGCTGTCTCACACAGACACACATAACAAGCAGGCTGTCTCACACAGACACACATAACAAGCACGCTGCCTCCCACAGACACACATAACAAGCACGCTGCCTCACACAGACACACATAACAAGCACGCTGCCTCACACAGACACACATAACAAGCACGCTGTCTCACACAGACACACATAACAAGCAGGCTGTCTCACACAGACACACATAACAAGCAGGCTGTCTCACAGAGACACACATAACAAGCACGCTGTCTCACACAGACACACATAACAAGCAGGTTGTCTCACACAGACACACATAACAAGCAGGCTGTCTCACACAGACACACATAACAACCACGCTGTCTCACACAGACACACATAACAAGCATGCTACCTCACACAGACACACATAACAAGCACGCTGTCTCACACAGACACACATAACAAGCACGCTGTCTCACACAGACACACATAACAAGCACGCTGTCTCACACAGACACACATAACAAGCAGGCTGTCTCACACAGACACACATAACAAGCAGGCTGTCTCACACAGACACACATAACAAGCACGCTGTCTCACACAGACACACATAACAAGCACGCTGTCTCACACAGACACACATAACAAGCACGCTGTCTCACACAGACACACATAACAAGCACGCTGCCTCACACAGACACACATAACAAGCACGCTGTCTCACACAGACACACATAACAAGCACGCTGTCTCACACAGACACACATAACAAGCACGCTGTCTCACACAGACACACATAACAAGCAGGCTGTCTCACACAGACACACATAACAAGCACGCTGTCTCACACAGACACACATAACAAGCAGGCTGTCTCACACAGACACACATAACAAGCATGCTGTCTCACACAGACACACATAACAAGCACGCTGTCTCACACAGACACACATAACAAGCACGCAGTCTCACACAGACACACATAACAAGCACGCTGTCTCACACAGACACACATAACAAGCATGCTGTCTCACAGAGACACACATAACAAGCACGCTGTCTCACACAGACACACATAACAAGCAGGCTGTCTCACACAGACACACATAACAAGCACGCTGCCTCACACAGACACACATAACAAGCATGCTGCCTCACACAGACACACATAACAAGCATGCTACCTCACACAGACACACATAACAAGCATGCTACCTCACACAGACACACATAACAAGCATGCTACCTCACACAGACACACATAACAAGCACGCTGTCTCACACAGACACACATAACAAGCAGGCTGTCTCACACAGACAAACATAACAAGCACGCTGCCTCACACAGACACACATAACAAGCACGCTGCCTCACACAGACACACATAACAAGCACGCTGTCTCACACAGACACACATAACAAGCACGCTGTCTCACACAGACACACATAACAAGCAGGCTGTCTCACACAGACACACATAACAAGCAGGCTGTCTCACACAGACACACATAACAAGCAGGCTGTCTCACACAGACACACATAACAAGCACGCTGTCTCACACAGACACACATAACAAGCAGGCTGTCTCACACAGACACACATAACAAGCACGCTGTCTGACACAGACACACATAACAAGCACGCTGTCTCACACAGACACAAATAACAAGCACGCTGTCTCACACAGACACAAATAACAAGCACGCTGTCTCACACAGACACACATAACAAGCAGGCTGTCTCACACAGACACACATAACAAGCAGGCTGTCTCACACAGACACACATAACAAGCACGCTGTCTCACACAGACACACATAACAAGCAGGCTGTCTCACACAGACACACATAACAAGCAGGCTGTCTCACACAG
Organism: Pelodytes ibericus; assembly: GCA_036172795.1. NCBI lineage: Eukaryota > Metazoa > Chordata > Amphibia > Anura > Pelodytidae > Pelodytes > Pelodytes ibericus. The sequence continues at coordinate 15,857,121 of CM069862.1, forward strand.
ACACACATAACAAGCACGCTGTCTGACACAGACACACATAACAAGCACGCTGTCTGACACAGACACAAATAACAAGCACGCTGTCTCACACAGACACACATAACAAGCAGGCTGTCTCACACAGACACACATAACAAGCATGCTGTCTGACACAGACACACATAACAAGCACGCTGTCTCACACAGACACAAATAACAAGCACGCTGTCTCACACAGACACACATAACAAGCACGCTGTCTCACACAGACACAAATAACAAGCAGGCTGTCTCACACAGACACACATAACAAGCACGCTGTCTCACACAGACACACATAACAAGCAGGCTGTCTCACACAGACACACATAACAAGCACGCTGTCTGACACAGACACACATAACAAGCACGCTGTCTCACACAGACACAAATAACAAGCACGCTGTCTCACACAGACACAAATAACAAGCACGCTGTCTCACACAGACACAAATAACAAGCACGCTGTCTCACACAGACACACATAACAAGCACGCTGTCTCACACAGACACAAATAACAAGCACGCTGTCTCACACAGACACAAATAACAAGCACGCTGTCTCACACAGACACACATAACAAGCACGCTGTCTCACACAGACACACATAACAAGCAGGCTGTCTCACACAGACACACATAACAAGCACGCTGTCTGACACAGACACACATAACAAGCACGCTGCCTCACACAGACACAAATAACAAGCACGCTGTCTCACACAGACACAAATAACAAGCACGCTGCCTCACACAGACACACATAACAAGCACGCTGTCTCACACAGACACAAATAACAAGCACGCTGTCTCACACAGACACACATAACAAGCACGCTGTCTCACACAGACACACATAACAAGCAGGCTGTCTCACACAGACACACATAACAAGCAGGCTGCCTCACACAGACACAAATAACAAGCACGCTGCCTCACACAGACACACATAACAAGTACGCTGTCTCACACAGACACACATAACAAGCAGGCTGTCTCACACAGACACACATAACAAGCAGGCTGCCTCACACAGACACACATAACAAGCACGCTGTCTCACACAGACACACATAACAAGCAGGCTGTCTCACACAGACACACATAACAAGCAGGCTGTCTCACACAGACACACATAACAAGCACGCTGTCTCACACAGACACACATAACAAGCACGCTGTCTCACACAGACACACATAACAAGCACGCTGTCTCACACAGACACACATAACAAGCAGGCTGCCTCACACAGACACAAATAACAAGCACGCTGCCTCACACAGACACACATAACAAGCACGCTGTCTCACACAGACACACATAACAAGCATGCTGTCTGACACAGACACACATAACAAGCACGCTGTCTCACACAGACACACATAACAAGCACGCTGTCTGACACAGACACACATAACAAGCACGCTGTCTCACACAGACACACATAACAAGCACGCTGTCTCACACAGACACACATAAAAAAGCACGCTGTCTCACACAGACACACATAACAAGCACGCTGTCTCACACAGACACACATAAAAAAGCACGCTGTCTGACACAGACACACATAACAAGCACGCTGCCTCACACAGACACACATAACAAGCACGCTGTCTCACACAGACACACATAACAAGCACGCTGTCTGACATAGACACACATAACAAGCAGGCTGTCTCACACAGACACACATAACAAGCAGGCTGTCTCACACAGACACACATAACAAGCACACTGTCTCACACAGACACACATAACAAGCAGGCTGTCTCACACAGACACACATAACAAGCAGGCTGTCTCACACAGACACACATAACAAGCAGGCTGTCTCACACAGACACACATAACAAGCACGCTGTCTCACACAGACAAACATAACAAGCACGCTGTCTCACACAGACACACATAACAAGCACGCTGTCTCACACAGACACACATAACAAGCACGCTGTCTGACACAGACACACATAACAAGCATGCTGTCTCACACAGACACACATAACAAGCACACTGTCTCACACAGACACACATAACAAGCAGGCTGTCTCACACAGACACACATAACAAGCACGCTGTCTCACACAGACACACATAACAAGCATGCTGTCTCACACAGACACACATAACAAGCACGCTGTCTCACACAGACACACATAACAAGCACGCTGCCTCACACAGACACACATAACAAGCAGGCTGTCTCACACAGACACACATAACAAGCACGCTGTCTCACACAGACACACATAACAAGCAGGCTGTCTCACACAGACACACATAACAAGCAGGCTGTCTCACACAGACACACATAACAAGCACGCTGCCTCACACAGACACACATAACAAGCAGGCTGTCTCACACAGACACACATAACAAGCACGCTGTCTCACACAGACACACATAACAAGCACGCTGTCTCACACAGACACACATAACAAGCACGCTGTCTGACACAGACACACATAACAAGCACGCTGTCTCACACAGACACACATAACAAGCAGGCTGTCTCACACAGACACACATAACAAGCACGCTGTCTCACACAGACACACATAACAAGCAGGCTGTCTCACACAGACACACATAACAAGCAGGCTGTCTCACACAGACACACATAACAAGCACGCTGCCTCACACAGACACACATAACAAGCAGGCTATCTCACACAGACACACATAACAAGCACGCTGTCTCACACAGACACACATAACAAGCACGCTGTCTCACACAGACACACATAACAAGCACGCTGTCTCACACAGACACACATAACAAGCACGCTGTCTCACACAGACACACATAACAAGCACGCTGTCTCACACAGACACACATAACAAGCAGGCTGTCTCACACAGACACACATAACAAGCACGCTGTCTCACACAGACACACATAACAAGCAGGCTGTCTCACACAGACACACATAACAAGCACGCTGTCTCACACAGACACACATAACAAGCACGCTGTCTCACACAGACACACATAACAAGCAGGCTGTCTCACACAGACACACATAACAAGCAGGCTGTCTCACACAGACACACATAACAAGCACGCTGCCTCACACAGACACACATAACAAGCATGCTACCTCACACAGACACACATAACAAGCACGCTGTCTCACACAGACACACATAACAAGCACGCTGTCTCACACAGACACACATAACAAGCACGCTGTCTCACACAGACACACATAACAAGCATGCTGTCTCACACAGACACACATAACAAGCACGCTGTCTCACACAGACACACATAACAAGCACGCTGTCTCACACAGACACACATAACAAGCAGGCTGTCTCACACAGACACACATAACAAGCAGGCTGTCTCACACAGACACACATAACAAGCAGGCTGTCTCACACAGACACACATAACAAGCAGGCTGTCTCACACAGACACACATAACAAGCACGCTGTCTCACACAGACACACATAACAAGCACGCTGTCTCACACAGACACACATAACAAGCACGCTGTCTCACACAGACACACATTACAAGCAGGCTGCCTCACACAGACACACATAACAAGCAGGCTGTCTCACACAGACACACATAACAAGCACGCTGTCTCACACAGACACACATAACAAGCACGCTGCCTCTCTCTTCTTCCCCATTTATGTTTCTCTTCCTCGTCTCTCACACTGTGTCAACCTGTTGTCTTTTCTCCCCCGACCGTTGTATCATCTCTCTCCCCCCAACTTGTTATCTCTTTTCCCCACAAACTCTTCACTTCTATCCCCCAAGCCTGTTGTCTTCTCCTCTCCCCCGTTGTCTACTAGCCACTCCCGCGTTGTCCCCTGGCCCCTCCTCCATTGTCTCCTTGCCCCTCCCCTGTGATGATGCAGGACATCGGATTTCTGATACAAGGGGAGGGGCTAGATCTGGCACCAGGTGTTATCCGCCCCCGTCAGGGTGCTCTACTCCAGCCATGTAGAGGGATGGTGAGGTGATATCATCTCCCCAGCCAGTGCCTCTACTGGCATTTCGCCCCCTGCCCCCTTAGCGCTCTCCCCGCTGGTGCCCTCCCAACTGCAGCGCCCTAAGACGACTGCCCAAGCAGCCTTATGATGGCGCCGTTGTTGTGTGTGTGTTAAACACACTCAGAGCTCAATCAATGCTGCACGTAGTGCTGACACAGAGCACGGTGCTCTGAACCATCACCAGCATTGATTGAGCTCTGAGTGTGTTTAACACACACAGAGCCAATGCTGCCTGCGTCTCCCAGCCGAGTAACTCGCACTGCTCTGCAGGGTGGGGGCAGATCTTCATCTCCCCACCTGGTGTAGCCAGTCCCCCCCCCTTCCACCAATGGAGGAGCCCCCCCTAGCTACGCCACTGATAGTTCTGATCCTTGTATCAAAAAGTTCCATCTGTATGTTCCTCGCCAATCACTCTGCACCTCTAATTAATTTCAGACAGCAGACAATTGTGTTCTGTTTTTAAAATCCAATACCGTCCTGTTTTAGATGTAGTCACGATCAGATGCATTACTTCGAAAGCTGCCAAGCAAGATATTGTAACAATACAGCAGTCTAAAAACCAGGACAGCTGTATCAATCCTACTCCCCCTTTTTAAAAATCCTACATTATTTAAAGCAAGGGTCTCCAAACTAAGGCAGTTTATATCCAGCCCCAGCTACTAGGGCCGCTGTGGGATGCGCCGTTTTAAGGATTGGGGCATCAGAGTTTTGGCAGTCGCTGCTGCTTTAAGAATTCAGCAATGGCTTTGGGATCACCGGCAAAAGATCATGGCATGGTAACTTGGCATAGCCAGGATGCCTGGGAAGCTATTGCCAGTGGTTTCCTTCTCCTCTTCTCTGACTTCCTTTGGTCCAGTGAGTCCTCTGGAAGATAGAGCATCTCATGCTCAGTCTTTGTTCCTTTGGATGCTGCTCTCCTCAATACATAGACTCTTTCAGCTGCTCCTGTACCTGTTATAACACTGCAGGGGGGACTGAACCCATCATTGGTATATGTCTTCTGCTTTTCTCCCCATTCTTCCCTTATTAATAAATATTAGTATTTTCCATTGTATTATTGTTATTATAATATTTATCTCATGTTCCTGTCATCCAGTTTACCTCTTCCACACCACATGCTCATTCTCTCTTCCTTGTCTAATTAGCAAATCATCCTTTCCCAGCACTCCAGATTGGAACTATTAATGTCCCTTTTCTTCCACCCCCCACCATATTCAGACTCTACCTTATCCTTCATGTGTTCTGTGGATTAAGAGGTTACACTTAAAGAAATAAAAACAACATGAGACGAGATATAAATTAACATTACATTTATTATAAATAAAATGTCACAGAATTAGTTACTGTGTAGTCTGTAGATAATGGGATGGGGAATTTACAGCCAAGCAGGTGCCTGGATATTATTACAGATTAGACCAGAAAGCTGGTCAAGCTATGGGCTACCTCTGGACTCACAGAGAGTCATCCTTCAGCACTCAGGAGAGGAAAAACCCCCTGTGGGGGAAACCTCTGGGGAACCATGGCTGGAATGACTGCCCTTCCCTCTGGGCATTAGGAGGCAAATAAAGTCACTATAATACTATCACAGATTAATAATACAATGAATTAAAGATTGTATAGACCAGGGGTGGCCAACTGTAGCTCTCCAGCTGATGCTGGTCAGCAGCTCCATCTGGATAACAGATAACTCAGAGAGCATCAGTCCAGCAAGAAGAACACAGCTGGAAACCTCTGATATTAAATAACATTGCTTGCAAAGGTGCATATTACACCCTCCCCAACCACCCCACATGCGGCCCTCGCCAAACAGCAAACGCGTGTAAAGGGGAAGGATACCGCGCGTGCACACGGACCGGTCTGTGTATAAGGGAACACGAGTAGCTGCGCTTGCTAAAGGGAACCTCCCCTGCTAGAACCTCCAAAGCTCAAGGATTTAGGGTAGCCAAGCTCCAAGCTATGAGACACATCCAAATCAGGCATAGATCCCTATACCGTGGGACCCAGGAAGGATGCTGAAGCTCCTTCAGAGCTCCGGATGTGTCTGAGAGAAAAATGAATGCTGAGGCAGTTATTAGCAGCAGTGACCATTATGACATCACATCGTGACATCACTCTTCTATGACCTTACTGAAGATGCTTGCTGTTATAAATGGTGATCAGCACCCTTGCAGATAAACAGTTAGTCATCATGATGGCCAATGCCTAGTGCTGTATATATTAATCAGAATGATTACTTGTAACATGTTATTTACATTATACATTGAAGTGGACCTCACGTGTCCTAATTTTGACCTGAATCGCTCTGTCTAATTCCCTGTGTTTTTATAATGTATTGAAGAGGAAATAAACCCCCAAAAATGTTTTAAACAGACAAATAGCCCCTTTTGCTTGATTAAAAACTCTTTTGAACAGTCTTCTTATTGGTAGGCTGATCTGAGGTTGGGCTGATAACTTTTCAGATACATGCAAATTTGCTTTTGGCTCTGCCTCATAGCTGTGGCAGAGCTGGTGGGGAGGCTGCCGCGCACTGACACTGTCTTCGCATGCACAGCCAATCAGAGCTAGTTATGGTCCCCTCTGCTGATCCCATGTAAAAACGAGGGTGAGAGACAGTCGCTGACCTGACTGGGCTACCTGTTCCTCATGGAAGCATGGCAGCTCCCAGTCAGAGGATAAACTGACATGTACTATCAAAACTACCTGCCAGTTTATCCTCATACTAGGGATAATGTTCTTTATCAAAATTGGAAAAAAATCTTAGTTCTCCTTTAAAGGGCCTGTCACCTAAGCACCTATTCAAAATGATCTATACATTGTGTTAAGGAATTACAAGCAAATGTGTAAATTAAGGGAGAAAATGTATTCAAATAGTAGCTGTAGTGATTAGGGGACCACATGTCCCAGTTTGCCCGGGACTGTCCTGCAATGGGACTTTGTGTATTGTCAGATCTGCTCATGGAGGGGTGAATTCTCTGCAGCTGCTCAGGTCTGCTAATAGTGGGGTGAATTATCTGCAGCTGCTCAGGTCTGCTAATAGTAAGCTGAATTCTCTGCAGCTGCTCAGGTCCGGTAATGACTTTACATGTATAATATATTAAATCTGAAATCGGTATTGTCCCCAAGACTTCCTAAAAATGTATATAATATGTATTTTATGTGCATCAGTGTCCATGTGATTTACAGATAGATAGATAGATAGATAGATAGATTGACTGATAGATTGACTGATAGATATATAGATAGATTGACTGATAGATAGATAGATTGACTGATAGATAGATAGATAGATAGATAGATAGATAGATAGATTGACTGATAGATAGATTGACTGATGATAGATAGATAGATAGATAGATAGATAGATAGATAGATAGATAGATTGGCTGATAGATAGATAGATAGATAGATAGATAGATAGATAGATAGATAGATAGATAGATAGATAGATAGATAGATAGTCATCTCATCTGCTAAAATACTGGGACCCTGAATGGCAGAAGTAAAAGTGGGAGGAGGAGACTTTTATTGAGGACTTGTTGGGACTTACTTTGATGCACTTTTCCTGCTGAATCCTGTATACTTGAATGTAAGATCATTTTTTTTTTCTTTACAATAAATTCATTTACACTAAGAGTCTTCCCTCTTTGCTCTCTTATGCTTTTTCCTGGACAACTACTGGACCATTAACCCTTTGTGGGCTCCCATGATGCAACATACATTGAGCAGAGTTCTGCTCAAGAAAATGTGAGTGTATTCACATTTATTTTTTAATGCACTTTTAAGTTCAAATTACTACACTATATTATTATTTGTTTTTTCCCTTCCGGTTAACATCGAGTGGATTGCCTCACATTTAAGGGTAACCCCGATTTGTATATTTTTATGTGTTTTGGAGTGTTGGGTTACAGCGCACATAATAAAAATGCGGTCACCTTACCCAGGACATGCCCCAGAACACATGTTGCACATCCAGGACATGCCCCAGAACACACATTGCACACCCAGGACATGCCCCAGAACACACATTGCACACCCAGGACATGCCCCTGAACACACATTGCACACCCAGGACTTAGGGGACCACATTTCCAAACTGCCATTCAGAGGCACTCATTCTCTTACTGACGTAGTGGATGGCATCAAAGTTATACTTGAAACTGGCAAAAACATATCTGCCAGTGCATTTTTCAGTATTTGTGTAATTTGCACAATAATATGCCAGTGTTATTTTTCCATTAATATTCCCCAGCCAATTTGCCCAATAACATGCCAGTATTATTTTGCCATTTAATATGCCCAGTCAATTTGTCCAATAATATGCCAGTGTTCTTTTGTCATGAATATGCTAGTGTTCTTTTGCCATTAATATGCCATCGTTCTTGTGCTCATTATATTAAAACCCTCATCCCCCATTCCCAGGATACTTACCTCCTTGCTGCTCCATGTCCCTGGTCGTCTCCTCCGTGCAGTCTTCCCTCCTGCACAGAGGGATATCCTAGCGCAGCGGTGGCGAACCTATGGCACGCGTGCCACTACTGGCACGCCGAGCCCTCAGCTGTGGCACCCGGCCAGGTTCAGCTCTCACCGCTTATCTGCTCCGTTGTCCTGGAGGTGCAGGCATCAGCGTAATAGATTGCCGCCGCCGGTCATCTGCTTCTTCTCCAGATGATTGGCGCATGCGTGTTCTGTGAAGAAGCGTTCAAGTCGGAAAGCAATTAACTGTTTGCTTTCCGACTTGAATGCTTCTTCACATAACGCACATGCGTCAATCAGGTGGCCGGCAGCGCCCGTCTACTACACTGATGCCTGCACCTCCAGGACAACAGAGCAGATTACCAGTGAGAGCTGAACCTGTGTGTGTGTGTGTGAGTATAAGTGTGTGTGTGAGTATAAGTGTGTGTGTGTGTATGATTATGAGTGTCTGTATGATTATGAGTGTCTGTGTATGAGTATAAGTGTGTGTGTGCGAGTATAAGTGTGTGCGAGTGAGTATAAGTGTGTGTATGAGTATAAGTGTGTGCGAGTATGAGTATAAGTGTGTGTGTGTGTGTATAAGTATGAGTGTCTGTATAAGTATGAGTGTCTGTATGAGTATAAGTGTCTGTATGAGTATAAGTGTGTGTGTGTTTGGGTATATGTGTGTGTGAGTATAAGCCCCTGCTACCGGAAGTTACGGAACAGTCACCACAAACATGGGATTGGCTGACACAGGAAAAAGTGTTTATGCAATTAAACTCTGTTAAGATAGACAAGGCCCCAGGGCCAGATGGTATACACCCAAGGGTCCTTAGAGAGTTAAGCATAATTCTGTCCAGACCAATATTTATGATCTTTAGGGATTCGTTCAGTTCAGGTATAGTGCCAACAGACTGGCGAAAGGCGGATGTCATTCCAATATTTAAAAAGGGATCAAAATCTCTGCCTGGTAATTATAGGCCAGTGAGCTTGACATCTGTAGTGGGGAAATTATTTGAAGGATTGCTAAAGGTGTACACTCAAGAATACATCTTGAATCAGAATATAATTAGTAAAAGTCAACATGGTTTTGTGAAAGACAGGTCTTGTCAAACAAACTTAATAACATTCTATGAAGAGGTCAGTAAAAATATAGATCTAGGTGTGGCAGTTGATGTGATCTATTTGGATTTTGCTAAAGCATTTGATACAGTTCCACACAAAAGGTTACTCTACAAATTGAGAGAAATAGGATTGGGGGCAAATGTATGTATTTGGATTGAAAATTGGCTAAAAGATAGAACACAGAGGGTTGTTGTAAATGGTAAAGCTTCAAATTGGACCAGGGTAGTGAGCGGAATACCTCAGGGGTCTGTTTTGGGACCTCTTCTTTTTAATCTGTTTATTAATGATCTCCCACGTTGTGCTGAGTGCCATGTCTCAGTGTTTGCTGATGACACAAAATTAGGTAAGGTAATAAAGACTAATCTTGATGTTTTTTCTTTACAGGAAGATTTGGACAGAGTGGGGAACTGGGCAAGAAAGTGGCAAATGAGATTCAATATCGACAAATGTAAAGTTATGCATTATTGGAAAAATAATAACAAAGCAACATATACGTTAAATGGTATTTCCCTGGGAAAAACTACTAACGAAAAGGATTTAGGAATGATTGTAGATAACAGACTTGGCAACAGTGCCCAATGCCAGTCAGCAGCTGCAAGGGCCAATAAGATATTGGCATGTATAAAACGAGGTATAGATTCACGGGAGGAGGATATCATCTTGCCTCTTTACAAATCAATGGTAAGACCTCACCTTGAATATGCAGTACAATTATGGGCACCAGTCCTTAAAAAGGATATTAAGAAACTAGAAAAAGTGCAAAGGAGAGCAACAAAATTAATAAGGGGATTGGAGGATCTTAGTTATGAAGAGAGACTTAAAAAATTGCATTTATTTACTTTAGAAAAAAGGCGTCTTAGAGCAGATATGATAACATTATATAAATATGTGCAGGGCCAATATAAGGAGCTCTCCAGGGACCTGTTCATTAATAGAAATGTACAAAGAACAAGAGGTCACCCCCTGAGACTGGAAGAGCAAAGATTTCATAGACAGCAAAGGAAGGGATTCTTTACGGTAAGGACAATAAAATTATGGAACTCACTGCCAAGAGAGGTAGTGCTATCAACCACAATAGATGCATTTAAAAATGGTCTGGATGATTTTTTAGAAAAGCAGAACATACAGGGGTATTAATAATAGAATGAGCATTAATAATAGAGCTTTTTGATCCAAGGAAAAATCTGATTGCCCTTTTGGAGTCAAGAAGGAATTTTTTTCCCCCTAGGAGGCAACATTCGAAAAAGCTTCCTTAGGGTTTTTTTTGCCTTCTTTTGGATCAAAACGCAGAAATGATAGGTAGAAGGGTTGAACTTGATGGACTTTTGTCTTTTTTCAACCTAAATTACTATGTTACTATGTTACTATGTGTGTGAGTATAAGTATGAGTGTGTGTGAGTATAAATGTGTGCGCATGAGTATAAGTGTGTGTGTGTATGAGCGTGTGTGTGTATGGGTAGAAGCATGTGTGAGTATGCGGTGTTGGCACTTTGTGGTCTGCAAATTTGTGTCGGTCAAATATTGGGCACTCGGGGAAAAAAACGTTCGCCACCATTGCCCTAGGGGATACCCCATCAAAGAGGGTCAAGTTAGCATCCACTTTTTCAGTTTATATCTAAAACTCATTGTGGGAGAAAGAGGAATTGAGATTGTAAATGTATCTAACTTTGAGAAAAGGTAATATTGGAACTCATGGATCCTAACTCTCAATAATGATGACCTTGACTATCCCCTCCAGGGGTAATATATAAATATAGGGTTAAACAACAGCAACATGGATGACACTGGATTAATAACTACAGAAGTTTCAGTAACATCGCAGTGAGAAGCAGAATCCACCAGAACAGTTTGTCTTGTTTTTGTAAGTGTCTTGTTTGTCATATATGAAGTGTCTGTTCTAATTTAAGCAAAATTGATATTTATTATCTAACCGAAATTTTTATAATAACAATCTTTATTGTATGTTTTTGAAGATGGATAATAACACTTCATAAAAAATTTGAAAAAAAAACTAATTGTGGGATTGAGTGATAATCAATATAAATAATTTAGGCTCTGTAGGTTAAAATACCATGAATTTGAAATGATACATGCCATACATTTTTGTATTTTGAACCTGCGTACTAAAGGCTACAATCCATGGACTTATGATGGAGCATCCTATGATGGTACAAACCTTATTCCTGATGGGCAGTCCACTGATGCTAAAGAAAAAACGCCAACAACAATTTAGATTCAGAGCATTTTGCCCACTGAGAAGCTTTTTATCCATTTTATTTACCAGATGCCATTTATAACTCTCACGCTTCACCCGTGCAATGATTGATGCGTTTTGTGGTCAGAATCTGATAAAAAAAAAAAGTCCTCATCAAATCAATGATGTCATAAGATTTAAGGCAACATTTAAAACCTTTCCCTTTACTTCTTGACACTTTGGGTAAATTTATTGTTTCAATTTCATTCCCAATAAAGCTTGTTTTTTTTCCCTTCGACGGAAATGAAAAAGGTGACCTGCGAAACGTGTGGGGTCACCCTTTCCCCTTTTCAATGCTCTGTGTGTAACCACATAAATGATTGAGAATATACGTGCGTTTGTTTGATGAGTATGCGTAACTGTGTTTGAATTCATTTATTTTATAACAGTCGGATTGTCCAACCCCTACAACCCCTACAATACGCTATCCAAGTGGTGTAATAGAGGGTGCAATTGTTTCCCTGCAGCTGCTATCTACATACTACATAAATAACATTATACCAAGGCCGCCACCAGGAATTTCAGGGCCCCTTACTGAACAAATGTTCTGGGCCCCCTACACCCCACCTTAAAATATCTCCCACTCGCCCCACCTACCCTCACAAGCATGTCATCGTGGTCTAATGTAATATGGAGGGTGGTTGGGAGCAGTTGTTCAATATGCCAGTAATATTTTGTCACTCAATAAGTCAGTATTTTTCTCTCAATTTGCCATTGTTTTGCCATTTAATATGCCACTATTTTGCCCTTCAATATGCCATTCTTTTCCCATTTAATATGCCAGGATTTTGCCCCTCAATATGCCATTTAATATGCCAGTATTTTGCCCCTCAATATGCCATTCTTTTGCCAATTAATATTCCAGGATTTTGCCCCTCAATATGCCAGTATTTTGCCCCTCGATATGCCAGGATTTTACCAGTTAATATGCCAGGATTTTACTAATTAAAATGCCAGTATTTTGCCCCTCAATATGCCAGGATTAGGCCATTTAATATGCCAGGATTTTGCCATTTAATATGCCAGGATTTTGCCCCTCAATATGCCAGGATTATGCCATTTATTATGCCAGGATTATGCCATTTAATATGCCAGGATTATGCCAATTAACATGCCAGGATTTTGCCCCTCAATATGCCAGGGATATGCCATTTAATATGCCAGGATTATGCCAATTAATATGCCAGGATTTAGGCCAATTAATATGCCAGGATTTAGCTATTTAATATGCCAGGATTTAGCCAATTAATATGCCAGGATTTAGCCATTTAATATGCCAGGATAATGCCAATTAATATGCCAGGATAATGCCAATTAAAATGCCAGAATTTATCAATTTAATATGCCAGGATTATGCCATTTAATATGCCAGGATAATGCCAATGAATATGCCAGGATTTAGCCATTTAATATGCCAGTATTATGCCATTTAATATGCCAGGATAAAGAAAATTAATATGCCAGGATAATGCCAATTAATATGCCAGGAAAATGCCAATTCATATGCCAGGATTATGCCATTTAATATGCCAGGATAATGCCAATGAATATGCCAGGATTTAGCCATTTAATATGCCAGTATTATGCCATTTAATATGCCAGGATAAAGACAATTAATATGCCAGGATAATGCCAATTAATATGCCAGGATAATGCCAAGTAATATGCCAGGAAAATGCCAATTCATATGCCAGGATTATTCCAATTAATATTCCAAGATAATGCCAATAACCAGGATTATGCCCCTCAATATGCCAGGATTTTGCCCCTCAGTATGCTTGTTAACTTCCACCCTCCTCCCCCTTCCCCAGTACATACCTCCTTCCTGCTCTGTCTCCCGGTGCTATGCTCTTCAGGTCCACGGCTGTGAGCGATCTAAGGCAGTTTATATCCAGCCCCAGCTACTAGGGCCGCTGTGGGATGCGCCGTTTTAAGGATTGGGTTTCAGAGTTTTGGCAGTCGCTGCTGCTTTAAGAATTCAGCAATGGCTTTGGGATCACCGGCAAAAGATCATGGCATGGTAACTTGGCATAGCCAGGATGCCTGGGAAGCTATTGCCAGTGGTTTCCTTCTCCTCTTCTCTCACTTCCTTTGGTCCAGTGAGTCCTCTGGAAGATAGATCATCTCATGCTCAGTCTTTGTTCCTTTGGATGCTGCTCTCCTCAATACATAGACTCTTTCAGCTGCTCCTGTACCTGTTATAACACTGCAGGGGGGACTGAACCCATCATTGGTATAAGTCTTCTGCTTTTCTCCCCATTCTTCCCTTATTAATCAATATTAGTATTTTCCATTGTATTATTGTTATTATAATATTTATCTCATGTTCCTGTCATCCAGTTTACCTCTTCCACACCACATGCTCATTCTCTCTTCCTTGTCTAATTAGCAAATCATCCTTTCCCAGCACTCCAGATTGGAACTATTAATGTCCCTTTTCTTCCACCCCCCACCATATTCAGACTCTACCTTATCCTTCATGTGTTCTGTGGATTAAGAGGTTACACTTAAAGAAATAAAAACAACATGAGACGAGATATAAATTAATATTACATTTATTATAAATAAAATGTCACAGAATTAGTTACTGTGTAGTCTGTAGATAATGGGATGGAGAATTTACAGCCAAGCAGGTGCCTGGATATTATTACAGATTAGACCAGAAAGCTGGTCAAGCTATGGGCTACCTCTGGACTCACAGAGAGTCATCCTTCAGCACTCAGGAGAGGAAAAACCCCCTGTGGGGGAAACCTCTGGGGAACCATGGCTGGAAGGACTGCCCTTCCCTCTGGGCATTAGGAGGCAAATAAAGTCACTATAATACTATCACAGATTAATAATACAATGAATTAAAGATTGTATAGACCAGGGGTGGCCAACTGTAGCTCTCCAGCTGATGCTGGTCCGCAGCTACATCTGGATAACAGATAACTCAGAGAGTGTCAGTCCAGCAAGAAGAACACAGCTGGAAACCTCTGATCTAATATAACATTGCTTGCAAAGGTGCATATTACACCCTCCCCAACCACCCCACATGCGGCCCTCGCCAAACAGCAAACGCGTGTAAAGGGGAAGGATACCGCGTGTGCACACGGACCGGTCTGTGTATAAAGGAACACGAGTAGCTGCGCTTGCTAAAGGGAACCTCCCCTGCTAGAACCTCCAAAGCTCAAGCATTTAGGGTAGCCAAGCTCCAAGCTGTGAGACACATCCAAATCAGGCATAGATCCCTATACCGTGGGACCCAGGAAGGATGCTGAAGCTCCTTCAGAGCTCCGGATGTGTCTGAGAGAAAAATGAATGCTGAGGCAGTTATTAGCAGCAGTGACCATTATGACATCACATCGTGACATCACTCTTCTATGACCTTACTGAAGATGCTTGCTGTTATAAATGGTGATCAGCACCCTGGCACATAAACAGTTAATCATCATGATGGCCAATGCCTAGTGCTGTATATATTAATCAGAATGATTACTTGTAATATGTTATTTACATTATACATTGAAGTGGACCTCACATGTGTCCTCATTTGGACCTGAATCATTCTGTCTCCTTCCCTGTGTTTTTATAATGTATTGAAGAGGAAATAAACCCCCGGAAATGTTTTAAACAGACAAATAGCCCCTTTTGCTTGATTAAAAACTCTTTTGAACAGTCTTCTTATTGGTAGGCTTATCTGAGGTTGGGCTGATAACTTTTCAGATACATGCAAATTTGCTTTTGGCTCTGCCTCATAGCTGTGACAGAGCTGGTGGGGAGGCTGCCGCGCACTGACACTAATTTCGCATGCACAGCCAATCAGAGCTAGTTATGGTCCCCTCTGCTGATCCCATGTAAAAACGAGGGTGAGAGACAGTCGCTGACCTGACTGGGCTACCTGTTCCTCATGGAAGCATGGCAGCTCCCAGTCAGAGGAGAAACTGACATGTACTATCAAAACTACCTGCAAGTTATCCTCATACTAAGGATAATGTTCTTTATCAAAAGTGAAAAAAAAAATCTTAGTTTTCCTTTAAAGGGCCTGTCACCTAAGCACCTATTCAAAATGATCTATACATTGTGTTAAGGAATTACAAGCAAATGTGTAAATTAAGGGAGAAAATGTATTCAAATGGTAGCTGTAGTGATTAGGGGACCATATGTCCCAGATTGCCCGGGACTGTCCTGTTATGGGACTTTGTGTATGGTCAGATCTGCTCATGTAGGGGATAATTCCCTGCATCTGCTCAGGTCTGCTAATAATGGGGTTAATTCCTTGCATCTGCTCAGGTCTGCTAATAGTGGGGTGAATTATCTGCAGCTGCTCAGGTCTGCTAATAGTGGGGTGAATTATCTGCAGCTGCTCAGGTCTGCTAATAGTGGGGTGAATTCTCTGCAGCAGCTCAGGTCTCCTAATAGTGGGGTGAATTATCTGCAGCTGCTCAGGTCTGCTAATAGTGGGGTGAATTCTCTGCAGCAGCTCAGGTCTCCTAATAGTGGGGTGAATTCTCTGCAGCTGCTCATGTCCGGTAATGACTTTACATGTATAATATATTAAATCTGAAATAGGTATTGTCCCCAAGGCTTCCTAAATATGTATATAATATGTATTTTATGTGTATGTGCATCAGTGTCTACGTGATTTACAGATAGATAGATAGATAGATAGATAGATAGATAGATAGATAGATAGATAGTCATCTAATCCGCTAAAATACTGGGACCCTGAATGGCAGAAGTAAAATGTGGTCACCTTACCCAGGACATGCCCCAGAACACACATTGCACACCCAGGACATGCCCCAGAATACACATTGCACACCCAGGACATGCCCCAGAACACACATTGCACACCCAGGACATGCCCCAGAATACACATTGCACACCCAGGACATGCCCCAGAATACACATTGCACACCCAGGGCATGCCCCAGAACACACATTGCACACCCAGGACATGCCCCAGAACACACGTTGCACACCCAGGACATGCCCCAGAACACACGTTGCACACCCACAACATGCCCCAGAACACACATTGCACACCCAGGACATGCCCCAGAACACACGTTGCACACCCAGGACATGCCCCAGAACACACATTGCACACCCAGGACATGCCCCAGCAAGCACATTGCACACACCTAGGACTTAGGGGACCACATTTCCAAACTGCCATTCAGAGATACTTATTCTTTTACTGACGTACACGAGTGGATGGCATCAAAGTTATACTTGAAACTGGCAAAAACATATCTGCCAGTGCATTTTTCAGTATTTGTGTAATTTGCACAATAATATGCCAGTGTTATTTTGCCATTTAATATTCCCCAGCCAATTTGTCCAATAATATGCCAGTATTATTTTGCCATTAATATTCCCCAGCCAATTTGCCCAATAATATGCCAGTATTATTTTGCCATTTAATATGCCCAGCCAATTTGTCCAATAATATGCCAGTGTTCTTTTGTCATTAATATGCCATCGTTCTTGTGCTCATTATATTAAAACCCTCATCCCCCCTTCCCCGGATACTTACCTCCTTGCTGCTCCGTGTCCCTGGTCATCTCCTCCGTGCAGTCTTCCCTCCTGCACAGAGGGATACCCTAGGGGATACCCCATCAAAGAGGGTCAAGTTAGCATCCACTTTTTCAGTTTATATCTCAAACTCATTGTGGGAGAGAGAGGAATTGAGACAGTAAATGTATCTAACTGTGAGAAACGTTAATATTGGAACTCATGGATCCTAACTCTCAATAATGATGACCTTGACTATCCCCTCCAGGGGTAATATATAAATATAGGGTTAAACAACAGCAACATGGATGACACTGGTTTAATAACTACAGAAGTTTCAGTCTAATCGCAGTGAGAAGCAGAATCCACCAGAATAGTTTGTCTTGTTTTTGTAAGTGTCTTGTTTGTCATATATGAAGTGTCTGCTCTAATTTAAGCAAAACTGATATTTATTATCTAACCGAAATTTTTATAATAACAATCTTTATTGTATGTTTTTTGAAGATGGATAATAACACTTTATAAAAAAATTTTTTTAAAAACTCATTGTGAGATTGAGTGATTATCAATATAAATAATTTAGGTTCTGTAGTTTAAATAGCATGAATTTGAAATGTTACATGCCATACATTTTTGTATTTTGAACCTGCGTACTAAAGGCTACAATCCATGGACTTATGATGGAGCATCCTATGATGGTACAAACCTTATTCCTGATGGGCAGTCCACTGATGCTAAAGAAAAAACGCCAACAACAATTTAGATCCAGAGCATTTTCCCCACTGAGAAGCTTTTTATCCATTTTATTTACCAGATGCCGTTTATAACTCTCACGCTTCACCCGTGCAATGATTGATGCGTTTTGTGGTCAGAATCTGATAAAAAAAAAAGTCCTCATCAAATCAATGATGTCATAAGATTTAAGGCAACATTTAAAACCTTTCCCTTTACTTCTTGACACTTTGGGTAAATTTATTGTTTCAATTTCATTCCCAATAAAGTTTTTTTTTTTTCCCTTCGACGGAAATGAGAAAGGTGACCTGCGAAACGTGTGGGGTCACCCTTTCCCCTTTTCAATGCTCTGCGTGTAACCACATAAATGATTGAGAATATACGTGCGTTTGTTTGATGAGTATGCGTAACTGTGTTTGAATTCATTTATTTTATAACAGTCGGATTCTCCAACCCCTACAACCCCTCCGCTATCCAAGTGGTGTAATAGGGGGCGCCGGAACCCTGTGTCAAAAAAAATAATCCTCCCCCTTACTTACCTCGTCGCTGCTGCTCTGTCTCCGGTGGAGGTCCGTGGCTGTGAGGGTAGCGTTGTGCGCTCCCCTCCAGCCAATGCGCATTCAATAAAGTTTGTTTAAACAAACTTTATTGAATGCGCATTGGCTGGAGGGGAGGGCACAACGCTTCCCTCACAGCCACAGACGGGCAGATGAGAGCACCGGGAGAGCAGCACCAAGGAGGTAAGTAAGGGGGAAGGGGGGAGGATCCTGGCATACTGTGGGGGGAAATCCTAGCATATTGTGTGGCTAAGTCCTGGCTGGCATATTGTGGGGGAAAATGTTGGCATATTGGGTGGCTAAATCCTGGCTGGCATATTGTGGGGGAAAATGTTGGCATATTGGGTGGCTAAATCCTGGCTGGCATATTGTGGGGGAAAATGTTGGCATATTGGGTGGCTAAGTCCTGGCTGGCATATTGTGGGGGAAAATGTTGGCATATTGGGTGGCTAAATCCTGGCTGGCATATTGTGGGGGAAAATCCTGGCATATTGGGTGGCTAAGTCCTGCCATATTGGGGGGCAAAATCCATTGGTGTTTGTCTCCAGTCCCCAGAGCCAGACCAAGAGCCAGACTGCAGCCAGAGACCAGATCATCTTAATGTCCTGGTGGTAAGTAGACAATGCAATATGTTTATTATTTAGTTGTTTAGTTATTAATATTACATATTGGGTGGCTAAATCCTGGCTGGCATATTGTGACCGAAAATCCTGGCATATTGGGTGGCTAAGTCCTGGCTGGCATACTGTGGGGGGAAATCCTGGCATATTGATTGGCTAAATCCTGGTTGGCATATTGTGGGGGAAAATCCTGGCATATTGGGTGGCTAAATCCTGTAATATTGTAGGGGAAAATCCTGGGATATTGAGGGGCATAATCCTGGGATATTGAGAGGCATAATCCTTGGATATTGAGGGGCATAATCCTGGGATATTGAGAGGCATAATCCTTGGATATTGAGGGGCATAATCCTGGGATATTGAGAGGCATAATCCTTGGATATTGAGGGGCATAATCCTGGGATATTGAGGGGCATAATCCTGGCTATTACAACGTTTCTGACGAGTAAGCTCCGCCCCCTAAACCTCTTGGAAGTAGTTGCATTCACTGTGAGTGGGTGACTAGCAACTCGAGGCCGGGGATTCGGCCTACCTCATGGTCGTGCTAAAGCACGATGGCTGCAAACAGGGAAAGAGGATGACTTTGGCTGTGAGGGTCCCCTGGGCAAGGTAAGTGATGGTCCTGGGACCTGACACATTCTTTTGCCAATTAATATAATATGCCAGGATTTTGCCCCTCAATATGCCAGGATAAGGCCATTTAATATGCCAGTATTTTGCCCCTCAATATGCCAGGATTTTGCCATTTAATATGCCAGGATTTTGCCCCTCAATATGCCAGGATTATGCCAATTAATATGCCAGGATTATGCCATTTAATATGCCAGGATTATGCCAATTAATATGCCAGGATTTAGCCATTTAATTGCCAGGATTATGCCATTTAATATGCCAGGATTTAGCCAATTAATTGCCAGGATTATGCCATTTAATATGCCAGGATTATGCCAATTAATATGCCAGGATTTAGCCAATTAATTGCCAGGATTTAGCCATTTAATATGCCAGGATTTAGCAAATTAATATGTCAGTATTAAGCCATTTAATATGCCAGGATTATGCCATTTAATATGACAGGATAATGCCAAGTAATATGCCAGGATTATGCCAATTAATATTCCAAGATAATGCCAATAAGCCAGGATTGTGCCCCTCAATATGCCAGGATTTTGCCCCTCAGTATGCTCGTTATCTACCACCCTCCTCCCCCTTCCCCAGTACTTACCTCCTTTCTGCTCTGTCTCCCGGTGGTCTGCTGTTCGGGTACACGGCTGTGAGCGAAGCGTTGTGCGCTCCCCTCCAGCCGCGCGGCTTCAATAAAGTTTGTTTAAAAAAAATGCGACCAGAGTAACTCCGGTCGCATTTTTTCACTAACAAACTTTATTGAAGAACTTTATTGAAGCTGCGCGGCTGGAGGTTAGCGCACAACGCTTCCCTCAGAGCAGCGGACCGGCTTAAGAGAGGGTTTTTATTTTCCCTGGCGTGACCTGGGCCCTTTAGAGGGATGGTGAGGGGAGATCATCTCTCCAGCCAGTGTCTCTACTGGCATTTCGAACCCCCCCCCCCCCCCCGTTAGCGCTCTCCCCGCTGGTGCCCTCCCCACTGCAGCGCCCAAAGACGACTGCCCAAGCAGCCTTATGGTGTCGCCGTTGTTGTGTGTGTGTTAAACACACTCAGAGCTCAATCAATGCTGCACGTAGTGCTGACACAGAGCACGGTGCTCTGAACCATCACCAGCATTGATTGAGCTCTGAGTGTGTTTAACACACACAGAGCCAATGCTGCCTGCGTCTCCCAGCCGAGTAACTCGCACTGCTCTACAGGGTGGGAGCAGACCTTCATCTCCCCACCTGGTGTAGCCAGTCCCCCCCCCTTTCACCAATGTAGGAGCCCCCCCTAGCTACGCCACTGATAGTTCTGATCCTTGTATCAAAATGTTAAATCTGTATGTTCCTCGCCAATCACTCTGCACCTCAAATTAATTTCAGACAGCAGACAATTGTGTTCTGTTTTTAAAATCCAATACCGTCCTGTTTTAGATGTAGTCACGATCAGATGCATTACTTCGAAAGCTGCCAAGCACGATATTGTAATGTTACAGCAGTCTAAATACCGGCACAGCTGGATCAATCCAACTCCCCCTTTTTAAAAATCGTACATGCTTTAAAGCAAGGGTCTCCAAACTAAGGCAGTTTATATCCAGCCCCAGCTACTAGGGCCGCTGTGGGATGCTCCGTTTTAAGGATTGGGTTTCAGAGTTTTGGCAGTCGCTGCTGCTTTAAGAATTCAGCAATGGCTTTGGGATCACCGGCAAAAGATCATGGCATGGTAACTTGGCATAGCCAGGATGCCTGGGAAGCTATTGCCAGTGGTTTCCTTCTCCTCTTCTCTGACTTCCTTTGGTCCAGTGAGTCCTCTGGAAGATAGATCATCTCATGCTCAGTCTTTGTTCCTTTGGATGCTGCTCTCCTCAATACATAGACTCTTTCAGCTGCTCCTGTACCTGTTATAACACTGCAGGGGGGACTGAACCCATCATTGGTATATGTCTTCTGCTTTTCTCCCCATTCTTCCCTTATTAATCAATATTAGTATTTTCCATTGTATTATTGTTATTATAATATTTATCTCATGTTTCTGTCATCCAGTTTACCTCTTCCACACCACATGCTCATTCTCTCTTCCTTATCTAATTAGCAAATCATCCTTTCCCAGCACTCCAGATTGTAACTATTAATTTCCCTTTTATTCCACCCCCACCATATTCAGACTCTACCTTATCCTTCATGTGTTCTGTGGATTAAGAGGTTACACTTAAAGAAATAAAAACAACGTGAGACGAGATATAAATTAACATTACATTTATTATAAATAAAATGTCACAGAATTAGTTACTGTGTAGTCTCTAGATAATGGGATGGGGAATTTACAGCCAAGCAGGTGCCTGGATATTATTACAGATCAGACCAGAAAGCTGGTCAAGCTATGGGCTACCTCTGGACTCACAGAGAGTCATCCTTCAGCACTCAGGAGAGGAAAAACCCCCTGTGGGGGAAACCTCTGGGGAACCATGGCTGGAAGGACTGCCCTTCCCTCTGGGCATTAGGAGGCAAATAAAGTCACTATAATACTATCACAGATTAATAATACAATGAATTAAAGATTGTATAGAACAGGGGTGGCCAACTGTAGCTCTCCAGCTGATGCTGGTCCGCAGCTCCATCTGGATAACAGATAACTCAGAGAGCGTCAGTCCAGCAAGAAGAACACAGCTGGAAACCTCTGATCTAATATAACATTGCTTGCAAAGGTGCATATTACACCCTCCCCAACCACCCCACATGCGGCCCTCGCCAAACAGCAAACGCGTGTAAAGGGGAAGGATACCGCGTGTGCACACGGACCGGTCTGTGTATAAAGGAACACGAGTAGCTGCGCTTGCTAAAGGGAACCTCCCCTGCTAGAACCTCCAAAGCTCAAGCATTTAGGGTAGCCAAGCTCCAAGCTGTGAGACACATCCAAATCAGGCATAGATCCCTATACCGTGGGACCCAGGAAGGATGCTGAAGCTCCTTCAGAGCTCCGGATGTGTCTGAGAGAAAAATGAATGCTGAGGCAGTTATTAGCAGCAGTGACCATTATGACATCACATCGTGACATCACTCTTCTATGACCTTACTGAAGATGCTTGCTGTTATAAATGGTGATCAGCACCCTGGCACATAAACAGTTAATCATCATGATGGCCAATGCCTAGTGCTGTATATATTAATCAGAATGATTACTTGTAATATGTTATTTACATTATACATTGAAGTGGACCTCACATGTGTCCTCATTTGGACCTGAATCATTCTGTCTCCTTCCCTGTGTTTTTATAATGTATTGAAGAGGAAATAAACCCCCGGAAATGTTTTAAACAGACAAATAGCCCCTTTTGCTTGATTAAAAACTCTTTTGAACAGTCTTCTTATTGGTAGGCTTATCTGAGGTTGGGCTGATAACTTTTCAGATACATGCAAATTTGCTTTTGGCTCTGCCTCATAGCTGTGACAGAGCTGGTGGGGAGGCTGCCGCGCACTGACACTAATTTCGCATGCACAGCCAATCAGAGCTAGTTATGGTCCCCTCTGCTGATCCCATGTAAAAACGAGGGTGAGAGACAGTCGCTGACCTGACTGGGCTACCTGTTCCTCATGGAAGCATGGCAGCTCCCAGTCAGAGGAGAAACTGACATGTACTATCAAAACTACCTGCAAGTTATCCTCATACTAAGGATAATGTTCTTTATCAAAAGTGAAAAAAAAAATCTTAGTTTTCCTTTAAAGGGCCTGTCACCTAAGCACCTATTCAAAATGATCTATACATTGTGTTAAGGAATTACAAGCAAATGTGTAAATTAAGGGAGAAAATGTATTCAAATGGTAGCTGTAGTGATTAGGGGACCATATGTCCCAGATTGCCCGGGACTGTCCTGTTATGGGACTTTGTGTATGGTCAGATCTGCTCATGTAGGGGATAATTCCCTGCATCTGCTCAGGTCTGCTAATAATGGGGTTAATTCCTTGCATCTGCTCAGGTCTGCTAATAGTGGGGTGAATTATCTGCAGCTGCTCAGGTCTGCTAATAGTGGGGTGAATTATCTGCAGCTGCTCAGGTCTGCTAATAGTGGGGTGAATTCTCTGCAGCAGCTCAGGTCTCCTAATAGTGGGGTGAATTATCTGCAGCTGCTCAGGTCTGCTAATAGTGGGGTGAATTCTCTGCAGCAGCTCAGGTCTCCTAATAGTGGGGTGAATTCTCTGCAGCTGCTCATGTCCGGTAATGACTTTACATGTATAATATATTAAATCTGAAATAGGTATTGTCCCCAAGGCTTCCTAAATATGTATATAATATGTATTTTATGTGTATGTGCATCAGTGTCTACGTGATTTACAGATAGATAGATAGATAGATAGATAGATAGATAGATAGATAGATAGATAGATAGATAGATAGTCATCTAATCCGCTAAAATACTGGGACCCTGAATGGCAGAAGTAAAATGTGGTCACCTTACCC
This sequence comes from Pelodytes ibericus, assembly GCA_036172795.1. NCBI lineage: Eukaryota > Metazoa > Chordata > Amphibia > Anura > Pelodytidae > Pelodytes > Pelodytes ibericus. Next base: position 15,881,459 of record CM069862.1, read on the forward strand.
AGGACATGCCCCAGAACACACATTGCACACCCAGGACATGCCCCAGAATACACATTGCACACCCAGGACATGCCCCAGAACACACATTGCACACCCAGGACATGCCCCAGAATACACATTGCACACCCAGGACATGCCCCAGAATACACATTGCACACCCAGGGCATGCCCCAGAACACACATTGCACACCCAGGACATGCCCCAGAACACACGTTGCACACCCAGGACATGCCCCAGAACACACGTTGCACACCCACAACATGCCCCAGAACACACATTGCACACCCAGGACATGCCCCAGAACACACGTTGCACACCCAGGACATGCCCCAGAACACACATTGCACACCCAGGACATGCCCCAGCAAGCACATTGCACACACCTAGGACTTAGGGGACCACATTTCCAAACTGCCATTCAGAGATACTTATTCTTTTACTGACGTACACGAGTGGATGGCATCAAAGTTATACTTGAAACTGGCAAAAACATATCTGCCAGTGCATTTTTCAGTATTTGTGTAATTTGCACAATAATATGCCAGTGTTATTTTGCCATTTAATATTCCCCAGCCAATTTGTCCAATAATATGCCAGTATTATTTTGCCATTAATATTCCCCAGCCAATTTGCCCAATAATATGCCAGTATTATTTTGCCATTTAATATGCCCAGCCAATTTGTCCAATAATATGCCAGTGTTCTTTTGTCATTAATATGCCATCGTTCTTGTGCTCATTATATTAAAACCCTCATCCCCCCTTCCCCGGATACTTACCTCCTTGCTGCTCCGTGTCCCTGGTCATCTCCTCCGTGCAGTCTTCCCTCCTGCACAGAGGGATACCCTAGGGGATACCCCATCAAAGAGGGTCAAGTTAGCATCCACTTTTTCAGTTTATATCTCAAACTCATTGTGGGAGAGAGAGGAATTGAGACAGTAAATGTATCTAACTGTGAGAAACGTTAATATTGGAACTCATGGATCCTAACTCTCAATAATGATGACCTTGACTATCCCCTCCAGGGGTAATATATAAATATAGGGTTAAACAACAGCAACATGGATGACACTGGTTTAATAACTACAGAAGTTTCAGTCTAATCGCAGTGAGAAGCAGAATCCACCAGAATAGTTTGTCTTGTTTTTGTAAGTGTCTTGTTTGTCATATATGAAGTGTCTGCTCTAATTTAAGCAAAACTGATATTTATTATCTAACCGAAATTTTTATAATAACAATCTTTATTGTATGTTTTTTGAAGATGGATAATAACACTTTATAAAAAATTTTTTTTAAAAACTCATTGTGAGATTGAGTGATTATCAATATAAATAATTTAGGTTCTGTAGTTTAAATAGCATGAATTTGAAATGTTACATGCCATACATTTTTGTATTTTGAACCTGCGTACTAAAGGCTACAATCCATGGACTTATGATGGAGCATCCTATGATGGTACAAACCTTATTCCTGATGGGCAGTCCACTGATGCTAAAGAAAAAACGCCAACAACAATTTAGATCCAGAGCATTTTCCCCACTGAGAAGCTTTTTATCCATTTTATTTACCAGATGCCGTTTATAACTCTCACGCTTCACCCGTGCAATGATTGATGCGTTTTGTGGTCAGAATCTGATAAAAAAAAAAGTCCTCATCAAATCAATGATGTCATAAGATTTAAGGCAACATTTAAAACCTTTCCCTTTACTTCTTGACACTTTGGGTAAATTTATTGTTTCAATTTCATTCCCAATAAAGTTTTTTTTTTTTCCCTTCGACGGAAATGAGAAAGGTGACCTGCGAAACGTGTGGGGTCACCCTTTCCCCTTTTCAATGCTCTGCGTGTAACCACATAAATGATTGAGAATATACGTGCGTTTGTTTGATGAGTATGCGTAACTGTGTTTGAATTCATTTATTTTATAACAGTCGGATTCTCCAACCCCTACAACCCCTCCGCTATCCAAGTGGTGTAATAGGGGGCGCCGGAACCCTGTGTCAAAAAAAATAATCCTCCCCCTTACTTACCTCGTCGCTGCTGCTCTGTCTCCGGTGGAGGTCCGTGGCTGTGAGGGTAGCGTTGTGCGCTCCCCTCCAGCCAATGCGCATTCAATAAAGTTTGTTTAAACAAACTTTATTGAATGCGCATTGGCTGGAGGGGAGGGCACAACGCTTCCCTCACAGCCACAGACGGGCAGATGAGAGCACCGGGAGAGCAGCACCAAGGAGGTAAGTAAGGGGGAAGGGGGGAGGATCCTGGCATACTGTGGGGGGAAATCCTAGCATATTGTGTGGCTAAGTCCTGGCTGGCATATTGTGGGGGAAAATGTTGGCATATTGGGTGGCTAAATCCTGGCTGGCATATTGTGGGGGAAAATGTTGGCATATTGGGTGGCTAAGTCCTGGCTGGCATATTGTGGGGGAAAATGTTGGCATATTGGGTGGCTAAATCCTGGCTGGCATATTGTGGGGGAAAATCCTGGCATATTGGGTGGCTAAGTCCTGCCATATTGGGGGGCAAAATCCATTGGTGTTTGTCTCCAGTCCCCAGAGCCAGACCAAGAGCCAGACTGCAGCCAGAGACCAGATCATCTTAATGTCCTGGTGGTAAGTAGACAATGCAATATGTTTATTATTTAGTTGTTTAGTTATTAATATTACATATTGGGTGGCTAAATCCTGGCTGGCATATTGTGACCGAAAATCCTGGCATATTGGGTGGCTAAGTCCTGGCTGGCATACTGTGGGGGGAAATCCTGGCATATTGATTGGCTAAATCCTGGTTGGCATATTGTGGGGGAAAATCCTGGCATATTGGGTGGCTAAATCCTGTAATATTGTAGGGGAAAATCCTGGGATATTGAGGGGCATAATCCTGGGATATTGAGAGGCATAATCCTTGGATATTGAGGGGCATAATCCTGGGATATTGAGAGGCATAATCCTTGGATATTGAGGGGCATAATCCTGGGATATTGAGAGGCATAATCCTTGGATATTGAGGGGCATAATCCTGGGATATTGAGGGGCATAATCCTGGCTATTACAACGTTTCTGACGAGTAAGCTCCGCCCCCTAAACCTCTTGGAAGTAGTTGCATTCACTGTGAGTGGGTGACTAGCAACTCGAGGCCGGGGATTCGGCCTACCTCATGGTCGTGCTAAAGCACGATGGCTGCAAACAGGGAAAGAGGATGACTTTGGCTGTGAGGGTCCCCTGGGCAAGGTAAGTGATGGTCCTGGGACCTGACACATTCTTTTGCCAATTAATATAATATGCCAGGATTTTGCCCCTCAATATGCCAGGATAAGGCCATTTAATATGCCAGTATTTTGCCCCTCAATATGCCAGGATTTTGCCATTTAATATGCCAGGATTTTGCCCCTCAATATGCCAGGATTATGCCAATTAATATGCCAGGATTATGCCATTTAATATGCCAGGATTATGCCAATTAATATGCCAGGATTTAGCCATTTAATTGCCAGGATTATGCCATTTAATATGCCAGGATTTAGCCAATTAATTGCCAGGATTATGCCATTTAATATGCCAGGATTATGCCAATTAATATGCCAGGATTTAGCCAATTAATTGCCAGGATTTAGCCATTTAATATGCCAGGATTTAGCAAATTAATATGTCAGTATTAAGCCATTTAATATGCCAGGATTATGCCATTTAATATGACAGGATAATGCCAAGTAATATGCCAGGATTATGCCAATTAATATTCCAAGATAATGCCAATAAGCCAGGATTGTGCCCCTCAATATGCCAGGATTTTGCCCCTCAGTATGCTCGTTATCTACCACCCTCCTCCCCCTTCCCCAGTACTTACCTCCTTTCTGCTCTGTCTCCCGGTGGTCTGCTGTTCGGGTACACGGCTGTGAGCGAAGCGTTGTGCGCTCCCCTCCAGCCGCGCGGCTTCAATAAAGTTTGTTTAAAAAAAATGCGACCAGAGTAACTCCGGTCGCATTTTTTCACTAACAAACTTTATTGAAGAACTTTATTGAAGCTGCGCGGCTGGAGGTTAGCGCACAACGCTTCCCTCAGAGCAGCGGACCGGCTTAAGAGAGGGTTTTTATTTTCCCTGGCGTGACCTGGGCCCTTTAGAGGGATGGTGAGGGGAGATCATCTCTCCAGCCAGTGTCTCTACTGGCATTTCGAACCCCCCCCCCCCCCCGTTAGCGCTCTCCCCGCTGGTGCCCTCCCCACTGCAGCGCCCAAAGACGACTGCCCAAGCAGCCTTATGGTGTCGCCGTTGTTGTGTGTGTGTTAAACACACTCAGAGCTCAATCAATGCTGCACGTAGTGCTGACACAGAGCACGGTGCTCTGAACCATCACCAGCATTGATTGAGCTCTGAGTGTGTTTAACACACACAGAGCCAATGCTGCCTGCGTCTCCCAGCCGAGTAACTCGCACTGCTCTACAGGGTGGGAGCAGACCTTCATCTCCCCACCTGGTGTAGCCAGTCCCCCCCCCTTTCACCAATGTAGGAGCCCCCCCTAGCTACGCCACTGATAGTTCTGATCCTTGTATCAAAATGTTAAATCTGTATGTTCCTCGCCAATCACTCTGCACCTCAAATTAATTTCAGACAGCAGACAATTGTGTTCTGTTTTTAAAATCCAATACCGTCCTGTTTTAGATGTAGTCACGATCAGATGCATTACTTCGAAAGCTGCCAAGCACGATATTGTAATGTTACAGCAGTCTAAATACCGGCACAGCTGGATCAATCCAACTCCCCCTTTTTAAAAATCGTACATGCTTTAAAGCAAGGGTCTCCAAACTAAGGCAGTTTATATCCAGCCCCAGCTACTAGGGCCGCTGTGGGATGCTCCGTTTTAAGGATTGGGTTTCAGAGTTTTGGCAGTCGCTGCTGCTTTAAGAATTCAGCAATGGCTTTGGGATCACCGGCAAAAGATCATGGCATGGTAACTTGGCATAGCCAGGATGCCTGGGAAGCTATTGCCAGTGGTTTCCTTCTCCTCTTCTCTGACTTCCTTTGGTCCAGTGAGTCCTCTGGAAGATAGATCATCTCATGCTCAGTCTTTGTTCCTTTGGATGCTGCTCTCCTCAATACATAGACTCTTTCAGCTGCTCCTGTACCTGTTATAACACTGCAGGGGGGACTGAACCCATCATTGGTATATGTCTTCTGCTTTTCTCCCCATTCTTCCCTTATTAATCAATATTAGTATTTTCCATTGTATTATTGTTATTATAATATTTATCTCATGTTTCTGTCATCCAGTTTACCTCTTCCACACCACATGCTCATTCTCTCTTCCTTATCTAATTAGCAAATCATCCTTTCCCAGCACTCCAGATTGTAACTATTAATTTCCCTTTTATTCCACCCCCACCATATTCAGACTCTACCTTATCCTTCATGTGTTCTGTGGATTAAGAGGTTACACTTAAAGAAATAAAAACAACGTGAGACGAGATATAAATTAACATTACATTTATTATAAATAAAATGTCACAGAATTAGTTACTGTGTAGTCTCTAGATAATGGGATGGGGAATTTACAGCCAAGCAGGTGCCTGGATATTATTACAGATCAGACCAGAAAGCTGGTCAAGCTATGGGCTACCTCTGGACTCACAGAGAGTCATCCTTCAGCACTCAGGAGAGGAAAAACCCCCTGTGGGGGAAACCTCTGGGGAACCATGGCTGGAAGGACTGCCCTTCCCTCTGGGCATTAGGAGGCAAATAAAGTCACTATAATACTATCACAGATTAATAATACAATGAATTAAAGATTGTATAGAACAGGGGTGGCCAACTGTAGCTCTCCAGCTGATGCTGGTCCGCAGCTCCATCTGGATAACAGATAACTCAGAGAGCGTCAGTCCAGCAAGAAGAACACAGCTGGAAACCTCTGATCTAATATAACATTGCTTGCAAAGGTGCATATTACACCCTCCCCAACCACCCCACATGCGGCCCTCGCCAAACAGCAAACGCGTGTAAAGGGGAAGGATACCGCGTGTGCACACGGACCGGTCTGTGTATAAAGGAACACGAGTAGCTGCGCTTGCTAAAGGGAACCTCCCCTGCTAGAACCTCCAAAGCTCAAGCATTTAGGGTAGCCAAGCTCCAAGCTGTGAGACACATCCAAATCAGGCATAGATCCCTATACCGTGGGACCCAGGAAGGATGCTGAAGCTCCTTCAGAGCTCCGGATGTGTCTGAGAGAAAAATGAATGCTGAGGCAGTTATTAGCAGCAGTGACCATTATGACATCACATCGTGACATCACTCTTCTATGACCTTACTGAAGATGCTTGCTGTTATAAATGGTGATCAGCACCCTGGCACATAAACAGTTAATCATCATGATGGCCAATGCCTAGTGCTGTATATATTAATCAGAATGATTACTTGTAATATGTTATTTACATTATACATTGAAGTGGACCTCACATGTGTCCTCATTTGGACCTGAATCATTCTGTCTCCTTCCCTGTGTTTTTATAATGTATTGAAGAGGAAATAAACCCCCGGAAATGTTTTAAACAGACAAATAGCCCCTTTTGCTTGATTAAAAACTCTTTTGAACAGTCTTCTTATTGGTAGGCTTATCTGAGGTTGGGCTGATAACTTTTCAGATACATGCAAATTTGCTTTTGGCTCTGCCTCATAGCTGTGACAGAGCTGGTGGGGAGGCTGCCGCGCACTGACACTAATTTCGCATGCACAGCCAATCAGAGCTAGTTATGGTCCCCTCTGCTGATCCCATGTAAAAACGAGGGTGAGAGACAGTCGCTGACCTGACTGGGCTACCTGTTCCTCATGGAAGCATGGCAGCTCCCAGTCAGAGGAGAAACTGACATGTACTATCAAAACTACCTGCAAGTTATCCTCATACTAAGGATAATGTTCTTTATCAAAAGTGAAAAAAAAAATCTTAGTTTTCCTTTAAAGGGCCTGTCACCTAAGCACCTATTCAAAATGATCTATACATTGTGTTAAGGAATTACAAGCAAATGTGTAAATTAAGGGAGAAAATGTATTCAAATGGTAGCTGTAGTGATTAGGGGACCATATGTCCCAGATTGCCCGGGACTGTCCTGTTATGGGACTTTGTGTATGGTCAGATCTGCTCATGTAGGGGATAATTCCCTGCATCTGCTCAGGTCTGCTAATAATGGGGTTAATTCCTTGCATCTGCTCAGGTCTGCTAATAGTGGGGTGAATTATCTGCAGCTGCTCAGGTCTGCTAATAGTGGGGTGAATTATCTGCAGCTGCTCAGGTCTGCTAATAGTGGGGTGAATTCTCTGCAGCAGCTCAGGTCTCCTAATAGTGGGGTGAATTATCTGCAGCTGCTCAGGTCTGCTAATAGTGGGGTGAATTCTCTGCAGCAGCTCAGGTCTCCTAATAGTGGGGTGAATTCTCTGCAGCTGCTCATGTCCGGTAATGACTTTACATGTATAATATATTAAATCTGAAATAGGTATTGTCCCCAAGGCTTCCTAAATATGTATATAATATGTATTTTATGTGTATGTGCATCAGTGTCTACGTGATTTACAGATAGATAGATAGATAGATAGATAGATAGATAGATAGATAGATAGATAGATAGTCATCTAATCCGCTAAAATACTGGGACCCTGAATGGCAGAAGTAAAATGTGGTCACCTTACCCAGGACATGCCCCAGAACACACATTGCACACCCAGGACATGCCCCAGAATACACATTGCACACCCAGGACATGCCCCAGAACACACATTGCACACCCAGGACATGCCCCAGAATACACATTGCACACCCAGGACATGCCCCAGAATACACATTGCACACCCAGGGCATGCCCCAGAACACACATTGCACACCCAGGACATGCCCCAGAACACACGTTGCACACCCAGGACATGCCCCAGAACACACGTTGCACACCCACAACATGCCCCAGAACACACATTGCACACCCAGGACATGCCCCAGAACACACGTTGCACACCCAGGACATGCCCCAGAACACACATTGCACACCCAGGACATGCCCCAGCAAGCACATTGCACACACCTAGGACTTAGGGGACCACATTTCCAAACTGCCATTCAGAGATACTTATTCTTTTACTGACGTACACGAGTGGATGGCATCAAAGTTATACTTGAAACTGGCAAAAACATATCTGCCAGTGCATTTTTCAGTATTTGTGTAATTTGCACAATAATATGCCAGTGTTATTTTGCCATTTAATATTCCCCAGCCAATTTGTCCAATAATATGCCAGTATTATTTTGCCATTAATATTCCCCAGCCAATTTGCCCAATAATATGCCAGTATTATTTTGCCATTTAATATGCCCAGCCAATTTGTCCAATAATATGCCAGTGTTCTTTTGTCATTAATATGCCATCGTTCTTGTGCTCATTATATTAAAACCCTCATCCCCCCTTCCCCGGATACTTACCTCCTTGCTGCTCCGTGTCCCTGGTCATCTCCTCCGTGCAGTCTTCCCTCCTGCACAGAGGGATACCCTAGGGGATACCCCATCAAAGAGGGTCAAGTTAGCATCCACTTTTTCAGTTTATATCTCAAACTCATTGTGGGAGAGAGAGGAATTGAGATCGTAAATGTATCTAACTGTGAGAAACGTTAATATTGGAACTCATGGATCCTAACTCTCAATAATGATGACCTTGACTATCCCCTCCAGGGGTAATATATAAATATAGGGTTAAACAACAGCAACATGGATGACACTGGTTTAATAACTACAGAAGTTTCAGTCTAATCGCAGTGAGAAGCAGAATCCACCAGAATAGTTTGTCTTGTTTTTGTAAGTGTCTTGTTTGTCATATATGAAGTGTCTGCTCTAATTTAAGCAAAACTGATATTTATTATCTAACCGAAATTTTTATAATAACAATCTTTATTGTATGTTTTTTGAAGATGGATAATAACACTTTATAAAAATTTTTTTTTAAAAACTCATTGTGAGATTGAGTGATTATCAATATAAATAATTTAGGTTCTGTAGTTTAAATAGCATGAATTTGAAATGTTACATGCCATACATTTTTGTATTTTGAACCTGCGTACTAAAGGCTACAATCCATGGACTTATGATGGAGCATCCTATGATGGTACAAACCTTATTCCTGATGGGCAGTCCACTGATGCTAAAGAAAAAACGCCAACAACAATTTAGATCCAGAGCATTTTCCCCACTGAGAAGCTTTTTATCCATTTTATTTACCAGATGCCGTTTATAACTCTCACGCTTCACCCGTGCAATGATTGATGCGTTTTGTGGTCAGAATCTGATAAAAAAAAAGTCCTCATCAAATCAATGATGTCATAAGATTTAAGGCAACATTTAAAACCTTTCCCTTTACTTCTTGACACTTTGGGTAAATTTATTGTTTCAATTTCATTCCCAATAAAGTTTTTTTTTTTTCCCTTCGACGGAAATGAGAAAGGTGACCTGCGAAACGTGTGGGGTCACCCTTTCCCCTTTTCAATGCTCTGCGTGTAACCACATAAATGATTGAGAATATACGTGCGTTTGTTTGATGAGTATGCGTAACTGTGTTTGAATTCATTTATTTTATAACAGTCGGATTCTCCAACCCCTACAACCCCTCCGCTATCCAAGTGGTGTAATAGGGGGCGCCGGAACCCTGTGTCAAAAAAAATAATCCTCCCCCTTACTTACCTCGTCGCTGCTGCTCTGTCTCCGGTGGAGGTCCGTGGCTGTGAGGGTAGCGTTGTGCGCTCCCCTCCAGCCAATGCGCATTCAATAAAGTTTGTTTAAACAAACTTTATTGAATTCGCATTGGCTGGAGGGGAGGGCACAACGCTTCCCTCACAGCCACAGACGGGCAGATGAGAGCACCGGGAGAGCAGCACCAAGGAGGTAAGTAAGGGGGAAGGGGGGAGGATCCTGGCATACTGTGGGGGGAAATCCTAGCATATTGTGTGGCTAAGTCCTGGCTGGCATATTGTGGGGGAAAATGTTGGCATATTGGGTGGCTAAATCCTGGCTGGCATATTGTGGGGGAAAATCCTGGCATATTGGGTGGCTAAGTCCTGCCATATTGGGGGGCAAAATCCATTGGTGTTTGTCTCCAGTCCCCAGAGCCAGACCAAGAGCCAGACTGCAGCCAGAGACCAGATCATCTTAATGTCCTGGTGGTAAGTAGACAATGCAATATGTTTATTATTTAGTTGTTTAGTTATTAATATTACATATTGGGTGGCTAAATCCTGGCTGGCATATTGTGACCGAAAATCCTGGCATATTGGGTGGCTAAGTCCTGGCTGGCATACTGTGGGGGGAAATCCTGGCATATTGATTGGCTAAATCCTGGTTGGCATATTGTGGGGGAAAATCCTGGCATATTGGGTGGCTAAGTCCTGGCTGGCATATAATAGGGGGAAATCCTGGCATATTGGGTGGCTAAATCCTGGCTGGCATATAATAGGGGGAAATCCTGGCATATTGGGTGGCTAAATCCTGGCTGGCATATAATAGGGGGAAATCCTGGCATATTGGGTGGCTAAATCCTGGCTGGCATATAATAGGGGGAAATCCGGCCATATTGGGTGGCTAAATCCTGGTTGGCATATTGTGGGGGAAATCCTGGCATATTGGGTGGCTAAATCCTGGCTGGCATATAATAGGGGGAAATCCTGGCATATTGGGTGGCTAAATCCTGGCTGGCATATAATAGGGGGAAATCCTGGCATATTGGGTGGCTAAATCCTGGTTGGCATATTGTGGGGGAAATCCTGGCATATTGGGTGGCTAAATCCTGGTTGGCATATTGTGGGGGAAATCCTGGCATATTGGGTGGCTAAATCCTGGCTGGCATATAATAGGGGGAAATCCTGGCATATTGGGTGGCTAAATCCTGGCTGGCATATAATAGGGGGAAATCCTGGCATATTGGGTGGCTAAATCCTGGCTGGCATATAATAGGGGGAAATCCTGGCATATTGGGTGGCTAAATCCTGGCTGGCATATAATAGGGGGAAATCCTGGCATATTGGGTGGCTAAATCCTGGCTGGCATATAATAGGGGGAAATCCTGGCATATTGGGTGGCTAAATCCTGGCTGGCATATAATAGGGGGAAATCCGGCCATATTGGGTGGCTAAATCCTGGTTGGCATATTGTGGGGGAAATCCTGGCATATTGGGTGGCTAAATCCTGGCTGGCATATAATAGGGGGAAATCCTGGCATATTGGGTGGCTAAATCCTGGCTGGCATATAATAGGGGGAAATCCTGGCATATTGGGTGGCTAAATCCTGGTTGGCATATTGTGGGGGAAATCCTGGCATATTGGGTGGCTAAATCCTGGTTGGCATATTGTTGGGGAAATCCTGGCATATTGGGTGGCTAAATCCTGGCTGGCATATAATAGGGGGAAATCCTGGCATATTGGGTGGCTAAATCCTGGCTGGCATATAATAGGGGGAAATCCTGGCATATTGGGTGGCTAAATCCTGGCTGGCATATAATAGGGGGAAATCCTGGCATATTGGGTGGCTAAATCCTGGTTGGCATATTGTGGGGGAAATCCTGGCTGGCATATAATAGGGGGAAATCCTGGCATATTGGGTGGCTAAGTCCTGGCTGGCATATAATAGGGGGAAATCCGGCCATATTGGGTGGCTAAATCCTGGTTGGCATATTGTGGGGGAAATCCTGGCATATTGGGTGGCTAAATCCTGTAATATTGTAGGGGAAAATCCTGGGATATTGAGGGGCATAAACCTGGCATATTGAGAGGCATAATCCTGGGATATTGTGGGTCATAATCCTGGCATATTGTGGGTCATAATCCTGGCATATTGAGAGGCATAATCCTGGCATATTGAGAGGCATAATCCTGGCATATTGAGAGGCATAATCCTTGGATATTGAGGGGCATAATCCTGGGATATTGTGGGTCATAATCCTGGGATATTGAGAGGCATAATCCTTGGATATTGAGGGGCATAATCCTGGGATATTGAGGGGCATAATCCTGGCTATTACAACGTTTCTGACGAGTAAACGAGTTTTCCGCCCCCTAAACCTCTTGGAAGTAGTTGCATTCACTGTGAGTGGGTGACTAGCAACTCGAGGCCGGGGATTCGGCCTACCTCATGGTCGTGCTAAAGCACGATGGCTGCAAACAGGGAAAGAGGATGACTTTGGCTGTGAGGGTCCCCTGGGCAAGGTAAGTGATGGTCCTGGGACCTGACACATTCTTTTGCCAATTAATATAATATGCCAGGATTTTGCCCCTCAATATGCCAGGATAAGGCCATTTAATATGCCAGTATTTTGCCCCTCAATATGCCAGGATTTTGCCATTTAATATGCCAGGATTTTGCCCCTCAATATGCCAGGATTATGCCAATTAATATGCCAGGATTATGCCATTTAATATGCCAGGATTATGCCAATTAATATGCCAGGATTTAGCCATTTAATTGCCAGGATTATGCCATTTAATATGCCAGGATTTAGCCAATTAATTGCCAGGATTATGCCATTTAATATGCCAGGATTATGCCAATTAATATGCCAGGATTTAGCCAATTAATTGCCAGGATTTAGCCATTTAATATGCCAGGATTTAGCAAATTAATATGTCAGTATTAAGCCATTTAATATGCCAGGATTATGCCATTTAATATGACAGGATAATGCCAAGTAATATGCCAGGATTATGCCAATTAATATTCCAAGATAATGCCAATAAGCCAGGATTGTGCCCCTCAATATGCCAGGATTTTGCCCCTCAGTATGCTCGTTATCTACCACCCTCCTCCCCCTTCCCCAGTACTTACCTCCTTTCTGCTCTGTCTCCCGGTGGTCTGCTGTTCGGGTACACGGCTGTGAGCGAAGCGTTGTGCGCTCCCCTCCAGCCGCGCGGCTTCAATAAAGTTTGTTTAAAAAAAATGCGACCAGAGTAACTCCGGTCGCATTTTTTCACTAACAAACTTTATTGAAGAACTTTATTGAAGCTGCGCGGCTGGAGGTTAGCGCACAACGCTTCCCTCAGAGCAGCGGACCGGCTTAAGAGAGGGTTTTTATTTTCCCTGGCGTGACCTGGGCCCTTTAGAGGGATGGTGAGGGGAGATCATCTCTCCAGCCAGTGTCTCTACTGGCATTTCGAACCCCCCCCCCCCCCCCGTTAGCGCTCTCCCCGCTGGTGCCCTCCCCACTGCAGCGCCCAAAGACGACTGCCCAAGCAGCCTTATGGTGTCGCCGTTGTTGTGTGTGTGTTAAACACACTCAGAGCTCAATCAATGCTGCAGTAGTGCTGACACAGAGCACGGTGCTCTGAACCATCACCAGCATTGATTGAGCTCTGAGTGTGTTTAACACACACAGAGCCAATGCTGCCTGCGTCTCCCAGCCGAGTAACTCGCTCTGCTCTGCAGGGTGGGGGCAGACCTTCATCTCCCCACCTGGTGTAGCCAGTCCCCCCCCCTTTCACCAATGTAGGAGCCCCCCCTAGCTACGCCACTGATAGTTCTGATCCTTGTATCAAAATGTTAAATCTGTATGTTCCTCGCCAATCACTCTGCACCTCAAATTAATTTCAGACAGCAGACAATTGTGTTCTGTTTTTAAAATCCAATACCGTCCTGTTTTAGATGTAGTCACGATCAGATGCATTACTTCGAAAGCTGCCAAGCACGATATTGTAATGTTACAGCAGTCTAAATACCGGCACAGCTGGATCAATCCAACTCCCCCTTTTTAAAAATCGTACATGCTTTAAAGCAAGGGTCTCCAAACTAAGGCAGTTTATATCCAGCCCCAGCTACTAGGGCCGCTGTGGGATGCTCCGTTTTAAGGATTGGGGCATCAGAGTTTTGGCAGTCGCTGCTGCTTTAAGAATTCAGCAATGGCTTTGGGATCACCGGCAAAAGATCATGGCATGGTAACTTGGCATAGCCAGGATGCCTGGGAAGCTATTGCCAGTGGTTTCCTTCTCCTCTTCTCTGACTTCCTTTGGTCCAGTGAGTTCTCTGGAAGATAGAGCATCTCATGCTCAGTCTTTGTTCCTTTGGATGCTGCTCTCCTCAATACATAGACTCTTTCAGCTGCACCTGTACCTGTTATAACACTGCAGGGGGGACTGAACCCATCATTGGTATATGTCTTCTGCTTTTCTCCCCATTCTTCCCTTATTAATCAATATTAGTATTTTCCATTGTATTATTGTTATTATAATATTTATCTCATGTTCCTGTTATCCAGTTTATCTCTTCCACACCACATGCTCATTCTCTCTTCCTTGTCTAATTAATAAATCATCCTTTCCCAGCACTCCAGATTGTAACTATTAATGTCCCTTTTATTCCACTCCCACCATATTCAGACTCTACCTTATCCTTCATGTGTTCTGTGGCTTAAGAGGTTACACTTAAAGAAATAAAAACAACATGAGACGAGATATAAATTAACATTACATTTATTCTAAATAAAATGTCACATAATTAGTTACTGTGTAGTCTGTAGATAATGGGATGGGGAATTTACAGCCAAGCAGGTGCCTGGATATTATTACAGATTAGACCAGAAAGCTGGTCAAGCTATGGGCTACCTCTGGACTCACAGAGAGTCATCCTTCAGCACTCAGGAGAGGAAAAACCCCCTGTGGGGGAAACCTCTGGGGAACCATGGCTGGAAGGACTGCCCTTCCCTCTGGGCATTAAGAGGCAAATAAAGTCACTATAATACTATCACAGATTAATAATACAATGAATTAAAGATTGTATAGACCAGGGGTGGCCAACTGTAGCTCTCCAGCTGATGCTGGTCAGCAGCTCCATCTGGATAACAGATAACTCAGAGAGCATCAGTCCAGCAAGAAGAACACAGCTGGAAACCTCTGATCTAATATAACATTGCTTGCAAAGGTGCATATTACACCCTCCCCAACCACCCCACACGCGTCCCTCGCCAAACAGCAAACGCGTGTAAAGGGGAAGGATAGCGCGCGTGCACACGGACCGGTCTGTGTATAAGGGAACACGAGTAGCTGCGCTTGCCAAAGGGAACCTCCCCTGCTAGAACCTCCAAAGCTCAAGGATTTAGGGTAGCCAAGCTCCAAGCTGTGAGACACATCCAAATCAGGCATAGATCCCTATACCGTGGGACCCAGGACGGATGCTGAAGCTCCTTCAGAGCTCCGGATGTGTCTGAGAGAAAAATGAATGCTGAGGCAGTTATTAGCAGCAGTGACCATTATGACATCACATCGTGACATCACTCTTCTATGACCTTGCTGAAGATGCTTTCTGTTATAAATGGTGATCAGCACCCTGGCACATAAACAGTTAATCATCATGATGGCCAATGCCTAGTGCTGTATATATTAATCAGAATGATTACTTGTAACATGTTATTTACATTATACATTGAAGTGGACCTCACATGTGTCCTAATTTGTACCTGAATCATTCTGTCTCCTTCCCTGTGTTTTTATAATGTATTGAAGAGGAAATAAACCCCCAAAAATGTTTTAAACAGACAAATAGCCCCTTTTGCTTGATTAAAAACTCTTATGAACAGTGCTTCTTATTGGTAGGCTGATCTGAGGTTGGGCTGATAACTTTTCATATACATGCAAATTTGCTTTTGGCTCTGCCTCATAGCTGTGACAGAGCTGGGGGGGAGGCTGCCACGCACTGACACTGTCATCGCATGCACAGCCAATCAGAGCTAGTTATGGTCCCCTCTGCTGATCCCATGTAAAAACGAGGGTGAGAGACAGTCGCTGACCTGACTGGGCTACCTGTTCCTCATGGAAGCATGGCAGCTCCCAGTCAGAGGATAAACTGACATGTACTATCAAAACTACCTGCCAGTTTATCCTCATACTAGGGATAATGTTCTTTATCAAAATTGGAAAAAAATCTTAGTTCTCCTTTAAAGGGCCTGTCACCTAAGCACCTATTCAAAATGATCTATACATTGTGTTAAGGAATTACAAGCAAATGTGTAAATTAAGGGAGAAAATGTAATCAAATAGTAGCTGTAGTGATTAGGGGACCACATGTCCCAGATTGCCCGGGACTGTCCTGCAATGGGACTTTGTGTATTGTCAGATCTGCTCATCGAGGGGTTAATTCCCTGCATCTGCTCAGGTCTGTTAATAGCGGGGTTAATTCCCTGCATCTGCTCAGGTCTGCTAATAGTGGGGTGAATTCTCTGCAGCAGCTCAGGTCTGCTAATAGTGGGGTGAATTATCTGCATCTGCTGAGGTCTGCTAATAGTGGGGTGAATTATCTGCAGCAGCTCAGGTCTGCTAATAGTGGGGTGAATTCTCTGCAGCTGCTCATGTCCGGTAATGAATTTACATGTATAATATATTAAATCTGAAATCGGTATTGTCCCCAAGGCTTCCTAAAAATGTATATAATATGTATTTTATGTGTATGTGCATCTGTGTCCATGTGATTTACAGATAGATAGATAGATAGATAGATAGATAGATAGATAGATAGATAGATAGATAGATAGATAGACTGATAGATAGATAGATAGATAGATAGATAGATAGATAGATAGATAGATAGATAGATTGACAGATAGATAGATAGATAGATAGATAGATAGAT
This sequence comes from Pelodytes ibericus, assembly GCA_036172795.1. Taxonomy (NCBI): domain Eukaryota; kingdom Metazoa; phylum Chordata; class Amphibia; order Anura; family Pelodytidae; genus Pelodytes; species Pelodytes ibericus. Next base: position 15,898,073 of record CM069862.1, read on the forward strand.
AGATAGATAGATAGATAGATAGATAGATAGATAGATTGACTGATAGATAGATAGATAGATAGATAGATAGATAGATAGATAGATAGATAGATAGATAGATTGACTGATAGATAGATAGATAGATAGATAGATAGATAGATAGATAGATAGATAGATAGATAGATTGACTGATAGATAGATAGATAGATAGATAGATAGATAGATAGATAGATAGATAGATTGACAGATAGATAGATAGATAGATAGATAGATAGATAGATAGATAGATAGATTGACTGATAGATAGATAGATAGATAGATAGATAGATAGATAGATAGATAGATAGATAGATAGATAGATAGATAGATAGATTGACTGATAGATAGATAGATAGATAGATAGATAGATTGACTGATAGATAGATAGATAGATAGACAGACAGACAGACAGACAGACAGACAGACAGACAGACAGACAGACAGACAGACAGACAGACAGATAGATAGATAGATAGATAGATAGATAGATAGATAGATAGATAGATAGATAGATAGATAGATAGATAGATAGATTGACTGATAGATAGTCATCTCATCTGCTAAAATACTGGGACCCTGAATGGCAGAAGTAAAAGTGGGAGGAGGAGACTTTTATTGAGGACTTGTTGGGACTTACTTTGATGCACTTTTCCTGCTGAATCCTGTATACTTGAATGTAAGATCATTTTTTTTTTCTTTACAATAAATTCATTTACACTAAGAGTCTTCCCTCTTTGCTCTCTTATGCTTTTTCCTGGACAACTACTGGACCATTAACCCTTTGTGGGCTCTCATGATGCAACATACATTGAGCAGAGTTCTGCTCAAGAAAATGTGAGTGTATTCACATTTATTTTTGAATGCACTTTTAAGTTCAAATTACTACACTATATTATTATTTGTTTTTTCCCTTCCGGTTAACATCGAGTGGATTGCCTCACATTTAAGGGTAACCCCGATTTGTATATTTTTATGTGTTTTGGAGTGTTGGGTTACAGCGCACATTGTCACTTTGTTTTGTTTTAGAATTAAAATGCGGTCACCTTACCCAGGACATGCCCCAGAACACACATTGCACACCCAGGACATGCCCCAGAACACACATTGCACACCCAGGACATGCCCCAGAACACACGTTGCACACCCAGGACATGCCCCAGAACACACATTGCACACCCAGGACTTAGGTGACCACATTTCCAAACTGCCAATCAGAGGCACTTATTTTCTTACTGACATACATGAGTGGATGGCATCAAAGTTATTCTTGAAACTGGCAAAAACATCTGCCAGAGCATTTTTCAGTATTTGTGTAATTTGCACAATAATATGCCAGTTTTATTTTGCCATTAATATGCCCCAGCCAATTTGCCCAATAATATGCCAGTATTATTTTGCCCAATAATATGCCAGTGTTATTTTTCCATTAATATGCCAGTATTATTTGCCATTAATATTCCCCAGCCAATTTGCCCAATAACATGCCAGTATTATTTTTCCATTTAATATGCCCAGCCAATTTGTCCAATAATATGCCAGTGTTCTTTTGTCATGAATATGCTAGTGTTCTTTTGCCAATAATATGCCATCGTTCTTGTGCTCATTATATTAAAACCCTCATCCCCCATTCCCCGGATACTTACCTCCTTGCTGCTCCATGTCCTTGGTCGTCTCCTCTGTGCAGTCTTCCCTCCTGCACAGAGGGATATCCTAGGGCAGCGGTGGCGAACCTATGGCACGCGTGCCACTACTGGCACGCCGAGCCCTCAGCTGTGGCACCCGGCCAGGTTCAGCTCTCACCGCTTATCTGCTCCGTTGTCCTGGAGGTGCAAGCATCAGCGTAATAGATTGCCGCCGCCGGTCATCTGCTTCTTCTCCAGATGATTGGCGCATGCGCGTTCTGTGAAGAAGCGTTCAAGTCGGAAAGCAATTAACTGTTTGCTTTCCGACTTGAATGCTTCTTCACATAACGCACATGCGCCAATCAGGTGACCGGCAGCGCCCGTCTATTACACTGATGCCTGCACCTCCAGGACAACAGAGCAGATTACTGGTGAGAGCTGAACCTGTATGTGTGTGTGTGAGTATAAGTGTGTGTTTGTATGAGTATAAGTGTGTGTATGAGTATAAGTGTGTGTGTGTATGAGTATAAGTGTGTGTGTGTGTGTGTGTGTGTGTATGAGTATGAGTGTCTGTATGAGTGTCTGTGTATGAGTATAAGTGTGTGTCTGTATGAGTATGAGTGTCTGTGTATGAGTATATGTGTGTGTGCGCGAGTATAAGTGTGTGCGTGCGAGTATAAGTGTGTGCGTGCGAGTATAAGTGTGTGCGAGTGAGTATAAGTGTGTGCGAGTGAGTATAAGTGTGTGCGAGTATGAGTATAAGTGTGTGCGAGTATGAGTATAAGTGTGTGTGTACAAGTATAAGTGTGTGTGTGTGTGTGTGTGTGTATAAGTATGAGTGTCTGTATGAGTATAAGTGTCTGTATGAGTATAAGTGTGTGTGTGTTTGGGTATATGTGTGTGTGAGTATAAGTATGAGTGTGTGTGAGTATAAGTATGAGTGTGTGTGAGTATAAGTATGAGTGTGTGTGAGTATAAATGTGTGCGCATGAGTATAAGTGTGTGTGTGTGTATGAACGTGTGTGTGTGTATGGGTAGAAGCTTGTGTGAGTATGCGGTGTTGGCACTTTGTGGTCTGCAAATTTGTGTCTGTCAAATATTGGGCATTCGGGAAAAAAAACGTTCGCCACCATTGCCCTAGGGGATACCCCATCAAAGAGGGTCAAGTTAGCCTCCACTTTTTCAGTTTATATCTAAAACTCATTGTGGGAGAGAGAGGAATTGAGACAGTAAATGTATCTAACTTTGAGAAAAGGTAATATTGGAACTCATGGATCCTAACTCTCAATAATGATGACCTTGACTATCCCCTCCAGGGGTAATATATAAATATAGGGTTAAACAACAGCAACATGGATGACGCTGGATTAATAACTACAGAAGTTTCAGTCTAATCGCAGTGAGAAGCAGAATCCACCAGAACAGTTTGTCTTGTTTTTGTAAGTGTCTTGTTTGTCATATATGAAGTGTCTGCTCTAATTTAAGCAAAACTGATATTTATTATCTAACCGAAATTTGTATAATAACAATCTTTATTGTATGTTTTTTGAAGATGGATAATAAAACTTTATAAAAAATTTGAAAAAAAAACTTAGCGGAGCTAACCGGGTCAATGGTGTAGCTCCGCCCCCACCCTGTGAAGCAGAGCAGCGTCTGCTTCACAGGTAGCCACGGACAGCAAAAGAAAGTGCTGCTCGGCTCCCCATGCCTGCATTAAGCATGGAGCCTGCATTAAGCATGGGGAGCCGAGCAGCACCTTCTATTGCTGTCCGTGGCTCCCCGTGAAGCAGACGCTGCTCTGCTTCACAGGGTGGGGGCGGAGCTACACCTCTCAGCCGGGTAGCTCCGCCCCCTCCCCGGATCTAGAAGAGCATGCCGAGCAGAGGGCTGGTGAGAGGGGATCTTTTGATCTCCCCCAGCCAGTACCTCTTCCGGGTTTTATTTTTTTTTGTAACTTTTTTTTTTTTCAACGGCCGGGCAGGCGCCCCCTGGAGTGTTGCGCCCTGTGCGATCGCACAGGTCGCACACCCCTAAGGCCGGCCCCGCCCTCACAAGCGGCTGGACTCACCTGCTTTTTTACCTTAAGGACTTTGTTATTATTTCATTTTAAAGAACACTGCAGAAGCGTTTTTCCTCATACAGACCAAAGTGTGGCGCCCACCTTGCTGATCTCAGGAAACCCTTCATGTAAGCAGATATTTGTTCTTTTTATATTAAAACCTGTTTTATGCCACTCATCTGTTGTTCCACTTCTTCCTTGTCTTTGGAGTTCTAAAGAAAATTGAAGTACCGAATCTTTTTTAAGAATATCGTCTGATGAGCATATTTTATACTTGGAGTCTGTGAGTGCAAAATCCAAAGGGAGATTTTATCTCTCCTGAAGTTACTTTTGTATCACCATTTTCACTCACCTATTGTATATATTAGGTACTACATATATTCCACAGTTTATGTAAAGCGCACTTTTTTTCTGTTTTGTAATTTTTGTATGTTTTGTGTGGTTTAGGAACACACTTATTAAGTGCAGCTCACATTAAGATTAAGCGCTGGGTAAATCTCCCTATTTTTTATTCCTCACAAGCATGTCATCCTGGTCTAATGTAATAAGTAGGGTGGTTGGGAGCAGTTGGTCAATATGCCAGTAATATTTTGTCACTCAATAAGTCAGTATTTTTCTCTCAATTTGCCATTGTTTTGCCATTTAATATGCCAGAATTTTGCCCCTCAATATGCCATTCTTTTCCAATTTAATCTGCCAGGATTTTTTACCTCAATATGGCATTTAATATGCCAGTATTGTGCCCATCAATATGCAAATTAATATGCCAGTATTTTGCCCCTCAATATGCCAGTATTTTGCCCCTCAATATGCCAGGATTAGGCCATTTAATATGCCAGGATTTTGCCATTTAATATGCCAGAATTTTGCCCCTCAATATGCCAGGATTATGCAATTTAATATGCCAGGATTATACCAATTAATATGCCAGGATTTAGCCAATTAACACGCCAGGATTTAGCCAATTAACATGCCAGGATTTTGCCCCTCAATATGCCAGGATTATGCCATTTAATATGCCAGGATTATGCCAATTAATATGCCAGGATTTAGCCAATTAATTGCCAGGATTTAGCCATTTAATATGCCAGGATTTAGCCAATTAATATGCTAGGATTTAGCCATTTAATATGCCAGGATAATGCCAATTAATATGCCAGGATAATGCCAATTAATATGCCAGGATTTAGCCAATTAATTGCCAGGATTTAGCCATTTAATATTCCAGGATTTAGCCAATTAATATGCTAGGATTTAGCCATTTAATATGCCAGGATAATGCCAATTAATATGCCAGGATAATGCCATTTAATATGCCAGGATAATGCCAATTAATATGCCAGGATTTAGCCATTTAATATGCCAGGATAATGCCAAGTAATATGCCAGGATAATGCCAAGTAATATGCCAGGATAATGCCAAGTAATATGCCAGGAAAATGCAAATTAATATGCCAGGATTATGCCATTTAATATGCCAGGATAATGCCAATTAATATGCCAGGATTTAGCCATTTAATATGCCAGGATAATGCCAAGTAATATGCCAGGATAATGCCAAGTAATATGCCAGGAAAATGCAAATTAATATGCCAGGATTATGCCAATTAATATTCCAAGATAATGCCAATAAACCAGGATTATGCCCCTCAATATGCCAGGATTTTGCCCCTCAGTATGCTCGTTATCTACCACCCTCCTCCCCCTTCCCCAGAACTTACCTCCTTCCTGCTCTGTCTCCCGGTGCTCTGCTCTTCAGGTCCACGGCTGTGAGCGAAGCGTTGTGCGCTCCCCTCCAGCCGCGCCGCTTCAATAAAGTTTGTTTTAAAAAAATGCGACCAGAGTAACTCCGGTCGCATTTTTTCCCTAACAAACTTTATTGAAGCCGCGCGGCTGGAGGGGAGCTCACAACGCTTCCCTCAGAGCAGCGGACCGGCTTAAGAGAGGGTTTTTTTTTTCCTGGCATGACCTGGGCCCTGTAGAGGGATGGTGAGGGGAGATCATCTCCCCAGCCAGTGCCTCTACTGGATTCGCCCCCCCCCCCCCTTAGCGCTCTCCCCGCTGGTGCCCTCCCCACTGCAGCTCCCTAAGACGACTGCCCAAGCAGCCTTATGGTGGCGCCGTCGCTATGTGTGTGTTAAACACACTCAGAGCTCAATCAATGCTTCACGTAGTGCTGACGCAGAGGACGGTGCTCTGAACCATCACCAGCATTGATTGAGCTCTGAGTGTGTTTAACACACACAGAGCCAATGCTGCCTGCGTCTCCCAGCCGAGTAAGCTCTGCAGGGTAGACCCAGTGGTGTATCTTGGTTTTGTGCTGCCCTAGGCAGACAAATTTTGGGCACCCCCCCTACCCTCTATGCACACCAACGACATGACCCATAACCCATGTTGCACAACAAGGACATGCACCATCACCCCATTTACATGCCTCTATCACCCCATTACATACACATAGCCAATATTATTTGCCCATAATATTCCCCAGCTAATTTGCCCAATAATATGCCAGTATCATTTGCCATTAATATGCCCCAGCCAATTTGCCCAATAATTTGCAAGTATTATTTGTCATTAATAAGTCACAGCCAATTTCCCCAATAATATGCCAGTATTTGCCATTTAATCAGCCCCTGCCAATTTGCCCAATATTATGCCAGTATAATTTGCCATTAATATTCCCCAGCCAATTTGCCCAATAATATGCCAGTGTTATTCTGCCATTTACTGGTAATATGCCCCAGCCAATTTGCCCAATATTAAGCCAGTATTATTTGCCATTTATTATGCCCCTGCCAATTTGCCCAATAATATGTTAGTGTTATTTGCCATTTAATATGCCCCTGACAATTTACCCAACAATATGCCAGTGTTATTTGCCATTTAATATGCCCCTGCTAATTTGCCCAATAATATGCCTGTGTTATTTGCCATTTAATGTGCCCCTGCCAATTTGCCCAATAATATGCCAGTGTTATTTGCCATTAAATGGGCCCCTGCCAATTTGCCCAATAATATGCCAGTATTATTTGCCAATTAATATGCCGCAGCCAATTTGCCCAATAATATGCCAGTGTTATTTGTCATTTAATATGCCCCTGACAATTTTCCCAATAATATGCCAGTGTTATTTGCCATTTAATGTGCCCCTGACAATTTACCCAACAATATGCCAGTGTTATTTGCCATTTAATTTGCCCCTGTTAATTTGCCCAATAATATGGCAGTGTTATTTGCCATTTAATGTGCCCCTGCCAATTTGCCCAATATTATGCCAGTATAATTTGCCTTTAATATTCCCCAGCCAATTTGCCCAATAATATGCCAGTGTTATTCTGCCATTTACTGGTAATATGCCCCAGCCAATTTGCCCAATATTAAGCCAGTATTATTTGCCATTTAATATGCCCCTGACAATTTACCCAACAATATGCCAGTGTTATTTGCCATTTAATATGCCCCTGCTAATTTGCCCAATAATATGCCTGTGTTATTTGCCATTTAATGTGCCCCTGCCAATTTGCCCAATAATATGCCAGTGTTATTTGCCATTAAATGGGCCCCTGCCAATTTGCCCAATAATATGCCAGTATTATTTGCCAATTAATATGTCGCAGCCAATTTGCCAAATAATATGCCAGTGTTATTTGTCATTTAATATGCCCCTGACAATTTTCCCAATAATATGCCAGTGTTATTTGCCATTTAATGTGCCCCTGACAATTTACCCAACAATATGCCAGTGTTATTTGCCATTTAATTTGCCCCTGTTAATTTGCCCAATAATATGGCAGTGTTATTTGCCATTTAATGTGCCCCTGCCAATTTGCCCAATAATATGCCAGTGTTATTTGCCATTTAATGTGCCCCTGTTATTATTTGCCATTTAATATGCCAATGCTAATTTTCCCAATAATATGCCAGTGTTATTTGCCATTAATATGCCCCAGCCAATTTGCCCAATAATTTGCAAGTATTATTTGTCATTAATAAGTCACAGCCAATTTCCCCAATAATATGCCAGTATTTGCCATTTAATCAGCCCCTGCCAATTTGCCCAATATTATGCCAGTATAATTTGCCTTTAATATTCCCCAGCCAATTTGCCCAATAATATGCCAGTGTTATTCTGCCATTTACTGGTAATATGCCCCAGCCAATTTGCCCAATATTAAGCCAGTATTATTTGCCATTTATTATGCCCCTGCCAATTTGCCCAATAATATGTTAGTGTTATTTGCCATTTAATATGCCCCTGACAATTTACCCAACAATATGCCAGTGTTATTTGCCATTTAATATGCCCCTGACAATTTACCCAACAATATGCCAGTGTTATTTGCCATTTAATATGCCCCTGCTAATTTGCCCAATAATATGCCTGTGTTATTTGCCATTTAATGTGCCCCTGCCAATTTGCCCAATAATATGCCAGTGTTATTTGCCATTAAATGTGCCCCTGCCAATTTGCCCAATAATATGCCAGTATTATTTGCCAATTAATATGCCGCAGCCAATTTGCCCAATAATATGCCAGTGTTATTTGTCATTTAATATGCCCCTGACAATTTTCCCAATAATATGCCAGTGTTATTTGCCATTTAATGTGCCCCTGACAATTTACCCAACAATATGCCAGTGTTATTTGCCATTTAATTTGCCCCTGTTAATTTGCCCAATAATATGCCAGTGTTATTTGCCATTTAATGTGGCCCTGTTATTATTTGCCATTTAATATGCCAATGCTAATTTTCCCAATAATATGCCAGTGTTATTTGCCATTTAATATGCCCCAACCAATTTGCCCAATAATATGCCAGTGTTATTTGCCATTTAATGTGCCTCTGCCTATTTGCCCAATAATATGCCAGTGTTATTTGCCATTGAATGTGCCCCTGCCAATTTGCCCAATAATATGCCAGTATTATTTGCCGATTAATATGCCCCTGACAATTTTCCCAATAATATGCCAGTGTTATTTGCCAATTAATGTGCCCCTGCCAATTTTCCCAATAATATGCCAATGTTATTTGCAATTTAATGTGCCCCTGCCAATTTGCCCAATAATATGCAAGTATTATTTGCCAATTAATATCCCGCAGCCAATTTGCCCATTAATATGCCAGTGTTATTTTCCATTTAATATGCCCCTGCCAATATGCCCAATAATATGCCAGTGTTATTTGACATTTAATATGCCCCTGCCAATTTGCCCAATAATATGCCAGTGTTATTTGACATTTATTATGCCCTGCAAATTTGCCCAATAATATGCCAGTGTTATTTGGCATTTAATATACCCCAGCCAATTTGCCCAATAATATGCCAGTGTTATTTGCCATTTAATATGCCCTGCCAATTTGCCCAATAATATGCCAGTGTTATTTGACATTTAATATGCCCCTGCCAATTTGCCCAATAATATGCAAGTATTATTTGCCAATTAATATGCCTGCCAATTTGCCCAATAATATGCCAGTATTATTTGCCAATTAATATGCCCTGCCAATTTGCCCAATAATATGCCAGTGTTATTAGCCATTTAATGTGCCCCTGCTAATTTGCCCAATATTATGCCAGTGTTATTTGCCATTTAATATGCCCCTGCCAATTTGCCCAATAATATGCCAGTGTTATTTGCCATTTAATATGCCAATGCTAATTTTCCCAATAATATGCCAGTGTTATTTGCCATTTAAAATGCCCCAGCCAATTTTCCCAATAATATGCCAGTGTTATTTGCCATTTAATATGCCCCTGCCAATTTGCCCAATAAAATGCCAGTGTTATTTACCATTTAATGTGCCCAGCCAATTTGCCCAATAATATGCCAGTGTTATTTGCCATTTAATATGCCCCTGCTAATTTGCCCAATAATATGCCAGTGTTATTTGCCATTTAATATGCCAATGCTAATTTTCCCAATAATATGCCAGTGTTATTTGCCATTTAATATGCCCCAGCCAATTTGCCCAATAATATGCCAGTGTTATTTGCCATTTAATGTGCCCCTGCTAATTTGCCCAATAATATGCCAGTGTTATTTGCCATTTAATAAGCCCCTGCTAATTTCCCCAAATCCCCCCATTTCCCCAGCACTTACCTTTCCCTGGTGGCTAGTGGCAGGCAGCATGGAGTCCTCCATGCTGCCTGTTCGGCTCCCTGGCGCTTGTGCCGACAGGTCATGTGACCTGGCGCGCGTATGACGTCAGCGCGCCCGTCACGTGACTGTCTGCACTTCCGTGTCTGCACAGGTTTCTCTGTGCTGCCTGTTCGGCTCCTCGTGCAGCCTGGCAGGCAGAGCGATGGTATGGGGGGATCTTCCCATCCCCTCTCACCTCCGTCTGCAAGGGCGGTCTTTTTTTTTTTTTTTAAAGGGGCGGATTCTTTTTTTTACTTTTTTTTTCTTTTTACAGTGCTGGGGGGCGCTGACGCCCACCAAAATTTGCCGCCCTAGGAATCCGCCTAGGATGCATCGCAATAAATACAGCTCTAAGTACACCTTCATCTCCCCACCCGGTGTAGACAGCACCCCCCCCTTCCACCAATCGAGGAGCCCCCCCTAGCTACGCCACTGATAGTTCTGATCCTTGTATCAAATTGTTTTGATCTGTATGTTCCTCGCCAATCACTCTGCACCTTGAATTAATTTCAGACAGCAGACAATTGTGTTCTGTTTTTAAAATCCAATACCGTCCTGTTTTAGATGTAGTTACGATCAGATGCATTACTTCGAAAGCTGCCAAGCACGATATTGTAACGTTACAGCAGTCTAAATACCATGACAGTTGTATCAAATTTTTTTCCAGTGGTTTCCTTCTCCTCTTCTCTGACTTCCTTTGGTCCAGTGAGTCCTCTGGAAGATAGAGCATCTCATGCTCAGTCTTTGTTCCTTTGGATGCTGCTCTCCTCAATACATAGACTCTTTCAGCTGCACCTGTACCTGTTATAACACTGCAGGGGGGACTGAACCCATCATTGGTATATGTCTTCTGCTTTTCTCCCCATTCTTCCCTTATTAATAAATATTAGTATTTTCCATTGTATTATTGTTATTATAATATTTATCTCATGTTCCTGTCATCCAGTTTACCTCTTCCACACCACATGCTCATTCTCTCTTCCTTGTCTAATTAGCAAATCATCCTTTCCCAGCACTCCAGATTGGAACTATTAATGTCCCTTTTATTCCACCCCCCACCATATTCAGACTCTACCTTATCCTTCATGTGTTCTGTGGCTTAAGAGGTTACACTTAAAGAAATAAAAACAACATGAGACGAGATATAAATTAACATTACATTTATTATAAATAAAATGTCCCAGAATTAGTTACTGTGTAGTCTGTAGATAATGGGATGGGGAATTTACAGCCAAGCAGGTGCCTGGATATTATTACAGATTAGACCAGAAAGCTGGTCAAGCTATGGGCTACCTCTGGACTCACAGAGAGTCATCCTTCAGCACTCAGGAGAGGAAAAACCCCCTGTGGGGGAAACCTCTGGGGAACCATGGCTGGAAGGACTGCCCTTCCCTCTGGGCATTAAGAGGCAAATAAAGTCACTATAATACTATCACAGATTAATAATACAATGAATTAAAGATTGTATAGACCAGGGGTGGCCAACTGTAGCTCTCCAGCTGATGCTGGTCCGCAGCTCCATCTGGATAACAGATAACTCAGAGAGCATCAGTCCAGCAAGAACACAGCTGGAAACCTCTGATCTAATATAACATTGCTTGCAAAGGTGCATATTACACCCTCCCCAACCACCCCACATGCGGCCCTCGCCAAACAGCAAACGCGTGTAAAGGGGAAGGATACCGCGCGTGCACACGGACCGGTCTGTGTATAAAGGAACACGAGTAGCTGCGCTTGCTAAAGGGAACCTCCCCTGCTAGAACCTCCAAAGCTCAAGCATTTAGGGTAGCCAAGCTCCAAGCTGTGAGACACATCCAAATCAGGCATAGATCCCTATACCGTGGGACCGAGGACGGATGCTGAAGCTCCTTCAGAGCTCCGGATGTGTCTGAGAGAAAAATGAATGCTGAGGCAGTTATTAGCAGCAGTGACCATTATGACATCACATCGTGACATCACTCTTCTATGACCTTACTGAAGATGCTTGCTGTTATAAATGGTGATCAGCACCCTGGCACATAAACAGTTAATCATCATGATGGCCAATGCCTAGTGCTGTATATATTAATCAGAATGATTACTTGTAACATGTTATTTACATTATACATTGAAGTGGACCTCACATGTGTCCTAATTTGTACCTGAATCATTCTGTCTCCTTCCCTGTGTTTTTATAATGTATTAAAGAGGAAATAAACCCCCAAAAATGTTTTAAACAGACAAATAGCCCCTTTTGCTTGATTAAAAACTCTTATGAACAGTGCTTCTTATTGGTAGGCTGATCTGAGGTTGGGCTGATAACTTTTCAGATACATGCAAATTTGCTTTTGGCTCTGCCTCATAGCTGTGACAGAGCTGGTGGGGAGGCTGCCGCGCACTGACACTGTCTTCACATGCACAGCCAATCAGAGCTAGTTATGGTCCCCTCTGCTGATCCCATGTAAAAACGAGTGTGACCTTGCTGAAGATACTTGCTGTTCTAAATGGTGATTAGCACCCTGGCACAAAAAATCATCATGATGGATAAAGCCTAGTGCTGTGTATATTAATCAAAATTGCTGTGAAGTCTGTCATACACACAAGCAGCACGTTACTATATAGATATACATTCTCAATTAAAAATGAATGCGGCCTCAAACAACACCCCCCCCCCCCCCCCTTCTGTGTATCACAGCTTTACCTCCATTCAGGCTCAAGCTCTGGTGAGAGAGTGATAATAGAGAAATGACCCTTCTCGGGCTTGCCCTGGACTGGATCTCGTGATAGAGTCTCTTAAAAACTCAAACTACAGAGTCACTTTTTTTTTTTTAAATTGGTTCATAATTGCAAGAAAATGATCTGCTTTTGGCCGATTTGCAGCACTTATTGGGCCCCACGAAAAATCTGCATCCTGCATTGATTGTAAATGTGCTGGCAGGCTCCAAACTCTCCAATTAGCCCACAGGTGTGGGACTTGGCACGGAGTATATGGGGTGCCAGGAGTCACAATCAACTGACTGGGGAATCTGAAAGCAATAACTCTCTGCTGCGGTTCTAACAGATATTGTAAAAATGGAGACGTCCCCTAAAAATGGCTTTGCGGAAAGCAATTTAAAACATAATATTACAACAATATTACTTTCACCTAAATAAACTATAGTAAGGCATTATTTGGGGGGAGAGGGGGTAGTTGACTCTCCTTCCTTCGCACATAACAGCTTGGGCCATAATAACACAGATGGCCCATCTGAGCGAGGTTCTGCCTCCCTCCATAATATTATTTTGACATTTTTTGTTTACCAACCTCAGCTTGTTCCAGACTCCATTATAATCTCCGCCTGCCCCGACCTCTTCTCTGTCTTCTGACTATGCTGTTGGATTATAGTTTGTACCTAGTTCTCAGCCTTACACAGTTTTCCTGGGGTCTCATGGACGATACGCAGTTGCATGTTTCGGGTCTCTTTCAGTTTTCCCGTGTGACTACTTCATCCCTAAAGAGTCCACTCCAGATTCCAGTCCAGATGTAAGAAAGGAACTGGAGGGAGGTGGAGCAGACTGTTGAGTGGGGCCGCTGATATAAAAGATGAGGATGTGAGTCGGTACTCAAATGAAGAGAGATGATGTGAGTGGGTACTGAGATGAGGTGAGTGGGTGCTGAGATGAGGTGAGTGGGTGCTGATATAAGGTGAGTGGTGCTCAAATGAAGAGAGATGTTGTGAGTGGGTGCTGAGTTGAGGTGAGTGGGTGCTGAGTTGAGGTGAGTGGGTGCTGAGATGAGGTGAGTGGTGCTCAAATGAAGAGAGATGATGTGAGTGGGTACTGAGATGAGGTGAGTGGTGCTCAAATGAAGAGAGATGATGTGAGTGGGTGCTGAGATGAGGTGAGTGGGTGCTGAGATGAGGTGAGTGGGTGCTGATATAAGGTGAGTGGTGCTCAGATAAAGAGAGATGATGTGAGTGGGTGTTGAGATGAGGTGAGTGGGTGCTCAAATGAAGAGAGATGATGTGAGTGGGTGCTGAGTTGAGGTGAGTGGGTGCTGAGATGAGGTGAGTGGGTGCTCAAATGAAGAGAGATGATGTGAGTGGCTGCTGAGATGAGGTGAGTGGTGCTCAGATAAAGAGAGATGATGTGAGTGGGTGCTGAGACGAGGTGAGTGGTGCTCAAATGAAGAGAGATGATGTGAGTGGGTGTTGAGAAGAGGTGAGTGGGTGCTCAAATGAAGAGAGATGATGTGAGTGGGTGCTGAGATGAGGTGAGTGGTGCTCAAATGAAGAGAGATGATGTGAGTGGGTGCTGAGATGAGGTGAGTGGGTGCTGAGATGAGGTGAGTGGGTGCTGATATAAGGTGAGTGGTGCTCAGATAAAGAGAGATGATGTGAGTGGGTGTTGAGATGAGGTGAGTGGGTGCTCAAATGAAGAGAGATGATGTGAGTGGGTGCTGAGTTGAGGTGAGTGGGTGCTGAGATGAGGTGAGTGGGTGCTCAAATGAAGAGAGATGATGTGAGTGGCTGCTGAGATGAGGTGAGTGGTGCTCAGATAAAGAGAGATGATGTGAGTGGGTGCTGAGATGAGGTGAGTGGTGCTCAAATGAAGAGAGATGATGTGAGTGGGTGTTGAGAAGAGGTGAGTGGGTGCTCAAATGAAGAGAGATGATGTGAGTGGGTGCTGAGATGAGGTGAGTGGTGCTCAAATGAAGAGAGATGATGTGAGTGGGTGCTGAGATGAGGTGAGTGGGTGCTGAGATGAGGTGAGTGGGTGCTGATATAAGGTGAGTGGTGCTCAGATAAAGAGAGATGATGTGAGTGGGTGTTGAGATGAGGTGAGTGGGTGCTCAAATGAAGAGAGATGATGTGAGTGGGTGCTGAGTTGAGGTGAGTGGGTGCTGAGATGAGGTGAGTGGTGCTCAAATGAAGAGAGATGATGTGAGTGGGTGTTGAGACGAGGTGAGTGGGTGCTCAAATGAAGAGAGATGATGTGAGTGGGTGCTGAGATGAGGTGAGTGGGTGCTCAAATGAAGAGAGATGATGTGAGTGGGTGCTGAGATGAGGTGAGTGGTGCTCAAATAAAGAGAGATGATGTGAGTGGGTGCTGAGATAAGGTGAGTGGTGCTCAAATGAAGAGAGATGATGTGAGTGGGTGCTGAGATGAGGTGAGTGGTGCTCAGATAAAGAGAGATGATGTGAGTGGGTGCTGAGATGAGGTGAGAGGTGCTCAGATAAAGAGAGATGATGTGAGTGGGTGCTGAGATGAGGTGAGTGGTGCTGAAATGAAGAGAGATGATACAAAAGGCTGCTGAGATGAGGTGACTTACACTGCATTGTAGATCGTGTTTTCATTATTTCAATGTCTTTTTTTTTTTGTCTTCGTTGTACTATATCCTTCCAACGCTGACACTGTGGCGAGATAAATATATTTATTTCCAAAATACTCCACAGCCCCAAACCACAAACCTAATGAATTCTTTTGTTGTCGCCCCCCCCCCCCCCAAAACTAAAACACAATTTGCTCAGACTTCTAGGACAAGGCTTAATCTGTTTTTAAAAAACAAATCCGTGATCATTTACATGAATAATTTGCAATTCATATGCAAATACGATTCCTGGGCCACAGAATCAGCAGAGAATAATATCCGATAATTACATCTTATTTGCGGGGAATAGTTTGCTTGTCTTTCCATCCAAATATGTCTTATTTACAGCTTTGCTTATAAATCAGGATGTAGGATCATCTGAAGACATTCTTATTGGCAGTGAATAGATGTCTATGTGACACACATACAGTATAAACATAACCATTAACACTTCTTCCAGGACAGAGACTGACTTGAACAAGTCCGCAGGGAATTTGGTATGAGTTTCAAAAACAGAGGAAGCCAAAAAAAAAATCCACTTCTTTTATTTGGATAATTAATTTCAGCCTTTGCAGACGTCAGCTACTGTTAAAAGAGACACATGACTAACAGTTTAACACCCCGAGGAAGACGTTTTTTGTACTCGTTAATTACAGAGGAGCTGTAAAAAATCTTCCGGGTCTTGCAGAGTATAATTATACAGTCTCATGCATATGCATTAGTTATCTGCATGCATTAAAAAAAAAAAAAAAAAAACTTTTTTCGAACTATAACATATTGGCACAATAAAAATAATGTCAATGTTCTTTTTTTCAGTAAAGCAATGCAAAAAATGAAGAAAAGGAGATGGTTTTTAAAAAAATTTTGTTGAACGTAGATTCCCGTTTCTTAGAAGACTTGTTTGTTTGTTTATTTGTGTTTTAGTTTGTTTTTAGAATAACAGGTTAGTGATATCAAAGAATTAATCCGTCTTCCAAAAACATATAGTTTTTTCGTGTGTGAATATTAGGATTGAATATTTAATTAAAATACTATCAAGGGAAACCCAGCAATTAAGTTGCACAACAGCAGTGTTAATTTTGACGGCAAATTTTGATTTAGTTTTAGTCTTTTGAGTAACAGGCCATTTTAGTCTACTGGTATTTTAGTCATTTGAATTGTTTTAGTTAAGTTTTAGTCTGACTAAATCTCCAGTCAGGACTGCCATCAGGGGGTGATGGACGATGCACCTGTAACAGGCCTAAAGGGCCAAAGGGGCTTGCTCTGACCTCGGTCCTTTAAAAAAAAAAAAGAATCTCCCTTCGCCAGCATCGAGAAGGCAGCATGGTGTCTGTGCAATGCACAGACATGCTTCCATGCTGCCTCTCTCGCACTATAAGCGCACTGATCTGACGTCAGAGTGCCAGGGGTCACGTGTCCTCTGGTCCTCAAACCAGATCAGTGTGCGAACCTGAGAGAGGCAGCATGGAAGGCTGCTGTCTCATGCAGAAGAGCACTGGGGAAGGTGGAGGAGGGGGGAATTGGACGTGGCATATTAATGAGCATACTGGTTGTGTAATATCAATGGACATACTGGCTGTGGTATGTTGATGGGCATACTGGCTGTGGCATAGTAATGAGCATAGAATGGCATATTAATGTATAGATTGGCATATTAATGGGCATACTGGCTGTGGAATATTAATTGGCATACTGGCTATGGCATATTAATGGGCATCCTAGCTGTGGAATATTTATGTCATGCTGGCTATGGCATTTTAATGGGCATAGAGTGGCATGTTAATGGGAATACTGGCTGTGGTATATTAATTGGCATTCTGCTGTGGCATATTAATGAGCAGACTGCTTTTGATAAAGCACCGGTTGGTGCGAAATGCGTCAAGCGTTTGTCGTTTTTTTTTTTTTGTCTGTCCCTGTCTTCCTGCTTGATGTTTTTAATTACTTTTGGATTATAAATAAATATTTTGCAACCTGCTATGGACTGATGCTATCTACCTACCGGATTACTTTAGATGGCACATTCTTCGTTTGTTTCTCATATTAATGGGCATCCTAGCTGTGGAATATTCATGTCATGCTGGCTATGGCATTTTAATGTGCATAGAGTGGCATATTAATGGGAGTATTGGCTGTGGAATATTAATTGGTATTCTGCTGTGGCATATTAATGAGCACAAAATGGCATACTAATGGGCATACTGGATGTGAGATATCAATGGGAATACTGGCTGTGGCATATTAATGGGGTAAGTCTTGGATGTGCAATGCGGGTGGTGGAGCATGTCCTGGGGGGCAGCAGCAAACTGTCTCCAGAAGATTTTCAACTAAATCTCCAGCAGTGAGGGAGGGAAGGATCCTGAGAAGGTTCTTACACAATTTTAAGTTTCAAGGGAGATGGGAGGGGAAAATGTTACAGGACCAAGCAAATCAGATTGAGAAGTATCCTCTTCCCCCCGGCGGTTCGCAGGGGGCAGACATGCACAGGGAGCCTGTGTCTCAGCCAATCCAGATGGCGATAGAGTCCCCGGGTCTGGGCAGAGATCCATGGGCACCCGAAGACCAAACAGGTAAATGGAATAGTCCCTCAGTAACATTTTAGTCAGTTGCCGAAAAAATTGCAATGTATTTTAGTTATTTCTTTAGTCATGGTAACTTACTTTTTTAATAGATATAGTTTCGTTTTAGTCACTGAAATTTGCAGTTATGAAACTATGACTATCTCGAAAAAATGTACACTACACAACAGATAAAGAATATTAATGTTTATTAAAATGTGAATATCTGCATTCTATGGATGCTCCCTGATAATCCTTGTTTGCTGTGAAATGGCGAAACAGGGTCAGTGCATGTAAACTGGGCGTGGCTGGGATAACTGCATAAACGCCCTCTACCAAGGTCATATGCATGTGTTATTAAAGGGCCGCTACACATTAAAAATAGCTTTTGATTAATTATTTTCCCCGCCATCAATTGATCATTGTATTGTCCTTCACTGTGGGAGCAGTGAGCTACAGCGAACCACTGGACCGTATCTGGGCTTGCTAGGCACAAGAGACAAGGTAGATGGATCTTGTAATGTACTTGCTCTATTACCCAGTATTATTACATATAAATCTTGCTTCCATTAAGGAAGCCAACCTCTTTTCTTTTAAATATTTAGCGGTACTTTAAGCCATTAATTCAGTCGCTAAACCTAATAGAGCTTTGTAAAATATATCATTTACATTATAACATTTACAGGAGATCCCTACAGAATGTAGAACAGATTAATTAAATCAGCTCCATCACCGAAACATTGTTTATTCTGTAACTACAGAGAATAAAAAGATATATCTAAAAAAATCTAAACATTGTGTTAGAAAAATTGTAAGCAGATACATGAACTAGGTGTCTGTGATGTAATCTGTGATTTGATATGCAAATTAACTACTTTTCCATGGGGAATATGTAATTTTCTTATTAAGCCACAGGCGATGTCATAAACAGCAGACACCACAGACACATTGTAAAGACGTATTTACATTAACCCCTTCGCGACAATGGACGTGTCAGGCACGTCCAACCGGGAACTCTGTTTCCGACAATGGACGTGCCTGACACGTCCTGCGGTGAAATAAGTGGATTTAGCGATCAACAATCACGAAAACCACTCTAACGTTAATGGTCTCTTGCCTCGATGTCGAGGCAATAGCCAGCGCCGAAATTCAGGCTCTGGGGCACCCACGATCGCTCCAGGGAGCAACGCATGCTCCGGCAATGTGGCTTGGGCCTCTTGTGGTCAGAGCTTCGGAAGTGACAAAAATGAACTTCTGTAGCTCTGAATATGTTGCATGGCTGCCCCTAGAGGCAGTCAGCAACATTGCAATGAAAAAAAAAGACTTAATTAGCTTAAATCTAGGATTAGGGTTAGATTTCGCTGTTAGGGTTAAAATGAAATTAGGGTTAGCATAAGGGATAGGGTTAAAATTAAATTAAAATGTATTAAGGGTCAGCATAAGGGTTAGAGTTGGGGTTAAATGTAGGGTTAGTGTTAAATTTACGGTTCGGGTTGGGGTCAATATAGGAAAAAATATATTTTTGGTTTTTGTCCCATAACTCGCAAAAAACTGCAGAAAAACATGGAAACATGCATATTTCTGAACTCAGGACAACATTTAGAAATTATTTAGATGGGGTATTTTTTAATGATTGTGTTTGTATAAATTATATTTTCGGAAAAAGTGTTTTATGATTTTTTTTATAGTAAATTATAAGATATGATGAACATTATGGTATCTAATGAAAGCCCTTCTTATGAAGATAAAAACAACAAATATTTGTGTGTGTACAGTATGTGAGAGAGAAGAAAATTTCAGCTAAACACAAACACCCCAGAAATGTAAAAACAGCCCTTGTCACCAAGGAAAAGTCAAGGTCAAAATGTCTTGTCACTAAGGGGTTAATGTATGCATCTGCTTGCAATTCTTCTAACATAATATATAAATTATTCATCTTTTATTCTTGACATTCACCGAATAAACAATATTTATATGACATAGTAACATTGTAATTTAGGTTGAAAAAATACTTAGGTCAATTAACCCTTCTACCTATCATTCCTGTTTTTGATCCAAAAGAAGGCAAAAACCCCTAAGGAAGCTATTTTAAATTTTTCAATTTAGGGGTGAAAAATCCTTCTTGACTCAATCAGATTTCTCCTTGGATCAATAAGCTCTATTATTAATGCTTATTCTATTATTAATAGCCCTGTGTGTTCTGCTTTTCTAAAAACAAAAAACAAACAAACATCCAGACCATGTTTAAATGTATCTATTGTGGTTGCTAGCACTACCTCTCTTGGCAGTGAGTTCCATAACTTTATTGTCCTTACCGTAAAGAATCCCTTCCTTTGCTGTCTATGAAATCTTTGCTCTTCCAGTCTCTTGTTATTTTGTACATTTCTGTTAATGAACTCTTTACTTTGGCCCTTTAATTAATAGAGGAGGATCCAAAGCCATAAAAGTCAATATCAGAAAGTTAAATATTTATTGAAAAAAAAAAAATCAGTAAAGAATTTAAAATGCACAATACTATTAATATGAATCCATTTGGCTTGTGGATTTTTCTTCCTGTTTTGGCTTATTTAGATTAAATTGTTTTTGTCTTTTGTCTTCAATTTGTAGCTGATATAATCCAGCCGACTGCTAGAAATGCCTCTTTTTCACGAGATTTATCCAAGCGAGAGCACTAACATTATCTATAGCAGTAAAATGACATTTCTAATGAAAATGTTTCTCCATCAGACGAGAATGATTGAAGTATCGCCCCCCCCCCCCCCTTCCTGTATTGTTTTATAGCAGTTTGCTTCATTATAGATTAGTCAGTTGTGTTCAATAACCGTGCTGCTTGTTTTAATCCATCTGGTCAACTTCCTTACAGTGTTATGTTTATTCTAAAATCTCGTGTCATATCATTTTGTAAAACCCAAATTCCCCATTAGACCTTACTGGCCATTTCATTCATTTCTAGATATTTTCAGATAATTCTGGATGTTCTTTCCCATTTTCACTGTGAAAGTCATTATTAAGGGGACTGTAGCCCCTAATTATCGTCTTTACCATGCATGTAGAGCAGGGCTTGACAAATTTAATTTGATTCTAGGAGCCAGCAAAAATTTTTAGGAGCCAGACAATCACGCAAACATACACGCAATTCATAAACACACACACACCAACCCACTTCACATATACACCACACACACACACACACCAACCCACTTCACATATACACCACACACACACACCAACCCACTTCACATATACACCACACACACACACACACACACACCAACCCACTTCACATATACACCACACACACACACCAACCCACTTCACATATACACCACACACACACACCAACCCACTTCACATATACACCACACACACACCCCACTTCACATATACACACACACACCATATACATACACACACACACACCAACCCACTTCACATATACACCCCCCCCCCACTTCACATATACATCCCCCCCACTTCACATATACACCCCCCCCCACTTCACATATACACCCCCCCACTTCACATATACACCTCACATAGACACCCCCCCCCACTTCACATACACCTCACACATACACACCTCACACACATACACATATACACCTCACACACATATACACCTCACACACATATACACCTCACATAGACACCCCCCCCCACTTCACATACACCTCACACATACACACCTCACACACATACACATATACACCTCACACACATATACACCTCACACACATATACACCTCACACATACAAAAGTTGATTTTTTCCCCCACCTGTCTTAAGTTGTGAGTACTGGGTGTCGTCACTTGTCAACCCAGCACTCATCCGAAATAGCAAGGAAGAACGGCTGCAGCACGAATGTTCCTTCCCTGCTGCCTTACCTCATTGCAGGGCTGGGGAACATTCGTGCTGCAGCCGTTCTTCCTTGCTATTTCGGATGAGTGCTGGGTTGACAAGTGACGACACCCAGTACTCACACGCGCTGCGCGAGGGGGCGGAGCTTGCCGTCTGTGCGATCCGCACAGACTTCTCCCCCTCGCGCTGCTAAAATCCACGAACACACGAACGGCAGCAGCAAGGGGGTCATGTAGGAAACGGCACCCGGGCGCCAGGCTTAATTTCCAGGTCGCCATGGCGACCTGGCGCCCGGGGTTTGTCGAGCCCTGATGTAGAGAATAAAAAAACGATTAAAAATGATCTGTACATTGCGTTAATTTTCCTAAATTAGGAAAAAAATGTTTGTGACATCACCTGTGTCTTGATCTGCAAATGAACTGCTTTTCAATGGGAAATGTTTAATTTGCATATGAGGTCACCAGCGATTCTATTGGTCTTCTAAAGACCTCCTCCTTTAGTTACATACCTTACGCTCGCAATTGGGACATCGTTGCTGAGTTCGCACAGATATCTCTCGATATCCACGAGAGATATCCGGCTTCTGTTTTGACTACTTTGGCTTATTTCTAGGCCATTTTGGGCAGACCACGGCTATCACGGATATATAACCAAAGTCCTCCCTTAGAAGTCAATGGGAGGACTTTGGATTTATCTGAAATGGCCAAAGTCTTCCCCCAAATGACCACAAGTATAATAAAATGAAAAAATAAAAATAAATAAATAACAAGATAAAGTAATTAAACACATAAACATGAACTAAACAAACTTAAAATAATCTAAAATATTTGTTAATTAAAATTTGTAAATACTTATATTACTGTAAACATACTATTATAATGGATAACACATATGTCATCTTACAGCAATGCTTCTAACGGATTGGTTTGCAGACGGCCTGAACAGACGGTTCAGACCTTAATGACTGCTTAACCCTTTAAGCTCCTTTTGAGCTATCTGAACTGGAAATTAGGCAGACACGTTTACTTAATGTATGCGAACTGACTTGTCATACATGTGCTGGCAGTAAATACAAGTCTCTCCTCCGCTTAATCTCTTATCCTGGTTTATTTTCGTCAACAAGTGACAGAACAGAGATCAAGAACTGTAAAACTCACAGTTGTCGGTCTCCGCTGATCTGAGGGTCTACGCAGTAAAGAGAGAATGGCAGAGAAGTGAGACGGGAATTTCAAACTGAATACGAAAGTAACCGAGTTGGAACAATTCTCACATTCCGCTGTATTGGAGAATGTTTACATCTCTGCTACAGTGGCCTAAAGTTTGAAATCCCGTCTCAGTTCCCTGAAATTCTCTCTTTATTGAGAAGACTCGCTAGTTAACCCCTTAGTGACAAGACATTTTCACCTTGACTTTCCCTTGGTGACAATGGCTGTTTTGACATCTCTCGGGTGTTTGTGTTTAGCTGTAATTTTTTTCTTTCTCACATACAGTACCCACACAAATTATATGTTGTTTTTATCATCATAAGAAGGGCTTTCATTAGATACCATTATGTTCATCATATCTTATAATTTACTACAAAAAAAAATCATAAAATATGATGAAAAATTTAAAAAAACACACTTTTTCTAATTTTGATCTAAAATATAATTTACACAAATAAAATCATTAAAAAAGACCCCGTCTAAATAGTTTCTAAATGTTCTCCCGAGTTCAAAAATATGCATGTTTCCATATTTTTCGGTATTTTTTTGCGAGTTATGGGGCAAAAACCAAAAATAGTGTTTTTTGTTTTTTTCCTATATTGATCTTTTGACCCTAACCCGAACCCAAAATTTAACCCTAACACTAAATTTAACCCCAACTCTAATCCATTATTAAATAGAAATTTCGGTGCTGGCTATTGCCTCGATGTCGAGGCAATAGACCAGCACTGTTAAAGCGGTTTTCGCGATCGTTGATCGCGAAAACCGCTTCATTCAATGCAGGACGTGCCAGGCACGTCCTTTGTCGTTAAGGGAGTTTCTCCCAGGACGTGCCTGCCTCGTCCTTTGTCGGCAAGGGGTTAAATAGCTCAGTTGGTTAATTTTCTCACTGTCACGCCATGGGGCTGGTAACTTCTCTGAAGGAAGTACTCAACGTTGCAGGTTTAAATTATAGCAGAGTCAACTCAGTGCTTTACCTTCTATAAAACTTGTTACCAGTGACACATTCCTATTTTTATTCCCTTCCTCTGTACCCACATTGCACCTAAAGGACTTAACACAGCACCATACAGTACCCACAGAACTTGCCATGCACCTATATTGCACCCACAGCACTTGGCTTGTACTCATATTGCACCTACACGATTTGGCATGCCACAGTGTCACTTTACCCCACAGAACTAGCCAGTGTCACTTTCCACATAGTACATGTTATTTTGCCCCACAGACCATGCCACAGCATCACTTTGCCAATTAAAATATGCCAGTATTTAACCCCTCGATATGCCAGGATTTAGCCATTCAATATGCCAGGATTAATTAGCCACTCAATATGCCAGGATTATTTAGCCACTCAATATGCCAGGATTATTTAGCCACTCAATATGCCAGGATTTAGCCATTTAATATGCCAGGATTTTGCCCCCCAATATGCCATTTAATATGCCAGGATTTTGCCCCACAATATACCATTTAATATGCCAGGATTTTGCTCTCAATATGCAATTTAATATGCCAGGATTTTGCTCTCAATATGCCAGGATTTTGACCCCCAATATGCCCGGATTTTGACCCCCAATATGCCAGGATTTTGCCCCTCAATATGCCAGGATTTTGACCCCCAATATGCCATTTAATATGCCAGGATTTTGCCCCCAATATGCCATTTAATATGCCAGGATTTTGCCCCCAATATGCCATTTAATATGCCAGGATTTGGCCCCCAATTTGCCATTTAATATACCAGGATTTTGCCCCCCAATAGGCCATTTAATATGCCAGGATTTTGCTCTCAATATGCCAGGATTTTGCCCCCCAATATGCCATTTAATATGCCAGAATTTTGCCCTCCAATATGCCATTTAATATGCCAGGATTTTGCCCCTCCAATATGCCTTTTAATATGCCAGGATTTTGCCCCCCAATATGCCATTTAATATGCCAGGATAGAGCCAATTAATATTCCAGGATTTTGCCCTCAATATGCCATTTAATATGCCACGATTTTGACCCCCAATTTGCCATTTAATATGCCAGGATTTTGCCCCCCAATATGCCATTTAATATTCCAGGATTTTGCTCTCAATATGCCAGTATTTTGCCCCCAATATGCCATTTAATATGCCAGGATTTTGCCCCCCAATATGCCATTTAATATGCCAGGATTTTGCTCTTCATATGCCAGGATTTTGCCCCCAACATGCCAGGATTTTGCCCCCCCCCCCACCTCCACCCCCAATGCCATTAAATATGCCAGGATTTTGCTCTCAATATGCCAGGATTTTGACCCCCAATATTCCAGGATTTTTCCCCTCAATATGCCAGGATTTTTCCCACAATATGCCATTTAATATGCCAGGATTTTGCCCCCCAATATGCCATTAATATGCCAGGATAGAGCCAATTAATATGCCAGGATTTTGCCCCTCAGTATGCTCGTTATGGTGGTGGTGTCAACCGGTGCTGGCCGCACCCCCCGCATCCCCCTTGTGACGCCACTGAGCAGGTGTACAGCTGTACCGCTAGTCCTTGGGTTATCTAAGACTTTGATTTTGATTTTCTTAAAGCTTCAGCCAAATGCTGGAGAGCTAAGTGTGAGTATCAGTAGAAGCTGCAAATCTAATAACTGGAAATTTAAATTAGGGCAGATATATTTTATGATCACATTATATTATCCCCCACACACAGATAGAATCCATGCAGATATTGCTAAGAATTAAATTAGGAACAGAGCAAAGATAATATGATTCAAGTGTTATATAATTACAATCTTACACACCCTTCCTTTTTATATTTCTTGTGTTGACGGCCTACAAGTTGATTCCAGAACAGAGAGGGAAAGATCCAAAATGTCAGTTCATTGGGCGCGAGTGGACACATTTCTTTTTTTTTTTTTTTTTTTAATTAAAGTTTTATTGAGTCAGAATTAGAAAAACAAACAATCAATGAGTATCATTTGTTACATCACACAGCTAAATCATATATTTTCAAAAATGTATATCAGACTCTTTTCTATTTTTTTAACCTATATCCTTAAAGCAAAACAAAATTTCACTGCAGGAATGTAGTGAATACAGTATGTGCAGAATACTATACAATATACAATATGCAACACTAATACATCAAATTTATATATGTCACAAGATCTATATTCTGTTAACCTATTGACGTAAACGAAAATAAAGTCAAATAACGACATATAAGTTTGTGGAATACCGCAGACTAGACTCACTCCTTATTATTTTATTATAGCACTTAAATAAAAATCGTTAAAACATCCACTGAAACTTTCTTTGAATGAAATATTAAAGCAAATTAACATATCTTGTTACTAATTGCTGTCCTATGAAATCAAATATAGAAAACAGAAACCTTAGTATTATATCGTGACCAAGGTCATCCCGGGACGTTTTCATCGGCCAAGATTAGACTTAGTGTTTAATATAGTATATTGTGAGTATCAATCAGAAATAAAATGGCTTGTCTACCATGACAGATCCACAAAAATAAATCTGGTGAACATATTACTACAAGTTAAATAGAAGAAAAGTGAATTTAAAAGACAAGAAGAGATGGGAAAAAGAGAAGGGGTGAAGAACAGCAGCGGAAGAAGAAGACAGGGGGGGATAGGGTACCCCTAGGGTGGGAATACCGGCAGGACAAGGGTATCCTGCCCGAAGAGAAATGGGCTGCATGGTCAACTTTTGTAACCATGCAAAAAAATGCTCACTCAAAAATGAGTGGGCTTGGTGCCCCGGGGGGGGGGAGGGGGGGGATCCTTTAGCATGTATAAAAACCGCATGGGAGTATGTAACGCAAGGCCGCAGGTAGAACGGCACAATAAAAAACTGTACAAACATAACAATAAACATTTCAAAAGTAGTCCAAAGGCACAAAGGTAATAAAAAATATATCCTATGTCTGTGCCGACTCAGCTGTCGAGACCGGGTTGTCCGTGTTGCTATTCTCGGAAGTGTGTAGTAAGGGTGGAAGCCCCAAATCGTGGAGAAATTGATCTATGTCCGCTGGACTTTCAATAGAGAGGATCTTCTCCTCCGTGGAGACTGTCAGGAGCGTCGGGAGTCCCCATCTGTACTTAATGCCCTGGTTGCGCAGGTGTTTTGTAAGTGGGCGCATTGAGCACCTCCAATACATGATGGCTGGGGCGATGTCGTCGTAAAACTGAATCTCTGCTCCTTTAAATTTAATGGGGCCACTCTTACGGCTGATGCTTAAGAGAGCGACCTTGTCGGCTGGCGAACCTAGGCGCGCTACCACATCTCGGGGAGCTTCAGGAGGGGCCCGCTGGGCCTTTTTAATACGGTATTGATCAGTCAGCTGAAAATCTTTCTGGGAGTCAGGCCTAAGAAAGGCATTTATGTTTGTAACGAATAGCCGGAGAGCCGTGGGCCCTACAGCCTCCGGCACACCTCTGATTCTGATGTTTGTGTATCTTAGCTTCGCGTCCAACAGGGAAACCTGTTTTTGCAGGTCGCATACCTGCCTTGTGAGGAGCTCCGTCGTTTCCGATGTGGCTGTCAGCTCTGGGAGACTTTTCTGCGTATCTGCAGTTGAGGCCTCTAGCTTATTCACCTTGGCCTGTAACGAGGAGATGTCGGCACTGACTCCCGACAAATCTTGTTTCCAGATCTTCTGCAGTTCACCGATCAGTTTCTTTAAGTCACCCTTAGTTGAGGGAGCGTCATCGAGACTGTTAGCTTGTGTCTTCGAGTACCAGGGGGTCCCCGTGGGACTCATTGGGTCCTCCATCGAGGAGTCAGACCCCTCTGTATAGTCAGTGTGTGGGGCCGCATGCAAAATCGACACAGGCTTTTGGGGCCTGCTCAGGAATGTCGAGATATCGGGACTTGGAGTGTGTTTCTGCTTCTCCCGCTTCTTGGAGTTGCGTCCCATGGCTACCCCCACGTCTGGCTGTCTAGTAGTCACCTTTTTGTTCAGGTTAGCCATGAATAAATCAAG
This sequence comes from Pelodytes ibericus, assembly GCA_036172795.1. Taxonomy (NCBI): domain Eukaryota; kingdom Metazoa; phylum Chordata; class Amphibia; order Anura; family Pelodytidae; genus Pelodytes; species Pelodytes ibericus. Next base: position 15,925,844 of record CM069862.1, read on the forward strand.
TTTAATTGCTTGTAAAGTGCAGAGCTCTGCAACCCTGCGTGTGCTCTGTTCAACAGCTAGCTCCGCTCCCCGGACACATTTCTTGTACACATTGCGTATGGTCCTGAGACTGGTGGGAATGCCCTCGTATTTTCATGAATGTATGGAACATATAGACACAAAACACTGACTATCTCACCGGAAAGGATAAGGGACGCCATCGGGAAGATTGATGTGGAGCTGGACAAATAAGCGAGAGCATCAAGGCTGAAATGAAGTCCTGTCACACTTTGTCACTACAATTGATTACATGTCACAAGAGCGGACACCTAACAATGCTAAAATCTGCGAACCGCTGGTCTGTCGACACACTTATCCGTATTGTGATCCCATCCCAACTATGGAAGGATTGCCTTTATTCTATACGATTGAATGGAATTAAAAGTGGGGGGGTCAATTACAGGAATTTAGATTTATCCAGATACATTGTTATTTTTAATATATTAGTCAGATTGAAGACAGAAGAACTGTGGAGAAGGTTGAAAAATACATTATATAAAATGGATTGATATTATTTTACTTATAAAACTCTGTATGCTTACAGGAAGCAAGGTTTAAAAAAATCGTATCCTATTTCCCCCAAGTAAACCCGACTTTTATCTTTACAGACACATATGAGTTTACTCTCGGTTCTGCCTCGGCTATGAGTCAGAGCCGGTGGGGGAGGCAGACACATGATGACACTCGTCTGGTCAGGGTCTGGAATGTGTGGGGGTTGCTCTCTGCTAGCTCAGAGATAGACTCTATTTTTTTTTACATGGATTCAGGAGAGGGCACCTAGTTAAGGTCCCCTCTGCTGATCCCATGTAAAAATAAGGGTCTTACTCTGTATCAGCAGAGAGAGACAGTCGACGACCAGTCATCCCAGAGAAACATGGCAGCTGCCGGTCAGATAAACTGACATGTACTGTTAAAATGACATGCCAGTTTATCCTCATACTAGGGCCACTAAACTTTTGCTATGTTAGAAGCACAAGTGAAAAAAAGTTTAGTTGTCCTTTAAGTAGTTAAAAAAGTATTGCTTGCGAGATTTCCCTGACTCCCTCCCCCCCCCAGTAAACCTTTACACTGTTACAATAATTAGAACGTCAGCTCATGCCAATGCTTGCATCTCAAAGATACCTGTACCATGCATCCTGTAAAAAAAAAAATGCAATTAACCTCTAAGATGCTAACGTTTGGGACTCCGAATTAAATTATTGATCTGGCCAAAAGTCTAAACCCTTCTCACCCAAAAAAAATGTTCTTTGCCCCTTCACACAGCAATGATTCCGGCGATTTTTCAAATAAGTTCAGTATTTTAATTGAAATCAAATCATATAATTATTATTTCTTGTCGGAGAGCATTCAGGTTTGGTGGAGAAAAAAAATCCCAGGTTCCAACTGGCTGTTTTTTTTTTGTTTGTTTTTTTTGTAGATGTTCTCACCATTCCAAATATAATATATCAACTTATAGGGGACAAAGTGCCATTAAATGCTGCTATGGCTACTTATATATGTGTCTTTATTACATTTATTATTTAAAAGGTAACATGCTCGAGGGAAATACAGTTATATTTTTAAGTAGATGGGTCTGCGTTAAGCTGGATTCATTGTGAGTATAAATATATAACTGAACAGCAAAAGGGAAAAATGTAAGAGAAAGCAAAGAGGGAAAGCTTTGGTCGCTACAATAACCCTCTTGGATGAGAAATGTTGAGTAGAGGTGAATTGGTACACGCATTAGAAACCTTCTGCTCACAACTCAAACATGAATATTTGAAATGGCGTCCGTGAGCTTCCTGTTAGTATAACCGTCTCCGTAAGAGAGAGCTTCTCTGATAAATTCATGGCGCTGTGGGAATTGTCTTTTCTTTTGCTCACTTAGCCTGGGCCCGTATCAATTTAATTATAGTCTACAGGGGGAAATGCTATCAGCGGCCTTTCTTTTTTTTTTTTTTTTGTTAACAAAGAAACTGAAATATCTCTGGTTTCATCGCAACTGGAGAGTTGATCAGAGACTTTGAAAATGGAAATGTGTATTGTCAATTATACGGGAGGAGAAGAAAAAAAAGATGCTTTCAACTTATAAACTCTCAGCTCATGTACTGAGCGAAACGAGCAATGGAATATAAAAAATATTTTTATGGAATGTGAGATATTAAAGGCACAGTCTAGTCCCCAAACTCACTTTGGTGCAAGATGAAGATCACTGCTTGTATAATGCACAGGCTTTTATCCCTGTGTGATTTGATGCAGGCATTCTGTATAAATCACATTTTTAATATTTGACGCAAGCCCTCCCCCAGTGATTACTCTGCATGTTTACTGCAGGTGCAGCAGCACTGATTATATAGGTACTGTGCGGATCCTGTTTTGTTTCATTTTGTTTTATTGTTGTGCTCCTGGAATAGAATATATTGTGAGGACTGTGATAGGCTTGCTCTTGTACACAGTACAGTACTCTTAACAGTGCAAAACATTGTCTAATGACATCATTAAAGAGGTAGGAAATTCCATTCATTTGAATGAAATTATTCTCATTGGTTCCTAAAGCAAGGAGAAGGAAATGACTGTTACTCAGCTACTGGCATCTAGGATCAGTTCCTCGCGGCTGATTCACCGCTGACAGTTCAACGCGGCAGTTTGAACGCTGAACTGTCAGCGGTGAAGATGAACGTGGCCGATTCATCGCAGCAATGTAAGGGCTGAACTGTCAGCGCTTACAAACGTACACCACCAAATAAATTACCCCCCCCCAATAAATGAAACCCCCCAAAAGTGACCCCCCCCAATCCCTGATACTAAAATTAACCCCGAACTCTAATACTAAAATTAACCCCCAATGCTACCCCCAATACTCACCTTTAGTAGTGAAATGTCCCGTGATGACCTCTCGCGCGATGAACTGGCCATCGCATGAGAGGGGGCGATGAAGCGGCTGCATTAATGCAGCCGCGATGAACTGTCCCATCCCCCAGCTAGTGTGGGCAGCCCTGGTTTCTTGCAAACTGCTGTAGATTGACAATTGCATCTAGCTGTAAGTATTTTATATTTTAGGTAATGTTAAACATGCATAAAGTACTTTGAAAGCAAATTATTATGCATTAATATTTGGAAGATCCATTTTTGGCTCTAGACAGTCCCTTTAACTTTCTATAGAGCAAGATTTTAATGCTTTTTATTTATTGTTTGATCACACACTTTTGTGGGACACAAATGTCCTTCACATGTCTTCCTCAGATATAGTACTGTCTGTGATTCCAACGATCAGAATGTACTCAGCACTTAAAGGTAAACTGTCACAGAAACTAGTAATAAATAGTAACCTAGTAGCACAAGACGCGGGGAATCCTTCTTGAATCCAAAAGGCAATCAGATTGGATTCAGTAAGCGCTAAATATTAATTACTTTTTCTATTATTGCATATTCTGATTAAAAAAAAAAATACAGGCCCTTTTTGGAATGTGTCTCTTGTATTTGATATCAACATCTCTCTTGATGTTCTGTGTTAGAAACATAGAAACATAGAATGTGTCACCGGCAGATAAGAACCATTCGGTCCATCTAGTCTGCCCAATTTTCCCTTTCCCATGCATGCTTAAACTCCTTCACTGTGTTTACCTCTACCACTTCTACTGGAAGACTATTCCATGCATCCACTACCGTCTCAGTAATGTAATACTTTCATTTGTCACTGGCCTTATCTTATATCTAGGATAGCCTTATACCTATCCCACGCATGCTTAAACTCCTTTACTGTATTAACCTCTACCACTTCTACTGGAAGACTATTCCATGCACCCACTACCCTCTCAGTAATGTAATACTTTCATTAGTCCCTGGCCTTATCTTATATCTAGGATAGCCTTGTGCCTATCCCATGCATGCTTAAACTCCATCACTGTATTAACCTCTACCACTTCTACTGGAAGACTATTCCATACATCTACTACCCTCTCAGTAAAGTAATACTTTCATTAGTCCCTGGCCTTATCTTATATCGAGGATAGCCTTATACCTATCCCATGAATGCTTAAACTCCTTCACTGTATTAACCTCTACCACTTCTACTGGAAGACTATTCCATGCATCTACTACCCTCTCAGTAATGTAATACTTTCATTAGTCCCTGGTCTTATCTTATATCTAGGATAGCCTTATACCTATCCCATGCATGCTTAAACTCCTTCACTGTATTAACCTCTACCACTTCTACTGGAAGGCTATTCCATGCATCTACTACCCTCTTACTAAAGTAATACTTTCATTAGTCCTTGGCCTTATCTTATATCTAGGATAGCCTTATACCTATCCCATGCATGCTTAAACTCCTTCACTGTATTAACCTCTACCACTTCTACTGGAAGACTATTCCATGCATCTACTACCCTCTCAGTAATGTAATACTTTCATTAGTCCCTGGTCTTATCTTATATCTAGGATAGCCTTATACCTATCCCACGCATGCTTAAACCCCTTCACTGTATTAATCTCTACCACTTCTACTGGAAGACTATACCATACATCCACTACCCTCTCAGTAAAGTAATACTTTCATTAGTCCCTGGCCATATCTTATATCTAGGATAGCCTTATACCTATCCCATGCATGCTTAAACTCCTTCACTGTATTAACCTCTACCACTTCTACTGGAAGACTATTCCATACATCCACTACCCTCTCAGTAAAGTAATACTTCCTGATGTTACTTTTAAATCGTTGCCCCTCTAATTTAAGACTATGTCTTCTAGTTGTGGTAGTTTTTTCTTCTTTTAAATATACTCTCTTCCTTTAATGTGTTGATTCCCTTTATGTATATAAATGTTTCTATCATATCCCACCTGTTACGTCTTTCCTCCAAGCTATACATGTTAAGATGCTTTAACCTTTCCTGGTAAGTTTTATCCTTCAACCCATGAACCAGTTTAGTAGCCCTTCTCTGAACTCTCTCCAAAGTATCAATATCCTTCTGGAGATACGGTCTCCAGTACTGCGTACAATACTGTGTATTGTTGTTGTTTTTTGTTATTGTATATCTGTATTGGTCACCTTTAAAAAAAAAATATTATAAATATGTATATATATAAAGAAAATGTAATAAAACACAAACAAAAACATGTTTAAAAAAAAAAGAAAAACCCCAGGCTTTTTGGAGGGGAGCTCGCTCCTAGTTTGGAATGATCTGATCCAGACTTCAACAAGCTGTAGCTATTCTCTCTCAGAAGGGCAGGTTGGTGGTAAACTATAGAGACTTGGAAGAAGATTCAAAGCCATACTTTACTTCTGACGGGTGATACCTTTAATGATATCGGCTCCGATTTATGGAGCCTTGGAGTATGATCAGCAATGAAACGGGCTTGGAAGAAATGGAGGCCACTCTGTGTTTAAGTTTTGTCCCCGAGGACTGTGGGCTCAGTGTAGGTGGTCCAGCACCGCATGGCAGCCTGGTTTTGTTGCTCCTCTGGATATTTTCCGGCCCCCCTCACCTATCGTACTGGCATAGTGTTTACGCCCAATGGCGCCTTCCTTTTTGTGTTAATTATGCGCAGCTCACTACTCCTCGCGGCTATTTACAGCTATTTACAAAATTTGCTTTTTACATTTTTTTTAATTAAAATATGTAATACATTTCTGAAGATGCATCACTGTGATTATTAACATTTTACATTAAAGTATTTGCCCCGTCACAGCAACCTAATGAAAACGCTGCCGCCAATTTAAACACAACCTTGTCTCCCGCGTCTTTATTGAATTGATGCATTTACACATCATTTGAACTGAGGCCAGAACAAAAGCAAAGAAACAGAACTGCTTACTGTATATAGCCAGGGTTTGAACAAAAAAAAAAAAACATGCCCCCCAGATGTCATGGAGAAATGTAACCAGAAGAAAGGGGGATGAGCTTAATATGCACGTTTAACGCTGACCGCAAAATAGTCCCCACCCGGAGCTTTTATGGGGGATGTCCGAGCAGTCCCCAGAGGCAGTGTGTCAGAAGGGGAGCACCAAGAACATACAGGCAGGGCCGGTGCAAGGATTTTTGCCGCCCTAGGCAAAATAAAATTTGCCGCCCCCCCATTATCATATTATTTTCCCATATCATGACATCACATGTTCCACCCCATTCTCAGCATTTAAATTAAAATAGAGTTAACAGAGTTACATGTTGCAATAAAGCCCCCTATTAAGAATGGTGGAGAATAAGTACCATAACTTAAGCCTCAATATGCCAAGATTATTCCCCTCAATACCCCAGGATCATGCCCCACAATATGCCAGGATTTAGCCACCCAATATGCCAGGATTATTCCCCTCAATATCCCAGGATTATGCCCCACAATATGCCAGGATTATTCCCCTCAATATCCCAGGATTATGCCCCACAATATGCCAGGATTATTCCCCTCAATATCCCAGGATTATGCCCCTCAATATGCCAGGATTTTTCCCCTCAATATCCCAGGATTATACCCCTCAATGTCCCAGGATTATGCCCCTCATTATCCCAGGATTATGCCCCTCAATATGCCAGGATTATTCCCCTCAATATCCCAGGATTATGCCCCTCAATGTCCCAGGATTATGCCCCTCATTATCCCAGGATTATGCCCCTCAATACCCCAGGATTATGCCCCTCAATATGCCAGGATTATTCCCCTCAATATCGCAGGATTATGCCCCTCAATGTCCCAGGATTATGCCCCTCAATACCCCAGGATTATGCCCCTTAATACCCCAGGATTATGCCCCACAATATGCCAGGATTTAGCCACCCAATATGCCAGGATTATCCCCCTCAATATCCTAGGATTATGCCCCTCAATATCCCAGTATTATGCCCCTCAATATGCCAGGATTATGCCCCTCAATATGCCAGGATTATGCCCCTCAATACGCCAGGATTATTCCCCTCAATATGCCAGGATTATGCCCCTCAATATGCCAGGATTATGCCCCTCAATATGCCAGGATTATGCCCCTCAATACGCCAGGATTATTCCCCTCAATACCCCAGGATAATGCCCCACAATATGCCAGGACTTAGCCACCCAATATGCCAGGATTATTCCCCTCAATATCCCAGGATTATGCCCCTCAATGTCCCATGATTATGCCACCAAATATCCCAGGATTATGCCCCTCATTATCCCAGGATTATGCCCCTCCATATGCCAGGATTATGCCCCACAATATGCCAGGACTTAGCCACCCAATATGCCAGGACTTTCCCCCACAATATGCCAGGACTTAGCCACCCAATATGCCAGGACTGTCTTTCCCCCAAAATATGCCAGGACTTAGCCACCCAATATGCCAGCCAGGACTTTTCCCCCAAAATATGCCAGGACTTCCTTCCCTTACTTACCTCGTCACTGCTGCTGTTGTGTCTCCGGTGCAGGTCCGTCCGTGGCTGAGAGGGAAGCGTTGTGCGCTCCCCTCCAGCCAATGCGCATTCAATAAAGTTTGTTTAAAAAAAAAAAAAAAACGTTACTTAATGAGCATTGGCTGGAGGGGAGCGCACAACGCTTCCCTCTCAGCCACAGGCGGCCCAGCACCGGAGAAACCACGACGCAGACGAGGTAAGTAAGGGGGAGGTTTTTGGGTTTTTTTTGAAGCAGGGTTCCGGCGCCCCCAGCCAAGATGCGCCCTAGGCAGCTGCCTAGGTCGCCTTACTGGTGGCGCCGGCCCTGCATACAGGCTGGTGACTTGGAGGAAGATTGTGCCATGCTCAATAACACTGTCACTCACTTTGGAGTCGCTAATGGAAATGCATGTATCAGGACTGTCCCACATTACGCGGTAGCCATCATGGGAAATGTTATATTTAGGGGTAGGCACCAACATAGCGCTCAATCGGGTGTGTATCCTCTGCACACCTAGCACGACCACGCGCTCCATTTTTGGGGGTTTGTGTGTTCCGAACAGACAGCGCACAAAACCCCAAAATACACAAAACAGATCCAAGAGGACGACGGCAGCAGCAGGTTCGGCATCAGAGTCACTCCTAATTCGACCAGCACAAAAAAATTACAAAAATAGCATCATATACTTTTCGAGCTGGTTCGAACTGGCAACAGAGTGAGTGACTTTGATGCCGAATTGGCTGCCACCAATGGCCTCTCTGATCTATTTTTGTGTTGATGTGCTGCCACATCACTCACAGCCAGGATACGCCCCTGCGCGTAATAGACATTTACTGGACTTTATGACGTACAATTTAATGATGTTCTATTGACCTTCACCGACCTTGACACTGATATCCTTGTACAGATACCTTGCCGATCTCTGTTCCTCACCTTACACGTGTGATGCTAACATTGAACACGGGTGATACATTTCTGACCGTTTACTCATAAAACCTTGTTTTTTTTATTGTAAGTGTTTTGACTGAATGCCTTCTCTCCATCATTTACTTTTCGTTTGCCAATTATTTTGTCAGACGGGATGGGATCTGCGCATTGTACTGCAGACGACATAGACGGGTAATGGCCAAACCTGAGAGGCTGCAATAATGGCTCACTTTATCTGTCATTTTAAGTGATTTTATGTGGTTTTAGTGAATCTGCCCATTGTAGCAAATTGGAGCTTTCTTTCAAAAGTGATGCATGCAAAGAATAAATGTATTTGGAGCTGTTGAATAAAAAAGACTTGAAGCAACATAGGCAGATGGGCAATGTTCCTTCCTAAAAACTAAGCCGAATAAGCCTCCATATTAGACACATAAAACACTGTTATCAGAGGCGGCTCTCTAATTAGGCGAGTTAGGCAGCCAACTAAGGCCTCGCACTCACGGGGGCCTCGCGGCTGCCTAACTCACCTTATTGCCTTTGATGTATCAGGGAGCTTAACGCTGCCGTTAAGCTCCCTGTTACACTAACCTGGGACGTTTCCTCCGTGCATCTTCTCTCCTGCACGGAGGAAGGAAGCTCCGATCGCGTTTTTTTTTTTTTTTAAACTTTATTAAAAAAAACGCGACCGGAACTTCCTTCCTCCGTGCAGAAGGGAAGATGCACAGAGGAAACAACGGAGAGCAGCATGGAGGTAAGTACTAGGGAAGGGGGAGGGTGGCACAAACGAGCAAAGCCTGGCATAATGAGGGGCTAAATATTGGCACAGTGTGGGGCAAAATCCTGGCATAATGAAAGGCTAAATCCTGGCATTGTGAGGGGCAAAATAGTGGCATACAGTGGCAAAATCCTGGCATATTGAGAGGCAAAATTCTAGCATTGTGAGGGGCAAAATTCTGGCATAATGAGGGGCAAAATCCTGGCACAGAGTGGCAAAATCCTGGCATAGTGAGAGGCTAAATCCTGGCATTGTGAGGGGGAAAATAGTGGCATTATGAGGGGGCAATATCCTGGCATACAGTGGCAAAATCCTGGCATATTGAGAGGCAAAATTCTGGCATATTGAATGGCTAAATTACAGTGCATCCGGTGCTGTGAGGAAGAACAAAGTGCCAATCTTCTAGCACAACGTGGTCTGTGAGACCACTTTCATCATTGAGCACCTTTCCTTCTGGCTGAGTGTTTCTGTTAGTGTGTGATTGTGTGCTTTCTGAGTGTGTCTGTGAGTCAGTGTGTGCTGGCTGAGTGTATCTGTGAGTGTGTGCTGGCTGAGTGTGATTGTGTGCTGACTGAGTGTGTCTGTGAGTCAGTGTGTGCTCACTGAGTGTGTCTATGAATGACTATGTGATATGTGTTAGTGTTCACATTTAGGACACAGCAATAACAATGTGAGTTAGTCAGCCGCACACAATTTTATCTATACCAAATGTTTATAGATGTTTGTAGAATAATTATGAGACAAATAAAATTCTAGGAGCTGTTCATTTCTAGAAGCTGGGATTTGATATCTTGAAATATGCTATTTCTACAGTTCATTTTTATTATCACTTTCATATATTTTATTTAATAATGTGTGTCCGTGAGGGCCTCATGTTCGACTTTCGCCTAAGGCCTCACAAAGTCTAGAGCCACCTCTGACTGTTATATTATTAAAAAAAAAATAGAAGTAGTGCAGAAATACAATACTAACTTTTTGTTCCAGGCAACGCTTGTGGTCATTCCTGAAACTGCGGTTCAAAAAATACGGTAACAGGAAGGTCAACTCCTCAAAACTGTTAATAAAGTGCTGTTCCTATAGCAAATGTCCTATCTCTTCCAGCCCTCCTTCTTGGGTTACATCACATTCCACAAGGGAGGCATGAAAGAAAACCCTCTGAATTAAAAAGTTGAGTTTAAGATAGAGAGGCTGATTCCACCAAATTGGCTAGTGATAGCACTTTTCTAAGGGGAAAAACTGTTGCAGAGGAGGCCTATCTGCCTCCTGTTTACACCCTCTCACTGATGCCACTGAATTTAGATACCCCATGAAATGATTTTAAAAACTATACAACAATTGTACATTGTTTTAAATTAAAAATAAGTGCATGTTATATATTTTTTTTTTTTTTTAAAGTCTCCAAACCCTCCTTATTGAATGTTACTGAATTCCGTGGCATCAGTGAAACTATTTTTAATGTAAATCTACAGCAGAACTGTATTTTGTTTTAAAGTACAAATCTGTGTCTGTATCATCATTTAGTTAAAAATAGAAAATAAGCTAGGCTGTCCTGTCCCTTTAAATCACCACAATTCACTCTTTTGGGAATACCGCACTGTGTTTCTCGAATGGGCTTCTGGGAGGAAGTGCAGCCCTCTAGTGTATAATGCAGGCCCGCCATCAGGGGGTGATGGGTGATACTGGCGTCCCAGGCCCGGCGGGTACAGGGGGCCTGGCGGGCCCAGGTCACGCCAGGGGTTAAAAACCCCCTCTCTTAAGCAGGTCCGCTGCTCTGAGTGAAGCGTTGTGCGCTCCCCTAGAGCCGCGCGGCTTCAACAAACTTTGTTAGGGAAAAAATGTGACCGGAGTTACTCTGGTTGCATTTTTTTTTTTTAACAAACTGTATTGAAGCCACGCGGCTGGAGGGGAGCGCACAGCGCTTAGCTCACAGCCGTGGACCTGAAGAGCAGAGCACCGGGAGACAGAGTGGGAAGGAGGTTAGTACTGAGGAAGGGGGAGGAGGGTGGTAGATAACGAGCATACTGAGGGGCAAAATCCTGGCATATTGAGGGGCATAATCCTGGCATATTAATTGGCATTTTCCTGGCATATTACTTGGCATTAACATGGCATATTACTTGGCATTATCCTGGCATATTAAATGGCATTATCCTGGCATATTAAATGGCTAAATCCTGGCATATTAATTGGCATTATCCTGGCATATTAAATGGCATAATCCTGGCATATTAAATGGATAAATCCTGGCATATTAATTGGCATTATCCTGGCATATTAATTGACTTAATCCTGGCATATTAAATGGCTAAATCCTGGCATATTAATTGGCATAATCCTGGCATATTAAATGGCATAATCCTGGCATATTGAGGGGCAAAATCCTGGCATGTTAATTGGCTAAATCCTGGCATATTAATTGGCATAATCCTGGCATATTAAATGGCAAAATCCTGGCATATTAAATGGCAAAATCCTGGCATATTAATTTGAAAAAAATCCTGGCATATTAATTGGTCAAATCCTGGCATATTGAGGGTCACAATCCTGGCATATTGAGGGGAAAAATCCTGGCATATTAAATGGGAAAATAATGGCATATTGAGGGGCAAAATCCTGGCATATTAAATGGAAAAATAGTGGCATATTAAATGGCAAAAGAATGGCAAATTGAGAGAAAAATACTGACTTATTGAGTGACAAAATATTACTTGCATATTGACCAACTGCTCCCAACCACCCTCCATATTACATTAGACCAGGATAACATGCTTGTGAGGGTAAGTGGGGCAAGTGGGAGATATTTTCAGGGGGGGGGGGTAGGGGGCCCAGAAAATTTGTTCAGTAAGGGGCCCTGAAATTCCTGGTGGCGGCCCTGGTATAATGTTATTTTTGTAGTATGTAGATAGCAGCTGCAGGGAAACCATTGCATCCTCTAATACACCACTTCGATAGCGTAGGGGTTGGAGGGGTTGGAGAATCCGACTGTTATAAAATAAATGATTTCAAACACAGTTACGCATACTCATCAAACAAATGCACGTATATTCTCAATCATTTATGTGGTTACACGCAGAGCATTGAAAAGGGGAAAGGGGGACCCCACACGTTTCGCAGGTCACCTTTCTCATTTCCGCCGAAGGAAAAAAAAAAAAAAAACTTTATTGGGAATGAAATTGAAACAATAAATTTACCCAAAGTGTCAAGAAGTAAAGGGAAAGGTTTTAAATGTTGCCTTAAATCTTATGACATCATTGATTTGATGAGGACTTTTTTTTATCAGATTCTGACCACAAAAAGCATCAATCATTGCACGGGTGAAGCGTGAGAGTTATAAACGGCATCTGGTAAATAAAATGGATACAAAGCTTCTCAGTGGGGAAAATGCTCTGGATCTAAATTGTTGTTGGCGTTTTTTCTTTAGCATCAGTGGACTGCCCATCAGGAATAAGGTTTGTACCATCATAGGATGCTCCATCATAAGTCCATGGATTGTAGCCTTTAGTACAATGTATAGATCATTTTGAATAGGTGCTTAGGTGACAGGCCCTTTAAAGGAAAACTAAGATTTTTTTTTCACTTTTGATAAAGAACATTATACTTAGTATGAGGATAAACTGGCAGGTAGTTTTGATAGTACATGTCAGTTTATCCTCTGACTGGGAGCTGCCATGCTTCCATGAGGAACAGGTAGCCCAGTCAGGTCAGCGACTGTCTCTCACCCTCGTTTTTACATGGGATCAGCAGAGGGGACCATAACTAGCTCTGATTGGCTGTGCATGCGAAGACAGTGTCAGTGCGCGGCAGCCTCCCCACCAGCTCTGTCACAGCTATGAGGCAGAGCCAAAAGCAAATTTGCATGTATCTGAAAAGTTATCAGCCCAACCTCAGATCAGCCTACCAATAAGAAGACTGTTCAAAAGAGTTTTTAATCAAGAAAAATGGGCTATTTGTCTGTTTAAAACATTTTCAGGGATTTATTTCCTCTTCAATACATTATAAAAACACAGGGAAGGAGACAGAATGATTCAGGTACAAATTAGGACACATGTGAGGTCCACTTCAATGTATAATGTAAATAACATGTTACAAGTAATCATTCTGATTAATATATACAGCACTAGGCATTGGCCATCATGATGATTAACTGTTTATGTGCCAGGGTGCTGATCACCATTTATAACAGCAAGCATCTTCAGTAAGGTCATAGAAGAGTGATGTCACGATGTGATGTCATAATGGTCACTGCTGCTAATAACTGCCTCAGCATTCATTTTTCTCTCAGACACATCCGGAGCTCTGAAGGAGCTTCAGCATCCGTCCTGGGTCCCACGGTATAGGGATCTATGCCTGATTTGGATGTGTCTCACAGCTTGGAGCTTGGCTACCCTAAATCCTTGAGCTTTGGAGGTTCTAGCAGGGGAGGTTCCCTTTAGCAAGCGCAGCTACTCGTGTTCCCTTATACACAGACCGGTCCGTGTGCACGCGCGGTATCCTTCCCCTTTACACGCGTTTGCTGTTTGGCGAGGGCCGCATGTGGGGTGGTTGGGGAGGGTGTAATATGCACCTTTGCAAGCAATGTTATATTAGATCAGAGGTTTCCAGCTGTGTTCTTCTTGCTGGACTGACGCTCTCTGAGTTATCTGTTATCCAGATGGAGCTGCGGACCAGCATCAGCTGGAGAGCTACAGTTGGCCACCCCTGGTCTATACAATCTTTAATTCATTGTATTATTAATCTGTGATAGTATTATAGTGACTTTATTTGCCTCTTAATGCCCAGAGGGAAGGGCAGTCCTTCCAGCCATGGTTCCCCAGAGGTTTCCCCCCACAGGGGGTTTTTCCTCTCCTGAGTGCTGAAGGATGACTCTCTGTGAGTCCAGAGGTAGCCCATAGCTTGACCAGCTTTCTGGTCTAATCTGTAATAATATCCAGGCACCTGCTTGGCTGTAAATTCCCCATCCCATTATCTACAGACTACACAGTAACTAATTCTGTGACATTTTATTTATAATAAATGTAATGTTAATTTATATCTCGTCTCATGTTGTTTTTATTTCTTTAAGTGTAACCTCTTAAGCCACAGAACACATGAAGGATAAGGTAGAGTCTGAATATGGTGGGAGTGGAATAAAAGGGACATTAATAGTTACAATCTGGAGTGCTGGGAAAGGATGATTTGCTAATTAGACAAGGAAGAGAGAATGAGCATGTGGTGTGGAAGAGGTAAACTGGATGACAGGAACATGAGATAAATATTATAATAACAATAATACAATGGAAAATACTAATATTGATTAATAAGGGAAGAATGGGGAGAAAAGCAGAAGACATATACCAATGATGGGTTCAGTCCCCCCTGCAGTGTTATAACAGGTACAGGAGCAGCTGAAAGAGTCTATGTATTGAGGAGAGCAGCATCCAAAGGAACAAAGACTGAGCATGAGATGCTCTATCTTCCAGAGAACTCACTGGACCAAAGGAAGTGAGAGAAGAGGAGAAGGAAACCACTGGCAATAGCTTCCCAGGCATCCTGGCTATGCCAAGTTACCATGCCATGATCTTTCCCCCACCATGGTTTATATATTTGGTGAGTATCATTGTAAAAGCCTGGCTGGCAGTATATTTATAGAGGAGACAAGATCAGAAATATGTTCTATTAAAATCTATGGTATATTAAAATCTATAAAAACAACTTAAAACATGAAGAAGTAACCTCCAAATATGAATGGGGAATACATTTAATGTGAGGTTTTACATAAAACAAACATAAGAAAGAAAACTTGTCAGCCTCTGGCCCCAATAAATTATATATATTTAAAGAAAATTGGGCAATCTAATAAATGCTACAGTGGCAATTCCTCCTATTGTAACGTGGGACAGGGGGATGTTTGTCAGGCTAATTGGATCTCCCCCCTCATATCTGTATTCTCTCTCCCCCCTCATATCTGCAGTCTCCCCCCCCCCCTCATATCTGTAGTCTCTCTCCCCCCCCTCATATCTGTAGTCTCTCTCCCCCCTCATATCTGCAGTCTCTCCCCCCGACCCTTTCATATCTGTAGTCTCTCTCCCCCCCTCATATCTGTAGTCTCTCTCTCCCCCTCACATCTGTATTCTCTCTCTCCCCCTTATATCTGTAGTCTCTCTCCCCCTTCATATCTGTAGTCTCCCCCCCTCATATCTGTAGTCTCTCTCTCCCCCTCATATCTGTAGTCTCTATCCCCCTCATATCTGTAGTCTCTCTCTCCCCCCTCATATCTGTAGTCTCTCTCTCCCCCTCATATCTGTAGTCTCTCTCCCCCCTCATTTCTGTAGTCCCCCCCCTCATATCTGTAGTCTCTCTCTCCCCCTCATATCTGTAGTCTCTCTCCCCCACATATCTGTAGTCTCTCTCTCCCCCCTCATATCTGTAGTATCTCTCTCCCCCCTCATATCTGTAGTCTCTCTCTCCCCCCTCATATCTGTAGTCTCTCTCTCCCCCCTCATATCTGTAGTCTCTCTCCCCCCTCATATCTGTAGTCTCTCCCCCCTCTCATATCTGTAGTCTCTCTCCCCCTTCATATCTGTAGTCTCTCTCCCCCCTCATATGTGTATTCTCTCTCCCCCTCATATCTGTAGTCTCTCTCCCCCCTCATATGTGTATTCTCTCTCCCCCTCATATCTGTAGTCTCTCTCTCCCCCTCATATCTGTAGTCTCTCTCCCCCCTCATTTCTGTAATCCCCCCCCCCTCATATCTGTAGTCTCTCTCTCCCCCTCATATCTGTAGTCTCTCTCCCCCACATATCTGTAGTCTCTCTCTCCCCCCTCATATCTGTAGTCTCTCTCTCCCCCCTCATATCTGTAGTCTCTCTCTCCCCCCTCATATCTGTAGTCTCTCTCTCCCCCCTCATATCTGTAGTCTCTCTCCCCCCTCATATCTGTAGTCTCTCTCCCCCCTCATATCTGTAGTCTCTCCCCCTCTCATATCTGTAGTCTCTCTCCCCCCTCATATCTGTATTCTCTCTCCACCTCATATCTGTAGTCTCTCTCCCCCACATATCTGTAGTCTCTCTCTCCCCCCTCATATCTGTAGTCTCTCTCTCCCCCCTCATATCTGTAGTCTCTCTCTCCCCCCTCATATCTGTAGTCTCTCTCCCCCCTCATATCTCTAGTCTCTCTCTCCCCCTCATATCTGTAGTCTCTCTCTCCCCCCTCATATGTGTATTCTCTCTCCCCCTCATATCTGTAGTCTCTCCCCCCCCTCATATCTGTAGTCTCTCTCCCCCCTCATAGCTGTAGTCTCTCTCCCCCCTCATAGCTGTAGTCTCTCTCTCCCCCCTCATAGCTGTAGTCTCTCTCTCCCCTCCCCCCCCCCTCAGATCTGTAGTCTCTCTCTCCCCCACATTTCTGTATTCTCTCCTCACATATCCGGCGGTGATGAATTCTTTAAAAAGTGGCGGTTATGCTGAGGCCCTTAAAGCGGTGGCCTCAATCCTTAAAACGGCGCATCCCACAGCGGCCCTAGTAGCTGGGGCTGGATATAAACTGCCTTAGTTTGGAGACCCTTGCTTTAAAGCATGTAAGATTTTTAAAAAGGGGGAGGGGGATTGATACAGCTGTCCTGGTATTTTGACTGCTGTATTGTTACAATATCTTGCTTGCCAGCTTTCGAAGTAATGCATCTGATCGTGACTACATCTAAAACAGGACGGTATTGGATTTTAAAAACAGAACACAACTGTCTGCTGTCTGAAATTAATTCGAGGTGCAGAGTGATTGGCGAGGAACATACAGATGGAACATTCTGATATAATGGTCAGAGCTAATATCATGTTATTAATACAGATGACTGCAATATAACCAAAGCAGTATTGTCTGTTTCCTTCTCAGAGATTGAATCACACATCGCTGTCTGTGTGAAACAGGCTGGAGATTAATGTGAGAGTATTAGTATGTACAACCTAGATTTGAATTGAAATCCTAAATCCAATACAGAAATCCCCTGCACAATCACATATAATAATAAACTGTAACGCTAGGCCAGAGAATCCCACAGGAAGAGGTACTGTATGCAGCTTCCTATCTCCGTCCCCAGGTTGGGAGAGCCACAAAACAGCATGGATCTAGACATGGTACAGGCAAAAATAAACTCATCTAGAAAACAGTCCAGTGATACGGGCAGGCAGTGAAGAGTAGCAGAGTCAGAGGAGAAGCCAAATGTCAAAACATGAAAAACAGTCTGGAATGCACAGTAGGTGGACGGAAGCCGGGACACAAAAAATGGAGAGGAGCTTAATGTGTATGTGTAGCTCCAGCCACAAAATGGCCTCCAGCTGAGACAGCAGGGACATAGCTTTGCAGGTAATGAGAAAGCAGACCCCAGAGGCAGGGTGAGATCAAAGGAGCAACAGGTTCTTACAGAGGTGACACCACCTCTACTTCAAATGTTGGGCCAAATGTCGCACCCTTGGATGGTCCTGACAGAATGCTTAAACCCTGGGTACTGACTGGACACTCCATATCCGTCCGAACAGTGGTGAGCAGGCTTGTAACGCGGCAACAACTGATCCCCCAATGTCAGCGGATATTTTGTTTTTAATTAAAATCATACTTAGCACTGATTATTGGTTTTCTTCCTTCCTCCCGGCCTCTTATCTTTGCCCGAGAAATCGATCTTATACCTCTTATACCTTGATAAATTTGTTCCCTACTTGGGATTTCTAATTGTGTGTGCAATGCACGTATAAGTATCAGTTGATCATATAGTGAAATAGTGAGCCTTTATAAGTAGATTAATGCAGTTAAAATATAATTATATGATCATCTGCTCAAACTTTTGATTGGTACTGTGTATTCATCATTATAAATGACTTAACCCAGCTGGTCCCATCATCTTTAATAAAGAAGATGTTAAACAGACAAAGTTCTAATAATGTTACTATAGAAACCGCAGCTCGGGTTTAACAAGCATCATTAGATATTAAATAGTCAAGATTCATATAATAGAATTTTGTAGACTTTTTTTTATGATGCTCCTTTGCTGACCTCAGGTGTGAGAGTGACCTTACGCTCATATGGGAGGAGTCTAGAAGTGGAATAACATATAAATTAAATTTAATATGTATGACTTCAGATTCAATGGGGGAAAAAAACATCCTATTTCCCTGCATTGGAATTATTGACCATTTTTTTTAGGACCACTTGTTTTGATTTACGATTGTAGAGAAGTTAGAAGTAGCATGGCAAGGGAAGGCCCTCCCACGGTGACGGATTTTGTATCTATTTCCCAAAAACACTCTGACCCCTTGGTTTGAGTCTGGATCTTTGTTTAGGACTAAGTATTTTTAAGCTGGTGATATATAGTAGGTAGTAGATATTGGTGTTTGTACTGAATGTGGCCATATTCGCCTGATGGAGTCAGCCCCTGTTAGCTGACAAAATCTGTAGGCATTGAAAGTTATATATTACAAATTAAAATGGGGCTGTTTCCTTTATTCCAACCTGGGTTCCATATGCGAGTGTTGCCAGTGTTGGCGGTATAGAGAGTATCCTTTCCCATGGCCAACCAGGCAGTGTTTATGGTATTGCAGAGAAGGGGAACCCAAGCACTGGTGATTTATATCACAACAAGCTTCTATATACATATATATTTATACATACATACATACACTACACTGTGCAACCCACTAGAAAAACAGTTGTCTCCCCCCCCCCCCCCCCCCCCCCCACCCCCATGTGCTGGCTTACCAGGGCTCTATCCAATTACTCCTGTTTCCTTTCTTATCTTTCCTTGTTTTCTCTTGCTCTGATCCATTTCTGGTTTTCCCTTCTGACATATTTTTTTTTTTTCTGTTCCATTCCATGTTTTCCTTGCTGTCCCCTGCTTTGTTTCACTGCTCCTATTTAAATGTGCTTTGTACGTTTGTTTGTTTCATTCCCTAGTTTGTCAGGTCAGTTACAGGTATGTTCTATGTCTCGGTGTCTGTGTTTATGTTATTAGATTCAGTTATTAGGTTTAGTGTACAGGACTTTCCTATTGTGAGATGCCTTGACGCTGGTGGCAAGCTTATCATATAATGGTCCTTTGTTGTTACAAAACCCTCACCATTTACCATCTCAGAGTTCAGCTTCTGTATGTATGTCTGCATCTTTGTTATGTCACTATAGTCCTGTTCTTTATTTGCTATTTAATCATATATAATATATATATATATATATATATATATATATATATATATATATATATATATGTGTGTGTGTGTGTGTGTGTGTGTGTGTCCCCGTGCTTGTGTATCTCTCCTTAGTTCTGTTATTATGCCCTTTGACTTTCCCCAGTCTGCCTCTGCACTTTATGTATATCTTTAGCTCTTTGTCCTGTATTCCTTATACTACTCTTACTTTTACCCTGCCATGCTTTAGCCCTGTCCCTGTATCCTTTTTCATTCTGTCTTTTTGTTTTGCTCTGCTGGTCCCTACACTATTTAAATAAATGTCTCTGAGCTCTTGTATGGTGTGAGTGATGTTAGGTAAATGGTAGCATGAGACCCCTCTTTTCTATTTTTTTCATGTCCATCCCCAGAGGTTGAGTATCATTCAAGGTTTATTTATTTTTATTTTAATGTACATCATTTTGAAAAACACTCCAGGTAATGGAAGTGTTTGAAGACTTTCACAACCATTGTTGCTTTATCTTTTGGATAAAAGTTTTTTCAAGTGTATTTTAATAATTTATTCAGAATGCCTGGTCTATCTCATTATCGAACAAGAAAAAAGAATCCCAGAGATATTTGATTATGGGCTCTCTCAATCCTGAAGAGTTTCCTTTGCAATTTAAATGTTACTGTATACCCTTGGAAAACAGATAAACTGCCGAAAGACCAGAATCCAATGATAAAAGCCTCTTTTGTTCTGAAAAATAAATTCCTATCAACCAGCAGCTGCCAGATAAATTCTAGCATTGAGAGGAATACAAGGCCAAGCAGGGGGTTGTGCAAAAATCTTAGGATAGTGTCCACGGTAGGGCCACAACTGTTCACTTTGGTTAAAATACATGTTTTTGTTGGTTCCTTCCTAGACATTTTTGAAGAGGGATACAACTTGAAAAAATAACTTTTGCATATTCAAAAGGCCAATTACATCTATAGTGTCCATAAACATATCTTGAAAATGAAATAAAGAGAAACAGGTATTTCATATATTTCTCAACACCTACTGTCACCTAGAAACTGCTAATAACGTTTGATTGAGTTACTGCTGGTGCTATAGTAAAAGTCATGCCTATCTCTCCGAGCCCCTCCTTTCATGGGTTACACTATAGACCACAAAGATGCCTGAAACCATGGTGAACTCCAAGCACTGGAAACAGAATTTAAGAGAGAGGTTGATTCCACAATAATGGCTAACAACAACACTTTTGAGAGTGTAATCTCTAAACTAAATATTAACAATAGATTTAAAACATAACAGTTTAAATGTTTTTTTAAAAATGAAAATGACATCACATTTGGTACATATTGTTCACTTAATACTAGTACTTTGAGGAGATTGTTCCTGATGATAACATACCACAATGAAACCTAACGCGTTTCACCCCTTCCTCGGAGGTATGGCGGTAATTGGTGAACTACTACTTAGATTTGTGTATTCTTTCGTTAATAGAGCTCCAGTAGCTGTAAGAGATTTGATTTGTCTGACAGCATTTACTGGAAGTTTTTTTGGTTTTTTTTCTGTTCGCTTTACCAGCTGACAGAGATAAGAATAATAGTCCAGATTGTCAGAGATGGCACATCCCTTCTCTGCTTTAGAAATAATCTGAGAAACCTGAGAAACCTTTGAGGACATCCTGTGCTATTAAAGCTAATATAGTTACTGGAGCACCATTAATCAAACCCACCTACGTCCCAAGACAATCTAATAGTGTAGCACTTTAGAGTGCGAAATGCACTGTAGGCCGCTGTGGAAGCTCCAAGAGATACAATTCTTAAATTGAGGTCGATGTGTGATAAACTGTGCGTAGGCCGTGTCTGGGAAAACCCTGCACCTGGCATTCAAGGGCAACATATACCAAACATTCGAGGCTCTGCCTCCTTCCACAATGGCATGGAGGAGATAGTTGGCCCCCCTGACCTTACAGCTCAGAACTTTGACCATGCAACGAGAAGGCAAACAATTATGGGTGAAAAGCCAAAAGAAACGCCCTGACCTACTGACAACATTGGAATGCCAACAACTACAAGAGCAACCGGATTCGAGGGAAGGCACATCAGCCTCAATGCACCAGGATTAACACGAATAAAGCCCCCTTTTTATTCACTAAGCACAATCGAAACCTCAGACTCACGTGGACTGAACCGGTTCTTACCAACGAGCTCTCAGATATGAGACGTGGAACTGCACTCGCTGAAGGACAGGAACCTTACCCGTTCCAGGCCTATACTGGGTTACGGAGATTGCAGCTCAGTCCGTATATGTATACGATTGTATATACTTTGACTGACGCTTACGGAACTGTTAGTTTTTTTGTCCTCTTGTCTAAGCGAAGACCAACGAACCCACCAAGAGTGCCCTCTTTTGGGCTGCCTTCTCTTCCTTTACTCCCACCTCCTTTTCACACATAGTTTGGAGCTCATTTCTCTGTATTTTCGAGACAAGATCCCAAAAAAACGGGGCAGCCCCGGCAAATTCGGTACTGTTGGCAAGTATGCACACAGCAGGCTCTGAAAATAGCCCAATTCTTTAAACATGGGTGCTCAGTATGCCAAAGCAAACTGGAAGTTGTGGACCAACTTAAAATCCCAACACGAGGAGCCCAATATTAGGCACTTTCCCCCTGCGCACCTTCTTTTAAACATAACCCCCCTTTATATTTAGGAAATAATGAATTCTAAAGGATGAATATATATATATATGTATTGTTATAAGAACTAATTATAAAATGTAAAATCAGGCAGGACTGTGGTTTTATTATGTACCTGCCATCTACTGATGCTCATTAGTGGCACTCACACCATCCACAATATAAAACCTTTACAATTGCCAATCACCTTCCCTTCCTTCCAGCCATGGCCTGTTACACAGTCTGTGATTTAATGAAGCACAGTGGAGTTTGACAGCTCTGCTTCTCAGGTGAATACAAGAAATGGCTTCACCAGTCCCTGGGTGACAATTTGCCTGTCTCTGTATGTCCAGCCTCCTCTCTAATTGAGGTCAGGTATAAAGGATGCATCATCCAGGGCAGAATTGATTTTTATTTTTTATTATTACTACTAAGTTCCTGCACGATGGGTTTCCCATATACAGTCCTGGCAGAAGGCGATCACTCTAATTGGTCCACGGAAGGGAAAAAATACCTGCAAATCTGGAGCTTTCTGATTCAGTTCCTTGGCTAATTTCTAGAGCCTTTAATACTATAAGTGCACTGGAGCAAGCGATGCTTGGTTTGTTCAAAGTGACAGTGTCATTATTATAAGTGGTTTTAAAATCTTTTTTTTAATTTAGCTTTTACAAAGAATCTTTTCAGAATGACTTTGTCAGTTTGATCAGCGTTTGATCAGCGGCATACCTGCCAACTGCCCCGCTTTGTGCGGCACAGTCCCGGGTTTGACACCACAGTCCTGACCTCACAGTGTAATGTGTCCGGGACATCATTGAATGCACACTGCGCATACGCAGCATTATGCAGATTGAGTGACAGCTCCACCAAGCATTCGCAATAGAGCTGACACTCATCCCCCAAGCTGTGCCTATTTTCCGAAGTTAGGGGATGTATGCAGCACTGACATCTAGAACACAGTGTGCTGCTGTAATGAGTTGGGGGGGGGGGGGATCTATTTAATTCACCTCCCACCCCTGGGCAGCAGGGAAATGAAACGTTGGCTTACTGAGTTTGCGTGGACTGTCACTTTAAATACTGTAATAAAGGGACTGTATCACCTAAACATTGTTTTTACTGCGCATGTAGAGAATAACAAATGATTGAACATGATCTATACATTGTATTAGCAAAACTGCCAGCAAATGACTAAATTAGGAGAAAAATGTGTATTAAATGTGTCTGTGGATACTCCTGCTTATGACATCACCTGTGGCACGGTATGCAAATGACCTGGTTTTCAAAGGGAACATGTGTAATTTGCATACCGTGCTACAGGTGATGTCATAAGCAGTAGACTCCACAGACACATTTCAATTATTTAGGAATTTACTTGCAGTTCTGCTAACACAATGTGGGGATCATTTTCATAATTTTGTATTCTCTACATGCGCAGTAACTAACAATATTCAGGTGACACTGTCCCTTTAATTGTGCTTTATCTGAATTCTGTCCCAAGATGCCTCTCTCAATAGAGCTTACCTCCGAACAGTTTGATTGGTTAAAGAGGCGCACTTTCGGTTTGTGGTTAAAGGTGTGTTACTACAGTTATATGATGGGTTTTATGGCTCTGGGGCTCTTTGATACACTCATATACAGGGCCGGCCTTAAGTGTCCCAGCGCCCTGTGCGGGCTTCCCCCGTGGCGCCCCCCCCCCCCCCCCGTGTATGTGTCCCTTCCTTGCCACGTCTGTCTCGCTCTAACTCCCCCATACCTGTTTTCTCTCTCTCCCTCTCCCCCCCTCCCCTGTTCTGTCTTTCCCCCCCAGACCCCCGTGTTCTGTCTCTCTCCCCCCTCCCCCTGTTCTGTCTCTCCTCCCCCTGTTCTGTGTCCCCCCCCCCCGTTGTCTCTCCCCCCAAGACACCCGTGTTCTGTCTCTTCCCCCCCCAGACACCCGTGTTCTCTGTCTCTCTCCCCCTGTTCTGTCTCTCTCCCCCTCCTCCTGTTCTGTCTCTCTCTCCCCCTGTTCTGTCTCTCTCTCCCCCTCCTCCTGTTCTGTCTCTCTCTCTCCCTGTTCTGTCTGTCTCTCTCTCCCCCTGTTCTGTCTCTCACTCCCCCCATTCTGTCTCTCTCTCTCTCCCCCCTGTTCTGTCTCTCTCTCTCTCCCCCTCCCCTTGTTCTGTCTGACTCTCTCTCCTTGTTCCTCTCTGTCTCTCCCCCTCCCCCTGTTCTGTCTGTCTCTCTCTCCCCCTCCCCCTGTTCTGTCTGACTCTCTCTCCTTGTTCTGTCTGTCTCTCTCTCTCCCCCTCCCCCTGTTCTGTCTGTCTCTCTCTCCCCCTCCCCCTGTTCTGTCTGTCTCTCTCTCTCTCCCCCCTGTTCTGTCTCTCTCTCTCTCCCCCTCCCCCTGTTCTGTCTGTCTCTCTCTCCCCCTCCCCCTGTTCTGTCTGTCTCTCTCCCCTCCCCCTGTTCTGTCTCTCTCTCTCTCCCCCTCCCCCTGTTCTGTCTATCTCTCTCTCCCCCTCCCCCTGTTCTGTCTGTCTCTCTCTCCACCTCCCCTTGTTCTGTCTGACTCTCTCTCCTTGTTCTGTTCTGTCTCTCCCCCTCCCCCTGTTCTGTCTGTCTCTCTCTCCCCCTCCCCCTGTTCTGTCTGTCTCTCTCCCCCTCCCCATGTTCTGTCTGTCTCTCTCTCCCCCTCCCCCTGTTCTGTCTGTCTCTCTCCCCCTCCCCCTGTTCTGTCTGTCTCTCTCTCCCCCTCCCCCTGTTCTGTCTGTCTCTCTCCCCCTCCCCCTGTTCTGTCTGTCTCTCTCCCCCTCCCCCTGTTCTGTCTGTCTCTCTCTCCCCCTCCCCCTGTTCTGTCTGTCTCTCTCTCCCCCTCCCCCTGTTCTGTCTGTCTCTCTCTCTCCCCCTGTTCTGTCTGTCTCTCTCTCCCCTCCCCCTGTTCTGTCTGTCTCTCTCTCCCCCTCCCCCTGTTCTGTCTGTCTCTCTCCCCCTCCCCCTGTTCTGTAATATTCCTGGTATCTGACTGGCACTATATTACTGGGTATCTGATTGGCACAATATTACTGGGCATCTGATTGATTGGCACTATATTACTGGGTATCTGATTGGCACAATATTACTGGGCATCTGATTGGCACTATGTTACTGGGTATCTGATTGGCACTATATTACTGGGTTTCTGATTGGCACTATATTACTTGGCATCTGATTGGCACTATATTACTGAGCATCTGATTGGCACTATATTACTGGGTATCTGATTGGCACTATATTACTTGGCATCTGATTGGCACTATATTACTGGGCATATGATTGGCACTATATTACTGGGTATCTGATTGGCACTATATTGCTGGGTATCTGACTGGCACTATATTACTTGGCATCTGATTGGCACTATATTACTGGGCATCTGATTGGCACTATATTACTGGGCATCTGATTGGCACTATATTACTTGGCATCTGATTGGCACTATATTACTGGGTATCTGATTGGCACTATATTACTTGGCATCTGACTGGCACTATATTACTGGGCATCTGATTGGCACTATATTACTGGGTATCTGACTGGCACTATATTACTTGGCATCTGATTGGCACTATATTACTTGGCATCTGATTGGCACTATATTACTGGGTATCTGATTGGCACTATATTACTGGGTATCTGACTGGCACTATATTACTGGGCATCTGATTGGCACAATATTACTGTGCATCTGATTGGCACTATATTACTGGGTATCTGACTGGCACTATATTACTTGCCATCTGATTGGCACTATATTACTGGGTATCTGATTGGCACTATATTACTGGGTATCTGATTGGCACTATATTACTTGGCATCTGACTGGCACTATATTACTGGGTATCTGATTGGCACTATATTACTTGGCATCTGACTGGCACTATATTACTGGGTATCTGATTGGCACTATGTTACTGGGTATCTGATTGGCACTATATTACTTGGCATCTGACTGGCACTATATTACTGGGCATCTGATTGGCACTATATTACTGGGCATATGATTGGCACTATATTACTGGGTATCTGATTGGCACTATATTACTTGGCATCTGATTGGCACTAAATTACTGGGCATATGATTGGCACTAAATTACTGGGTATCTGATTGGCACTATATTACTGGGCATCTGATTGGCACTATATTACTGGGCATCTGACTGGCACAATATTACTGGGCTCTGGCTGGCACAATATTACTGGGCTCTGACTGGCACAATACTGGGCTCTGGCTGGCACAATATTACAGGCATCTGACTGGCATAATATTACAGGCATCTGACTGGCACAATATTACAGGCATCTGACTGGCACAATATTCCTGGCCTCTGACTGCACACTATTACAGGCATCTGACTGGCATAATATTACAGGCATCTGACTGGCATTATATTACAGGCATCTGGCTGGCACAATATTACTGGGCATCTGGCTGGTACAACATTACTGGGCATCTGGCTGGCACAATATTACTGGCCTCTGACTGCACACTATTACAGGCATCTGACTGGCATAATATTACAGGCATCTGACAGGCACCATATTCCTGGGCTCTGACAGGCACAATATTCCTGGGCTCTGACTGGCACACTATTACAAGCATCTGACTGGCATAATATTACAGGCATCTGACTGGCATAATATTACAGGCATCTGACTGGCACAATATTACAGGCATCTGACTGGCACAATATTCCTGGCCTCTGACTGCACACTATTACAGGCATCTGACTGGCATAATATTACAGGCATCTGACAGGCACCATATTCCTGGGCTCTGACAGGCACAATATTCCTGGTATCTGACTGGCACAATATTATTGGTATCTGACTGGCACAATATTATTGGTATCTGACTGGCACAATATTACTGGTATCTGACTGGCACATTATTACTGGGCTCTGACTGGCACAATATTGCAGGCATCTGACTGGCACAATATTACTAGGCTCTAACTGGCACAATATTACTGGGCTCTGACTGGCCCAATATTACTGGGCTCTGACTGGCACAATATTACTGGCATCCGAAAGTTACAATATTACTGGCATCTGAATGGCACAACAATTATGGCATATGTGTGTGTGTGTGTGGGGGGGGGGGGTAGCATTGCGATGGATGGCGGGATTGCATGCAGGGGAGGGGGCAGGGTCCAGGGGGCCCAAGCAAATGCTTGCCCGGGGTCCAATCACTATCAAAGACGGCCCTGTCAGCTCCCCATGCTTAATGCAGGCTCTCCATGCTTAATGCAGGCTCCATGCTTAATGCAGGCTCCATGCTTAATGCAGGCTCCATGCTAAATGCAGGCTCCATGCTTAATGCAGGCTCCCCATGCTTAATGCAGGCTCTCCATGCTTAATGCAGGCTCCATTCTTAATGCAGGCTCCCCATGCTTAATGCAGGCTCCCCATGCTTAATGCAGGCTCCCCATGCTTAATGCAGGCTCCCTATGCTTAATGCAGGCTCCATGCTTAATGCAGGCTCCCCATGCTTAATGCAGGCTCTCCATGCTTAATGCAGGCTCCATGCTTAATGCAGGCTCCCCATGCTTAATGCAGGCTCCCATGCTTAATGCAGGCTCCCCATGCTTAATGCAGGCTCCATGCTTAATGCAGGCTCCATGCTAAATGCAGGCTCCATGCTTAATGCAGGCTCCATGCTTAATGCAGGCTCCATGCTTAATGCAGGCTCCCCATGCTTAATGCTGGCTCCATGCTTAATGCAGGCTCCATGCTTAATGCTGGCTCCATGCTTAATGCAGGCTCCATGCTTAATGCAGGCTCCCCATGCTTAATGCAGGCTCCATGCTTAATGCAGGCTCCATGCTTAATGCAGGCTCCCCATGCTTAATGCTGGCTCCATGCTTAATGCAGGCTCCATGCTTAATGCAGGCTCCATGCTTAATGCAGGCTCCCCATGCTTAATGCAGGCTCCCCATGCTTAATGCAGGCTCCATGCTTAATGCAGGCTCCCCATGCTTAATGCAGGCTCCATGCTTAATGCAGGCTCCATGCTTAATGCAGGCTCCATGCTTAATGCAAGCTCCATGCTTAATGCAGGCTCCATGCTTAATGCAGGCTCCCCATGCTTAATGCAGGCTCCATGCTTAATGCAGGCTCCCCATGCTTAATGCAGGCTCCATGCTTAATGCAGGCTCCATGCTTAATGCAGGCTCTCCATGCTTAATGCAGGCTCCCCATGCTTAATGCAGGCTCCATGCTTAATGCAGGCTCCCCATGCTTAATGCAGGCTCCATGCTTAATGCAGGCTCCATGCTTAATGCAGGCTCCCCATGCTTAATGCAGGCTCCATGCTTAGTGCAGGCTCCATGCTTAATGCAGGCTCTCCATGCTTAATGCAGGCTCCATGCTTAATGCAGGCTCCATGCTTAATGCAGGCTCACCATGCTTAATGCAGGCTCCCCATGCTTAATGCAGGCTCCCCATGCTTAATGCAGGCTCCCCATGCTTAGTGCAGACTCCATGCTTAATGCAGGCTCCATGCTTAATGCAGGCTCACCATGCTTAATGCAGGCTCCCCATGCTTAATGCAGGCTCCATGCTTAGTGCAGGCTCCATGCTTAATGCAGGCTCTCCATGCTTAATGCAGGCTCCATGCTTAATGCAGGCTCCATGCTTAATGCAGGCTCCATGCTTAATGCAGGCTCCATGCTTAATGCAGGCTCCCCATGCTTAATGCAGGCTCCATGCTTAATGCAGGCTCCTCATGCTTAATGCAGGCTCCATGCTTAATGCAGGCTCCATGCTTAATGCAGGCTCCATGCTTAATGCAGGCATGGGGAGCAGAGCAGCACTTTCTCATGCTGCCATTGGCTCCTTGTGAAGCAGACGCTGCTCTGCTTCACATCGTGGGGGCGGAGCTACACCTCTCAGCCGGTTAGCTCCGCCCCCTCTCCGGACCCAGCAGAGCATGCCGAGCAGAGGGCTGGTGAGGGGGGATCTTTTGATCTCCCCCAGCCAGTGCCTCTACCGGCTATTTTTTTTTTAAACTTTTTATTTTTTTTTAACTTTTTTTTTTTTTTTTTTTTTTAAAGCTGGCGGGCGGCCAGCCCTGCTCATATAAGTATATAATATTGAATGGACATGGGTGGGAAATTTACTTCGCCCCCCCCCCCTCCCCCCCCCAAAAAAAACCCCAACAATTACTGCCTACAATTAGGGTTGCCACCTTTTTTTCAAAAAAATACCGGCCTTGGTACTGTCTCCATAGACTTAACATTGGCCTGATGCCAATATTTTACCGGACTGCCGGTAAAATACCGGCCAGGTGGCAACCCTACCTACAATATATGTAAGTGCTCTCTAATGCCCGGGTATACTTTTGTTATAAAGGCTCTGAGTACTATTATTGCAGTGTATAATAAGTGTACAATTGCAGTGTATAAAAATGTATGTATGGAACAAAATGTATACCTTCTTATTATGCAACACTGCAATAAAATTTACTTATTGCCTAAGTTACAAAAGTATACACGGATATTAGAGAGCACTTACATATGATAGGCAGCAATTAACATTACAATACAGCAGTGTTACAGTAATGATATATGGCGCTGATATTACACAGGGAAAATATTATACAGTAGGGCAGGGGTCAGCAACCTTTTTCCACTTGTGGGTCAGAAGCTAAGTTTGGCGGGCCACATTCATTTATTGTACAATTATAAAACAATATATATAGATATACACATATCAGATGCCTATACATATCTATCTCTCTTTCTTCTCATACTTATATGAACTTTTTAATATTACATGCAACTATTTTCATATTATATTTAAATATTTTTATGTCACAAAAATGTTATTGAAAAATTCAATTTCTTGTTTTTATTCCCTTCCTCTGCACATTGCACCTAAAGGCCTTAACACAGCACCATACAGCACCCACAACACTTTCCATGCACTTGCACTAATAGTGCACACATGTGGTTTGGAATGCCCCTATAGTACATATTATTTTGCCCCACAGATCATGCCACAGCATAATTTTGCCAATTAAAATGAGGCACAATAAGGTACCAATTAACAAGCCACAGTCACTTTGCCACTAACATATGTAAAAAAAAGTTTGCCCATTAATGCCATAGTTTGCCCATTACAATATTCCCCAGCAGGTGCTCATTAAAATATACCACTGTTTGTTTGCTAATTAAAATGTGCCACTTATAGTTCATTAATATGCCGCAGACATTTTGTCCATTAATATGCCAATGTTAGTTTGCCCATTAATATGTCACTGTTTGCCCATTGATATGCCACAGCCAGTTTGCCTGTTAATATGCCACTGTTAATTTGTCTATTAATTATGCACTGTTAGTTTATCTATTAATATGCCACTGATAATTTATCCATTAATATGCCACTGTTAATTTGCCCATTATTATGCAAGTATTAGTTTATCCATGATCTACAGGGAGGTTTTTGGTCCTCAGGCCCCTCCAAGAACCCCAGTCAGGCAGTCTGTCAGAATTCACTTTGTGACAATCCATTAACCCCTTCGCGACCAATGATGGTCCTGGACCGTCATGGGGAAAAACTCCCTTCGTGACCGATGACGGTCCAGGACCGTCATGCAGGTCTGATCGCGGTATGCACGCTGGCATACCGCGATCGCGCTACCAACGACATGGCTAAGTGTCTCGATACCGAGACACTTCAGCCATGTCGGTTGAGGACCCCCCCCGGAAACATCCAGGCACTGTGACAGCCAATAACAGCGCCCGGATGTTAATAGCTGTCAAAGCAGGTGCCTGCTTTGACAGCTATAGTCTCTCCCTGCTCCACGGTGATCGTGGGGCAGAGAGAGACTAAATATAGTGTGTGAAGTCTCCCCCTGCCCCCCCCCCCCCCGTAACAACCAGCCCCCCAAAGGATTTTTTTAATAAAAATAAAAAAAGTTTTTTTTTTTTAATTTTTTTTTTTCCTATTGTGCTAATCCTAACTCTTGGGTTAGGGTTAGAGTTCATCAAAACCCTAATCCTAGAGTTAGAATTAGGGTTTGTACTAACCCTAACCAAAGGGTTAAGGTTAGAGTTAAATAAAAATAAAAAAAATGTAAAAAAAATAAAAAATTAAATAAATAAAAAAATTAAAAATAATTATTATAAATTGTATACAAATAAGAAGTTATTCCGTAGAGGACCAATGACATGTTATGTCTGTCTGTGGTCCTCTAGGGATATTTTATTTTAAAAAAAAGACTGCTAGTGGGGCCAGTGCTTTGCATTGGCCCCCAGCAGTAGATAGGGGCCCGCAGCAGCTGGATATTTGATCCATGCAGCCGCAGGATAGCAAGGATAGGAAAAATCGGTGCTTCCTACTATAGACTAGATTTCCTATTCTGCTACGGTAGCTTTTGGCTGGCTGAGAATGATAGGAATTGTAGTCACAAGTATTACATAATAAATACACATTTTAAAGCTGCAATAACCATATCCTAAATTTTGCCCTGTACCTGCCACATAAACGTAGCACACCTATACATGTGGGGTACCACTATACTCAGGGGAAGTTGCTGAACATATATTGGGGTTTTGTTTGGCAATAAAATAGAACAGTCCCTTTAAATTCATACCTAAGTTTCAACGTGTGTGGAAATAAAACACACACAAAATTACTACGCCAAAACTTGTCAAAGATTGGTGGTAAAATGACAGAGTGAAAAGTGTCAAATTACCCCAAGTTGAATGCCCTGGGATGTCTACTTTATAAAAATGTGTACATGTGGGGGGTTATTCAGTGATTCATATCAGATATCGGTGTTACAGTGTCACTAACGCTAATTTTAAAAAAAAAATGGTTTTGAAACAGCTAAATGCTACTTGTATTTATTAACCTAAAACATGCAAAAAAAAAGCAAAAAATATATAAACATTGGGTATTTCTGAACTCAGAACCTATAGTCGAATCTATTTAGCATGTTTTTTCATTAGCTTTTGAAGCTTAGTAAAAGAATTTACAAGGAAAAGTCAGGAAAGTGTTTATTTTTTTTAATTTTAACCATATTTTACTATTTTTTACACAATACAATAAATGATATGAACAAAATAATGTCATGAAAAGCAAGCCCTTCTTGTAATGAAAAAAACAATATATAATATGTGTGGGTACAGCAACTGACAAAGAAGAAAATTAAAGCTAAACACAAACACCTCAGAAGTGTTAAAACATCCTCGGTCACTAACACACAACATTCCAAAAACAGTCTGGTCATGAAGGGGTTAATGCCACAGTTTGCCCATTACAATATTCCCCAGCAGGTGCTCATTAAAATATACCACTGTTTGTTTGCTAATTAAAATGTGCCACTTATAGTTCATTAATATGCCTCAGCCAGTTTGTCCATTAATATGCCAATGTTAGTTTGCCCATTAATATGTCACTGTTTGCCCATTGATATGCCACAGCCAGTTTGCCTGGTAATATGCCACTGTTAATTTGTCTATTAATTATGCACTGTTAGTTTATCTATTAATATGCCACTGATAATTTATCCATTAATATGCCACTGTTAATTTGCCCATTATTATGCAAGTATTAGTTTATCCATGATCTACAGGGAGGTGTTTGGCCCTCAGGCCCCTCCAAGAACCCCAGTCAGGCAGGCTGTCAGAATTCACTTCGTGACAATCCATTAATATGCATCTGATAGTTTATCCATTAATATGCCACTGTTATTTTGCTCATTAATATGCCACAGCCAGTTTGTCCCACCCCTTCCAAAGTACTTACCTGGGTGCTGCTTGTCTCTGGCAGTCTACTCCGCAAAGTCTTCCTTGCAGCAGGCAAGAAATACAGCCACTGGATATGACTTGCCGTCATTTATGTTGGCTGTGACAGAAAGCCGGGTCAGCATCTGCAGGACAGGCCCAAGTTTTGGCCAGTGGGGACCCACGTTAAAGTTGGCCCTGACTCATATGCATCACGAATTCTGAGCTCCTAGAATATAGGGACACCAGAGGAGGAAAAAGGGACAGAGAGAGAGGTGTACAGCAAAATTAGGGACTGTCCCTCCTAAGTAGGAACACTTGAGAGGTCTGTTAGAGATCATGCTCCCCACCTGTCCTGGTCTGTGCATGGACAGTTCCGCTGTAAGTTTGAGGGGTATATCCCAAACCCCGGGCAGTAAAGTTGGGCGTTATGACAGAGACTGCTAGGTGGCTTTTCCTAACATAAGTCACAATAAAAATGAATATCCATATCAATAAAAATCATTACGTGACTAGGCCATAAAGCATACATCAGTATTACAAAAAATGTAGTTTTTTTATGACACTATTTTTTGTTTCTTTCAAAAAACTTTTTGTAGGCCTTTAGAAAGGACACAGCGAAATAGCCTCAAATAAAAAAAAAAAAACATTGCGCTGTTTGAAAAGTCTTTTTTTTTTTTTTAATGGAACCATTAAGTACTAAAGTGAATTAATACCCCGCCCTTCTGCCTGTATATATTTATTTGTTAGAGCTTTTGGCAAATCATTGGTAGCATTTATGGGTAGCATTTATCAGCAGACGCCAGAGATAAAAGCACTTTGAAACGACGTGCCTCAGAGATTTTTAGATGGGAGAGGAAAGACCCAAGGCATATAACACAATTAATAGAGGATGTGTCTTTTTGTGACACTCTGCATTGACGTTTCACTTCATATATCCTCTGGCGAAAAAAATCAATCCGACTGGATGACTTTAAATACTTGTAGTGGAAATTAGAAGACAATGGGACGAGTTGAAATGTAACGGCTGATTTAACGAATATCTCCATTCGCATTCCGTACAATGACGCCGCTCATTCTGGAAGTCGGTAGAACTCTGCGAGACCAACTTTATTTATGACCAATTTTTCATTTCTGTTAATACTAGGGTCGAGTCATTTTGGTAAATGTTGACCTTGTCTTTGATGGATTTCCAGCCGTAAAAAAAAAAAAAAAAAGTTTCCCCGCAGCTAGAAGAAGTGACAGAATTTATTACGCGTTTCGCACTGGGTAACAATTTGTCCTTCAAGGAAATACATGCAGCGGAATAGAATGAGGCTGGGGGGAATACACAACAGAACTTTCAACTTTTTCAGCAAATTGGGAGACCAAGTAAATGGAGATTTATATCCATCTGTGACATTGCAGAGGAGATGTGAGAATAGAAGAGTCCATTGCCACCATCCTCTAATGCATAGGGTACGTTGACAGATCTGCACTACCTCCGACCAACATTGTCCATGGTGGCCATTGTGACGGACAATCTAAAGATGGATCTTCACAGACCTTGCCACGGATATTGGTGTCCCTGTACAGAATCTTTGACCAACCCTGCCTGCAACAAGAGCCGGTGCTATCAGGCATTCGCCTAGGGCGCCGACTCTGGGCAGGGAGGATGCTATCTGCTCTCCGTCTGTAACTTTTTGTTTCTGAGGACAGGATCAGCAAGGGGCGGCAAAATATATGTTTGGCTAGGGCGGCAAAATGTCCCGCTACATTATGGAGGCTCAGCTTTAAAATAGAAACATAACATACATATAAGAAGATTGTTAAGATATATAGGGTATATGCTTACACTTTTTAGTGTTAATCAACAGTCTAAAGAGGATGTACGTGTCCGATTCCAACATGTGCGGTTGGGTTAAGTGGGAGGCCAATGGTCTTGAATAGACCAATAGTTTAGACAAGGTGTGT
This sequence comes from Pelodytes ibericus, assembly GCA_036172795.1. Lineage (NCBI taxonomy): Eukaryota > Metazoa > Chordata > Amphibia > Anura > Pelodytidae > Pelodytes > Pelodytes ibericus. The sequence continues at coordinate 15,960,441 of CM069862.1, forward strand.
CAGTGACTTTTGGGAACTGAAAAATAAAGCAGAAATTACGTAGTTATCTCTTCTTTACATGTTTGAAATACCTCTCTCCCAGAAGGGCAGGGTGTCTAGAAAAACCACCAAAGTTGACCATATAAAACATACATATGTTCCATTGCTTCCTCACCACCCATATTTTGTATTGTGCTACACAGATTTTGTTGCAGATATTTTCCAACAAAAACCTACAACGATCAGCCAGGTGTAGGTGTAGTCAGGTGGATGTTACTTTGACACGTACCACCTATCTAAGCCCTGTTACAGACCCTGTACATCCTTTCATGGAAACTGTACTCCGTGATGGCATTTGCCACTTTCAGCTGGCTAATGTGTCCTGCCACATAGCAAAAATGGTTCAGGAATGGTTTGAGAACCACAACAGCGAGTTCAAGGTGTTGACTTGGCCTCCAAATTCCCCAGATCTCAATCCAATGGAGCATTTGTGTGATGTGCTGGACAATCAAGCCCGATCCATGGAGGCCCCACCTTGCAACTTAAAGGATCTGCTGCTCACGTCTTGGTGCCAGTTACCACAGCACACCATCAGAGGTCTGGAGGAGTCCATGACTCGACGGGTCAGGGCTGCTTTGGTGGCAAAAGGTTCTCTTTAATAATTTTAAGGAGCCTGTTTGGTTTTGTGCCAATAAGAGACAACAGATAGCAGCCTGAAACACCTGAGAGTGACAAAAAAAATGGGCAAATGTAAAAATGTTGTGTTTTCTTGCTTCAAAAATAAAAAAAAAGTTTAGAATATTGGAATTCTTTCATGTATAGCAATAAACACTTTTGAATCAATATTTAATACATATAAACCCAAAGTATATATAAAATAGTATATTGTTTCTGTGAGGAATAGATTATTTTGGAGTGTCTGGACACGTTTAACTCGTGCAAAAAAAAAAAAGACTTGACCACTTCCAAGAGCTACAATATAATAAGGAGCATAAACCTGTATTCCCTGATTTATTTCACCCAAAGAGAGGGTATTTATTGACCATTTTAACATTAAACACTGAACGTGTTAAAACTATGCCTCAGGATGTACATTGAGGGAGAAGAATTTCAGCATTTCTTAAAAACTTTCTGAAACCCAGAATTCTTACCTGCTGAGATCCCTGAAGAAGCCGCAAAGTCAAAATGCGTCGGGCCATCTGTGATGCATAAACGCAAACAGCCTCCAACCGGGCTTAGCCACCAGCCTTCACACGAACAATAATACATTTGATATTTACTAGTTTTATATGTATTAAATATTCAGTTTTAAAAAGTTTATTTTTATACATGAGAGAGGTAGAATATTTTTATTTTTTTTATTTTTTAAAGCACCAAAGCTTTAAGGTTTTTTCCTTAATCTGCTACCTGCTTCAGACAAACATTTTGGGAATTCCTCTGTCTTGGACCAGAGGTCATGCTAAGGGGACTCCATCTGGTCAAAAGATATGTCCACTCAGTCATCATTCCCAGGTTTGAACCCCCCATCCCCCCAGATAAATCAACACTGTGTCTTCCAAAATTAGGACCCTACCATAGGTAGGAGGGTGGGATTGCCCTGAATATGGTTGTGGTCATCCCGAAATGGGTATGGTTTTGCAAAGTGAGGGAACCACAAGTACAGGTAACGTCTCCATGTTACTCCATTTACAAATCGAATCTGCTAGGCATTACCTGTCACATTACATCTTTGATTGGCTTTGCTTCATAGCTTAAAGGCATAGTCTAGTCCCCAAACTAACTTGCAAGGTACAAGATGAAGATTACTGCTTGCATAGTGCACAGACTTTTTTCCCAGTGTGATCTGATACATGCATTCTGCATAAATCAAATTTTTAATATTTGACACAAGTCCTACCCCAGCTCTTACTCTTCGTGTTTACTGCAGGTGCGGCAGCACTGATTATATAGACACTGAGGATGTAAAGGTTTGTTTCATTTAGTCACTTCCTGTGCTCCTGGAATAGAATACACTGTGTGGGATGTGATAAACTTGCTCTTGTACACAGTAGGATCTCTTAACAGTGCAACACATTGTCTGATGACATCACTAGAGAGATAGGATATTCCATTTATGTGAATGAAATTATTCTCATTGGTCCTTGCACCAAAAAAAAAAAAGGAAATTGACTTTTACTCAGCTAGTGTTGGCAGTCCTGGTTTCTTGCAAACTGCTGTAATTTCACAGTTTCTTATAGCTGTAAGTATTTTATAGTTTAAGCATTGCAAAATGTAAAACATGCATTTTAAAGTACCTTGACAGTACATTAATATGCATTAATATTCGGAAGATGCATTTTGGGCAGTAGACAGTCCCTTTAACCCCTAAACGACAATGGACGTTACTGACATCCTGCGGTGAAACGAGCGGTTTTTGCAATCAAAGGGGCTGGTCTGTTGCCTCAATGTCGAGGCAATAGCCATCACCGAAATTCGGGCTCTGGGGCACCCACGATTGCTCAACGGAGTATGCTCCTGCAATATGGCTGTGCCCTCTTATGGTCAGAGCTTCGGAAGATAATTTACTTCTGTTGCTCTAAATATGTTGCATGACTGCCCCTAGAGGCAGCAAGCAACATTGCAATGAAAAAAAAAATACTTAATTAGCATAAATCTAGGATTATGGTTATAATAGCTGTTAGGGTTCAATTTAAAATTAGGGTTAGCAAAAGAGATAGGGTTAAAATTAAACTAAAATATATTAAGGGTTAGCATAATTGTTAGAGTTGGGGTTAAATTTAGGGTTGAGGTTAAATTTAGGGTTCGGGTTGGGGTCAAAAGGTTATTTTTGGTTTTTGCCCCATAACTCCAAAAAAAACTGCAGAAAAACATGGAAACAAACATATTTCGGGACAACATTTAGAAGCTATTTAGATGGTATCTTTTTTAATGATTGTATTTGTGTAAATTATATTTTAGGTCAAAGTTAGAAAAAGTGTTTTTTTTTTTTCATCATATTTTATTTTTTATTGTAGTAAATTATAAGATATGATGAATAGAACGGTATCTAAGGAAAGCACTTCTTAGGATGATAAAAAAAAACAACAACATTTGTGTGGGTACAGTATGTGAGAGAGAAGGAAATTACAGCTAAACACAAACACCCCATACATGTCAAAACAGACCTTGTCTGTGTCAACCACAATGGGTGTGATCACTCAGACGGCAAGCGCTCTGGTGGTTAATGCACCGAGTGTAGATTGGAAAGAGGATTCAGGGTTGCCCCCTCCCCTAACCTTTGGATGGTAAAGAGTTTTGCTAATGGACGGGCCTACCTAGCTAATAGTTAGGTTATACTGTATTTAATTATTTAAATTTGAGTTAATATGTTTGAATTATACAGTATACCTAGCGTCTGTTTTAATATAATGCCGTGGTCTGTTTTATAACTCTCACACTGGCTCCAGTATGTATTTCGGGAATACCAGGTGCGTGGTTTGGTTTCCTCCCAAAACCTTCATGTATATGCCCTGACCACTTTCCTCTCTGCCCTTTATTTCGGAATGAAGAAACCGGCACATCAGACATCAGGGGATACAAAAGGTGATCTACTTAAAGGAAAGCAAAATAATAAATGCAATAGAGCTGTGGGGGTGGGCGTTTCATGTCCAAGGACTCTTAACCATTATCATAAAGTGTCCTCGGTTGCAAAACGTGTCAAGCGCCGGCTTCTTCATTGCTATTCCTCGCTGATCCCGCCTTGTCGGCGGACGCCATGTAAGCACTCTCGTCTGGATTTACACTATGCATCTACTCTACTCGCCAGCAAGTATTGAACCCAATCTGCCTTTTGGGAAAATTTCCCTTTGATTACATCTCAGACTCACTCCAGTTACGACGTAGAAGAAGCTCATCGACGTAGTCCTAGTTGCTGGGTAAAAAAGCAGCAACTCAAGTAACGAGCACTTAGAACGGGAGATGAGCCGTGATTAGTATGCGCAAACATTATGCGCTGCCCACTAAGGCGGTTATAAAGCACAGACGAGCGTCTCGAAAGCTCCGCCGTTTCTAGCGTGCTTGGTGCATCCCTGCTGTGAGCCGCTCAACCAAAGCGTTCGCCCACTAGAGTTTAGCAATACACACACTGCAGGGGAAGTGATAATGTTTTACATTTACTTTGGCTGTCTGAAATTTAAGTCCAGAAGAAGATGTTTTTTTTTTCCTTTTCAAGCAAGATTTAAAACTACTGGATGGTATTTCTTTAGAAGGCTGGATAGAAGAAGGTGTGCTGGGTTTTTTTTTTGGGGGGGGGGGGGGGAGGGAGTTTGCGCCGGGTTTCCTTTTTGAGCTTGGGGATTGATTTTTATCACTCTCACCAAAAAAAGAAAAGGTTTTAATTTTTTATTTTGCATTGTTGTGTTTAGATATGTCTGTTGTTTTGTTATGTGACTGTATTTAATTCAATATGTAACTAAACAAGTGTGACTGGGTGCCGCCACTTTATGAAATATAGTGTTTTCTGGTGCCACCCACCAGCGACTTTACAGGACTATTATCGCACTTTGGGGCTGGGGACACAGAATGCAGTCTATAAGTCAGAATTCTGACCATAGACTTGCCTTGAATGGGAGGGGAATGTTACTATGACATCACAAGGGGCGGAGATATGATCCTGTTTGATCAGGTCAATCTCCCTAGCAAGTTAACTTAACATTCTGTAACAGCCTTCTCAGATCTATTCCTTCCCATCTCCCTAGCAAGATAACTTAACACTATGTAACAGCCTTCTCAGACCTGTTCCCTCCCATCTCCCTAGCAAGATAACTTAACACTATGTAACAGCCTTCTCAGATCTATTCCTTCCCATCTCCCTAGCAAGATAACTTAACACTATGTAACAGCCTTCTCAGATCTATTCCTTCCCATCTCCCTAGCAAGATAACTTAACACTATGTAACAGCCTTCTCACACCTGTTCCTTCCCATCTCCCTAGCAAGTTAACGTAACACTATGTAACAGCCTTATGAGACCTGTTCCCTCCCATCTCCCTAGCAAGGTAACTTAACACTATGTAACAGCCTTCTCAGACCTGTTCCCTCTCATCTCCCTAGCAAGTTAACTTAACACTATGTAACAGTCTTCTCACACCTGTTCCCTCCCATCTCCCTAGCAAGGTAACTTAACACTATGTAACAGCCTTCTCAGACCTGTTCCCTCCCATCTCCCTAGCAAGTTAACTTAACACTATGTAACAGCCTTATGAGACCTGTTCCCTCCCATCTCCCTAGCAAGGTAACTTAACACTATGTAACAGCCTTCTCAGACCTGTTCCCTCTCATCTCCCTAGCATGTTAACTTAACACTATGTAATAGCCTTCTCAGACCTGTTCTCTGCCATCTCCCTAGAAAGTTAACTTAACACTTTGTAACAGCCTTCTCAGACCTGTTCCATCCCATCTCCCTAGCAAGATAACTTAACACTATGTAACAGCCTTCTCAGACCTGTTCCCTCCCATCTCCCTAGTAAGTTAACTTAATATTGTGTAACAGCCTTCTCAGACCTGTTCCCTTCCATCTCCCTAGCAAGTTAACCTAACACTATGTAACAGCCTTCTCAGACCTGTTCCCTCCCATCTCCCTAGCAAGTTAACTTAACACTATGTAACATCCTTCTCAGAAGTGTTCCCTCCCATCTCCCTAGCAAGTTAACTTAATATTGTGTAACAGCCTTCTCAGACCTGTTCCCTTCCATCTCCCTAGCAAGTTAACCTAACACTATGTAACAGCCTTCTCAGACCTGTTCCCTCCCATCTCCCTAGCAAGGTAACTTAACACTATGTAACAGCCTTCTCAGACCTGTTCCATCCCATCTCCCTAGCAAGATAACTTAACACTATGTAACAGCCTTCTCAGACCTGTTCCCTCCCATCTCCCTAGCAAGTTAACTTAACACTAGTAACAGCCTTCTCAGACCTGTTCCCTCCCATCTCCCTAGCAAGTTAACTTAACACTGTGTAACAGCCTTCTCAGACCTGTTCCCTCCCATCTCCCTAGCAAGTTAACGTAACACTATGTAATAGCCTTCTCAGACCTGTTCCCTCCCATCTCCCTAGCAAGTTAACTTAACACTATGTAACAGCCTTCTCAGACCTGTTCGCTCCCATCTCCCTAGCAAGTTAACTTAACACTATGTAACAGCCTTCTCAGACCTGTTCCCTCCTATCTCTCTAGCAAGTTAACTTAACATTCTATAAGACCCTTCTCAGACCTGTTCCCTCGCATCTTCCTGCTCTTGGGGATTTTTTTTTATCACTCTCACCCAAAAATGAAAAGGTTTTAATTTTTTATTTTGCATTGTTGATTTCATATGACTGTATTTAATAAAATATGTAACTAAACTAATGAGACTGGGTGCCGCCATTTTGTGAAATATTGTGTTTTTGGGTGCCAGCCCCTTGTGACTTTATAGCACTAGTATCTCACTTTGGGGCTAGGGACACAGAATGCAGTCTATATGTCAGAATTCTGATCATTCTGCATTGAATGAGAGGGTAATGTAACTATTACATCACACAGGGGCACAGCCACCTAGTCCTGCCCACTATGTTACACAATAAGAGCCATTACGCCAGTAAGAGAGCAGGGGAGTATCTTATGAGCCCATCATTCAGGCTTTGGCCACAGTTGTAAAGTGAGACTGGCTGGAAAATTTTGGACTATGTTGCATCATGGGAAATATTCACAAAAATGGTGCCAGGAGATAAACACCTACATTTATTTTTTCTTTTCAATGCAATTAATTCAATCTTATAAAAAAAACAATGGCAAATGATTTATATATGTGTTTGTTTTAAATGAGCAGGTCATCTAGTTACATCTTATGTAAATGGTAGTGTCAGTGTGTCAGACTCCCCGAAGAAGTAACTCACCGGAATATCCTGGAATCCAGACGATCACAATTTCCTCCATTCTAGGCTCAATACAATACTCTCCTGCAAAGTTACTATTCCCTTGACAACGAGCAGAACACGCTACGCACGGCGTGTGACGTCAGGCCCGCGAGGATTTAAAAGGAGACTCTGCATTCAGTATGGCGCTGAGTGATTCTCGTGTATCCTGCCTTATTGCCTTCCGTTTACTTCAGCCGATTTGGATTGTCTTCGTTTACCGCTACCTTGCCTGTGCCCCTGACCTCGGATTTCCTTTTGACTACTCTCCTATGCTTGTGCCCCCGACCTTTGGACCGGCTGACGTCGCTTCTCTTCTGGCTCCCATTTACCTGGCGTTCCCCCGGATTATTATCCTCACCTGTAGTGCCGCTTGTACATTGCTGTATACTACTATTGATTGGACTACCTCTTCCAGTGAGACTATCTGCCTTCGGTGTCAGTACCTATATTTCCTGCCAAGTGTGTTCCTCACCATTATTACTGTATTGTGGCTTAGTTACCCTGCATATTGGTTTCCACCCCCTGTTTACCTCACACAGTGATCGCCTGCACATTTTAATGCTTTTTTTTTTACCCATTAGATTTTTCTGGCAGATATAGAGTCACTGTCAGTGCAATAAATACCACTCAAAAAGTTGTTTCCTACTGTTTTATTACCGGTTCCGCTAAACCTCCATGAAAGCATGAAGATATTTACCGGGTGAGGTCATTTTTTTTTTTACGGCAGAGGCAGTAATAATATCGGACACTCGTTATTGGCATTAGCGGGGGGGGGGGGGGGCATAGAATTACAACTTCCCAATAACTCCAGTAGAATCTGCCCCAATGTGTGATTACATTGCAATAATTATGCTTTTATGTCCATTTGTGTGAATAAAGTACATATTTTAAAAAGTACATAAATAGCAGTAAAAAAAATCTTGATGAAACATATAAACTGTCAGCAGGTAAGAACTATTCGGCCCAAAATCCTCATCACTCATGTGGTCCCTCGTCTTATCTTAGAAAACTAATAGTTATCCCATGCATGCTTAAACTCATCCATTATATTCATTTCTACTGGAGAGCTATTCAATGCATCCACCACTCACTCAGTACTACAAAAATGTTCTTAATGGACCACATTTTTTTTTTCGTCGACTAACCATTTTTGTCATAGTTTGTGTCAACTGCTTTTTTTTTTTCATTTTCTCTTTGCGTTTTTTTTTCTTTTCATTTGCCTGAGGTCTTTTGCAAAAAAAACAAACAACCTATTTAGGCAGTCATTAAATAATCAGATTACATTAAAGTGTAAAAAATAATAATTTATTCAGAGCACAAAAATATACAGACAACAAAATAATATAGTAAATGGCTCAGATTTTCCTTACATTTTACTTGTATAAAATGATGTGCAAAATATTCTATGATCTCCCTACATAAATAAAGAACTCATTACAGTTAATACTGAATAAATACACGAATAAATGATATGTGCAAAAACAAATACAGCAAAGACATTTTCACAAACAAGAATAATATGTAAACAAAATGTAAACAAAAAACTTTTTACGAAGAGGTCACATTCAATAGTCTCTCACAACTATTAGGATTTTTCTTTTCCAATATTATATTCAAGTGGATTTTTTTTTTTGTTTTCTTTACTAGCGAGCATTATTTCGGAGATTGTCCCAGCGATCTTTGCGTGACGTCACTGAAGGTCACTTTATTGAATGTAAACATTGGTTCCACCATCCAGCGGAATTTGTTCTAACCACACAGATGTTTTTTTTTTTTTTTCTAGAGAAGGAAAAAACAGCAAACAGTTAAAATTGCAATAAATAACCAATAAAAATTATTTCGCATGAAATATATACAGGAGCCTGTTTCAGAAAACTGCATAGATCTGCCCAATTAAAAACTTATGTAGACATTTTAAATTGCAATGATTTAATGAAATACAAAGTACCTTATTTTGCTCTCTTTGCTCTGTATTGGCAGAGGGGGCGGACATGTTGTTTAGAATCTTGGCTTTTTTATTGGTTAGTATAAGTGTGTCATATTGCGGCAGAGCAATAAAACTCCCAATAAAGAGTGTTTCATCTACATTAACTATGTTTTTTTTAGAAAGACAGATAAATAGATGGGTACCAAAAGTGTATAGCGCTCCACTGGTACTCACAGGATTAAATAATGCCCTGATGTAATTTATATATATTAATCTTCTCTATAACATGATGCTCCATGTAATAACACAGATATTACACTCCACTGATTCCCCTCTGTATCAGTGAGACATGAGATAGCAGCGACACCAGGGATAATGTAATAATCTGATCTATGTAAAACCCTTGGAATTGTTGACACAAAACATGTTCGCAACTGACAAACAAGAGGGCTGCTAGCAGGGGAAGATTGCCAGGATAACTACAGTAAAAAAAAGATCAGCTGTTTGCAACGTGCACTAAATAGACAGGGTCAACACTCGGCACAATCCCCATAAGGCTCAGCCAGCAAATGATGGCTCAATTTCATGGGAGTTTATGCAGAAGCAGGTCATTTTTAGACAGGCCTTTTTATTACTACATGTATAATTGCAAAGAATAAAGAAACAGGTGCCGCTGGCAGGCCAAATTCTTCATTCCGGGGGGTATCACCATTCTTGCTTTGCTAATTCCAACAAATATTGGTTATGTATAAAGCAGATCTCTGGGTCAAGGTTCTAAAAGTGATGTCATCAGCAGAAACATTCCATTGGTTCCCATGTTGACTGGAATCAGCAGGAACATTCCGTTGGTTCCCATGGTGACTGGAATCAGCAGGAACATTCCGTTGATTCCAATGGTGACTGGAATCAGCAGGAACATTCCGTTGGTTCCCCTGGTGACTGGAATCAGCAGGAACATTCCGTTGGTTCCCATGGTGACTGGAATCAGCAGGAACATTCCGTTGGTTCCTATGGTGACTGGAATCAGCAGGAACATTCCGTTGGTTCCCATTGTGACTGCACCACTTTTAGAACTTTGCACCACAACTGACCTTTATGCATAACCCACAAAGTCTTTAATGCGGTGAGTGCCAGAGGGATTTTAAAACCCTCTTGGCCAAAAAAATATTTAAAGGGATAGAATAAAGACTTTAAATAAACCATTAAGTAATATGCCAGCAGGAAAAACAAATAAACTATGGGCTTTATGGATTAAAGAGGGAACTGCAAGAAATTGGCAAGGGAACTTCAAACTTAAGAGTTATTTAGTCTTAGGTTTCAAATTCCTCAATTATCTGCAATATCCTTTTTCATGGATAAAGCCCTATATGTCTAATTATCAGCACAGCAGACTGAAATTTGGTAAAAATGGGACTAGGTTCACAACATAATTTAATTAGAAATGCACTTTTTTAGCAGTTATTACCTCTGTAATTCTGTGGGGCTGCATGGACCGTTGTGTCTCCGAAAAAAATAAATATTTTAAATACTGTACATCAAAAATATATTACAAAAATGTATATAATAATAAAAATCTCAATCCCAAAAATATAAAAAGGGAAGAAAGTTATGTCTCAGAAATGTCGACGGAATGGCTCAAAATGAATGTCTCTCTCTCTCTTCTACGGCAATTATATTGTCATCAGAAAGGATAAAGTAATTAATGATCTGAAGATCTTCGCAAACGTTGCTCAATCGGCCACTTCAATTCAGTGTGTTTATTGACATGATGCAGGTGTTGAAGAGCATTAAGAGTACATAGTCAGGAGCATCCACTGCAAAAAGAAAGATGAAAAACGCGTTAACAGGCTGGTAATCTCAAATACGACATAACGGACAAACAAGTCCTCTTTACTGTTATAGTACTACCAGGGGGCGGACATGTTGTTTAGAATCTTGGGTTAGATCTTCCTGGGTTAGACATGCCTGCCCTTTGATAGAGCTATATGGAGTAAAAAGGGTTCAATACAGTACTTTATTTGTTTTCTTTCATTAAAAATATTTCAATTAAACAGAATATTATTATTATTTTCCATCAGTTGTCCCTCAACAGAGATTTCAAACATGTGGCAGTCAATTTTTAAGCTTGAACTAACGTATGCTCATGGGACAAAACGATAAAAAAATGTATTTGTCTTTCTTGATGACCTACTATTATTTGTGGTTCATCCACATGGAAATAGTTGGCTGCTATAAAGATTACTTTCTTAAATGTGCTGGTGTTAATAAAAATAAAACCCCATACAGATGCCATGGGCTACAACTGCAACATAATATAATCTATTCAGAGTCTAGAGTAGGGTTGCCACCTTTTCCTCAAAAAAATACCGGCCTTGGTACTGTCTCCGTAGACTTACCATTGGCCTGATGTAAAATACCGGCCAAGTGGCAACCTTAGTCTAGAGTTACCCTTCCCTGTGCCAAAAAAAAGAGTTTGTGGGAGGGGCACAAGGGATCAGTGTCCAATATAGGGAAAAATAGGGGGGGGGGGGTGTAAAGGTGAATAGGACTTGTTCAAAGTGAGTAGAGCTATTATTTACTCTTGTACTCCTTTCCTTCCCCAAAAGCTCTAAGTTAGAGGGCCTCTCGATAAGTGTTCAGTCTGTATAAGGGAAGACTCCAAGTACTTGGTTTCAAATGAGAAATGATGCAGACATTGCAGATAACTAACCTCTGACTCCTTAAGATAAATGCCTTTCCCGTCTTGACTTAAATTCTGAAAGACCTCTGTAAATAGAGAGAGAGAAAAAAAAATTGAATTTATGACTGGCATTGGGTGCATGCTTTTCTGTCTAGAATTAATGCACAAAAATCACACACAGTTATTTGTCCAAATTTGATAAAAATATAAATTGAGTCCCACATCCTAATATCTGCCACCTAAATTCCATGACACATAATTCAGATTCTAAGGGCCACAAAAAAGTAATTCACTCCTAATACCCACATACGCAGAACTATGTATTGGGTCAATGTCTTGGAAAATAGATGACATTTATTTAAAATTAAAATGGATGTACCCCTGCTGGTTATCTATTATGGAGTGAAATCCACTGAAATACAATAATACGTATTTATTATTAAAGAAGCACCCTCTCTGCTATTTCCCAAACTTTAACTGCTTTAGCATTCTGAGACGGGATGGAAATATGGCAGTTTTTTTTGTTTCTAGTGGATTGCAGTTGGACATTGGTGATATAGGGGTTTGTTCTAGTGTGGGTGGCAAAAATATTCCCGTGAAATGTCCTCGAGTGCTATACCCAACTGGGTCACTCAAACTCTACCATGTTCCCATTTTCTACCACAAGTAGTTAATGTTATGTGGTAAACTGTGGCCAATTCTTTACCACAAATTTTCCTCAAGTGGACTATTGTTGTCGAAGAGTTTATCCATTTGATCTTAACTCCATGGAACATAGCCAATCCCCCAAGAGTTTTTATTTGGGTATACCTTCTAGAGATTTGTATTCAGTATGCTAGACCAGGTCCTCTCGTTACCTGTGGTGTGTTGACCTTGACCAATGAGACTGCATGCTCTGGGAAAACTAAAGAACTAACCCTTATGTTTATTGACTTTGTTCGTTGATTGGCTGTAGCTAATTTTTGGACCATTTGGATCTCTTTTCATCACATTGCATCTTTTAGGGTTCTTTAGTTTCAGTCTACATTTTCCCCACACAATCATTACTGCTTTCACACGTTTATTAAAACCGAAACCAAAACATAAAATGAAGTACCACATCATCCATTCCCCACGTCCTACCTGTCCCGCGGACCTGCGGTGACGATGGTACGACGTGGGGATGGGACGAGAAGAGGCTTGGCGTAGTGAAGACGGAACAGGTGGTAGAGACCTAGTTCGGCGAAATCTAGGAACTAACAGAGTGAGGAGGAGCACAGCATGCATTAGTAACGAATGCAATACTGAGGCAAAAAGGACATGTAGATGGCTCCCAATGTTAGACAGGAATCCCCCCACCACCTTTCCAAAATGTTTGGACCCAAATATTGACCTCCAGTGCAAGAACACTGGATAGCTAAGAAGTTCTCAGTAGCTGAAGTGTCAGAAGATGCTCATTTCAAAAGACTTCATCTTCTGTGGACCATCTATCCTCTGAACCTCCAAACATTTAGTATTATTTCAAGCAGGATTTATTTACAGATTTCTTAATTTTTTTTAAAAGTTTCATTAAATGTGGTTGCATGCAATATCGAGGAAGCACGCTAATTTGGACTATGAATTCACTTGGGAGAATGCAATAGGATGGACAGAGGACAGGTGAATCTCAATGCCACCTCTCTCGGTCATTACCCTAAAACCAGCCCATCGTCATCTCTCCCTAGAGCCATTGACAAGCTGATGCTTGATCAAACAACAAGAGAAGTTCTATCAGGAAGTCAATCCATGCAAAACCCTCGGCCTGCGTCTAATTTATATGCAAGTATCTGATATACCTCCATTGATCTCCATCCGCAGCATGAGACAGACAAAATTTTCGAAATTGATTTTCAGAGCTGAGTTCCCGTATCGTAGAGCCAGTAGGTTGTAGAACTGATGACTTAATGTAATTCCTTTGGGCGAGAAGGGGGGGGGGGAGAAAAAGAGAAACGCGTGGTCAATAACACAGGGATTTAGAAGATATCTCTATTCCCCACACAACACTCATATCTTCCAACATAGATCTTATCTCTACAAGGCACAAAGCTGATTGATTGCATGCCAGTTCGGCAATCGAGGAATCAATAGTGCAGTAGATAAACAATATGTCCTGAGTCAGATAAAGTATATAGCTGTTATACACTGTGCAAGCCACCAATAAAATACTGTATAAACAGATCAATGACTATGTTACACAAAAATAATATTTTTTATATGTATGAACCAGTGGCTTTTTTTTTGGAATGGTTTCGAAAAACGTGAACAGCTGACCTAAACAATATTATCTCCTGTTTCAATTTTGTTTATTTATTTATTTATTTAGAAAGTGTTTTACCAGGAAGAATACATTGAGATTTCTCTCGTTTTCAAGTATGTCCTGGGGACCCAGTCCAGAATAGAGTTACACATTTAACAGTAGATTAAAAAAAAAAAAAAAAATACATACATATATTAAACAAGTTGGAAGGAGAACATACAGGGTGAATCATTATTGATCCAAAAAAGGAACAACATGTACAGTATACGAAAGAGTTTGTAAACTAATAACAGGTACAATCTGTTTTGAGGATTTGGGAGATACTTATTTTCAGGGATCTTAGACTAGATGATGATTTGGCAGAAACGGGGAGGCTGATTCCACATATGAGGAGCTCTGAAAGAGAACGCACCTCGACCCGCTTCCTTTTTGAAGTGAGGGATCGCTAGTGAAGGGTTGGTGCAGGATCTGAGATTGTAGGAAGTGCAAGGGAGTAAGAGCGAGCATGCCGCTCAGGTAGGGGGGGAGCTTTCCAGCGAATTGGTTATGTACTAAGCACGCTAGGTGGAGAGTGCGCCTGGAGGCAAGCGTCAGCCAGTTTAACTCTTGTAACATTTTACAGTGATGTGTGTTATAATCACACTGTAGTGCAAAACGACACAATGTATTGTACATAGTGTCAAGTTTACCAAGATGGGTCTGCAGGGCAGAATCATACACAACATCTCCATAATCTAAGATGTTTAGATGGCGGTAACATAGAATTTTCTTTTGTTTAATTATTATATTACATATATATATAAATCTCTACCTTTTTCTTGTACGGCAGCCTGCAGGTCGTTGAGTTTCAGATAACCCGATCTATCGACATCTCTCCTTTGGAAAATCTCCTAAGGAAGCCATCAGATTGACACGGTCAGGTTAGTTGCACGGACAACACAGGTCACATATATCTCAATTTGAGTCAGAGCAAATAGAATGTTAGGGAAGGATTTTGAGAAGATTATTGGGAGTTGACCATTTCTTAAAGGTTTCGTGCTATAATAATAAAAATACACTGACAAATAAGTCTTTGCTCATTATTTAAAGAGTTGGGAACTCTTTACAGGATCTATAAACCAAAGACCCCCAGGTGCATTTGTTTCGTTCCCAAAAGGACTTCCAAAACATGAGAATTTTTCAAAACATGTCCTATTAGCCAGGCACATCACAGTTTTTTAAGGTATTTTAAATGTTTGCATAATATTAAAAAAAAGCCCAATTATGTGCAGGTAAGAATGAATTTAAGGACAGAATTCTTGAGCCACTAACCTGATAGGACACAAGCCTCTCCCACAGACCACGGAATTCTTGCATGCCAAGTGTTCCTGTAGTACTCATCTATAGTTTGTATAAATTAAGGTTTATAACAATTTTTTGCAGCCTTTTAAAAAAAAAGAAATCCACATGGATATTGAACATCCTTTAAAACACCAATTACCCTTTCCAAAAGTTGCCACGAAAACAATGTATTTTACATATTGACCTAAAATGTAATTTTTTTTTTTTATTTGCTTAATTGTAGCTGGTGAGGTGGCTTTCTGAAAAGCTTGTTACATTGTGAGAGCTATGTTAAAAAGTATCTCCCGTCCGACCTATTATATCTGTGCCGGCATGCTTCTGTAGAAAAGTAGTGTAAACAAATTGGTAAAATTTAATCGTACGCCTTGGGTTGTTTTCTTTCTTGAAAGAATGTATCAAGAGTAGATGATTTATAAAGAAATTCTCAAATGAAAGAATACACATAAAGTACGTTATTGAGCCTTCTTTACTCCATATCGTTCTCTCAGGGGGCAGACATGTTGGTTAGAATCTTTACTCCATATCGTTCTCTAAGGGGGCAGACATGTTGGTTAGAATCTTTACTCCATATAGTTCTCTCAGGGGGCAGACATGTTGGTTAGAATCTTTACTCCATATCGTTCTCTCTGGAGGCAGACATGTTGGTTAGAATCTTTACTCCATATTGTTCTCTCAGGGGGCAGACATCTTGTTTAGAATCTTGGGTCAGATCTTCACTCACCTTGGTTCAGATGAACAAAGATCTGACCAAAGATTCTAAACAACATGTCTGCCTCCTGGTAGACCTATTTGGAATAAAGATGGCTCAATAAGGTGCTTTATTTGTATTCTTTCATTAAATCACTTCTATCTAAAATGCCTACACTTGATGCCGTCTTTCAGTTAAACACAACTTCCTTTTTTGCTCCATTTGTCCTTTAAGGCTTTACTATTCTCTGCCTTTCTAGAACCCCAGGAGCTTAGTGGAAGAACGGAGATTAAAATATACATTTAGTGCAGATATCTCTCTTGTGGTAATGAAATGCCAAGCTCTGGAAAAATAAAAAAGAAGCACAGCTCTGCTGTGGAATAATGGCTGGAGGGTTCTGGGGGGATGCTCGGCAAAGTTCACAAATCAAAGTCTATTCACAGAACAGAAAGGATACGTCAAGCTGGGCCATGATGACTTTGCAGGCATCTAAGCTGAATTTCACTGGGGCCTGTTTCACATCTGTAAAATAATAAAGTACATTGAAAGTTATAGTGGAATTCACACGCGTGCATTGTCTATAGCTGCTATACATATGTAGAAGCTGAGAATTACAGGGAAATTGAGACAGGGATGTCAAACTTCAGGCCAAAGTAGCCGAGTTGTTAAAATTCTCTCCTTACAGAAATTCACATCTCAATTCACTGAAATTGTCTCTAATTGAAATCAGATTAAAGCTGTAAAACATAGTCATCCAAACATTATTTACAGCCAAAAAAAAAATCTCCCCACCACCCCGAAAATCAAGTCTTTTAATGTTATAGAGTAATGCTGCTTTAAGGGGACTCTGTCCCCTAATATTGTGTGAGCGGAACTGCGACCGAATCAATAAATTAAGAAGAAAAATATGTCTCTTATTGATGACATCACTTGTGGCTTGATAAAGACCGCAGACTTGCAAAGCAACTACTTTCTATGGGTAATTTGCATATCAGGCCACCAGGTGATGTCATCAACATCGGCCACCACAGACATATCTCAAAACCCATTTTCCGTTAATCTATGCATTTGATAGGAAGTCGGCTAACTCAATGTATAGATCAAATTTGATAATTTCTTTATTCACTTTAAGTAATACTATACAACTAGGTGGGCCTTCTCTAAAGATTAATTGAGTTTTAGAGCTGGATTGATGAAAAGAGAGAATTGCCAGGAATTGTAGGGAATTGAGAAGGGGATTCTCAAACGTCCGACCAAAGTAGCCGAGAATTTTTCCAGCTCAGCTACTTTGGCCTTTCCGCTTGAAATTCCTTACTCCGTTCCCTGCATTTTTCTCTTTTCCTGAATCAGGCCCATAGACATCCATTGCAGAGTCCGCATCTGCTGGAGTACCCAAAGGATAGGGTTGCCTGACATCCAGTATTTTACCGGAAGGCTTAAAAAAATGGGCTTGAATCCAACGTAAAGATTAGCCCACGCTAGAAGTTAGCGCTATAGAAATCATATTCTTCACGTGCAAATATTAATATAACATGTGAGCCATCAAATAAGAATAATAAATCAAATAAATCAGGCGCCACTAAGCCCAGCAAGCAGATTTATTGGTGTATACACAAGCTCAGGACTAGTTATCGCAATCACAAGCTGTTGGCAGCTATGGTCCCAAGAGATCAGTAAACCAAAACAGCCCAGGGTTGGGGGGCACTTCTACACCATAACTGGGAATGTAAATCATCAGCTTATTTTATTGGTCCATGCTCCTGTGCTCATGTCCACGAACTCTGACCTTTCGTAGACGATTAGCACCGACAAAAGGACTCTGTGATAACACTATATGGCTATACCTCTCCTTTAAGGTAAAAAAGACCCCTATTATTTTTTTTTATTTTTTGTTTTAATAAACTCTGGTGTCAGTTTATGGTAATTTGCCCTTTAGGGACTGAATATGCTAATTCCTTAGTATAACGGAATATCATTAATAATATTAATTAAAATGTAAATAAATACAGTGTATGAAGCCTCCCTGTCGCTGGCATGTATACGCTTCTCTAACTACATCCTTTTATTTTTTTCTATGCACAATTTTCTTTTTAATATTCTGAAGCTGGAATACATTCTGAAAATGTCTTCATGTCTTTTTCGGGTTATAAGATTCAAAATCGATATTCATGGGAACCTCTTCTGTATTTTTCTAACAGATAACCCTTGCTCTCTCTAATTTTTCCTATTTTTCATGGGGTCCATGGTTAAAACGGATTACGAGGCAAAAGATGCTCATTGTTGGCTGGATTCGCCTATACCTACCCAGAATTCCTTGCAGTGGCGGTAGCACTGTAAATGCATGATTCAGTGGGGGAAAAGCAACCTTCTGGGTGGTCTGGTATGTATAAATTTATATTTAGTATTTCCACCCATTAAATTACAGGTGGAGGGCTTTTTCCATCACTTTTATCCCACCATAACTTAAATGGTTTGATCCCTTGTTCTTTTAGAATTAATATATGTTTTGCGAGCCGGGTAGTTCTATAATCTGCAACATTACCTTTCTAGAAAAACATAGTTCCAGACATATTACTACCGGTCAGTGAAAAAGATTTGTTTTAGCACTTACATGTCCAACTGCCTTTATTTAAGAGCTGTGCAAGTTGAGAGACGCTGATCTCTGGATGCTGTATGGGAAGAAGAAGAGAGATAAAGTTAACCCTTTGAGTTCTTTACAGCCTATTTAAAGGCCTATCTAAACAGCCTATTTTATTTTAGGTAGGTTTTTCAACCTATAAGTAGTAGTCAGTGCTGCCAAGAGCATTCTTCTTCTGTATGATCCTGTAAGAGCATGTACCTACTCATTTCGCATTGGGACGGTTGCGTAGAGTTGCTGATGCTAATATAACACAGGCAGGTTTGTCAAACATTGTTTTTTTTTTTTATTGAATGTGTCTTATGAATATTTTAGCATTTCGAAGGAACTTTTACAAGTTCTGAAAAGCTTTATTTGCTAGGACTGTTAGAATGGCAAAGGCTGCTTCCAGGTAAACTTTGTTCTAGAGCAAGCCGTTCCAATTCTAGAGAGGGAGGCAACGTTCTAGAGTGGGCCATACCAAATCGTGAGAGGGGTGAGAACAGATTCTAGAGTAAGTCATTTGTAATCCATCTCTAGGGCAGCACGAACGGATCTGTGTCAGAGATGGCTCTAAACGCACTCTCCAGAGAGTATCCTGTCCAAACTGGTATAACTGTCCCTCCATTAAACCAGGGATACTATTATATACAGAACCTGCTCCTCCATTTAACCAGGGATATGATTATACATCCCAGCTGTCTGTCCATTAAACCCGGGATATTGTTGGACAAGCAAGCCATGTCATTGTTATATCTGATATCAGGATTTTCTTTTCTCTCTTACTTTTTCAAAGTATTTCGTGAAGACATTTTCCCAGATCTTGTCATCTTGTCTCTCAGCGATTTTCTGTCCAAAACAGACACACAAAAAATACAAGATTAATGTGATGGACGAACAAACAAAGATAAAGCAAACAGCTACGCTTCTCACTGGATTCATTTGCAGGAATTATTATTGTTTTACATTGAATGTTGGGCTATGCTTTCCTTCACAACATTACAATGGGTGACAAATCTCATCATGCCCAGGCAGGCACCCTTTTGGCAGCTGTTGAAAGTTAACCCTTTAGAGTAAAAACACTCCAGGGGTTATCTCTGAACCAAAACATGTCTCCTACTGCGAGCGTAGAGAATACAAAATTATTGAAAATGTTCTATATATGTTTTAGCAAACTTGCAAGCAAATATCTAAATTAGGAGAAACATGTGTTTTACATGTGCCTGTGGAGTCTCCATCTTATGACATCACCTGGGGCTTGATATGCAAATTAACTTCTTTTCAGTGGGAAATGTGTAATTTGCATATTAAGGCTTTAAGGCACAAGAAAGCCCCTTATACGGTTTGCTTTGGTCTTTGATACCCGTGCAAGATAAGATTCACTAACGAGAAGATAAGATTTAAAAGTAATATCAGGAAGTATTACTTTACTGAGAGGGTAGTGGATGCATGGAATAGCCTTCCACCGGAAGTGGTAGAGATAAACACAGTGAAGGCGTTTGAGCATGCGTGGGATAGGCACAAGGCTATCCTAGATATAAGATAGGGAACTGGGGACTAATAAAGTTATTTAGAACATTGCGCTGACTAGGTGGACCGAATGGTTCTTATCTGCCGGTGACACAGTCTATGTGTCTATGTTTCATTCGCTACCCGTCAGTCTCTGTGCGACAGAAAGATCAGTTTGGGAATATCGCCCTCTAGTGTCGTCGTGTAAATATTGCATTATTCTGCCTGAACGGTATGAATACGTTTTACGCGTCTATGGAAAATGCTTACCTTGCAACACAGGACAATGTTGGGATTCTCGATCTGCTCCCTGTAAGGACAATATAATGGATTTAGCATACATACATGGGTCATAACATACAGTCAAATGTTAGAGAGCATACAAACATACCCCCATAGTTTTAAAATTATCTCTTTGAGCTGCAATGATGTATGTTTTGCATTATATACATTCGGGACAATTTCTTAAAAAAAAATCGCTCTGGGGCAAAGTGGGTCAATCAGTCGGAGAACATTGTATTGGCTTTGACGGGCTCCACTTTTAGAACTATACCTAACTACGCAAGATTCCTTGCGGATCCCACTTTTAGAACTATACCGAACTACGCAAGATTCCTTGCGGATCCCACTTTTAGAACTATACCGAACTACGCAAGATTCCTTGCGGATCCCACTTTTAGAACTATACCGAACTACACAAAATTCCTTTCGGATCCCACTTTTAGAACTATACCGAACTACGCAAAATTCCTTGCGGATCCCACTTTTAGAACTATACCGAACTACGCAAGATTCCTAAATAGCCCCACAGCGGATTCTGTGAATTATTTGCGAAAATGAACGCCTCTAAGTCTCTGATGTACAGAAAGGTCCGTGCTTACTCTAAAATGTGCTTCCTGGAGAAGACCCTGAGTATAAATTCACACTCTTGGTCAGGCTCCGCTGTTGAGGGGACAATGACGTACGATCCTGGCAGGAGGTGGAAATCCTGAGTTACTTCCCTCTCATTAATAAAAACACATTTGTTGTTGACGGGACGGTGGGTGTTGAAGAAAGACTGGGGCAGCCTAGTCCGTATGCCCTGGAACTGTGTAGGAACAGAAAAAGGTTATGTCAATAAAATAAACTAGACATTTGATATTGATAACACTCATTTAACCTGGCCTTGTATTTTTTTTTTTTTTACTCTCTGTGTGTGTAATAAACTCCTGATGTATTTTCTCTCTCTCTGATTTCCAATACATCCACAAACACAGAAACTTGGGTTCTAACCCTTTCTATTAACCATTAAAAATAATTAACCCCATAACCAAGCAAATATTCTGAAATCTCACACGTCCTCTTACGGGGTCATGCGCTAAAATTGAAAGACCCACGTTTTTTTTTTGTCCATGCCAGACAATATTACTTCTCTCTCCGACATCCAATTTCGAATATAGCCATAAAAGTACAGTTCAGTCTCTTTATTCTCATCTTATACTAGACTCTATGTCTCTGGCTTGTAAAATAAATGAATACACGTGTGGGGTTTTTTTTTTTTCCTTTTGTTAAGTCAATATCGAGATTTATTATCCTTCCGAGCCTGAGACCGGCCTTTGGTTTTAAAACCTTAGGCATTAATCTTTCCGTTCAATAAAACCTGCGTTTGACCTCCCTGTACTGTGTGATTTTGTTTCGGCTTTCACACCAGCATTTATCAAAGCTTTTCTTCCCTCGTCATTCTCCTCTAGCCGAAGCATGCAATTATGGCTAATAATTATTATTATTATTAAATTATGACAAAGCTTTAAAAAAATGCAGTCTGGAAAGAGCTATTTTATGCTTAATGTTCCCACCCAGGGTAGACTAATGTTTTGTTTATAACCGAGGCTCAAGGGCATCAATTTTTTGGGTCTTACAAATTCACTGTGCCATTGATTTTGACATTACTGCAAGTGCTCGGCTAACAGCGCTATGTTTTATAGGAGCTCTGCGCACTGGTAGAATAAGAGCTGGAATTTACGGTCATGCTGACACTCCGAGCACTAATGTCATGTCGCAACCGCGCCGATAGTGTTGGAATTGCAGCGCCAAAAAAAAAGAAGAGACAAGTAAAATTGAAGAGGATGATGGGAACTGGAGCCCAACTACAGATCCGGAGGTAACGCCCCAGGAAACCCTTAGTTTAATATCAAAATTATTATTTTTTATAATTTATTGAATAAAAAATACTGGTAAAAGTTATTAAAAGAAAAGAACATTTTTGCACTCACCTCAAGAGGCACCTAGAAGATAAAAGAAAAAAAAGGACACGTTAGAAAAAAATGACAGTACTGAATCATTCCTATCTTTACCAAAACCAATGCTTTGGCAGCACTCAACCATCTTGCAGCCTTCTTACGACAATATGGTGTTCTTTTAGGTAGTGGTACCCAACCCAGTCCTCAAAGGCCAAACCAACCGTCTAGGATTTAGGGATTACCCAGTTGTGTCCAAGGAGGTTTTTTTTCCCTAAATCCTGGACTGTTGGGTGTGCCTTGGGGACTTTGTTGGAAACCGGTGCTTTAAAGGGATTCAAAGGTTCTTAAAGGGAGAACACAATTTCTACACAATGGATGTGAGACTGAGCTGCACTCAACATGGAAACTAGTAACGACAGCCATATTGGCCCACTTCAATCCATTTTCATTGTAATTTTAAAAACATACGGACTTTAGTCTGTCTCTAGACACTTTACACAAAGAGATTTCTCACCATGAAAATAGACAGTCCGATGAACAGTGGAGGGCTCTGGTTCCTGTGCTTGTGGTTCTGTTTTTGGAGTAGTGACACCAGAATGCTACAGTAGTTGGTGGTTTTTTCAATTCCATCTCCCATTAAAATCTTCAACCGGTACTGGGGATTTTTCCAGTAAGACTCTACAAAAAACAAAAATGGAGTTACTCTGTAACTCTATGAATATTACAAAAAGTTACATATTTCAAAGATCACAATGGTGGGGTGGAGTATGGAATCTCAGTCTCTCCACATTTTGGCGATCTGTAGTTATTGGAATATTTTTGAGTATTAGGGATTGGAGGATCATAGAGGTTGTAGCGCCAGTGTCAAGTAAACATCAAATTGTTTCTATAAAACATTATTGTGAATTGAAAAATAATTGGCTGATAAGCCATTGCTCGACTTCAAAACATTTTCCACCTTGGCCATTTTGGTTTATGATTAGTTAGGGTTTACTGTTTTTCCAGCCAATAGGATAAAGGATGCCTTGTAGTTACCTGTATAAGTCAGTCTACCCCCAGCTGTGCTTCCCGCAGTCCATTTCCCGCTCTGCATCGATAACGTCCACTGTCTACCATTTTCAAGACTTATCAAGTCAGGGGTCAGCTTGCAGATAACCAGTTCAACAAAATGAGCCTCAAAATCTTCAATGGACATCCTAAATGGTAGAAAATCACAAAAACAGCACAATCATCGACACGGTTGGACAACAGATGCCAAGCCCTACGGAACATTGTCATTGCTGCCAGAATCTAGAACCCCCTCTGGTAATAATCTAGGAGTATAGTGGCTGCCTAAGTCTTGTGCTTTGTCTAAGGCTTTTTTTTTTGTTACATGTGTGTCCCTGCGAGCTCTGTTCTAATAAATGGATTTTCAATGTCAATAACATTTGGGGGGATTTAAAATTACAATAACAATTCATAACAAGAATACTTCATAGAGATGAGAAAACTTTTCTATATAAACAGCTTGTAATCTCTTTGAGACACATTGTTTCAATTACCCTCCCCCTTTTCTTTCTAATTGAACTTGAAGTAATGCACGGTTAATAATGCATTCAGTTTTATATTCCAAAGTGGGAGTTAATAGTATATTAACTGTGCATTACTGTCGTCTCACTGGATTAAAAATGACCCATTTTCTCCATTACTGTCTGCTACACTTTATGCCACATTGATAGAGCATTACTGCTCCATGAATCATCTTCCAAGGACACAGGGGGTTTGCAATTTGAGTGCCCGAGGGAAAGAGCACTTAGATTATCATTACAAATACAATTATCTTCCTTTGTATTCTCTACACGCTGTATTTAAATGTTTCAATCAAAATTAAATAGGGAAGATAATTTTGGACACAATATAAAAATGAAGATACAACATTCCATACTGTCATGGAATAGTATATTGCTGGAATTTATTTTAATTTTATTTTTTTTAAGGATAGGGGAATAAAATACAGTTGCACTGCTTCGCTGGACCCTGCACAGGAAGTGCTCTTAAGAGCAATGGGGAAATGCCTTCCCCACTGTAAAAAAGCAAGATACTTACATTCCATCCACTTCTGTTGAAGCTTATTTATGTCTATATATAGTTTAAAATCTTACTTTTATTTAAAACAAACATCCAATTTAGTTTTTGTTTACCCTTAGCTTCTAATACAAAACCCATAAGATGCCCACAATAGGACGGTTATTATTTTAATTATTATTATTTACCAAAATTCTCCATCTTCTCTGGTTTTTCGTAGCAAAAGTCTCTCTTTGAAGCTGAGTTGTTCCCATTTAGGTGATCTGGCAAAAAGTTAAAAAGTAAATATATATATATATACAAAATAAAAAGACATAACATCAACCAGGGGAAGGGGGGGGGGGGGGCACAGTAATACAGTGATTGAAAACACTTGCACAGAAGTATAGCAGGAAATGAATTACGCATTAATTAATTGGCAGAAAAAGAATCAGAATCATTAAACAGTAATTTTTGTTCTGCCAGAATAAAAAAAATAAATAAATAACAATATGTCTTGTAGTATATTTTCCTGCCACTAGGAGGCACCATAAAACCACATACTGTTGTGTTTTACAAAGACTGGGGTATTTTTGTTTACCTGTCACTCCAGTTCCCTTTCCATTCGATCTTTCCCCATGGGTTTCTCAGTCTCACCAAATTTTCTGTTCCTGACTTGCAGGTTACCTGGTGGAAGGAAATTATATTTAGGCTTATTCGATTAATTAATCAAATTATTAATCACCTGGTGAGAGGCTTGTTGGAAGGCGACTAAAACCCACGCGTTTGGCTCTGTTTGTTATCTGTTTCAGCACTAACTTTAACCCTTTAAGGACCAGGGATTTTCCTGGGCCAAGGACCAGAGCGTTTTTCAATTTTTAATACGCGGTTTTTGAAACATAAATTTCCTCTCTCTCGTTTAACGTACCCATACAAGTTATATGTTGTTTTTTAGAGAACAGTTAGAGCTTTCTTTTGATACCCTATACATAAAAATGATTTACATTTTAGTATTAAAAAATACATATAAAAGAGGAAATTTTTGAGGAAAAAAAAGTTTTTCCCCATTATTTTCCCAATAATAAGCTACATAACTAGTGCAACACTAACCCACTTATCCCCCCTAATTAACTAACTAATAAAAAAGAAAAATATTGGTTCCCAAACCCCCCATAACAAAAAAGACAGAGAAAAACTCTGAAGTGTGCGATGTCAGATCAGTAAAAATCATGCAACAGGCATGCAGGGGTTAAACTTTATTAAATAAATATATTAAAATTACCTTTATTTATTCAAAAAAACTTTATAAATTGTAAAAATAAAAAAATCTGTTAAAAAAAAAAACTAAATGAGGGCCATAAAGTGGAAGGAAACTGATCACAGTTAAAAACTGTGATCAGCAATGAAAGGGTTAATTTTTTTTTTTTTTTTTTTTTACCTATGTATATGTAATTAATTTATTTTTACTAACAGGTCACTCTCTGTGCTTCACTATAAGAATGTGAAGCACAGGGAGTGAATTAGAGGCAAAGTCAGTGTGTGAACACACTGACTTTGCCATCTAATTTGCATGTTATCGCGGTGATCACGTTATCACCGCGATTACATGCCCGGAAACTGACCGATCGGGTCCAGGAGCTTTGCCTCGGGTGCTAGGCTTAGTCCTGGACCCGTTGCAGACTAGCTGGCGGTGCCCACGGAGCGCACCGCCGGCTAGACTGCATGACGAGTTAACTCGTCATAAGGTCGCTAACGCTGCGGCTCTTATGACGAGTTAACTCGTCATAAGGTCGGGAAGGGGTTAATAGCGAGGTGGGGGGGGAGGGGATAAGTATCAAAATGGTACCTTTCTGATCCCAGTCACGGTATACGCGTGTCCCGCTACCAATCCATTCTCCAAAACGTTTTCGGGCTGAATAATGAAAAGTAGAAATAATTCATTAGCTATGACAAGAACACATCAAACATATTTACTAAACGGTGATAAAAGCAAAACATGTGCTTACTCCTGAGTGGGTCTGGCATCCCATTAGTGATCCGCTGTTTGCTGCTCTTATCATGATCTGCCACAGATCTGGAGGCGCCTTGGCCAACTTTATGGTCAAGTTGACTCCACCGGTGAAGTCAACTAAGGCTTCCGACACTTGGCCAATCTGCATGTCTTCATAGGAGCCACAGAGTCTATAAAACACAAAAATTCAACATTTGTAATTATGTTTACAGGTTCACACCGAGATGAGCTACCAGCTGCTGCCCACCAGGATCATTTGCAAAATGCATCAGACAGAGCCAAAGTGGTTTCTGCCTCAAGCAATGGTGTGTATGTGTTGTTGTTTTTTTCAATCAATAATTGATGTGTAGATTTTAATGTTGGTGTTTATCCTTTCGCTGCCATACGTTTATCTTGTTCATAGTGTGTATGAGAAATTGTTTTTATTAAAACCTGTTCAGCCGTCATGATAGCTCCAGGGCATTCAGGGCAGATATTAAATCAAATTATTCGTATGTGTCAAGCAAATACTTCTGCTATATTTAGTAACGAAGCAATGAAGGTTATTCATGCCACAAGATGTAGCCCGAGAAAGACAGATCATCATATAAGTTGGCCAGGCTTTCACATATTCAAAGGTTCAGTAATGATGGGTAGGGGTACTTACTTGGCGTAGGCTTTTTCCAGTAGAGCGCCCCAAAACAAATTCTTTTTGACACATGACACAAAGAGGAGCTTTCCGTTCTCATTCACGGGCAGCCGGTCATCTACCACAACGTCTATCCATTCTCCAAATCGCCAAAACTGAAGGGGGGGGGGGGGGGAAGAGGATGACCAAAACTGTGTTAGCCAAGGAGAATTTACCGACCAGTAGCAACATTCCGAAAAATCATTGAGAGCGCGATACTCACTTGGAAGTGGAAAATACCAGCATAATTCTTCTGAAAGCTCTGGTTTCGAGGAACGACATTAGTTAATATGTCCTTGTGTAACGTGAGAGAAGTAAGGGCCGCTAGGAACCAACAATTTTCTGTAACAGAGATTCGTAAATGTCAGCTTTACATGTGCAACCTGCTGTGTGGTGACACCAACCTCCACATGGAAGCATTTCTCCTTATTAACAAGCGCTAAATAAATATTACTGCCTATACTAACATGCATTGCCCTCTATGCTCCGGCTCATTAAAAAAAAGTATCCAGGCCACTTTTCAAGGCATCTAAACTATTTGCTGATTTTTGTAGTTCACTTTAGTTTTAGTACATCCAGTATTTTAATGCATTTGTGACTATTATTGAACCAACCAGGTAAGGTGGAGGGTGGTTAGATATATTTACATTTGGACTTTTAAAGAACCAGCAAAGCTTAGTTACCTGTAAGACCTTGGTGTAAATCCAACCTGCTCACGTTTTCGGCAAAGAATTGGGGATTCTTGACCAGCTCCTGTGAAAATAACGCAAAAAAGGGATCTCATTAGATGTTGTTTATGTTCGATTTTTCCATTTTAAGACATCAATTTGCAACAAACTAAATATAAATTTATAAAATGTTTTAGCATGTTCAAAGTAGTCAGTTTTATAAAAAAAAATTTGGGGGCTTTTGGGTAGTCTTTGTAATTACAGAGAAATCTGTTCTGCAATTATGTATGGCAGGATGCACAGTGGCATATAACAGCTCAACTTTTTCTAATATTGCAAAGCAGTCACCGTCGTGCTTTTCCCCGCAGGGTATTTATGATTAAAGATGAAGCCTGCCTTAACCAAATTTCAGGAGAGGAATAATTAGGAGGAGAAAGCTGTTAAAAAGGAGAAGTGGTCAGTCGAAAAAAAAAATTAATTTATCTGTAGGGTTAAGTCGAGGCAGCTTGGTTAGAATTAATGATGTACCTGGTCGATAGCCTAACAAAATATTGACCCTTTAGAGCAAGCAAATCTATTGCATGTAAGAACATGAACAATACATATCTTATAACCCCATTTAATGCACACAGGGGCAGATTAGACATCGGACAAACAGGTGGTGATAGCAGAGCTCATTCTGATAGCAAACACCTAGTCCAAGTAGGACTTGGACATATGATCTTGTTTGGTACCCACTATGTATGGGGTCAAACAAGCGAAAATTGTTGGTCAAGGAATCCATGATCTCTACCCCACCAACTACCAGGAACCTTCAGGATGATTGTGAATCCAGACTAGGCACCAACATCGTTCATGGTGGACAATTATTGGACCACTTATTGATGTTCTAATGTTGACCTTTATTGACCTTGCTTATGGACACTGGAGTCATTGTACAGACGCATTGCCTATCCATGGTCTTAATATATTGAAACTGAATGGCCCCACAATTTGTCCTGCCCAATCCCTTGTAGAAACCCCTGTTGACTTACATGTGGTCGTTTCCACTGGACACCGGGTGGAAGTTTATGTAACAGGTTCCCACTGCCGATGGAACTCAGTTCCGCTGGAAATTCATCATCTTCAAATAATTTCTTAGTCCTCAAGCATTTCTCTACCAAAGCCGGGTACTCTTGGCCATCGAGCCTCCTGGGCTTCCTGAATGTCCCTGTGCGCAAGATCTGCCTGGGCTTTTTCCCACCAGACATGAAGGAAAGGCGCGGCATCTTGAGGTGAAGGTTCAGCACCTCTGCTGTGGGAATCCAATCAATTGTTCCAGAAAATGACAATGTCAACTTTGCCAAGACAGATCGTCAAAAATGTGCACCTCTTCCTAAAATAAAAATATATATATGATCAGATTGTGAATAAATAACCAGTGGTTTGTTTAATTTTTTGTAGAACCATATATATTTATTTCAAGCATAGCAAATAAATAAAATATTTTTAATATAATATTACCTTGTTTTATTGCATAAATTCATAATAAAAAATAATATATACATATAAATATAAAAATTGCATAATAAAAAAATATATAAATTAACTGATAAATTATAATTTATGGGTATTTTTTTTTTAGATAAAATATAAAGCACAGTTTAACAAATAAAAAGTATAGTACTTAGTTGTTACTAGAACAGGTACGAAATCTCTATAATTTCAAATTTGTTTTTTTATTTTTATTTATTCTTTCTTATCTAATATTTTTATTTTCATACATAATAATGTATACTTCTGGCTGCTTGACAAAACTGACCTCAAAGACAGTTTATTTTTTACTTCCACTGTGCTTTCAATTTTTGCAATTGCTCTTAAGGTAGATATTATAATCGCTGCAGATTCCTTAAAAATGGCACAACCAGTAACAATCCGTATCTATGAACAGTTATATAAAAAAGAAAATACAAAGTAATCACAACTAAAATTTGCTTCTCAAAAAAAAAAAAAATTCCACTAAACTAATCAAAACTAGGTAAAATAGTAGGAGACTGTTTGCAGTATTATGTTTTTCTACTGCACTTAAAACCAATAAAAAACTTTTAATATAAAAAAAATTAAAAAATAGGTAAAATTTTACAGCTGTCCTGATCAGTAATAGATATCAGTATCAAGTATATTTTTAATTCCAGGTATCAACTTCGTTACACATTAAAGAAAAACAAATAGATCTGTCATAAAGTGTGATCAGCCCAAAAACAGTTCCAAAAATGCCTCTACTGTAATCACTTTCAGGGAGAAATTAGAACTTTGTTTCGACTTGAGAAGCAGAAAACAGATTCCACAGGAATGTGTTTTTTGAAGTGTAATAATCGAGTCATTGATCATCTGATACAAAACAAGACACACATGGTACAGTATAACATTGCTTCTGTTGTAGTCACGGTTCAGCCTAATCCAAAAAATTATGTCTCACGTGTATCAGACGAATGCCACACATGTAATTACAACATGTCATGTGAGGAAAATGTTTTGCTTTGGCATGAAGCAGCTGGTAAGCTCTCGTTATGATTTCGACAACCTTTTAATTTCATTTATCTTAATTAATGTCAAAATAAATGGTTCCATTAACTAGAGTGGTTTAACCCTTTCATTGTAAGTCAAAATGTAAATATTATAAAAAGCCTCCATTTCACTACTCTTTAAAAAAAATATATATATATATTTTTTTTTTTCATCCTTACTGTTTTTAATTTTTATTTTTTTATGTTTACCTTCCTGTTTGTATTAAAATTGAAAGTTGGAGGGAAAAAAAAAAACTTAATTAATTTTTTTTATCTCCAGGTTTTATAACTCTCTATAGCCCTCCAACACAGTCTCATAAAAATTGGATTCTACACCCAAATTTCTATTTCTTGTTCGAAAAAATAACAGTCTTATGTTATCAGAAATTAGCTTATGTTTAATTAGCTAAAATGTGCCATTTGGGGGTATATCCTAGGTTTTTATCATTTACTCGCAAAGTAATCTTTACAAGACCTCTCTCCCTATCTGGAAACAAAAAGCTAAATCTAATTGTAAAAATGTTGAGATTAATCAGTGTATGCGCTGTCAGGTGCGCGGTATGGTTCTCAATCATTGACCCTAGCGCCACTATTCGAGAGGTCACATATTTTACTCGAACTTGAACTGGGTAAGATGTAAATAAGCAATGACTTTCCGAATAGTCACATCATTGATTTCGTAAAAGTATGCAACATTCCCACTTGCCTAACCTCGTAACCCATTGAATGGCTGAAGGATTGTGGAGTGCTTCGAAATCTTGGTCACTTACATCATCGCCACTCAAAGAATTAAACCCAGACATGGGATAGAAGCTTATAGCAAAATTCTGATTCTATAGTCTAGAATATTTACTCCTCATTTGGCTCAGCTTACTGTAAAGGGGTTTGCTTTTTACGAGACTGGAAATAAATACTCAAAGGAGAATAAAACACACCTAATACAGGTCATTTTACATGACTGAAATGACATGTCCAAAATTACATTCAGTTTTTTCATTCCCCAGGTTTGGCCATTCTTATTTGGTTCTTTCGTGCCCAAGAAGAGGTGAAGGTTCATGTGAGAGGTTAGCCCATATCAAAATAAAATAAAAATCTATGAGCTGTCTACTACAATGAAAAACAGGTGCTGAGCTGTCCCCTTACTTGGTTCAAACTATCTTGTGGGTAAATGATCAGACTGTACAAAAAGCTCTACGTTATTCCTCTTTACCAATATGACGAGTTGTAATAAAGTTCCCGAGCGAAGCGTTTCAAATATGAGAAAAATGTGTGAAAGCACTGTTTTATTGAAAGAGTAGTAGATAACTTCCACTGCTTTTCAGCATACTCTGCTAAGGAACCAAACTGCATGGGATGCTTAGAGAATAATGGGTAGACCAAATGGACTAATTGGGTCTCATCAAACGTCTATTAATTTGGTAAATTAGGATCCAGTTCTATTAAACTGGTCAATGATATGGCAATTATGGCCACAGCCGAATTAAGCAATACTGTTAACTCGTTGATTCCACTCTATCGGTGATAAGGTTTTCCCACTCGATTCCTGGAAGTTTCTACATTTGTAGACTCTTTTGTCCTCACGAGGCTTCTCTTACGGTAACATGTTTATGTTTTTTTTTTTGCCGTCTATTTCCTCCACTCCTGCGAAAGCTTAACCCTAACTTCCTGCTTTCACACCTGCCATTCTGAAACCCCAATTACCACACCTACCACCTTTTGGCTTGTCAGCGACCTCCTGACATTGAGACATTGTCTCGATTTGTCATGAATGACATCACTTTCTTCAGTCACATTTGTTTTTTTTATAATCAGTGCATGTGTTGAATATCCTTAACCAGGTGGATACGTTATGATTTCGACAACCTGTTAATTTAATTTAACTTAATTAATGACAAAATAAATGGTTCCATTAACTAGAGTGGTTTAACCCTTTCATTGTAAGACAAAATGTAAATATTATAAAAAGCCTCCATTTCACTACTCTTTAAAAAAAAAAAATATATATATATATATATATATAATTTTTTTTATCTTACTGCGTTTTTTAATTTTAATTTTTAATTTTTTTTTATGTTTACCTTGCTGTTTGCATTAAAATTGCAAGTTAGAGAAGAAAAAAAAACTTTATTAATTTTTTTTATCTCCAGGTTTTATAACTCTCTATAGCCCTCCAACACAGTATCATAAAATTTGGATTCTATACCCAAATTTCTATTTCTTGTCTGAAAAAATAACTAGTAATAATAGTCTTATGTTATCGGAAATTAACTTATGTTTAATTAGCCAAAATGTGCCATTTGGGGGTATATCCTAGGTTTTTATCATTTACTAGCAAAGTAATCATTACAAGACCTCTCTCCCTATCTGGAAAACGAAAAGCTAAATCTAATTGTAAAAATGTTGAGATTAATCAGTGTAGTGTTCAGGTGCGTGGTGTGGTTCACAACCATGCTGTTTACCCCTTCCTTTCCCCCCCTGGCGTTGAAAGGGTAATATATAATAATAATAAATATTAACCCTTTGACAGATCTGAGAATTGAGCAACCAGTTACTCACAAAGCTTGCTTTCAAAGGATTAAAAAAAAAACCCCACTGGCTTAAGAGAGAAAGAATCTTGGCAAGAAATAGAGAGACTTGGCAGATTTATAATGAGAAGCTTTCAGATCCGCACGTGAGGGAGAATTTGCAGACAGGTATTCTAAAGAATGTGAAACTACTCACTGCGGCCAGGTGAGGACATTGTACAAAAACAAAACAGGAAAGGCCCAAGTGGGACTCTGGTTCCTTTGCTAAAGGGACTGTATCACCTAAACATGGTTTTTACTGTGCACATAGAGAATAATAAATGAATTTCAAGCAAATCCCTAAACTAGGAGAAAAATGGGTTTAATCCCTTCGTGACGTTAGGACGTACTATGTCGTCCTAATTTTAAGTGCCTAAAAGTCGTTAGCACGGCATAGTACGTCCTTTGTTAAACAGCTCATCCCGGCTCCCCGCGATGAGCTGTTTTGGGATCCCGCTGCAGGCACTTACAGCTGGTCGGGTCTCTGCCAGAGTGTTCCTGGCTACCGATCACCTTGTGATCGGTGGCCAGGAACAATTCGTGACGTTTTGGTGCTTGCGTCGTTTGGGACGCAAGCACCTTGCGTCATGAAGGGGTTAAAATGTGGCTGTGGTGTTATGACATCACCTGTGCCCTAACATGCAAATTACATATCCCCCCACTGAAAAACAGTTCATTTGCATATTAAGCAGGGGACTCCACAGACATCTAGACTGTAATACACGCAGGGTCCAAGCTCAGAAATATAATGGACCCCCTAAATATCGTTTAATAAATATAGTGAGAAATGAATCTATAAATTTTTTTTTTTTTTTTAGCAGATTTGGAACCAGTGCATAAATTAAGAGAGAAACGTGTTTGTAAAGTGTCACCTATGCATGACATCAGCTTGTGGTGTGAAATGCAAAATGACCTACTTTCAAGGGGAAAGGTATAATTTGCACGTGAAGTTCCAGGGTGATGTCATAGAGACACAGTAAACACATTTTAAAAAAACCAACTAATTTTGTGATCATTTTTTTTTTTAAACATGTTTTTATTATCTACTTTCATACAATAAAGAATGTTTTGATGACAAAGTCCCTTTAAAGGATACAAATATTTACAGAAACCAAAAAAAAAAAAAAAAACACGAATTTTGCAACTTCAATCAAAACCTTGAGAAAAAACTTCTTACTGAAGTTTGTGCTATTCCTGAAGGGACTTGCAAACATCATTTCAAAGATATTTAAACCATGCCCACAGAGTAGAGAGTGCCCACCAGAGCGGAACTTCAGGGGTCTTGGTGACCTGATGTTCCCCTAGCATTAATACAAATATTAATTTATGGCAGGTAATACCCAGTCCGGCCCAATTAATAAGCACATTCTAAGCATTCTTGGAGTCGTTTTTTTCCACCTCCACTGGTTGGCTATTCCATGAATCCACTGAACCCCAAAACAAAATTCCTTATCTTTGCACAGAGAGATCTAATCCTCACTGTGCAATCATTGGACACTCTGGGTCATATAGTTTTCCTAATTTACATTTCTTACCCGACTAGATATATCAGTTTTATTTACCTGTCCATATGACTGACATTTACAGCCTGCCGGTAATTAAATGGGACAAGGAATCTGCACGAGGCAATGTTTAATATTTAAATTCCTGCCACACGTCTCACACACATCAACTCCGTGTCAGTGTGACTCTGCCTTAATTCTTTCGCTGCCTACACGCTATATCCATCTCATATATAAAATGCAGTGCTTGAACAAACAAAAACCAGCAAATCCATATATTTAGAAATCCATCACCTTTGGGGGGTTTTTTCCCCCCTCACTCCTTCCCTAAAACACTATCTTTAGATACTAAACACTCCAGAAAAAGTCGATACACCTAATTTCAAGCAGGCATCCAAATTGCAGACAGATTCTTTTATCCAATGTCCATGATATCACACCTTTTGTTCCACCTGAGTACCAAAACTGTCGGCTAGAAGCCATCAAATTGTCAAAGTGCTACCAGTCCTATGTAGCTATATTGTCTATTGTTATACAATTCTAACCAACTTAGAAACTCTAGCTTATGAGCGAAAATCTGCTCAACCCAGATCTATCTGAAGACTTATTAATTCCGCAATAGTAAATACAAAGTAGTCACCAAAACCAGCATCATAGTAGAAAAGTAAACGAACGTACCTTGTCGGTATATTAGTCGCTTGTTCTAGTAACTGTGTATATCCGCTGTTAAAAGCTCAGTGTAGTAGTGATGCTCATTCATACCTGAATCATCCTTATATAGCAGACGTCTCATTAATTCATGTGACGTGGAGGTAATTGCTGTAATCTCACTCCTCCCTTCTCTGAGCAAGGGGCGGGCATGTACACATGGTTATTCTCTAGTATAATATTCATCTCAGCCGTGATTACACATGCCCCCGAGGCCTGGCTTGAATGTTGCAAAAGGTATTCTGGTGTGTCTAAAGAGACTCTTCCATCTTAACACTGCTTATGCTGTGTAACATAGAGAATAAACAGTGATCTATACACTGTGTTAACAGAATTGCAAGAAAAAGAACAGAGTAAGAGAAATAGAAAAAAACAAAACTTTTTTTAATGTGTCTGTGGGGTCTTCTGTTTATGACATCACCTTGCGGCTCGGGATGCACAGAATTCAAATGTTGGGAAAAATTATGTCATAAACAGAAGACGCCTCAGACACATTCGCTGGCAATTCTGATAACACAATGTAAGTATCATTTTTTAGTAACATTTCTTTCTATTCTCTAGAAGCACAGTATAAACAATATCAGGGTGGTAGTGTCCCTGTCATGGTCAGTAACCCATAAGAAAGCACTGGGAAATCATTGTGTTACCCTATGCAAATTAAACGTTCTCCATGGAAGTAGACAGCACAGGCAACTTTATCATACCATATATTCTTATGTGGAATGTGAAGCCTTAAAAAAAAAATATTAACATGGCTGCAAAAAAAGAGGAAAGATTCCATATATGGCATCACCTCCTGGGTGCATATCAAGCCACTAGGTGATGTCATCAATGACAGACAATATTTTAAAAATGTTATAAAATGTATGTTTCTCTTAATCTGGTCATTGGTTTCACTCTGTAAACGTGGTGTATAGGGTCATTCTGTTAATTTTGGTGGTAGTGTCCCTTTAACTATGCCTTGTACAGGGACTAGCCTGATGTGGTCTCCTGTAGAGTTGAGCGGACGCCTGGATGTTCGGGTTTGGCCAAACTTTGAAAAATGTCCGGGTCCGTGCTCGAACTTGACCCCGAACCCGAACCCCATTGAAGTCAATGGGGACACGAACTTTTGGCCACTAAAATGCCTGTAAAAAAGTACTGGAAAAGGCTAGAGGGCTGCAAAATGAAGTAAAATGTGGGTAAGAGTGTCCCCATTCATACGAATAGGTCAATTGACCTATTCGTATGAATGGGGAATCTATTTCGGTTTATAGACATTTCACTGTATGTTCGTGTTGGAGTTCGGAGTTCGGAGTTCGGTGATTACATTGTATGTAATGCTATGGGCTTTCTATAAACCGAAATAGAGTCCCCATTCATACATGTATTACATAAACCGAAAGTCTATAAACCGAATCTCTTTCGGTTTATAGACTTTCGGTTTATGGAATACATGTTATGCTATTGGCTTTCTATAAACCAAAATAGAGTCCTTATTCGTATGAATGGGGACTCTATTTCGGTTTATAGAAAGCCCATAGCATTACATACAATGTAATCGCCGAACTCCGAACTCCAACACGAACATACAGTGAAATGTCCATGTTCGGGTCCAGGGTCCAAAAACCGTAATGTTTGGTACGAACCCGAACAGTGCGGTTCGGGATTGCTCAACACTAGTCTCCTGTAATTGACATCACTTTTTTCCACCATATGCAAATGAGCCACTACATTGCATTGCAGGGTTATGCATTTGCACGTGGTGTTGTACTGCACTGTACTCTCTCTGTCACTGCCTCATTTCTGTAACGGGGTTAGACTAATCCAGTAAATATGCAAGCTGCTGCTATTGTGCTCTACATTTTATTATTCAATCGGTTGTTACAGCATTGTGCCACAAGAGGTCAGCAACACGAAGCTAAATATTCCAACCAGAGCTGATAAAAGACAAATGTAGCGAGAAAATGAACGTATGTTTAATTGAAAGATTGCATCAAGTTTAGACATATTTAAATAGAAATGCTTTGCTGGAAGTATACAGAGGACCTCACTGACTCTGGGTTTTACGCCCAAGGTGCATAATCTTGCACTTGTCCACATTAAATGTCAGTTGCCACTGCTCTGACCATTTTTCTAGTTTAGCTAAATCATTTGCCATTTGGCTTATCCCTCCATGAATATCAACCCTGCTGCAAATCTTTGTATCATCAGCAAAAAGACATATTTAGCCAACAAGACCTTCTGCAATATCGCTAATAAAAATATTAAAGAGAATGGGTCCAAGAACAGATCCCTGAGGTACCCCACTAGTAACAAGGAAAGTATATAAAACAAGCATCTTTGGTCTCTATACCGTGCATTACAATAAGTGAATTCCTCAGCTGACACACCAACTGATTCGTCCAATACGTTAGAAGACTAAATCTCTTTACATAAAAGTGCAGCTTACTTCCTTTCAAACCTTCAGGCACTAAGAAGTCTGGCTGTTTTTTTTTTGTCTAATAAACAATGTGGCAATATAATAGTAATATATTCTTATTGTTTGAAAGCCAACTGAATCTTTCCAGACCAGCTACATTGCAGACCGAGACAGACACAAAGTTTCAGGACAATAAACTCTTGGAACAAAAGGTCAATATACACTGATAACCGGCCACAAGTGGTGGCTTCCGAAGTGCGGATTGGGGGCCAATCAGGGGCACATTGGGACCCGAATGGGCGAGCTATCCAATGTGCCTCCGAATACGTTCACAATTAGGAAATCATAGCTAATTCCACACCGATATCTCTGGAAATTAAAAATACACTGAAATGCATTGGTGGACTTGGTCCACCCCATAGACTCCTTCAGGCTCAGAAGTCAATGGGAGAACTTCCGCTACAAGAGAGATAGCCGAAGTCCTCCCAAAACGGCTCAAAGTGTTATAAAATAAAAATCAGTATATGAGCATAAAATAATCGAATATACTTGTTTACAAAAATTACAAAAACGCTTCTATTATGGTAAATAAACTGTTATAATTTATAACATTAATATATTATAATTGTGTATAAATATTTGTTTACCTTTAAAATAAATTCACTTTAATTCTTCTATACTTTTCTATTCAATTCTCCAACTGAAATCAGGAGAATTGAAATGGGAGAACTCCGCGTATGTTACCCGAATTCGGAGCATGTTCGGGGGGTGATCGGCCCCCATTGGGTTACTGAAAATCATAGCATTGTTTAAAGCATTGAAGTTGCCGCCACAGTATTACCCCCGACACCGATACTAAATAGATCTTCTTAGAACTACCAATTATTTACTTTATTACATAACTGTTTGGCTTAATAAACACCATAGCAA
This sequence comes from Pelodytes ibericus, assembly GCA_036172795.1. NCBI lineage: Eukaryota > Metazoa > Chordata > Amphibia > Anura > Pelodytidae > Pelodytes > Pelodytes ibericus. The sequence goes on from CM069862.1 coordinate 15,998,645, forward strand.
ACATTAAAGAACTTTCTGCTCAAAACCCACAACGTCTGTTCTACATAATATTACAAACATCCAACAGCCCTGACTATCAAATAAACCAGTCTCCATGTTTATACTCATATATAGTTCTCCTCCTGTTGGATTATTCTTATTCTTCTTAAAAATTATGGTATTTTATGTTCTTCTCTGCAACACTAATCAACCTATTTTTCTGGAATTCCTAATTAATACTATTGAGTATAAACAATTTTTAGAAATCTTATTAAATTATTTACTTGCACATGTCACTGTTTTTTTTTTTGGGGGGGGGGGGGGTTTGGAGGGGGGGTTCTGTTTATAGTGAGTGTTCTCCCCAAAACACATGAATATGCATATCAGGCCAATAATTATCACCTTTTGCCTCTTAATAGAAAAGTGAGCACTGGCTACATCATCGCTAGGAGCCCATGTGCCCCCAGTGAGGCAGCAGGGCAGACCAGGGAGAAGCCTTGTGACTCAGTTTTTGGTCACATTTGGATGCTTCCCAATCAATGCTGTCTTGGACAGTGTCTATATGCTCCAAGGGGTCCAGGTATAAAATAGATATAGAGGCAAAAGCTGGTCGTTGCTGACTTCATTTGCATATCCCAGAATGCCTTGCAGTGGTGGCAGCACTAATGACACCTAGATTTCAACTTTTTATAGGTACAAAATGATAAAGATGGAAACTTGTGAGAGACCCTCACATTCAGCAGTCAGAGTGGGGCTGTGAACACCTGGGCAGATTCCAAAATGTCCCACCTAAAGAGACTTATTCACAAGATCCAAATTCACTATACATTGTGCAGGGTTAAACCTGGTGAGCTCCCTCTGCTAGAAGAACTGAGTTGGACCTGCATGATGCATTGAGAATTCTTCAAAGACCTGAAGTGTACCTACCAAGTGAGACTGACACTGATACAACTATACCTATACATTGTCCTCGCTATTTTACTAGCGTGTGTAAATATATCTCCTATTAACCCCTTCGTGACGCATGGTGCTTCCATCCCAGACAAGGTAATCGGTAGCCAGGAACACTATGGCAGAGCCCGATCAGGGTCTTAATAGACTCAAAGTGGCTTCATCTGACAGGTGAGGTCCTGCGGCAAGTCCCTGCAGCGGGATCAGAGCACAGCTCATCGCGTTGAGCTGTTTAACGTAGGGCGTACTATGCCACCCTAGCGTCCTTTAGGCACTTAAAATCAGGACAGCATAGTATGTCCTAGCGTCGGGAAGGGGTTAAAGGGCAACTAAACTTTTTTTTTACTCCGTGTTTTTAAAAATTGAGTCAATAATGAACTTGTTTTTTTGCTGACTTACTGTAAACTTTATTTGGTAGATAAAGTCCCCCGACCCTCCTACTTTCATTTCTGACCCCCTTGGCTCAGTTGTGTCGCCCCGAATGTAGCATCCGAATTGCATTTCTAGCAGGGCCTGTATCGGGTGTGCAATTCTGCATGATGCCAGAACTATGCGCGATCGCGGCTTTTAAACAATGGGAACGTCTACAACAGAAGCCACAATTATTGACACAATGTTGAAAACAATGTTTAATTGTCCTTTAAAAACCATAAATCTTATGACTTTAAACTATGCCTCGGCGTAAAACGTAAAATATACAAAGATGGTGCTGACGCAGGCAAGCGTCATATTGGAAGAATCGGCAGCCATATTGTAGGCGATGGCAGTTCCTATCAGGTAAGTAGGCCTCTTGACCTACATGTCTGTAGATCACCGACATGTACCTACCGGAATCTTAACTAGTCATCCACAACTTTCACTTTATCTATACAGTTTGCCAACTCCGAGTTCTTCTAACCGGTTTGTCCAGGATCACCAGGTTTGTCCCTGTACAATGGAGAGTTAAGTCATTGACATGGTATTATCATCTCAACTCAACATTTCAAAACAAAATAGTACATATTGGGAAAGAGCACACTGAGAGATTGGAAGAAAGACGGAAATGGGAGGAAATAATAATGAACAAGGTATTGCTTTACAGGTTCAGTACAAACAAAAACATGAGTCACATGGTATTTACACCTGTGCCGGGAACAAAGTCTTTAAAATGAGATTCATCTTGTAAATGCATTTAAAAAAAAAAAAACCCAGTTTATTTACAGGACTGCTGTGCATTCTACAGGCAGATACAATGGGGGAATTTGGTATTTGTAAAATCACCTCCAGGGCTAAACTTTTAGAACTTTGCCCCAGAAATGAGTTTTATAAAACAGCCTGGTTTTTATGAATAGCATAGTCCAGTTTTGGAGTTCTCTGCTACGGAAAGGGGGATGGGACTCTTCATCGCGGCTGCTTCCGCGCAGCCGCTTCACCGCCGACTCAACAGCACAAGACAGATCGTCGCTGGAGATTTCATCGCGGGACATTTCATCGCTAAAGGTAAGTATTTTACCAATTTTAGTTTGGTTAGAATTAGGGTTTAGGGGGTTAGAATTAGGGTTTAGGGGGTTCATTTTAGTATTGGGGTTAATTTTAGTGTTAGTATTGGGGTTTAGTGTTAGTGTTTAGTGTTAGCGGTTAATTTTACTATTAGGGGTCGGGGTTAGTATTAGGGTTAGTATTAGGGTTTAGGGGGTTAATTTTAGTATTAGGGGTCGGGGGTTAGTATTAGGGTTAGTATTAGGGTTTAGGGGGTTGATTTTAGTATTAGGGGTCGGGGGTTAGTATTAGGGTTAGTATTAGGGTTTAGGGGGTTAATTTTAGTATTAGGGGTTGGGGGTTAGTATTAGGGTTTAGGGGGTTAATTTTAGTATTAGGGGTCGGGGGTTAGTATTAGGGTTTAGGGGGTTAATTTTAGTATTGGGGTTAATTTTAGTGTTAGTATTGGGGTTTAGTGTTTAGTGTTACTATTGGGGAGGGAATCATTTATTAGGAGGGGGGGTATTTTCGTTTTACTTTTAGATTTGTAAGAGCTGCAGCCGCGGTGAAATGGCCGCGTTATACTTCATTGCTGACAGTTCAGCGTTCTAACTGCCGCGCTGAACTGTCAGCGATGAAGATGCGGCGAAGAAGAGTCCTAAACTCCCGGAAAGAAGTGATGCAATATTGGACATTTGTATTACTTTCTAAGACAGGATGTAATGATGAAGTAATCAGCCTTCTGACAGCTCTACATATAGAGGAACCTGACAGACGCAGAGGGGTGTATTCACCAAAAAAAATAATTAATAATTAATAATAATCATAATTCTTAATAGCAGAAATGGAAAAAATCTCCAACTTACCTATCTTTGCAACTCAGGCCTGATTCTTGCAGTTCACTTGTCAGTTCACTTTTTAGTGAATAGCCCCCTCAGTTTTACAATCTACCACCATGCACAAAGGATTATTTTCCATTCTAGATAATGATAGGAGACACTAGTGGCCAAGGTGCACAATAGTGAGACAAATATTACAAGTAATCCACTCCCCCTCCCCCCTTGTAGACTCTTATGGGGTCCTGTACTAAACAAACATAGTGGGGGGAAAAAATAGGTCAAACATAAATACAGAGCAATTTGCGAATATTTGTAATCTTTAGTGGGGGGGGGGGGTTAGTCTTGCGCACCCTCTGTGTATTTTTACGGTTGTGGTAATATATTGTGACTAGACATTAAGCCTGTTAAATTAACGGGCGCTAGAACATATGTGTACGGGGGGGACGGGACATAAGGGGGCAACATAGGGGCAAGCACCCTGGTGAGGGGGGGAGCCTTGAGGGCTGCCTCATCTTGATGGGAGTTGTGATCCTCCTGCTGTATTATTGATGCAGCAGGGGGATCACAACTCCCATCAAGATGAGGCAGCCCTCAAGGCTCCCCCCTCGCCAGGGTGCTTGCCCCTATGTTGCCCCTTATATCCCCCCCCCCCCATGTTACTTACCACCTTAGCGTGGTGTGAAGGGGGCGGGAGGTGGGTAGCTTCGCTCGCGCATGTGTAGTCTTTACAAAGTTACAGCTGAGTGATCAGCTGTAACTTTGTGCGCATGAGCAATGAGTAAATTCTCCTGCGATTGCGCAGGAGAATTTGCTCGAGAAATCTGTCAGAACAGGTGTTCTGCCCGAAGTCTCTGCGCTCCGTGGGGAGCACATGCGCAGTAGCGCAATCCCACGTACACAGGGACTGGACGCAGAGACACTTGTCCTTTATTAGAGAGGATTAGATTTGCGCGCGCTAAAGACTTTTGCAAATATTTTGAGAAAAATCATTCTTATTCTGCCTGGGAAAACGACACCCGATTGCTAAAAAAAAAAAAAGGCAGAAAAAATATTCGCAATCATGTCTGTTTTTATTCACAGTTGGGGTTTATTCACAAAAGTACATTCTGGGGTAGAATTGTAAAAGTGGAGCAGTAACCATGGAAACCGGTGAGCTGTTTCCTGCTTCGAGCTTTGCCCCAGAATGGAGTTTAATTGATAACCCTGTTGGGCTTTTGCCATCTGCCCCTCAGGCCCTTCATCTAACTTTACTATTAAGTGAAATTGGTCTTGGCTCAACCTGTGACATAGATTTGTGTTCAGACTGGATATTACTTCCCTGTTTGTGATCTTATAGTGTACTGCACAAGTCTTGCAGGTCATTAGGTACCTTGTCTATAATAACATTGACTGAGTATCATTTATGAGCATTAGTCATTGAGTGAGACAGGAAGCAAGCTGGGACATGACTTTTTTGACAGTAATGCAGCTGATCTGTGGACAGACAGTTACAGGTTAGTCCTGAATTTCTAAAGAAGACTCTGTACTGGTAGGGTTTTGTCAGGAACATAGCGGCTTTCCTGAAGCCTCCACAGACAGCACTGACTTCAAGCTAATCTTTTAGTTAAAGTACTGACCAGGTGGCAAACCCAGCAGTGTATCTTGGTTTTGTGCTGCCCTAGGCAGACAATATTCGGACAGCCCCCCACCCACGTTACACACACATTAAATGCCCAATCACCTCATTACATGCCTCCATCACCGACATTGCATACACATTAAAAGCCCAATCACCTCATTGCATGCCCCATCACCCACATTGCATACACATTAAATGCCCAATCACCTCATTACATGCCTCCATCACCCACATTGCATACACATTAAATGCCCAATCACCTCATTGCATGCCCCATCACTCACATTGCATACACACTAAATGCCCAATCACCTCATTACATGCCTCCATCACCCACATTGCATACACATTAAATGCCCAATCACCTCATTGCATGCCCCATCACCCACATTGCATACACACTAAATTCCCAATCACCTCATTACATGCCCCATCACTCACATTGCATACACACTAAATGCCCAATCACCTCATTACATGCCCCATCACTCACATTGCACACACATTAAATGCCCAATCACCTCATTACATGCCCCATCACCCACATTGCACACACATTAAATGCCCAATCACCTCATTGCATGCCCCATCACCCACATTGCATAAACACTAAATGCATGCAATCCCGCCATCCATCGCAATGTTACCCCCCCCCCCCCCCCCCACACACACACACACACAAAAACATAATAATAAGCACACACACAATTGGACATTTCTTGCAGTGAGTATTTTTATTGCATTGTATAAAATGTGTATATTACGTGTATAATTGCATTGTATAAACTGTATATTTGGATACAAAATGTGTATATATGGCTGCAATATGTATACATTCTTACTATGCAACACTGCAATACAACTACTCATTACCTAAATGACAAACATATACACAGATATTAGAGAGCACTTACATATGTTCATATATATTTATAAATATCTATACACATTTTCACTTCTTAATATTATATTCAACTATTTTCATATGTAAGAAAAATGTTATTGAAGAGTTGCATTTCTTGTTTTTATTCCCTTATTCTGCACCCACATTGCACCTAAAGGACTTAACACAGCCCCATAGAGTAGCCACAGCACTTGTCATGCACCTATATTGCATCCACAGCACTTGTCTTGCACCTATATTGCATGCACAGCACTTGTCATGCACCTATATTGCATCCACAGCACTTGTCATGCACCTATATTGCATCCACAGCACTTGTCTTGCACCTATATTGCATGCACAGCACTTGTCATGCACCTATATTGCATCCACAGCACTTGTCTTGCACCTATATTGCATGCACAGCACTTGTCATGCACCTATATTGCATCCACAGCACTTGTCATGCACCTATATTGCATCCACAGCACTTGTCATGCACCTATATTGCATCCACAGCACTTGTCATGCACCTATATTGCATCCACAGCACTTGTCATGCACCTATATTGCATCCACAGCACTTGTCTTGCACCTATATTGCATGCACAGCACTTGTCTTGCACCTATATTGCATGCACAGCACTTGTCTTGCACCTATATTGCATGCACAGCACTTGTCTTGCACCTATATTGCATGCACAGCACTTGTCTTGCACCTATATTGCACCCACAGCACATGGCTTGCACTCATATTGAACCCACACAATTTCGCATGCTACAGTGTAAATTTGCCCCACAGAACATACCACAGTTTCACCTTGTTCCACTGAACTGCCTATGCAGAAAAAAGCCACATTGTCACTTTCCCCCATAGTACATGTTATTTTACCCCAGAGAACATGCCACAGTCACTTTGTCATTGCATATGCAACAGTTTGCTTGTTAAAATATCCCACCGTTTGTCCATTAAATATGCCAGTATTATTTTGCCATTAATATGCCACAGACATTTTCCCCATTATTATGCCAGTATTATTGGGCCATTCAGATACCAGTAATATTGTACAATTACGATGCCCCAGCCAATTTGCCCATTAAGATACAAGTATTATTGTACCATTAAGATACCATAATTGTTGTGCCATTAAGATGCCAGTAATATTGTGCCATTCAGATGCCAGTAATATTGTCAATCACCTCATTACATGCCCCCATCACCCACATTGCATACACACTAAATGCATGCAATCACGTCATCCATCACAATGTTACCCCCCCCCCCCCACACACACACACACAAAAACATAAAAATAAGCACACACACAATTGGACTTTTCTTGCAGTGAGTATTTTTGGACCGAATGGTTCTTATCTGCCAAATCATTCTATTGTGTCATTCAGATGCCTGTATTATTGTGCCATTCATATGCCAGTAATATTATGCCAGTCAGATGCCTGTAATATTGTGCCATTCAGATGCCAGTAATATTGTGAAAGTCAGATGCCTGTAATATTGTGCCATTACCGTGCTCATTATATTCCTCCCTCCTCCCCCCTTCCCTAGTACTTACCACCTGGCTTCTGCTCCGTGTCCCCGGCCGGGCGTCTCCTCCGTGCAGTCTTCCCTCCTGCACGAAGGAGGGAAACAGTCAGCGGATGTGACGTCATGTCACATCCGATGTCAGTTATTTATTTATGTATTTCCGGTCGTCGCATCCAACGGATGCGGCTTGCCGGAAAAAAACGTTCACCAGTGTGATGCGCTGTGAAAAGGGGGGGAGGGAGGTGAAAATGTTTGAAGCACCATAAGTGTGCTTTAACACCCTCTGGCAAAGTGCCGCCCTCTGGCCAAGTGCCGCCCTAGGTGAGTGCCTTGTTTGCCTTGTGGAAGATACACTACTCGGCAAACCTATGTTCTGAGGAAGGTTTAGTTCGGCAGAAACACAAGTGAGCCTTCTGATAGTATCTGTATAGGCCAGTGGCCACATTTTATATTATATAAATTATTAGGAAGCCTTGGAAATCATGTAGAGATTGAATAATATATTTATAATATACATAAAGTCATTATCAGACAGTAGCATTTTTAGATTTTTTTCCCCCTATAGTTACCCGATAGGCAGTTTCAGAGCATTTAACCCCCCTTTAATTAGCAGACAAGCAGTTTCAAACTCACACACACTCACACACACTCACACACACACACACACACAGTCTGTCACTCACACACACACACACACAGTCTGTCACTCACACACACACACGCTATCAGAGAGAGAGAGTGTGGGTTTCATTTCTTACCTACTACCTTCACTCAGAGCTCCCAAACCGGGACTATGTAGTGCGCCTTAATTCGGCCACCCTATCTTCTTATACCTCTCCCAATGGCCCACGATTTAGGATTACTTTGTTTATGTAACAATATGTAAACTACCTGGTGTGGCTTTCTAACCGTTAGGGAATCGTGCCAGGTTTCATAGTCTTATTTAAACACAGCTGGGTAATCCCTAAATCCTTGACTATTGAGGGTCCTTCAGGTGAGATTTAAGAAGCACAAAGCTAGTCAAATTGCATGTAAACATTTAGAAAACAGTTTATTTGTTGCTTAAGGACAAGAGCTTTTGGGGGAATTTCTGTTATCTTTGTGTTTAACTATAATTTCTCTCTTTCTCGCTTACTGTACAATTTCAGATGGTGATAGATATACATAATTGTTATTATATTTTTCTGGCATGGATAGATTAAAAGACATACCTACCTCTAATATGGCTTCTAAGACCTCCCATACGGGCGCCAAGGAAAATGTTTTTGGTGCAGTTGGATGCATATATATCCATGTCAGTAACCATATTTACAGTTTATAGAATAAAAATGAAATATGGCCAGCCAAAGCTTTATCTTAAAATCGAAAGTTGCCTGCGAATGAAGCAGACTGATTATTTTTTATATGATATATTTTTCTTTGTTAAAGGGACTGTCTGGTGCCCAAATTGCATCCTCCAAATATTAATGCATATTAATGTGCTTTCAAAGTACTTTAAAATGCATGTTTTACATTTCACATTGCTTAAAATATAAAATACTTACAGCTAGGTGAAATTGTGACATTACAGCAGTTTGCAAGAAACCAGGACTGCCCACACTAGCTGAGAATCAAATGAATAGAATATCTTGTCTTTCTAGTGATGTCATCAGAAAATGTGTTGCACTGTTAAGAGATCCTACTGTGTACAAGAGCAAGGTAACTCGGAGGCCGCACAATAGACTCAATTTGCGGAGGACAGGAAGTTACTAAATAAAAAACAAAACTTTATATCCTCTGTGTCTATAGAATCAGTGCTGTCGCACCTGCAGTAAACATGCAGCGTAATCACTGGGGAGGGCTTGAGTCAAATATTAAAAATGTGATTTATACAGAATGCCTGAATCAGATCATGGGAAAAAAGCCTGTGCACTATACAAGCAGTGATCTTCACCTTGCACCAAAGTGAGTTTGGGGACTAGACTGTCCCTTTAATAAATACAATTTGAGTTGATACATGTTCCTTTTTGTGGATTTGTATGTCATGTTTTAGTTTACATATTTCCTTATATTTATGTAATATCTGTATATGTTTGTTTTTTCTTGGGCAGGAGGAACTGTAATCTCCTCTCTATCTTTTGCATAACTATTTGCCTGTGAGGCAGCTGCTTAAGATGGTAAAATGTGCAGTACAGTCTGGTGAGGTGAAAAAATGAAATACTCTAAAAACATTGTAAAAAGTTATTTTTTTTTATCAATTTGTTTACTATGTACTTTAAATTCTTTGTAACAAAAAAAACCTTTTTAATGGATATATTTTTAAAATGTCAGTTCTTGCCTTTCATAATTCTATAGTCAAGCATTTTATATCAAACAGTAACTTTTTAGGTTTTTTGAGTAAAGCTCTCTCACCATTAATGATAAATGAGACTTTTGGTGCAGGTAAAAATACTGGCAGACAAAAAACAAAACTGTCTGCGCTTCTCACACCTATAAAATTGGCAACAACTGAATAAAAACAAGATAAGTGTGAGGTTTTGGTTATATGAATTGGCCAAAGAATAATTAAGCTCACCCCCCACGTTAAGACACACTCTCAAATGGGTGAGAACCCAACGTCACCTCCTATCGAGTGGGCACACAAAGCAGCTACTACCAAAAGCTTTTTAATATCTTGGGGGAGGTGCAATTAATCCTCACAAATAACCCTTGGACAGCAAGCTGCAACCAGCCAATGAGGAGCAAACAACCTCAACTATGTGCAAGCAGGGAAAAGCAAAACGTCGGCAGACTAGATTGACTGGTTCTTATCTGCTGACACATTCTATTTTTCTGTAAGTGTATTTGTAATTTTTAAATATTGGTGTTAAGTCATCTTTAGGTTAAGGTTAGAGTCACTAGCATCGCTAGAGGTGGCTAGCGGGTGCTATGCCTGCTTGGAGACTTGAGGGCTAAGGTGGCTTTGTAAGAGAACCTCAAAGAAGAGGTCCAATTACAAGGCTGAGATCCAGTTTCTCCACAGTGTTGTAGGCACCTGGATCTCACCAAGAAGGATGGTGCCAGCCCGCACACTCTCCAGCTGCTTTGTCACCCCATCTCACTAAGTGTCTCTGTAAGTCAGCGCATTGGGGGTCCCAGATGCCCAGGCAGTGCACAAACATCCCCACTAGACACCAGGGATATATGAATATCTGGTAACAGGGCCACCATCAGAAGGGTACAACCTTTAAAATTATAAGGGGCCCAGTGGTCTTGGGGGGCCCACTCAGGTTGCTTTAAAAAATATGGCTGGGGAGATCAAAAGATCTTTTGAGGAGGACCGAGGCTATGGGAAGTACCGAGGCTACCCCTTTGTGCATTTCAGCTGCTTTCTGTGTCTGTAAATATCGATGTGGAATCGGCTATGAGTTCTGAATTGTGAATGTATTCAGAGGCCCATCAGGGATACCTGAGGAGGTTGACATTCGGGTTTGCGCTGTGGCCCGAATCTGTCCGCAGTATTGAAGCACCATTGTGGGGCCCACTATCAGCGCAACTGAGTCGACTCTATATTGTATAACTGGGCTTCCCTCGAATGAAGCAAAAATAAAGACATTTTGCAAATCCCTCCTTGTGGGTTTTATTTTCATCTCCTAGCGTAGTTTTTATTTTTGTTTTGTTTTTTCAAGTCAGAGAACGTGGTCAACTTTATAAACAATCACAAAAGTGACCACACGTGACCACACAGGTGTATACAACGCATTACAAAAGGCAGAAAAACAATATATCATCATAAGTAACAAACGTATCACAGCATATGCAATTAGCGCGTCTTTCCTCTGTGTAAGTATTAAAGGGAGATTACGCTCTTAATTACCAGTTGTAAAGCAATTCTTTGTGTTATAACACAATTGCTAATTGAGCGAGTAATCTCCCTTTAATATTCGCACAGAGGAAAGACACATGACTTAGGCACCACCTACTTAGGGAAACCCACCGGTAACCCCCCCCCCCCCCCCCCCCCATGATACAGGTTAGTGTTCGAAGGACACAGCATTTATTTTTGAACACACTGTAACAATGTATTATTCTTTAATAAACATTATGCACATATAGTAACATATATAATAACATGTAAACTACTTAAAACCACATCCTTAATAATGAATTAACCTAAGCATAATATTAACAGAATATTAGCAGAATTGGCCCCAGGCATAATAGTACCAGAATATACTGATGTTATGGGAACCTCCTCCTGGTCTGTGGTGCAATTGCTCTAATAACTGCTCAGGGTCCAGCCCATGAGGAGGTTGTGTACCACAGTTGGATAGTCCAACCCCCCTGTGAGGGTTACCTCCTGCTCTGGAGCCAATTCTTTGAGGACCCCACGCCACGCTAAGGGAATACTAGAAACCAAATAAAGGCAAGGGAGGGAAAATCAGCTTGGGTACAATTGTTGCAATTAGCGGACCCTAGATTATATAACAATTCTTCCCCCACTCTTCTGGGAGATAGATTATTGGATACCCTGCCTATCACCCATGACTTTGGTTAATAGTTAACAGCAAAATTCCCCATTGTCCACCCTCTAGTAGGAAACCCTCTGATCTGGGCCTAGTAATGGAGCCCTTCCTGAAATGCTTATATCCAGGGCTTGACTCGCATCTCTGGGTGAATTAGCCTGGCAAGATTTTCTGGATCAATTGGTTCCATAAGGTTCTGAAGGAAGTTACTAGATCTAATACATCACATTGCTGGATATTGGGCCTGCAGGTTGGGTGGATAGTTTATTCACGTGGTCACTGTTCCTCAATCACTGCCATAGGATATTTCTAACGACCTGAATAACTTTAATAAAATTACAAGCCCCTCTTAGAGTCACACCTTCCAGTGCTCCTCCGTGCTCCTCCGTGCTCCTATCCACCCCTCGTGCATGGTGATGACTTGGAGCATCCCATTCTAGCGCTCTGTGACATCACTTTGCGCAAGACAGTGACTAGGAGCTTCCAAGAGTTCTGGGCAGGGGGAGACTGCACCCCCTGCTAATGGCACCCCCCAAATCCATGTCTCCCGGTGCGGACTGCCGCCCTATCTTAAATGAGAACTGCATCAAAAATGAAGTTGTGTTTAATTAAAGGATTGCATCCAGTGTAGGCATTTTATATAGAAATGATTTAAAGAATAAAGTACCTTACTGGGCCTTATTTACACCATATTGCTCTATCAGGAGGCAGACATCTTTGGTCAGATGGGTCAGGTCTTTCTTCATGAGTGAAGATCTGACCCAAGATTCTAAACAAGATGTCTGCCCCCTGAAAGAATGATATGGAGTAAAGGAGGCTTAATAAGGCACTTAATTTGTATTCTTTCATTAAAGATTTTTTTTTATATATAAATCATTTACACTTGATACAATCTTTCAATTAACATTTTTGCTACAGTTGTCCAGCACTGGGTGGAACTGTCCCTTTTAAGGCACGAATTGACTCAAATCTTGGTTTCTTTCTTTGACCTGTTCCTGTCTTTGATGGCAGCTTGTTTGGAGCAGTGTATGGGATGGGGTAAGAATGTGTCTCTATCTCTTTATCATGATCTGTAGTATTGTACATAATATCTTCTTCCTGGCTGAATGTACAATCCATTCAGGTCTCGGAGTAGCATGTCCCAGCATGGCTAGCTGTAACTCGCATTGGCCATGGGGTTATTCAGAGTTCTTCCAGTTAATGCGGAGATGACTTGTCGTTGTGTAACAGTGAATTCCTGTGAGCAGGAGCCGGGCAGGAGGCAAGCCTCCTCATTCTGAACTCTTTAATCACACTGGTTTTCTAATTCATTTAAAATTAACTCCTAATTAAGCGTCAAATAATGTGCAGGACTGTGATCCAGGGATTGGTTGGGACGGGTGAAAGCACAGTTCCTGTAGATTCTGGGATTCAGTAGGAATAATGCATTTATATTTCTTATATTTTAGGTTGGTCTAAAAAAAATTACCAGTAATATCAGCAAGTATTACTTTACTGAGAGGGTAGTGGATGTATGGAATAGTCTTCCAGTAGACGTGGTAGAGGTTAATACAGTGAAGGAGTTTAAGCATGCATGGGATAGGTATAAGGCTATCCTAGATATAAGATAAGGCCAGGGACTAATGAAAGTATTACATTACTAAGAGGGTAGTGGATGTATAGAATAGTCTTCCAGTAGAAGTGGTAGAGGTTAATACAGTGAAGGAGTTTAAGCATGCATGGGATAGGTACAAGGCTTTCCTAGATATAAGATAAGGCCAGGACTAATGAATGTATTACTTTACTGAGAGGGTAGTGGATGTATGGAATAGTCTTCCAGTAGAAGTGGTAGAGGTTAATACAGTGAAGGAGTTTAAGCATGCGTGGGATAGGTACAAGGCTATCCTAGATATAAGATAGGGAACTGGGGACTAATGAAAGTATTTAGAACATTGGGCAGACTAGATGGACTGAATGGTTCTTATCTGCCGACACATTCTATGTTTCTATGTTGTACCCAAGACCCATCTGACCCGAGATTCCCCTGATAGATCTATACGGAGAAAAGAGGGCTCAACAAGGTTCTGTACTTGTGTTCTTTAAGTAAAGCATTTTTATTTAAAATGTCTACATGAAGGAAGGAAGATCCGACCCAGGATTCTAAACAACATGTCTGCCCCCTGATAGTATTGTACCGTGTCCTTTCATGAAAGCATTTCTTGTTAAAATGCTCACACGTGATTAAATCTTTCAATGAAACAGAATTACATTTTCTTACAGTTGTCTTTTTAACTAGAGGAGGATTACTGCAGATGCACAGACTCATTAGTTAATGAGCACGTGCCATAACATCTTCATTCAGAAGCAGATGTGTGATGTCATCGCGCCTGTGCAATGACCATTCTCATGCATTTCTGCACGAGTAATTGGCTCCCACGAGTTGCTGACCAACTAACAGCCCATGTGAACGACATGCCCACACGTTTCCATGACACGCCCACACATCTCCACGACACACCCACATGTTTCCACGACACACCCACACATCTCCACGACACGCCCACACATCTCCACAACATGCCCACACATTTCCACGACACGTCCACACATCTCCACCACATGTTTCCACGATGATAAATTTCCACGACACGCCCACACATCTACACGGCACACCCACACGTCTCCACGACACACCAACACTTTTACACGACACGCCCACATGATTCCACGACACTCCCCCACGCGTTTCCAAAAGACGAGGCTTCCCTGGTTGACGCACTTACCAAGATGACCTTGACTTAGCTTATAACCCCTTCATGTTCTTCCCTTGGACTCGCTACTCCCATACATATATTTAAACAAGTTGGAAGGAGAGCATACAGGGTAAATCATTATTGATACAAAAAGGAAGAACATGTACAGTATACGAAAGAGTTTGTAAACTAATAACAGGTACAATCTGTTTTGAGGATTTGGGAGACACTTATTTTCACAGATTTTAGACTACAGGGTGATTTGGCAGAATCAGGGAGGCTGATTCCACATATGAGGAGCTCTGAAAGAGAACGCACCTCGATCTGCTTCCTTTTTGAAGTAAGGGATCCCTGGTGAGGGGCTGGTGCAGGATCTGAGATTGTGGGATGTGGAGGGAGTAAGAGCGAGCATGCTGCTCAGGTAGGGGGGGAGCGTTCCAGAGAAGTGGTTATGCACTAAGCACGCTAGGTGGAGAGTGCGCCTGGAGGCAAGCTTCAGCCAGTTTAACTCTTTTAACATTTTACAGTGATGAGTGTTATAATCACACTGTAGCGCAAAACGACATAATGTATTGTACAGAGTGTCAAGTTTACCGAGATGGGTCTGCGGGGCAGAATCATACACAACATCTCCATTGTCTAAGATCGGCATCAACATTTGCTGCACAATACGTTTCCTTACTGTGGAATCTAGGTTTCATTTCCTGAACTGGTTTTTAATTAGTTTTGTGGTGTTAAAGCCACTCTATTCTCTAAATATTACTCACAGATAGATTGCAGAGTCTAGCTAATCATTCACACATGGTTACAGTAAAATTAAATGTAAAAAATGCAAGTGTGCCACACAATGAATTGGAACAACATTTCACAACTATTTTTAAAACAACCACATGTATAAATTCAGCTTGTCCCTAGCACTCTTCACAGCGCTCAAAATATCCAAATACAATACAAACGGGTAGCGCAGGATAACATGTGGAGACAATAAAATAATCCTGCGATGATGAAGTACATCAAAACAAATCAAAATATTGGTAAGAAATGCACTGACAAAGGGAGAGCCTCAAGAATAAGATGGACAAAGATAGAGCCTCAAGAATAAGATGGACCAAGATAGAGCCTCAAGAATAAGATGGACCAAGATAGAGCCTCAAGAATAAGATGGACCAAGATAGAGCCTCAAGAATAAGATGGACCAAGATAGAGCCTCAAGAATAAGATGGACCAAGATAGAGCCTCAAGAATAAGATGGACCAAGATAGAGCCTCAAGAATAAGATGGACCAAGATAGAGCCTCAAGAATAAGATGGACCAAGATAGCGCCTCAAGAATAGGATGGACCAAGATAGAGCCTCAAGAATAGGATGGACCAAGATAGAGCCTCAAGAATAATATAGACCAAGATAGAGCCTCAAGAATAATATGGACCAAGATAGAGCCTCAAGAATAAGATGGACCAAGATAGAGCCTCAAGAATAGGATGGACCAAGATAGAGCCTCAAGAATAGGATGGACCAAGATAGAGCCTCAAGAATAGGATGGACCAAGATTGAGCCCTCAAGAATAGGATGGACCAAGATAGAGCCTCAAGAATAGGATGGACCAAGATAGAGCCTCAAGAATAATATAGACCAAGATAGAGCCTCAAGAATAATATGGACCAAGATAGAGCCTCAAGAATAAGATGGACCAAGATAGAGCCTCAAGAATAAGATGGACCAAGATAGAGCCTCAAGAATAATATAGACCAAGATAGAGCCTCAAGAATAATATAGACCAAGATAGAGCCTCAAGAATAATATGGACCAAGATAGAGCCTCAAGAATAAGATGGACCAAGATAGAGCCTCAAGAATAGGATGGACCAAGATAGAGCCTCAAGAATAATATAGACCAAGATAGCGCCTCAAGAATAATATGGACCAAGATAGAGCCTCAAGAATAATATAGACCAAGATAGAGCCTCAAGAATAATATGGACCAAGATAGAGCCTCAAGAATAAGATGGACCAAGATAGAGCCTCAAGAATAAGATGGACCAAGATAGAGCCTCAAGAATAGGATGGACCAAGATAGAGCCTCAAGAATAATATAGACCAAGATAGAGCCTCAAGAATAAGATGGACCAAGATAGAGCCTCAAGAATAAGATGGACCAAGATAGAGCCTCAAGAATAAGATGGACCAAGATAGAGCCTCAAGAATAGGATGGACCAAGATAGAGCCTCAAGAATAGGATGGACCAAGATAGAGCCTCAAGAATAGGATGGACCAAGATAGAGCCTCAAGAATAAGATGGACCAAGATAGAGCCTCAAGAATAAGATGGACCAAGATAGAGCCTCAAGAATAAGATGGAACAGATGAGTTCTTCAAACCATCAAAAGTTGAATTTCTGTATGAAAGAATCAAAGGGCAATAAATATGTGTCTGCTATGGCAGCAACTTACAAGGTGACAAATGTAACAAAATACAGCCTGAAGGACCAAATGATTCTACAGGGAGTGCAGAATTATTAGGCAAGTTGTATTTTTGAGGATTCATTTTGTTATTGAACAACAACCATGTTCTCAATGAACCCAAAAAACTCATTAATATCAAAGCTGAATATTTTTGGAAGTAGTTTTTAGTTTGTTTTTAGTTTTAGCTATTTTAGGGGGATATCTG
The DNA here is from genome assembly GCA_036172795.1 of Pelodytes ibericus. Lineage (NCBI taxonomy): Eukaryota > Metazoa > Chordata > Amphibia > Anura > Pelodytidae > Pelodytes > Pelodytes ibericus. The sequence goes on from CM069862.1 coordinate 16,015,799, forward strand.
TGTGTGCAGGTGACTATTACTGTGCATAATTATTAGGCAACTTAACAAAAAACAAATATATACCCATTTCAATTATTTATTTTTACCAGTGAAACCAATATAACGTCTCAACATTCACAAATATACATTTCTGACATTCAAAAACAAAACAAAAACAAATCAGTGACCAATATAGCCACCTTTCTTTGCAAGGACACTCAAAAGCCTGCCATCCATGGATTCTGTCAGTGTTTTGATCTGTTCACCATCAACATTGCGTGCAGCAGCAACCACAGCCTCCCAGACACTGTTCTTAGAGGTGGACTGTTTTCCCTCCTTGTAAATCTCACATTTGATGATGGACCACAGGTTCTCAATGGGGTTCAGATCAGTTGAACAAGGAGGCCATGTCATTAGATTTTCTTCTTTTATACCCTTTCTTGCCAGCCACGCTGTGGAGTACTTGGACGCGTGTGATGGAGCATTGTCCTGCATGAAAATCATGTTTTTCTTGAAGGATGCAGACTTCTTCCTGTACCACTGCTTGAAGAAGGTGTCTTCCAGGAACTGGCAGTAGGACTGGGAGTTGAGCTTGACTCCATCCTCAACCCGAAAAGGCCCCACAAGCTCATCTTTGATGATACCAGCCCAAACCAGTACTCCACCTCCACCTTGCTGGCGTCTGAGTCGGACTGGAGCTCTCTGCCCTTTACCAATCCAGCCACGGGCCCATCCATCTGGCCCATCAAGACTCACTCTCATTTCATCAGTCCATAAAACCTTAGAAAAATCAGTCTTGAGATATTTCTTGGCCCAGTCTTGACGTTTCAGCTTGTGTGTCTTGTTCAGTGGTGGTCGTCTTTCCGCCTTTCTTACCTTGGCCATGTCTCTGAGTATTGCACACCTTGTGCTTTTGGGCACTCCAGTGATGTTGCAGCTCTGAAATATGGCCAAACTGGTGGCAAGTGGCATCGTGGCAGCTGCACGCTTGACTTTTCTCAGTTCATGGGCAGTTATTTTGCGCCTTGGTTGTTCCACACGCTTCTTGCGACCCTGTTGACTATTTTGAATGAAACGCTTGATTGTTCGATGATCACGCTTCAGAAGCTTTGCAATTTTAAGAGTGCTGCATCCCTCTGCAAGATATCTCACTATTTTTGACTTTTCTGAGCCTGTCAAGTCCTTCTTTTGACCCATTTTGCCAAAGGAAAGGAAGTTGCCTAATAATTATGCACACCTGATATAGGGTGTTGATGTCATTAGACCACACCCCTTCTCATTACAGAGATGCACATCACCTAATATGCTTAATTGGTAGTAGGCTTTCGAGCCTATACAGCTTGGAGTAAGACAACATGCATAAAGAGGATGATGTGGTCAAAATACTCATTTGCCTAATAATTCTGCACTCCCTGTAATGCATTCCATTTAGTGTTCCACCACTGGTTTGCTCAGTCTTAAAGTTCCAGTTGCAGATTGGGACATGAAGAAACGAAGTCCCATACTAAAAAAATAGGCTCAAAATTGCCTCATACAAAAGATTAAAAAATAATAATAAAGACACAATATGTAGTGTAATTAATATAAGGCAATACATTTAATGAATTGTAATATAGGAGGGAAATAAATATATATTACTATTATGGATACAAATGGATGCATTATAAAGATTATTGTATATTATATAAAGGTAATAAAAGCGAATATTATTTAAAAAAAAAAAAGAGATAAAAAAATATGTTTTTAGAGATATGGTACAGTTATAAGGGAAACAAGAGAGGGTACCGTAACCAGAATTAAAGACCATGGTCATATGGAGACTGATATATTGGAAAAGAAGTAAAGTGCTGGACAGCAAAAAATGGGTAAAGCGAATAACCTTAAACCCTAAGGTCAGGCAAAATTTGGGGGAAAGAGGTAAGATCGGGTAAGTAGAAGTGAGTATGGGTGGGTGCACTACAAGGACCCCTAAAGAACTGCAGAGATAAGTATAAATAAAGATTTACACTAATATACACACTTCCAAACTACACCAAACAGAGTAAAATATACCTATAAAAATAGTGTGAATGTATGATCAGAAAGCAAATTGCTATCACAATACAAATGAGAGCTACTTAGCAGATATGGGCCGAATCCGTGTAAAGTAGTGGTAATGAAGATAAAATGGTATAACTCAAAATAAAGAAAGTGGGAAAGAATATGAAAAGCTATAAATAAATAAAATGAGTGCAAGACAAATATATATATATTATGTATATAATATAGCTAATATAGCAAATATAGAATATATATATATATATATATGCAAAAACAATAATATAACAGTGTGAAAATAAAGATGATGGCAAATATAGCTAATAGACAAAAGCAGAAAAAGAACTGCAAAAAAAAAAAAATTGAATATAAATACAGCAAAGTTTTGAAAGTCCTTTGGATCATAGATCACCCATAACAGGTAAAATATAACTGTGAAGGCAGACACAGCTGCACTATAAATAGTCCAGTGCCAAAATAGATGCTTCCTCTTTCAGTAGTAACCTGCAGACAAAAGAAAACTCAACATGGTGTGTATACCCTGTTCCAAATTATTATGCAAATGATATTTCTCTCATTTACCTAAATAATTGATGTAAATAACAGTCTCATGTTATCAACTATTAAGAGTACACTTCAAATTTTATTGAACAAACCTCCTAATGATAACAGTGTTTTTTAAACTTTTTAAAAAAAAACTTACAATGCACTGTTCCAGATTATTACTCACAGTAAGTTTCAAAACACTTTTTAAACTTTATGGGTTGTAAAGTTGTAATTTGTTGTGTTTGTAGCAGATTTACTGAAATCAAAATTTATTTCAATCAAACTTATAACAACATTTTAACTTTTTAAACATTTTAACAGGTCACGTTACATTTTAACATAGGTCCCCTTATTTGATAGCAGCTTCCCAAGTCTTGCATCCATTGAACTTGTGAGTTTTTGGACAGTTTCTGCTTGAATTTGTTTGCAAGATGTCAGAATAGCCTCCCAGAGCTGCTGTTTGGATGTAAACTGCCTCCCACTCTCATAGATCTTTTGCTTGAGGATGCTCCAAAGGTTCTCAATAGGATTGAGGTCAGGGGAGGATGGAGGCCACACCATGACTTTCTCTCCTTTTATCCCCATAGCAGCCATTGATGCAGAGGTGTTCTTTGCAGCATGAGATGGTGCATTGTCATGCATGAAGATGATTTTATTACCGAAAGTATAGTTCTTCCTTCTGTACCAGGGAAGAAAGTGGTCAGTCAGAAACTCCACATACTTTGCAGAGGTCATCTTTACACCTTCGGGGACCCTAAAGGGGCCGACCAGCTCTCTTCCCATGATTCCGGCCCAAAACATGACTCCACCACCGCCTTGCTGATGTCACAGCCTTGTTGGAACAGGGTGGCCGTCCACAACCATCCACTACTCCATCCATCTGGACCATCCAGGGTTGCACGGCACTCAATCAGTCTGCATGTATTTTTCTGCCCAATGCAGCCATTTCTGCTTGTGAGCATTGGTTAGTGGTGGCTTAATAGAAGGTTTGTGCACAGTTGCAAGACTCTGGAGGATTCTACACCTTGATGTCCGTGGGACTCCAGAGGCACCAGCAGCTTCAAATATCTGTTTGCTGCTGTGTAATGGTGTTTTAGCAGCTGCTCTCTTGATCCGATGCATGGATCTGGCAGAAATCTTCCTCAATGTGCCTTTATCTGCACTAACCCATCTGTGCTCTGAATCAGCCACAAATCTCTAATAGTGCGATGATCACGCTTAAGTTTTCATGAAATATCTAATGTTTTCATACCTCGTCCAAGGCATTGAACGATTTCACTCTTTTCGGCAGCAGAGAGATCCTTTTTCTTTCCCATATTGCATGAAAATGGTGCTCTGCTTAATAATGTGTAACACCCTCCTTTAGTAGTTTTTACTTAAATTGGGCTCACCTGGCAATCTAATTATCACAGGTACATAAAACAGATTGTTTTCAGTGATCAAAAGAGCACTGAGACACAATGCCAGCCATGAGTTAAACTGAAAAACAAACATATTTAATCTTTGTGACACTTAAATAGAATTTGCATAATAATTTGGAAAAGGGTGTATAGTACAAAAAGGGTTTAATGGGGATATAAAGGAACTACTTACAAGATATAAAATGTATAAGAAACATCTAATAAAAATGATCTTCGTCAGACAAAAAAATTCCTGGTGTTTGAACTGTTGAGAGCGGAACTTGATTGTAGAACCCGGCAAGGAGTTCCGCAATACCGGAAGTTGGTGGTACACGCAGAAAAAATGTCCGTGCGGGAATTACGAACTTCCGCCCAGCGCGTTTCGTGACCTGACAACGTCACTTCCTCAGGACGGGTGTATTGTGTCATTTAATTCCAATAAAATGCCATAATATCCAAGTTGGTATTCAAACCTTTGAGGACCAAAGTCTTTAATTAATACATCCAACAGGTCTCTCTTTCAGAGAGTGTTTTTTTCTATCCCTCTAAAGTGGATTTATTTTGTTGATTCCTACACACAGGAAGTTACCAGTGGAAAAATTCTAAATTGCACTTATTTTCATTCCCAGTGTCACACAAATGTTCCAAGATAAGTTCTTTCAACACTCTACTGCAGGGGTCCTCAAACTTTTTAAACAGGGGGCCAGTTCACTGTCCCTCAGACCGTTGGAGGGCCGGACTATAGTAAAAACAAAAACTATGAACAAATTCCTATGCACACTGCATATATCTTATTTTGAAACAAATCGGGAACTACTACAATATTTAAAATGAAGTAAAGTTAAATCAACAAACTTACTTATTTCAATGGGAATAGTGTGCCAGTCAGATGCCCAGGAATATTATGCCAGTCAGAGCCCAGGAATATTATGCCAGTCAGATGCCCAGGGATATTATGCCAGTCAGATGCCCAGGAATATGCCATTCAGATGCCCAGGAATATTATGCAATTCAGATGCCCAGGAATATTATGCCATTCAGATGCCCAGTAATATTGTACCAGTCAGATGCCCAGTAATATTATGCCAGTCAGATGCCCAGTAATATTATGCCAGTCAGATGCCCAGTAATATTGTACCAGTCAGTGTCCAGTAATATTGTACCAGTCAGATGCCCAGGAATAGTGTGCCATTCAGATGCCCAGTAATATTATGCCAGTCAGATGCCCAGGAATATTGTGCCAGTCAGAGCCCAGGAATAGTGTGCCATTCAGATGCCCAGTAATATTATACCAGTCAGATGCCCAGTAATATTGTGCCAGTCAGGTGCCCAGTAATATTTTGCCATTCATATGTCCAGTAATATTTTGCCATTCAGATGCCCAGTAATATTTTGCCATTCAGATGCCCAGTAATATTATGCCAGTCAGTGCCCAGTAATATTGTGCCAGTCAGGTGCCCAGTAATATTGTGCCAGTCAGGTGCCCAGTAATATTATACCAGTCAGATGCCCAGTAATATTTTGCCAGTCAGTGCCCAGTAATATTTTGCCATTCAGATGCCCAGTAATATTTTGCTATTCAGATGCCCAGTAATATTTTGCCATTCAGATGCCCAGTAATATTATGCCAGTCAGTGCCCAGTAATATTATGCCAGTCAGTGCCCAGTAATATTATGCCAGTCAGATGCCCAGAAATATTTTGCCATTCAGATGCCCAGTAATATTATGCCAGTCAGTGCCCAGTAATATTTTGCCAGTCAGATGCCCAGTAATATTTTGCCAGTCAGATGCCCAGTAATATTTTGCCATTCAGATGCCCAGTAATATTATGCCAGTCAGTGCCCAGTAATATTTTGCCAGTCAGATGCCCAGTAATATTTTGCCAGTCAGATGCCCAGTAATATTATGCCAGTCAGATGCCCAGTAATATTATGCCATTCAGATGCCCAGTAATATTATGCCAGTCAGAGCCCAGTAATATTATGCCAGTTAGAGCCCAGTAATATTATGCCAGTCAGTGCCCAGTAATATTATACCAGTCAGATGCCCAGTAATATTTTGCCAGTCAGTGCCCAGTAATATTTTGCCATTCAGATGCCCAGTAATATTTTGCTATTCAGATGCCCAGTAATATTTTGCCATTCAGATGCCCAGTAATATTATGCCAGTCAGTGCCCAGTAATATTTTGCCATTCAGATGCCCAGTAATATTATGCCAGTCAGTGCCCAGTAATATTTTGCCATTCAGATGCCCAGTAATATTTTGCCAGTCAGAGCCCAGTAATATTATGCCAGTCAGATACCAGTAATATTATGCCAGTCAGATGCCCAGTAATATTATGCCAGTCAGAGCCCAGTAATATTATGCCAGTTAGAGCCCAGTAATATTATGCCAGTCAGTGCCCAGTAATATTTTGCCATTCAGATGCCCAGTAATATTTTGCCAGTCAGTGCCCAGTAATATTATGCCATTCAGATGCCCAGTAATATTTTGCCAGTCAGTGCCCAGTAATATTGTGCCAGTCAGTGCCCAGTAATATTATGCCAGTCAGTGCCCAGTAATGTTTTGCCATTCAGATGCCCAGTAATATTTTGCCAGTCAGAGCCCAGTAATATTATGCCATTCAGATGCCCAGTAATATTATGTCATTCAGATGCCCAGTAATATTTTGCCATTCAGATGCCCAGTAATATTTTGCCATTCAGATGCCCAGTAATATTATGCCAGTCAGTGCCCAGTAATATTGTGCCAGTCAGGTGCCCAGTAATATTGTGCCAGTCAGGTGCCCAGTAATATTATACCAGTCAGATGCCCAGTAATATTTTGCCAGTCAGTGCCCAGTAATATTTTGCCATTCAGATGCCCAGTAATATTTTGCCATTCAGATGCCCAGTAATATTTTGCTATTCAGATGCCCAGTAATATTTTGCCATTCAGATGCCCAGTAATATTATGCCAGTCAGTGCCCAGTAATATTTTGCCATTCAGATGCCCAGTAATATTATGCCAGTCAGTGCCCAGTAATATTTTGCCATTCAGATGCCCAGTAATATTTTGCCAGTCAGAGCCCAGTAATATTATGCCAGTCAGATACCAGTAATATTATGCCAGTCAGATGCCCAGTAATATTATGCCAGTCAGATGCCCAGTAATATTATGCCAGTCAGATGCCGAGTAATATTATGCCAGTCAGATGCCCAGGAATAAAGTGCCATTGCAATGCTCGTTATACCTCCCTCCTCCCCCGCATCCCCATCACTTACCTCCAGCTGCTGTGTCCCCGGCCGGACGCCTTTCGCAGAGTTTCCCTCCTGCACAGGGGAGGGAAACAGTCACTGGATCCAGATGTGACGTAACGTCACATCCGGTCGCGGTGATTTTTTTTTTTTTTTCTTCTTCTTTCTGCAGCCGCATCCGCTGCGGCTGCCCCAAAAAAAAGAAAAAAAAAAGGTAAACAGTGGGGAGCGGGGGGTGCCGGCACCCCCCGCGGGCCGTATTAATGTCGGCGGCGGGCCGCATGTGGCCCGCGGGCCGTACTTTGAGGACCCCTGCTCTACTGTATCGAACACCTCACAGACACTGGAAAAGATAGTCCACATGATTAGTGTTGCAGTTGGTGGAGTATTCCTTCTGAGTACTATGGCGGGTAGAATGGGTAGTACTTCTAGGTTGCTCCCTGCACATCTTAAAATAACCACATTTCTACAAACCGTTTGGTTTCTCTCTGGGAAAGGGCTTTGGTGCTTCCTTGACCCTCGTTGGCAAGGCACAGCATTGCAGAATTGAAAAGAAAAACAGAGATCGAGAGAAAAATGGGAGATATATGATTCTGGTGAGAGAGATCTAAACGTGGAACAGTCAGCAGGAGCATTGCTGTGTAGTCTGTGATACATTCACACTGCACATTACTGTGAATTATAATGCCGTGGAGACTGTGGTACAATCACATACTGCACATTACTGTGATTTTTAATGCTGTGGAGTCTGTGATACACTCACGCACTCCACATTACTGTGAGTTTTATTGCTGTGGAGTCTGTGATACACTCACACACTGCACATTACTGGGAGTTTTATTACTGTGGAGGAAGTGATACACTCACACACTGTACATTACTGTGAGTTTTATTGCTGTGGAGCTCAGTGATACACTCACACTGCACATTACTGTGAATTTTAATGCTGTGGAGACTGTGGTACAATCACACACTGTACATTACTGTGATTTTTAATGCTGTGGAGTCTGTGATACACTCACACACTGCACATTACTGTGAGTTTTATTGCTGTGGAGTCTGTGATACACTCACACTGCACATTACTGTGAGCATTATTGCTGTGGATCTCTGTGATACACTCACACACTGCACATTACTGTGAGTTTTATTGCTGTGGAGTCTGTGATACACTCACACGCTGCACATTACTGTGAGTATTATTGCTGTGGAGTCTGTGATACACTCACACACTGCACAATACTGTGAGTTTTATTGCTGTGGAGCTCTGTGATACACTCACACACTGCACAATACTGTGAGTTTTATTGCTGCGGAGTCTGTGATACACTCACACACTGCACAATACTGTGAGTTTTATTGCTGCGGAGTCTGTGATACACTCACGCTGCACATTACTTTGAGCATTATTGCTGTGGAGTCTGTGATACATTCACATGCTGCACATTACTGTGATTTCTAATGCTGTGGAGTCTGTGATACACTCACACACTGCACATTACTGTGAGTTTTATTGCTGTGGCGTCTGTGATACACTCACACACTGCACATTACTGTGAATTATAATGCTGCGGAGACTGTGATGCACTCACACACTGCACATTACTGTGAGTTGTATTGCTATGGAGTCTGTGATACACTCACACACTGCACATTACTGTGAGTTTTATTGCTGTGGCGTCTGTGATACACTCACACACTGCACATTACTGTGAATTATAATGCCGTGGAGACTGTGGTACAATCACATACTGCACATTACTGTGATTTTTAATGCTGTGGAGTCTGTGATACACTCACGCACTCCACATTACTGTGAGTTTTATTGCTGTGGAGTCTGTGATACAATCACACACTGCACATTACTGGGAGTTTTATTACTGTGGAGGAAGTGATACACTCACACACTGTACATTACTGTGAGTTTTATTGCTGTGGAGCTCAGTGATACACTCACACTGCACATTACTGTGAATTTTAATGCTGTGGAGACTGTGGTACAATCACACACTGTACATTACTGTGATTTTTAATGCTGTGGAGTCTGTGATACACTCACACACTGCACATTACTGTGAGTTTTATTGCTGTGGAGTCTGTGATACACTCACACTGCACATTACTGTGAGCATTATTGCTGTGGATCTCTGTGATACACTCACACACTGCACATTACTGTGAGTTTTATTGCTGTGGAGTCTGTGATACACTCACACACTGCACATTACTGGGAGTTTTATTACTGTGGAGGAAGTGATACACTCACACACTGTACATTACTGTGAGTTTTATTGCTGTGGAGCTCAGTGATACACTCACACTGCACATTACTGTGAATTTTAATGCTGTGGAGACTGTGGTACAATCACACACTGTACATTACTGTGATTTTTAATGCTGTGGAGTCTGTGATACACTCACACACTGCACATTACTGTGAGTTTTATTGCTGTGGAGTCTGTGATACACTCACACTGCACATTACTGTGAGCATTATTGCTGTGGATCTCTGTGATACACTCACACACTGCACATTACTGTGAGTTTTATTGCTGTGGAGTCTGTGATACACTCACACGCTGCACATTACTGTGAGTATTATTGCTGTGGAGTCTGTGATACACTCACACACTGCACAATACTGTGAGTTTTATTGCTGTGGAGCTCTGTGATACACTCACACACTGCACAATACTGTGAGTTTTATTGCTGCGGAGTCTGTGATACACTCACACACTGCACAATACTGTGAGTTTTATTGCTGCGGAGTCTGTGATACACTCACGCTGCACATTACTTTGAGCATTATTGCTGTGGAGTCTGTGATACATTCACATGCTGCACATTACTGTGATTTCTAATGCTGTGGAGTCTGTGATACACTCACACACTGCACATTACTGTGAGTTGTATTGCTATGGAGTCTGTGATACACTCACACACTGCACGTTACTGTGAGTTTTATTGCTGTGGCGTCTGTGATACACTCACACACTGCACATTACTGTGAGTTTTATTGCTGTGGCGTCTGTGATACACTCACACACTGCACATTACTGTGAGTTGTATTGCTATGGAGTCTGTGATACACTCACACACTGCACATTACTGTGAGTTTTATTGCTGTGGCGTCTGTGATACACTCACACACTGCACATTACTGTGAGTTGTATTGCTGCTGAGTCTGTGATACACTCACACACTGCACATTACTGTGAGTTTTATTGCTGTGGCGTCTGTGATACACTCACACACTGCACATTACTGTGAGTTTTATTGCTGTGGCGTCTGTGATACACTCACACACTGCACATTACTGTGATTTCTACTGCTGCGGAGCCTGTGGTGCACTCACACAGTGCACATTACTGTGATTTCTAATGCTGCGGAGCCTGTGATACACTCACACACTGCACATTACTGTGAATTTTATTGCTGTGGAGTCTGTGATACACTCACACATTGCACATTACTGTGAGTTTTATTGCTGTGGAGCCTGTGATACACTCACACACTGCACATTACTGTGAATTTTATTGCTGTGGATTCTGTGATACACTCACACACTGCACATTACTGTGAGTTTTATTGCTGTGGAGCCTGTGATACACTCACACACTGCACATTACTGTGAATTTTATTGCTGTGGAGCCCCAGAATTTCCCCAAGTGAAACATGGCCCCTGATGACTCCTGTTGAATGGCCAGATGGCTGGTGTAATTTTTTTGTTTGCACATACTGCTAGTTCTGTAGAACAATATGTACAATTAATGTATTTGCTTCCAATGGAATGTACATTATTTTGGTTTAGTAATCCTTGCCCTGTTCACTAACTCTCCTTCCTGGCTCCCTGGGTGACTTTCAGCTCCTGCTTCTGTCCCATGATCCAAGCGTGTATGTGATCATGCTCTAGTCATGGGCACAGGTTGTAATGAGTACACGGAAGACATAGATTCTGGATAAATCACTCTGCAAAGCCCTGCTGTGTACCGTGACAGAGGCCGATGGAGCCCTGTCATATCACTTAGAGTGAAAAGCGAAAGCGAGAGAACAAGTTCGTACAGACATTAAGGCATGACGGCTGATTGAAAACACAAACCGACACTGGAACCAATCCAAAACGGCTTTAATCTGCAAATAGTTATTAGGAGATATTAGGAAACCTTTCATTTAAAGGTGCGCTCCCATCTTCAGTGTACACAGGTATTTTTTTAGATTAGTATTGCATCGTATCATAAATTAAAGCTACAGTCCTGCCTGTCTCATGCTGCCAATTGAATTAAGAAGCCCCGTTGAAATTATTTTCAATTTAAAACTACAGGAGAACTGTAAATGGTTTTAAAGTAAAAAATAATAATTACTGAATTCAGGTGTTTCAATCAGACCCATTGTCACAGGTGTATAACATCCAGCCCCCAGCCTTTACTGGCATTTACAGACATTTGGGAGGAAAAAAAATGAGTCTTTCTGAAGAGCTTAGTGAATTCAGACGTGGTACTGTGATAGGATGCGGCCACCTTTACAGTAAGTCAGTTTATGTCATTTCATCCCAGCTAGATATGCCACGGCCACCGTAAGTGTTATCATTGGGAGCTGGAAGTGAACAGCAGCAACTCAGCCACGAACTGGAAGACCACGTAAAGTCACAGAGCTGGGTCACTGAGTGCTGAGGCGCATGGTGTGTAACAGTCTCCGATGCTCTGCTGATTCCAGAGCTGAAGATTCCAAACTTCCACTGACATAAAACTGTTCATGGAATGGGTTTCTATGGCCGAGCAGCTGCATGCAAGCCTCACATCACCAAGCCAAGCATCAGATTAAGTGGTGTTAGGCATGCCTCCACTGGACACATGAGGATGGTCTTTGCACAGGTGCAGTTGCAGCTACCGTCACAATAGCAATGTAATTTAGGAGGTCCCTATTTTTGCCCCAAATCCCTCTGACCCTATTTCCTCCTCTGATCTCCCTATTTTCTAGGAACTCCGATTTTCAGATGTCTATCACAGAGCTCCAGCCCCATACAACGCATGATATACTGCAGTAAATGTGATTGGATATCAGTTTTTTGTAAATAAATTTCATTATTTTACAACTGTCCATAAAGTCCCATAAAAATACACACACCTCCAGCCACAAAATTGTCCCTCTTTTTGGCCTCTTTCAAATGTTAGTAGGTATGCACCCAGGGCCGGCGCCGCCAGTAAGGCGACCTAGGCAGCTGCCTAGGGCGCATCTTACCTGGGGGTGCCGGGAACCCTGCTTGAAAAAAAAAAAATCCTCCCCCTTACTTACCTGTATCTCCGGTGCTGGCCCGTCTGTGGCTGAGAGGGAAGCGTTGTGCGCTCCCCTCCAGCCAATGCGCATTCAGTAACGTTTTTGTTTTTTTTAAACAAACTTTATTGAATGCGCATTGGCTGGAGGGGAGCACACAACGCTTCCCTCTCAGCCACGGACGGACCTGCACCGGAGACACAGCAGCAGCAGCGACGAGGTAAGTAAGGGAAGGTGTGAGGATCCTGGCATATTGTGTGGCAAATAATAATGATTATTATGCCACACAATATGCCAGAATTTAGGATGATTAAGTAATATTGTGGGGGAAAGTCCTGGCATATTGGGTGGCTAAGTCCTGGCATATTTTAGGGGAAAGTCCTGTGACATTGAGGGGCATAATCCTGTGACATTGAGGGGCATAATCCTGGGACATTGAGGGGCATAATCCTGTGACATTGAGGGGCATAATCCTGGGATATTGAGGGGCATAATCCTGGGACATTGAGGGGCATAATCCTGGGATATTGAGGGGCATAATCCTGGGACATTGAGGGGCATAATCCTGGGACATTGAGGGACATAATCCTGGGACATTGAGGGGCATAATCCTGGGACATTGAGGGGCATAATCCTGGGATATTGAGGGGAATAATCCTGGCATATTGGGTGGCTAAATCCTGGCATATTGTGGGGCATAATCCTGGGATATTGAGGGGAATAATAATATGATAATGGGGGGGGGGGGCTGCAATTTTTATTTTGCCCAGGGCGGCAAAAATCCTTGCACCAATAACACCCCTCCCCCCCTCTATAGCTACTGTCATAAACGCAGTGTAGGTGGTTTGGCCACATGCCCACTGGTAGTCAATAAGGAGATATTAATGAACTGAATAATGTTGCTTAGGGGAAAGAAGAAAGTTCTACAATAGCAGGAGCTCTGTCCACGTGGAGTGTGCTCTGTACACTATTAGGACACAAAGCCTGCATATTATATGCACTAGCACTACAGCCTTACATAACTAGATCACGCTAAGCAGTGATTACAGGAACCGGAATGCTAAGTAGGGTAAATGTCAGATTTTACTGCTCAGGGTGCCACGCTGGCTTTCCCACACGCCAAGGTTGACTATCCATCACATGCAAAGAAATGTATCATTAATAGAAAAACATGTAATGATGTGAGTCTGATGATAGAAGGCATGTTTATCAGTGCTAACTGCAGGCTATGGAGTGTGCAGCATGAAGTGACTGTACAATCCACGGTAAGGCAGCATGTCTTACTGGGATTATTGGACTACAAGGGTAATGATGCTCAGCCAGCATAAGATTTCTGGAGTCCCTGGAGTATAGGAGAGATTCATCTTTAACTTCAGAGCTGACAAAATGCTGGAAGAAGAGGTCGTGGTGTAAATTTGAGTTATAAAGTGAGATGATATTATTTTACAAGGAGCATGGTGGATGTATGGAATAGCCTTCCAGCAGAAGTGGTAGAGGTTAATATAGTGAAGGAGTTTAAGCATGCATGGGATAGGTATGAGGCTATCCTAGATATAAGATAAGGCCAGGGACTAATGATAGTATTACATTACTGAGAGGGTAGTGGATGTATGGAATAGCCTTCCAGCAGAAGTGGTAGAGGTTAATACAGTGAAGGAGTTTAAGCATGCATGTGATAGGCACAAGGCTATCCTAGATATAAGATAAGGCCAGGGACTAATGAAAGTATTACATTACTGAGAGGGTAGTGGATACATGGAAAAGTCTTCCAGTAGAAGTGGTAGAGGTTAATACAGGGAAGGAGTTTAAGCATGCATGGGATAGGTATAAGGCTATCCTAGATATAAGATAAGGCCAGGGACTAATGAAAGTATTACTTTACTGAGAGGGTAGTGGATGTATGGAATAGTCTTCCAGTAGAAGTGGTAGAGGTTAATACAGTGAAGGAGTTTAAGCATGCATGGGATAGGTATAAGGCTATCCTAGATATAAGATAAGGCCAGGGACTAATGAAAGTATTACATTACTGAGAGGGTAGTGGATACATGGAATAGTCTTCCAGTAGAAGTGGTAGAGGTAAACACAGTGAAGGAGTTTAAGCATGCGTGGGATAGGCACAAGGCTATCCTAGATATAAGATAAGGCCAGGGACTAATGAAAGTATTACATTACTGAGAGGGTAGTGGATGCATGGAATAGTCTTCCAGTAGAAGTGGTAGAGGTTAATACAGTGAAGGAGTTTAAGCATGCGTGGGATAGGTATAAGGCTATCATAGATATAAGATAAGGCCAGGGACTAATGAAAGTATTACATTACTGAGAGGGTAGTGGATACATGGAATAGCCTTCCAGTAGAAGTGGTAGAGGCTAATCCAGTGAATGAGTTTAAGCATACGTGTTATAGGTATAAGGCTATCCTAGATATAAGATAAGGCCAGGGACTAATGAAAGTATTACTTTACTGAGAGGGTAGTGGATGTATGGAATAGCCTGCCAGCAGAACTGGTAGAGGTTAATACAGTGAAGGAGTTTAAGCATCCATGGGATAGGTATAAGGCTATCCTAGATATAAGATAAGGCCAGGGACTAATGAAAGTATTATTGAGAGGGTAGTGGATGCATGGAATAGCCTTCCAGTAGAAGTGGTAGAGGTTAATACAGTGAATTAGTTTAAGCATGCATGGGATAGGCATAAGGCTATCCTAGATATAACATAAGGCCAGGGACTAATGAAAGTATTACTTTACTGAGAGGGTACTGGATGTATGGAATAGTGTTCCAGTAGAAGTGGTAGAGTGTAATACAGTGAAGGAGTTTAAGCATGCGTGGGATTGGTATAACGCTATCCTAGATTTAAGATAAGGCCAGGGACTAATGAAAGTATTACATTACTGAGAGGGTAGTGGATGCATGGAATAGTCTTCCAGTAGAAGTGGTAGATGTTAATACAGTGAAGGAGTTTAAGCATGCGTGGGATTGGTATAAGGCTATCCTAGATTTAAGATAAGGCCAGGGACTAATGAAAGTATTACATTACTGAGAGGGTAGTGGATGCATGGAATAGCCTTACAGTAGAAGTGGTAGAGGTTAATACAGTGAAGGAGTTTAAGCATGCGTGGGATAGGTATAAGGCTATCCTAGATATAAGATAAGGCCAGGGACTAATGAAAGTATCACATTACTGAGAGGGTAGTGGATGCATGGAATAGCCTTACAGTAGAAGTGGTAGAGGTTAATACAGTGAAGGAGTTTAAGCATGCGTGGGATAGGTATAAGGCTATCCTGGATATAAGATAAGGCCAGGGACTAATGAAAGTATTACGTTACTGAGAGGGTAGTGGATACATGGAATAGCCTTCCAGTAGAAGTGGTAGAGGTTAATACAGTGAAGGAGTTTAAGCATGCGTGGGATAGGTATAAGGCTATCCTAGATATAAGATAAGGCCAGGGACTAATGAAAGTATTACGTTACTGAGAGGGTAGTGGATACATGGAATAGCCTTCCAGTAGAAGTGGTAGAGGTTAATACAGTGAAGGAGTTAAAGCATGCGTGGGATAGGTATAAGGCTATCCTAGATATAAGATAAGGCCAGGGACTAATGAAAGTATTACGTTACTGAGAGGGTAGTGGATACATGGAATAGTCTTCCAGTAGAAGTGGTAGAGGTTAATACAGTGAAGGAGTTAAAGCATGCGTGGGATAGGTATAAGACTATCCTAGATATAAGATAAGGTCAGGGACTAATGAAAGTATTACATTACTGAGAGGGTAGTGGATGTATGGAATAGTCTTCCAGTAGAAGTGGTAGAGGTTAATACAGTGAAGGAGTTTAAGCATGCGTGGGATAAGTATAAGGCTATCCTAGATATAAGATAAGGCCAGGGACTAATGAAAGTATTACATTACTGAGAGGATAGTGGATGTATGGAATAGTCTTCCAGCAGAAGTGGTAGAGGTTAATACAGTGAAGGAGTTTAAGCATGCGTGGGATAGGTATAAGGCTATCCTAGATATAAGATAAGGCCAGGGACTAATGAAAGTATTACTTTACTGAGAGGGTAGTGGATGTATGGAATAGCCTTCCAGTAGAAGTGGTAGAGGTTAATACAGTGAAGGAGTTTAAGCATGCGTGGGATAGGTATAAGGCTATCCTAGATATAAGATAAGGCAAGGGACTAATAAAAGTATTACTTTACTAAGAGGGTAGTGGATGTATGGAATAGTCTTCCAGTAGAAGTGGTAGAGGTTAATACAGTGAAGGAGTTTAAGCATGCGTGGGATAGGTATAAGGCTATCCAGAACATCAGTCAGGGATATGAATTGAATTAAATGGGCTGCATGGTTCTTATCTGCCTCAGATTCTGTGGGGGTTCTGTACAGAGAACCTTTGTGGATCAAAGTGCAGAAGGGGGCCTAATCAGTGGGAACATTCTGTTGGGTTCCGTGGCGACTGCTCCACTTTCGGGACTTGGCCCACATTTTAAAACTGTTGACTCTGGAGATGTAATCGGTAAAATGGAAACAGTCTGTGAAGTCCTCATTTTACACAGTACAGCCCCGAACCACTCATTCTACATTAGCATCCATGGGATAAACTAGAGTGATGTGGCCATAGTGTCGACACCCAGCCGGTATTTCACCATCGGGCCGGTAACAAAATATCTCGAGGCCAATATTACGTCTGTGGAGGTAATAACATGGTCCCATCCAATCAATTCACTGCTTATTTTCCTATATCTTGAGACATGGGTGGAGAATAGGTGAGGTTGAGACCCCGCCTACTCAGGTACCAGGGGACCGGAGCAATGTTCTGTATGTTTATACTATGTATATACTACATGGTATAAGCTGATGGGGGGGCTGCTATGTCACATTTGGAAGTGGGTTGTGGTAATCTACTGTGCCTAGGTGACAGATATCACTGGACAGATCCAATTCTGACTGGACAAGATATTGTGTGCAAGAGCAGGTCTATTACAGTCCACACAGTGTATTCAATTCGAGGAGCACAGGAATTGACTAAATGAAACAAGACTGTATATTCTCAGTGTCTATTTAATCAGTGCTGCCGCATCTGAAGTAAACATGCAGAGTAATCACTGGGGAGGGCTTGAGTCAAATATTAAAAATGTGATTGATGCAGAATGCCTGCATCAAATCACACAGTGATAAAAGCCTGGGCACTATACAAGCAGTAATCTTCATCTTGCACCAAAGTGAGTCTGGGGACTAGACTTTCTCTTTAAACATCAATCCACAATGTGTAGATAATTGTTGATCAGATTTTATTCTCTAAAATTAATTAAATGTAGACATTTTAAAACAGAAATGTTTTACTGAAAGAATATAAATAAAGTACCTTAATGAGCCCTCTGTGTCTGTATAGCTCTATCAGGGGGCAGACATGTTGTATAGAATCTTGGGTCAGTATAGCTCTATCAGGGGGCAGACATGTTGTATAGAATCTTGGGTCAGTATAGCTCTATCAGGGGGCAGACATGTTGTATAGAATCTTGGGTCAGATGAAGGAAGATCTGTCCCAAGCAGTCAGTCCCCAATACAGCCCCTTGCAATACAAGCAGAGAATGCTCAATACAAGGTATTTTATTTGTATTCTTTCATTAAAGCATTTTATTTACAATGTCTACATTTGATGTAACCTTTCAGTAAAACAGAACTTAGTTCTTCTAAATAGTTGTCCTTTCAGAAACACAGAAAGGCTTTTGGACAACCTAATGCATTAATTGTCCTTTGGCTCAATGAAGTAAATTTCAGGTAGATGGCGCTAAAGAGGTAACTCAGGAGGGGATTATAAATCATCTGACAAATGAAGTCATTATCTGACAAATAAACCGCATTCCACCTGCTGGAAACTACAACTCTCAGCATGCTCCTCTCCAAACTGGGAGCAACAGTAAACAACTTGTCTGTATCTGTCATAAACAGGAGACTCAACAATACACATTTAAAACACATTTTTCACCAAATTTAGGCATTTGCTTGCTAGTATGCTAATACAATGTATACATCATTTTCTTTTCTTTTTTTTTTTTTCTTCTAAGACATACCAAGGTTAGATAACAAACAACAAAACAAAATAAAAATAATATAAAATGTATAGATCATTTTCAATCATTTTTTATCCTCTACATTTGCAGTAAAAACAATTTTTTGGTGAAAAAAAAATTAAAAAAAGAATGTATGTGTAAATACACAATAATAATATGTGCAACAAACTATGATAACAAAATGGGTGTGAGTAAAACACCGTGAAAGGCTTAAAAGCTATTTTAGCCATAGATAATTAACCCTTTAGCGACATTGGAAGTGCTATGTACGACACAGAGAATGTATAGTAAAAAGCATTACGCTTCTTCCATTTATTTCCCTATAACTTGCAAAAAAAACAACAGGGAAAAACTTTGAAACATTGGATATTTCAAAACTAGGACAAATATTAGAATCTATTTAGCAGGTTTCTTTATTGCTGTAGATGTGTAAAAGATTTTTTTTTAATGTGGCACCATATTTTATTATTATTTTTTTATATTAAATGATACGATATGATGACTTTTTTGGTATCTGAAGAAAGCCCTATTTATGCCGGGGGGAAAACCCCCAATATATCTGGGCAAATTTAATGAGAAAAAGGAAAATTATAGCTAAACACAAACACCCCAGAAGTATTAAAGCAGCCGTGTCACGAAAGGGTATAAAAGTTTCAAAACAATCCTGAAATTAAAAACGGCATATCATCTTATGATATCTAAGACTAAAATGAGACAGGGAATTTAAGAATAAAATATACTGAAAAACCAACTATCTTGGTACTCAATACTCAAAAACGTCAATTTAAAAGTAATATCACGAAGTATTACTTTACTGAGAGGGTAGTGGATGTATGGAATAGCCTTCCAGCGGAAGTGGTAGAGGTAAACACAGTGAAGGAGTTTAAGCATGCGTGGGATTGGCACAAGGCTATCCTAGATATAAGATAGGGAACTGGGGACTAATAAAAGTATTTAGAACATTGTGCAGACTAGATGGGCCGAATGGTTCTTATCTGCCGACACATTGTATGTTTCTATGTGGGACATTAAAACAGGTATTATTGTTTTTTGCAGGGCACACTTTGATTTTCACTGTCCAATCAATGTTGGATTTTTTACCGGTGCCCGTCCCCTCCTAGTTATAGGCAAGTTATAGGTGGGGGTTGGGTTGCCACCTTTTCGATAAAAAAAATACTGGCCTTGCTGGTGCCGCCATATATTTAACATTGGCATCAAACCAATTCTTTACCGGCTGAGTGGCAACCCTAGCAGGGGGGGGGGGGGATTTAGGATTTAAATTGTATTATTTTTACTGAGTCTAGGGGCCTTTGGACATCCCCCAAACCTGAGGGGGTTATTGTTATATTTGTTTTTGGGGGGGGGGTCCAGAGGCACTTGGCCAGCCTCTAAACTCCAGGGGTGTATTGATTTTATTATAGGCGGTGCCAGTAAACGTCGCACTGGCCCCCCATGTATAATACAGGGGCGGGGTTCTAGGCCAATTAATTCTTGGGTGACAGGGCAAATAACCCAGCTTAACCCAGCATTTTCCCAGCTTCCAGACCCATTTTTGATATATAGGGGCTAACCGGCCCAGGCTCCATGTGTATTATATGGGCAATTGTTGTACATTTATATTATTTATATATTTTTATAATATCTTTTCGTGAAGACTTTGGCTATTTGGCCCCCTGACATGAGTCTATCCTTTGGTGCTATCTTAGTAGCCCAGAGTCATGTGTATTTCGGATCTCCAAAGTGATCTGGAGCTATGATTTCCAATAAGACCTTTATGTGTGAAGATGCTCGCTACTAAATTCCAATTTGTTGTAGAATCATTTTGAAAGGGAAGCAATGAACCTAACCTAAATTTGATCACAGTGTAACTTGTTTACAACATAGCCTATATCATTATTCATTTTCTCTTAAAGGTATCTGTAAAAATTCTAAACATAGAAACATAGAATGTTTCGCCAGATAAGAACCATTCGGTCCATCTAGTCTGCCCAATTTGTTTTGAATACTTTTATTAGTCCCCCGTTCCCGGTCTTATAGCTAGGATAGCCTTGTGTCTATCCCACGCATGCTTAAACTCCTTCACTGTGTTTACCTCTACCACTTCTGCTGGAAGGCTATTCCATACATCCACTACCCTCTCAGTAATGTAATACTTTCATTAGTCCCTGGCCTTATCTTATATCTAGGATAGCCTTATACCTATCCCATGCATGCTTAAACTCCTCACTGTATTAACCTCTACCACTTCTACTGGAAGACTATTCCATACATTCACTACCCTCTCAGTAAAGTAATACTTTCATTAGTCCCTGGCCTTATCTTATATCTAGGATAGCCTTATACCTATCCCATGCATGCTTAAACTCCTTCACTGTATTAACCTCTACCACTTCTACTGGAAGACTATTCCATACATCCACTACCCTCTCAGTAAAGTAATACTTTCATTAGTCCCTGGCCTTATTTTATATCTAGGATAGCCTTATACCTATCCCATGCATGCTTAAACTCCTTCACTGTATTAACCTCTACCACTTCTACTGGAAGACTATTCCATACATCCACTACCCTCTCAGTAATGTAATACTATCATTAGTCCCTGGCCTTATCTTATATCTAGGATAGCCTTATACCTATCCCAAGCATGCTTAAACTCCTTCACTGTGTTTACCTCTACCACTTCTGCTGGAAGGCTATTCCATACATCCACTACCCTCTCAGTAAAGTAATACTTCCTGATATTACTTTTAAATCGTTGCCCCTCTAATTTAAGACTATGTCCTCTAGTTGTGGCAATTTTCCTTCTTTTAAATATACTCTCCTCCGTTACTGTGTTGATTCCCTTTAATTATTTAAATGTTTCTATCATATCCCCCTTGTTACGTCTTTTCTCCAAGCTATACAGAGGATCAGCCGTTTTGTGTGCTGTCAAAATTAACTTACAAAAAAAATAAACTTAAAAATGTGTTGTGAATTTAAGAATAATAGTGAACAGTCATATCTATTGTATACTGCAGCCTTACATAACAAGAGCACGCTAGATCATGCCTGGTTGACTATCCATCGCCTGCAAAGACACTTAGACATATTTATCATTAATAAAATAAATGTAATTATGTGAATCTGATGATAGAAGACATGTTTACTAGTGCTACCTGCATGCTATGGAGTATGAAGCATGCGGTGACTGTACACTACTGTACAATACACAGTAGTGTATCTTCCACAAGGCAAACAAGGCACTCGCCTAGGGCGGCACTTTGCCAGAGGGTGGTAAAGCACACTTCTGGTGCTTCAAACATTTTTCGCTCCCTCCCCCACCGTTCAGCAAGCTTTAGCTCCTTCCAATTAATGGGGGTGATGGGGGCATGTAATGGAAGTGGTGGGGGTATGTAATGAGGGTGATGGTGGCATGTAATGGGGTGATGGGGCATTTAATGTGTATACAATGTGGGTGATGGGGGCATGTAAGCAGGATACTCCACAGACACATTTAAAACATTTTTTCTCCTAATTTATGCATTTGCTTGTAATTCTGCTAATACAATGTATAGATCATTTACATACACACTGCAAGCAATGCAAATCTTTCATTTTAAATCAGTTTTGCCTGTGCAATGTATAGCTCAAACACATACATATCATTACTAAACCTGTATTATGTACAAGCGTTAATACAAATAACTCTAATTATACGTGTCACTTAATTACAACCTCATTTAGCTATATCCGCAATTACCATGGGTGTTTCAGACTAGTTATTTATAACCTCTTCCCATCATACCAAGACCCAGGATTATTTACCCGTTTTCTATCTAGAGGGTCTACTCAATAAAGAGAGAATGGCAGGGAATTTCAAACTTTAGGCCAAAGTAACTGAGTTTGAAAAATTCTCCCACTGAACTGCATTGGAGAATTGTTTTTCCCACTTTTGGCCTAAATTTTGAAATTCCCATCTCAATTCCCTGCCATTCTCTCTTCATTGAGCAGCCCCTTCGACGTGGGATGAATACTAATAAACACTTTAAAAAGGGTCTAATTCCAGGGAAATTAGAAGGGAATTTCAACCTCAAGTCCAAAGTAGCTGAGTTGGGAAAATCCGCACGTTCAGCTGCATTGGAGAGATTCTCCAAGTCTCGGCTACTTTGGGCACAAGTTTGAAATTCCCATCTTAATTCCCTGCCATTCTCTCGTTATTGAGTAGACACCGACCTTCCAGCTCAGATTTAAAATTGTGTGTTAATATCCTGATATCTCTCTATATTGGGAACACCCAATCCGCCCTCTTCTCTCTTTTTTTTGGCACTATCCCGAGGCACGTTCCCAGATTTTTTCCCAACCAGATGAAGTTTGTAAATGACGTTTGGATCATTGTGACTCAGGGTCTTGGGAATCAAACCAGAATCGTCCGCAAGGGGTTGGGCCAACTAGGTAATAGGTTGCAGTTTGCTGTGTTGATTTCTACCACTCTGAATTCTGAATTTCTTTTTGGAGAAAAGGACCCTCGCTAGAGTGATTATCATCATGTGGGGCTTTCTTATATGCACAGTTTATGCTTTTTAAATGTAAGCATAATATTACATGTTTTATTTTTTTGCGCTCCTTATATAATTATGGATTAAATTAACAGTTTGTTTTTTTTCTCCTTCTGTTTATGCCAAGGAAGAGCCGATGGCTGAGCCCCTGCTGGCTGATTTTACAGAATCGTTATAGCAAAAAAATCAGACTGGCTAACTCAAGGTGGATGCAGTGCCCATATTTAAAAAGGGAATCAAAATCTCAGCCAGGCAATTAAAAGCCAGTAAGCTTGACATCTGCAATGGGGAATTTATTGGAAGGTATACATCAGAATACACCTTGCATCAGAACATAATTAGTAGAAGTCAATGAAAGACAGATCTTGTCATTGAATGTGACCTATTTAGACTTTACTAAAGCATTTGATACTGTTCGACACAAAAGCTTGCACTACAGTTTTGACAGAAATAGGCTTGGAGGCTAATGTATGCATCTGGACTGAAAACTTGCTAAAATATATAATTGGTTTGGGGGGGTTAGTATTAGGTTTTGGGGAGTTAATATTTGGGTTGGGGGTTAGTATTAGGGTTCAGGGGTTAGGATGGGGGTTCAGGGGTTCAGTATGGGTGTTTGAGTTATCTTTCACGGGGGTTTAATTTATTATGGGGGTTTACTGTGTTTTTAAGCACTGACAGTTCAGCGCTCAAACAGCCGCACTGAACTGTAAGCGGTGAAACGGCTGCAATAAATTGTCCTAGGCGCCTTCCAGCTGCTGATGTCCTACATCTCCCATAATACTGTGTCAGCTAAAATTCTGTGAGAGGAGAATGGGGGTTATAGTCCCTTAACAACTGGAATTTGACGGACCCTGCACTAAAATTAACCAGAAAGTGAATACTTTCTGGTAGATTACATAAATTATTAGGGAATTGTCAGCACTGGAATGTAACAGTACAACGCATACTCTCAGGCAAAAACCTTGTCCATTACCGCATGGAATGAAGAATGCAGAGATGGATATAGTCCACCACCAACCACCAGTGAAGCCGGCGCTATGAAATCTGTGGATCTGCCGTCACCCCTGGCACTCTGCGCTGTTCTGGGCGTCTAGGAGGAGGAGTTTGTTTACCTACGATAAATGTGGATACTGGTGTTAATCAGCATCGCATCCCAATAATGAACAGGAAAGACAGCACTCCCATATTAATACAGGTGCCAGGGTGGGGCTCCACCAGATCCCCAACAGTACTACAATCTTAGATGCTCAGCACTTCAATAGTGAGAATTGAATATAAACCAAGTGACAACGTTTCGACCAACACAGCGTCTTTATCAAACTATTGGAGTGCTGAGAGTCCTAGTGACTTGTACTTATATCTCTGCTGACACTGTACCTTCTTCACAGGTGATTGCATTATTATACTCACAGATAGAAAGAGAAATGTGTTTGAAGTCTTTAATTGAATAAAACTTAACTTTTATTTCTTACCAACAAAATAGACATATAACAAGACAGGAGTGCAAAACGTGAAATAAGACGTGAATTGTTACTAACAATCTTTAATACAACGTTTTTAACAATTCACGTCTTATTTCACGTTTTGCACCCTTGCACTGTCTTGTTATATGTCTATTTCATTTGTAAGAAATAAGTTTAACTTAAATAAATGAAAATTATTTAACTTGAAGGATAAAACTTACCAGGAAAGGTTAAAGCATCTTAACATATATAGCTTGGAGGAAAGACGTAACAGGAGGGATATGATAGAAACATTTAAATACATAAAGGGAATCAACACAGTAAAGGAAGAGAGTATATTTAAAAGAAGAAAAACTACCACAACTAGAGGACATAGACTTAAATTAGAGGGGCAATGATTTAAAAGTAATATCAGGAAGTATTACTTTACTGAGAGGGTAGTGGATACATGGAATAGCCTTCCAGCAGAAGTGGTAGAGGTAAACACAGTCAAGGAGTTTAAGCATGCGTGGGATAGGTATAAGGCTATCCTAGATATAAGATAAGGTCAGGGACTAATGAAAGTATTACTTTACTGAGAGGGTAGTGGATCCATGGAATAGTCTTCCAGTAGAAGTGGTAGAGGTTAATACAGTGAAGGAGTTTAAGCATGCGCGGGATAGACACAAGGCTATCCTAGATATAAGATAAGGCCAGGGACTAATGAAAGTATTACATTACTGAGAGGGTAGTGGATGTATGGAACAGTCTTCCAGTAGAAGTGGTAGAGGTTAATACAGTGAAGGAGTTTAAGCATGCGTGGGATAGGTATAAGGCTATCCTTGCTATAAGACAAGGCCAGGGGCTAATGATAGTATTACTTTACTGAGAGGGTAGTGGATGTATGGAATAGTCTTCCAGTAGAAGTGGTAGAGGTTAATACAGTGAATGAGTTTAAGCATGAGTGGGATAGGTATAAGGCTATCCTAGATATAAGATAAGGCCAGGGACTAATGAAAGTATTACTTTACTGAGAGGGTAGTGGATGTATGGAATAGTCTTCCAGTAGAAGTGGTAGAGGTTAATACAGTGAGGGAGTTTAAGCATGCGTGGGATAGGTATAATGCTATCCTAGATATAAGATAAGGCCAGGGACTAATGAAAGTATTACTTTACTGAGAGGGTAGTGGATGCATGGAATAGTCTTCCAGTAGAAGTGGTAGAGGTTAATACAGTGAAGGAGTTTAAGCATGCGTGGGATAGGCACAAGGCTATCCTAGATATAAGACCGGGAACGGGGGACTAATAAAAGATTTTCCCCAAAAAAATTGGGCAGACTAGATGGACCAAATGGTTCTTATCTGCCGACACATTCTATGTTTCTATGGAGACTTCTAACACATTTCTCTTTCAGTCTGTAAATTCCTGGGTTACACCCTTTGAAGTCTCATTGTACAATATATAACTATTATACACACAGGGCATATTACCCATGCAACAGCTGACAGTATCACTGTTCCCAGTTAGTTCTACTTTTACATTCACATGGCAGGAGATTATAAGGTGACTGCAGCTGCCATGTGTGACCTGTAGGTGGCAGCGTACGACAAACACGGCACACATCCTAGGATTCCATCAGCCCAGGCCCTTCACTGCAGTGCTTCTGCCGCACCCTCGTCAACCTGGCCCCGCCCTCTCCTGCTTCACCAGCTCCTGACAGCCAGGATGCCTTGCCCGGAGATGGGAACTTCCGGTGTCCATCAGTTTCCTGAGCTGCTGGCATTTAAATCCAGTTGCAAGGTTTTGGGGGGGGATCATTTCTCCTTAGTATATGATCACATCTGCAGGACCTCCCTTCTCCTTCTGTCTGCATTCATCCCCACAGTCCATGTAGCATTGCAGGATTTAATTAGATTATCACATAGAGTATTTTTATTCTAAGTCAGAGGGGTGACCTCAGAGCAGAAGGGTTATTATT
This sequence comes from Pelodytes ibericus, assembly GCA_036172795.1. Lineage (NCBI taxonomy): Eukaryota > Metazoa > Chordata > Amphibia > Anura > Pelodytidae > Pelodytes > Pelodytes ibericus. The sequence continues at coordinate 16,042,294 of CM069862.1, forward strand.
GAATAGACATTAATATTTGCACATTTCCTTTTTTTTATTAATCCTTCTGCAGATTATTATATAGCCCTGTAGGTGCATTTTTTTTTTTTTTTTTACCTAACAGCATTGATTATTGCATTGTGAAATTCTTAGGTGTGATTGAGAGGTAGTCAGGGGGTTTGGTTGGTATTTTTTTTTTTATTTTTTATTTTTTGCAAACAGATCCCAAAATGTTTAGCTGGCTGGGTACTGATGACAGGAGGAAGAAAGATCCTGAGGTTTTTCAGACTGTCAGTGATGGGCTGAAGAAATTGTACAAGACTAAACTGCTCCCCTTGGAAGAATATTACAAGTTCCATGAATTTCACTCCCCAGCCTTGGAGGATGCAGATTTTGATAATAAGCCAATGATCCTGCTGGTGGGACAATACTCCACTGGGAAGACTACCTTCATCAGGTAAGATCTGGGGTGGCATAGGGATGTGGGTGTTTCTAGAGCAGTGATTGTCAAACCCATCCTCAAGGACCCCCCAACTGTCCAGGTTTTAGGGATTACCCTGAAATTAAAAAAAAAAATATGTAGAACACCAGATGTGGTTCCCTAGGCGTTATTAAGGAACCACACCAGGTGTTCTACAAATTCTTATTTACACACAGCTGGGTATTCCTTAAATCCTACACCGTTGGGGGTCCTTGAGGACCAGTTTGAGAAGTACTGTTCTAGAACAGGGGTACATTAATTTGTGATCTTCAAAAGATGCACAGTGAGAGTGTGTTATTTTTTACAAATACGACATGGGGGGGGGGGGGGGGATACCCAGAGGCATATATTTTCTAATAAAATTTCACTATGTATAATATGAATGCAGAGAATACAAAATGATCTGCACATTGTGATTGCAGAATTGCAAGCCGATCTATAGAAAAACGGGTTTTAGAGGTGTCTGTGGTGTCTCCGCTTTATGACATCACTGTGGAAATAACTGACTTTCAGTGGGAAATTGTGATTTGCATATCAAGACACAAGGTGATGTCATAATTGGGAGACCCCCTCCAAACCACTTAAAGCCCATTTTTCTATTTATGTGTGTATTTGGTTGCAATTCTGCTAACACAAGCTATGGATGATCTCTATACATTTCTTTTAAAATCATTTGAAGAATCCTTTTGCCTACAGACACAACCCAAAAAAAAGTGTAAGTGTGACTAATCACAGCCGAGCACAATTCAAATAGCTAGGATTCCAAATGGATTCTACTACAGGTGGCAATGTTTGGGGAGAAGATTTGAAGATTTTGTATTTCTATTTCGTATAATTTTTTTTTTTTTAAATGCAAGGTAGTGCGTGCCTCAATTAACCATCATTTTAAATAGAGCCCTTCTTGTTTCATTTAAATGTCTATATTTAAACAGACGTGTCATTGCACTTAACAAAAAACAAACTGATTTGTACTAGAAAAGATCCCTGTAACTTTTTAAAAAGAGAGAAAATTGGTCCCGTTTAACGTGCGTTTTGTTTTATTACACAATAATGTCCAACCCCAATAACTATATATAAGGAGCTTTTAATATTCTGGACCTAAAGCTTTATGAAAGAGAGAATTTTGTTTATATCAATGGAACATGTTTATGTTTGTTTAAACTTGTGTCAAGCTATGGTTGAAAAAAACAATACATAACTTGCTTGATTCTATGAGCTAATATTTACCTTTTTTTTCTTTTTTTTTTCTTTTCTAGAATTGTACTAACTTTTTGCAAGACTGTAAAATACTTCCGAATCGCCCAAATTCAGTGTTTGTAGTACACTGCATTAAATAAAACAAGCTTTTAAAAACTTTATTTATGTGGATACTAGATTTAATTTGCACACTTATTACACTGTGAATGTAGATAATAAAACATGAACAATTATCAGTGTATTCACCGACCGCTAAACGTGCCTGAATAATAACGTTAAAGGGAATCAGTCAACCAAACATTGTTTATACAATCAATTTAGAAATGTAGGATCTATACATTGTATTAGCAGAATTGCAAGAAAATGCATAGATTAAGATTTTTTTTTTTTGAAAATGCCTGTGCTATCGTCTGTTTCTGATCTCACCTTGTGGCTTGATATGCAAATTACACACATCCATACATCCAAACTTCGGGGGGAGGTGGAGCTTGGGAGTTGGCCGCGCATGCGCGCAGTGCTGTGCGTTCGCCATATGCGTTCTCCGTTGTCTTAGACACCAGAGAGAGAAAAAAATCGGAACTGCAGGATTGCGCTACCACTGTCCCCATCGTGCTAAACCTCTGGCCCAAACTAAATGTACAATTGGAAGTGGCTCATTTGCATACGAAGCCACAGGTGATGTCATTAGTAGGAGACTCCACAGAAACACATTTTCTCTTCATCTATATGCATTTGCTTGCAGTTCTGCTAACACAATGTATATACACCTGGGATTTTGGGGGGTTTCTCATAGAGCAATGTTCTTGGTTTTTTTTTTTTGGTTTATTTAATTGTTTATTTATTGAGGTGTGTTTGTTTTCTTAGTATAGCCGTGGGCTGTTGAGCAATGTATAGTTTAGATACATTTTGAATGTTCTGTTCTATGTAGGCCCTGTGGATTCAGTTGTGGGATATGGTATCTTGACACGGAAAATAATAAGATGGAGAATTACAAAGCATTAGAAATCCTGTGTACATTATAGCTGGATTTTTGCCTGGATTGTAGTTCCTGCAGTCTCACCATGACCTTCCCAATCCGTGACTTCTATTAGCGTCCTGTGTATGAAGCATAAAGGGCCTGATTGTTGATTGAGTCATCTGTAATTTAAGAAGTGTTGTGTTTGGTTTTTATCCATCAAGGAGGCTGAAGAAATTCTGCCAAATGCCAAAAAGGAAAAATAAGGGGGATGGTACTGGAAATGGATTCGCTTTACTCCATATACATGTGCCGACTTTCCTGGATTTGCTTTGGACAGTCCTTAGTTTTGGCTGTCTGTTCAAGTATTCCGATCCACCAGCGTCAGTACATGTTCCAATGGATGTAAAATGGACTTATTAACAATATACAGTTCTGCTATAGTATTACATTGAAAATAATTTTACCGGGCCTTCTAAACAACCGCAATAACTCTAGTGCACTTTCCTTGCAATTTATTATTATTTTATTAGATAGGAAGTGTTAAGGGGAAAAAGTTATGAGGTGGATCCGTTTACATGATCTTTACAGACACACGTGGGTTTACGCGCCTGTCTGCTTGCCTGGATGCTGTCACATGCGATCAGCGTCGCATCTGTCCAGGGAAGCGATGGCAAACCTGTGGCACATGTTCAGCAACTGGCACTGCTAAGCCTTCTGTTGTGACAAGTGGCCTAAGTGCGACTTGAATGCTGGGGTAAATCCTGAGTGCAAATCTGAACACTGGGGTGAGTCCTGAGTGCGACGCGGTTGCTGGGGTGAGTCCTGAGTGCGACGCGGTTGCTGGGGTGAGTCCTGAGTGCGACGCGGGTGCTGGGGTGAGTCCTGTGTGCAAATCTGGACACTGGGGTGAGTCCTGAGTGCGACATGGGTCCTGTAAGGGCAAAATTTTGTTTTTAAAGAAGTAGCACTTTGTGGTCTGCTACTTTGTTTCATGCACAAAATTGTGCACTCAGGCCCAAAAACAAAATGTTTGCCATCACCAGTCTAGGGTCTATTAGTGGATATAAAAGCTGTAAATATTCGATTGACAATCTGAATCTTACAGGTTAATTCCTTCACTCAGGGTTTTTGAGGAGATCCCTAACTGGAATGACCTCTAATGACCAGATTTAGATCAGTTGTGTGGACAACTCCCGCACTAGCAGATCAGCCGTAACAAGTGCTGGGGGAGAAGTAAATGCTGCTTCTCCCTGGAAGCGGGAGCAGCCTAAAGATAGCTTTTGCTTCAGCTAGAGAAGAAGTCGTTGTGTTAGGGGCAATGGTTAGAAGGAGGGTGGTGTAGGGTTAGACAATACCGTACACATAGAAATCGGTTAGAGGCGTGCCAAAACCGATGTACCTGGTAGGCCTACAAGAGGCCCCCCTGCGTATTCGAAAGATAAGGAAAAGACAGCTAAGAAAATGGGTTGGGAACAAGGGTGGGAAATGATGGGAAAAAACACTGCGTGATGTGGGAGAGAAGAGTCTGATATAATCATCACCACTCCCACAACTACAAGCCAGCCTCCTGGCCTTAACATTTGTCTTTGTCAGCATTTCTTCTCACTGGTAGTGATTTTATATCCGCTGTTGCTAAATCCACAGAGCCTTTTTTCTGGCCTTTTAGAACATGGAAAACAGAATTATATTTCTTGGCTCCTAAAAAAAAGCACAAGGCTCATAAATTGGTCTGCTTGGCTCCTAAAGTCTGCATGTCAAGTCAGCCACATATTCTGTAGCGCTGCACATCGGGGGAAACAAAGCTTTCAGGTCATTAATGGTGTTGGTTTTAGAATCCCTGCAGCCAAATGCAAGGTGTAAGCTTAGATGGCATCACATACAGCCACAATACACCCCATTTAGACTGAGCTGGTCGCAGACTGTAGCCTGCGTGGTTTAGATTGTAGCCTGCGTGGTTTAGATTGGAGCTTGCGTGGTTTAGATTGTAGCCTGCGTGGTTTAGATTGTAGCCTGCGTGGTTTTAGATTGTAGCCTGCGTGGTTTTAGATTGTAGCCTGCGTGGTTTTAGATTGTAGCCTGCGTGGTTTTAGATTGTAGCCTGTATGATGCATATTGGAGCCTGCAGGTTCTGGGTAGGGAGTTTAATGGCATCTATCTCTTAAAATACAAGCAATTTAACCTCTAAACTAGGCTCATTCTAAAAATAAAACCAAAAAGCATTGGTAGTTTCACAGAAGCTCGTAGGGTCCCTATAAGAGTAAAATCAGTTGTGGATGGTAAAGGTGAGATGCAGTGCCTGGGGGGCTCTGTGCCCGTCAGAACCCTGGGTGTCTAGAGTGGGTGTGGATAGATGTTTGCATAGCAGGTCATTCGGTACCATGGATCAGTCCCTCCTCTATACTGTTACTATCATTAGGTGGTGCTGCTTTCAGTGGTCTGTGCGGAGTGTTCATGGATCCATCGGACAGATCGCTACCTTGTCTCTTATTCCGGTGTCCTGGGCCAGGAGGCATGCAGGAGGGGTGCACGGCACATTTACCCATACATCTGTCTAGTGGGGTCCAGCATTGAACCCGTGGAGGCTTCTATGAAATCCTGTTAGACCTGCTCATGTCATGTGTTTGTTTTTTTTGTTTTTTTAGCTTTGCATGAATTGGCATAAATCAGAAAGTCATTTGTGGCCTATAGATATTGAGAGTATTTTAGGGTAGAATGTGTCACCGGTAGATAAGAACCATTTGGCCCATCTAGTCTGCCCAGTGTTCTAAATACTTTCATTAGTCCCTGTCCTTATCTTATATCTAGGATAGCCTTGTACCTATCCCACGCATGCTTAAACTCCTTCACTGTATTAACCTCTACCACTTCTGCTGGCAGGCTATTCCATACACCCACTACCCTCTCAGTAATGTAATACTTCCTGATATTATTTTTAAATCGTTGCCCCACTAATTTAAGACTATGTCCTCTAGTTGTGGTAGTTTTTCTTCTTTTAAATATACTCTCTTCCTTTACTGTGTTGATTCCCTTTATGTATATAAATGTTTCTATCATATCCCCCCTGTTACGTCTTTCCTCCAAGCTATACATATTTATTTTAACAGAAGGACAGCAGGGTCTTTGTCTAGTTCAGGATCCTATAGGACTATAGCAAATATTGTGCAGGGGTTGTTATTGTTCTGGGGCAACGTTCTAGAAGTGGAGCAGTCACCATGGAATCCAAGGGAATGTTCCTTCTCTTGATGGCACGTTTGTTATAAGTCCTATTCTTTGTGCTTGTAGGTACTGACTTTACTCTTTCACACTAAAAACTCTGGTGCAAAGTTCTAACAGTGGAGCAATCGCCATGAACATTCCCATTGGTTCCCATGGTGACTGCTTTCTTTTATGGATTCTGTACAAAGCAATCGTTGGAATTAAACACTTTATCTGGTGCAATTTATTGCCCAGCTATGAATCCAGTACTGGTGGCAAAGTCCACATAATAACTCTGTGGCAGATTCAGTCACATGAACCAATTTATCTCTTGACCTTTTCTACGAAAGATAAAAATGAGGAAAACACTTTATTTACGAGTACGGAATACTTTCATTTAATTCTCTGTGTAATAACTCCCAGTCACGTGTGTGTGTGTGTCCGTCCGTTCGGCCGGCCGGCCCCCCTAACCAGGGAAGTAGAGGGATCAGAGATGCTCTGACCCAACTGATTTGATCTGTTAGATCTCTGTAGAACTGGTTGATTTATTGTGATTTTTGTTTGCTGTTAAAGGAACACTAAACATAATTTCTCACTTGTGTTTCTAACATAAATGCACTAGTGAAAAGTTATTGGTTCCTAGTGTGAGGAGCACTTTTTAGTAGTACATGCCAGTTTGTCTTCTGACCGGCAGGAAGCAGGCACCAATATCTGGTTGGCGGCTGTCTCCCCCTCTTACTCACCTTTCCCTCCTTTTGGTTAAAAAAAAAAAAAAATGTCCTTGTTTAATTTTATAATAATGAATTTTATTTCCCCCTCATCAACACCTGAGGAAGGGACCTAGCAAGTTAGTTTTGAAAGCTTGCAACCAAACTCTCCGCCAATATATTGTATTGTTTTAACTCTACTTGTTTGGGAGCTTTCCTACCACAATAGATTGGCTGAGTGCACGCTGTCTGGGGCGAGATATATATCCGTTTATAGATTTTGATATTGAAAGTGGTGCAAAAAACCAAAAATGGATAAACCACATTGTGTGGGCACCGTTTTTGTTTTTTAACATCACTTGTTGGCTGGAATTTAGCTAGAAGGCAGAGGTCACCATACAAGTGATCGTCTTCCAGCAGAGTATAAATAAATCTTGTTTTGTTTTTATATATTTACAAAGCAGGTTTAAAAAGCCAAAAGAAAGGGGAATGCTGGGAAAGGTTCTCTTCAGTTTTTAAATACTTTACTAGACTACCACTTTTTAAATCCTATCCATGTTGTTGAGTGGCAGCGATTTCTTTTATTTTTGTTTGGTCATGAAAGTGTGCCAGTTATAAAATGAACATATTTTGCTACTTTTATCTACATCCCTTACTATGGCTTCCATCAAGGGCTTAACAAAAGTAGTTTCACACAGTCACATGCAACACACAGTCACATGCAACACACAGCCACACGGTCATATAAATAGAACGAAGCACAGATATCCCGTCAGTCCAGTGCAGCTCCCCTGCTTTAGCTAGCTTCCATGCCATCCATGGTAAGGTGGGACTGCACGCCAGTGGCACTGTGGATGGCGCTAGGTCTAACTTCCTGGTCGTCACGGCAAACTGGTATCCTGGTGTGTGTCGGAGGCCTGGCTATACCGGTCACGGTGTATCTGAATGTGGCGTGTTTCCAAACTGCGTTGCACGATGCTGTATAACCGCCATGCGTGCGCTGCAGTTAGATCTGTGTGTGCATAACTTCCTAATACATGCTCTAACCCATGCCCCACTTTGTTTGTTTGTTTTTTGTTCTCTTCTTTATTTTATTATTACTATTCTCTTGGGAACGCGCCAAAACACCAGTGCGCTGTGAATCCCGTTTATAATGGCAGCCAGCAAGTTCCATCCTGTCTCTGGCCTGGATTTGTTACTTGGTTATTGGCCCATGGCTATATGGGAAATAATCTGGACTGTAGCTCTGGGGAACAAAGCGGTCTCAGCGTGGGAGGGCTGGCAGCTTTTGAGGGGGGTGGGGGGATAGTAAAAACAGCTAAGTGGCCCACGGTACAACTTCATTAGCCCACAGTGTGTCAGGCCTCTTTCTGAAATGACTTCTTTTTTTTTTTTCCCTTCTCCTTTTTGGAATACAGCCTGACACCCTGGGCGTAAACACAGAGGATCATTTCAAAGATATAAAATATTGCTTTGAGGTACACCACTCCCTCTCAATTACTGTCAGGTTTTCTCCTGGCCATGTGCTTGCTTCAGCAAACCTCAGCATGTAGACATGTTGCTGTACTCACTCCACGTAAATACATAAAGACAAGGGAAGTAGCTGTGCACTGATTTTGTCACTGTGTATTTTTATTTACTTATTTTACTTGGGGTGTCTTAACCTTAATTTCAAGAAATATCCCTATTTTTTTGTGTGCTTGTTTTCTGAATGGCTGTTATTTGTGCAAAACAATGGTTGTTTTATAGTGCTGCGGTGTTATTTTGGAATCCTGTTTTTTTTTTTTTGGGGGGGGGGGGGGGGTTCAGCTCATGATTGGAGTTGACTACGACAGGCAGAAACTTCATTTGAAAATGGACTTGGTCTCCTGAAAGTGGTTAAAAAAAATTAAAATACTATAAGCAGCACCAACTGGGAGCGTTTTTTTTTGTTTGTTTGTTTGTTTTTAACCATGCATATGGACCAGAACTATTGCTCAATGGAATATAACAGCCAATTATTATAAAACTAGTGGGGATAAAAGGTTGACTGTTGCTTTCATTTTCTCTTTGAACAATTTTTTTTACCTGACCAGTTGGACTGTCCCATGCACAGTGATTCTTTCTCAGCAAACTCTGAAGGTGTCAAAATAAAATTGCAAAGAAAGATGACCTTGGTTACATAATACATTGAATCTTCTGAGATTCAATGTTTACAGATCACAGGCCCATTTGCCACAATGTCAAAGGTTACTGGGAGAGTCCGGATAGTCTCTAAGCAAACCGTAAAGTCCCACGTCCTGCTAGCAGCACGATGTTAGGTGGGAGGCAATCTGTATGGAGAATGCTCTCCGCATTCACATGGATCTGTCTAAATCAGGACAGTTGGCATCTATGATGTAGATTGGGTATTACTGATGTGTATTTGTGAAGCGTTTTATAGGCACATTACGTATATGATGAATATACAGAGTAAATTGTCTATACATTGTGTTTGGTAATATTGCAAGCAAATGCATGAATTAAAAGGAAAGCGTTCAAATAAGTCTCCTGTTTATGACCTCACCTTCTGACTTGCTATGCAAATTACAAGCAGTTGGTATATGAAGTCACAGGTGATGTCATAAACAGGAGACGCCATAGGAACATCTTGTAACATGGCTTTTCCTGTCCGCTGGCTATTCAGTAAAAGGTGAGTTGAGGTGAAAGTGCATCACAGAGCTCTGCAGCAATACAACTCTACCTCCATTTCCCCTGAAAAACGCTATATGAGATTGTATCCTATATCTCTGCAGCAGTAACATACAAACATATACACATACACACACACATACATACACACACACATACATACACACCCCCCCACACACACACACCCACACATACACACATACACACCACTGAAATTATTTATCACCTGGCTAACCGTAGAGCCAGCCCCGTGACCTTCCTTTGGTGGTGGTGGTGGTGTGTGGCTAGGGGCGGCCTGGTATTAATCCAGTCTCTCTCTTTTCAGGTATCTTCTGGAGCAGGACTTCCCAGGGATGAGGATCGGACCAGAGCCCACAACCGATTCCTTCATTGCTGTGATGCAGGGTGATGTGGAAGGGGTGATCCCTGGCAATGCGCTTGTGGTGGATCCCAAGAAACCCTTTCGCAAACTAAATGCCTTTGGCAACGCCTTCCTGAACAGGTCAGTGTGATGTCATCGGAGCAGCGCGGTCATCCAGCAGAAGCCCCTGTCTGATTTTAAAGGAGCCTTAGTTCTGTTATTCATGAAACCGGGAATTGACAAGGGAATGTCAAACGTAACGCCTAAATGTCTTTTTTGAAATTATATTAGTACGGTGGTGACATCTGTAACGGATAATGGATCTGCTTGAACATAGTATAGGTCAGTTTATGTTCTCAACACAAGACTGACTTTTTTTCTTTTTTTTACCTACGGCCCCCCAAATCCTTTCAGCTGCTCATTACATTGGTCCTCACTTGCCCTGCGGCTTCATTCACGAAAGAGATCATTGCAATCTTAAGGCTTAAATAGCAAAGCTTTAACGATAGCTCAATAGGAGACTATTTATTTATTTTTTGCCCCAACTCTGTACTTAAGTTTGAAATTCCCTGGTCAGTAACCACACTTTTTTTGATTATGTATTAATATTATTTAAAGGACCACTCAATGTTTTTTAAAGGGACTGGATCACCTAAACATTGTTTTTACTGTGCCCATAGATCATAAAAAATGATTGAAAATGATCTATACATTGTATTAGCAAAACTGCAAGCAAATGTCTAAATTAGGAGAAGTGTTTGGTTTTTAGTGGGTCTGTGGAGTCTCCCATTTATGACATCACCGGTGGCCTGATATGCAAATTACAAAACAAAGCGATATATATTGGAGCAGTTCAGAAATGGCTCCACTCGCAAACGAAGCCACAGCAAACATTCAGGATCAGAACCTGTGAATATGAGAGCGATCGTCCAGAGGAGAGGGTTTAACGTGGATCTTTATGCTCCGTTGGTGACGTTTAAATGTATCTGCGATCTGATACGGATATACTATTTGGAGATACATAAGTATCTATTTGTCTAACCTGCTCATCCGAACTATGAAACCTTATTTTCACCAGTGTTGGGCTAATAGATATCCAGTTCATTTGCATATCACGCCACAAAGTGATGTCATAAGCAGGAGACTCCGCAGACACATTTTTCTCCTAATTTAGGCATTTGCTTGGAGTTTTGCGAACACAATGTATAGATCATTTTCAATAATTTTTTTTTTTTTTTTTTTATATTCTCTACATTCACAGTAAAAACTATGTTTAGGTGATACAGTCCCTTTTTAACTTTCACCTGATCACACCATGTCTCTCTTTCCAAACCTGAGAAATGTAATACCCGTTTGCTAAATTCTCCATTCGGTTGGTTAACTGCAATTGTCACATTCCGTTTGGTTTTGGGGAACATCTTAAACTTCGCATGACGGGAGTTATAGTCCAAATCACAGACCGCTTGTGGCCGTCTGAGCAGGTGGCCGTATTCAGCCTCCGTGGAACAATAACACTCTGCAGTAGGAATACGCTAATGACCATAGTTTCCCAAGATCTGGGTCACCGTACGGACATGCGACATCAAAGGGGCTTCCTGACGGCAGAAGCGTGAACTCTTTATTAACGACTTTACCTTGTGTTCCACTCCCCGGAGACGTGCATTATGGGAACAGGCTGCCATCCCTAGGAAAAAAAAATAAAAAAACCCCACCCTTGTGGTGACCGTGTCACTTTTCACACATTGCTCATTATTACCCACAGCCATGTGTGAGGTCCGAGCGACTCTGGCCTGATTTTATATACCGTATGTATATATAGATCTCCCTCGCGCATGGTGAGGATTCTTAGACTGGAAGCACTAATTACATTGGAATATTTTCCCGTCCGTAAAAAATAGAATGTAGAAATGTTAACAGGAAAATGTGTGTGGGAATTAATCTGAAGAATTCCTGTGTACAGTAAGGTACTGCAGATAAGCATTTTAGGAAGGTATTTCAGTTCCACCCAGTTTACTTTCTGTATAATGTACATCATGTTTGCCTGAAAGTGGGGGGGGGGGGGGTATATATATATTATTATTTTTTTTTTTTCCCTTGCCTCTTCTAGAAGTTATAACTTTTATGGTGGTCCTATCATGGGAACTCCTTTTTTTTTTTTTTTTCCTCCCCTGACTTGCAGCCTCCAGAGGGTACATGTGAAAATGATCTATACAGTGATCATTGTTAAGCTTATTTGCAAATGCCTACCCAGAATCCCTAGAGTGTGTAGAATTGTGTTTAATAAAGCCCCTGCTACCCCCATCATTTTTAATGGAGGGGTTTACCCATCACATTTTAGCTGGTCATCTGTGTGTGTGTGTGTGCTTGTGCTTGTGCTTGTGCTTGTAATACAGAGAACGACAGATGCAAGTGCTGTTCTTGTCCGCTAGCTCGTAGCCTGATCAGCTCTGAGTTTACAGATGCTGTTTACAGAATGGTAATTGTTTTCCATTTTGAATTCTCCGATTAGCTCCTGTTTCACAAGCCAGTCCTGGAGACTAACACCCTACACAAGTAATCTGTTCCCAAACAATACTCCCAAACAATACTGCAAACACAGAGCTATTCTCAGACCTTTGTTTTACTAATTAGCACAATGTACATGGATATAACTATATGATTATAATCACGCCTTTTCTATAATTATTCATGTTTTATTTGGCATGTAAGAATAAGCAACGGACTGAACCAGCGGAGGAGAAAAGGCTTGTGTGACTTGTTACATTAAAGCCAGTCACATGGCTCTGTATCGCTCTTGTTGGATGTAATCTGACTGCAACTCCTCATTCTCGGCCATCAGGGTGCTTGGTGTCAGATTACTGTTTGCCATGCTCTGGTTTAAGATCTTTCCTCCTTGGGCAAGTTTGGAGTCTATATTGAGGGCAGGCCTTAGGTGTTCAGGCACCCTGTGCGGACCACTTCTGTGGCTGCCTCCTCCCCTGCCAGTCACAAGCGGTGGTAAGGTATAGTTATTGGACAAAAACTATTTTTTTTTTCCAAAATCCATTCCTAGTTTTTATTTACTTCCTCTACTTCACTCCATTTCTCCTGCCCTCCCTTCATTACTACCCCCACAGTACCTAATTGCACCCACATAACTTGCCACAACACCAATTTGCACCAGCAGCACTTGAAACAGCACCCACATATCTTGGCGGAGCACCAAGGTTGAGGCACACAGGAGTTGCCATGCTCCCAGATTGCACTCACAGGTCTTGCCATAGCACCCAACTTGCACCCACTGGCCTTGCCAGAGCACCTAGATTACCATTACAGGTCTAGCCAGAGCATCCAGATTGCACACCCAGAACATGCCCCCAGCACCCAGTTGTAGTCGATAACTAACGCTTGTCACACCATTTGCTGTTAACTACAGTTCCCATAAGGATCAGCCAGACATACTGGCTGAGCATCATTTCAAGTGCAGTCAACAATAGATAAACCTGCAAATGTTCACTGTGAACTAAAATTTCCATGATGCTCAGCCAGGTGTCAACCATGATGCTGGTTGAGCATCATTGGAAGAGTAGTCCAGAGCAGCAGAGTTTTTTTTTTTATTTTTTTATTTTTTTTAAAATAAAAATGGTAATATTAGCCTCCCTTCTTATGATCCTACCTTTCTGGCCTGAAGGGAGGCTCCTCTAGTCCCTGGGGTTGTGTGGGGGGCACCCTCCTGGCCTGGCAGTGTTGTCGAGGGAGCTGCTGGTCTATCGCTCCTACAGAGACCTGCTCCCACCATGCAGATTTTTCACACTGAGTTGGGACCTGCTGCTTCTCCCATTGGTAAGCAGTTAATTTGCATACCGTGCCACAGGTGATGTCATAATCAGGAGACTCCAGACACATTTAAAACACATTTTGCTCCTTACTTAGGCATTTGTTTGCAATTCTTCTCACACAATGTATAGATCATTTTCAGTCATTTTTTTTATGCTTTACTCTCACAGTTAACAAATATTCCTGTGATACACTCCCTATAAATAGTGCGCACCAAATGATTGTACAGAACTTTCATTTATTTTGTTTAACTTACCCTGTTAGTTTTCTCTTCCAAAAGACAGGCGCAGATTAGTGTGTGGGACATGCATTGAACCCGTCATCTGCTCACACGCAATGCAAACGTGAAACACAGATATTTGCAGAGATTACATTTTTCTAACACGTTACACATCCTGTTGTACTTTTTGTTCAGCTAATGTACATATCCTCTCTCACCCGCCAGCCCTACCAAAAATACTCTGCCTATTCCCTGTGTATGGATCCTGAACGCTGCTGTGAATTAAGAGATTTGTTTGTTTTTATTATGTTGTGGCTATAGTACTTGGGGGGGGGGGGGGGGGGAGAAGTAAGGGATATATATCTCCATATAGAGTCCAGGGTTTATAGGGGGGGGGGGGGGGGGGGGAGAAGTAAGGGATATATATCTCCATATAGAGTCCAGGGTTTATAGGGGGGGGGGGGGATGGGCTGGTTATACCAATAAAACAGGAGGGTGGGGGGCTAAACAGTGTTATAGTAATACAAAAATGATTGTGCCCTTGTTAAATGAGTATGTGTAAATATCTCTGAGGACTATTTACATGATCCCAGAAGAAATATTAAATAATGCTGAATAAATGACTATAAATAAAAAGTGAATGGTGAGCAAAAATTACTGAATGAATGTGAGACGGGGGTAGAATAGAAACAGAGATGATTAGACGTGTGTGTGTGTATTGGTTAAAACTGCTGTCAATCATTGGTGCAGTGTCCATACCTAGTTACCATAGAAACCATGACACTTTCGATTGCTTTGAACCTAGCTCTGGGTGACCACCTTGCTGAAGATGAAACGGGGTCATTCTAAGGGAAGTGTCAGACAAAGGTAACTATTGGGGTAATACTTTATTTACATTAAATGCTGGCGGGGGGGGGAGTTTGCTCCCAATTTGATGGCTAAACATTGTTACCAAGTACTTTGCTTCAATGTTACGGAACCTTTAATAAATGTTACTACTAAACAAACTATCCGTGAAATGTTCATTCACAATTTCTTCTTTTTTATTGTTTTTTTTTTTTCTTCTTGTAGATTCGTGTGTGCACAATTACCGAGCCCAGTACTAGAGAGCATCAGTATTATTGATACCCCTGGGATACTTTCTGGAGAAAAACAGAGGATAAGTCGAGGTAGGATTTAACATACTATGTTACACGCTTGTTGTATATGTGAATTGGCCCCCACAATGGTCAGGGAGGCTGACAAACACAATGTAACTTGCAGCTGATGGGGAGATTCCATGCTATGTTTTGATTGGTCAATCCATATATTGTCTGGAACTTGCTAGGTTTGTAGTTCCCTTTTAAACTTAAATTAAAGAAACTGTCTGGTGCCCAAAATGCTTCTTCCAAATGTTAATGCATATTAACGTGCTTTATCCGGTGTTCCGAGCACATCACATCGCGGGGAGCCCTGATGAGCTGTTAAACGCTATGACATTCTATGCCGTCCTAGCGTCTTTTAGGACCTCTCAAATTAGGACGGCATAGAACATCCTAGGGTCGCAAAGGGGTTAAAATATGAAAATCTTACACTTAGTTAAAATTGTGAAATTATAGCAGTTTGCAAGAAACCAGGACTGCCTACACTAGCTGAGGAAAAGTCAGTTTCCTTTTTTTGTTTGTTTTTGCTGCAGGAACCAATGAGAATAATTTCATTCAAATGACTGGAATGTCCTGTCTCTAGTGATGTCATCAGGCAATGTGTGGCATTGTTAAGAGATCCTTAAGGTTGTAGTCAATGGGGTATATTCGATGCAAGGTCTTGTTACTAGTGGGGTACCTCAGGGATCTGTTCTTGGACCCATTCTCTTTAATATTTTTATTAGCGATATTGCAGAAGGTCTTGTTGGCAAAGTATGTCTTTTTGCTGATGATACAAAGATTTGCAGCAGGGTTGATATTCATGGAGGGATAAGTCAAATGGCAAATGATTTGGATAAACTAGAAAAATGGTCAGAGCAGTGGCAACTGGCATTTAATGTGGACAAGTGCAAGATTATGCACCTTGGGCGTAAAAACCCAAAAGCAGAATATAGACTATTTGGTACAGTCCTAACCTCAACATCTGAGGAAAGGGATTTAGGAGTAATAATTTCAGAGGACTTGAAGGTAGGTAGGCAATGCAATAGAGCAGCAGGAAATGCTAGCAGAATGCTTGGTTGCATAGGGAGAGGTATTAGCAGTAGGAAGAGGGAAGTGCTCATGCCATTGTACAGAGCACTGGTGAGACCTCACTTGGAGTATTGTACGCAGTACTGGAGACCGTATCTCCAGAAGGATATTGATACTTTGGAGAGAGTTCAGAGAAGGGCTACTAAACTGGTTCATGGGTTGAAGGATAAAACTTACCAGGAAAGGTTAAAGCATCTTAACATGTATAGCTTGGAGGAAAGACGTAACAGGGGGGATATGATAGAAACATTTAAATACATAAAGGGAATCAACACAGTAAAGGAAGAGAGTATATTTAAAAGAAGAAAAACTACCACAACTAGAGGACATAGTTTTAAATTAGAGGGGCAACGATTTAAAAGTAATATCAGGAAGTATTACTTTACTGAGAGGGTAGTGGATGTATGGAATAGCCTGCCAGCAGAAGTGGTAGAGGTAAACACAGTCAAGGATTTTAAGCATGCGTGGGATAGACACAAGGCTATCCTAGCTATAAGACCGGGAACGGGGGACTAATAAAAGTACTCAAAAAAAAAAAAAAAAAATTGGGCAGACTAGATGGACCGAATGGTTCTTATCTGCCGACACATTCTATGTTTCTATCCTACTGTGTACAAGAGCAAGGTCACTTAAAGTCCCTACCATGTATTATGTAGTAAACATGAAGAGTAATCACTGGGGGAGGACTTGAGTCAAATACTACAAATGTGATTTATGCAGATTGCCTGTGCACTATACAAGCAGTGATCTTCATCTTGCACCAAACTAAGTTTGGGGACTAGACTGTCCCTTTGCAAATGGCAAAAAAATATTTTTTTACGTTTTTTAAACAGCCAATCGGAGCAGAGGCTGTGTCTCGATGGCATGTCTTTTTCTATGCTAGCAGCAAGAGACTGTGACCAACTAGATCAGCCTGTCTGCCTCTTAGAGAACCATGTCTGCTGCCAGTCCGAGGGTATTGTCCGTTTATCCTCCTAAGGGGGGAATCCCATGGTAGAAGAAATCAGTCACATTGACTCACACCTGTATTAATCAGACTGCCCACGACCGCCCAAAAATGTCACGCCCACATCGGGCAGCACTTGGCATGATATATCTGTATCTTGGACACCGCACAATGGGCCAACTGCATCCAAACGTTCTGCACGGTCTGCACACAGGATGAGCGGCATTGCAGTTATTAGGTGCACTTGTAGCTTAATAGGACTTCTAGGACAGCTTGAGGTTTGGTTGGTCATAATATACAGGTTTGTTTATATAGACCGGTTGTATAATGAGCTGCAGTATTGTGACAGATACAGACCGAAGCATCCAGGCCACAGTATATTACCCTGCTCCCTCGGTATACGCACCTACCAGCCCTGCCACTAACTGGATCAGTAATCTGAGTCCAGGCTGCCTTCCAGTGCAAAGCTTATTGGTTGTGTTTGGAGTGGGGGAAGATTAAGCTGAGTTTACTAAACCCTTTCAAGGTGGTAATGGGTTTATACTCCAATCAGTCCGGGCGATCTCTGGGTCAGCCAGTCAAGTTTTTTTTTTTTTTTTTTTTTTATTTATTTAAAACTTGGAGAATAACATTTTGGGTTCACTAAGAAGTGAGTTGAGATAAATATGAAATGTAACAGTGCATGGTGCAGGGTCAAACCTGTGTTCCTCCTGGTAGAAGAACTGAGTTGGCCCTCCACAATGCACAGTTTAAAAAGTGAGCTTTTTTTTTGCTTATTATTAATTTAACGATGCATTCTCCATGGCCAGCTGAGCTCATGTAGCTCATCCCATGAGATGTAATTAGTTATGATCCAATTAAGATTACACTACTTTTTTATTTTTTAAGTAGATCACAGCAGTACATTCTCAGAATAGCCTTTTTTTTTTTTTTTTACACTTGGTACCTTTTAGAGAACCAGTAATCTACTTCACTGTTTAGTGGGTTTTTGTGTGGGTTTCTTTGTTTGTTGATGAAACTAAATTAGGTCTCAACTTGATGTTTCTACTCTTCACAAGGATTTAAACAAGCTAGGGGACTGGCAGGCAAGTGGCAATAATGTAGACAAATGTAAAGTTTATTGATTTTGGGGGGGGGGGGAAAGAAACATAATGCTGAAACACCATGTCGACACAGATCTTAAATGATATTCGGAAGCTATCAATGATGGTGAAATTTCTCCATGTCGAGACATTTGCCATATTGAAAGGCAGTTGTATTTCAAACATGTCGCTACTGTGCAGTGGGCAAGAGCTTTGAAAGCAAGCGGTGATTGGTTCCATCTGTCTGGGGTATTGCTTAACTGCCTCTATAGAGAGGATTAGGGTGGGAGATACATTGTCACTATAGGTAACTCTGGGGAGAAAATCATTAGTAATAAGTAATACACTACTTGCAGTTATTGCCCTAAAAAACTGCAGAAAAACATGTAACCATGGGCCATCTCTAAAAGCAAAGCAAGTCACATTAAATCTATTTAGCAGATTTTTTTTATTAACTAGAGAATGCATGGGAAGGCTTTAAAATGTAATGAGGGTAACGGAAGATCCTGATTATGAAGAGAGACCAGAAAGTTTCTGGATTAGTTTATATAAATGCAACCTAACTTATTTTCTTTTTTTTTTTTTTTGGTAAATTATAACGGTCAATTCTCTTTTGCTTTGGTGGCATAATACTCCTTACATAATACAATCCGTACAGCTTTAACCATATACCTGTGGTTCATGTAATTCTTCCCATCTACCCCTTATAGCAAAAGCCTGCTTCAGAGCGAATCCGCGACAGAGCCTCCCTGTGCCTGGTGCTCTGCACTGGAAGCAATTTTTATAGCAGTGTCAGTATGTTACATTCTTGGCTTTTTAAAGGGCTGCTGATTGAATATTTATAAGTGTCACTTTTTGTTTCCAGCTGTACTTTTTCCTGTAAAATCTAATGAGTAGCTGGTAACCTGCTCACGTTGCCCTCTGACCACATTCTTGAGTCAGGTTGGTTGAAATTCAAAACGTAGATGACTATACTGATTAACAAAAGGATACATTTCACTGGCTTTTATTAACTGCCTCTCAAATGCCTTTGTTGACATTGAATTGGGGATAGAAAGACAAGAATCATAGTTGCCAACATCGGCCATGTTTCCAGGGACATTATTAGTTCCACATGCTGCAGAAAGAGCATGCAAAGTGCAGCCCAGCAGTATGTAGGATGGATATATACGCACAGACACAATCCAATTAATTAATCGGGGTGGAGATCTCACAGGACCTACCATGATTAATTAATTGGATCGTGTCTGTGCATATATATCCATCCTACATACTGCCGGCTGCACTTTGCATGCTCTTTCTGCAGCATGTGGAACTAATAATGTCCCTGGAAACATGGCCGATGTTGGCAATGCAAGGATCTAGTCTCCAAACAAAACCTTACTTTCCTAAAATTTTTCTTTCGCCATTAACTTGAAATCGATATATTGCTAAATACAGGATCTGTGGCCTTATTGAAAGGACCTCTGTCACCTAAATACTGTGGAGAATAAAAGCGAGATCTTTATACAGTGTATTAACAGGGTTGCAATCAAATGCATAGATTAAAAGAAAAAGGTGCCTTTTTAAATATCTGTGATGTCTTCTATTACATCAACTTGGCAAATATGTGTAATTTGCAAACTGGGCTGCAAAAATATGTCATAAATGGGCTCTAGCACAGATGCATCAAAAACCTTGGCAGAATTGCAAACCGATGTAAAGATTAAAAGGAATATATGATTTAAATGTATCTTTGCTGGCATCCATTTATGACCTCATCTGATGGCCCGATATGCAACGTATACATTTGTCAAGATCATGTAATACAAATTGGGATGTATTCTACACACATTTAAAACTCATTTTTCTTAAAGATATATTTTTATTCGTGCATATTAAACATGTCGCTTTTAAAAATCAAAACTCTTTATTTTGATTTGGTTTTTGACTCATGCAAGTTTTCTCCTGGGATTGACAGAGCCCACCATTGTAGCTCAATCATAAGCATTTCCTGGGCACCAATATTGGAAATGCATAGAGAGGCTCACACAACTGTTCTGCCCCCTTAATCAAAAACAGGAGTGCCGTGACTACCTTCTGAAGGAAGTTGTTACTGCATGTGCTCAAGAACTGATGCCCCCAGTGCATCTGCACTGATTATCTTGCAAGTACGTCAAGCTGAGGGAGGTTTGAAGCAGAAGCCTTGTGGGAGATGTCTAAGGAATCCATGTATGTATATAAAACTGTACCTCCCTTGAGGGAGGGCTGGCAGCTTGTGGCCCCGGGTGCAATAACCATTTATTGCCCAATAGTGCAATGTTACCAGCCCCCTCGTTATCAGAGATGGACACAAATACACAGGATAAACAGCTATGCTGACAGATTGATAGACAATCAAGATAATTGGATCAAAGAATGAGCAGCTGGGGGTGTAATTACCTCTCTCCATCCCTTGCCAGCCCTCCCCTGTGATCTGTATAAGCCGTGCTTCTATTAAACACAAAGCAATAATGGGGTGGTGCTTGTAGGCAAACAGGTCTGGCAGCAGTGTGATCAAAATTAGGTGTGGCTTAATCACCTGAATGACCACAATGACCAGGGTAGTGGATGTATGGAATAGCCTTCCAGCAGGAGTGGTAGAGGCTAATGCAGTGAAGGAATTGTAAGCAGTGAAGGATAGGCATAAAGCTATATTAGATATAAGATGAAGCCAGGGACTAATGAACATATTCAGGATTGTTTTTTTTGTTTGTTTTTTTTAGTTACTTTATATTAATCCCTTCTTGACGCATAGTGCTTGTCTCCCAGATGATGCAAGCACCAAAACGCCACTTTTTGTGCCTGACCACTGATCACAAGGTGATTGGTAGCCAGGGACACAATGGCAGAGACCAGATAAGGTTTTAATAGACCCTGTGGGACCCTCCCAATTAATCACGAGACCTTGTGACGTCACGGAGGCGTGTCTGAACCAGGAAGTTCGGGCACGGTGCAATTCACCAAAATGTAGCCGGTGTTCACTTTGAGCGTTCGCTACATTTCCTATGTCACACTGAGGTCACTCAAAGTGACCTCATCTGACAGGTGGCATCCGAGCACATTGTGGGGAACCGCGATGAGCTGTTAAACATAGAACGTCCTAGCGCCGGGAAGGGGTTAAGCAGACATTGGGTCTTATCGGCCGAGACATTCTGTGTTTCCATGTAACCGTGATCTAGATCAATCCAAAACTGTAGAACACATGGGCTTTATTCATGAGACAGAATTGACAAGGACATTTCAAATGTAAGACCAAAGTAGCAGAGTTGGCAAAAATCCTGCAATTCTACTGTACTGGAGAATTGTTCTAACTCGCCTAGCCTTGGCCTTAAGTTTAAAATACCCTTATCAATTCCCTCTTTTTTTTTTTTATATAAGGTCCATTGGGAATTATGTGTAACTTTAAGTAAAGTGCTGCATCATGTAAAGTATTTCCTATCTCTCTTTAAAAACTGTATACAACGTTTTCATTTAAAGGGACACTACCACTTACATAACATGTAACTAAGATACCAGTTCATTTAAAACAAACGCATATATAAGACACATATGTGTTTGAATTAATTGTAAATAAAAGTAAAAATAAAATTAGGTGTCTATCTCCAGCATCCATTTTTAGAATTTCACCCATGATGCAAAATTCTCCAAAATCTTCCAGCAAGTCTCACTTTACAACTGTGGCCAAAGCCTGCATAATGATGTCATAAGATACTCCCCTGCTCTCTTACTGGCTTCTGTGTATCCTAGTGGGCAGGACTAGGTGGCTGTGTACATTGTGTGTTTACCTGCCTTCCAACACAAAGAGAGGTGATTGACCTGATCAAACAGGATCATAACTCCGCCCCCTTGTGATGTAATAGTTACATAACACTCCGATTCAATGCAAGTCTATGATCAGAATTCTGACTTATAGACTACATTGGGTGTCCCTAGCCCCAAAGTGAGATACAAGTGTTGTAAAGTCACTAGGGGGTGGCACCCAAAAACACTATATTTCACAAAATGGCGGTGCCCAGTCACACTTGTTTAGTAAAATATTTCATAAAATAAACTCACATTAAAACAAAAAACCTATGTGAAATCAATAACACAAAGTAAAAATAAATCCTTTTTCATTTTTTTGGTGGGAGTGTCCCTTTTAAAGTAGTTACTGCTGTTGCTGTAGAAATAGTCCTGCCTCTTTTCCTAAGCCCACACAGCGGACTGACGCCATACACTCCTGCTCTCCTCCTTCACCACCACATTCAAAGCACTTGAAACATGTGAATTAAGCAGAGAGGCTGATTCCACAGTAATGGCTAATGACCGCACTTTCTCAGAGAACTGAGCATAAAACCGGCTGCAGAGGAAGCCAGCCCAACTACTGTGTATTCCCTTCATTAATGTCACTTAATTTAGAGGCCCCTGGTGATATTATTTTCAATGTCAAATTGTAGGCGAACTGGGGAAGCCATTTTGGAATGTAAATGCATGCATTAATTAAAAACAGACATTAATAGCTGAGCAGGAAGCATTCTGTAACTTGTATTCAGGTCCTTTTGTCCACTTTTATTGAAAAGCCTCCACTGTGCTTAGTACATTTACCAGCAGAGTATGACAAACCCGAGGAGTCGGGGCACCATTTCATATATAGGATTAGAACCTATAGAAAGTTCTCGTGCAGTTCAGTATTTGTGAATATTCCCCCGAGTGGCTTATTACTCGGGGATATATTACTCGGGGGAATTACTTAGACACAAGGCTATCCTAGCTATAAGACCGGGAACGGGGGACCAATAAAAGTACTCAAAAAAAAGAAAAAAAAAAGAAATTGGGCAGACTAGATGGACCGAATGGTTCTTATCTGCCGACACATTCTATGTTTCTATTATATAGTAATAAAGTGATACATTGGGAGCAATCTACAAACACATTCCAGTACCCCTGGATTCCCCACTGTGTATCATGGTAAATACAGCACAACTCTTAATGGGTCAAAGCTTTCGCACAGACTAGATCAATGCAGGATTGTCACAGGAGTTTGGAAATCGGCTGTGTTTTTCTTTGTTATTTTGCAACAAAGGCTGTGAGATAAGATTTAAATATTGCAGAGGTTTTATTTTGGAACATGAGAAAAATAATTTTATATATAAATATTATTAAATCAGAAATCTTGAGATATTAGATATATATATATATATATATATATATATATATATATATATATATATATATATATATATCTAATATCTCAAGATTTCTGATTTTATATATATATATATATCAAGATTTGTGGATAAATATACGCAATTCGTTTTTGTTTTTTTGTTTCGCCCGCCTGCTGTATTAAAGTTTGACCTCAGTGTCACTCTGCTTGGCTTGTTCTGTCATTTTCCAGCCTGGCTGGATACATGGTCTGCACCTCCCTTGCTTTGTTTTTTTGGTAGAACATACCAACCAGGCTGGAATTAATAATGTAATCCTACTCTGTGGTGGTGCAACTTTCATCTTTCAGCTGTGTTTAACATCCCACATGGCACGGCACAGGGGCCACGCCGTGTCTGTTTGGGATGCTGATGTTGTAGTTGCCCCTGCTGTGGCCACAAACTGCGCAGTAAAGACAGCAGAGAATTTAACAGCCAGTCCTGAGTTTCAGATTTGGAATATGTTCTTAATTCTAGCGTGGCCTCTTTTTTTTCCACTTTCTTTTTTCATTTAAAACAGGCTGCTATTCCCAGTAAGCATTTTACCCATTCTGGAGCTCTGCTGTACCCCCTCTTTATCCCTTTCCTCCATTCGCTAATGATTTAAGTAAAAGTGATTATTGGATAAGCCTTCCTCTCTTCACCTTCCTCAGGCGATCACTAATACAATGTTATTTACGTTTCTGACTTTGACATGTTAGTATTAGTGTCTTGTGTTGTAAAAAAAGATTGGTTCAGAAACAGAGCTCTAAAAATGGAGCAATCTCCATGGAAACCAATAGATTGTTTCACCGTAATTCCTGTCCTACCTGTCTGTCTTTGGCAGTGATGGCTAACCTTGGCGCTGCAGATGTTCGGGAACTCAATATCCCTGGATGCTCAGTCCGACCTTTTCACTGTCTTGGCCCTGCGGGATATGCAGTTCCAAAAAATCTGCAGTGCCAAGGTTAGCCATCACTGCCTTTATAGGATCAGTAAACTGTTTGGGAGAACTCCATGTTGAGGGAACTGCAGGCAATTGACAGTGGTATTGCAAAATCAAGGCCAAAGCAGCAGAACTTGAAGCTATAGCTGAATTGGAGATTTATTTTTTTTAAACTCCACTACTTTGGCCTTAAGTTTGAAATTCCATTGTCAGTTCCATGCAGGTCTCTCTCTTCATAAATAAAGCCCTTACAATGTTCTGCAGTGCCTTTATTAGATCTATAGACGAATAAAACTGCACAGTATGACCCAGTAAACCACTGGCATAGAATAAACTATTCCTTTATTATTATTTTTTTCATGTTTTTTTCCCCTCCCCGTCCGATCAGATTGGATCACTTGACACCCCTAACAGCATCAGTTATTTGCATTTAGCGGACACTAGTGCTAAAGATGACAAGCATGCTGTATAAAGAAATCCTGATAATAAAAAATAAGACACAAAAAAAAGAGCTAACTTCACAAAGGAAAGTCGGGACAGTTGGCATGTATGATATATACACATCTGGCAACCTGACCTGCTGGTCTGGACTGGGGTCCAAAATCTGGATCATCCTGAGGAAAGTGGGGCAGTTGGTGGGTTTGTCAAGTCTTGGATTATGCTATGCTGCTCAAGGTCTGTCACAAAGCTATACATTCAAATGGATCACTCAATGTATCTAGACTTTGCATTCCTTTGGAAAGACTCCCACGTAGTTCCGTTATTTGAAACATTGAGAAAGGAGAAGGAGCCTGGGTATCGGTACACTAATCTATTGGCAGCTATAGATTGGTGCCACCTAGAGATGCTTTAGCCATTAGGTTATATGGCATTCAATGCTCACTGGAGAACGTCTAAGGGTCAAGGCACAAAAAAGAGCAGGTGAAGTGAGGGTCTTACGCTAATTCATGGAAGAACAAGGTCATGGGGCCGGGCAAGGTAAAGATAACAGGCAGATGAGAACAATCCATGTAACAAGCCAGTGATCGCCAGAACCATTTACACCAGTAGGAGGGAAGGTCCTTAGCTAGCAAAGACATGTCTTATTACCAGGTTTATCTAAACCTAGAAGGAGTGACTCACAAAAAGAGTGAGGTACAGGTGAACATTGTATTTCTAAGATTTATCTAGGTAGAGAAGCTCGCCAGACCCTGCACAATGTATAGTTACATCCGTGACATGGTATATCTCCCATAATGAATACTCACTTCTTTGGAGCACCATTAGAAGCTCCGTTGTTCCTGCCGGGGTGCTGTAGGTTTGAAGCAAGCGCCCATGGGGAATGTAGGACAGCGCTTCTAGGAGAGGAAGGGATAATCTCGCTGGGGTCAGATCATTTCGGCAGCACCCTGGAGCTGGATATCTCACTCTGGATATAGGTAATGTAAAACATGTATCTATTGCTGGTGCTGCCATAAGGATCTGCTCCCAAAGCATTTCGGATGCTCAACCTGTATTACAGGTGTATAGGATTCTACTCAATAAATAGAATCGGCCAATTTTAGGCCAATGAAGCAGAGTTGGAAACATTCTCCAATGCAGCTGAATGGGAGACTTTTTCCAACTCGGCTACTTTGGCCTTAAGTTTGAAATTCTGGTCGTAACTAAGGTTGCCACTGGCCTGGTAATCGGCCTTTCAGAGCCGGTGCCGGTATTGGTTAAAAACCGCCATTGCGAAGTGCACAGCAGTGTAGCACCTATGTGTTGCACGCGCCGTCTCCGCTGTGCTGTACAGTGCGCATGTCACGTGTGAAACTCATTGACATTGGCGTCGGGAAGCGCCGTGCGGCTGAAGCAACCCAAAGCTGATGACCCCACTGGGCTGGCTACCCTTGTACAGACAGCATGTTACCTCCACATGGACCAAAAATAACCAAACACTCAGGAAGGATGATGGGGAGCACACCCTTTGTGTGTCCTGCACCAAGCCTCTCTCCAGCTAACCCCCTCCCCCCAATACAGGCTGCCCAGTGCAGACCTTGCCCCTTCAGCAGCAATGACCTCATCTCCTCACCAAGAACAGATGCAGAATTCCTCACCAAAAAAACATACTGATCTCCCCTCAGCAGCACTCACTGACCCCTCTATATTGCTGAGGAGGGTGGTCAGTGCTGCTGAGGGGAGATCAGCCTATTTTTTTTTTTTTGGGGGGGGGGGGGGGGAGGTTTTTGTGCTCAAAAATATTTAAAGGGACAGTTGTGAAGGTTGCTGAATGTGTCTAGATAGTGGAAAACTAAGCAGATCAGTCTGTTTTGACAGCTCAGCACATTTATGCTGTGTGTATGTGAAGGGCAATGAGTAATTCCTTTTACTACAAAAACGGTGCACTGACAAACACACCCTAATACTCACATTATCACATGCTCCCATAACGCATGTGAACACTCGCATAACATACACTAGCACACACTCACATAACATGCACTAGCACAGGGCTCGACAAACCCCAGGCGCCAGGTCGCCATGGCGACCAGGAAATTAGACCTGGCGCCTGGGTGCTGCCAGCCTCATGGTTCCCTTGCCGCTGCCATCCGATTTTTCCGCAGCGTGAGGGGGTAAAGTCTGTGCCGATAGCACAGACTGCAAGCTCCGCCCCCTCGCGCAACGCGTGTCTGAGTGCCGGATGTCGTCACGTGACATCTTGGCACTCAGCACGCCGACCAACGGAGATCAGCTGCAGCATGAAAGGGACACATCAAGAAGAAACCCCCAAGAAAATACTGTGTGAGGTGGGTGTGTGTTTGTATGTATTGTAAAGTAGGTGTGTGAGAGGTGTTTGGATATATGTGTATATGTAAAGTAGGTGTGTGTGAGGTGTTTGTATATATGGGTATATGTAAAGTAGGTGTGTGTGAGGTGTTTGTATATATGTGTATATGTAAAGTAGGTGTGTGTGAGGTGTTTGTGTATATATGTGTATATGTAAAGTAGGTGTGTGTGAGGTGTTTGTATATATGTGTATATGTAAAGTAGGTGTGTGAGAGGTGTTTGGATATATGTGTATATGTAAAGTAGGTGTGTGTGAGGTGTTTGTATACATGTGTATATGTAAAGTAGGTGTGTGTGAGGTGTTTGGATATATGTGTATATGTAAAGTAGGTGTGTTTGTATATAGGTGAAGTAGTCGTGTGTGTTTATGAATTGCGTTTATGTTTGCGTGATTGTCTGGCTCCTAAAAAAAATTTCTGGCTCCTAAAATCAAATTAAATTTGTCAAGCCCTGCACTAGCACACACTCACATAACATGCACTAGCACACACTCACATAACATGCACTAGCACACACTCGCATAACATGCACTAGCACATACTCGCATAACATACACTAGCAGACACTCGCATAACATGCACTAGCACACACTCGCATAACATGCACTAGCACATACTCGCACAACATGCACTAGCACACACTCGCATAACATGCACTAGCACACACTCGCATAACATGCACTAGCACACACTCGCATAACATGCACTAGCACACACTCGCATAACATGCACTAGCACACACTCGCATAACATGCACTAGCACACACTCGCATAACATGCACTAGCACACACTCGCATAACATGCACTAGCACACACTCGCATAACATGCACGAGCACATACTCGCATAACATGCACGAGCACATACTCGCATAACATGCACGAGCACATACTCGCATAACATGCACGAGCACATACTCGCATAACATGCACGAGCACATACTCGCATAACATGCACGAGCACATACTCACATAACATACACTAGCACACACTCACATAACATGCACTAGCATATACTCACATAACATACACTAGCACACACTCACATAACATGCACTAGCACATACTCACATAACATGCACTAGCACACACTCACATAACATGCACTAGCACACACTCGCATAACATGCACTAGCACATACTCGCATAACATGCACTAGCACACACTCGCATAACATGCACTAGCACACACACAGACACACCGTAATACACACAAACTTATGCTCACTAATACACATCCACAAACACACACTAATATAGTATGCATTTTATAATAAACATCCCTGAAAAAATGGTGATGTGTTAGGGTTACCCAGCTGGTACTTTACTGTCTTTTGGAGCCGGTGCTGGCCACACTTGCTAACCGACAACTATGGCCGTTTTTTTTAATGAAAAGTTGGCATCCTAGTCTCAACTCCCTGCAATTCACTCTTTGATTGAGCCAGACCCTTAATAGTAACCCTCAATAGTAACTTACACAAATATACATATGTTCAACAAAGTACCTCCAAAAAAAAAACATATGGAATAGTATAGTGAGCTGAACAGGAGTACCAAACACTATGAAGAAGAATGTGATCAAATCAATACTTCCAGCTGGGTATAGTTGTATTTATATTGTAATCACCGCCCCCACTTGGCACATGTTGTGATCCACATGTCGTGTTCATTTGAGAAGGTTCAGAGTGCTTCATGTCTTGTCGTTTGTCTTGTTTTCTTCCCCTCCGTAGCACGAGTGGAACATGGCTCTAGTGACCGCTATCGATGTTCATATGGAGGTATTCAAAAAGCCCTGACAAGGCTTTTGTGGCTTTCCAACAAGTGGCTGCAGCTAACCGGGGTGGGCAGAACCTAACCCTTGGATTCTAACTCTCATCAATCACATCCTGGGCTGACCAGAGTTATAATCTGAAAGTTAAAGGTCCTGTGCATGACGGTGTAACCTTGACTCACTGTAACCACAAATGTACATTACTCATTGCTCCTGTAACTTGCTTTATATGTTGGGGGTGTTTTGGGGGGTAATGTTTGGCTAAAACACAACAACCTGTCACTACTTTAACATTTCTGTGGAATGTGACCATACAATGGATATTCCCCCAGCATCGTCATGATCCCAGTGAATTTACAGTACAGGAAATAAAAATCATCTCTAGCAGGGAAAGTCTAACAGGAAAGAGATTTAATCACCCAAATGGCTTATATTGTTTAACAAGAAAAGTAAAAAAAAAAGCCAGATTTTAGGTCTGGGATCATTTATTTATTTATTTTTTAGCAAAGTCTTTATTGCTGTTTATTTTCACTGTATTAATGTTCAAACCTATATTTAAACCCTAACCCAAATGTGACCCCATCTGTAACTCTAATAAAAACTCCAACCCTAATGTAACTCTAACAATAACCCTAACTGTAGCCTTAACCATAGATCTATTTAAACAAAAACAAAACAAAAATCTTTTTTTATTTTTAGTTTTCAACTGCAATGTTGCTGACTACCTCTAGGGGCAGTCTAACAACACTACCAGAGCAACAGAAGTGATCTTGATCACATTGCTCCCAGGGCCAAATTATGTTTTTTTTGCTGGGTGCCTCAATATCAAGGCATTGCACCTGCTGAGCATAGAAAGTGACTTTTGATCACTTCCTACGTCCGTTTCACCACATGACGTGCCAGGCACGTCCATTGTCACTAACTGCTCCTTTTGCGTGACATGCCTGGCATGTCGATTGTCGCAAAAGGATTAAGCTGTATATATACCTGGATATTGAAGCCACGAGAACGGCAGCAATGAAGGGAAATGGTCTCGGCGAGAGAGTGGGGTTTTCATTTCTTACCTCGTGCAGGCAGGCTGCTGCAGCTTTGAGCTCCGTGTGAAGGAGGGACTCCTTCAGCCAATCAGGAGAGTTAAGAAGTCTCACCTGATTGGCTGAGACTTTGGATTGTCCTGAATTGAGGCTGGCCAGGACATATAGTCACACTGCGTGCCTGTCCTGGGCACTCCGGGACATGTGGTCACCTGCATTATGCACGGTTATTTTTTTCAGAACCATAGATCTTCTCACAAAAATTGGGCTAGCACCGTTTTGTTTTGTCTTCTCCCTTTCAAGAGGGAAATATTCATAAGATTCGCTTCATGTGGCAGTGCCACAGTCTGCTGTTTGGTGTAC
The DNA here is from genome assembly GCA_036172795.1 of Pelodytes ibericus. Lineage (NCBI taxonomy): Eukaryota > Metazoa > Chordata > Amphibia > Anura > Pelodytidae > Pelodytes > Pelodytes ibericus. The sequence continues at coordinate 16,072,223 of CM069862.1, forward strand.
TTTTAATAACCACACTTTATGTTAAATTTTATTTTATGTAAATCTCTCTAATTTTACATATTTAAAATTGGTATTTTGGTTAAAAACTGTGCAAAACACTCTCAGGAGCCCTCGCACCAGTACATTTATTTTTACCTTTTACAGACACCAGTCTTTAGCATGGGAGCCTGTCAGACGTGCTTGAGGGGAGGCCAGGAATGATCTTCTATCTGAGAAATTCCACATCGTCTATTGGCACGTATTGCTGCCCCTTCAACTGTTGTAGCACAGAACAGTCCCAAAACGAAAATTCAACAGTCTCCTTTCCCCTTGTTGTGTTAAGAGATAGATGCCAATAGCATCCCAGCTGCTCTTTCCCATAGTCCTCTGGGAGGAAGTGTTGTCTAATAGCCCAGCAGAATGGAAATAAATGTGGCCTTTTTTTTTTTTTTTTTTTTTGCAACAGAAGCACTTTAGGGTCAGGCGGTATAAAGGTTGTTAATCCTGCTCCGTGCAGCGATAAATCCAGGCACGCTGCCTGTTCTTTTATTTCTATTTATTTCTTTATTCTGAACGCCGCAGGGTCGTATTATCTCTGGCTTTGTTTAAAGAGGATCAGAGCGATGACCACTTGCCCAGTTGCATTGTAGAAAAGCATTTGTGAGACCACCTGCTTTAATCTCTCTTCTCACCCCCAAGCCGCGAGGCAGCTCGGCAAATGATTTGATCGTAGACCTCGCTGCGGTAAGAGGAATTTGCCATTTCTGTGTATGGACATAGGGAGTCGAGAGAAAGGGGCAGCGTTCAAAGAAATTCGACACTACCGGGTTTATTCGTGAAAAAGAGGGGACTGAGAAGGGAGTTTGAAACTAGAGACCAAAGTAGCCTGAGATTTGCTGAGTCTTTGAAATTCCCTTGTCAGTTCCCTCTTTTATGAATAAAGACCTACGTTTTATTATTTTTAGATAAATTGTTTGTTAAAAATCCCGGCGATGGGGAAAAAAAAATCAATTCCCCTAAATATATAGCGAATTTATTATAAATTAATTTTGTCAGCAATAAAGTTGGCCGCTGAATAAGAAGTCATATTCATTTAGTTCTCTACAGCGTATGTCTCGTTCTGGCCAGATATCGGCCACATAGAGGGGGGGGGGGGTCATACCTTACACCACCACCACCACCACGCCCCAGTTTGGTGAACTTCGGACAGTTTAATTCTCCAGATGTTTAGCTTGAGCATTGGATAGAATAGTGAAGAATTAAAGCAAACATTTGAAATATTAAAAGCATTTTTACATTTTAATAAAAATAATTTTGTGTTCATTTATATTTTTCTAGATTTTAATGTATCTTTTTAATGCTTAGGTGGTCCCTTTAAATGCAAATGTGCTTCTAATCTATGGGAGTCCATGAAAGAATCAATGTAGTGTCTCACAGGCAATCTGTAAAACAGTGATTTAAGGCTATTCCTTTTAATTACTTTTTTTTAAGTACAGGTGATTTCAACCTCTAGCCCACTTTTTGGCCCCAGGACATTACGCTAAAGCCTTATAAGAAATCAACTGTATTCGGAGACTTTTTGTTTGTGTTTAATCCGTGAGATACGGAGGATATGTTACAAAGGCTGTCTAGTACAGTGGGCATTTGCTCCAAGGAATCCATGTATAAAGTGGATATAGAGGCCTAAGGGTGAAAGAAAGACCTGTGTGCTATAAATGATCTAGAGGCCACCGTAGCCTCTGACCTATTCGAATCCTGCAGGTCCAGCGGCTCATTCACGGAGTCAGGCTTTGAGCATGTGTCTGTTAATTTCACCCCCTCCACATTATCTCCAGTCCGGTTTCTCATCTTGAATATCCAGTTGCAGACTCTGTACTACTGATTGCTATCTTTGGGAACTACATCCCCGTAGGATACAGGCTGACGGAGCAGTTTCTAAACATCTGCGGGGTCAGGGTTGGCCGTCTCTGATCTATACATACACATATAATGCAATTTTTAGTTTTGACTGCCTGGGTTTGTTGTAATGACTTGTATAAATCTTAATACCAGGAAGTACTTTATGAGGAGTAAACAGATGGGTCATTAACCGATGCTAAGAATAAAGCTATCAATGTAAAACATTCAGAGGTCACTGGTAAGGACCTTTTCTCTGGGGTTTATACGTTCTCACCCTTTTACTCCAGATACTGGGCTCTATTCAATGACCTGACCACTTTCTTCATTTGGTGGAGCATGCTGCACCAACAGTGATCAATTATTAAGCATACTCTCTTCTGCATAGTTTTTTTGCCTAACTAAGCACTGGAGATCATGCATGCTCCGCCCCCTTTGTCCTATTTGAGAATTCCGAGCGGACAGCCGTACTCTCTGAACTGCACATGACCAGTGCTTTATCCATTGCTAATAACTGGGGAAGCCCAGAGCATACACGGCAGTGACTAGGTCTCTAGGAACGGGAAGTGACGTGTAGCCCCACCAACACTGGTCCACTTTTGCCACTTCTGCGCCAGTGTAACCGAATATGGATAGGAGCAACAGAAATTGAGATTGATAAAAGGCAGTTAAACTTTGGCTCACACTTATTCTGAAAGAGCTGACGAGCACTGGATGGGAATAAGAGGAAGGAAGGGATAAAAGGAGAGTGGAGAGGAACGCTAGAGATAAAACTACGGTGACCTCTCCATGTTTCTAAATAGCCTTGATCTATAAGTGATCCACACCCACTGGGAGCATATTTAGAGGGTATATTTAAAGGAAGAAAAACTACCACAACTAGAGGACATAGTCTAAAATTAGAGGGGCAACGATTTAAAAGTAATATCAGGAAGTATTACTTTACTGAGAGGGTAGTGGATGCATGGAATTGCCTTCCAGTGGAAGTGGTAGAGGTAAACACAGTGAAGGAGTTTAAGCATGCGCGGGATAGACACAAGGCTATCCTAGATATAAGATAAGGCCAGGGACTAATGAAAGTATTACATTACTGAGAGGGTAGTGGATGTATGGAATAGCCTTCCAGTAGAAGTGGTAGAGGTAAACACAGTGATGGAGTTTAAGCATGCGTGGGATAGGCACGAGGCTATCCTAGATATAAGATAAGGCCAGGGACTAATGAAAGTATTACATTACTGAGAGGGTAGTGGATGCATGGAATAGTCTTCCAGTGGAAGTGGTAGAGGTAAACACAGTGAAGGAGTTTAAGCATGCATGGGGTAGGCACAAGGCTATCCTAGATATAAGATAAGGCCAGGGACTAATGAAAGTATTACATTACTGAGAGGGTAGTGGATGTATGGAATAGCCTTCCAGTACAAGTGGTAGAGGTTAATACAGTGAAGGAGTTTAAGCATGCGTGGGATAGGTATAAGGCTATCCTAGATATAAGATAAGGCCAGGGACTAATGAAAGTATTACTTTACTGAGCGGGTAGTGGATGTATGGAATAGTCTTTCAGTAGAAGTTGTAGAGGTTAATACAGTGAAGGAGTTTAAGCATGCATGGGATAGACACAAAGCTATCCTAGATATAAGATAAGGCCAGGGACTAATGAAAGTATTACATTACTGAGAGGGTAGTGGATGCATGGAATAGCCTTCCAGTAGAAGTGGTAGAGGTTAATACAGTGAAGGAGTTTAAGCATGCGTGGGATAGACACATGGCTATCCTAGATATAAGATAGGGCACTGGGGACTAATAAAAGTATTTAGAAAATTGGGCAGACTAGATGGGCTGAATGGTTCTTATCTGCCGACACATTCTATGTTTCTATTAGCTACTTCAGTACAGCTCAGAACTTACTAATTAATTTAGCATTTTAACCAAAAAAAATAATATATATATTATATATAATTAAAACAAAAACCTCAAAAGTGACATATAATCTTTGAATGAAATGGTACACATGGTTTAGATTAAAACGAAATTGTACATATTTTATGTACATTAAAACCAGATTGTTTGCAGATGTGAGCAATTGTTTTATATGATTTTAATTGTTTTCTGTTTTTCTATGAATAATGAAACCTTTAATTTTAGAATCTATAATAACGCAGTGTGTGGAATATTTATATCTGTGTATTAACTCTTACCATTTAGAATTCCTACCTCTCAACATTTCAAATGAGGGACAATTGTTTTGGGGGAGAGGCAAAAGGTGTGACTATGAGCGGGGCACATTTAGGTGACTAAGAGCATTTGAGGGCTCTTTATTTAATTCAAGTCATTGAGAATTGAGAAAACAAATGCATAAACACAAAAAAACTAATATATAAGCACATTAACTGCACTTTAAATACACTACGGTGAAGGAGCTGACGCATGCATATGGCATAAGGTTAACCTAGACAAGGCCAGAGACTAATGAAAGAAGGTTTTTAGGCCTAAATTGGGTAGCCTAGATGGGCCGTATGGTTCTTAGCTGCCAACATATTGTATATTTCTTTCTATATGTGTATTACTCCAAAGCAATACAAGTTCAGAGTTACAAAAAAAAAAAACAGGACCCCAGAGGAAAAAAGTGGGACACAGGGATTTAGGACAATATAGGGACTGGCCTTCCTAAATAGGGCATCCGAATAAATTTTAATTCATTTGGTTCCGTGGTCCATTCTTTGAATCCCTAAACACCAAGAGGAATTCCTATTGTGATTACATTCTGGTCCCCAAGGACTCATCCTCTACATGGAATGTCTAGGCTGCTTTTATCTGTAACCCTGCTAACTCACAATGCGTTGGACATTCCATGTGGAAACAGATATTCTAATTGCCACATTGCAATGATGACTGTCACTGGTCTGTGAAAGGGTTAACAGGTAATTGGCGTACGCCATTTTTAGGCACATTCCTGTTTTTTTTGTTTTTTGTTTTTTTTTACATGCAACCAGGATGTGCAATTATTACGCACAAAGCGTTACGCTCCATTTTAATATAGTTCTGATGGCATCTAAACATTTACTAGCCTTGTACCTAGCAGACAAATAGAATAATGGTTATATTAAGCCATTAAAATACATGTACTTCATGTAAATGGTCCTGCTCAGTGGTTATGTGCTGCCCTAGGCAGACAAAATTTGGGCATCCCCCTCACCCATCCATGTTGCACACTTACGACATGCCCCATCACCAATGTTGCAGACCCATGACATGCCTCATCTCCCCATTACATGCGCCATCACCCACATTGCATACACATTAAATGCCCAATCACCCGATTACATCACCCCCATTACATACCCCCATCACCCCATTACATGCCACCATCACCCTCATTGCATACCCCCACCACGTCCATTACATGCCCCCATCACCCCGATTAATTGGAAGGAGCTAAAGCTTGCTGAACGATGAGGGAGGGAGCGAAAAAGTTTGAAGCACCAGAAGTGTGCTTTAACACCCTCTGGCAAAGTGTCGCCCTCTGACAAAGTGCCGCCCTAGACGAGTGCCTTGTTTGCCTTGTGGAAGATACACTACTGGTCCTGCTGCTGCGGCAGGGGCCACACACACAAAGGTATTCCAGGAAAGATTGCTGATGGAGTGCGCAGTACGATCTACTACTTCCTTGCCGCACCAGGCCTTGACCCCTAAAGAATTCCATTTTAGAAATGTTTTTATTCATTTATCTTCTGAGCAATTGATTTTCTAATCAACCTCAGACAAGAAAAGAGCATCACTGCTTCTTTAATGAAGAGGCAGGGTGAAAAATAATATCTAAAAACAGAAGAACAATTTTTTTTTTAATTTTCATTTTTTTATTTAAAATTACTACCACTGAAAAAAATCTCTATCCTGGTCTTTAAAAGCCGGGCCTGCCTACTTTACAAAGGAGATCATTTATCGAACGTTAATGTAGAGTCGTCTTGTTTTTCAGTGAATCTCATTTTGTGTCCTCAGGTTACGACTTTGCCGCCGTCCTTGAGTGGTTTGCTGAGAGAGTTGACCGCATCATTCTACTGTTCGATGCCCACAAGTTGGATATTTCCGATGAGTTCTCCGAAGTCATCAAGGCCCTCAAGAACCACGAAGACAAAATGCGTGTCGTGCTCAACAAAGCCGATCAGATTGAAACCCAGCAGTTAATGAGGGTTTACGGCGCCCTCATGTGGTCTTTAGGAAAGATCGTGAACACGCCAGAAGTCATCCGAGTCTATATCGGGTCCTTCTGGTCCCACCCTCTTCTCATCCCGGACAACCGGAAACTCTTTGAGGCCGAAGAGCAAGATCTCTTTAGAGATATTCAAAGTCTTCCGCGCAATGCGGCCTTGCGGAAACTCAATGACCTGATAAAGAGAGCGCGACTGGCGAAGGTAAGAAATGCTGTGTTCCCTACCGGCAAGGAATTGGGGAGTGAGGTGGTTGGTACATTTATTATACTTTTGGACTTTCTTTGTCTTACTATTTATCCATCATCCATACACAGATGTAAAATCTAGAACAGCCTGGAGAATGTTTTAGGGGTAGATACTGAAATGTGTCTCTTTGGTGGTAATTTTTAATAAAATGCTGCTTTTGGGGGGGTGGGGTGCACCATTGTTATTTGGGCCATGCTCCTTCAATACAGCATGCCCAGCTGAGGGCGACGAAAGTGATAAGAAAAAATCTCTTCCGTCGCTCTGAAACTGTTGCTTGACTGCCCCTAGAGGCAGTCAGCAACATTACAGTTAGAAGAAAATAGGAAAAAGCCAACATTAGATCTACTAACCCTAGATCTAGGGTCAGGGTTATAATTAGGGTTATAATTAATTAATGTGTGAGTGTATTTCTTCTAAATTCTTAATTTTGGGCTCAAAATATAGGGGTCGTCTTATACACAGAAAAATATGGTAGTTGTTGGGTGTGACTGTCTTCCAAGGTCAACCCAAAATGCACTGACTTCCAAGCAGCTGAGCTTTGGGGAAACTGTCTCCCTCTCTCTCTCTCTCTCTCTCTCTCTCTCTCTCTCTCTGCAATAGTCTCTCTTTATTGTGTAAATCATTTTTAAATTCATATAAAATCTTAAATCTAAATATGTTTAATTTTGCTTACAAATACCTGCTTTGTGACGTCTGTTAATCCTCCTACTTGGCTCTCCAGCATTTGCAAAAACGCACCAAAGTATCCCAAATACTGACTATACTTGCAATACGTGGATGCATATATTGCACAGGAGCCTGTACAGAGCATGCATCTACAGGGTCTTTCCTCTAGGAGTACCGCCAGTGTGGCCAGGTCCACCAGTTTTTTTTCAGTACACAGATTTGGTCATGCGCCCATGAAGAATAGTTCATCGGTCTCACACTTTCCAATTATCCAATAAGTTAAAGTAGGGGGATGCCTCTCATTCCTTGGGGTCTATCATGGCCTTTTGAGCAGAATCCAGCAAGGTGTGAAATGAAGGAGGAGACAAACGGTGGTGAAATGGCTCAGTCTATAGACTCTGTTCAACCCTTAGGGTTTGATATTCAATTCTCCATGGGGTTGACTCTGTCTTTCATCCTAATGAGTTAGATAAAATGAGTACCATTAAATTGAGCAAATGTAACATCCCCAGAATGTACAGAGAATATCTGAATTGACCTTTTGATGGTTAAACGCTTTGTTATTATTATATTTTGTAACAACTTGGATGTCGATCCAACAGTCAAATCCGTAACAGGAAGATTCTGATGAAGATTCAGGAAATGGCAACAAATCCAGGGGAGAGCTGTTTATTTTGCCTGTGATTAGACCTACAGCCCCGCTGGAATCTATAGAAATAGCTTGCGTGGGAGGAGAATTAGATCATATAAATAGTCACTATTCAATTGCTGCTATTTTTAAAAGCTTGTGTTTCGCCCTTGGAGAAGTTACAAAGTTATTCACGTTTGGTATTTCCCGTCTGCAACACTTTTTTTTTTTTTTTTTGCTGTTATTAGATGATCTCATCTCTTGCATTAAGCGGGCACAGCGTGAAGTGGGTGTGTAATTATGGGTAGTTAGGAAGATCTTCAAGCTTTTTTTTTTCATGAAAGAGAGAAATGAGGAAAGGGAGTTGCAAAATTTAAAGGGACAGTATCACCTAAACATTGCTTATGCTGCGCATGTAGAGAGTAAAAGAAAGGACTGAAAATGGTCTATACATTTGTGTTTGCAGAATTGCAAGCAGATGTCTAAAAGTATCTTAAATGTGTCTGTCTCCTGTCTATGACATCACCTGTGGAACTGTATGCAAATGACACATTTCCCATTGAAAGCAGTCAGTTCATTTGCATACCGTGCCACGGGCGATGTCATAAGCAGGGGACTCCACCGACACATTTAAGACACATTTTTCTCCATTTGCTTGCAATTCTCCTAACACAATGTATAGATCATTTCCAATCATTTTCCCTATTAACACGTTGATGCTTTTAAAGGTGCAGCAACATGAAATGAAAGAAGCTTTGTCCTGCAGAAACCACTTCTGTTTTGTACTTGTTTTTTTTTTTTCATCAAGAGATTTTTGTAGACATAAAATGGCATAAAATCATATTGAACGCTGTAAAGGAATTCAGTAAAGCTGGGCTGTGCTATTGGCTCTTACCTGCCTAGGCCATCTGTGCTTCTATAACAATGCTACATGTTTTAGAGTCATGACTTTTTGGTTTGTTTTTTGTTTTTGTTTTTAGGTGCACGCATATATCATCAGTTCCCTGAAGAAGGAGATGCCGTCCGTCTTCGGTAAAGACAATAAGAAGAAAGAGCTGATCGCCAGCTTGGGAGAAATCTACGTTCGAATTGAACGGGAGCACCAGATCTCTCCAGGAGACTTTCCCAGCTTGAAGAAGATGCAGGTAACATGTGTGGGCTTGGTTCACTCCTCCTTCTTGATGACATTGTGACTTGAGAAATGAATTTATTAGATGGCAAGGAGAAATATCTGCGGTCTACTCGCTACGGATGAGCTGGACCTTCTCATTCTCATGTTATATACGTGCTCCATAGATGTTGGAACCTCTGTGGCCCAAAGTTACTCCTCTTCATCGTCTCCTGAATGGTGCCCTGAGCACATGGAGGCTGATTTTGCCCTGAAAATGGCTAGGGTTGTCTTCAAAAAAAAAAAAGTCAGCCATGCTCTTAAAATCGGTGGAAGCACCTCCATAGTTGGCACACCCAAACAGATAGTGGGTAGAGTTAAACAAATTCCCAACCCTGCAAAATTTCCCAAATTACTTTCAGAACATTGCCCCCCAACAAATTCCTGGATCCTTTCAATATGGTGAAATGCGTAAGTCCCGGTAGAGCCTCGGCAACAAAATATTTGCACTGCACATCATTTGCCGCCAGCGCGTTTTACTTTTAAAAGTATGTTCTGTAAAATGATTTCAACATTGTGTTTGCAGAATTAAATTGAAACACAACGTTTAAGACACTACAGTGTTTTTAAACTCTCTTTTTTTTCTGCCTTCTAATTAGGGAATCACCTTGTGGCTTTAAATGCAAATTAAATGTTGTTGCAAATATTACTGTTCAATTAAGGAATGTGTGATGGGAGTGTAATATATAATATAATGTTACTACTACCTGTTGGAAGCACTTTTTAAGTACCAGTGTCATTATTATGGCCTGCCCCCCCACCCCCCTCAAAAAAATAAAATAAATCAGGAGCCTCAAAAGTGACAGTCTCTTCCAAAACCATTTTGGCGGAGGCGCCGTTTCTTACACATGGGTGGGTCTGGATTTTAACAAACAAACGGAGTGCAATTCTGCAATGTGTAGCCGTGATTGCACCTTTTTTAACTTTATGGCATTTTTAACTTTTTTAACTTTATGGCATGGGAGTTAAAAAGGGAGACACAAATTTCGGTGGGTCGCAAGAGTAAAAGGACGCCAGAAACTGCAATAGTGTAATATTGGCGTGAATTAAGATGTAGGGTAGACTAATACACTCTCAAACATAAAGGCAATAAGACATCAGGATCTTCTTTAAACCACTTGTAATGCATCTGGAATAAATAAATAAAAAACACAAATAGGGCAGGAATATAAGCAATTTATTTACCATTCTGGGTATGATTAATTCACTTTATTTATACTGATTTATTCTTTCACTTTGGTGTTATTTATTATTAGCGCTGTACACTTATAAAACACACAGGGCAGGACCATTTGATTTGAAGTATGGACCCCCCACGGAGGACAACTTACAAAATGGCAGTATTGATAAATTCCATATACGCATTATTTTTAAGTGGCTTCCTTTTGGATCTGCGCCCACCTGTATTTGTGCATCCTTAAGGTTTTTTTTTTTTTTTTTTTTAAACCTGACTTGTAAATTGACCCCCTTTATCCTCTTGCCCATTGTAGGACCTTTTGCAATCCCAAGACTTCAACAAATTCCAGCCCATCAAGAGTAAACTGTTGGAGACAGTGGATGAAATGCTGTCTCATGACATTGCCCACTTGATGGTACTGGTCAGGCAAGAGGAGACCCAGAAGCCAGTTCAGATGGTCAAAGGCGGCGCTTTTGAGGGTACTCAAAATGGGCCATTTGGACATGGGTACGGGGAAGGAGCAGGAGAAGGCATCGATGACGCGGACTGGGTAGTGTCAAGAGATAAGCCCATGTACGATGAGATCTTCTACACCTTATCTCCAGTCAACGGTAAAGTCACCGGCGCCAATGCCAAGCGAGAGATGGTGAAATCCAAGCTGCCCAACACCGTGCTAGGCAAGATATGGAAGCTCGCGGACATTGACAAGGATGGAATGTTGGACGATGATGAATTTGCTCTAGCCAATCATCTTATCAAGGTCAAACTAGAAGGTCACGAGTTACCAAATGATCTTCCGTGTCACCTCCTTCCACCATCTAAAAGAAAGGTGCCCGAGTAAATCGGGAAGAAGATATTCAACAACCAGAGTACACCCCAGAATTACACGTTTACTTAAGTTCTACACCTAATGTGAAAGTAGCCTGCTAATGATATACACATATATATATATTAAAACGCTAAACCAAATGTAAGCTTACATTAACACCTTAACAAGACGTTAATCTAAGTGGGTTTGAGCTTCTTATAAATACTAAAAAAAAAGGGAACAACTTCTTGGAGGAGAATGAGAAGACTTTCCATTTTCTTATGTCGTAATTGTTCATTTTTTTTTAATGCTTTTTGAATACCTCATTGCAATGTTATCCAATTGTGTATTATGCAAACCTGTTTGGGGGGTTTTCTGACTTAATTCTGTTACCCTGTACAGAGATTTATTGAAGGTGGTTTACTGAATAACTGTAGGGCGATTGCTCTTGTAGGTGATAGTTAACGCACACTGTCCAGGGCATCTTGTGATCAGTCATTTAGATTATATAACCAAGTGACACTGGCAAATTAAGGGTAATTGGCTGAAATAAAAAAAAATGTTAAGTGCCCCAAAGGCCATCTGCTTCCAACCCAATGTGATTAACTACTGAATTAAAAGTGGGCCTGTTACTTGCAAATTTCTTTACATAATTCAATATTTCAAACAGAGTCATTTTCATTTAACCCAGCTAATGAAAAATGAGCTGTAGTTATCATGCAATTCCACGGTGCAAAAAGGGGGAAATTATGTCCATAGTATTATATTAACATATAGCGCCAAGATTGTGCGAGGCACTTGGTACAGAACATAAAGCGGTGTTACAAACTAGATTAGACGAACCAAAACAGACCAATAGCACACCGCAGGGAAAGACCTCCTTGCAAGCTTACAGTCTTAAGGGAATTAGGGAAAGGAGACACAGAAAGTGTTTGTAGACGGCAGGATAGATTTGTAGAAGGTCCATCGTGGGGGACTATGTCACCTACGTAGGTGGGGGCAGTGAATTTTTGGAGGGCTGTTTTCTAGGTGATTGAGCTGAATGCCTCTTTATAGAGATGAGTTTGGAGGGACTTTTTTTATAGATTGAGCGGAAGGGGGAGAGAGCAGGATAGTGATGGGAGAGATGTCTTGCACGCATTTGTGGGAAGAGGTGATGAGGACCAAGGAGAGTCTTAGACTACACAAACGATTTGTTGGCAATATATGCCTCAGCTGTGTTTCGAAATCTTTCACCCAACTTTATAAAAAATATATAACGGATTTATAAAAGTCTATCTCCAGGTAATGCAGTTGAAGTGATATATATAGATAAATATACGGCGGTGTACATTTGAAACATTCCTCTTTAGAGACCACTTTAAATGAGCATTAATGCTTGGATCAGACCTAGTTCCCATCTATTGAAAAGAGACACAGACAATGTACAGTATCTTTAATGAAACATAGTATTGAAAAGCTCAGTATACATTATAATTGCACCTTTTGGGGGGGGGGGGGGAACAAAAAGGAAAAAAATGTGACCAATAATGTTGTGAGGTGGTAGATTACTAGATTTTGGTGGAATTAGGGTTCTTATTATTAGTTTTTTTCTTTTTGCAGATTTATTACCCTTTTTTTTAAATAATGATAAAATCCAGTGTAATTTGCTGGAAGCTCCAGAGGGCTTCCGAATTAGCGTTGGCTGTTTTAAACTTAGTCTGAGGTGCTGCTAAAATTGGGCTATTGATATTAGCAGCTGCCAATGAAAGCCAGCTAGCCCCTCCCACTGGGGGGCGGGATTAGCGCATATATAGTATGTAAGTGGTGTTTTGATTTGCTGGTTACAATACATATATAACTTATTTTATAAATACATTGTTAAAACGATCTACATTTTGTGTGTGTCTTTTATTCATTGCAATTATTTATTATTTTTAAATTACTCAAAGTCAAATGATTTGGGGTTCCAATTAACCCCTTACGTACACATGACATATATATATATATATATATATATGTCATAAATATATACAAGGGGCGTGGACAATTAAAAAAAATAAAAATTCTGCTTTATAATGATACGTATACATTTCCTTAAAGAAACCGTTTATAGTTAGTACGAGTACATTAAATGAGAATTTACAGTTAAGCAAACTATAACTAAAAAAAACCCAAGAAAACTCTTGTCCTTAAGGGATCGATTTCTGGGGGGATTGAAAAAGAATTCTCTGGACATTTCAGAATCATGGGGAAGAAACGGATCTGACCAGTTATCATGGTAAAAAAACAAGGACTTTTACCAGCATAATAGCAGATTTGTGATCAGGTTAAACACAGAAGAGTCTGAATCCACATAGAAACCAATGGAATATTCCTGCTTTGCTCAAAGCGCTATTTTCCTCCGCTAGTGCAGAGAGAGACTTATGGGACCTATTTTAGGGTCCCTCTCGTCTATTGGCGGCAGGCGAAAACAATAATAAGAAAGTATTTAACCAGGAAAGGAATCCAGGGGATGTTATTACCCAATCTAATGGTACTCTTTTTACCTACCTCAGAAGGATGAAGGGCAGAGTCAACCCTGCCGGGAATTGAACCTGTGACCCCCAAAGGGTTAAACAGAGTCTACTGGGGGGGAAAAAATAGTTTGGCCTAAAGTCACTGGGTTTTTTTTATTGGCCTGTGGGTTAAATACTCACAATGTTTAGGTGACAGCTGGTTAATTGATGGCTGCAGACACAGCTGCTAAAAACCGATCAAGCTGTGCCCCGACCACATCTAAAAGACCTGTAAATTATAAAGGCTGGATACATACTTATCCAGCATAATGGTAATACTAGGCACACAGCTGGCGGAACCAGTCAGTATACTCATTTATTGTAGATTTATATCCCAACATGTTTAAGTGCATTTATAAAGCCCCATCATGTTGTGTATACGTTTCCGCCACACCAGTTACACAACTCCTCATAGGATGATCCTCTTGTACGTTTCATTTGGCTACGGGAGATGATCTTATGAATGGTGCACAACTAGCTCCCTTTTCAAATTACCCCTTTAGGATTTACTTGCCCTATAATTAGAGTCTAATCCTGACGGGCACCAATCGGTCATTCGCCAGCGGTGCCTGTCCCAGGAGCACACCATTCCCCATTCTAACTTCCTTTTGAATCTGTATTTTCTACACTATAGCAGTACAGTATTTCTAAGATGCGCACTGATGCTGATCACCTCCATTATAGCGTGCGAAAGCTGAGAAACTATAAAGATGAATGAGGTATTGGTTGAAAGCAACAACAAAAAAACACATTTCTAAATGGTTCTTGGTTAATACATTTTTTGCTTTGATAAATCAGCCAGGATCCCACCAGATCATGCACATGTTAGCGGCATTCCTTGGCAATTCCGCTGGAGTCCATCAGTCACTGTTTATCTCACGCAAGGTGTTGCGAAGATTCGAATGGAATCATCATGATTCATACCCAACCTTAGTTCCTAGAAAGACCTCTCTCCCTAAACATTCCACATTCCTCCTTTGATCAAAGAACAGCCTTTAAATTCTCCATCTCACATTAAATACTCATCGGCTGTCTTAATTATCGTCTCTCCCTCTCCTTTATCACCTCCTCTCCGGCAATTTTCCAAGGTGTAGTACAGGCGTTATCAAGCACAAATCTACACCCACCAAACAAGCCAGAATTAACACAGCGGCACAGGAATGCAGTGACGTCATCTCACCTACTGGGGTCTGGAGGTGCTAACGCATAATCATTGCCTGGAGCTAGGTCATACCAAATGATAACTTGCACCAGAGGTGAAAGAATAAGGGATGCACCTCGTACCAAGCACCCGGGGCCTTATACTCTGGAGTCAATGTATACATTTCCTCCTCTGTGTAGTGTCTGGTGGAGAAGAACCTCTGCCAAACCAGGTCTGGCTGTGGGTCACTAGATTTGGCAGAGGTTCTTTATGATGGCGGACGTGCACAAGGTATTATGTGTCATCTGTTTATTTGCCCTGTTTATATAAAACCCCTCTGTCCAGTAGACAGCCACAGGAATCCATATTGGCCTAGTGCGAGGAAAATATTTTGTTATCTGCACCAAGGGCCCTTCACGATCTGGTTCCGCCACAGTCTTCCAAATAATATATGTCATGGTGTAAATTTTACTTCCCCAATGGCGGGGAGTTTCCCCCTCACACCTTCCATCTGGCTCTGGCAAACTTAAAAGCTTTTTTCTTTTTCTTTTTTTTTTTTTTAAATTCTTAAATTTAGACATTGCTCCGCCTGCTCGTCTGATCGGGTCTGTATACAGCGGAGGTCTCTCTCTTCTAGTTATGATCTACAAACGGATCGGCTCATGGCAGCAGGATGATATTTGGACAACTGAATAAAATGACTAAAGTCGAATTTGAAGATAGAGCTTGAAAACATGAATTGACCATTTCCTAGGCCAAGTTGATCAGAAAGTTATCTTTACTCTCCTTAACTTATGAAGGACAAGTTAACTTTTTAATAACTTCTAATATACAAGCAGAAGTGAAAAGTTTAGTGTGATGATAAACTAGCAGTTACTTTTGATAGCACCCTGCTAGTTTATCCTCTGACCGGGAACTGCCATGCTAGGAAGCATGAAGCCCTGTCTGGGGACCTTTGTGGTTAAAATCTAACATTTTTTAGATTATGACAATTCTTAAGGGTTTTATTGTCTGTTATTTAATGTCGTTTACTGCGTCTTTGTCATGAGACCAGCATCTTAAAGAATGAATACACGGACTTCTTCATCTTGCTCAGTCTGACAGAATTCCCGTAACTATACATAGAATTTTTATTGTTTGTCACCTTCAACTCTACTCTTGTTTTATAGTCACATGTCACCCATCACTCATACAGGGAACGATTTCACTTAATAAACAAAGATAATACAAATATTCATTTCCAGTGTCAAAGGTCAAATCTTAACGACTTAATTCCTCTCAGTGAAACATTTCCTCTGTAACATTGTTCCGGCCTCTCCGGGTCCTCTGCTCCAGTGACATTCGTACTGTCCCATTTAACTGGAGCAGGTTGTGTTCCCTAACCCATGCCCCTAGTCTTACACACATGGTTTGAGAACACACCATGCTTGGTGTAAGTATTCTTCATTTAACCTTCGCTTACAGAGAACCCTGAACCTGGGGAATATGATTCTTCACTAGGGTTCCACAAACATTAAGACCTTTTATATCAAACCTAGAAACCAGTAGGACTAGAACGGTAAAAGCTGATCTCATACCAGTAGGGTTGCCACCTGGCCGGTATTTTACCGGCAGGCCGGTAAAAAATTGGCATCCGGCCAATGTTAAGTCTATGGAGACAGTACCAAGACCGGTATTTTTTTTAAGAAAAGGTGGCAACCCTACATACCAGCTGGTGTCTGCCTCCCTCCTTTTTAACACCAGTGATTTGACACATAGAGGGGCATGTACTAAAAAAACGCAAATACATTTTATGTGCAAAACTATTTTTGCGCTTTGCTCCTATTGCAATGTACTAAACATTTAGCACTCAAATAGTACATACGAGCAACAAGCGAATAAAAACAGGCAATTTCGCGAATATTTTTTCTACCTCTTTTGATAGCACTCGCTAAAAGCTGGTGTAATTTTCACATGCAAAAAAGAATTATTTTTCACAAAATATTCGCAAAACTCTTTAGCGCGCTCAAAGATAATCGCAATTTATTAGCACAACCGGAAAAATGCACGCTAAATAAAAATAAACAGAAGAGGCGCAAATCAGGGAAAACAAGCGCAGAATGTTACAAATTGTCGCAAATTGCTCCTTACTCGTGTTTTACCTACTTTTTTCCCCACTGCACTTGTTTAGTACATGACCCCCATAGTTGTGTGTCATCCTGCACATGTGCAGTGGGCATCGTCAGCATGTATCTCTAGGAGAGCTCTTTGGTTGGCTACTGAGAAATGCTGGGGACACGGAATTTAAAACAAACAAACAGCAAGACATCTGGATTAATGGAAAGATAACTATGGGAAAGGATTATACCATCTAAACATAGCTTATACTGTGAAGGTAGAGAATAAAAAAATACTGAAAATAATCTATACCTTGGGTTATCACAATTGCAAGCAAATGGCTAAATTAGGAGAAAATGTGTTTTAAATCGGTCAGTGGAGTCTCCCGCTTATGACATCACCTGCGGCCCGATATGCAAATTAACTGGTTTCCAATGGGAAATGTGTAATATCAGGCCACAGGTGATGTCATAAGCAGGAGACTCCAAAGATACGAGGAATACAGATTACCCTAATTTAGTTATTTTGCTAATACAATGTATAGATCATTTTCAATCATATTTTCTTCTCTACCATTCACAGTAACGGAAATGTTTAGGTGATACAGTCCCTTTTAATGGAGATGTTTTTTTTCCCGGAGGCAATCATGCATAGCTAGTATAGAAATTTAGGGTCACCCGTACGTTTAATAGTTCTTGCCGGTAGTAAGAGACCAAGCTTTTCTATTTCAGATGTCCCTGTGCACAGGACTCAACTCAGAATGTATGTTGGATGAGACATCATTAGATTTGCTAGTTGTTGGATTCAGTATAGAGTTGTGCTTTGCAGAGTAAAAAATAAACTTTGATCTCTTCTAGGCCGACGTCACCCAGCTAGGCATAAGGCATAGGGTTAAAAATTTGCGATAACAAACAATGATCACATTAGACGGGCCTAGTGCTAGCCTCAAGGCCCCAGCCTCAATTAGCTTTATGTAGAACTTAATGGACTGTATTTTATATATTTCTACATTCAAACTGTTCATCTCCTATATTCCTCCTTTGGGGTGACCAGGTCCGCCATCAGGGGGTGACGGGCGATACTGGTGTCCCCGGGTCCGGCGGGTCCAGGGGGCCCAGCTGGCTCAGGATCACGCCAGGTAAAAAAAAAATCTCCATTAAAAGCCGGGCGGCGGCTGTGAGGGAAGCGTTGTGCGCCCCCCTCCAGCCGCGCGGCTTCAATAAAGTTTTTTTTTTGTTTTTTGTTTTTTTAAATGCGACCAGAGTCCTGGTGGCAGCCCTGGGGGTGACAGAGAATTATTGGAGATGTAGTGCTTTAGTAGCTGGAGGGTCATATGTGAGACACCGCCTCCCCCCATCACAGCCCGCAGACATGATTGAAAGCACGCCCCCCTGCATTCCAAGCAATTAAAAAAGCAGAGAGAGGCTGATTCCACACTGATAGAATTTTAGTAATAGTAATAGCTTTCTCAAAGGGAAGCAAGAGAATTACTGCAGAGGAAGCCACCTGTGTGCTCCCTCTCACTGATGTCAGTGGATTTAGAGGCCACGGTGAAATAGTTTTTAATGTAGAATTACACGTGTAACGTGTTTGAAAGTAATAATAGCATGTGGAGTATATTGTACACATGTACAACATGAAAATAAACTCTTTACGTGTCCTATTGTTTTTCTAAGACGGAATATATTGTTCTAATGAAAGCTCTGCAAGGCTGTGATAATGAGGTTACATGGTTATTCTAACCTTACTCACTCATGCAGAGCTCACATGATTATTATATGTATCCAATGTCTTGACGGTTCTGATTTTAACCCTTACCGTACCATAGAGCTCTGCAGACTATTAATGGATACATACAGGAGGGTTATTGATCAAATTCAGTTCTGGGGCAAAGTGATCTGCACTGCGGGAACATTTTGTTTGGTTACCATGGTGACTGCCTCACCTTTTAGATCTTTGCCCCAGATTTGACTCTTATAAATAACCGCCGTGGATTTCTATTGATGGATTTGGAGTGTGAACCGAAACTCTGCCAACGGCTTGACAAACCTCCTAATGGCACGGCACCACGGTGCACAGGAAGGTGAGTCTCTGTCAGTGTAATGTCTGCAAACAAAGGACCTTTATTCATGAAAAATGGAATTGCAGGGAATTGACAAGGGAATTTCAAACTTAAGGCCACAATAGCTGAGTTGGGCATGCTCTTATGCTGTCTCTTGCGCTCCCTGTGTGGTCTGAAGGCTGGCATGACCGGCGATGATCTGACCTCCGAAAAAATGCATAGAAGGACAATAAGGGGGGGTGCACGGGTGGCAGTCCACACCGGGTACCACTCATTAGAGGGGTGCCACTGGATGAGGTGCCCAGGGTCTAAAACTGTTTATTAGACCATGGGCACTCCAGCCAATGGCACCCCTCTAACGCAGGCCACTGGACATGGAGGTGCGGCCCGTCTGCAGCGGTAACCGCACCTCCGCACCTGAGACTGCATAATCCCTCTCTCCTTGACCATGCGCGTGACGTCATGCGCTCGGTCAGAGGGCAGGAAGACACCATGGGACAGCATGAAGAGCTGTCCCAACTAAAGTCAAAGCCCGCAGACCAGTGAAAAAAATGTATACAAAAAATCTGTGTTTGTGTAAGTGTGTGTGTGTGTGTGTAAGTGTAATTCTGTGTGTAAGTGTCCCTGTGTGTATGTGACGCTGGCTCAGGTGCATTTGGTACCTGAGGAGGACCCCATATTTGCCCACCACCCCCATCTTCCTCCTATCTTTAAAATATAAAAAAACACCTACACTTTTCAAGAATATTTATTGCACACATTTGTAAACTTACACACAGAGAGACATACTCACACTTACACACCGACATGACTCCACAGACACATTTCTGCTAACACAATGTATAGATCTTTTTTTTTTTTTAATTATGCTCTCCATTCACATTAAAATATAATGTTCAAGTGATAAAGTCCCTTTAATACAACAGTAAAATTGACATCATGTTAAAGATTACGGGGTGGGCGGGATTTAAAAAATTCCATTCTGTGACAACGTTCTAAAAGTGATCTAAAGAAAAGGAACATTCCATCTTTTTCCACAGCAACCGCTCCACAATGGACTTTTAAAAAGAATTCCCTATGTTTCTGGTTCTTAGAACCAATGAGCAAGAACCAGTGTCCAACGAATTCCACCGCTGACGCTCAATTGTCTCCCACTGACGGGCTGATTTTGGGAGACCCGGTTCCTTTTTACCTAATTGTAACCTCTGTTTTCCTGCAGCGTCGTCACTACAGAAAACACAAAAGACTCCGCTCAATAAACAGAAAATTGCAGGGAATTGAGAAGTGAATTTCAAACTTTAGGCCAATGGAGCTGAATTGGAAAAATTATCCGATGCTGCTCAATGGGTTGGAATTTCTCGAACTCGGCTACTTTGGCCTCAAGTTTGAAATTCCCGTTTCAATTCCCTGCAAGTCTCTCTTTTATTGAGTAGACTCTAAAGTTATTTGAGACATTTCTCTTCCTTCCTTGAGTTAGCAGCCCTTCCCCTGCAAAGACAGCATACCCCCCCCCCCCCCCCCCCCCCAGAGCAAGTGTCCTGTAAGAGGGGAAGAAGTTCGAGGTCAGGTCAGATGGAAAGAAACGGTTTAACTCTATCATGCCTGTGTGTAACCCCTTAAGCGCTGTAGGGTCTTTAAATCAGTCATTAATTGGACAAATGTATAAAAAGTCCTCAGGAGCAAAGTTCTATTAGTGGAGCAGTCGCCATGGATACCAGAGGAATGTTCCAGCTGTTTAGACCAGGATTGAGTTTTCAAAATAACTTCCGTAGACCTTCTAGTTATGTTTCGTCCATGCTGTGGTATTCTGCCCTAGGCAGACAAAATTTGGGCACCCCCCACTCACCCACGTTGCACATCTACGACATGACCCATCACCCACATTGCACACCCATTACATGCCCCATCACCCACACATTAGATGCCCAATCACCCCATTACATGCCCCCATCACCCACATTGTATACACACTAAATGCACCATCACCCCCATTACTAGGGTTGCCACCTTGCCGGTATTTTACCTGCAGGCCGGTAAAAAATTGGCTTTACCCCAATGTTAAGTCTATGGAGGTAGTACCAGGGCCGGTATTTTTTTGAAGAAAAGGTGGCAACCCTACCCATTACATGCCCCCATCACCCCGATTAATTGGAAGGAACTGAAGCTTGCTAAATGATGGGGAAGGGAGAGAAAATGTTTGAAGCACCAGAAATGTGTTTTAACACCCTCTGGCAAAGTGCCGCCCTCTGGCAAAGTGCCGCCCTCTGGCAAAGTGCCGCCCTAGGCGAGTGCCTTGTTTGCCTTGTGGAAGACACACTGATCCTTGCATTCTCTACACCCCATTTGCCCGAGAAGCCTGCGGATCCATGGACATATTATGTGATCCTCCCTATTTCAGTGTTCCAAATAATCATATGACATTATGTAGATAAGATTGCTGGTTATTCTGGGGGATGGTATAAGTGGTCCAGTCACCTGAGGAATGTTTTTGCAGTTTATATCACTTTTAGAACTTTGCCCCAGAATATACTTTTAGAAATAACCCCCCTTTACCTCCATTAAAATTTAATTTTTAAGATCTTTTCTGTCCTTTTTTGACCAATTGGATGCATCTGCGCAAGCCAGGACTGTATACCAGCGCAGATAATGCTGATTTCTGTTGGGAGTTAGCATTATAGACACGGGTGTGTTTGGCACTATTATAGCATGTTTGGTTATGTCACGCCAATACAGGTGAGTGAATGTCAGATATGATCACGTAAAAGGAGGTTCAGAGGGAGGGGAAGAGGCCTGATTGCCAGAGAAAATGTTTTCAGTGGTATTCAACATTAACATCCAGGGCTTTATTCATTAATGGAAGCATTGCAGGGAATTGAGAAGGTAATTTCAAGCCTAAAGGGACTGTATCACCTAAACATTGTTTTTATTGTGAATGTTTAGAATTAAAAAAATGATTAAAAATTCCCTATATATTACATTTGCACAACTGCAAGTAAATGTCTACGTTCGGAGACAGATGTTGTCTCCAGGTTATGACATCACCTGTGGCCTGATATGCAAATGACACACTTCTCACTGTCATAATGTCATCAGGAGGAGACACAGACACATGTAAAACACATTTTTCTCCTAATTTAAGGCATTTGGTTGCAGTTTCGCTAACACGATGTATGGATCATTTTCAATCATTTTTTTAATTCTCTACACGCGCAGTAAAAACAATGTTAAGGTGATACAGTCCCTTCAAGACCAAAGTAGCTGAACTGGAGAATTTGACGTTTGGCCTTACGGCCTTCCCAGTTGCCTGCAGTTCTCTCTGTTGTGAATAAAGCCCTATATTTGGGGGATGGGACTCTTCATCGCGGCTGCTTCCGCGCAGCCGCTTCACCGCCGACTCTACAGCACAAGACAGATCGTCGCTGGAGATTTCATCGCGGGACATTTCATCGATAAAGGTAAGTATTTTACCGATTTTAGTTTGGTTAGAATTAGGGTTTAGGGGATTAGAATTAGGTTTAGTGTTTAGTGTTAGGGGTTAATTTTACTATTAGGGGTCGGGGGTTAGTATTAGGGTTAGTATTAGGGTTTAGGGGGTTAATTTTAGTATTAGGGGTCAGGGGTTAGTATTAGGGTTAGTATTAGGGTTTAGGGGGTTAATTTTACTATTAGGGGTCGGGGGTTAGTATTAGGGTTAGTATTAGGGTTAGTATTAGGGTTTAGGGGGTTAATTTTAGTATTAGGGGTCGGGGTTAGTATTAGGGTTAGTATTAGGGTTTAGGGGGTTACTTTTAGTATTAGGGGTCGGGGGTTAGTATTAGGGTTAGTATTAGGGTTTAGGGGGTTACTTTTAGTATTAGGGGTCGGGGGTTAGTATTAGGGTTTAGGGGGTTAATTTTAGTATTGGGGTTAATTTTAGTGTTAGTATTGGGGTTAATTTTAGTATTGGGGTTTAGTGTTTAGTGTTACTATTGGGGGGGGGGAATCATTTATTAGGGCGGGTTATTTTCGTTTTACTTTTAGATTTATAAGAGCTGACAGTTCAGCGCTGAACTGTCAGCTCTTACATAGCTGCAGCCGCGGTGAAACGGCCGCGTTATTCTTCATTGCTGACAGTTCAGCGTTCTAACTGCTGCACTGAACTGTCAGCGATGAAGATGCGGCGAAGAAGTGTCCTAGACCCCTATATTTGGTCCAGTAAAAGAAACTAAAAGACCGTTTGAACTATGTTAGTCCCCGAGAGGGCTGAGTAAGTCAGCAGAACATTATTCAATAGATCGATTATAAACTCCTTTCTGGATTATTTTTGTGTGAATATTTACGCCTTGATTCTCATGGCGTAACTCGTAAAGGGTTAACGCGGGGCGGTGACGCTTCCAATCTACACTAGTTACGCTGTGATATAAGCAGTATAAATAATGTCTTCCTACAGCGAAACTCAGCTTTGTTTGTTATTTTATCGCACTTTATTCCTCCCCGTCTTATTCTATCTTGTCTGCTCCTGATTATCTGACATCCTGTCTCCTGCTGTGACTGCCCCATGCGTATCGAGCCCTGTTATTTAAACGTTTGTGCTGTCGGATATTGGTATGTCAGGAGCACTGCCCTGAGGAAACATGTAACCCAACGCACTTCACCTCTAAGAGATGCTCTGAAATAGACATGCTGCATGAGTGACGTCCGTGACCTGTATGTATATATTCTTAGAAATAAGGTTTTGGTCGACAGGAAGAAGAAGAAGTGTTTAAAAAAAAACAGCAACTTTTGTAGGAGTTGGAGGCAGAGAAGTAAAATTAAGTTCTGAGCACAAGTTGGAAGCTTGTTTTTGCAGATCGGACACATACTGCCAAATATCCTTAATTGGACCCAAAATTAACCCTTTCTCTCGTTTGGTGTTCCTCTTTTATAATTGTATTATTTGGTGTGTGTATAAGTATATTACATAGTTACACGGCAATAAATTTACAGTACTGTGCAGTGTGTGAGTAAATCACAGACTCCACAGCAATAAAACTAACACTAATATGCAGTGTGTGAGTGTATCACAGACTCCACAGCAATAAAAGTAACAGTAATATGCAGAGTATTAGTGTATCATAAACTCCATAGCAATAACACTTATAGTAATGTGCAGTGTGAGTGTATCACAGACTCCACAGCAATCAAACTAACAGTAATGTGCAGCGTGTGAGTGTATCACAGACTCCACAGCAATAACACGCACAGTAATGTGCAGTGTGTGAGTATATCACAGACTCCACAGCAATGAAACTCACAGTAATGTGCAGTGTGTGAGTGTATCACAGACTCCACAGCAATAATACTCACAGTAATGTGGAGCGTGTGAGTATATCACAGACTCCACAGCAATGAAACTCACAGTAATGTGCAGTGTGTGAGTGTATCACAGACTCCGCAGCAATAAAACTCCCAGTAATGTGCAGTGTGTGAGTGTATCACAGACTCCACAGCAATAAAACTCACAGTAATGTGCAGTGTGTGAGTGTATCACAGACTCCACAGCAATAACTCGCAGTAACATGCAGTGTGTGAGTGTATCACAGACTCCACAGCAATAACTCCCAGTAACGTGCAGTGTGTGAGTGTATCACAGACTCCACAGCAATAACTCCCAGTAACGTGCAGTGTGTGAGTGTATCTCACTGCATAAAGCGGTAAAGTTTGGGGATATGTTGGTAAATTTACCCATGTAACTATCTATTTTTGTATGACGGGCCGCTGCTTGTTTTGCGCAGCTGGTTGGAATGTTTAAAAATAAATCAGTCTGTTTTTAGGTACCAGAGATTCCTAGAGAGGAAAACAGAATGCGAGTAATTTGTACAATGTCACGTTATCAGCGGGCAGATACCGCTGATTCTGATTAGCATTGTTTTTTTCCCCTGTTCTCCTTACCCCTCCCTATACGCAGTCACGGCCCTGACGCCCCTGTCAAAAGCCATAAATTACCCACAAGCAGGTCCCAAAAAGCTACAGGAACATTAAACTAACACTTCCACTGAGCAATAGGACTTCCTGTCCAGCTGATAAGCAATTCCTGTTATTTTTCTAAATGTACTACAAACTAGAAAGAAAGGCACACCTAGTGCATTCTCAGAGTCAGGAATGTGTGAATCTGACCTGGCATGAAGCAAAGTAACCCAAGTGTCAGGAGGATCTGATGAAGAAAAAATAAGGAATGGCCTTATCAAAACATAGGATTACAGGATGTGTTCACTGAGATAAAAGGGATGACCCCACTGCTATATTCTATACATTGAGCTATTCACACAGCTAGTAAATGTACAGTAACACAAAGACACATTACTGATTGTGTCCCTAGGATTGCCAACCAGTAGTATTTTACCTACAGACCAGTAAAAAAATAATTGGTTTGAGTCCAGTGTGTGAGTGAAGTGTGTAAGTGCAGTGTGTGAGTATAGTGTGTGAGTATAGTGTGTGAGTGCAGTGTGAGTATAGTGTGTCAGTGCAGGGTGTGAGTATAGTGTGTAAGTGCCATGTGTGAGTATAGTGTGTCAGTGCAGGGTGTGAGTATAGTGTGTCAGTGCAGTGTGTGAGTCTAGTGTGTCAGTGCAGGGTGTGAGTATAGTGTGTCAGTGCAGGGTGTGAGTCCAGTGTGTGAGTGCAGTGTGTGAGTATAGTGTGTCAGTGCAGGGTGTGAGTCCAGTGTGTCAGTGCAGGGTGTGAGTCCAGT
This sequence comes from Pelodytes ibericus, assembly GCA_036172795.1. Lineage (NCBI taxonomy): Eukaryota > Metazoa > Chordata > Amphibia > Anura > Pelodytidae > Pelodytes > Pelodytes ibericus. The sequence goes on from CM069862.1 coordinate 16,097,545, forward strand.
GTGTCAGTGCAGGGTGTGAGTTCAGTGTGTGAGTCTAGTGTGTCAGTGCAGGGTGTGAGTCCAGTGTGTCAGTGCAGTGTGTGAGTATAGTGTGTCAGTGCAGTGTGTGAGTATAGTGTGTCAGTGCAGTGTGTGAGTCCAGTGTGTCAGTGCAGTGTGTGAGTCCAGTGTGTGAGTTCAGTGTATGAGTCTAGTGTGTCAGTGCAGGGTGTGAGTATAGTGTGTCAGTGCAGGGTGTGAGTCCAGTGTGTCAGTGCAGTGTGTGAGTCCAGTGTGTGAGTTCAGTGTGTGAGTCTAGTGTGTCAGTGCAGGGTGTGAGTCCAGTGTGTCAGTGCAGGGTGTGAGTCCAGTGTGTCAGTGCAGGGTGTAAGTCCAGTGTGTCAGTGCAGTGTGTGAGTATAGTGTGTCAGTGTAGTGTGTGAGTATAGTGTGTCAGTGCAGGGTGTGATTCCAGTCTGTCAGTGCAGGGTGTGAGTCTAGTGTGTCAGTGCAGTGTGTGAGTATAGTGTGTCAGTGCAGTGTGTGAGTATAGTGTGTCAGTGCAGTGTGTGAGTATAGTGTGTCAGTGCAGGGTGTGAGTCCAGTGTGTCAGTGCAGTGTGTGAGTCCAGTGTGTGAGTTCAGTGTGTGAGTCTAGTGTGTCAGTGCAGGGTGTGAGTCCAGTGTGTCAGTGCAGGGTGTGAGTCCAGTGTGTCAGTGCAGGGTGTGAGTCCAGTGTGTCAGTGCAGTGTGTGAGTCCAGTGTGTGAGTTCAGTGTGTGAGTCTAGTGTGTCAGTGCAGGGTGTGAGTCCAGTGTGTCAGTGCAGGGTGTGAGTCCAGTGTGTCAGTGCAGTGTGTGAGTCTAGTGTGTCAGTGCAGTGTGTGAGTATAGTGTGTCAGTGCAGTGTGTGAGTATAGTGTGTCAGTGCAGGGTGTGAGTCCAGTGTGTCAGTGCAGGGTGTGAGTCCAGTGTGTCAGTGCAGTGTGTGAGTCCAGTGTGTGAGTCTAGTGTGTCAGTGCAGGGTGTGAGTCCAGTGTGTCAGTGCAGTGTGTGAGTATAGTGTGTCAGTGCAGTGTGTGAGTCCAGTGTGTCAGTGCAGTGTGTGAGTCCAGTGTGTGAGTTCAGTGTGTGAGTCTAGTGTGTCAGTGCAGGGTGTGAGTATAGTGTGTCAGTGCAGGGTGTGAGTCCAGTGTGTCAGTGCAGTGTGTGAGTCCAGTGTGTGAGTTCAGTGTGTGAGTCTAGTGTGTCAGTGCAGGGTGTGAGTCCAGTGTGTCAGTGCAGGGTGTGAGTCCAGTGTGTCAGTGCAGGGTGTAAGTCCAGTGTGTCAGTGCAGTGTGTGAGTATAGCGTGTCAGTGTAGTGTGTGAGTATAGTGTGTCAGTGCAGGGTGTGATTCCAGTCTGTCAGTGCAGGGTGTGAGTCTAGTGTGTCAGTGCAGTGTGTGAGTATAGTGTGTCAGTGCAGTGTGTGAGTATAGTGTGTCAGTGCAGTGTGTGAGTATAGTGTGTCAGTGCAGGGTGTGAGTCCAGTGTGTCAGTGCAGTGTGTGAGTCCAGTGTGTGAGTTCAGTGTGTGAGTCTAGTGTGTCAGTGCAGGGTGTGAGTCCAGTGTGTCAGTGCAGGGTGTGAGTCCAGTGTGTCAGTGCAGTGTGTGAGTCCAGTGTGTGAGTTCAGTGTGTGAGTCTAGTGTGTCAGTGCAGGGTGTGAGTCCAGTGTGTCAGTGCAGGGTGTGAGTCCAGTGTGTCAGTGCAGTGTGTGAGTCTAGTGTGTCAGTGCAGTGTGTGAGTATAGTGTGTCAGTGCAGTGTGTGAGTATAGTGTGTCAGTGCAGGGTGTGAGTCCAGTGTGTCAGTGCAGGGTGTGAGTCCAGTGTGTCAGTGCAGTGTGTGAGTCCAGTGTGTGAGTTCAGTGTGTGAGTCTAGTGTGTCAGTGCAGTGTGTGAGTATAGTGTGTCAGTGCAGGGTGTGAGTCCAGTGTGTCAGTGCAGGGTGTGAGTCCAGTGTGTCAGTGCAGTGTGTGAGTATAGTGTGTCAGTGTAGTGTGTGAGTATAGTGTGTCAGTGTAGTGTGTGAGTATAGTGTGTCAGTGCAGGGTGTGAGTCCAGTCTGTCAGTGCAGGGTGTGAGTCCAGTGTGTGAGTTCAGTGTGTCAGTGCAGTGTGTGAGTCTAGTGTGTCAGTGCAGTGTGTGAGTATAGTGTGTCAGTGCAGGGTGTGAGTCCAGTGTGTCAGTGCAGGGTGTGAGTTCAGTGTGTGAGTCTAGTGTGTCAGTGCAGTGTGTGAGTATAGTGTGTCAGTGCAGGGTGTGAGTCTAGTGTGTCAGTGCAGGGTGTGAGTCTAGTCTGTCAGTGCAGTGTGTGAGTCTAGTGTGTCAGTGCAGGGTGTGAGTCTAGTGTGTCAGTGCAGGGTGGGAGTCTAGTCTGTCAGTGCAGTGTGTGAGTATAGTGTGTCGTTGCAGTGTGTGAGTCCAGTCTGTCAGTGCAGGGTGTGAGTCCAGTGTGTGAGTTCAGTGTGTCAGTGCAGTGTGTGAGTCTAGTGTGTCAGTGAAGTGTGTGAGTCCAGTGTGTCAGTGCAATATGGGAGTCCAGAGTGGGAGTCCAGAGTGTGAGTCCAGTGTGTGAGTGCAGTGTGTGGGGTTAAAATGAGGTGTTTGTTTGAAAAATTGAATTAAGTGTAGACATTTTAACTAGAAATGCTTTATTGAAAGAATATAAATAACGTGCGTTATTGAGATTATAAACATAGTTCATACATTTGAAACATAACACACATCTTAAAGAATGCCAGAATAGTGTATCATTTGAGCTATGGTTTGTAGGTCTAGCATAGTTCAAGATGATGGGTAGCCAGGAACACTATGGCAGAGACCCGGTCAGTGTCTTGCTAGACCCTGTGGGTCCATGCCAAAAGATCGCATGACCTCCGGACGTCACATGTGGAGTGCCCGAACCCGAAAGTTAGGGGCACTGTGCGATTTAGTGAGATGTAGCTGGTGTTCGCTTTGAGCATCGGCTACATTTTCCCTGTCAAACTGAGGTCACTCAAAGTGGCCTCATCTGACAGGTGAGATCCCGCGCCAAGTCCCTGCAGCGGGATCTGAGCACAGCTCACCACGGGGACCCGCCATGAGATGATTAACGCTGGACCTACTATGCCATCATTGCATCTTTTAGTTCTCTAAAATCAAGACAGCATAGTATGTCCTAGGGTCGGGAAGAGGTTAACTGGGTCACTGTTATGGAATACCTGCCAAGTGTCCCTATGTAGAAGGAACAGTCCCTATTTTGAACTCAGATCCCTCTGTACCTCCCTTCTCTTCCGTTGTGTATCAGTATATCACAGAGCTTCCAGAGCAATACAGCTCACAATAATGTGTGTCGAAATAGCAGTAAATGTGTTTATACAGGGAGTGCAGAATTATTAGGCAAGTTGTATTTTTGAGGATTAATTTTATTATTGAACAACAACCATGTTCTCAATGAACCCAAAAAACTCATTAATATCAAAGCTGAATATTTTTGGAAGTAGTTTTTAGTTTGTTTTTAGTTTTAGCTATTTTAGGGGGATATCTGTGTGTGCAGGTGACTATTACTGTGCATGATTATTAGGCAACTTAACAAAAAACAAATATATACCCATTTCAATTATTTATTTTTACCAGTGAAACCAATATAACATCTCAACATTCACAAATATAAATTTCTGACATTCAAAAACAAAACAAAAACAAATCAGTGACCAATATAGCCACCTTTCTTTGCAAGGACACTCAAAAGCCTGCCATCCATGGATTCTGTCAGTGTTTTGATCTGTTCACCATCAACATTGCGTGCAGCAGCAACCACAGCCTCCCAGACACTGTTCAGAGAGGTGTACTGTTTTCCCTCCTTGTAAATCTCACATTTGATGATGGACCACAGGTTCTCAATGGGGTTCAGATCAGGTGAACAAGGAGGCCATGTCATTAGATTTTCTTCTTTTATACTCTTTCTTGCCAGCCACGCTGTGGAGTACTTGGACGCGTGTGATGGAGCATTGTCCTGCATGAAAATCATGTTTTTCTTGAAGGATGCAGACTTCTTCCTGTACCACTGCTTGAAGAAGGTGTCTTCCAGGAACTGGCAGTAGGACTGGGAGTTGAGCTTGACTCCATCCTCAACCCGAAAAGGCCCCACAAGCTCATCTTTGATGATACCAGCCCAAACCAGTACTCCACCTCCACCTTGCTGGCGTCTGAGTCTGACTGGAGCTCTCTGCCCTTTACCAATCCAGCCACGGGCCCATCAAGACTCACTCTCATTTCATCAGTCCATAAAACCTTAGAAAAATCAGTCTTGAGATATTTCTTGGCCCAGTCTTGACGTTTCAGCTTGTGTGTCTTGTTCAGTGGTGGTCGTCTTTCAGCCTTTCTTACCTTGGCCATGTCTCTGAGTATTGTACACCTTGTGCTTTTGGGCACTCCAGTGATGTTGCAGCTCTGAAATATGGCCAAACTGGTGGCAAGTGGCATCGTGGCAGCTGCACGCTTGACTTTTCTCAGTTCATGGGCAGTTATTTTGCGCCTTGGTTTTTCCACACGCATCTTGCGACCCTGTTGAGTATTTTGAATGAAACGCTTGATTGTTCGATGATCACGCTTCAGAAGCTTTGCAATTTTAAGAGTGCTGCATCCCTCTGCAAGATATCTCACTATTTTTGACTTTTCTGAGCCTGTCAAGTCCTTCTTTTGACCCATTTTGCCAAAGGAAAGGAAGTTGCCTAATAATTATGCACACCTGATATAGGGTGTTGATGTCATTAGACCACACCCCTTCTCATTACAGAGATGCACATCACCTAATATGCTTAATTGGTAATAGGCTTTCGAGCCTATACAGCTTGGAGTAAGACAACATGCATAAAGAGGATGATGTGGTCAAAATACTCATTTGCCTAATAATTCTGCACTCCCTGTATATCATTTCGTATAATATATATCATCAATATATCATACTTTGTAAGTGCCTGCATTGGATACAATCTGTCAATTAAACATAAGGTCATTTTTTTTGCCGACACAGTTCTTTAACCATTGTAACTGCGCATACCTCCCACCGTCTTAAATGGTCACCGAGGAACTCTCTTACCTTGTGGGAGTGGCCAAAGTTGGGGCATTGGGTAGTGTATTAGTGGGACATTTTTTATTTATTTTATGCCCATTTGTTAATATGGTTAAGTCATTTAGAATAACAAAAAAAAGTATTTTATTTACACAAATTAATGTGCACACACATTAATTACAGGTTGGACACTGTTTGTTTTGTCACTCGACAGGGACCACCGAGGAGAAAAGAGGGACGAGGGGATTTGGGTGTAAAATAGGGACTGACCCTCCTAAATCGGGACGCTTGGGAAGTATGCACTATAAAAAACAATCATCCTGTACTACATCCTTCATTTCGAGAGTCTGATTTACACATTTCAGAAAGAGAAACATCTACTATAACTAGACGATCGTAGGTTTAATTTTAGACAAGAATTCTGTGTATTTTTCATTGAATAGCTTTGTATAAATAGTCTTTTCCTGTCCAGCAAAGAACATATTCCTGTTATGAATTCCCATTCTCTACCTTTTTGGCAAAAAAAAAAAAAATTGAAAATCTCACTTTTGGTTGATTGATGAAAAGTTTTCATTTTCAGGGGGAAATTTCTCCTTTCAGAATGGGTGTTTTTTGTACAAAAACTTTCAGATCTAAACATTATGCTGTGTAGGGTGTATTTTTAGAGAAAGGAATATATATATATATATTTTTTTTTTTTTTGGACAATGGCCAATTTGGACAATTCTCCTAAATTCAAGTGTTTCTAGGAGTGCAGTGAGCAGGATAAGTGTATAAGTGATAATGTTTATTTACATACTGCCTCATATAGGGTACACATCCCCTGCTTGACATAAGCCAGCAGGAGCTTTTGGCTGTAGTGAAGATGGACGCTATAAATCTATGCGGACTATTGAACCTCTTGAACAATAGCTCCAGTCGTGTAAGGCAGTTCCTCCCAACTAATGTTCTGTATGTTGTACAGGTTTCAATATATGTGTCATTTATATGTTATAGATACTGGAGAACAAAATCAGGGCCGCAAGTAGAGCTCGGAGGGACAGGCTCCCAAAACCGTTACTGTCCTGCGCAAAGTGACACAGTTATTAGGAATGGGAATGTACTTATTTTTTTATTTTAAGACAAACTACTGTTCTGTAGTTTTACAATGAAAACAATTTCATCGGGGCTTCTAAATTCAGTGACATCAGTGAGAGGCAGCAGTTTTCAGGCTCCCACAAAGAATTGTCGAGAGAACTGTTTTAAGTACTCGGGGGTGTGGTTTCAGCCAGCTCTGTGCTCAGTGAAGTTTTATAAGGAGGGCTTGGAAAGATAGGCAGGACTTTGGCTATAGTTTATTTGCTGTTTTTATGAGATAGGAGGTGTTGAGGACAAAATAAGACAGATCTGTTTCTTCTGTTACTTTACCTCACAGAGCACTTATCTAGAGATAGTTTGTCCTCCCCTATAAGTGGAACTGCCCTTATTATTTTGGTATCGCTATGAGTTATGTTAAATAAAATAGCGGATTAATTGGATCAGGTCATCATTTGTTTCTTTGTGTTCGTTATCTGTTCTAGAGAAGCATGTTTTATTGTTATTCATTTACATTTCATAATGCTTGGATATACTCCATGGCATGAGCAGATACGAGTGTAATGGAGATTATTATCAGTTGTGTTATTATCAGTTGTGTTATTATTAGTTGTGTTATTATTAGTTGTGTTATTATTAGCTGTGTAATCAGTTGTGTAATTATGAGTTGTGTTATCAGTTGTATTATTATCAGTTGTGTTATTATCAGTTGTGTTATTATCAGTTGTGTTATTATTAGTTGTGTTATTATTAGTTATGTTATTATTAGCTGTGTAATCAGTTGTGTAATTATCAGTTGTGTTATCAGTTGTATTATTATCAGTTGTGTTATTATTAGTTGTGTTATTATCAGTTGTGTTATTATCAGTTGTGTTATTATCAGTTGTGGTATTATTAGTTGCGTTATTATCAGTTGTGGTATTATTAGTTGTGTTATTATCAGTTGTGTAATTATCAGTTGTATTATTATCAGTTGTGTTATTATCAGTTGTGTTATTATTAGTTGTGTTATTATCAGTTGTGTTATTATCAGTTGTGTTATTATTAGTTGTGCAACCTGTTGTGTTATTATTAATTGTGTAATCAGGTGTGTTATTATTAGTTTTATTATTATTAGTTGTGTTACTAGCTGTGTTATTATTAGTTGTGTTATTAGCTGTGTTATTATTAGTTGTGTTATTATTAGTTGTGTTATTATTAGTTGTGTTATTATTAGTTGTGTTATTAGCTGTGTTATTATTAGTTGTGTTATTATTAGTTGTGTTATTAGCTGTGTTATTATTAGTTGTGTTATTATCAGTTGTGTTATTATCAGTTGTGTTATTATTAGTTGTGTTATTATCAGTTGTGTTATTATCAGTTGTGTTATTATTAGTTGTGTTATTATCAGTTGTGTTATTATCAGTTGTGTTATTATTAGTTGTGTTATTATTAGTTGTGTTATTAGCTGTGTTATTATTAGTTGTGTTATTATCAGTTGTGTTATTATTAGTTGTGTTATTATCAGTTGTGTTATTATCAGTTGTGTTATTATTAGTTGTGTTATTAGCTGTGTTATTATTAGTTGTGTTATTATCAGTTGTGTTATTATTAGTTGTGTTATTATCAGTTGTGTTATTATCAGTTGTGTTATTATTAGTTGTGTTATTATTAGTTATGTTATTAGCTGTGTTATTATTAGTTGTGTTATTATCAGTTGTGTTATTATCAGTTGTGTTATTATTAGTTGTGTTATTATCAGTTGTGTTATTATCAGTTGTGTTATTATTAGTTGTGTTATTATCAGTTGTGTTATTATCAGTTGTGTTATTATTAGTTGTGTTATTATCAGTTGTGTTATTATCAGTTGTGGTATTATTAGTTGTGTAACCTGTTGTGTTATTATTAATTGTGTAATCAGGTGTGTTATTATTAGTTTTATTATTATTAGTTGTGTTACTAGCTGTGTTATTATTAGTTGTGTTATTAGCTGTGTTATTATTAGTTGTGTTATTAGCTGTGTTATTATTAGTTGTGTAATTATTAGTTGTGTTATCAGTTGTGTAATTATCAGTTGAGTTATTATTAGTTGAGTTGAGCGGACACCTGGATGTTCGGGTTGGGCGGGTTCGGCCAAACTTCGGAAAAAAGTCCAGGTTCAGGCTCGAACTTGACCCTGAGCTTGACCCTGAACCCGAACCCCATTGAAGTCAATGGGGACACAAACTTTTGGCAACTAAAATGCCTCTAAAAAAGTCCTGGAAAGGGCTAGAGGGCTGCAAAATGAAGTAAAATGTGGGTGAGTGTCCCCATTCATACGAATAGGTCAATTGACCTATTTGTATGAATGGGGACTCTATTTCGGTTTATAGAATAGCAATAGCATTACATGTATTCCATAAACCAAAAGTCTATAAACCGAAAGACATTCTGTTTATAGACTTTCGGTTTATAGAATACATGTAATGCTATTGCTATTCTATAAACCGAAAGTCTATAAACCGAATGTCTTTCGGTTTATAGATTTTCGGCTTGTGGAATACATGTAATACTATTGGCTTTCTATAAACCGAAATAGAGTCACCATTCATAAGAAATTCTTATGAATGGGGACTCTATTTCGGTTTATAGAAAGCCAATAGCATTACATACAATGTAATCGCCGAATCCCGAACTCCAACACGAACATACAATGAAATGTCCGTGTTCGGGTCCGGGGTCCAAAAAACGTAATGTTCGGTACGAACCCGAACAGTGCGGTTCTGGTGCGCTCAACACTAATTATTAGTTGTGTTATTATTAGTTGTGTAATTATAAGTTGAGTTATTATTAGTTGTGTTATTATTAGTTGTGTTATTATTAGTTGTGTTATCAGCTGTGTAATTATCAGTTGAGTTATTATTAGTTGTGTTATTATTAGTTGTTTAATTATAAGTTGAGTTATTATTAGTTGTGTTATTATTAGTTGTGTTATTATTAGTTGTGTTATTATTAGTTGTGTTATCAGCTGTGTAATTATCAGTTGAGTTATTATTAGTTGTGTTATTATTAGTTGTGTTATCAATAGTGTTATTATTAGTTGTGTTATCAGTAGTGTTATTATCAGTTGTGTTATTATCAGTTGTGTTATTGTCAGTTTGTCAAATTTGGAGATATTTTTAAATTAAACAAATTAATTATTTGCTGGCAGTTGTCATTTCAGAGTACCAAACCCAATAATCTCACGTGGACAAGAAACATTCCATTTTGATCCATCCTCTCCCATACCAGAACATGTGAAGGAAAGTTGGCAGGTATATGCTACCATAATCTATTTTTTGTTTTTCCGTCATAACAGTTATAACAATATTTTTGTGACAAAATCTTATATTAGGGCTTACATTCCACTTCAGACATATAATATAATTATGGGACAGGAAAAAAACAAAATCCTCAGTTTATAGCACTTTTCAGGATGCAACAACTCCCATCTCTCTACGCCAGGCAATGTAACAGGTTAGATCTGCATACACATGGACAAATAGCATTTCTGTAGGGAAGAAAGAAAATCACATTTAAATTGTAACTCTCAGTCATGGGACCTGTACTACAATGTGCTGGTAATAATTGTTCCCACAGTGTGAAGGGATTTGAGGTTTTATTTTGCATTCTGAGTTCCAAATGTTACTTTTTAGGGCAGAATTTATTCAGCCCTTCAAACATACTTGCTACAACTATAGACATGTGTTCAAGTTGGCCAAATTCCAACCAAACCATGGAATTACTGCGTAAAGGAAATCCATTACTCAAGATAAAATGTGATTGTTATTTTTATGTTACAACAATTGGGTTTATTTGTCACAAACTATTTTGGCATAATGTATCATTTATTTCTATCCTTTGTAAACTAACATTGTATTAAAACTCCAAACTACAGCCTGCAGGCCAGATCTGGCCCTCACGGCGGGAGTGGAGGCAACACTGGCACAGACTGCTTGCTCCTTCCATCACGCCGCACGGAATGGTCTGAGTGCCGGGTGTAACATAACAACCTGGCGCTCAGTGAAAAGTCAGCACATGGTGGCCGGCAGAGCGCCAGATAAAGTCCTGAGTGCTGGTTGCTGGAGTAAGTCCTTAGAGTCAAAGTGGGTGCCGGGGTAAGTCCTAAGTGCATACCTTGGTGCTGGGGCAAAAGAACTGAGAACTTATTTGGTTGCTGGGGCAAGTTCTGTGAGTAGAAATCTGGGTGCTGGGTTAAAAGGTCTGTGAGTTTAATCTGGGGTAAATTATGGTAACAATCTCGGTGCTGGGTAAATCCTGGGTGCAATGTGGGGGCAGAGGAAGGAAATTAAAACAAGAAATGTATTTTTTTCCACAATCTTTTTATTACATAGGTAAAAAGTTTAATTAAAATAATGTGGGTTTTTTTTGCCAGTGAAAATGCCTAAAATGTCAAATGTGGCCCTCGTACTGAAATTTTTGCAGACTCCTGTACTAAACAAAGGAGTAATCCCTTACACATATGCTGAGCCATTCCTAAGAAACCATTCCAAGCTCTGCAAAAAGGTACAATAACTGAAACATTTGTACTGGAATGATTTTATTATAAGGATTTATAACCTTATGTATAAGCATGTTTGCCTCTTTTATGTAATAAAATGTTTGTTAAGGGTTGGCAGTAGTGTTAAGCGAACCCGAACTGCACTGTTTGGGTTCGTACCAAACATTGCGTTTTTTGGACCCCGGACCCGAACACGGACATTCCACTGTATGTTTGGGTTGGAGTTCGGGGTTCGGCGATGACATTGTATGTAATGCTATGGGCTTTCTATAAACCGAAATAGAGTCCCCATTCATACGAATAGGTCAATTGACCTATTCATATGAATAGGGACACTCTTACCCACATTTTACTTCCTTTTGCAGCCCTCTAGCCCTTTCCAGGACTTTTTAGAGGCATTTTAGTGCCCAAAAGTTCGTGTCCCCATTGACTTCAATAGGGTTCGGGTTCAAGGCCAAGTTCGGGGTCAAATTCGAGCACGGACCCAGACATTTTTTTCGAAGTTCAGTCGAACCTGCCGAACCCGAACATCCAGGTGTCCACTCAACTCTAGTTGGCAGTTGTTCTTTAACATGTGCACATCCTCATATTCCAACACACACACGTCTGTATCTCGCTGCACATGGAAAAGGTCATGTAAAGAGATAGCTCCACCTACAGCGTCAGATACAAATAAGATCAGATTAGATAAGTACTGCGTCATGTGAAGAAGAGGTCATAGATCTGTCTTACCAGTTCTTTTCCTAAACACTTTTGATTTCTGAGAGAAGGAAAGAAAGTTACAATATAGTTAGAACTGAATTCAGAAGCCCTGGTGAAATTATTTTCAGTGTACATGAGATCTGTAAAACAAAAATGGATATTTACCGTGAGAGGTTATTTTTAAATCATATTTACCACCAGCACTCTAATTCACACATCGGTGGGAAATTCCTTCCTCCCTATGTGGGCAGATCTGCAAAGTAGGCTGCAGTTTAAACATTCTACACCCCAATGTTTTGTGATGTCGAGATATCGGCTCTAATTAAAATCTTCCTTCTGGGATATGATAGAAACATTTAAATACATAAAGGGAATCCACGCAGTAAATGAGTCAGTTTAAATGAAGAAAAACTACCACAACTAGAGGACATAGCGTTAAATTAGAGGGGCAACGATTTAAAGGTAATATCAGGAAGTATTACTTTACTGAGAGGGTAGTGGATGTATGGAATAGCCTGCCAGCAGAAGTGGTAGAGGTAAACACAGTGAAGGAGTTTAAGCATGTGTGGGATAGGTATAAGGCTATCCTAGATATAAGATAAGGCCAGGGACTAATGAAAGTATTACATTACTGAGAGGGTAGTGGATGTATGGAATAGTCTTCCAGTAGAAGTGGTAGAGGTTAATACAGTGAAGGAGTTTAAGCATGTGTGGGATAGGTATAAGGCTATCCTAGATATAAGATAAGGCCAGGGACTAATGAAAGTATTACATTACTGAGAGGGTAGTGGGTGTATGGAATAGCCTGCCAGCAGAAGTGGTAGAGGTAAACACAGTGAAGGAGTTTAAGCATGTGTGGGATAGGTATAAGGCTATCCTAGATATAAGATAAGGCCAGGGACTAATGAAAGTATTACATTACTGAGAGGGTAGTGGATGTATGGAATAGTCTTCCAGTAGAAGTAGTAGAGGTTAATACAGTGAAGGAGTTTAAGCATGCGTGGGATAGGTATAAGGCTATCCTAGATATAAGATAAGGCCAGGGACTAATGAAAGTATTACATTACTGAGAGGATAGTGGATGTATGGAATAGTCTTCCAGTAGAAGTGGTAGAGGTTAATACAGTGAAGGAGTTTAAGCATGCATGGGATAGGTATAAGGCTATCCTAGATATAAGATAAGGTCAGGGACTAATGAAAGTATTACTTTACTGAGAGGGTAGTGGGTGTATGGAATAGCCTTCCAGTAGAAGTGGTAGAGGTTAATACAGTGAAGGAGTTTAAGCATGCGTGGGATAGGTATAAGGCTATCCTAGATATAAGATAAGGTCAGGGACTAATGAAAGTATTACTTTACTGAGAGGGTAGTGGGTGTATGGAATAGCCTTCCAGTAGAAGTGGTAGAGGTTAATACAGTGAAGGAGTTTAAGCATGCGTGGGATAGGTATAAGGCTATCCTAGATATAAGATAAGGTCAGGGACTAATGAAAGTATTACTTTACTGAGAGGGTAGTGGGTGTATGGAATAGTCTTCCAGTAGAAGTGGTAGAGGTTAATACAGTGAAGGAGTTTAAGCATGCGTGGGATAGGTATAAGGCTATCCTAGATATAAGATAAGGTCAGGGACTAATGAAAGTATTACTTTACTGAGAGGGTAGTGGGTGTATGGAATAGCCTTCCAGTAGAAGTGGTAGAGGTTAATACAGTGAAGGAGTTTAAGCATGCATGGGATAGGTATAAGGCTATCCTAGATATAAGATAAGGCCAGGGACTAATGATAGTATTACTTTACTGAGAGGGTAGTAGATGTATGGAATAGTCTTCCAGTAGAAGTGGTAGAGGTTAATACAGTGAAGGAGTTTAAGCATGCGTGGGATAGACACAAGGCTATCCTAGATATAAGATAAGGCCAGGGACTAATGAAAGTATTACATTACTGAGAGGATAGTGGATGTATGGAATAGTCTTCCAGTAGAAGTGGTCAGGGGCGTACCTAGAGCATTTGGCACCCGGGGCGGACCCCGAGTGTTGCACCCCCCCCCCCCCCCCCCCCACAATAAAAATGCAAGAAAACACCCACAATTTTTTCAATGTTTGAAAATTTTACAATTATAGTTACCAGGAATAGTGTGCCAGTCAGATACCAGTAATATTGTGCCAGTCAGAGCCCAGTAATAGTGTGCCACTCAGAGCCCAGTAAGTGTGCCAGTCAGAGCCCAGTAGTAGTGTGCCACTCAGAGCCCAGTAATATAGTGCCACTCAGAACCCAGTAATATAGTGCCAGTCAGAGCCCAGTAATAGTGTGCCACTCAGAGCCCAGTAATAGCGTGCCAGTCAGAGCCCAGTTATATAGTGCCACTCAGAACCCAGTAATATTGTGCCAGTCAGATACCAGGAATATTGTGCCAGTCAGAGCCAGTATTATTGTTTGTGCTAGTCAGAGCCCAGTAATATAGTGCCAGTCAGTGCACAGTAATAGTGTGCCAGTCAGTGCCCAGTAATAGTGTGCCACTCAGAGCCCAGGAATATTGTGCCAGTCAGATGCCCAGTAAGATTGTGCCAATCAGTGCCCAGGAATATTATGCCAGTCAGATGCCAAGTAATTTTGTGCCAGTCAGTGCACAGGAATATTATGCCAGTCAGATGCCCAGGAATATTGTGCCAGTCAGTGCCCAGGAATATTATGCCAGTCAGATGCCCAGGAATATTGTGCCAGTCAGTGCCCAGTAATAGTGTGCCAGTCAGAGCCCAGTAATAGTGTGCCAGTCAGATACCAGGAATATTGTAACAGTCAGAGCCCAGTAATAGAGTGCCAGTCAGTGCCCAGGAATATTGTGTCAGTCAGTGCCCAGTAATAGTGTGCCACTCAGAGCCCAGGAATAGTGTGCCAGTCAAATGCCCAGTAATATTGTGCCAGTCAGTGCCCATGAATATTATGCCAGTCAGATGCCAAGTAATTTTGTGCCAGTCAGTGCCCAGGAATATTGTGCCAGTCAGTGCCCAGTAATAGTGTGCCAGTAAGAGCCCAGTAATAGTGTGCCAGTCAGATACCAGGAATATTGTAACAGTCAGAGCCCAGTAATATAGTGCCAGCCAGAGCCCAGTAATATAGTGCCAGTCAGAGCCCAGTAATATAGTGCCAGCCAGAGCCCAGTAATATAGTGCCACTCAGAACCCAGTAATATAGTGCCAGTCAGAGCCCAGTAATAGTGTGCCACTCAGAGCCCAGTAATAGCGTGCCAGTCAGAGCCCAGTTATATAGTGCCACTCAGAACCCAGTAATGTGCCAGCCAGAGCCCAGTAATATAGTGCCAGCCAGAACCCAGTAATATAGTGCCAGCCAGAGCCCGGTAGGTGTGCCAGTCAGAGCCCAGTAATAGTGTGCCACTCAGAACCCAGTAATATAGTGCCACTCAGAACCCAGTAATATAGTGCCAGTCAGAGCCCAGTAATAGTGTGCCACTCAGAGCCCAGTAATAGCGTGCCAGTCAGAGCCCAGTTATATAGTGCCACTCAGAACCCAGTAATGTGCCAGCCAGAGCCCAGTAATATAGTGCCAGTCAGAACCCAGTAATATAGTGCCAGCCAGAACCCAGTAATATAGTGCCAGCCAGAGCCCAGTAATATTGTGCCAGTCAGAGCCCAGTAATATAGCGCCAGCCAGAGCCCAGTAATATAGCGCCAGCCAGAGCCCAGTAATATTGTGCCAGTCAGAACCCAGTAATATAGCGCCAGCCAGAACCCAGTAATATAGCGCCAGCCAGAACCCAGTAATATAGTGCCAGCCAGAGCCCAGTAATATTGTGCCAGTCAGAGCCCAGTAATATAGCGCCAGCCAGAGCCCAGTAATATAGCGCCAGCCAGAGCCCAGTAATATTGTGCCAGTCAGAACCCAGTAATATAGCGCCAGCCAGAACCCAGTAATATAGTGCCAGTCAGAACCCAGTAATATAGTGCCAGTCAGAACCCAGTAATATAGTGCCAGCCAGAACCCAGTAATATAGTGCCAGCCAGAGCCCAGTAATATTATGCCAGTCAGAGCCCAGTAATATAGTGCCAGCCAGAGCCCAGTAATATAGTGCCAGCCAGAACCCAGTAATATAGTGCCAGCCAGAGCCCAGTAATATAGTGCCAGTCAGAACCCAGTAATATAGTGCCAGCCAGAACCCAGTAATATAGTGCCAGCCAGAGCCCAGTAATATAGTGCCAGCCAGAACCCAGTAATATAGTGCCAGTCAGAGCCCAGTAATATAGTGCCAGCCAGAGCCCAGTAATATAGTGCCAGCCAGAACCCAGTAATATAGCGCCAGCCAGAACCCAGTAATATAGTGCCAGTCAGAGCCCAGTAATATAGTGCCAGCCAGAACCCAGTAATATAGCGCCAGCCAGAGCCCAGTAATATTTTGCCAGTCAGAACCCAGTAATATAGTGCCAGCCAGAGCCCAGTAATATTGTGCCAGTCAGAACCCAGTAATATAGTGCCAGCCAGAACCCAGTAATATAGCGCCAGCCAGAGCCCAGTAATATTGTGCCAGTCAGAACCCAGTAATATAGTGCCAGCCAGAGCCCAGTAATATAGTGCCAGCCAGAACCCAGTAATATAGTGCCAGCCAGAACCCAGTAATATTGTGTCAGTCAGAGCCCAGTAATATAGTGCCAGCCAGAACCCAGTAATATAGTGCCAGCCAGAACCCAGTAATATTGTGTCAGTCAGAGCCCAGTAATATAGTGCCAGCCAGAGCCCAGTAATATAGTGCCAGCCAGAACCCAGTAATATAGTGCCAGCCAGAACCCAGTAATATAGTGCCAGCCAGAACCCAGTAATATAGTGCCAGCCAGAACCCAGTAATATAGCGCCAGCCAGAGCCCAGTAATATTGTGCCAGTCAGAGCCCAGTAATATAGTGCCAGCCAGAACCCAGTAATATTGTGTCAGTCAGAGCCCAGTAATATAGCGCCAGCCAGAACCCAGTAATATAGCGCCAGTCAGAACCCAGTAATATAGTGCCAATCCACCCCCCCCCCCCCCATCACTTACCAAATCGCTGCTTCTCCCGGACGGACGACTCCTCCGTGCAGTCTTCTCTTCTCCCTCCTGCACGGAGGAGGGAAACACAGTCGCCGGATGTGACGTATTGTCACATCCGGTCGCTGTGATTTTTTTTTTTTTTTTTTTCACCCGGCGGCCGCATCCAGAGGATTCGGCCGCCTGAAAAAAAAAAAAAAAAAAGGTAAGCAGCGCGGGGGGTGCCGGCAGCACCGGTGGCACCCCCCTAGTCAGTGGCACCCGGGGCGGGCCGCCCCCCCCGCCCCCCCCTCGGGACGCCACTGGAAGTGGTAGAGGTTAATACAGTGAAGGAGTTTAAGCATGCATGGGATAGGTATAAGGCTATCCTAGATATAAGATAAGGTCAGGGACTAATGAAAGGATTACTTTACTGAGAGGTAGTGGATGTATGGAATAGTCTTCCAGTAGAAGTGGTAGAGGTTGATACAGTGAAGGAGTTTAAGCATGCATGGGATAGGTATAAGGCTATCCTAGATACAAGATAAGGTCAGGGACTAATGAAAGGATTACTTTACTGAGAGGTAGTGGATGTATGGAATAGTCTTCCAGTAGAAGTGGTAGAGGTTGATACAGTGAAGGAGTTTAAGCATGCATGGGATAGGTATAAGGCTATCCTAGATATAAGATAAGGTCAGGGACTAATGAAAGGATTACTTTACTGAGAGGTAGTGGATGTATGGAATAGTCTTCCAGTAGAAGTGGTAGAGGTTAATACAGTGAAGGAGTTTAAGCATGCATGGGATAGGTATAAGGCTATCCTAGATATAAGATAAGGCCAGGGACTAATGAAAGTATTACTTTACTGAGAGGGTGGTGGATGTATGGAATAGTCTTCCAGTAGAAGTGGTAGAGGTTAATACAGTGAAGGAGTTTAAGCATGCATGGGATAGGTATAAGGCTATCCTAGATATAAGATAAGGTCAGGGACTAATGGAAGTATTACTTTACTGAGAGGTAGTGGATGTATGGAATAGTCTTCCAGTAGAAGTGGTAGAGGTTAATACAGTGAAGGTGTTTAAGCATGCATGGGATAGGTATAAGGCTATCCTAGATATAAGATAAGGCCAGGGACTAATGAAAGTATTACTTTACTGAGATGGTAGTGGATGTCTGGAATAGTCTTCCAGTAGAAGTGGTAGAGGTTAATACAGTGAGGGAGTTTAAGCATGCGTGGGATAGGCACAAGGCTAACCTAGATATAAGATAAGGCCAGAGACTAATGAAAGTATTACTTTACTGAGAGGGTAGTGGATGTATGGAATAGTCTTCCAGTAGAAGTGGTAGAGGTTAATACAGTGAATGAGTTTAAGCATGCATGGGATAGGCACAAGGCTATCCTTGATATTAGATAAGACCAGGGTCTAATGAAAGTATTTAGATAATTGGGCAGACTAGGAGAGAGTGGCCAACTTCCACCATGGTTGGTCGCAACTGAGAGGAGCTAGGGTAGCGATAGGTGGGCATTCTGCACCCCCAGAGCACCCCCCAGAGTTCCATTGAGAACCGTCTTCCTCTCACCGCCGACACTGCTGTCACCGGGTTGCCATGGATGCCTACTGCATCCCGCATCCAGGTTAGCCTGCGCTCGATTTGACGCCCGGGACCTGTGAACTTCCCCGGAGACCCGTCGCGGAGTTGCCGCGTCTGGAAGTGAGACTTCTAGCTGCTGACTCTACAAGGTAGCAGGAACTCAGCCCCCAGACCTGGTTGACATTCACAGGTCCTGCGCTCCCTCTCTCAACTATTTTGGTGGGAATTTTGCTGCGAAGCGGCCATCTTGGGCCACTCCACTAGGCCCTGATACACAGGCGCTTGATTTGGCACTGTAACCACCTAGGTAAGATTCATACCTCCTCCCTCTGCCTTTTCAACTTCCACAATAACGTTTTTTACTGGCTGCTCACCGGACCCCACCTCTTCCATCACCCCTATTAGTGGAATGCCACAGACACATCCATCTGATTGGGGCAACCTAGGCCTCCTTTGGTCATGGGTACTCCTGATGCCGGACCCCACACACAGTTTCTCCATCACACCTAAATCCTTCCCCCCACCACTGCCACAAATAACTGCCTACACCCATTTGTTCTCCCCAGTGAACACTGTCTCTGCCTCCCCCCCCACGGTGAGCCATCCCACCCTCAGCTCACCCAGGACTGGGGTAACCTTCCCGGTCAGGCTTGAACACGGGAACTTGGACATCACCCTCCACCCACCGCTCTATCCACTGATTTTTTGGCCTTGCTTTATATGCCATGGCAGCACAAAATGCACTGAGGCTGGTAATTCCATACTGATTGTTTTTGAGAATTACTCATACCCTTAGGTTTCTTCTTTATTGGCACAACGAATGTGAATGTTATTGTCTTGGGCCTGATCATTTCTTGTAGCCTAGATCTTTTCTGTTCCCCCCGTCAAGGGCCCCTACATTCAGGCAACAACAGTATTGTACCATTTATGCTATGTGTATTGTTTTTACATGTCTTTTCCCCTAGGCTTTGGTTTTAGCCTTTACACCTCTCTTCTTCCAACGCAATGTGTCGCTCATCCACGTGTATTTTCATTTTTGTTTTTCACAACCAACTTTTGTCTACACTTTCAACGATTTACCTAGCCGGAAAACCGGTCATGTGACAACCCGCTGCTCACTCCATCCCTCCCGAAAGTGTGTTACTCAAATATGGACAAATATAGCATCCAAAAAAAACAGACGGACAGGCTTCATAAGTCCTAAGCCAAACCAGCAAGACAAGAGGCTGCTCCTAGACATCCGATGTCGGAATCGTCTGCCTCCACGATGGAATCCGATTCCACCCCACATGACCCACTGATGCCTCTGGCGTCCCTTCCCCACCCTCCAGCTAAAGGGAAACCGCCTCCCCTTCCTCTGAAGCTTCCGAGACGGCTCTGGAGGTCACCAGGACTCTTATGCCACTATTGGACGCAAGATTTGCAGAACTGCGAACAGGGATCGATGCAGTCGTCGCTGCTACCAACTCCAACTCGGCCAAGATAGCCGATCTCGAACAGCGTCAGGCTGAATCCAAAGAAACTCAGCAACAGACTCACCTTGAGCTGCAAAACCAAAAGCTCCTGATTCAAGCCATGCAGGAGAAAGTCGATAACCTGGAAAATAGGGGAAGTCGCAACAACCTGCACTTTTTGGGTATCCCTGAAAATATTCCCCTCACTGATCTAATCACTATGTTACAGCAGTGTCTGCCAGATGCCTGGAAAGACCCCACGACTGATTCCTGATCGAGAGGGCAAACTGGGTCAGCCTAGAGCCAAGCGACAAGTCTTCAAGTCCAGTACTCACCCGCTTCCTCAATTTCGCAAAGAAGGAGGCAGTCCTTCAAGGCTATTGCAAAACCAGAGAATTTCTTTTCTGTTACAAACGCATTTTGATCTTCCAGAATTATTCTGCTCATGTCTCGGCGAAACGCCAGGAATTTTGTCCAATCTGCAAAGAACTGTTTGAAAAAAGATATCTGTTTTGCACTACTATACCCTGCTAAGCTGCAGGTCCACCATTCCTGCAACACTGAGTGGTGTGACACACCCCAACGAGCCAGAGAATTCCTGCTGCACCTGGGAGCTATGGGTGGAGGAGTCCAAGTCACAACCGAATGACTCTTGACTCTACTACCCTTTTACTGTTCCTCAGTTACACATTGCTGTTGTGCCCTACCCGCGCTGGGATAGATGGCTCCTCCAAGTTCTGCCCCCCCTGTTGGATAGTTGTACATATGGCTCCCATTTCCGATTAGTTTTTTGGGACAAGGGATACTCCTCACAATGGTTACCATCGCTGTCTTTGCCTACTCCCAGAATGGGCGTTGGCTGATGCTTCACCACCACCCCAGGGTACCCAGGAATGCCCCACGCCTACGCAACTAAACTTTTTTATCCTGGAACGTCAATGGACTGAATTCGCCAGTGAAAAGGAGGAAAGTGGTGGGACATTTAAAACGTCTGCCCCCCAATGTTATTTTTCTACAGGAAACACACTGCACCACCCTTCTTCATGACTCCTGGATTACTGAAAGCTATACGGTCAGCTGGGTGCTATGGGTTCCCACCACCTGCTCTGATTGGACCGGCGTGTAGGAATGATTTGAGAGTAATAGATTTCTGCCAGCATAGGTAGATACCTGTGTGCTAAATAAAGCCAGAGGGGCAGACAAATAGCATGTGGCACACATTAAGAGCCAGGTGCAGTGGCACCCCCATGTATCGCACCTCCCACCCTTACCAATGTATGCAGTCGGCCAAACTTCCGGCTTACCAAAGCCAGCAGCCAACCCAACTTCCCAACCCCCATTCCCCACAGCCGGCACCGTAGGCAAATGTCTTATTTGCTTATTCCCTAGATTGTAAGCTTGTAAACACTGCTCTCTACTTCATGTATCAGTCTGTTCTTGGTCGTCTTAATTAGTACAGCTTATTATGGCTCTCATTGATAGGTGAGTATTATGTATGGCTCTCATTGGTAGGTTAATATTATGTAAGGCTCTCATTGGTAGGTTAGTATTATGTATGGCTCTCATTGGTAGGTTAGTATTATGTAAGGCTCTCATTGGTAGGTTAGTATTATGTATGGCTTTCTTTGGTAGGTTAGTATTATGCATGGCTCTCATTGGTAGGTTAATATTATGTATGGCTCTTATTGGTAGGTTAGTATTAAGTATGGCTCTCATTGGTAGGTTAGTATTATGTATGGCTCTTATTGATAGGTTAGTATTATGTATGGCTCTTATTGGTAGGTTAGTATTATGTATGGCTCTCATTGGTAGGTTAGTATAATGTATGGCTCTCATTGATAGGTTAGTATTATGTATGGCTCTTATTGGTAGGTTAGTATTATGTATGGCTCTCATTGATAGGTTAGTATTATGTATGGCTCTTATTGGTAGGTTAGTATTATGTATGGCTCTCATTGATAGGTTAGTATTATGTATGGCTCTTATTGGTAGGTTAGTAGTATGCATGGCTCTCATTGGTAGGTTAGTATTAAGTATGGCTCTCATTGATAGGTTAGTATTATGTATGGCTCTTATTGGTAGGTTAGTATTATGTATGGCTGTCATTGGTAGGTTAATATTATGTATGGCTCTTATTGGTAGGTTAGTATTAAGTATGGCTCTCATTGGTAGGTTAGTATTATGCATGGCTCTCATTGATAGGTTAGTATTATGTATGGCTCTCATTGGTAGGTTAGTATTATGTATGGCTCTCATTGATAGGTTAGTATTATGTATGGCTCTCATTGGTAGGTTAGTATTATGTATGGCTCTCATTGGAAGGTTAGTGTTAAGTATGGCTCTCATTGGTAGGTTAGTATTATGTAAGGCTCTCATTGGTAGGTTAGTATTATGTATGGCTCTCATTGGTAGGTTAGTATTAAGTATGGCTCTCATTGGTAGGTTAGTATTATGTAAGGCTAACTGTCCAATGGCTCCAATGGCTCTTATTGGTAGGTTAGTATTATGTATGGCTCTCATTGGTAGGTTAGTATTATGTATGGCTCTCATTGATAGGTTAGTATTATGTATGGCTCTCATTGATAGGTTAGTATTATGTATGGCTCTTATTGGTAGGTTAGTATTATGTATGGCTCTTATTGGTAGGTTAGTATTATGTATGGCTCTCATTGGTAGGTTAATATTATGTATGGCTCTTATTGGTAGGTTAGTATTAAGTATGGCTCTCATTGGTAGGTTAGTATTATGTAAGGCTCTCATTGGTAGGTTAGTATTATGCATGGCTCTCATTGGTAGGTTAGTATTATGTATGGCTCTCATTGGTAGGTTAGTATTATGTATGGCTCTCATTGGTAGGTTAGTATTATGTATGGCTCTCATTGGTAGGTTAGTATTATGTATGGCTCTTATTGGTAGGTTAGTATTATGTATGAGTCTTATTGGTAGGTTAATATTATGTATGGCTCTTATTGGTAGTTTAGTATTAAGTATGGCTCTCATTGGTAGGTTAGTATTATGTAAGGCTCTCATTGGTAGGTTAGTATTATGGATGGCTCTCATTGGTAGGTTAGTATTATGTATGGCTCTCATTGGTAGGTTAGTATTATGTATGGCTCTCATTGGTAGGTTAGTATTATGTATGGCTGTCATTGGTAGGTTAGTATTAAGTATGGCTCTTATTGGTAGGTTAGTATTATGTATGGCTCTCATTGGTAGGTTAGTATTAAGTATGGCTCTTATTGGTAGGTTAGTATTATGTATGGCTCTAATTGGTAGGTTCGTATTAAGTATGGCTCTTATTGGTAGGTTAGTATTATGTATGGCTGTCATTGGTAGGTTAGTATTAAGTATGGCTCTTATTGGTAGGTTAGTATTATGTATGGCTCTCATTGGTAGGTTAGTATTAAGTATGGCTCTTATTGGTAGGTTAGTATTATGTATTGCTCTCATTGGTAGGTTAGTGTTATGTATGGCTCTCATTGGTAGGTTAGTGTTATGTATGGCTCTCATTGGTAGGTCAGTGTTATGTATGGCTCTCATTGGTAGGTTAGTATTATGTATGGCTTTCTTTGGTAGGTTAGTATTATGTATGGCTCTCATTGGTAGGTTAGTATTATGTATGGCTCTAATTGGTAGGTTAGTATTAAGTATGGCTCTCATTGGTAGGTTAGTATTATGTAAGGCTCTCATTGGTAGGTTAGTATTATGTATGGCTTTCTTTGGTAGTTTAGTATTATGTAAATTTCACTTACTGTGGTTATTAAACATCAGCAGGAAGTTTTGATACAATGTTACATTGCCGTTGAGTGATCTTATAGAAGCCTTGGGCCTGTATATATCATGGATCTCCCTAATAATTTGCAGCATCAATTCAAGGAAGAACCTAGTGCATTATTCTAAACAATACAGTACTGTCCATTACAATAACTGTCCAATGTGATGATGTCATCAGTAAGCGACACCCAGATCACTTATTCCCATAGATTTAATTGCAGTCAATTAGAATTAAAATAAAGATGCCAATAGATTGGCAGCCTGATGTATTGTGACACATTGGTCACAATGGCATTTGTTGTGGGACACGGTTCCAAAAGATAAGATGAATAAATGCCAAATGACTTAACAGGGCCAGAAAAAGAAAAAATAAATGTGCAGCTATTTTTAGTTGGAGTATATAATTACGGATTTTGGCCTAGATTCTTTGTGTATTAAAGATGTATATCCTGATGCCCTTGTAAAACCTAATATTATTTTCCTCCCAGGATGAGAGATTCAATAAACGGATTAATCACAGCTCCTGTGTGGAAAGAAAACAGGAAAGTGGGGTGGGGGAGGCTTGGAGCTAAACCTTATCCTACCCAACTTCTTCTTATACAATGTGGGTCTTCCTCTATCGCTCCCATAGTTGCCAACAGTCTTGAGTTTGCCTTGACAGTCCATTTGGGGGGGGGGGGGGGTGGAGAATTAATATTGCTTGTGCTTTGCACTTTGCACAGGTCCAGACATACACAGCAGGATATAAATCCCCTCTAAACACCCAATATCTGACCTGGTGTCTCGTAACCCAATCTCCGCGAATCTTTGCCACTTTAGGCGTCAGGAGCTTCTGCCACAGAGTTGGCTAGCATGAACTTCTCTGTCTATAACCTACTCAATCTCTGGAACATACACAGGGTTGGAAAAATACACAATAATTACTTTTCCAGAGAATATGTTCATACATTAAAAAAAAATAAAAATCAAATGCTTTTAATTAATTCCCTATAAATACATTTCTAATTAAAATATTCTCCATTATTTTTTCCCCCCTTTCTATTGTTCCAAATGTTTTATTTTATATTCAAGGTTTGGCAGATGATTTTGTGTCTGTTTTTTCCACAAAGGAACATACTAAAACTAAAAATACAGTCGCATAAAAAGCATTTGCAGTGGGACTTTATAAGTCCAAAGATGAATTTATTTAAAATTCATTTGCATGTACTGACTGCTTGTTGTGACTCCATATGCCAATAAACTGCAGCAATAGGGAACAGTTCATTGGCATACAATGTGATGTCATAATCTGGGGACAGCACAGTCACATTTAAAACACATTTTGCACTTTACCCCTAACCCACCCGTCGGACGTTCTATGCTGTACTAAAACACAGAGGGGGGGTTCAAGGCCAGCGGACATCACTGGCCACCCCCATGTACCCCAGCTGGGTCTTAACATGTGGTCAAGCCAGAGAAGGCGGCCGGTGCAAACATGGCCGGCGGTCACATGCTCTGTAAGCAGGCGGGGCTCAGCACCGCTGTCTCCGGGTGGTAGGGGGTGCCGCATTAGGTTTGTCGGACCCCTCTTTCTCTGTTATAAATAAATTACTTAATTTGCCATCCTATACAAGTATCCTGTTTGTCATTCAAGTATTGTAAGAGTTAGCTAAATGTTCGATATTCTCCATCGGGAAAGCGGTAGGGCGTAAGGCAGCTTAATACAGGCCTCAAACACCAGCAGGACAGCCTAAAACTCCCTCTGCGTAACAGCTCAGTACGGCGGGCCTTGATAACCTGCCAGGTTACTGCAGCGGGATCCCATGTGTCAAATGAGGTCACTTTGTCTCCTTAGACAGGGTAAATGTAACTGACTCTAATTGTGAGGGCGGGTTACATATGGACAAAATCATGAGTGACGGTGCGAGGCCGTGTGATCTTTCATCATGGACACACAGGGTCTGTAGACCCCTATCAGGGTGTTGGCTTCTATGTCGCTGGCTCTGTATTACTCTGTGACTGGGGCCAGGAACACAAAATCACTCTTTGTTGGTGTTTTCGTCCCTTAAAATCCTCCAGCGCGAGAGATCAAGCTATGCATTATACAGATATGCGTCTATTCAATAAAATTCATCTTTTGAGATCCACTTTCATTGTGAGACGGATCATTTCACCTCTCATGACTTTCAAAGCGGAGGATTCAAAACCTGAATTTCTTTCTCGGCCAAATTTGACTTTGTCTCAAAATGAAATCCGACCTCCACCAGGGGTGGCCACCTCAGACATTTTATCCTGGCCACATGTAACGTTTGCAGGCTGTCTTGCAGTATGTAGAAGTCATATCTGACCAGAAGGTAATCAGTTACCTAATCGACGTAGTTCTGTGGGATCCACTACTTGATTAGGTAATTGATCTCCTTCTGGTCACATGACTTCTACATACAGCAAAGCATCCTGCAAGCGTTATATCTGGCCGATACAAAATGGCCGACGTGGCAACGATACTTACAGTTCCTTTTCACTCTTTTAGTTGCTCATTGCAAGCGCTGCTTAGGTGATATACACAAAAAACAAATGTCCCAAAACATATCAAGCTGTATAACCATACATACGTATGTTTTACTTGCTGCCTCAATCAATGCATGATTCATATATGTCTATATATGAACTTGTTTCCTGTGGACACACTTGTTGTGCGCTCAGTACAGTCCCCTGTGTGATATATGTACAGACACTGGAAGCATTGCAAGATATGAGATACTTTTTGCTTCATTGACACACTTCATGAATGTTGATCCAGGTTCCAGACAGATGCTGACAGCTGAGTGGGAGGAGCAGTAAAATCTGCAGACCTGATATTTGTGGGTAAATTCAACAAAGATTACAAACATTAAAATGTCATACATATATTTTTATAATTATTTAAGTTTAATATGCGTGATTCTCTCACAATCTGATAAACCAGATGAAATAACAGATTATATTTAACCAAGATAAAAATAACGTTGGTTAAAATTAGAGAGCGTTAAACACAAAAATAGCTCTTCGGTAAGCGACAACTTCCTGCGCACTCCCACGACGAGCGTCTCGGTCAGAACGCAGTGAATCTTTTATCCTATTGCTCCTGCCAGCTATTAATCTCAGAACAATGGTGCAGAATGGGGCTCGTCTGGATATAGCCCAAGTGACGCTCGGTCTGTCTGGCTCTTTAAGACCAAAACACAACAAAACACCTGTGATTGATGATCCTTATTGTTCTCTCAAATTAGGCATTGAGTGGGAAAGAAACAAAACAAGTTAGGGGTCCGGGATGCAAATGTCATCAGCAAATACACAGATAGACAGACAAGTAAGGTACATAGATTGATCGACAGACAGACAGAGATAGACAGACAGATAAGGTACATAGATTGATAGACAGACAGACAGAGATAGACAAACAGATAAGGTACATAGATTGATCGACAGACAGACAAAGATAGACAGACAGATAAGGTACATAGATTGATAGACAGACAGACAGAGATAGACAAACAGATAAGGTACATAGATTGATCGACAGACAGACAAAGATAGACAGACAGATAAGGTACATAGATTGATAGACAGACAAACAGAGATAGACAGACAGATCAGGTACATAGATTGATAGACAGACAGACAGAGATAGACAGACAGATAAGGTACATAGATTGATAGACAGACAGACAGACAGACAGAGATAGACAGACAAACAGAGATAGACAGATCAGGTACATAGATTGATAGACAGACAGACAGAGATAGACAGACAGACAGATATGTTACATAGATTGATAGACAGACAGACAGAGATAGACAGATAAGGTACATAGATTGATAGACAGACAAACAGAGATAGACAGACAGATCAGGTACATAGATTGATAGACAGACAGATATAGACATAGACAGACAGATAAGGTACATAGATTGATAGACAGTCAAACAGAGATAGACAGACAGATCAGGTACATAGAATGATTGACAGACAGGCAGACATAGAGCTAGACAGATCAGGTACATAGATTGAGCGACAGACAGACAGAGATAGACAAACAGATAAGGTACATAGAATGATTGACAGACATGCAGACATAGAGCTAGACAGACAAGGTACATAGATTGATCGACAGACAGACAGAGATAGACAGACAGATAAGGTACATAGATTGATCAACAGACAGACATAGAGATAAACAAACAGATAAGGTACATAGAATGATAGACAGACAGACACAGAGCTAGACAGACAGACAAGGTACATAGATTGATCGACAGACAGACATAGAGATAGACAGACAGATACGTTACATAGACTTATCGACAGACAGAGATAGACAGATAGATAAGGTACATAGATTGATAGACAGATAGACAGATATAGAGCTAGACAGACAGACAAGGTACATAGATTGATAGACAGGCAGACATAGAGATAGACAGATAAGACACAGAGAGAGACAGAGCAGTGGTTGGGACCAAATGCATTTTTCTCCCCTTTTCTACCTCGGATCCAGTAAAGCAGAGGGGTGAGAGGGGCTGTGAAGGTGGAGAATCATGCACGTGTCATAGGTGGCCCTGAATTCAGTGGAAATCTGGTGTCTGGTACAGAGCACACAAACTCCAGAGATATACAGCGCGGCTCTGTACTAGGTGTTTGTCGCACATCTAGCAAACACGCAGGATACGACCCTGAACTCAGAGGATCCTGAGAAAGATGCACGTTTCAGGGATGCACTGTGTAAATGAAGGACCACAGAGTGGGCTACAGATTAATGACAACAGACCCAGAATGTGTCTTCTTTGTAATAAAAAATAGGACAGAAGATTATTCATGAAAGAGAGAATTACAAGGATGAGTGAAAAATGGAATTTCAAACGCCCGAGCTGGAAACTGAGTTCATCTAAATGGGAGTTGTTCAAACTCAGCTACTTTGGCCTTGCATCAGTAATTCCCTTCTCAATTCTCTCTGCAATTAACTATTAGCCCTTAGTTTGTGTATGTTTGCGTCTGCGAAGTGTGTTTGTAAATCACTCACTGGCCTGCAATTCAGTATGGAGCTGGGATTTTATGCGAGGTCTTATGCTGGGTAAATTATAGTAAATTATTTTCTTATGTATGGTCGTTATTAAACTATCTACTGTAATTCAGCAGTATTCATTCATTACTGGCGCCATCTAATGGATAAAAGTAGCAATTACACAAGGATATGTTAATTTACTAATGATCCACAGTGGTAAGATATAAATGACTAAAAAAAATACTCCTCTCTGTATTTTTGTAAAGGACAACTCCATCATAAATGCTTTTTTTTTTTTTTTAAATCCCTACTACTCAGAAAGCAGGGTGCATATATTTATCACTATGGGGTTTTTTTTTGTTTTGTTTTTGTTTGCTTGCCCAAACATACAAACTTTTTACACTTAGTTTGCTTGTGAACCTTTGCTCCACCTACTGTCCCGTATGTGAAAATTCTAAGTGTACAGACGTATGCTCAAAGTTGTGGGAATCTCCGGTGCAATCAATGAATCTGTCTTCAACACGGCAGGAATAAGGAATGTACACTACTGAATGTTAATCAGTAGCCAAGTAAGAATGAAAAAATGTCTAGTGGTTCTTTTAAAAAAAAAAAAAAATAATAACTGAACAGTGTAGTCGAAGAAATAAATAATATTTTCTGACTTGGATAATGTACAACAAAATATTAAAGATCCCAAGCCAGCTGTATCGGCATGTCATGCATAGTTACCGACATACGTCATGTTTCCAGAGCCACACATACTGCAGAGAGAACATGGATGTGCAGCCCGGCATCCAGTGAATTAATCATGGCAGGTGCTGTGAGATCTCCACCCTGATTAATTATGTGGATCGTGTCTGTGTGTAGACGCATCCTACATACTGTACTTTGCATGCTCTTTCTGCAACATACAGTATGCATGTGTGTGCATGATAACAAGCGTGTGAATGAATCCTCACTTCACACTGAGTGCTGGGCTCTGTATCTTTATTTCTGTGCCTGATAACATGGCTGATGTTGGCAATTATGTAACACTTTTTTCTTCCCAACTCATTAGATAATGGATGTAGGTACCAAGCCCTTTTGAGCATATCAACTGTGTTTTAGGGTGACCACATTGCTCCTATTTATTTGGGGCCCAATGTGATTTATACATAGTTGCCAACATCGGCCATGTTTCCAGGGACATATATTTGTTCCACATGCTGCAGAAAGAGCATGCAAAGTGCAGCCCGGCAATATGTAGGATGGATATACGCACAATACAATTAATTAATCATGGTAGGTCCTATGAGATCTCCACCCTGATTAATTAATTGGATTGTGTATAACCATCCTACATACTGCCGAGCTGCACTTTGCATGCTCTTTCTGCAGCATGTGGAACAAATATGTGTCCCTGGAAACATGGCCAATTTTGGGAACTATGTTACTCTACACTGTGGACGTTGATAAAATTCTAGTGACCTGCCCAGTCACTTTGCACACCTATGACATGCCCCATCACCCACGTTGCACACCCACGACATGCCCCATCACCCACATTGCACACACATTAAATGCTCAATCACCCCATTACATGCCCCCATCACCCACATTGCACACACATTAAATGCTCAATCACCCCATTACATGCCCCCATCACCCACAGTGCATACACACTAAATGCCCCATCACCCCCATTACATGCCACCATCACCCTCATCACATACCCCCACCACGTCCATTACATCCCCCATCACCCCGATTAATTGGAAGGAGCTAAAGCTTGCACAGTTGTGGGGGAGGGAGCGAAAATGTTTGAAGCACCAGAAGTGTCAAATGACCCTTTGTGGGAGTGGGGGGATCTGAGCATGCATGGAAAGGCTATATCACAGCTTAAGGGGGCTGGACGCTGAATACTGCTGTGCGCTTGCATTCTGACAGGTGTGTGTACAATGTGCAACCTATGTCAAAATCCCCAAAAAATGATTGGATAACTGATAGTTTTGGATAACAGATTTCTGGATAAGGGATACTCAACCTGTGTTCACTTTTTCCTATAAGATACTGTACGTTTTATCCAATTAATGTATACGTGTCAGTTTGAGGATCTGGGTTTATGAAAATGTAAATTTCTGTTACTATGTAACATTTTAGAGTAATTTACCCTTACGCTTTGTATATTTCTCCACCAGAAGAACGTGTATAAACTCATCATATTTATTTATTGGATCTATTTTAGTAGAGTGAGTTGCTAGAAGTGGCCGTCTGCCTGAGTAAAGCCTTTGTATTATGTTATTTAATCCATCCGTAATGATTTGCTATTAGGAGCACGTTGATACATTTGCTGGGGAATTAGATAGTGAAGAGTTTGGTTCCTTTATGGCCTCTGCTGCTGATATCATTTGGGTCAGTTAAAGAGCTTCTCTCCCTCTCTGCAATGCTGATTTGCCTCAAAGGTCAATGATTTATGTTTGAGATTCAAACATGAGCTTTAACCCTCCGGCCAAAGTGAGAATGTGACACAGGGAATGAAGCAGATCCTGGAGTCTGAAATGCTGTGTATTTCCCATCGTATACTGGGCAGAGCTGGAACATGCGCTTCTTTCTGCGAATTCTCACCCTGGTTTTTGGGATTTGTGTCTTTTGCTCGTGGACGAGGCTCTTCCAAGTGATCAACCTCCTAAAACCAGGTGATAAACTATCCAAAAAATATGGAATATGTATTTACCCCATACTGGTCGCCGACAGTAGCACAGATAGAGACCCTTATTTTTAAATGCCATCAACAGAAGGGATCATCACTCCTGCTCTGAATGGCTGTGTGTGTACTGACACTGTTAGCGCATGCCAGCCTCCGGATCAGCTCGCCTCCGGATCAGCTCTGCCTCAGTTGAGAGACCGAGCGGAGAGTAAATCCACAAATTTCTTTAAAGATACTGGTGGCGTTCACTAAAAAGAAAGGGATTTTGTTTTTTTAACTCTTGCTTCTTTTAAGAAAGTAAACGTTGAGGTACATTTGCTACCTCGAGACTAACAAAGAATAGTATTAATATGAAATATACTTGCTTTATTCTGGTATCCATGTTGCACAGAAATGTATGGTGTGCCTACTCATCCATCCGGCATGTTGTGGAATCAGCCCCTCCACAAAGCATGCCCCAGGGGAAGCAGAACTTAAAGGACGTACATATATTTTATTTTTATATAACTCCTAAATTATTTGTTTGCTAGCAAAGTAGTATGAAAGGAGTATTTTAAAATGGGACTTTGTCATCTATAACATGGCCCCTTAACCTCTTATAACCTGAACTATCTATATATCTCTGTATATATTTTATTCTTATCACCACACATTTGTATATGTTTAAAAAGCCACTAAGCCAGAGCCAGCTAGCTTTGGCACTGCAGATGTTAAGAAACTACATATCCCATGATGCTCAGTGACTGATAAGACTGACTAAGCATAATGGGGTTTGTAGTTACCAAATATCTGTAGTGCAAAGTATAGCTACCTCTGCACTAGGCTGTTTTTGTTTTTTATTCACTATTGGCTCCAGATTATTTAAAGATATTTAGCATTCCTACTTTTTTCCCCCTTTTCCCTAATTTTTTGAGATCCACTGGAATTATAAATGTTTTGTGGGGTTTCAATTTTTCCTTTTCCTATGATCAGTTCACCATATATATATATATATATATATATATATATATATATATATATATATATATATATATATATATATATATAGGCTTATGTAAGAAGCACAAACGAAGAAGAAAGGTTATTATGTTAAAATAATGATAGTGTGATAAATGAATAGGCTGATGTCACTGTGCATCACTTCTATCATGTCATCTGGATGGATTTTATACATATGGGAATATGAACCAAAATATTACTTTGTGGCCTCACTTTGACTTCACAGTACAGTTAACGCTATAATCAATATATTGTTGCGCCCCAGCTAGTATTTTTTCCTGGCAGGCTGGTAAAAAAAAATTCAATGTTGAGTCTATGGATGGAAAACCCTGGATCTGCACTTTTTTATGTGTATAGCGGTATAATGTATAACAGAAGGTTTAAACAATATTTTATATGTTCTATGTTAGCACAACTGATTTTGTAGAGGGGAGGGGGTGGCTTATAACCACACACAATGCTCAATCACCCCATTACATGCCCCCATCACCCACAGTGCATACACACTAAATGCCCCATCACCCCCATTACATGCCACCATCACCCTCATCACATACCCCCACCACGTCCATTACATCCCCCATCACCCCGATTAATTGGAAGGAGCTAAAGCTTGCACAGTTGTGGGGGAGGGAGCGAAAATGTTTGAAGCACCAGAAGTGTCAAATGACCCTTTGTGGGAGTGGGGGGATCTGAGCATGCATGGAAAGGCTATATCACAGCTTAAGGGGGCTGGACGCTGAATACTGCTGTGCGCTTGCATTCTGACAGGTGTGTGTACAATGTGCAACCTATGTCAAAATCCCCAAAAAATGATTGGATAACTGATAGTTTTGGATAACAGATTTCTGGATAAGGGATACTCAACCTGTGTTCACTTTTTCCTATAAGATACTGTACGTTTTATCCAATTAATGTATACGTGTCAGTTTGAGGATCTGGGTTTATGAAAATGTAAATTTCTGTTACTATGTAACATTTTAGAGTAATTTACCCTTACGCTTTGTATATTTCTCCACCAGAAGAACGTGTATAAACTCATCATATTTATTTATTGGATCTATTTTAGTAGAGTGAGTTGCTAGAAGTGGCCGTCTGCCTGAGTAAAGCCTTTGTATTATGTTATTTAATCCATCCGTAATGATTTGCTATTAGGAGCACGTTGATACATTTGCTGGGGAATTAGATAGTGAAGAGTTTGGTTCCTTTATGGCCTCTGCTGCTGATATCATTTGGGTCAGTTAAAGAGCTTCTCTCCCTCTCTGCAATGCTGATTTGCCTCAAAGGTCAATGATTTATGTTTGAGATTCAAACATGAGCTTTAACCCTCCGGCCAAAGTGAGAATGTGACACAGGGAATGAAGCAGATCCTGGAGTCTGAAATGCTGTGTATTTCCCATCGTATACTGGGCAGAGCTGGAACATGCGCTTCTTTCTGCGAATTCTCACCCTGGTTTTTGGGATTTGTGTCTTTTGCTCGTGGACGAGGCTCTTCCAAGTGATCAACCTCCTAAAACCAGGTGATAAACTATCCAAAAAATATGGAATATGTATTTACCCCATACTGGTCGCCGACAGTAGCACAGATAGAGACCCTTATTTTTAAATGCCATCAACAGAAGGGATCATCACTCCTGCTCTGAATGGCTGTGTGTGTACTGACACTGTTAGCGCATGCCAGCCTCCGGATCAGCTCGCCTCCGGATCAGCTCTGCCTCAGTTGAGAGACCGAGCGGAGAGTAAATCCACAAATTTCTTTAAAGATACTGGTGGCGTTCACTAAAAAGAAAGGGATTTTGTTTTTTTAACTCTTGCTTCTTTTAAGAAAGTAAACGTTGAGCTACCTCGAGACTAACAAAGAATAGTATTAATATGAAATATACTTGCTTTATTCTGGTATCCATGTTGCACAGAAATGGATGGTGTGCCTACTCATCCATCCGGCATGTTGTGGAATCAGCCCCTCCACAAAGCATGCCCCAGGGGAAGCAGAACTTAAAGGACGTACATATATTTTATTTTTATATAACTCCTAAATTATTTGTTTGCTAGCAAAGTAGTATGAAAGGAGTATTTTAAAATGGGACTTTGTCATCTATAACATGGCCCCTTAACCTCTTATAACCTGAACTATCTATATATCTCTGTATATATTTTATTCTTATCACCACACATTTGTATATGTTTAAAAAGCCACTAAGCCAGAGCCAGCTAGCTTTGGCACTGCAGATGTTAAGAAACTACATATCCCATGATGCTCAGTGACTGATAAGACTGACTAAGCATAATGGGGTTTGTAGTTACCAAATATCTGTAGTGCAAAGTATAGCTACCTCTGCACTAGGCTGTTTTTGTTTTTTATTCACTATTGGCTCCAGATTATTTAAAGATATTTAGCATTCCTACTTTTTTCCCCCTTTTCCCTAATTTTTTGAGATCCACTGGAATTATAAATGTTTTGTGGGGTTTCAATTTTTCCTTTTCCTATGATCAGTTCACCATATATATATATATATATATATATATATATATATATATATATATATATATAGGCTTATGTAAGAAGCACAAACGAAGAAGAAAGGTTATTATGTTAAAATAATGATAGTGTGATAAATGAATAGGCTGATGTCACTGTGCATCACTTCTATCATGTCATCTGGATGGATTTTATACATATGGGAATATGAACCAAAATATTACTTTGTGGCCTCACTTTGACTTCACAGTACAGTTAACGCTATAATCAATATATTGTTGCGCCCCAGCTAGTATTTTTTCCTGGCAGGCTGGTAAAAAAAAATTCAATGTTGAGTCTATGGATGGAAAACCCTGGATCTGCACTTTTTTATGTGTATAGCGGTATAATGTATAACAGAAGGTTTAAACAATATTTTATATGTTCTATGTTAGCACAACTGATTTTGTAGAGGGGAGGGGGTGGCTTATAACCACACACATATATATATATTTGTGTGTGTGTGTATGTGGGCAAATATTAATTGTGTCCGAATTACATCATTTCTGCCCATTTTCATGGAGAATCCGCATTTTCCAAACTTAGAACCATCCGCCGGAACATTCCACTGGTTTTTGTGGTAGCTAACTCTCATTGCCAGCAGAGGCAGGCGCCCACATTGCTCACAGTGTATTAACATGCTATAGACCCCCAGCCATGGATTCTGGGGATCCTTGTACCGACACTTTGCCTATCCATAATTGCCAGCCCCCCACTTCTTAAGATACCTTGCGAACTAGACCTATTAACAGAATATAATCTTTATAATATTAAAGCATCTTTGATATCAGCATGAAGAGGAAATCCGTTTCCCATTCTTGATGCTTCATCAATCGCTTCCCGAGATGTGCACCTTGGTTTATTGCAGAAGGTTCTGCCTGTAGCATTGCTCACGGAGTCACGGTTGACCTCCACTGACTGGCAGATCTGCTGTGTCAGCTTCCAGGCAGCTGGGTGCAGCATCACCCAGATTCCACAGAACCAGTTTGACCGCCCATGTCTTAACTCTCTGTGAGAGCGCTCTGCCCGAGCCGTCACTTTAAAAAAACCTTTCTTAGGCATGTGAGGAACGGTGACATAGCTGGGCATTGCACATTTTTCAGGATGAGCATAATAATTCACATGATGTTCTTGTTCAGCCTTCTTTGAACAAAACACACGTTTTGCAGGATACAGCAGATGCACCTAGGGTGGGGAGAAGTGTGGTGGACTGGCTGCCATGCTTGTTGTCTTATCAGGGCCAGATTAAGGCCTACTGATGCCCTCACCCCAGTCCAAAAACACGCACCTCCCTTCCACTGCCTGACTGACAAGACAATAATAGTCAATAAGGGATGAAAGTGAAATTAAGAGATTCAAAATTCAGTTTTGCTCCAAGCCAGGACCCATAACTATATTAAATATATATACCGTATATATATATATATATATATATATATATATATATATATATATATATATATATATAAATTGTATTACTTTAACACTAAATAGCAGTAAGCAATATACATATCTTATATCTCGGGCAACAGAAAAATGCTATTTTTGTAACAGTTTTTTTAATTTATTTTTTTAAAATAAATGAAAAATATATATTCTAACCAAGAAATCATTATATTTATGAAGCATCTCAATCTAAAAATTAAATACCATCTGGGGGGAAACGCAATGATGTAATGACGCACGTATGAGCGCTCTGAGAGGCGGAGCTGAGTGCCGGTGAGAGAACGCCAAGGACGCTGAGAAGACCAATGATCCCAGTAAACCACCACAGAAAATGAGGGATAGAAGAAATGGAGACCTAAACAACACTGCACAGAGGATGGGAAACAGTGAATGCTTAATCATTTTGCCGGGAAACGTCTGGAAGATTTGCAACTTAAACAACTTAAAGGGACACTACCACTTACATTAGATATAACTAGATAACCTGGTCATTCAAAACATACACATATATAAATCATGTGCCACTGTTTGTTTTTTTTATTATTGAATTACCGTATTTGCTCGATTATAAGACGACCCTGATTATAAGACGACCCCCCCAAATTTGTATATTCCTTTAGGAAAAAAACTAAAAGCCTGATTATAAGACTACCCTATAGGAAAAAAGTTTAACTTTTATATATGTAAATTGCTTTTTAATATTTAATAAAAAATTTATATTATACAAATGCATTCCTTGTTTTTATTTACTTTTATGTGCCAATGCGGCCTCTCTCCCGCTCCCCCAGCTGTCTCTTTCCCCCCCAGCGTTGTCTCTCTCTCCCCCCAAAACTTCTCTCTTGTCTCTATCTATCCCCCCTCCCCTTTTCTCTCTGTCCCCCTCCCTCCCCTTGTCTGTGTCTCCCCCCTCCCCCCCCTTGTCTGTCTGTGTCCTCCCCCTCCCCCTCCATTTGTCTCTCTCTGTCCCCCTCCCTCCCCTTGTCTGTCTGTGTCCTCCCCCCATCCCCCTCCCTTTGTCTCTCTCTATCCCCCCTCCCCTTGTCTGTCTGTGTCCTCCGTCCCCCCCCCCTCCCCCTCCCCCTTACCTCGATCCCTGGTGGCTAGTGGGGGCAGCCGGGGGATGTCTGCACGATACGTGCAGACATCCTCCATGCTGCCCGACACGGCAGTCTATTATGACGGACAGCTGGTCCGTCATAATAGACTGCCGTGTCGGGCAGCATGGAGGATATCTGCACGTATCGTGCAGACATCCCCCAGCTGCCCGATTCTCCCTGGTGGCTAGTGGGGCAGCAGAGGATGTCTGCGCGACGAGCGCAGACTCCCTTGCTGCCGCCCGGCACGCTCGCCGGGACTTCAGTGACGAAAGCGGAAGTACCCGACTTCTTCATAGAAGCCCCGGCGGTCGTGCCGGGCGGAAGTTCATCGCGCAGACATCCCCTGCTGTTAGAGAGGAGGATCCAGAGCATTTGCTCTGAAAAAAACCTTGTCTTATATTCGAGCAAATACGGTAATCATCCGAAATCTTCCAGCCAGTCTGGCTCCTGGATGTCTTTTGGTTTATAGACTTTCGGTTTATGGAATACATGTAATGCTATGGGTTTTCTATAAACCGAAATAGAGTCCCCATTCATACGAATAGCTCAATTGACCTATTCGTATGAATGGGGACTCTATTTCGGTTTATAGAAAGCCCATAGCATTACATACAATGTAATCGTCGAACCCCGAACTCCTGTGTCAGTGTTCGGGTCCATGGTCCAAAAACCGTAATGTTCGGTACGAACCCGAACAGTGCGGTTCGGGTTCGCTCAACACTACTAAGGATATCTCCCTCACAATCTTATGGTGTACATTTATATCAGTCTTGAGAGTGTATTGGATCAAGCTGCAAGCAGCCTCTCTTGCGGACCTGCATATGGCCTGCTCTAAAATTGCGTCTGATCTAAAAAGGAATACAAACACAGAAAAAATGAATAAACTCGAACAAGCGAAAAAGATAGATAGGAATTTGATAAAACTAAAAATAACGTATCTTCATAAATCCAACAGAACGGACAAAAGGTTGTCAAATAAACTTAAGAAAAAAAGGATGAAAGAAAAGATTTCAATGATTAGAACAGAAGGGGATGTTTTCAGGTCTATCCCTCTATTAGATGAACCAGATTAGACCAGGTTAGAAATAACCATCTAATAGAGGGATATCACAGCAGTGGTGAGGATTACAAACTATCACAAACAGGTATATGAAAAACTGGCAGAACAACTTTCTATTGTGGTGATGGAAAATGGACATACCTGCTGAGAATGGTCCCACTTCAATTTCCAACAAGCTGGTCAAGAAAGTAGAAATAGAACCCTAATATAAACAGTGATAGAATAATAAAACATATAAAAAAAATAGAACATAACAGTGGAAAACCTAATTGTTTAGGTTTAATTGTTTATTCATTATCTAATATCTCAAAGTCAAGCTGGGGAAATCTGGGGATCTATAAAATGAAAGATATATTGGATGGTAGAAATATTAAACCCTTTTCCAATTTGGCAAAGGCAATATAACCTTCCAACAAATCAAATCTTCAATTACCTATGAATAAAAAGCTTTGTACAACAACCTCTATATATAGAAGAAAAAGATATGATAGGTGCGGTTAAAAACATTTCTCCCATAATAAGATAACCAATCCCCTCTCATAGAAACATAGAAACATAGAAAGTGTCGGCAGATAAGAACCATTCGGTCCATCTAGTCTGCCCAATTTTTTTTTGGAGTACTTTTATTAGTCCCCCGTTCCCGGTCTTATAGCTAGGATAGCCTTGTGTCTATCCCACGCATGCTTAAAATCCTTGACTGTGTTTACCTCTACCACTTCTGCTGGCAGGCTATTCCATACATCCACTACCCTCTCAGTAAAGTAATACTTCCTGATATTACTTTTAAATCGTTGCCCCTCTAATTTAAGTCTATGTCCTCTAGTTGTGGTAGTTTATCTTCTTTTAAATATACTCTCTTCCTTTACTGTGTTGATTCCCTTTATGTATTTAAATGTTTCTATCATATCCCCCCTGTGACGTCTTTCCTCCAAGCTATACATGTTAAGATGCTTTAACCTTTCGCCTTGTGGCGAATCAGGAGGAGAATGGTAGAGGAAAAGCAATAGATAAATGGGAAAAAGAACTAAAAATATCAATAGATAATAAAGAATGGGATACTGCTCTCAACCTAGCACACAAAAACATCCATAACTTATCACTACTAGAAACCTTTGACAAAGTAACAAACCGATGGTTTATGACACCTAAGAGCCTTGCTCTCTGATGTACACAGATTCTGAAAAATGTTGGGGATATAGCCAGGACACGGGCACCTATCTTCATATGTGGTGGGGGTGTGGTAGAATTAAGAATGTCTGGGATTTGGATTTGGATTTAATACAACAAACCACAAATATACAGTTAGAAAGAAAACATGATGTTGCTATACTCCACCTAGGTTGGCCCGTAATGAATTCACCTCAGCTAATGCTAACAATACATACTCTGGTGGCGGTGAAGACAGTGCTGTATTTAGCGCAAGGCAAACAAGGCAAGTGCCAAGGGCGGCACAAAACCAAGATACACCACTAGACCTATCCTGGTATGATGTGATTGTAAGAATAAATAAAATCTGTGTAAATGAAAAGCTATCGAGTATTGTGAACAACAAATATAAGACATTTCTGAAAATATGGTAGATCTGTCAATACTAATATCATCTAATTATTGATCAAGCTAAGCTAAGTAATTACAAACCTCTGTTTTATTTAATTGAGTTTTCTTTTTTCCTTTTTATTAATATTAAGTTGTGTATCTGATGTCATAGACTTTGTAAATAATCCTGAGAAATTCTATAATCTGTTAAACAATGTTATAAATGACACATTGACACAATGTAATATTTAGAAGATATGTTTATAACCTAATAAATGCAAATAAAGATATACCGTATAAAAAACAAAGCATCTTTTATTCCATTCTATCCTAACCTACTTAACATTTCATCATAACACAGATAAAAAGATGGCCAAATTATGTTTAGTCCTGCCAACGCATCCAGTCTCTCATGTCCCATAGTTATTATGTTGGTATTTGTAATAAGCTTCCGCTGAGATAACGACCGCTCCGCTGTGTAATTTGTGACCTTTTTTTTGTTTTAAAAACTTTATTATTTTCAAATAATGTTATACTTATACACAAAACAACACATATACAAATTCACAGGTATATCTTAAAGATCCAAATGTATACATAAAGCCCACAAATATCAGAAGACAAGTTATTGTTCAATGCAAAGGCTTCCTATGAAAAATATCAGCTCTAGCAGTGTCTAACTTACACCTACACAGGCCCACGATGAGTCGCCGAGAAAAAACAACCCACATTTACACAACCTTATAATCTGAGATTTAACTCAAATAACAGTCCCGATGCTTTTATGTCTCATCTAACAATCCTAGGGATCTCGGTCTAAAATGTCCATCCAAGAATTCCAGTTTTCATTAATAGCTGGGTTTTTAAATTGATTAGAAACCAATTTTTCCATTTTGAATTGGTATTCTAACTGATTCCGCATTCCAGCTTGGAGTTGTAACAGTTTTCCAGTTCCTAGCAATAGATATTTTTTTTATTGCCATTAGAAAGTGGATTACAAAACCTTTCTCTTGTCTCATGCATTATTGGAAAATGTAAACAAATCCACTCTCTGGACATGTTGGTATGGTTTTTGACCATTATAGGGACACTAAACCTTGTTTTTCACTTGTGCTTTTTATATAGAAGAACAAATAAAAAATGAGTTGTCCCTAGTATAAGGTACGTGTCAGTCAATCCTCTCACCGGCAGCTAACTTTGGTCTCCTCCGCTGACCCCATGCAAAAACGAGGTTCCCTCTCTGTGCTAGCAGAGAGAAACCCCCGCTATAGTCAGATCCCAGTCAGACTAGTTGGGCGAACCACTCCTCTGATTGGCTGAGTATCCTGCTGACACTGCCAGCGCACTCTAGCCTCGAGAACTGCTGTGTCTCAGCCGTGAGACACAGCAGAGAGTAAACCAGTGTCTATCTATTGAGATACACGCAAGGTAACTCCGGACCAGCAGAACATCTTTTTTAACCCTTTAATGTAAAAAAATATACACAAGCGAATGTCTACATTTGGAACTCTTTGGTGCCCTAAGCCCTTGTTTATTTTGCTTAATGGTTAATCCAGCCCTGCTTCCAGTGGGGGTAGAGGCCCAGTGAATTCCCCTACTGTTGATCCAAACGAATTTCGAACTTTGTCAAACATTAGAAATTGCATAACGAGTAGGTATTTCAAATAGGGATGCTTTAGTGAAAGAATACAAATAAAGTACATTTTTTTAAGCCCTCTTTGCTCTTTGTAGCTGTAACTGGGAGCAGACATATTGCTAAGAATCTTGAGTCACATGGGTTGGATCTGACCCAAGATTCTTTCATTAAAACATTTCTATTTAAAATACTTCATGCAAACTTTCAATTAAACATAATTTAATTTGGTTCTAATCGTTACCCTTTAATGTTGCTTGTAACATTGGTAGCATTGTATTATGTTTTTCTAAAACATATATTCAGATCCTTTTTGAAGGCATCTATTGTATCTGATAGCACCACCGCTCTAGGCAGAGAATTCCATACCTTTTTTTGTCCTTACTGTAAAGAATGCTTTTCCTTTGTGGTCCATTGGTCTCCATGGTGACTGCTCCACTTGGATGCTCTGTATGGATCATCTCTATTGTGGTTTCTATAGATGTCTTGGAACTATGTTTGCAGAAAGGAGAGGTTTGTAACCCCATAGTCACACACTGAACCATTTGCAAAAATGTTACATTACAAAACATGGATAATGGTCTTGTCTTATTGTAAGATAAATAATAACAATAAATACATTTTTTTAAAACAGTGTAGGAACAAGAGATATGGCAACATAGTGAGTAGTGAATTCTGGAGACATATTTCTTTTAATGCTACATTATGTTATTTTTGTTTTTACAAGAGTATTGATTCAGTGGCTGAATATGCCATTGTGGCATAGCTTAATCGGGGTGATCACAATACAATGAATCAGAATGCTGGGGGGGGCGGAGCTTGGGGGTCAAGTGTCAGCTCTACCGCGGTGGCCCTGTGACTCTTCCTGACATCACTACTGCACTTGTGCACAAAGCTTCAGTGCCCCGCCGAACTTTACCTCTGTACCAAAAAGCTGTCTCCCAACATCGGGACTGTCTCAGATAAAGCAGGTCAGTTGGGGGATATGCATGAAGGGTACAAAAGTAAGACATCGCAACTCACGCAAGAAATAGCGCTAAAGTGCTAGTAGGGTGAAAGTGTAACCTGATATAGATCCAAAGTATATATAACCTCCTTAGGTTTGGGTTATTTATGCAGAAAAATACAAGCAAACCAAGAAGTGGTAGAGGTTAGTACAGTGAAGAAGTGTAAGCATGCATGGGATAGGTATAAGGCTATCCTAGATATAAGATAAGGCCAGGGACTAATGAAAGTATTACTTTACTGAGAGGGTAGTGGATGTATGGAATAGCTTTCCAGCAGAAGTGGTAGAGGTAAACACAGTGAAGGAGTTTAAACATGCGTGGGATAGGCACAAGGCTATCCTAGATATAAGATATGTCCAGGGACTAATGAAAGTATTACTTTATTGAGAGGGTAGTGGATGCATGGAATAGTCTTCCAGTAGAAGTGGTAGAGGTTAATACAGTGAAGGAGTTTAAGCATGCATGGGATAGGTATAAGGCTATCCTAGATATAAGATAAGGCCAGGGACTAATGAAAGTATTACTTTACTGAGAGGGTAGTGGATGTATGGAATAGTCTTCCAGTAGAAGTGGTAGAGGTTAATACAGTGAAGGAGTTTAAGGATGCATGGGATAGGTATAAGGCTATCCTAGATATAAGATAAGGCCAGGGACTAGTGAAAGTATTACTTTACTGAGAGGGTAGTGGATGTATGGAATAGTCTTTCAGTAGAAGTGGTAGAGGTTAATACAGTGAAGGAGTTTAAGCATGCATGGGATAGGTATAAGGCTATCCTAGATATAAGATAAGGTCAGGGACTATTGAAAGTTTTACATTACTGAGACGGTAGTGGATGCATGGAATAGCCTTCGTGTAGCAGTGGCAGAGGTTAATACAGTGAAACGGTAGCTGCTCCTATACTTACCGGAACAACCAATATGGAGGACTGATAAGTTCGTCTGGATATCGGTGGGAGCAACAGATTTTGAGAGCAAGAGGGCAAACCCCACACTCGTATGGTACCACTGGATACAAGCAAGTAACATTTGTTAAAACGCCGATATTGGTTGTTTTTAATATACATGTACTCTACCCCTGTGAGTCTGTTTTCACCCTGACTACTTAAAGGGTCTTTGAACATTCTGAAAGTTAACCCTAGAGTGTGAAAGATCAAGATCCCTCTTGTCTATAATCCTCTTGACACACTCGTCTATAACGTGTGTGGTCTTTGAGCCCATATCATAAGAGTGTGTCATAAAACAGAGTTTTCGAATAGACATCAATACTTTGTTGGACTTTATTCAACTGATGGTGTTATACACAAACGATATGTACAGAAATGTGATACTTTGTTATGTTCTAACCTTGTCAAGATAGGATACAGTTGAATCTAGTCACTCGGCTGGATATGTAGCATTCCTACTTTTCTTGTTACGTAAATAATACTATGTATGGTTTCTAAATAACGGTCTTGAAATCCTGGGGCTTCCTAATAGAGGCCCAGTCAACTATTGTAGTGTATATAGGATACTAACAAATCGAACTAATTGTTCTGAACTAGCAATATCGAGATTGAGATCCTAAAGAAGTACAGTTTTTGAGACTTGATAGTGTGAAACCCCACTTAAGTAAATAGCTATTGGGCATAAAATAAATAAAAAAAAAAAAAAAGAAAAAAAAAAATAATAAATTAAAAAAAAACAAAAAAAAACGGATTTGATTAATACTCCAGTTGGAGAAAATTTTTGATGCT
Organism: Pelodytes ibericus; assembly: GCA_036172795.1. Classification (NCBI taxonomy): domain Eukaryota; kingdom Metazoa; phylum Chordata; class Amphibia; order Anura; family Pelodytidae; genus Pelodytes; species Pelodytes ibericus. The sequence goes on from CM069862.1 coordinate 16,141,472, forward strand.
AGTCCACTATATGTACTGATCGCTTGCGGATCAGAGCACCCTATACACTCAAGGTTTGGTGTGGGAGGTAAAAGACAATTACTGTGTCACTGCTAGATTTAAGTCTATATTACAATGCCACCAAAAAAAATAGAAAGACCTGATAAAGCGGATAAAAATAAATCCATAAATACATATTACTCCCCGAAGGCAGTCTCTGGTGGCCCCCAACATAGGAGATCTCTATCACCCTCTCCACTGGAGGAACAATCCAGGGCCCTTACTATTGACACACCAACCACGTCAATGGAGGTGGTCACCAACTACACTTTGACAAAGCTCATGGAGGAGCTATATCAAAAAATCAGAATTGATTTTAAACAGAGTATGGCGGGGTTAAGTGAGGAGATCTCCTCCCTAAATAAAGCTGTTATAGATCAGAGTAAAGAAGTTGTTAAAATCAGGGAGGAGATATCCTCACTACATAAACGAAACGAGCAATTGGAGAGACAAGTCCGAGTATGTAATAACAAACTCATAGAACTGGAAGATAGATCTCGCCGTAATAATCTGAGATTGAAAGGGGTCCCAGAGACTGTCGTAGGAGAGAATATAGAAAAATACCTTTTAGAGTTTATGGCTCAATACTTAGACCCTACAATTTTAGGGAATGCCCCATTTGAAAGATGTCACAGGGTTTTTGGCACACGAGGACAGGAGAGACAGCTCCCTAGAGACATTGTGGTTAGATTTCTAAACTGCTCTATCAAAGATGCTTTGTTAAGACAGATGAGATTAAACCCTGGTCCAAAAGAAGGGAAATTTAAAGATATGTTGGTCTTTCCAGATTTATGCCCAGCCACAAGACAAAATAGAGCTCGCTTTAGAGAAATCACAAGACAACTTAGAGCAAAGAATATTACATACAGATGGGGTTTTCCCACTAAACTCTTAATTTTCTTTAATGGCAAAACTATCTCGATGTTAGACCCAGAAGCGGACTTGCCTGTAATGAAAAGGCTGGGTGTCCTTGATGACGTAACTGATACAGGAAGTAAATAATATGATGTATAAAGACAAGCTCTTAATATGAGAGCTCAGGGTGAGATTTTTTATTAATTGAGGCACTATTTCTTATTAATTAAAGTAAATAAGAGCCCATATAAAAAAAAAAAAAGAAAAAGAAGGGAAAAGAAAGGGGAAAAAAAAAAAAAAAATTTTTTTTTTACTCGTGCACATCACATCCAAAAAGGAAGTTGAATATAAACTGTCATTGGCTGCACAGATATTTAATTAGTAAATTAACAATTGATTAAATAGAGGTAGAGGTAAAACAATAAATAATTGGGTTTTAGGGTTCCTAGGTATGCCCTTCTAATCTTGATTAGAATTGGTATAATTTATTAGGTGGAAGGTTCACATAAAGATGCTTTTATAGTTAAATAATTACACTTAGGAAGAATCAAGTGGGAAAAAAAAAAACAAAAGAAATAACACTGGAAACATTAGCACTAAAAGGGTATAAACAGAAGACACACTAAATAAGTTAAAAATAGAGTTATTAAGAATTCACTATAGACATAAATAGAAACACATGAACAGAGGAGAAGAGTACTAGATCACTAAGCACTAGCAGGATATGATCAGAAGATATTTTGTTTTAAGCTCTTAGGGGCACTATTATATTGTAATAAATACACAACCTGGATCAAATAACAACTCTCACCTAAAAAAATTTTTAAACATATTATAAGTAAGTTCGACCATAGTATTATTACTCTGTAAAAGCACAGTTACAAATCATGATTAGTGTTCCCCAAATAAGGGGCAAGAATAGATCAAATTGTAGTAAGGAAGTATATTATAGTATAGACCCCTCTTATACTGAAGCTAGGGAAAGGACAAAAAAAAAAAAAGACTAAGAGAGAGGGGGGAGTTCACTCTATTAGTTAGGCGTCTCCTGGGTGGCTTCCACCAGCAACAGAGTGTCCCTTGAGATATTAGTCTCTCAAGGTATTCACCTTTCGGGATTTAGTTTCCAAGATTGGTGGAGTTATGTATGTTGCTATTCTATATGTTATTTCTATGTATTGTATTGTAATATGTTATATGTTGTCTTGTTGCAGCCGCTACTGGGGGGTCCGCATGGTGGGAGTTGTTATGGAGCCAGATGGGGGAGGGGAGCCCGGCAAGTTCTTGATGGAGAATGGTGCTTAGGTTTGCTTCAGTGAATGCCAGGGGTTTAAATTCTCCTGTAAAGAGAGGTTTATTGTATAAGATGCTGGTGGACGACAAAATTGATATCTGTTTGCTACAAGAGACACATTGGAAGGAGGGTGATTTAGATCTGTGGAAATTCTCTAGGTTCCCCATATTATATGGCTCCACCCTAAAAGATAAGAAAAAGAGAGGCGTGGCCATTATTTGTTCAAAAAAAGTGAAATTTGAGTTAATACACCAAGAGAGCGATAAAGCCGGAAGATTCATCCTGATTGTATGTAGACTAAATGATACCCTGTACACCCTGGCAAATATATACGCTCCCAATGTATTTTCCCAAACCTTTTTTAATAAGACCTTTAGGAAAATTGAAAAATTCAAAAAAGGGATACTTTTGATAGGAGGCGATATGAATATAGTCCTCAATGAAAAATTAGATAGAACAAACTTTAAAGCAGGGAAATCCAACCAAAGATATGTAAAAAATGTCAAATGGATGCAGGACCTATGCTACGAATACAATTTTTTTGATATTTGGCGAGTCCAACATCCTAGAGAAAAAGACTTCTCATTTTATTCCAGAGTTCATAACAATTACTCTCGAATAGATTTTTTTCTAACTGACCTATATAACCTCAAAAACTTTGAAGATTCTAAGATTGGACAAATCACATGGTCAGATCATGCCCCTATCAAATTAATTACTAGGGAAAATCAGGAATACGAGTCTAGATACCAATGGAGAATGGATGATTCAATTCTGACCTCAGAGACATATAAGGCCCGTTTACTGACACAAGCAGAAGAATATGCCCGAATAAACGATAATGAACAAGTTTCAGCACAAAATCTTTGGGCTGCCTTCAAGTGTGTTATGAGGGGCAACTTGATACAGATGGACGTTAGAGAGAGGAAAAGTAAAAATAAGGATCTAGCTGATCTGTATATCAATTTGGCAAAATTGGAAACAACAAATAAAGCTAGTCCGTCTCTTCTACTGGCTAAACAAATCATCTCAATACAAGAACAGATTCAAACTCTTTTGGAAAGGAATGTAAAAAGGATGATCACGTCCCTAAAACAAAGTTGGTACAGCAGCAATAATAAAGTAGGGAAACCTCTTTCGAACAAGTTAAAAAATGTCTCAAAAACTAACACTATTAAAGAAATTATTGAGGGAGATAAAACTCACTTGTCCCCCGCCCAAATTGGTAGCGCTTTTCCTAGATATTATGCTTCTCTTTACAATATCAATACGGCCAACCCTACAATAGGGGAAATTCAATCCTTTCTCTTGGAGTGTCGTCTCCCCAAAATTGATTGTGAAAAATTAGCTAGTTTAAATCAACCAATAAATAAAGTAGAAATACTGGAAGCTATAAAAAACATGAAAAACGGTAAGGCACCAGGCCCTGACGGTTTCACGGCTCAATTTTACAAACACTTAGAAGTAACCATTTCTCCTCTGTTAGAAAAACTCTTTAACGAAATAGTTATTACAAAAAAGTTTGATAGAGGCCTACTGCAGGCATCAATCTCCCCCATCCCGAAACCCGGAAAAGATCCCAAATATACATGTAACTACCGCCCGATCTCCCTCATAAACATGGATATTAAAATATTCTCCAAAATATTGGCTAAAAGACTAACCGTGGTGATACCGGATTTGATACACCATGACCAGTCTGGGTTTATAGGGGGTAGATCGGGCGGTGATAATATCAGGAAATTAATGAACATTTTTCAACAAATTGAAGAACATAAACTCCAGGCGGTTATTCTCTCTGTCGACGCGGAAAAAGCTTTCGAAAGAGTTAGCTGGATATACCTTTCCGAAACTTTGGAGGCTTTCGGGATGCGGGGATTATTTAAAGACTTAATCATGGCTCTATACTCAGAGCCCACAGCAAGGGTACAAGGGTCAGGCATGTGCTCAGATTGGTTCGATATAGAGAATGGGACAAGGCAGGGCTGCCCGTTGGCACCTCTGCTGTACATTCTCTCTATAGAACCCCTGGCAAGCAGGGTCAGGCATTCTAAGAGAATTTCGGGTATCCATATGGGAGCAAGCGAACAGAGGATCACACTGTTTGCGGACGACATTCTATTTACAGTATCAGATCCTATTCAATCAATTCCAGCTCTATTTGAAATTATTAAAGAATACAGCATATATTCAAATTATAAAATCAACATGAAAAAAACACAAGTGATTACCTGTAATCTCCCCCCATATCAGAAAGAAACCCTAAAGAAGTTGTACAATTTTAATTGGGAAAAAAATACTATATCATATTTGGGCATTCAGATTTGTGGTAACATTAAACTATGGATAGAGAGAAATTATTCTAGTTTAATACAGGAAGTTGAGGGACTGATAACAAGGTGGAGAAGATTTCCTATCTCTTGGATGGGAAGAATCAATGTCATTAGAGCATATATTGTCCCGAAACTTGATTATCTGTTCCATATGATCCCCCTACGGGTCCCGTATAAAATGCTCCACTCATTTCACAAGCTTTTTTCGTCCTATATATGGGGCGAGAAAAAACCTCGAATAGCGTTAAAAATTATGTCTTCAAATCTCTCGGAAGGAGGCCTCTCCTTTCCCAATGTATTTATCCTACATGACTCAGCCCAGTTTTCACACTGTTTACGATGGGGCACCTCTAATGCAGATAAGAAAGCATGGTTTTTACAGGAAAAACATGATCTAAATAATATCGATCCAATTTCCATTTTTTGGCTAGAAAAAAAAACATTTAAAAAACTAAAATGTAATAACTTTATAATAAATCAGATCTATGAATCTATAAGTCCAATTAAAAAAGAGCTATATGGGACTAACTCTTTAACAGGATCTACCCCCTTAGCAGCTTTAAAACATATCATTCAAAATATAGATCTACAACAATGGATCGAAAAGGATATCAAATATATTCGAGATATATACGACAAAGCCGAGGTGGCCCCCTTTACCCAACTACAATTAAAATATGGGCTGAGAAATACCGATATTTTTACTTACCTTCGATTAAGATCCTTTTTGACAAAAGTCCTAATTACGCAAAAGGGACCTTTAGACCATCTATTAAATGGTTCCCAAACAAAAACGACGGCTAAAATCAGGAATATACTAAATAAATCAAAGATCTTGGGAAAAATGTCTACCATCGCTAAATGGGAAGATGACCTGGGTATCCAGTTTCCATTAACACAATGGCAAAAAGTATTTGAGATAGTAAGAAAACAAATACATTGCATAAATATTCAAGAGACCTTTGTAAAACTTATCCATAGGTGGTATATGGTCCCAGTGAGGGTATGTAAATTCCAACCGTTAACAACCAACCAATGCTGGCGCTGTAGACAACACATAGGCACATTAAAACACATCTGGTGGGACTGCGCAGCCCTGGATACCCTAAAAAAACAAGTACTGGTAACCTTTGAGACTCTGGGGATACCTATAACCAACCTTACACCGGCGGGTTTCCTCTTCCACCTGGACTTTCCCAAAATATCCAAAACACATCTGGCCTTGGCTATTCATGTACTCATGGCGGTTAAGCTTTGTATAGCCCGGCGATGGAAGAGTGAAATCCCACCAACAATTGACGAAGTAATATTGCAAATAAACTACCAAGCCACAATGGAGAGGGTATCCTTCCAGGGAGACGATAACACCCAGACGTATAGAGATATTTGGAGCATTTGGTGGAACAGGGAGTGAGGAGAACCCCTATGAGCATTTAATGGAGCAATTAAATCTGACACCTATCTAAAATACATCGATTGTTGGGCTCCCCCCCCCCCCCCCCTCCCTCCTTTATTTTTCAATCTCTTTGTACCCGTTCTGACCTTAAAACTAGCCAATTGACTCAGGAGTAGACAGCGTTAGGCCCAGCGGGGCGGTCCCTCAATTAGCAAGCAGTGGTTGTAATATTGTATGTTATTTGTAGTATGTTATATGAGAATAAGCCTGTCATCATTGTCTTTATTTGAATTACTATTATAAGACTACTTGGTATGCAGAAAGTATATATGTATATTTTTATATGTTAAATAAATTTAAAAAAAAAAATACAGTGAAGGAGTTTAAGCATGCATGGGATAGGTATAAGGCTATCCTAGATATAAGATAAGGCCAGGGACTAATGAAAGTATTACATTACTGAGAGGGTAGTGGATGCATGGAATAGTCTTCCAGTAGAAGTGGTAGAGGTTAATACAGTGAAGGAGTTTAAGCATGCATGGGATAGGTATAAGGCTATCCTAGATATAAGATAGGGAACTGCATCCCTCTATTTTAGCCTCTGTAAAGTTTGCAACACAGTAGATTGGAATTGTGCTCAATACGGATTAAAAACAACAAAACCAAATCATTTTTTAAATGAATGTTCGATGGCTGTCAGTTCCTGTACAGTAGGAAGTCTACATAATGTACTTTCAGGACAGTATGAGTCACTTTGTGATCTGAACACAGAGTTTGTACTGTGAGGTAAGAATGTACATACACAACAGCTGAAGTATTATCACACACCTTGCACATGTTTATTGTCTCCCGATGGAGGAAGTAACCGTGACACTTGTGCAATTTTGTTACTGGAAAGGTGGCGAACTTAAAAAAAACAAAAAAAACCAGCATGGCAGAAAAGGTAAATAAACAAGGAAGTCAGTACACTTTCAGAAAATGAGCGAGTTTGGGGAGTGAGACAGCACACACACCCCGTGCAAGGAGTTCATTGCAGGATACTAATATAACTTGCCAAATGTAACTTGTTTGGAATTTCCATCTATCTATGAATTAACGAGACATCTGTCATCTAAACACTGTCTGGACTCTGAATAAAATACACAAAATCAAAACTAGGTAAAATCGTGAATGCACACAAATAATATATACTTTCCGGCTAAACCATGCCTCGCAAACAGGGCGCTATCCCAAGTGCGAAATGATACAGGGAACAGGGGATGGAATGGAATACAGGGATGAGTGAAAAAAAAAACCACAACATAGTGTAATATTGCTAATGAACTGACTGAAGAGTGCGGGATAATGCGTGCACTGTAGAATGATACAAATCCTTTAAGGCCACAGTAATCTTCCCAGAAATTCTAAATAAGAATAATACTTTGCAAGAGTTCTTCAAAAGAAATGGTAATATTAACAGAAGAAAAGTTACTACAACTAGAGGACATAGTCTTAAATTAGAGGGGCAAATATTTAAAAGTAATATCAGGAAGAATATTTTACTGAGAGGGTAGTGGATGCATGGAATAGTCTTCCTCCAGCAGACGTGGTAGAGGTTAACACAGTGAAGGAGTTTAAGCATGCATGGGATAGGTATAAGGCTATCCTAGATATAAGATAAGGGCAGGGACTAATGAAAGTATTACTTTACTGAGAGGGTAGTGGATGTATGGAATAGTCTTCCAGCAGAAGTGGTAGAGGTTAATACAGTGATGGAGTTTAAGCATGCATGGGATAGGTATAAGGCTATCCTAGATATAAGATAAGGGCAGGGACTAATGAAAGTATTACTTTACTGAGAGTGTAGTGGATGCATGGAATAGTCTTCCAGTAGAAGTGGTAGAGGTTAATACAGTGAAGGAGTTTAAGCATGCATGGGATAGGTATAAGGCTATCCTAGATATAAGATAAGGCCAGGGACTAATGAAAGTATTACATTACTGAGAGGGTAGTGGATGTATGGAATAGTCTTCCAGTAGAAGTGGTAGAGGTTAATACAGTGAAGGAGTTTAAGCAGGCGTGGGATAGGTATAAGGCTATCCTAGATATAAGATAAGACCAGGGACTAATGAAAGTATTACTTTACTGAGAGGGTAGTGGATGCATGGAATAGTCTTCCAGTAGAAGTGGTAGAGGTTAATACAGTGAAGGAGTTTAAGCATGCATGGGATAGGTATAAGGCTATCCTAGATATAAGATAGGGAACTAGGGACTAATGAAAGTATTACATTACTGAGAGGGTAGTGGATGTATGGAATAGTCTTCCAGTAGAAGTGGTAGAGGTTAATACAGTGAAGGAGTTTAAGCATGCATGGGATAGGTATAAGGCTATCCTAGATATAAGATAGGGAACTGGGGACTAATAAAAGTATTTCGAAAATTTGCAGACTAGATGGACTGAATGGTTCTTATCTGCTAACGCATTCTATGTTACATGTAATATGACTAAAAACAGATAGGATAAGCCCCGTGACATGAATAGAGGTACAAGTTGGAAAACAAAGCAGGCACAGAATAGAACCGGTCGTAAGATGCAGGACTGGTGTGTCGAATGTCTCCCGATGCGTTTCGCCACCTACATTTTCAGCACCAAAGAAACATTCACATCATTACCATAATGATTGCTAAATGTAATTAAATATATTAAGACATATTACAATATATTAAAATACACTGCCTTATAAGATATTAGAAACTATAATGCACAAGTTTATACAATTTAATACAGAATAGATGGAGAATAAAGAGATGACCATAATCCTAATACAAAACCATAAAAAAAATTCAGTATTGAAAATAAATAACTAACTATCGGAACCCAACAGATAAATGAAGAGATGCATTAAACATTTTTTATTAATAATACATAGTAAAACTAAACAATATGAATAAAAATGTCCATAACCCCTGATTTTTATGACTTTTTCAAGGTATAAGAGAGAGATTCATTCAATGACCATAGTCCATACAAAGACTTACTGATCATTATTGTTACTTAGCATAGCAAATATGTTGGTTAATGTATTAATCTTTGCATTAATTTATTTTAATATCCATCATATGAATCCCCTTTTTTATAATTTCTGTATCCAAAGTTAACTCTTTATTATGAATATAATTGAATATAAATGAAATAAAACTGATATTACAACAACAACAAAAAAACTTTAATAATGTTAAAATATGTCTTCTAATATCGAAATCGCTGTTTAGATCATTTACCCCTCTAGGGTTTTGAGCTCATAAACACATATTGGTCTCTTTGGGACAAAATCTCAACTATGCTCCCAGCTCTCCAATAAGGAGTGATCTTATCTGTACCAAAGAAAAAATCTTTTCCCACGAAAAAAAGGGGATAGCGGCCATGTTTGTGTGTCTTCCACGTCATCCAAAATCCTTTATTTCATAGGTCTGACGGTTCGTCCTATAAATTGTTTACTTCCAGGTCTTTGCAACAGGTAAATAACCTCCAGAGTGTTGCAATTAACCTCTTAGTGACAAGACATTTTCACCTTGACTTTCCCTTGGTGACAATGGCTGTTTTGACATTTCTAGGGTGTTTGTGTTTAGCTGTAATTTTTTTCTTTCTCACATACAGTACACACACAAATTATATGTTGTTTTTATCGTCATAAGAAGGGCTTTCATTAGATACCATTATGTTCATCATATCTTATAATTTACTACAAAAAAAATCATAAAATATGATGAAAAATTTAAAAAAACCCACTTTTTCTAATTTTGACCTAAAATATAATTTACACAAATAAAATAATTAAAAAAGACCCCATCTAAATAGTTTCTAAACTTGTCCCGAGTTCAAAAATATGCATGTTTCCATATTTTTCTGTATTTTTTTGCAAGTTATGGGGCAAAAACCAAAAATAATGTTTTTTGTTTTTTTCCTATTTGACCCCACCCGAACCCAAAATGTAACCCTAACACTAAATTTAACCCCAACTCTAATCCTTATTATATCCCTTAATATTTTTTCATTTTAATTTAATTTTAACCCTATTCCTTATGCTAAAAATTATTTAATTTTAACCCTATAGGCTAATCTATCTATACAACCTGTTTTTAATTAATTAAATATGTATTTTAAATATTTTCCATTGCTATGCTACTTAACTACCACTAGGGGCAGTCAAGTAGCATATTCAGAGCGACGGAAGTGAAGTTACTTTCACTTCCGAAGCTCAGACCGGCAGAGGGCTTAGCCATATTGATGGAGCAGCTCCGTGGGGCGATCGTGGGTGCCCCAGAATAGAAATTTCAGTGCTGGCTATTGCCTCGACATTGAGGCAATAGACCAGCACCGTTAAAGCGGGTTTTCGCGATCGCTGATCACGAAAACCGCTTGATTTACCGCAGGATGTGCCAGGCACGTCCTTTGTCGTTAAGGGAGTTTCTCCCAGGACGTGCCTGACACCTCCTTTGTCGCGAAGGGGTTAATAAATTGCATATTCTTTGCCAGTAATTTGTCTCACATTTAAAAAAAAACATAGGTTTACTGCTTAAAAAGTGCTTTGGTGCTTTTTTTTTTAATACACTGAAGGACACTGGAAGCCGGTAGTAAAAATGACCTTTGGATGCTCCAGAAGATGTCCTCTCATTAGGAGATCTCCATCCAGAATCTACCAATATTTGTCCTAAAACCTCCCTTTCTCCAGTTGCCCCGTAAACTAACACTGGGAATAAAAGAGCAACCAAATTCATTATCCGATTCAAAAACACAATTCCTGTAGCACTCTATAGCTATCGTACGTCACCGTGATGAGCCAGTGAGCTTACAAAATCCCATGAGATCATACACAACTGGACACCTGGCCATACAGGTGATACTCGAAAAATTAGAATATTGTGTAAAAGTTCATTTAGAAACATAGAATGTGTCGGCAGATAAGAACCATTCGGTCCATCTAGTCTGCCCAATTATTTTTTTTTGAGTATTTTATTAGTCCCCCGTTCCCGGTCTTATAGCTAGGATAGCCTTGTGTCTATCCCACGCATGCTTAAAATCCTTGACTGTGTTTACCTCTACCACTTCTGCTGGAAGGCTATTCCATACATCCACTACCCTCTCAGTAAAGTAATACTTCCTGATATTACTTTTAAATCGTTGCCCCACTAATTTAAGACTATGCCCTCTAGTTGTGGTAGTTTTTCTTCTTTTAAATATACTCTCTTCCTTTACTGTGTTGATTCCCTTTATGTTTCAGTAATGCAACGTAAAAGGGGAAACTAATATATGAGACAGACTCATTACATGCAAAGCAAGATAGTTCAATCCGTGATTTGTCATAAGTGCGAGGATTATGCCTTACAGCTCATGAAAACCCCAAATCCACAATCTCAGTAAATTAGAATATTGGGAAAAGGTGCAATATTCTAGGCTCACAGTGTCCCACTCTAATCAGCTAAGTAACCCATAACACCTGCAAAGGGTTTCTGAGCCTTTAAATGGTCTCAGTCTGGTTCAGTAGGAATTACAATCATGAGGAAGACTGCTGATCTGACAGTTGTGCAAAAAACCATCATTGACACCCTCCATATTGAGGGAAAGCCTCAAAAGGTAATTGTGAACGAAGTTGGATGTTCCCAAAGTGCAGTATCAAAGGACACTAATAGAAAGTTATGTGGAAGGGAAAAGTGTGGTAGGAAAAGGTGCACAAGCAGCAGGGATGACTGCAGCCTGGAGAGGATTGTCAGGAAAAGGCCATTCAAATGTGTTGGGGATTTTCACAAGGAGTGGACTGAGGCTGGAGTCAGTGCATCAAGAGCCACTACACACAGACGGATCCTGGACATGGGCTTCAGATGTCGTATTCCTCTTGTCAAGGCGCTCCTGAACAACAAACAACATCAGAGACATCTTACCTGGGCTAAAGAAAAACAGACCTGGTCTGTTGCTCAGTGGTACAAAGTCCTATTTTCTGATGAGAGCAACTTTTGCATCTCATTTGGAAACCAAGGACCCAGAGTCTGGAGGAAGAATGGAGAGGCACACACTGCAAGGTGCTTGAAGTCCAGTGTGAAGTTTCCACAGTCTGTGTTGATTTGGGGAGCCATGTCATCTTCTGGTGTTGGTCCACTGTGCTTCATTAAGTCTAGGGTCAATGCAGCCATCTACCAGAAGAGCACTTCATGTTTCCTTCCGCAGACTAGCTTTATGGGGATGCTGACTTCATTTTCCTGCAGGACTTGGCACCTGCACCCACACTGCCAAAAGCACCAAAGCCTGGTTCAAGGACCGTGGGATTACTGTGCTTGATTGGCCAGCAAACTCGCCTGACCCGAGGTCCATAACACCTCAGCAGTGGCACAGGCTGATAGCTTCCATGCCACGCCGCATTGAAGCAGTAATTGGTACTGAGTCCATATGCATGTTTATACTTTTCAGAGGTCCGATATTGTACACTCCTTGTTTTATTGATTGCATGTAATATTCTAATTTACTGAGATTGTGGATTTGGGGTTTTCATGAGCTGTAAGCCATAATCATCGTGACAAATCACGGCTTGAACTATCTTGCTTTGCATCTAATGCGTCTGTCTTATATATTAGTTTCCCCTTTTATGTTACATCACTGAAATAAATAAACTTTCGCACTATATTCACATTTTTCGAGTATCACCTGTATCTGACTTGCATTCCTCCGAACTTTCCGATGAGTCACTGACTCGAAAGCAGGGAGGCTGCGGTACTTATTTATTTCCATTCTTCATCATAGCAGAAGCCCTAACCCCGAGAAGGTCAAACTAAGCTATGAGGTCCTAGAGTCCTTCTACAACGCTGGTCTGACCGTCAGCGTAATTCTTGTTCTTTTACTGCTTATTAGGGTGTTTCATGTTAGAAAGTACTGTTTATTTACAAAAAGGTTATTGCATATTTTTCTCTCTTTCTCTGGTGCAAAAGTAGCCTTTTTTCTCATCAGATTTTGCAACAAAGAGTTTATTTGGATATTTTTGCAACATGCCTACTGTCTGATTCCTAAGCCGTCTATGGAAGTCATGATAATTTCTCACCACATGAGGGCAGTATTGGATTTGAGATCCATATATACGCCTTGTTTTGTAAGTGTTACCTGTCACTTGCTAGCCTCACCTTGTGGCTTTATGTGGTAATTACACATTTCCCATCAAAAGCAGCCCATTTACACATGGCATACTTGTCCCGGGGAAAAAAATGGGCTGGTGCCTCAAATTGGAGGAGGTTCATGAAGTCAGGTTTTTTTCTGTGATCCCAGGAGATTGAGCTCCAGCTTCACCGTTACAGATACTAGGTGTCAACGCTCCTTATCCGACTGTGAATATCTTCTAGACCTGTGCACGGTGCTGAGCACTGTTCATACACAGTAGAAATACCTGGACAGACCCAAATTAGATGGGACAGAATAAAAAAACAAAAAAACATAAAACAGTTATAAAAAAAAAAAAAAAGAGAGAAGAAAATAAACTAAAGAGATGAAAAGGAAAGTGGGCTAGTGGAGAAAGTGGGAAAAGAAGTAAAGCACGAAAAGAAGAAATGGTGTAGAGGGTATAGGCAGTGGCGGATGCTCCATATGTGCTAGCTGTGCGCCGCAAACCTAGCACGGAGAATCCGCGCTATGTATTTCTGGAGTTTGTGTGCACCAAACAGAGAGCACACAAACCCCGAAAATACATCCGGGAGACAGACGGCAGCTGCGAATTCGACAATTTGACAAGCACTTAAAGTATACGAATTTTAATTTCCTTTTAGAACTTGGCAACACAGTGAGTGAATTCGCAGCTGCTGTCTGTCTCCCGGATGTAACTTGTGTATTTCAGAAGGGTTTGTGTGCTGGCTTTTCCCAGCACACAAACCCTCGGAAATACACGAGATACATTGTGCCTCCGAGTGACAGGCGTGCTCCAGACTGCCCCCTGGGTGTAGGGTATCCCAAGGAAGGGAGAACCACAATTATCAAATTCTCACAGGGTATAAACTTCATGGTGTTATGTTTTCTTTGCAGGCCATAAAGAAGAGATAAAGTTGCCCACTATCACATCTGACGCTTTCCTTCATGTCCAACAACTACGGAAACAGCAGCTAAAGGAATTTTGTCTCCACCACCCTGAACTCAGCAGATTAGAGTCAATGCAAACAGCAGAGCATCTTCTGTCTACGATGACTGTGAATAATAAGCTCCAAATGGTCTACTGTATGGCAGAAGGGACTGGTATTGACACCTGGGACAAGCTTCTCGAGTTGGTCAAGATGAAAGACGAGGTCACCATCGAGACTCCCGTCATTGACTTCTACAAACCAAATGCTTCATTGGCCCCGAGCCAGCAAAATGGTTACAATTTAACAATGGTGGAACACGTCCTTCGATCTTACACCAAAGTTATTTTCGTCAGAGAGCCTTTTGAAAGGCTGGTCTCCGCCTACTCACAGGGTCTGGCGGAAGACCTGACTTTCGATGAATTTGTAGAAGATGTTCTCAGTGCGGTGGACGCCAGCGAAGACGGGCGGGGGCCAATTGTCAGTTTGTGCCAGCCTTGCTTTATAAAATACGACTTCATAGTGACGCATGACTCCTTGACACCAGAGGTTTTTCACCTCATGAAACGAATGGGCCTGCCGGATCATGTACTAAGGCCGGAGTTCTCGGACGCTCAGTCAAGAATAACCCGAAAGTGGTTAACCAAGAACCTCTTCAAGGGACTGACGACAGAACAAGCACAACAGCTCTCCGAGGCCTACTCCGCGGACTTTGAGGCCTTCTCATTCCATACAAGTTTACTTTTACGTTATTCCCCTGGGAGGAGCAAATAAAAGGCTGGTAAAGGTGATCAAAGCACCTGCTAAAATTAAACGTGCAGAGACTGTAATGTGCTGATTATTTTTTTAATTTTTTTTTACTGCCTCATCTAATGTTGGCCTTTTATGCAATTGAACAATGAAAGTACAAAAAATGGAAACACAAATTAAATCCATATTTCCTTTTATCCAGTTGTGACAGGAATGCATGTCAGTGCACTGGTTTTATTTTTGGCATTAGTATGGACAAGATATGTTAAAGAATACCTTCCAACTTCTGCTCCTGGCAAAGTGGGATACCAGGGAGGCGGGGTGGAATGTCAGAACGTACGCAACTATTCAACATGTGTGGGTGTATCCCTGAACTGCAATAGAATACACAGTAACATGGGTAGATTGCAACAAACTCGTTAATAATAAATTTCCTGTTCCAGTTAACTAATCATATAAATAGCTAGCGGCAGACTATAAAATAATTGAATTGCACCCCTCTGACCCCAGGCACTCACAGCCTCTCCCTTTAATCATTTTAAAGGACAAGTGAACTGTTTTTTAACCCTTGCTTCCTTGAGGGAAGCAAGGATTAAAATATAGGTCCTGCTGGTCTGGTGTAAACCTTACGTATCTTAATAGATACACGCGGGTTTACTCTGTGCTGTATGTCACGGCTAAGACACAGCAGTTCTTGGTTGTCGCTCTTTCACAGTGTCTGCGTGCGCACAGCCAATCAGAGGCCGGGCTCGTCCTGCTCTGTCTGCACAAGGCGGGGATCTCTCACTGGTAGCACAGAGAAAGACCCTCATTTTTGCATGGGATCATTGGCCAGCCTTAAGTGTTCCGGCGCCCTGTGCGGGCTTTCTACGGGGCCCCCCCCTCATGCCTGTCTCTTCCCTCTCCCTCCTCATGCCTGTCTCTCCCTTCCCATGTTTGTCCCTTTCCTCTTCCTTGCCATGTCTGTCTCTCTCCAACATCTCCATATCTGTTCTCTCTTTCCCCCTCCTCCCCATATCTGTTTTCTCCCCCCCTCCTCCCCATATCTGTTCTCTCCCCCCCATCCTCCTCCATATCTGTTCTCTCTCCCCTATTCCCCATATCTGTTCTCCCCCTCCTCCCCATATCTGTTCTCTCCCCCTCCTCCCCATATCTGTTTTCTCCCCCTCCTCTGTTTTCTTCCCTCTCCTCCTCTCCTATCCGCCTCCTGTGTTCTCTACCCCTCCTCTGTTCTCTACCCCCTCCTCTGTTCTCTACCCCCTCCTCCTGTGTTCTCTACCGCCGCCTCCTCTGTTCTCTAACCCCCTCCTCCTCTGTTCTCTACCCCCTCCTCTGTTCTCTAACCCCTCCTCCTCTGTTCTCTCCCCCCTCCTCTGTTCTCTCCCCCCTCCTCTGTTCTCTACCCCCTCCTCTGTTCTCTACCCCTCCTCCTCTGTTCTCTACCCCCTCCTCTGTTCTCTACCCCCTCCTCTGTTCTCTACCCCCTCCTCTGTTCTCTACCCCCTTCCTCCTCTGTTCTCTACCACCTTCGTCCTCTGTTCTCTATCCACCTCTGTTTTCTTCTTTCCTCCTCCTCTGTTCTCTACCCCCCCTCCTCTGTTCTATCCCCCCCCCTCTGTTTTCTTCTCTCCTGCCCCTCTGTTCTCTCCTCCCCCTCCTCTGTTCTCTCCTCCCCCTCCTCTGTTCTGTACCCTCTCCTCTGTTCTATCGGCCCCCTCTGTTTTCTTCTCTTCCCCGCCCACCTCCTCTGTTTTCCCTCCCCCTCCAGAGCAGATGGCTGGTGAGGGAAGATCTTCTGATCTCCCCAACCAGTGCCTCTTCCGGCATTTTTTTTCATTTGGTGGGTTTAGTGCAGTCGCACAGGTCGCACACCCCTAAGGCCAGCACTGGGATCAGCTGGGGGACATAGTGAAGGTAGTCCTGGGTGATCAGATGAGAAGATTGAGCAGTCGGGCTAATAGATTATCTTGCAGATTCGTCTAGATCAAATCTCCCATTACCATTAAAGACACTGTGTCCTATATCTATAGGTTTAGTAAGATTTAGAAAGAAAAGGAGAGTGATTTTCTTATCCTTCTTGATATTATCAGGTTTCTTTTTCACCTTCTTAGATTTTTCATCTTTCTTAGATGCCATTTTCATCATAATTAAACAAACTGACAGATAACAAAGCTGCCCAACCTAAGTTCAGTGCACCCTTTGTAGAAATAAATATTGCAGTATATTCCTTCACGGGATTACAAAATGTGCCTGAATATTAAGTGAAACACTCAGCTGCCCCATAGCACTATCTGAATGTGTCCAGGGTGTAATAAGTTTATTTACCTGTAAGCCAAACACTCAGAAGGTATTTAGAGCAAAGAAAAGGATTTGTAGCTACAGGAACAGCTTATGGACCCTTCAGATATAACCCCAATAATGATTGAACCGTTTTACTGTGTAAATTGGTTATTAAGCAGGTTCAGAAACTTGCTGCCCCTAGCTGAACTAGTTGTGCCACAATTCCAATCTATATCTGGGTAATTAAAATCTCCCATGATTAAAACTTCATTCAGATTTGCAGCCTTTTCAGTTTGTAATAAAAGCTGATCTTCTCCATCAATGCTAATATTTGGTGGCTTGTAGCATACACCTACAAGTAATGTGCGATTCTTTTTAGCGTCTAAGCTAATCTCCACCCACAGTGTCTCCACATCAGTTCCAGTTACATCATGTACACCTTCTTTAATACTGGGATTTAATTTAGGATTTACATATAGACAAATCCCTCTCCCTTTTCTATTTACTCTGTCCTTTCTAAAAAGTGAGTAGCCTTGTAAATGAACTGACCAGTCGTGGGTCTCATCCCACCACGTTTCTGTGATTCCCATTAAATCATACAATTCAGCACTTACCAGTATCTCCAGCTCATCCATTGTGTTTGTCAAGCTTCTTGCATTTGCCAAAAGACATTTGAGATTACTACCCATTTTTGCCTGCAGGTTTAATTGTATGTACCTCATCAACAGAGTAAAGTAGGAGAGTATATATATTTTTTTAAATAAAAACTACAACAAGAGGAAATATTGTTAAATTAGAGGGGCAAAGATTGAAAAGTAATATCAGAAAGATTATTTTGCTGAGAGAGTAGTGGTTGCATGGAATAGTCTTCCAGCAGAAGTGGTAGAGGTTAATACAGTGAAGAAGTTTAAGCATGCATGGGATAGGTATAAGGCTATCCTAGGTATAACATAAGGCCAGGGACTAATGCAAGTATTACTTTACTGAGAGGGTAGTGGATGTATGGAATAGTCTTCCAGTAGAAGTGGTAGAGGTTAATACAGTGAAGGAGTTTAAGCATGCATGGGATAGGTATAAGGCTATCCTAGCTATAAGATAAGGTCAGGGACTAATGAAAGTATTACTTTACTGAGAGGGTAGTGGATGTATGGAATAGCCTTCCAGCAGAAGTGGTAGAGGTAAACACAGTAAAGGAGTTTAAGCATGCATGGGATAGGTATAAGGCTATCCTAGATATAACATAAGGCCAGGGACTGATGAAAGTATTCAGACAATTGGGCAGACTAGATGGCCTGGATGTTTTTTTATCTGCTGACAAAATCTATGTTTCTGTGTTTATATTATATTGCTCAGTTGAGAAGACATTCCTTGTTGTCACAGCTAGGTGGCGCTGTCTAAATTCGGTTTACACGTGTGGCTCAGTTTTGTCTTGACCTGTCCCGTCCATGATCTGCCCACTGGTGGCCAGCAGAGGGCGATATCAATGTGTCAGGCTAATTGGAATAACAAGCTTCATTTTGTTTTGCATGCGCAGTAGAGCACAGTAACTTAGATAATTACTCAGCCGTCTTCATAGACATGTATTTAAAGGGACCTACACATTGTTTATACAGTGAACATGGAGAATGAAAATTGATCTGTTCATTGGGTTTTATTCATGAAAGAGGCTACTTTGGCCTTAATTTCAAAATGTGCTTCTCAGTTCCTGCAATATTATCTTTTCTCTCAATAAAGCCCATCGTGTTAACTGACAGAGCTGCCATGAATGTGCGTGGCACTGTCCCTCAATCTGACAGAGCTGCCATGAATGTGCGTGGCACTGTGCCTCAATCTGACAGAGCTGCCATGAATGTGCAGTGGCACTGTCCCTCAGAGCTGCCATGCATGTGCAGCGGCACTGTCCCTCAGTCTGACAGAGCTGCCATGAATGTGCAGCGGCACTGTCCCTCAATCTGACAGAGCTGCCATGCATGTGCAGTGGCACTGTCCCTCAATCTGCCAGAGCTGCCATGCATGTGCAGTGGCACTGTCCCTCAATCTGCCAGAGCTGCCATACATGTGCAGCGGCACTGTCCCTCAATCTGCCAGAGCTGCCATACATGTGCAGCGGCACTGTCCCTCAATCTGACAGAGCTGCCATGCATGTGCAAGCGGCACTGTCCCTCAATCTGACAGAGCTGCCATGCATGTGTAGTGACACTGTCCCTCAATCTGCCAGAGCTGCCATGCATGTGCAGCGGCACTGTCCCTCAATCTGCCAGAGCTGCCATGCATGTGCAGCGGCACTGTCCCTCAATCTGACAAAGCTGCCATGCATGTGTAGTGGCACTGTCCCTCAGTCTGACAAACCTGCCATGCATGTGTAGTGGCACTGTCCCTCAGTCTGACAAAGCTGCCATGCATGTGTAGTGGCACTGTCCCTCAGTCTGACAGAGCTGCCATGCATCTGCACAATGCTATGCATGCACAATACGCATTCTCTGGTGTCTCAGACACCGGATAATGAGATCCAGTAATGCAGGATTGCAATCTGCAAAATTCTACCTCTGTCCAAAAAAAGGGGAAACGAGGTAGAACTCGGCAGGACAGAACCTCAAATCCGGGGCTTTCCTGCAAATAGCGGTTGGGAGGCATGGATATGGGCCACTAAATGGTCTTTGGCCGGGAGGGGAGTTGCTAGTTCTCCCCTGGTGACAGATGTGTGCAACACTTTATGTGCCAGAGGGACATTGATGTAAAATCCCCAGGCTTGAACAGCTGATGGCCACATGGAATCACATGTATAGACTACGTGGTCTCTGTGGCAGCAGGGGCAGGGTGCTCACCAGCTAACCACACCATTCAATCATGTTATCTCCGTGGCGGGTAAGCAAGGCATGCCACATCACTGGGTGTAAAAACCCAAATGGCTAAAGTAGAAAAGGTCGCGTTTCAAGTCTGCTAAGGTTATAGTAACAAGATCAAAACCAAATAGATCTCTGGCATTTTAGTATTTACTGTCTGTGCGTGATATATGTAAACCTAGCAAAATTCTCCCGCTTGCACATCCGGACAAATCAGTTGATAAAGGACAAATGTCGGCAAAAAAGTGTAATTGTTTAATTTAAAGATTTTTGTGGTCAGGACCATCGTACTAACCATCCTACGCCTGTGCAGTTGCCTTGCCAGGGTGAGTTTCAGAGCTACTGAACATGCTGACACGCCCTTTCCCAAATGTGGACTACATTTCCCATAATGCTCTTACAGCCGTAATGCTGGAAAAATCATCAAGGGGAATATAGCCCACAACATAGTGCCGAAGGTTGTCTGCCCTAGTAGAAGCAGAGATGTAGTTTGCAGGTTAAAACTAGTGTAAAATGCAGGATTTTAAACAAATTTGCCATTATTTGAGCATTAAATAAAACTGTTTTAATTATTCACATCTGTCTGTGATGTTCCAACATGCTAAGATAAGAGAAGCCTTGAGTGGGTCACAGAGATGCTTTCTGCCAAACGTATATATCACTGGGCCTGTTATAAACACATTTTATACTCTGTGCAGAATCTTTACTTGGACCTTCGCAAGACATCCCAGTCTTGGCTGCAGATGACGATGAAGTGGCCTGGAATACTAACTAGTTGTACGGCATCTTATATAACCTCGTCTGTTATTCCGTCTTTTATTGAAACCTGGTTGTGTTACCACAATAAAGAGGTTTAAAAAGATGGAGATGCCGAGTAATACTTTAGCTGAGAGCAAATCTTATCTGTCAAACTTTGAGTTAACTATGTTTCTGATAGGCTTTTGTGTTTTACGTTGTATAACCTTCATTAATTCCTTCGTAACCAGACTGTTTTGGCCATGTTGTATCGTTCGTGACAATGACTAGTTTAACAGTTCTGCAGTGTTTGTGTTTAGCTGTATTTTCCTCTTTTCCTCATTTATAAATTTATATATTGTGGGGGGGGGGGTGCTGGTGATAAGTAGAGCTTTATTTAGATACCATTATTTTCATCATATCATATAATTTACTATAACAATTCTCGATAAAATATCGAAAATGTAAAACACATTTTCTAACTTTTAGTTGAAAAATCATTTACATATCCATAATTTTTTTTATAAAAACTGCCATTTTTTGCACTTTACAAGGCAATAAGTAAAAGTAGCGCATTGCTTTTTGCTAACCATTTAGTTTTCTTCAGAATTCCCTATATTGACATTGTAGCCCTAACCTTAGACTTAACCTAACTCTAATCCTAACCCTACAAAAAAAATATTGTAAACAAATCTAGGAGTCTGGGGGTTGCTTAGGTGACATGGGTAAGCTGCCCATACTGTAATTCTTCTCTCCCTACCCCACAACCGCTGTGGGGCAGAGAGATACTAAAGCTGTCAAAGCCACACACTGGCCTTTGATAGCTGAACACACATGATCACTGTGATTGAATATTACAGTTTATTGGATCTGACGGAGGGAGCCTACACAGACATGGCTGGAGTGCCTCGATCCAGAGGCACTCTGTAGGTTTCCCACGCAGCCAGGTATTTTTCTTGAGGTCTTGAAGTCTGCGGGAGAGAATAAGACATTTTTTTGAAGATGTAGTGGCAACCCAGCCATGTCAGTTTGAGTAAGGTCACGGAATGCCTGTTGATATACATGTTGTGCCATTGTAATTAACCATACGTCAATAACGGGATGTTTTCCCGTGACCTGCCTGGCACGTCTATTGTCATGAAGGAATTAAATACTTGGAGATGAAAACATGTTACAATGTAAAAACCAAAACATAAGGGTGTTTATTGCCAAAACAGGGAATTGCTCCTAAGTGACCCGCAAACAATAATATAAAAAAAAAAAAACACACACTGTTTGGTACATAAATCCCAGGGAGAGCACCACCCACTTAATAAGCGCCTTAAGCATGGTTTAAACTGTAGGTATATATATATATAAAAAATAAAAAAAGTTATGTGTAATTGAAAGATTCCATCAAGTGTAGACTTTTGAAATCTCGGAAGATCAGCGATGCTGGTACCATTACCGTAGGAGACTGAGGACTAGAGGATAGCTTAGATGGTTTTTAAACTGACCACTATGCAGTCTACGGTTGAGTCTCAAGTGGAAATGGCCAAAGACTGGTCCGGCACCCAGTGCTATCCCTAGAAATCCAATACTCCACAGGAAGGAGGGAGGTAAGTACAACAGGCTGTGGTCAATAGACAGGAGAAATACTGGATAAACAGGATACAAACTGAAGTCAGAGTGCAGGAAGAATGCTCGGAGTCAGAGCAGCCGGAATCAGGAATACGGAGACTGCAGAACTGGTCGGGAAAAAGGCCTAGGTCAAAGTCAAGGAACACTAATAGCAGCAGGGCTGTCTTTTGAACTGTGTGGGCCCCTGGGCAAAACAAACCAATGGGGCCCCATGGCTCCTCCCCTTGACCCGTCTATAACAAGAGCCCGCCCATAACAACACAAGCCCCCCCCCCCACAATGGATGTGCATCAACGAAAAATCACCCAAAACTATGTAGTTTAATTGTTAAATTATTTATTAATTGCCTATATTAAACAATTAATCATCAGAAAGTTGGTTTAGAAACAAACATTTCAACATATATATGGCAATGACAACTGCTGGCCTATAATGAAGTTCTGTTACATTGAAACATTGCCCCAGCACCCAGGAATTGCCCCAGCACCCAGGAATTGCCCCAGCACCCAAATTGAACTCACAACACTTGCCCCAGCACTGATATTGCTCTCACAGGACTTGCCCTAGCACCCAGGAGGAATTACCCGAGCATGCAGATGGACACCCAGTCAATGGTGCATGCAGGAAAGAAAAGGTGCAGATATGACATATTTTGCCCTGCATATCTTACCGCCATTGGCTGATCCTGCCCTCAGCAACAAATACAGTGTCTCACACGTACAGTCACACATATACACAGTCACATACACACATTCATAGTTGTCATAACAGAGCTACAAAATCAGTAGAGCTGTCAAAAGCGAGTCCCCTGCTCTTTTTATTGCTGGGAAGCACTGTGATATACCCATTTATTACACTCTGCCGCTCTCTCACACACTTGCACTCTGCCGCTCACTCACACACACACTGCCACTCACAAACACACATACACTGCCACACACACACACATACACTGTCACTCTCACACACACTGCCACTCACTCTCAGTCTCACGTTTACACTCTGATATTCACTCATGCATTCTCCCCCCCCCCCCCCCTGTCATTTCTTTGCCTTTTTATTTTCTCCCCCACACTGGTCATGTTTTCCCCGTATGTATTTTCTCCCCCACCAATGTCATCTCTTTCCCCCTGTATGTATTTTCTCCCCCTACCCCTGTCATCTCTTTCTTCCCCTGAATGTATATTTTTCTCCCCACCCCTGTCATCTCTTTCCCTTGCCCCATGCCTTAAATCGGCAGTATACTTAAAGTGGCCCCAGGGTCCCGGTATCTCGGTAGGCCAGTCCGGCCCTGCTCTTATGCCACACATTGGAGCCCAATAAATATGCCATACACGGGAGCCCCGTGAGGTGACTGCAGGCCACATTCATATATAGTACAGAAACACTCAGCCAGAAGGAAAGGTGCTCAGTGCTGAAAGTGGTCTCACAGACCACGTTGTGCTGGAGGCATGGCACTTTGTTTTTCCTCACAGCACCGGATGCACTGTGATTTAGCCATTCAGTATGCCAGAATTTTGCCACTTAATATGCCAGGATTTTGCCCCTCAGTATGCCAGGATTTAGCCACCTTAATATGCCAGGATTTTGCCCCTCAATATGCCAGGATTTTTCCCCTCAATATTCCAGGATTTAGCCACTTAATATGCCAGGATTTAGCCCTTCAATATGCTAGGATTTTGCCACTCTATGCCAGGATTTAGCCACTTAATATGCCAGGATTTTGACACTCTATGCCAGGATTTTGCCACTTAATATACCACGGTTTAGCCATTTAATATGACAGGATTTTGCCACTTAATATGACAGTATTTTGCCCCTCAATATGCCAGGATTTAGCCCCTCAATATGCCAGGATTTAGCCACTTAATATGCCAGGATTTTGGCACTCTAATTTTTTATTTTTTTTTTTAATTCGGACGGGGCCCCGTAGAACTCAGGGGCCCCTGGGCAATTGCCACAGTGCCCATGCAAAAAGACAGCACTGAATAGCGGAATACTTGAGGTCAGACTAGCCAGAACACATGTATACGTGTAAACGGGATCACATGTACAGCTGATTAATGATAGTGTACCAAATGTCTTTCGGTTTATAGACTTTCGGTTTATAAAATAGCAATAGCATTACATGTATTCCATAAACCGAAAGTCTATAAACCGAATGTCTTTTGTTTATAGACTTTCGGTTTATGGAATACATGTAATGCTATTGGCTTTCTATAAACCGAAATAAAGTCCCCATTCATACGAATAGGTCAATTGACCTATTCGTATGAATGGGGACTCTATTTCGGTTTATAGAATAGCAATAGCATTACATGTATTACATCTGAGAGTCAAATAGAACCGTCAAATACTGTGCTTACAGCGCACTTTGAAAAATTCTAATTGTTTTGGGTGCTAAATAGTACATTTGCGTCTTGCGGTGCACTTCATATCTGAGAGTCAAATAGAACAGTCAAATACTGTGCTTACAGCGCACTTTGAAAAATTCTAATTGTTTTGGGTGCTAAATAGTACATTTGCGTCTTGCGGTGCACTTAATATCTGAGAGTCAAATAGAACCGTCAAATACTGTGCTTTCAACGCACTTTGAAAAATTCTGGCTACCTCCTCCTCCTTCTCCAGCGCCGCTTCCACCTACACCGCCACAGTCACCACCTCCTCTACCTATGGGTCACTTAGTATAAACTGAAAGACAATACCCTGCACTCCAACCCTCTCTCAAATGGATAATTCTGTTGATCCTTCTGGCAGCCATGGTTTAGTAGATTTAGATTTATGTTTTTCCAAAACTAAAATCAAACATTCCATCTAGTGATATTTTATGGCTCAGCTGTATTTGTAATTTGTATGTATTTTATGTTATTTGAAGTTATTTCCTTATCCATATATGTTTGCAGGGCACTTGTCCTACTCTTACCCACATTTTACTTCCTTTTGCAGCCCTCTAGCCCTTTCCAGGACTTTTTTATTATAGTGCATTATAGTGGCCAAAAGTTCGGGGTTCGGGGTCAAGTTCGAGCCCTAACCCGGAATTTACCCTGACGTTCGGCCGAACCCGAACATCCAGGTGTCCGCTCAACTCTACTTCTGATGCTTCAGTTTCCAAATGGACCAAAGGGTTGATTAGGTCCCGAACTCGATGATATTGAGTAGCCAGATTTCAGAAAGGGCTTAACTTTGCAATGCAAATCCATTTGGGGCCAGATAAGTCTATGTTGGGTAGACCCTCAAATCATTAACTCTTTGTTTTTGTGGATAGGCTGGTTCCTTAACTGAATGACTAAGCCATGTGAGGCTTTAAAAGGCATCTTTTGCACTCTTTCTCCAGGGATTTTTTCGCTTCTTCTCGTGGTAAAGGACTTTGGAGTCAGTCCATTTGTCTCTCTGAGTTTTGTCGGTCTGTCTATCTCAGTACCCTATCTATCAGCATAACTGCCTTGTCTGTCTATCTGTATTTACCTCTTATGGTCTGATGAAGGTGCTTAACCAACTGCCCCCCAGCCAATGGTCGCCATCTCCTCCCCTGCCACACACTCATTCTACAAACTCACGTCCAGCGCAAGCTCCTTAATCTCTATTCCAGGTTACTAAAAGGAAGTGGGTTGAGGTGTCTTCAATTACATAGAAAATGTACTGTTCCAGAGGCAACTAAAATATGTAATACATAAAATACATTGAATGCAAGAGTCTGCCAACATACAAAGGCTGACCTTTCAGAGGGGATATGATAACATTATATAAATATGTGCAGGGCCAATATAAAGACCTGGTGACCTGTTCATTAACAGAAATGTACAAAGTACAAGAGGTCACCCCCTGAGACTGGAAGAGCAAAGATTTCATAGACAGCAAAGGAAGGGATTCTTTACGGTTAGGACAATAAAGTTATGGAACTGACTGCCAAGAGAGGTAGTGCTAGCAACCACAATAGATGCATTTAAACATGGTCTGGATGTTTGTTTTTTTAGAAAAGCAGAACGTACAGGGCTATTAATAATAGAATAAGCATTAATAATAGAGCTTATTGAACCAAGGAGAAATCTGATTGCACTTTGGAGTTAACAAGGAATTTCCCCCCTAGGAGGCAAAATTCGAAATATCTTCCTTAGGGGTTTTTGCCTTCTTTTCTATCCAAAGCTGTAATGATAGGTAGAAGGGTTGAACTTGACGGACTTGTGTCTTTTTTTCAACCTAAATTACCGTACCATGTTACTAACCTGACTCACTGACATCTGTGTTGAAACTTCTACTGGTTGAAGGAAGATCCAGCTCCTGTCTTTTTAGGGAGATGAGAAACAGATGTCTATAGGTGCTTGAATGATATTTTCATTACTTTTCATGAAATCTGACATGTGTGCTGTAAAAGCAAGTTTGTAATAGACTCACCTCTAATCTAGAGCAGTTTAAGGACACATTGCAGGGGACTGTCCTTTCAAAACATTTCTTTTTACATTGCAGTAACACGTTGCAGTTACACTTTAATGTGGCTTATAGGAAGGACAGGACCCACCTCTGTTATGTACAAAAGATATGCCAGATCCGCCAAGTGCAATGTTTGCCCTCCTTATCCATGTCCTCTACTCAGTAAGATACAACACTACACAAACCATTTAAAGGTACACTGCCATTTAGTGTAATTCTCATGATCATTGTAATACTGACTATAAAAAGGGTCTACTCAATAAAGAGAGGATTTGTATGAATAGGGACGGCAATTTCAAACGCAAGTAGAGGACTTGGAAACAACATTGTTTGTATTGTATTGGCAGTAACACATAACAGCCCTTGTAAATTCATAACTGAAATACAATGTGTGTGGGACAAAAAACACCAAAAATGATTACTGCTAATTTTGACTGAAAAGTGTCAAAATTCCCCTAGTTATATGTATCCTTGGACATCTTTTAAAAAAATATATACATGTGAGGGGTGATTCTGTCACTATTGGTAATTTAGAAAAAATTGTTTGAAATGGCAATGCATTATTTGTACTTATTGCCTTATAACTTCCAAAATAAGCAAAACACTTAAAAACATGAGGTATTCCCAAACAAATATTTGAATTTATTTATTGCAGGTTTTTTTTTATTAGCTGTTTTAGAGGCATCAAATATTTTGCAACTAAAAGTTATAAAAAGTGTTTTACCTTTTCAATTTTACACCATATTTTATTATGTTTATATAGTGAATTTTCTGATTTTATGAGGTGTTTGCTTGGGAGGTCAGAGTGAGAGAAGCTTGCAGTGCAGTAGGTGCTCTCCAGTGTCTCAGAATCCGGTGGAATGCTATCGGGACTGTAGGATTACAGTCCCAAATCCCGCGGTGCCATCAATGTCTACCTTTCGATCCGTAAAGAGAGACAAAGGTAGAACTCGGTGGGACCAGTGGCGTCCCGAGGGGGGGGCAGACCGCACCGGGTGACATCTCCAGCGTGGGTGACACCCGTGCTGCCGGCACCCCCCGCATCGCGCTGCTTAACTTTTTTTCTTTTTTCTGGCAGCCGCATTCGCTGGACGCGGCCACCGGAAAAAAGAAAAAAAAAAATCACAGCAACCGGATGTGACGTTACGTCACATCCTGTGACTGTGTTTCCCTCCTCCGTGCAGGAGGGAAGACTGCATGGAGGAGGCGTCCGTCCGGGAGCACAGAGAAGCAGCGATTCGGTATAATATTCCTGGGCTCTGACTGGCACACTATTCCTGGTATCTGACTGGCATAATATTCCTGGTATCAGAGCCCAGGAATATTGTGCCAGTAAGACACCAGAAATATTGTGCCAGTCAGAGCCCAGTAATAGTGTGCCACTCAGAGCCCAGTAATAGTGTGTCAGTCAGAGCCCAGTAATATTATGCCAGTCAGAGCCCAGTAATATTGTGCCAGTCAGAGCCCAGGAATATTGTGCCAGTCAGAGCCCAGGAATATTGTGCTAGTCAGAGCCCACTAATATTGTGCTAGTCAGAGCCCAGTAATATTGTGCCAATCAGAGCCCAGTAATATTGTGCCACTAAGAACCCAGTTATTTAGTGCCAGTCAGAGCCCAGGAATATTGTGCCAGTCAGAGCCCAGGAATTTGTGCCACTCAGAGCCCAGTAATAGTGTGCCAGTCAGAACCCAGTAATACCCAGACACACACACACACACACCTAGACACCCTGACACACACACACACACACACACACACACACACACACACCTAGACACCCTGACACACACACACACACACACACACACACCTAGACACCCATACACAGTCACACGTTTTTTTTTTTTTTTACTTACCTTACACTTGGTCCTTCATCCAGGACCTTCTGCCGGATGTCCGTCCACCTGACATCCGGCAAGCAGCTGACACAGCGCGACGGGGGCGGAGCTTGCACCTGTCGCGCTGTGATCTCTATGGCCAGGAGGAGAGGCTAGGGAGCGAGCTCCCTATAGCAGCCTCTCCTCACGATCGGCCCTCACCCCCGCGTTAGGTTAATCCTCCTGTTTCTGGGACTATGTCCCACACGGAGGAAAGCTCACCGGGGGATTTTTTTTTTATATATATATATTTAAAGCCCTGGAGTCTCGGGGCTAAAGAGTACTTTAGCCCCAGAGTCTCCATTCTGGGCTATGAAGGGGGGACTCAGTGCTATAGCCACCAGTAGCCCACCCCTAGCGACGCCTCTGGTTATGGGGCTCCTGTGTGTGGCATAGTTAATAGGCCATCTAACTGGCATTACTAAGGAATCTGTTTGGAATTGTATAGAGGAAATCCAGGGGGGTGACACCATGAGTTTCCGCACTGGGTGAAACCAACCCAAGTGACGCCCCTGAGTGGGATATAGCCTGCAGATCAGGACTAAACTTTATCAGTTAATATGTTATGCATGTGAAACAGATTTTAACCCATATGTCATAGTTACATAGTATTTCAGGTTGAACAAGACTTATGTCCATCAAGTTCAACTCATTTCCTATTCCTTCTTTACCGCTGTTGATGTAAAAGAAGGCAAAAAAAAAAAATTATTTCAGCTATTTCTACCACGCTCAAAAGATGGATAAATAGAAATAGAAACTGACAAATGATCTCAGTCTTTGTAGGCAATAGCATTGCAAAAGGTGGATAAATAATACCATGCTGTATTTTAAGAAAAATATGGTATATAAAATATGGTTCTATTTACTCACCTTTTCAGCATGGTAGAATTCTAATCAAAAAAGGTGGATAAATAGAGCCATATTTGAAAATGAAATTGTATTGGACAAAGTGTTCTGCAAATGAATCGTGTCAGTCTAGTGGAAAAATACAGAAATTGGAAAGCTAAGAATCAATGTAGTGCGCACAGGTTCCTAGGAAGCAAATGAATAGTATTAAAGGACAACTGTCGGCAAGAAAGTAAGTTATGTATACTTGAAAGATTGCACTTTTAAAAATAAATGTTTTAACAAAATCATTTTATCTATCAGGGGGCTGACATCTTGGGTCAGATAAGGGCTATGACCCAAGATTATGGACATGTCTGCTCCCAGGCAGAACTATACAGAGCAAAGGGCTCAATAAGGTACTTTATTTGTATTCTTTTATTCAAGCATTTATATTTTAAATGCCTAAACTTCATGCAATCCTTCAATTAAACATAACTTAATGTTCTGACAACAGAAGTCCTTTAATTCAGTGTTCCACAACCGGTGTGCCATGAGACAATGCTAGGTGTTTTGCGGAGTCAATCCTACTATGCCGCCAAGCTCTACCTCTTAGCGTAATCTCCCAAGCTCTGTCTCCTGGCATCCTGATGGATGTTGAGAGGTATTTTTGGTTTGTGGTGTGCCACGGAATTCTAGGAAGAGCGTTGGTGGGCTGCTTTAACGTATGATTGGCCGTTACATTCTAAGACTTTAGGGTCGACCCAATTTGTGCCGAAAAAAAATCATTGAAATGGTGCCTCTAAATTGTGGACGGTACCAATGGGGACATCATAGTCGATTCCACATCAATATCTCCCAACACCGAAACAGCCGAAAGGCACCGAAATGAAGTGGGAGCCTCAATCCTCCCAACAGACTTCTATGGGGGAGGACTTCAACTTATTTTGGGGGCCATTTCAGTGTGGGATTGGCTATTACGTATTTAGCTGAATTCCTCCCAAATAAGGCAGAGGGAGGACTTTGGATAAAGTAATAAAATAGAAATCAGTAACAATTAAAATGAAAAAAAAAAAACATACTTAAAAATTAAGTAAATGAAGATAAAATATTTTTTTATTAAAATTTAAAAATGCGTATTTTAATGTAAATATACTATTGTAATATTTAGCATTCATGCATTCTAATTCTATATAAATAGTTTGCTGTTTAAAGTATGTTTACTTTAATTATTCTACACCTATACATTCAATTCCCCAGCTCAGATCTGGAGAATCGCAATGGGCAAATTCAGCCTACGTGACCCGAACTCGGAGCGCGTTGGCGGAAGATCCGGGCACATTGGACAGCTAAAAGTCTATGGTTTTGATTGCGAAAATGTCCAGATCCAACGGCCTCTGATGCTTCGGTTTAAAAAAGGTGCAAACAGCCCAGTCTTACACGAATTCAGGGACAAGGAGTGGTCGCAGGCTCGAGATTTGTGAAATGCGTCGGAAGTGCCCGACCTGAATACATCTAGGGACCAATTCAGTTGACCCTTTAGTTCTTGAAAAGCAAAACATTGATGAGGCTTCACAGATGAAGCTATTCATTGAAAGTGAGCTGCAGGTGGTGAGTTGAGATGAGCATATCATCTCACTGACCTAACTGTACATGGTGTAGGGACAAACCTAGTAAGCGTCTAGGAGTGGCAGGTCAGCCACATTTTTTTTTTATGCTGGACACATATAACCACCATCGAATCTGCTGTGATTAATGAATTATTCATTCTGCAGGGCATCTAAAAGTTATGTGTCTCCCTCAAAATAGTGACTAAACAAACATCTGCATGATGGTATCAAACCTAGCAGGATCTATGTAGGCTAATAGGAACAACACAGTAAAGGAAGAGAGGATATTTAAAAGAAGAAAAACTACCACAACTAGAGGACATAGTCTTAAATTAAAGGGGCAACGATTTAAAAGTAATATCAGAAAGTATTACATTACTGAGAGGGTAGTGGATGCATGGAATAGCCTTCCAGCGGAAGTGGTAGAGGTTAATACAGTGAAGGAGTTTCAGCATGCATGCGATAGTTATAAGGCTATCCTAGATATAAGATAGGGAACTGGGGACTAATGAAAGTATTACTTTACTGAGAGGGTAGTGGATGCATGGAATAGCCTTCCAGTAGAAGTGGTAGAGGTTAATACAGTGGAGGAGTTTAAGCATGCGTGGGATAGGTATAAGGCTATCCTAGATATAAGATAAGGTCAGAGACTAATGAAAGTATCACTTTACTGAGAGGGTAGTTGATGTATGGAATAGTCTTCCAGTAGAAGTGGTAGAGGTTAATACAGTGAGGGAGTTTAAGCATGCGTGGGATAGGTATAAGGCTATCCTAGATATAAGATAAGGCCAGGGACTAATGAAAGTATTACTTTACTGAGAGGGTAGTGGATGTATGGAATAGTCTTCCAGTAGAAGTGGTAGAGGTTAATACAGTGAAGGAGTTTAAGCATGCATGGGATAGGTATAAGGCTATCCTAGATATAAGATAAGGCCAGGGACTAATGAGAGTATTACCTTACTGAGAGGGTAGTTGATGCATGGAATAGTCTTCCAGTAGAAGTGGTAGAGGTTAATACAGTGAAGGAGTTTAAGCATGCATGGGATAGGTATAAGGCTATCCTAGATATAAGATAAGGCCAGGGACTAATGAAAGTATTACTTTACTGAGAGGGTAGTGGATGTATGGAATAGCCCTCCAGTGGAAGTGGTAGAGGTTAAAACAGTGAAGGAGTTTAAGCATGCGTGGGATAGGTATAAGGCTATCCTAGATATAAGATAAGGCAAGGGACTAATGAAAGTATTACATTACTGAGAGGGTAGTGGATGCATGGAATAGCCTTCCAGTAGAAGTGGTAGAGGTAAACACAGTGAAGGAGTTTAAGAATGCATGGGATAGGTATAAGGCTATCCTAGATATAAGATAAGGCCAGGGACTAATGAAAGTATTACTTTACAGAGAGGGTAGTGGGTGTATGGAATAGTCTTCCAGTAGAAGTGGTAGAGGTTAATACAGTGAAGGAGTTTAAGCATGCGTGGGATAGGTATAAGGCTATCCTAGATATAAGATAGGGAACTGGGGACTAATAAAAGTATTTAGAAAATTGTGCAGACTAGATGGACCGAATGGTTCTTATCTGCCGACACATTCTATGTTTTCTGTGTAACAAATCATTAGCAATCCAGAAAGTGAGATTGAGAGGGATGGCTGCTTAGGATCCATGGAATACAACGGGAAGTTGTATGTTTGCTTGGCGTGTGCCTTTAATCTGAATTCGCCCCATGCAATGAGAAATGCTTCAAGTCCATCTGCCTTCAGACCTCCAGATAAAATTACCATATACAGGAATTCCCCAAGTCTTCTGGCACACGGGCAGTTTCTCAAGGTCACCTAGTTGAGCTTTCCACTGGTGTTTTCTTACTGGTGTCGCACGGAGAATGTGTGACTTAGAGGGATGGCTTCGTAGGGTACCAATAAGAAAACAGTGGGGGATGCATAATTCCTTATACAGGACATTTAAAGGGACTCTGTCACCTAAACATGGTTGATACTGTGAATGGAGACAAAACGGTTACACATGATCTGTACATTGTTTTAGCAGAATTGCAGGTAAAAGCAGAAATTGAAGGGTCTACTCAATAAAATTGCAGGGAATCGAGATGGGAGTTGGAAAAAGTCTCCAGTGCAGCTAAATGGGAGATTTTTTTCCAGCTTTGGTCTTAAGGTTGAAGAACCCGTCATGATTCCTTGCCATTCTCTCTTTATTCCGAAAGACCCTTAGGAGAAAAGTGTGTTTTAACTCCTTTCCGACAATGGACGTACCTGGTACATCCTGCGCTAAAGCATGGGGTTAGAGTTCCACTTAGGGTTACAGACGAGTTAGGGTTAGAAGTAGGGTTAGTGCAAGGGTTAGATTTAGGGTTAGGGGTCAAAAGGGCACTGTAGGAGTAAATGGTTCGGAAACCAAAAAAGACTACTTTTGGTTATTGCCCTATAACTTGCAAAAAATAAAAACAACAGGAAAAAATGCATATTTATAAACTCACACAATTTAGAAGGGGTCTTTTTTTAACCATTTGCGTCAACGATTTTTCAGTTGAAAGTTAGAAACAGTGCTTTTTTTTCTCCAATTCTTTAATCAGATTTTTCTTCTTTTTTTTTATAGTAAATTATATGATAGGATGAAAATCTAAAGAATACCCTTTTATAGTAATAAAAACAGTATATAATATGTGTGGGTATAAAAATTTAGAAAGTGGAAAAATATAGCTAAACACAAACACCACATAAATGTTAAAAAAACAAAAACAAATTCACAACAGTCCTGTCAAGGGGTTAAATGTGTCTGTGGTGACACCAATTTATGAAATCACCTTGTAAGTAAATATGCAAATGAACAACTTTGATGGAAAAAAATGTGTAATTGGCCACAGATAATGTCATAAACCAGAGATACCTTAGACACATTAGATACATCCAAAAAAACATTCTCTTAATTCAGGCATTTGCCTGCAGTTATGCTGTCTCAATGTAAACATCGTTTTTGATCATGTTCTAATCTCTAAATAAGCACATCATAAACAATGCTTTTAAAAAAAAAAAAATTCTTGTTGCATGTCAGAAATGAAACTTTGTTATTGTTTTTGTCACTCTTTCTGACCTCCCAAGAGCACGAGAGAAAGTGGCAATGTTTGCATTCTAGATAACCGCTGCAAGAAACTTGAGACAGCGGCTGCGGCCAATAGCAGTAGCTACTGTGTCTGCCAACGCACAGCCTGAGATAAGAAAGATAGGTGTATCAGCGGTGTAAAAACCCGGACTGGATTAGCACCGCCCTGAGCTAATATCAGGAGGCTGGCATTACACAGTGAAAAGTTGAATGGATCTGTTATGCCCAAGAAGTTGCCTCAACCAAAAAAGACAATATTTGCATTGAGTAGTCAGAAAACAAACAAACAGTTTAGCGACTTACATATAAGCTAGATATAAAAATCTAAGGATTAATCTTTTTTATGTATGCATACTTGTGTAGGCTAAGTTTAGGTGATACTGTCTCTTTAAAAAAAAGTATGCTTAATTGAAAGATAGCATCAAATGTAGACATTTTAAAGAACTCTTTTTTTAACTCTGTGTTTTTCAATACTGAGTCAATAATTAACACAAGTGGCCTTATTTATTTAGGGGGGAGTAAGTATAGACTTACTCTATACTTTATTTAATTCATGGAGTCCCCTGCCTGTGTGCGCACACAGTGTAAGAAATTCAGTCTGAATGCCACATTCGACCCATTGGTTAATTTGTTAAGGGTCAAAAATGAAAGTAGGAGAGGCCGGGGACTTTACTTATCAAATAAAGTTTAAAGTAAGTCCCCCCCACCACCCCCAAAAAATGTCAGTTAAACAGAAATGTTCAAATGAACCCTAATTACACCTAAATGCAAGCAGGTCTCATATGCTTGGGGAGGGGATGGCTAGATGGTTGGAAGAGGAACGGGGGCAATCAGTACAGGGCTAGACTGTACCCAGGTCGGAGGAGCTGGGGGCTTGGTTAGTACCCAGGTCGGAGGAGCTGGGGGCTTGGTTAGTAGCCAGGTCGGAGGAGCTGGGGGCTTGGTTAGTAGCCAGGTCGGAGGAGCTGGGGGCTTGGTTAGTACCCAGGTCGGTGGATCGGGGGGCTTGGTTAGTACCCAGGTCGGTGGATCGGGGGGCTTGGTTAGTACCCAGGTCGGAGGAGCTGGGGGCTTGGTTAGTACTCAGGTCGGAGGAGCTGGGGGCTTGGTTAGTACCCAGGTCGGAGGAGCTGGGGGCTTGGTTAGTACCCAGGTCGGAGGAGCTGGGGGCTTGGTTAGTACCCAGGTCGGTGGATCGGGGGGCTTGGTTAGTACCCAGGTCGGTGGATCGGGGGGCTTGGTTAGTACCCAGGTCGGTGGATCGGGGGGCTTGGTTAGTACCCAGGTCGGTGGATCGGGGGGCTTGGTTAGTACCCAGGTCGGAGGAGCTGGGGGCTTGGTTAGTACCCAGGTCAGTGGATCGGGGGGCTTGGTTGGTACCCAGGTCGGTGGATCGGGGGGCTTGGTTAGTACCCAGGTCGGAGGAGCTGGGGGCTTGGTTAGTACCCAGGTCGGTGGATCGGGGGGCTTGGTTAGTACCCAGGTCGGAGGAGCTGGGGGCTTGGTTAGTACCCAGGTCGGTGGATCGGGGGGATTGGTTAGTACCCAGGTCGGTGGATCGGGGGGCTTGGTTAGTACCCAGGTCGGAGGAGCTGGGGGCTTGGTTAGTACCCAGGTCGGAGGAGCTGGGGGCTTGGTTAGTACAGATAATACTGTAAGAAGGCAGAATAAGAATAATCGTCTGATCCTCGCTGATCTCCCCAGCAGAATCTCTGTGGGGAGCATTTTTGTTGTTGTTTCATTTAAATAAAATTCTTCCTGCAAACCCCAGACATTACAAAAATAGTAACCCACTCCCCCTGCCCTATAGACATTTAAGTCCTCAAAAGCAGGACATGTCCGGGAAAAAGAGAGGGCATATGTTAACCCTACAGAATAAGCAATGTGTAGTTGACACAGTCCATTCCAGGGTCTGTCTGGCGCCCAAAATGCATCTTCCAAATGTTAATGCATATTAAGTACTTTGATGAACGTTTTACATTGCTTAAAATATAAAACACAGCTAGATGAAATTGTGAAATTACAGCAGTTTGCAAGAAACCAGGACTGCCCACACTAGCTGATGAAAAGTCAGTTTCCTTTTTTTTGGGCTGCTGGAACCAATGAGAATAATTGAATTCAAATGAATGGAATATCCTGTCTCTCTAGTGATGTCATCAGACAATGTGTAGCACTGTTAGGAGATCCTACTGTGTACAAGAGCAAGGTCACTTAGATTCCACACAGTATATTCTATAAGAGGAGCACAGGAAGAGACTGAAGGAAACAAAACTTTATATCCTCGGTGTCTATATAATCAGTGCTGCCGCACCTGCAGTAACCATGCATAAAAGCCTGTGCATTATACAAGCAGTAATCTTCATTTTACACCAAAGTGAGTTTGGGGACTAGACTGTCCCTTTAATGTGCTTGTTATTTTGCTATCACAATGTATAGATTATTTTTGGAGTCTCTACAATCACAGTATAAACAAGGATTAGATGATGGGGTGCCTTTAAACTGCTGGAGGGCTAAAGTCTTTAAGGAGGAAATATGGAAACACTATAGAACATAACACAGGTGTGGCTGTTTATTTTTCTCTTCAGACAGTTACATGGCGCTGCAGTGACTGCATTACACGCACAGTGTTTGTGCTAGGCTTAGTCCCCTGTCAGAGGCCATTTTCCCGCCCATTTTCCTGTGACAGGGAAGTTTGTTGATGTTTGGAACGCCGCGCCTGGGAGTTCTGCGAACGCCGCCCGCTCATTGGCTGCCGAAGACTTGTTGTTGGATTCTCGGGCAGGCCCCGCCCACCATCCTTTATTTTTCCCTGTTCTGTTGCGCGCTTCGGGTTGGCTGACTTTGCCAGTGGCACGCTCGGGGCACGTTCTCGCGCGCTAGGACCAATCACCGGCTGTCTGTTTGACACGAGCGAAGCCTGCGAGCCAATGAGACGCGCGGTAGGCGGGGCCTGGTGAGAGGTCGGGGAGGGCTGGGAGGCTTGGTGCGCGCTGCTGGTAAACAGTGAGCACCTCGTGTCAGGCTGGAGCGGAGCAGCTGCTGTGTGGAGTCCCGCAGCACGGGGGGAACCGACGAGCAAGGGGTAGGAGAAGCTTGTGCATGGAGGGGGCGGCAATGGCTCCCAGTCTGGGGGACGGAGGGTGCACTCTATGACACCATGGGCTGCTGCAAGCAGGAGGGAAAGGGATATAGAAGCAAAGGCTGTTGCTGGAGGACTACAATTCCCATGCAGCAGAGCATCATGGGAAATGCAGTCCGACTGCGTTTGGTGCATAATGGGGGTGGAGAGTGTGACAGGCATGTACAGTCAGAGGGTAAATGAGGCTTGTGCCAGTCTGTGCAGGGGATCAGCATATAGATAATGTGCCCATATTGCACAGGGCAAGGTAACACTAGGCCCTCATGCTGCCAATGGGGTTTGACATCAGCCCCAATGTATATTTAAATGCCACTTTATTCTGCATTGATGTGTGAAGAGTAAGCAGAATGGGGCCAAATGATGGCAGCCTAGCATGACTTGTAATGGGACCAAGTGAAGGTCCTGCATGCAGATCACTTGCCATAATGCAAGAACTCCTTTCCATATGGTGCTGTGCATTGGTGTGCTATGCTCTTTCACACAGTTTTAAACCCCTTTTTTTTTTTTAAAGAGGTCTAAGTAACTGTTTTTATTCAGGGTCACCCTGGTCTACTTAACTCCCTCGGTGCCAACTGGCATTCTGCATTTCCCAGTATACAGGCACCACTAATAAATAAAGGTGAGGCTCTGCCTGGTAGGCTTGGCACAGCCCAGCAGATTCTGTTATTTATTTAACAAACTGGGAGCCGGGGATCTGCTGTGTATTCAGCACTTTATCTGTCACTAGATTGTGTTGTTTTACACTTTTCTTGTTGTGCATTTTGCTTGTTACCGTAGTTTGCTGTTGTATTGCATTGTTTTGTTTTTTTTCTTTCTTTCTAAGCCCTGTTACATTACACATTTTTCCAGGTAACTAACTTAATTACACTTAATTTAACATCTATCCAGGCAGATCAGAATTTTGATCCATAATTCTCTGTAATTCTTAAAGAGGGTGGGGGAATGATGGGATTTGTAGTTTACCAGCCGCTGTAAGGATTCAGTTGGGTTGAGCTTTTCTTCAGAAAAATACCGGCCTTGCACCTCTCTCCATAGACTTAACATTGGCCTGATGCCAATTTTTTTACCGGCCTGCTGGTAAAATACCGGCCAGGTGGCAACCCCTATGGATGAGGGGGTCTAAAATATTTAGCATGATGCACAATGTTTTTTTTTTTTTTTTGCAAAGGACGAATTTTGCTATTGGAAAATCTAGTTGATTTTAAGTTGGTTATCCGTTGGATATAGTTATTTATAAAGAAGTATCCGGGTGCACAGTTCTAAAATCGGATCAGTCGCCAAGGAAACCAAAAAGCAGTGGTCCTTCTGATTGCCTCATGTTTATTATAGACAACACTTGTTGTAGGATGCACGTTGCGTGCCATGTCTATATAATTAGTTTGCTGTTACATATGCATGTAAAACCATATTGGGGCGTTGTTCATAAAACCAAATTCTGGGTCATCGTTCTAGAAGCTAAAGAAACATTCCATTGGTCTCTATGGTGACTGCTCCACTTTTGCAACTTTGCCCCTGAACAGGCTTTTCTAAATAGGCCCCATTGTGTTGCTCTTATATAAAGCAGGTTTTAACGCCATCTGAATTTTGGATCTTGCTGTACTATGAAGAAACAGTCTCTGTGCTTTTTTTTTTCTCTTTCTTTCCCATTCTTTTACTTGTTATATAGACTATAGCTGAGTTAACCCGCTTCCCAACCAACACTTTGCACTA
Organism: Pelodytes ibericus; assembly: GCA_036172795.1. NCBI lineage: Eukaryota > Metazoa > Chordata > Amphibia > Anura > Pelodytidae > Pelodytes > Pelodytes ibericus. Next base: position 16,180,380 of record CM069862.1, read on the forward strand.
ATAAAAACATGTTCTCATATATAGAGTGAATTGCAGGGAACTGATATGGGAAACTTTCGAGCCAAAGCTTTTACAGCTCGGCTAGTTTGGCCTAAAGTTTGAAATTCTCATCTCCGTTCCCTGCAATTCTCCTTCTATTGAGTAGACCCTCAGGTGTACCCTCACTTCTTTCCCTGTGTGTTAGTCCGGGTCTAATTTAAAAGCCGGCAAAAAATAATTCTGTGTCACTTGCTATGTCTGCTTTAGTCTTCTAGGGAGATTTGTACCATACTCGGGGACTAAATCAGCATTAATGTCACTGGCATGTGTTTGTTTGTTTTAAATCCCACTGTCTTTGTGACCTTGCTGAAGTAACCTTATCTCCACCAGGCCTTGGCACCAATGCTGTGCTGCCAGCAGTAGGGGGCAGACACTCTGTGTGATGTACGCTTAGTAAGACTGCTGCTGAAGAAGCTGCCCCCTCAGCAGGAAAGATGTTAAACCTCTGATGTGTTAATATGCAAGCTGGAGAGATCCTCTTAGAACAGACAGTGTGTGCAGGCAGTCTCTATTCGGAAGGCAGCTCTGGGTTTTACTTGTTTATGCCTCATAGCCCTGTAAGCAGTTCTGCTTTTGTCGGACTTCCCTGCTGGCCGAGTGCTTTGCTTTGGGAGGTTCAGGTTGTGACTGGCAGGAGCAGGGATCGGGTTTTGTCTGTCTTGTCTCCACACTCCTGCTTGGATCACTTTGGGCTTGTGGTGTTTGCTTCAACTTTCAGGCCGCTCTGTTATTATGATTGGAAAGCTGCCCTCTGGCTGCTTAATATCAGTCCCTCTTCATTAAACATCCCACATTCCCCTCTTCACTAATAATACTGCTTGGAGACTTGAAGACGGTGTTGCAACTTTTTTGTTGTTACGTATAGCTTGCTTCCCCCCACCCCTACCCCACACTGATTACTGTAACTTCATTTATTGTCAAAATTCCAGCTACAGTGGCTGAAAAAATATTTGAAGACCTATTTTAAAGAACCAGAAACTGATCTCTTTTCAGTATTTTTTTTCCTGAACTCTTCCTAGCTGCTAAACATTGCAAATTAATATTATATTGCAATAGCTTTCTGCCTGTTTCTAAAAAACTGCCTACTTTGAATCTTCAATTAAAGGCATGTAGGTGGACCCTTACCTGTTTGAAAGTTTGCTATCTCCCCTCAGCTACTTTAAAAGGGTCACAGTATAGATTATGCCCGGCAGAATCAAGTGCAAGGATGTACGATGCTTGTGTGCTTAGCTGGCGTTAACAGCAGATTTGTATTTTTTTATTTTTTATTATTCTTAAATAATCCTACAGGCGATAGCTTCATTTTCTTAGTATCTGTACTTTCATTTTAATTGATACCTCTATAAGCCTTTCACAATCGGCAATATAATGGAGTTATAAATTCCAGTCTGATTAGGTCCTCATCGATAGTGTCTAAACATATCTGATGCTGAATGGATTATTTGGAAAGAGCGGTTATGTGGCAAAGTTTCCAAAAAGTGGAGCAATCAGCAAGGTCATTCCATGTTTTTCCCCTCTGATGTTCTCTTTCTAAATAATCTCATTTTTCCCGCAGACAGGGGGACTCTACATGACATTGTTTAAATGATGCCCCATGTTTTTACCAGCTGTGGTGGCAAACCAGACTTTCCCTTCCTTTAAACTTGGCACAGGAATATATACCACATTACAGTGGTGGATCTTGCAATAGAAGTGGGATGAAATATTGCTGCAGGAAACTGGACAAGTTTTCCAGTTTAATTAGTGACCTGGGAGCTTCTGCTTGCACCTCTAATATAATGAATATATATTATGAATTGTCCCTTCTTCCTGTTATATTTGTTTTGTGTGCAGTTTCTAATGTGCTCCGTAGGTGTCCTCTTTATCCTGCTACCTCCTACTTTAGTGCATTTCTGGGTACTCATTAATCTTAATTGTGCGTCAAGGTAACACAATGGTTTAGAAGTGTTTTTTCCTCTTCATGTTCTTAATTACTAATCAGCCGTGTTCTTGTCCAAAAATCATCCACAGTAGAGCATTGCAGATGTTTCCTATAATAACAGAGCTGGATTTGTACTTTAAATACCCTTTAATGAAATAAGAGTGTTACTTAATCTACTCTGGGATGTCAGCGCCTCGTTACAGGATTAAAGAGGATTTTTTTTTAACGTACTGCTACTTAATAGCCCAAAGTAAAACATATGATGGTCAACCTAATAGGTGCCGATAATCGGACCCGAAATTGTGTTTCCGAATTGCGGACTGATTTACAGGGCACATCAGGATGCGACAGTCGAGCTACCCAGGTAGCCCTGGTGTGCCGAAGCTGTTTCCACAACGAAACCTATCTAACCAAAGAGGTACCCACAGTGAAATCCCAGAAATACTTAAATCCTACCGAAAAAAGTGTGTTTGATTGTGTGTATGCACGGTTGTCTGGCTCCTAGATTTTTTTTTGCTGGCTCCTAAAACAAAATGACATTTGCCACAGGTGATATCATAAGCAGGTGACTCCACAGACACATTTTTTTCTCCAAATTTAGCCATTTACTTGCAATTTTGCTGATACAATTTATAGATCATTTTCCATGTTTTTTTCAGGGCTTGACAAATTTAATTTTGTTTTAGGAGCCAGCAAAAAAAATCTAGGAGCCAGACAAACACGCATACACACAATCACCCAAACTCACATACAAACAGTCACAGACACACACACACACAGTTACACACAAAATCGCAAAGACGGTCACAGAGACATACAGACAGTGACAAGTCAGCCTTTAAAAAAAAAAAAAAGAAAAATGTTAAAAGGAGAAAAAAAAAATGTGTGAGTCAGTGTCCCCATCCCTGCTGCATTGCTCGATTGCAGGGGAGGGGGTCACTGCCATGCACAGACTATCGTCAAATCCCATTCTGCTGAGCGTCAGGATGTCACATATCTTTATTATACAATGCTCAAAAACAATACAGCAAAAGGACTGGCAAACAGTAAACAAAAAACCCATACCCATTACCATATAAATTCAGAAGCCAGCCTGGTTATTTTTTTTTTGCTGTCAGCAAAAAAAAGTTCAGTGGAAGATATTGTAAAAAAAAAAAAAAAAAAACCAGCAGTAGAGATTTTAGCAGTCATGACTCCTGCAGATTTTTCAAGCCCCGGATGAAAGCTTTGAATCAGGGTGGGTTTGATTTAAATCATGATTTGAAAACACTAGTCAGTAAGACTTAATTTAAATCAAGATTTTTTTTATTTTTTTTTATTAAATGTTAAGAATCATTCTTGCTGGAAGTTATAATCTTTAATATTTTGGAGGAAGATATTATTAGGATACCCTGTCAGATTAGTAAAACGGCTATATCACATTTGGAGAACTACTTAAATTGTTTTATTTAACTAAAACAATAACTTTATATACCATACACCTTCTTGTGTTTGCTTAAACGTCAGTGTTTATTAAAGTGATTTGCAATGGGACTAGGGTCCTTTCCTGAATTTTGTTAATTGTGTACAATTTTTACTGTTATCTCTGCTTGGATTGAATGCATTCATTTACCAAAAAATGTAAATATTACATGAGTATATACCTGTAAACGTATTTCATTATAATAAAATTCTATTTTAATTTTATTTAACTAATGGATTTTAATCCACCTGGCATTGAATGAATCATATCCTGAATTTTCGGTTACACTCTCTGCAGTTTTCTAACATGTATCAACTTGCATAGAAGATTATCCATACCAAAAAAAAGGTGTGAAGAGTATGCTGATACTTGATACATGCAAGTCACCTTATTGTGTTTACCAGATTAAATAATCATCTATGATTGCTATTTTGACTTCATAGCTAAAACGCATTTTTTTTTTCTTTTGCAACCTGGCTTTCTTTCTAAGGTGGGAAAGAGAGTCACCTTATATGACCTGCCATCTGTTTCACCTATAGGATTTAGGAATTTAAAAAAAAAATTTAATTATTTTTTTTAGGCGCTGGAATGTGGGCAGCTGTTCCAAGACTATGCATTTACATGAATAAATGCAAACGGCAGACCACAATACCCTGAACATTAAAAACCCGAATTCCTAAATGACGTCCACCTCTCATAATGTTGGACTAAAAGTTTTAACTGTACTTTTTGGTTGACGATGACCGATGTCAATGGTTTCTGTAGCATTCTCTTACAATGTGTAGATTGTGTAGCGTTCTGTGCTGACCAGGCCAATACTTCCTGATGTTACGCTTTGTAGACTATTACTAATCTTCGAATGTTGACTTCTATGAAATCTTCCATCCATGTAGGAGGGAAGTCTAGGAAATCTTAGCTAACGGAAAATTTAAAGGCAATCTTTAGAAGACAGTCCAAGTGGCTTGCTAACCCAGGCCACCGCCCCCCAGGGGTCGTGTTACCTGTTTTTGGGCAGACTGATAAACACTATAATTGGTGCATGCAAAGCCAGATGAGAATGCTAGAAATGTAGTGAGTTTGCCTTTTAGCAAAACATGTATGTTACTTTAGGGCTTGGCATCTTCCACTTCTACAGTGGATTAAGACCTCTTTGATTCTCAGCTAGTTGCCAACCCTTTCCTATAAATTACTTTTTGTGATCGCGTTGTGTGAACTCTTGGAGTATTTGTTTGATGACAGACTGCAAATAATTTTTCGCTTCACAAGTTCCTTGTTTTGGCTTTCTTTGCAAATATTATCTGACAAAAACTCCTATGTCACAATTCCTAACCTTAATCAAGAGAGCTATCTGCAACATCCTCTCCCTCTACACAATACAGGCATTTGGTAGTGGGGGAAAAAATACAAAGCAAGACAGGAGCTGACAAATTAGAAAATAAAACAGCACTCTTCCTTTTTCTTTCAAAATGGCAAATTTGCTGCTTTGCACGCTGTTTGCATGTCTTGTTTACACATTACACTTCACCGTGGAATATGATGGTGTTTTAGAAACTATTCCTGATAATAAAAAATGTGGACAGACTTATTTCATGGCAAGTGAATGGTCAGTTTGGGTAAAACTTTTACCAACAGTGGCAGCAGTAGTTTATATTCTTTATTGTCCTTTTTTTATTTATTTTTCTTAAATGTTAAAATTGTTCCTTTATGGTTTGAGCAATGTTTAACCCCTTGTTCTGACCAGACTGTTCTGGCCATGTTGTGACACTTCTGCAGTGTTTGTGTTTAGCTGTAAGTTTCCTTGTTCTCATTTACTGTGCCCACACAAATTATGTATTTTTTTTGGCAGGTATAAGGAGGGATTTCTTTAGATATCATTATTTTTGCTCAAATGCTATAAAAAATATATGATGGAATTGTTTTTAAAATTTGTTACTTTTTCTAGCTTTTACACATCTACAAAAGCTAATGGAAAAAAAAACTGTTAAAATCCAGAAAGTGTATTGCTTTTTGTTAAACCATTTTTTTCCCAGTCTTGGCTATATTGTAACCTTTGCCAAACTTTTTAATTTTTTTTTACTTTAACAAAATCTAGAGTGCTTGCGGGACAATTGCCGCGGTGAGACTACATTTGTAAAAGCCAGGCACTGATTGGCTGTCACAGCGATCGGATGTGACCGAGGGGGGGGGGCCCTCCACAGACATGGCTGGAGTGCATTGGTCCTGAGGCACTCGGCCATGTCAGTTTCAGCTCGAGGACATACCACTATCAGAACTGCAGGGCTTACCAGGCGCGTCCAGTGTCGGCAAGTGGTTGAACGTGTGGGTTCCAGATGGAATTCAGTTTTTTTTTTATATCATATTGGGGCATGCCAGGGCTATAATAGCCTCGCTGTACACTCGCCTTCATAACATCCACTTGAGAAAGGTGGGACTGAAACGCATTGCTTCAGGGGCGTTTGTGTGACCAGTTTTGGGGGGGTTTTTTTGAGGTGTTCCCAGTCGGGTCATATTAAGTCCTCTTTATTTTATGATGAGTTAGCACAGTTTTTTTTTTTTTTTTTTACTATTACTTATATGTATTAAAGATTCTCTATTGCCCATAAATCTTATTGGTATTGGCTACTTATTTATAATTTCATTTAGACTGATTAACGCTGTCAATTTTTTTTATGATGGCATGAGCACCAACCCTTCACTAGCGATTCCCCACTTCAAAAAGGAAGCAGGTAGAGGTGCGTTCTCTTTCAGAGCTCCTCATATGTGGAATAGCCTTCCTGTGTCTGCTAAATCATCATCTACTCTAAGATCCCTGAAAATAAGTATCTCCCAAATCCTCAAAACAGATTGTACCTGTTATTAGTTTACAAACTCTTTCGTATACTGTACATGTTCTTCCTTTTTGTATCAATAATGATTTACCCTGTATGTTCTCCTTCCAACTTATTTAATATATGTATGTATGTATTTTTGAATCTACTGTTAAATGTGTAACTCCATTCTGGACTGGGTCCCCAGGACATACTTGAAAACGAGAGAAATCTCAATGTATTTTTTCCTGGTAAAACACTTTCTAAATAAATAAATAAATAAAAATTAGGGATTTTAGTTTTTGGCTTTTACTGATTTCCAGTAGAATGGCTATTCCAGGTATCTACTTTCTTCAATGACTGCCTTTGATTGTGGTCATTCTTCCGCCCCATTCTTCTCACTTTCCTGTGTGTTTTTGTTTTCGTGAAGTACTTGTTTACAAACTGTGCCGTCCTTGACTTTTAAGAACTGTCCTTTTACCTGCTTGTGAACAACAGCTGCATCTGTCACTGAATGGCTGTAAGGATGCGTTCTGTCATCCTGTGCACTTCATTCACATTATCTGCTTGAAGCGCTAACTTGCTACTCTACATGTTCTCACCCAGGTCGCGTTACATGTAGGGTGCTTTGCTTTTGGTTAGTTCCTTACATATTACACCCCCCATTTGGTAATACATGTTTATTACATTACATAGCCCTACTTAAAAAGTAATATAATTTTTATCTTCTACATAGCAAACAGTTTATTTATTTTCCTTTTTGCTTATTGTGCTTTTTTTCTTTTGTTAGGTGGGGGCCGGGAGTGATGAATTAATCATTTGCAGTATCTAGATGAACTTTGTTGCCTAAATACTGTGCCAAATATTTTGCATGCGTGCTTATGCAATTGAATTTAGATTTAGGAGAAAGCAAAAAGCCAGAGGTCGGCACCTCGATCACGCAGAGTGATACGGGCACACACAGACACAAACCAGCAGTTTTGGGGCCTACTTCTTTTTTTTTTTTTCTTAAAAAAAAAAAAAAAAAAAAAAGTGGATGGGGGCCATTTCTGCTGCAACCTATTCTGTGCCTCTTGTGTAGTCCTGCTGAGCGCCGGCATGTCACGTGACACCTGGTGCTCAGACAAGAAAGTGCGGTGCGTGAGGGGGCGGAGCTGGCAGTCGGAGCTTTTCTGCCAAGATTATTAATTGTGGCACACTGTCTTCTAGGCTGTCCTTTAACTTGAAAGGGTGATTGAAATGCAAATCACAAGTGTAGGGTAAAAAAAAAAAATTCAAATACTGCATCAAGTGTAGACATAAATGGAAATGCTTTAATGCAGGGCCTGACAAACCCCGGCCATTGCGATCAGGAAATCGAACATCGTGAGCCTCGCATGGCGCCTTTGCTGATGTGATTTTATATTCTTTAATCCAGCAGCGTGTGTGCACAGACTTCCTGCTCCGCTCCCTTGCGCGCCAGGTGTGCTCAGCAGGGGTAGAAGCTGATCTGTGCCACCGGGCTGGAACGGAAACCCCCGCCCCCTTCCCTACAATGAGGTATAGTAGCAGGGAGGGGAACATATTGATAGGTGAAGTTTTTTTTTTTTTTTAATCCAAACAAACTGCTGCCTTGTGTGTAATGCGTATGTGACTGACTGTATGTATGTGTGTATGTGACTGACTGGCTCCTAAATCTCTTTTTTGCTGGCTCCTAAATCTCCATTAAGTTAGTCAAGCCCTGCTTTGAAGGAACATTTAAAGGAAGCAAGGGTTAAACAAAATATGTCCCAGGTCAATTAAGTAATTAATCGTAATAGATACACACGGGTTTACTAACTGCTGTGTCTCACATGCGAGAAACAGCAGATCCCGGTCAGCACGCGCAAAGCCAATCAGAGCGGGGGCTCGCCCTGCTCTGACAGCTGAATGCGAGGGTCTCTACCCTCGTTTTTGCATGGGAACCCCCTGCCGATCCCATGCAAAAACGACGGAGCAGAGAGAGCCAGTCGCCGACCAGACGGCTGTCTGCTTCCTATGGAAACATGGCAGCTGTCTTGTCAGATGATAAACTGGTGTGTACTATCAAAAGTACACGCCAGTTCATCCTCATACTAGGGACAACCAACTTTTCACCCTTTGCTTCTATATTAGAAGCACAAGTAGAAAAAAACATTTAATGTCCATTTAATGCAAAAATATTAATAAAGTACCTTTTTATTGAGTCTTTTTTATTTTTTCTCCATCAGATAACTCTATCGAGGGGTTGACATGTTTAGAATCTTGGCCTGGATAATGGAAGATTTTGTCTCAAGATTCTAAACATGTCTGCCTCCTGATGGCGATATATGGAACAAATATGGTTCAATAAGATACTTTGTTTTTTTTTTTTTTCTTCCTATTGATCTATTTCTATTTAAGGCATCTGCACTTGATGTAATCGCACACTTTAAAAAAACAAAACAAATTACCGTATATGTTTTAAATCTCCCCTCTGTTATGTTTGTTTCCTATCTCTGACCCGATCGAGCCAGATGAATGTCTTTTGCTTACTGTAAATGTTTTCCTGCTGCTCGCTGTTCTTTTTATAAACCAGTTTACAGTGCTCCTTCGTAACGTAGTGTTCAAGTTCCCCCTATGAGTAATTGTTTTGCAGCTGTTTTTGTGCTCGACTGTCGTCTGTGATTGTTTTTCCGGTCACTTCATGAGCTTTAAAAAAAAAAAAAAATGGTTGGGATGAGTACCAGTTAGTCCCCTTGGCTGACCACGTAAGATTATCCTAATGATTTCTTGGAGGGTCCTTGTTACTGTGGTCATGGCATCAGTGTTCACATAGCTGGAGAATCCTTTGCTCTTTCACTCAAGAGAATTCCTGTGTCTAGAAAAGGCTGTTTCAGTACATCCGTCTGCGTAAGAACAACTTCTGCATGTCCTGCTTGGTCATTATGGGTTTGTATTGAGTGTGTGGTGCTTTGTGCAGTTGTTGCCTTGAAGACGTAGGAGCCTGTTGTTTTTTATTTAGGCCAGTTTTATCTATGCAGAACGTAGCTTGTGGTCTGCATTGTGGTGTGGAGGTATGTTGTGTTGTACCAAAGCCTTTTTTATGTTTCTAAATCATTGTGTTCTTTAGCAATGCGTATTTATCTATTCAGCTACGCAGTCTTCCTATTGGTGCTAAGAGAATTCGGTAAACACATACCACTGTACAATCTACAAGGTACACGCTACCGTATTTGCTTAAATAAATAAGGCAACCCGGATTATAGGATGAACTCCCCCTCCCTCTCCTCCCCAAACTAGGGATATTCATTTAGGGAATAAAAAGAAAAAGCCTAAAAACAAAATGACCCTATAGAAAAAAAAATGTACTAGTAAATATTCATATGTAAGCTTGATTTAATAAAAAATATGATTGACAAATTGCATGTTTTGTTTTTATTTCCCTTTTATTTCCCAATGCACCCCACAGTCTTGCCAATATGTCCCCCAGACTTGATAATGCTCCCTCAGACTTGCCAAACTGCCCCTCAGACATCCTACCATACTGCCCGACACTTCCGTCTGGACTTCTGCGATGGAACGCTGGGAGGTCACATGACCCAACATCACTTTTAGAATTCTGTGGGAGTTCTAGGCTCGCCCCCTGTTGCCAACATCACTTTTAGAATTCTGTGGGAGTTCTAGGTTCGCCCCCCTGTTGCTGACATCACTTTTAGAATTCTGTGGGAGTTCTAGGTTTGCCCCCCTGTTTCTGACATCACTTTTAGAATTCTGTGGGAGTTCTAGGCTCGCCCCCTGTTGCCGACATCACTTTTAGAATTCTGTGGGAGTTCTAGGTTCGCCCCCCTGTTGCTGACATCACTTTTAGAATTCTGTGGGAGTTCTAGGTTTGCCCCCCTGTTTCTGACATCACTTTTAGAATTCTGTGGGAGTTCTAGGCTCGCCCCCTGTTGCCGACATCACTTTTAGAATTCTGTGGGAGTTCTAGGCTCGCCCCCTGTTGCTGACATCTCTTTTAGAATGTTGGGGGTCAGTCGACCAGTGTATCATGCCAGTGCAGGAGTTAGAAAATTTTCAAACTACTGCAAAGTTGTATAAAAATGATAATCGGTATAGTTGGAGCAAAATGGGAGGAGCTTTAATACTTTTTTTTTTATTTAAAGCTTTACTAGCACTTTTTTGTAGCGCTGAATTAGGGGTGCGCCTTTCTAATGCTATTCATTCTCTCTTCTACTTGGGCACTATGCATTTTTATTTTTTTTTTCTTCCTTATCAGAAATGCACAGCTGGCATTCAGACATCCTTTAAAAGCATTCTACAGCACATTGTTTGTGGTGTCTGCTTTTATCCTTTACTAGAGCAATGAAGTGATACTGTATTTTCTGAACACCATTTTCCATTAAAAAAAAAATATATATATATATTATCCATTCTTGTGCCAATTTATGCAGTTTTTTAGTAGTACTTATTATTCATTACGAGCATTTTAATGTGTATTACACACTATGGGCATCTTGGTCACCAGTCTAATCCTCCTGTTTTCAGATATCCTTGTTTCTTTTAAAATGATACAAATTGAGCTTAATCCAAAAAAAAAAAAAAAAAAAACAGGACAGGGCTGAATTCGTATGGGGCAGTACAAAAGGGGAAAAAAAAACGCCCAGCAAGTTTCGCAATTAAACCAAGTCCTTTAATTAAGCTTTCATTAAATAGGGATTATGCTGGTCTACACTTGTTTTACCATTTCTATTTTATCTTTATGGATTGAGGAACTTTTACAATGTATCTTATATCATATCATGACACGACAAATCTCATCTTTTCAGGTCAGGTGCATGGTGTAAAATTTTGTGTTCTAGATTGTTGATGCCAGGTTTATGGTTACTTTTGGCTCTTTCTCCCCAAACTTTTCGGCTTTTCCTAATTTTCCCTCTAAGTGTGGCCTGTTGGTATTGAAGGGGGTAGTTTAAACTTGCTCTAACAATGGTTGTGCCAATAATGTAGAATTCCATCTGATTGGCCAGTAACCCAGCTTCGTTACAGGACTGACCAGTTACTTCTCTCTTGGCAGGTGTGGGCTCCAGTGATCTGCCATGGCAGGGGACGCCATGATGCTGATGAGGGGACTTGCCAAGCTCAGTAAGGCTGTGTTGGAGGTGCAGGCTGGCCACCTGCGGCAGTCGACGCTTAGTGTGGACTCCTCAATGTTCGCCAAAAGTTGGCAAGTTGCGGTGGAAGAACGTTTCAGTGCCGCTATGGGAAAAGTGCAGGCAAGTGTGCTTTTGTGTTTTAAGTTATTTTGTTTTTACCTGTGTGTCTGATATTGCTCAATTTTACTGAAATGAACATACTTCCAGTGGTGGCAGCATTGGACTTTCTTTGCCACCCCGGTAGCACGCTAGAGAGAAGGCTCCCCCACCTTGGTTGGAATTTGCAGTTCCTGGCCGTTCCTTTTCTGGGGCGCATATTAAGACTCATTATCACTCCCGAGAGTCTCCCTCTCTACTACAGAGGCATACGTGACCATGCCCTCCCTATCTTGTACAAAGGCAAATCCTCCATGCAATGTCACTCCTTTGTCTGAATGCATCTTATTTTTTTTTATTTTTTTTAATCGTGTAGCCTGCAATTCAGCCTGGATTTGGAAGATAAACCCGTTTTTCAGTATGGGTCAGAAATATGTGGTGCTCCATATTTGTATGATTGGTTAATAAAAGCCTGCAGCAAAAAAAATAATTATCCAACACCTGCATTCAGTAGACTTTTCAATATAACCGTCCCCCTCTCCCCCCAAGTCAAAGCTTTTTTTTTTTATTTTTTTTTTATCATGGTGGACAACCAATGACAGATTTCACAGAAGAATTAACTTGCCTCAATGCTAACAGGCAATTTAATTATTCTGTGAAATCTGTCATTGGTTGTCCACCATGATAAAAAAAAAAAAAGCTTTGATCCACGCACCACCCAGTGGGGAACAAAGCCCCCAGGACACTCTAGCCTTAAATGGAGAACATCACTATGGAATCAACTGGTCAGTGTTCAGAGCGACTTTCAGACCACCGTAACATATGGAAACAAGCAAGGCGAGACATATACAGTGAAATATACAAAAGCTAGAACAAAAATCCTTCCCGGCGAATAGAGCCTCCGTCTGGAAGTATTTGATCACATCCATGTGGGAACTTCCTGCTACAGAACTCACAGCTTCCACTTCCCAGAGAATGGAGCCTCCGTCTGGAAGTATTCAATCACATCTATGTGGGAACTTCATGATACAGACCTCACAGCTTCCACTTCCCAGAGAATGGAGCCTCCGTCTGGAAGTATTCAATCACATCTATGTGGGAACTTCCTGCTATAGACCTCACAGCTTCCACTTCCCAGAGAATGGAGCCTCCGTCTGGAAGTATTCAATCACATCTATGTGGGAACTTCCTGCTATAGACCTCACAGCTTCCACTTCCCAGAGAATGGAGCCTCCGTCTGGAAGTATTCAATCACATCTATGTGGGAACTTCCTGCTATAGACCTCACAGCTTCCACTTCCCAGAGAATGGAGCCTCCGTCTGGAAGTATTCAATCACATCTATGTGGGGACTTCCTGCTACAGACCTCACAGCTTCCACTTCCCAGAGAATGGAGCCTCCGTCTGGAAGTATTCAATCACATCTATGTGGGGACTTCCTGCTACAGACCTCACAGCTTCCACTTCCCAGAGCATGGAGCCTCCGTCTGGAAGTATTCAATCACATCTATGTGGGGACTTGTTGCTGTACAGCTCCTGACTTCCACTTCCCAGAGAATGGAGCCTCCGTCTGGAAGTATTCAATCACATCTATGTGGGGACTTGTTGCTGTACAGCTCCTGACTTCCACTTCCCAGAGAATGGAGCCTCCGTCTGGAAGTATTCAATCACATCTATGTGGGGACTTCCTGCTACAGACCTCACAGCTTCCACTTCCCAGAGAATCGAGCCTCCGTCTGGAAGTATTCAATCACATCTATGTGGGGACTTGTTGCTGTACAGCTCCTGACTTCCACTTCAAATACCAAAATCGGCAACTTTTTTTTACTCCCCCTCCTGAATTCCAGATAGAACACCATAAGCCCACATGCCATGACTCAGAAGTGAGACTTTCATCTTTGTTACAAGATCTCCAAAATTCTTCAGAAGATTATCTGTTGTACTAATAGCCACAGCTTCCCCAGGCACTGTCTAGTTTTCAGAACTAACCTATATAGCTATTCAACAACTGCCAAATCTCTCAGACAGGCTCTACAGTGACCCGTGCTTCATGGTGGCCGTGGGGCCATAAAAGGGTGCTCCGCATCTAAAAGAACCATTGGCCGATGGATCGTACAAGCCAATTTTAAGTCCGAGTTTTAATTGGTGTAGAGAGGTCTCCTGGAATCTGCCTGTGCACTTGGCTGTTCCTTGCCAGGAGATGTACAAGTGCCTCGAATCATCTGGAAGAATTTGCACACCTTCACTAAGCACTACAGAATCGTGAAGATCACAAATATAATTTTGGCAGTAAAATCTTTACTACCATATCTTTTTACCCATCCTGCTACACTTGGCTATATCACTCCTAGTATGCTACCAGAATGGCAAGAAAATGTTAAATTGCTTACTTGCTAATTTTCCTGGTGTATCACCAGTAGCACTCCCTTTAACCCACCCTAATATATTTTGTACTTCTTGCATATATTTTATTTCTTCTACATGTTTGGTATAATACTGACCACTTAGGCAAGGGAACATATTTTTTTTCTTCCTGCCCTAACTTGCAGTGAGGAGCCATCTCTCCTAGTGTGCTACTGGTGATATACAAGGAAATAATTGTTTATTCCCCTCCTCTCTCATCACATTTATTTTGGAGGTTACAGCGTTTGATTTTTTTTTTTAACATGCAATTTAAAGGACAACTGTCAGCAAATAATTTAAGTTCAGTTTCATGGAAAGTGTGGATGGTGTAAATAGAAAGTGCTTTACTGAAAGAATACAAAGAAAGTACCTTTTAATTGAGCACTCTCTGTTCTGTATAGCTTTATCTGGAGGCGGAGGTTTCTTTCATCTGACCCAAAATTGGAAACAAGTCTGCCCCAAAAACAGCCATACAGAGCAAATAGGGCTTAATAAGGTGATTTCTATGCTTTCTTTTGTTAATTTAAAAGATTACATCAAAAGAAATGCTGTAGTGAAAGATTGCACAAGAAAGCCCTCTATAAAGCTGAATTAGAGGCGGACATGTTTAGAATTTTGGGTCAGATGAAAGAAGATTTGACCCAACATTTTAAACCACATGTCCGCCTCCAGATTAAACTATGCAAGCAAAAGGGGGCTTTCTTCACATTCCTTCATTAAAGCATTTCTCTTTTAAAATACCTTGATGCAATCAGACATCTAATCAAACAAATTAACATAACAATTTTTTGCCGTCCTTCAAAAACAAAAAAACCCTCCACCTTCCCCCTGCCACTGATGCTGAATATCTGTATTCTTTCCTAATTCAGGAGCTGGGCAAGCAGCAGGAGAATCTTGCGGGGCAAGATATCGATGCAGAGTACAGTTTTTCTGGGCCGGTCTCAGAGATTGCAGGCATGGAGTATTCCCCCACGTCCAGCCAGGGCTACGATGTAGACCACAACATGGCCACTACTCCGAGCAGCAAGGGCCAAACAGACTATACGTACGGCCCTGACCCCAGCTCACAAAAGGACGACAGAGCCCTATTTGGGAACGTCAGAGACTCTGCTGGTGCGTTTGCGGCCACAGGCCAAAAACGGGCCTTCCACCAGGACCATTCATCTGTCAGCGGGTTAACGGCAGAGGATATTGAGAAGGCCAGGGAGGCTAAAAACACCCCCGAACACAAACCTCACAAACAGATGGTATGTAGAAATTCAGTTTCTTTGGTGAAACGGTTGATAGGATGCCTGTTGATCAAATGAACATATTCAGTAGCTCGTTTTAGTGAGCGAATTATCGTCTAAAGCACTGTGGAGACATGCAATTGTCACAGGTCGTTGTCTGGTATATCAGAGGGCTTCATGCTCTCCTACCTATCCTTTTTGCCTTTTTTTTCTGTGGGCAAAAGGGGCACACCGCATCATTTTTTCCTTTTACACCGTGGAATGTTGAAAGGTTCTGTTTTGTTTTCTTTTCTCCAAAACTGTTGTCTGTGGAGTTTTAAAGTTGTATTGCAATTCCAACCTCGTCACCCCTATACTGAAAGCAGCCCCATCTTAACAAATCATTTATGGCCATGTTTACATTAGCATTGATTGCTGGGAATTCATAATAACATTATTTAATTTATTACTGATATATATTGAGATTTTCAGGTTACAGGTCTACATTGAAGCGCTTAATAGTATGCCAGTCCAATGAGGTACAAAAAGTACTTCTGCTAATCACTAGAGACAAAAGGCTGGTTCCCAGAACACCGTGCAGAAGAAACAGGATTCCCCCTTTTCCATATTTTTTTTTTTTTTCTGCATTGAATATTTTCCATCTCAGTGCAGTGGTACAAATGTATCCATTGAAGTGGTTAATGTTTGTGTTTGTGTTTTTTTTTTATTTGTATTTTTTTTTTTTTTAGGTCAATGATGTCAGTCTCTTCTATCTGCAGGCAATGAATCCACTGTTACAACACTAAGAAACCCCAGTCACTTTTTTATTTGTTTTACTAAACTGATATAAACTTAACTCAGACAACTAAACTTGATTTTTTTTTTTACCCCTTCATTAAGGAATATTGTCCAACACCCCTCCCCCCCCCCCCCCCCCCCTTTGTGACGTAAACCTGACGTGTGTCTTTGTAGATACATGCAGGTTTACTCTGAACTCGGCCTCTCTGTGGAGGCAGAGCTCAGCTGGATGCTGGTGACATCATTAAGGAGTGCACTAAAGAAACCCTAGACACTCCAGTGCAGGTAACATGCACTCCAAACCTGTGTATAAGGATAGGAAAGTGTATAAAGGGAAAAATAGGGAGGGACTATAAGAGTTAAAGATCAACTAACCTCCCAGCACACTTGTTCTTCTAATATAGAAACAGAAGTGAAGATATTTGAGGCATTTATAAACTGGCATGTTGTTTTTAATGAACATGCCAGATTATCCTCTGATCAGCAGCCAAGATGCTTCTATAGGAAGAGGCCACTCACATCTTCACTTCTGCATCTATATTAGAAGCACAAGGGGTCAAAAAAAATGTTAGTGGATCTTTAACTCTTATGGTCCCTTTCTATTTTTCTCTTTCTTTCTTTCTTTCTTTCTTTCTTTCTTTCTTTCTTTTTTTTTTGTTAATATCTTTTTGAGTTTTTACAGTAGTCATAATAATGGGTACCGAAATAAAGAGCAGGGAGAGGTGGGATAAGGGATGATTTGGACAATACATCATCGTCAATATGTCTACATTTTGAGATATAATTTATTTCCAACGTGGAACCCAAACATTGGTTGGTAAGGGAGCGAAATAGGTTGACATGTGACCTTACTACATAAAGCAGGTAATTGACTTCCAGGGGAAATATCTCCAGGCACTCCCGAGGTTTGTCACATGGGTTATATAAATACAGGTCTCCATCAATCTGGAAATACAACCGGACATGAATTTGGGTATAAAAATAAAACTCGTGGTTATTTACAACGAATATTTGGATAGGGTTTATATACGCTCCTCTCTTACACATGGTTTGGAATGCATGTTACCGACACTGCAGTGTCTGTGGCTCTTTCGTGCCCTTCTTAATAATACCTTCCATTCACATTTCTAAATCTTCCTTTAAACTTGCTGAGATTTCCAAACTGTCTTTTTAAGCCGTGTGAGTTTACCGGTTGGATGAAGCAGTGTTGCTGTGAATAGCCTCCTGTATTGCTTACTTTGGTATTTATTTTGTGTCTGAGCCCCCGGTCGGTATACTGCTAAACCCCTCTACGTGCAGGGCAGATTACCCATGCTGTAAAGCGTGATGACTCTTTGGAAAGCTGGTTAAACATGTGCGTGTTTGCACGTCCACTTGCCACATCATTTATGTCTGCAGCGTTAAACACAGTGTGAGAGACGTGAATCAGCTCACAGACGAGGGGGGCGTGCAGATGACTTAGAGGTGCTGCAAGTTTTTAGGCTACTCCTAACTTCTCTTTCCCACTTCTGTTCACATCCACTGCTCTCCTTGCTGTGATTCTTGTCCAAACCTCAACTGTTTTGCTCAGAACTGAAAGGATTAGAAAAAATGATAAGGTCTACTTAATAAAGAGAGAATTGCAGGGAATTGTGACAGGAATTTCAAACACACACACACACCTTGAACTCCTTAAAGCTATACTGTTCCATCTGATCAAGATGGGTTGATTAGAAGCTAGTTTACAAAACAAATTTAACAAAAACAGTCCTCTTTCTAAATCTGGACTCACGTTCTCTTTTTTCTGGAAGACCTGATTTAAGCTAGGGTTAGGAATGCTCTTCAGATTGATTTAAGAATAAACCACCAATACATCTTTCCACACGACAACATATCATTGATTTTAAGGTTGGAGTTTGCGGTAACGGACTTGGTTTTCTTTTGTCGTGGTTCACATTTTTAATGGCAGAAATATAAAGTTGTCAGGAGGATAAATGTTAAGTTTACGCTTCTCCTCTGTTTGGTTGATTGTAGCATTATAGCCAGTATGGTTCACTGGTTATCTGGGGGGGGGGGGGGGGGGATAACAATTTGAAAATTCAATTGTAATATTCTGTTTTCATCTGAAGTTTGCATATTTGCGTATATCTGGATAGTATTTTTTCATTTACCTAGAAGGAATACTTTTTAATACAGAAAATGTGTAAAAAATTCTTTCACCTCCTGAAATGTTTAAGCTTGAGGAAGCTTTTCAAGTTTCATCTTTGTCTTGACAGTTTGTATCTGCCCTTATATTTCATACAAGCCAGTTGTTTTCCTTCTATGTATTATGTTTTTAAATGCAATCTGATTTGCCACTGCTCCTTTTTTACCCATGTGCTCAGGCATGTACTTATTATTAGTTTGTATATTGTTTTGTCTTGTATTTAGAAAAATGCAGTATTTCCAAAACCGAATCAGTTATTGGCTCTTTCATTTTTTTGTTGTTAATTGACTGTTTTGTCTCTCTTAGCTCAGTGAACGAGCTCGTGAAAGGAAAGTACCTGTGACCCGGATTGGGAGACTTGCCAGCTTTGGAGGTAAAGATCATTGCACTATACAGGTTAAGCTCCTGCCTGGTTCCTCCCCTGTAGCCTGAGATACTGAACATTCAATTCAAGATAATTACAGTTACAATACACCAAATGATGGCCTGCCAGCCCAGCATGCATGAAGTCCCCTTAATTCACATTGTAGACAACAAGTCCTTCTGACGCAGGAATGTTTTAATATTTGCTTGTTTGTCTTTACCGTGTATGTATTTAAAGTGGGACCAACGTGATTTGTAACTGGTGCTTCAAATACCTTAGTTTTTTTTTTTTTATTTGATTCATTCAACCCCTAAAAAAATAAAAATCTGGCATATTAGGTAGGAAACATTTTTTTTTGGGGGGGCGGGCAAATACCTAGCTCCTCCCCACACTCCTACGTGACATGGGTACAGTTATCAAGCTGTGGATTTTAAAAGGGTTTCCGCGCTGGACCTTGCACTTTATAGAATGCTTCATAATATTATTATTTATTTGCAAACTCTTGCAGTGGAAAAGGTACTGTGCCTTTTTAGTGCTGTAGGTTAATGTGCGTGTTCTTTCATCTGTTTGTGGCACATCATTCAGAAATTACTTGTTGTTCTTCTCCCTGGGATAATGATGGTATGTTGTGCTTTCTGACCTCTTCTTTTTGTTCTTCACTATAAATGGTTACATCCTTTTAACAATGAGAATAACACAGTACCGCTACAGAACTGTAAAAGGAGGTCACCCTGCTTAGCGAATCTTTTTTTTTTTTTAAATCTGTGTCTTGGACCCTTAATGAGAAGACAGTAGGAGATCTTCTCATTACAGCTGCTCAAACTGAATCCTTCATTTTCTTTAAAAATAAGAGGGGATGAGAAATGGTCTGCTAATGGGTAAAACCTTATATTTCTGTACTTGTTAATTTTTTTTTTTTTTATAACATTTCAGTATGGTTTCTGCAAGCTGGGGGAAGACTTTCCTCTTTGCACCCCATACTTCCTGTTTATTTATGGCAGCAAGATTGCTTCCCTCGAGGGAGTCTGGTCCTATAAGCGCCTTTGTAAAACCTACGTCCTCATGTTGGTACGACAGCAAATTGGCTCTCTTTTGTGAAGAACGTTAATGAGTTCTAATTTTTCCTTTAAATTTGTGGACCCAGACCCCATCTGTGGTCCAGCTTCAGGCCCTGTGGCTTTCCAGGAAGT
Organism: Pelodytes ibericus; assembly: GCA_036172795.1. Classification (NCBI taxonomy): domain Eukaryota; kingdom Metazoa; phylum Chordata; class Amphibia; order Anura; family Pelodytidae; genus Pelodytes; species Pelodytes ibericus. Next base: position 16,199,981 of record CM069862.1, read on the forward strand.
GTTGGCTGTTTTATTGACATACAGTCCACAGAACGCATTGTGTGTCGACTGCCGTTTGTTTTGTTTTTTTGGCATATGCTGGTTTCACGCAACAGGAGACGGCAAAATGGTAACATTTTGGTCTGTGGACCTAAAGCTACAGATTTGGAACCTTAAAGGGACAGTACTACCTCTAGAGGATTTAGAGGAGGGAATCTAGAACATAAAAATTAATTGCTAGATTGTGTTCACCTACTTGCTGGATAGTTCGGGAGGTAATCTTTGCTAGTGCAGGCAACGCACTATTTTTTTCAGGATGCTGAGGCCTTGCATTATGGGAAATGTAGTTCCCAACTGCTTCCGTGCCAGCGATTAGCCACTTTTGAACTTATTTTACACTGCAAAATCTTTACAGGAGGCAAAGTGCTTTTTAAAAAAAAAAAAAATCTCATCACAAACTGAAAATATGTGTCGTCATGCCCACTGTAATGAGACCGTGTATTATAAAAAATAAGCCTCGGTTATTTTGGGAATAAAAACACTTTTTTTTTTTTTTAGCAAGATAAGGCTTTGGGCTGCAAACTATGATTTCCTAGCTTTTACTCTTCATACTGTGCCGAGAAAATCGTCAAGAGAAGTCCCCAGAGAAAAAAGTGATGGCTAACCTTGGCAGTGTCCATGTTTGGAAACTACATATCCCATGATGCTCCATTAATCATAGGGCTCAGGGAGCATCTCTGTATATGTAGTGCCTCTGCAGTGCCATAGAACCATGCCCTCCTTAGAGGCGGGGGTCATTTATACTCATCAATTCTGGGGCAAAGTTCTAGAAGTGGTGCTAAATAGCCGGAACATTCCATGGTGACTGGACCACTTTTGGAATGTTGCACCAGAACTGACCTTTTATAAATAGCCCTTGAATTCGACAGTAAAAAAACCAAAACAGGTTGTATACGGTGTGTATGCTGAGATTCCCCTCTAGTCTGGGTCTGAGCTGAACTCTGCAGCAAGCTTAGTAAACCGTGAACGTATAGTATAGAATTGAGGTGGCACCCGGCAGAATGTTCTCAGAGTGTTACACGCCCTCCTGTAATTATATATGACTTTTTTTCTTTCTTTCTTTTCCCTTTATACAGGTCTGGCTGTTGGTCTGGGAATAGGTGCATTAGCTGAAGTTGCAAAGAAGAGTTTAAGCCCTCAAACAGATGAGAGTCTCGGTGAGTTTAATTACCAGTCCTGTCATTTTGTAGTGTCCAATGTGCCTTCTTTTCCCATTCTATGTAAAAACGTTGTATTTAAGTACCAGAGAAGTGTGCAGTGCATAGCTTATACGTTTGACGCTTAATGGGACTCAGACACCTAAACTTTGTTTGGACTGTAAATCTAGAGAATGAAACAATGAAAAACATAATTTTAGCAAAATTGATAGCAGATGTTTGGGTAGAACAAAAAAATATAGGTTAGAATATACATTTATATTCTGAACTTGCATGCACAAATAATATATAATCCCTTCAAATAGAGCACGGCTAGAGTCTTGCACTGTGTGTGTGTGTGTATAGATATTTGTCTAGCACAGTATGGATTTAAGTTGTACATATACAGACAATATTTTGCCGTGATTGTTATTCTACAGATGTTTGGGACTACAAATCACTTATTTTTTTTTTTGTCCATAGTATGAGGATAAAGTGGCAGATACTTTTGACAGCACATGCCAGCTGATACTCTGAATAGCAGCTGCCATTCTTCCATGGGCAGCAGGCAGCTCGGTCACTGTGGCAAGACCCTCGTTTTTGCATGGAATTAGCAGAGGTGACCTTCACTTGTGCAGATAGAGACCCCCCCCGCTCAGTTCAGACCCGATCACACTGTCTGAGCACATGCTGGCAATGTCGGAGCGTGCCAGCCGAGAGGCAGAGCTTCAGCCTGCGTGTATCTGTAAAGATGCAATATTGCAATCAAATTGGACTTTATAACATTAAGTTTGTCATTTACTGTCCCCGAGAATTCTGTAGGACCAATGTCCACCTGGAGCGTTTAGGTAGTTTGACAGGTGACCGTTTTGATCACTGTGTACCTTCCATACTCTTGTTAAAATAAAACGTTGAAGAATTGGGTTGGGCCTTTTCCGTTAGCAGTCTCTAATCCCTTTTTACAGCTCGGAAAGGTCTCTTTTTTTTTTTTTTTTTTTTTTTTTAACACTGTTGCAGAAACTCGCCCTTCATACTGTTTGCTCAACCAGTTGCGCAAGATGCAGTGTATGTTGTGCTATTGTTGCCAGCTGTTCCGGCCTTGCCGGCACTCCTTCCTCCTGACATTATAAATACTGTTGCTTGATAAATCTCCCCTCATTCTCTGGCTGCTCCGCCTTGCTGGAAAGCACAAGACAAAACCCTGCCAAGCAGAGAAGAGCAAACTGAGGAGCTGCCGTTTAAACCTGCAGTCTCTCCCTTCCCCCTAAAAAGCTAACTTGCCCACTGTATCCCTGGACTATTAATGTGCGATAACTTGTTTCTTCGCTGCACAAATATTCAAGATTAAAAAAAAAAAACCCCAACCTTTTCTTAATCTGTTTTTTTTTTTTTTTTTCCGGCTGTGCCTTATAAGATCACTGTATGTTTAGCAAACAGCATTATGCATTCTTTTTACATTGGAAAGCTTCACATGAAACTTGTTTGGCTCCAGTGATGCAAATGTCATTAAAAACTATTTAAAAACGCCCGCATTGCAATCAAAAATGGTACAGTTGCTCTTTATACAATACCTCCCCCAAACTTTTACACCTGGAGCAGTCTCCGTGGACACCAATGGAAAGCTCCTACTGACCCACTTCCACTTTTAGTTCTTCCACTCTTTTATAAATGAAATGTATTCTATTGTACTGCTGGTGCTGTTCAGCAAGCCAGGCTGCTATTTAAATAGTGTGCATGAATCGGCTGTGTAGGATCGGATGTGCTAGTGTAGCTGACTGGCAGAAATTCTGCGCATCTCTTATAACTGCATCTATCCCATTTACCAGGAAACTTGCATCATGCCTGGGTTACAGACAGAAACCTGATTTTTTAGTTGGCACAGCCTTCCCTAGCCCAAAGCCATTGATATACTTTTTAGATTAAAACTTTCCTTAAAATCGATCGATCAGGAGGGACGATTTGTGCCAGTTATACAGTCCTCATATCTTCCTTTTATGTGTGGGCAGGGTTTGATTTAATTCCTAAGTCAGTAAGACTCGATTTTAAATCATGATGTTTGAATGTAAAGACTCATTCTTGCTGGTAGTTATAATCTATAATATTTGCAGCCAGATAAAGATCTCCTATTTATAATAACCTGTCAGATTAGTAAATCTTCTGAGTCAGAACTGATTTATTTTAATAGGTTAATCACACATATTTGGAGAACTACTTACATTTTTTTTTAAATAAATAAAACAACATTATATAGCTACATGTGGTTGTATTTGTTTATTGACTGAAATGGTCATGTGTTCTTTGTTTGCAAATAGATTTCCAGAACAGTGGAATCAAGAAAAAGTGCATGTTATCTCGGCTCGGATTAATTGAATTAGTTGACCAAAAATGCATATATTGCATGAACATACAGACTCGTGCTACATAACTGAGCTCTACTTAATGCTGAATAGAACTGTAATGTACCTTGAATAGAAAAATATCTTTAGATTCCAATACAAAAAACCCCCCATCGATTTAAATCCACCCTGTTTGTGGGTCATGATGTGCTCTTATTTTAAACTATGTAGCGCGTACAGAACTCTCCAGCGCATTTCTTGGCCTCCCGCTGACACAATTGGTAATGACAGTGACTGTTTGCAGCTGGAGTTGCGCCCTGTGATTTTTGTATTCTGGCTCACACACCCATTTTCGGTCACTTTTTTATTTTCATATCCTCCTGTTCAGTACATACGACCTTCCATGGCCAGACTTTGCACTGGCATCCCTGCATCAAAAAAATTACTATAACCCCTATCATGGCTCTAACTGATAGGAATAGAGATTATCCGTTTGGGATAATTTTTGCCACTGTGGAAGATAATGGGGGGTCTCTTCCCTAAATTTGAGTTGAGATGACATTATCTTGCTGACAAAAGAGTACATTGTTCAGGGACAAACCAGGTGAGTTTCTCCTGCTAGGAGAGCAGAGTTGGCCCTGCACAATGCATTGCTAAATAAAGGGAGAGTTTGTAAAGATGGAACAATTCTGAGTTCTTCTAGCAGGTGAAACGCGCCAGGTTTCACCCTACACAATGTATAGTTCAGTCCAGTGACCTGGAATGTTCCATCTCGCCTTTTAGTGCAGGGCTGGGGAACATGCAGCTCTCCACATTTCCCATACTCCTCTGTCAGCCTCTTAGCTGAAAAAGCATTATGGGAATTGTAGTTCATCAGCGGCGCAACCACTGTTTTAGTGGCTCCTGTGATGAAACATGACTGATGGCAGTGAATCATGGGAAGTGTAGTCCAGTGTTTTGACACAGGTTAACCACCACGAGTTGTATAAATTTAGGTAAAAGTATGCACTTCATGTGTTTTAACACAAGCTATATAAACCTACAGCACGCTGGCAATCTAATGTGTCTTGCTCCCCCTGATATATTGATTTTACAGTCAGGCGCTTGCAGTGTTAATGTGTCCTTTGTCACTGTACCCCTGATAAGTTTATTATTTAATTTTAGTTTTGTTTTGACCTTTTTTTTAATTTTTATTTATTTTTATCTTGACTTCACCTTGCCGTAAACAATTTAAACTTCCTGAAAAGATGGGGGGGACGCAAACTTTTTGATGTAATTCGTTTTTTCTTCTTCTTTTCAAATTCCATAGTTTTTTCTAAAACAGAACGAAATCTCCATGTCATTCCTGTTTGTCTGAATGCAGTGTTTAATGCCCCAGTGTTTGGTAGAGTATGATAGTGCAACACTGCGAAAAACACTTGAAAATATTGGAAAGGCTGGGGAATACACTCACAAACGAATTTGTCATTCAGGCTCATCAAGGTAGTGGAAAATTCAGTTTTAATCCGTACATCTAAAAAACATATTAAAAAGTTTTTCTTTTGCACACTGTTGCACATACAACTTATCTCCTGAGGAAGCCGGCGAAACGCGTTGAGAAAAGACTGGATTCAAGTCATCTGTATAAGTGCTGCACTGAAGTGTTCCATCCTGGTGGCAGCAGGAAAGAGACTTACTCTTACGCAAGTTTGCACTTTACTGTGCTTTTTCTGTTGTACGTGTATTTGTTTTTAATCACCTTACATGTGTTAAGGTTACTGCACTATGGTTTTTAATATGTTTTTTAGATGTACAGATTAAAACTGAATTTTCCACTACCTTGATGAGCCTGAATGACAAATTCGTTTGTGAGTGTATTCCCCAGCCTTTCCAATATTTTCAAGTGTTTTTCGCAGTGTTGCACTATTATATTTCTTTTCTCTCTTCCCGGTACATGCGCCTCATTCTCCCCTTTTTCTACATGTATTAAGTGCTCGAGGATCACTTAAGTGGGTGCTGCAGTGCCAGAGTAGGAGTATTTGTTTATTTATTTTTCACTGATTCACATTATTGTTTGTGTTAGTGTCACTTTTTTCCTTTTTCTTTGGTAGAGTATGCACAGATATTATTTTTTCCTTTTGGCACATTAATGACTAGGTGTCTGGCCATGGTTTCATTGCCTTTTGAGTTGCTGCTGTGTAAATACCTCCTGGCAGGCTGTTTATTTAAAACATATATTAATGAGCCCACCTCGGCTGTGATCATGCTAATGCACTTTCAAGTGAGTAAATCTTCAGTGCTGGGAGAAGGATTTTGTAAAGATCAGTGCTGTGCTATTCCAATAGGGGATTCCCATACATGAACTGTTCTTAAAGGACAATGGTGTGCAAAAACAATTTGTAGAAGTTTTAAATAGAAATGCTTTAATGAAAGACTTTAAATAAAGTACCTTATTGAGTCCTCGCTGCTCTGCATAGCTTTACAAGGGTGCTGACATCTTGGCCATCTGACGCAAGATTCTAAACAACATGTCTGCCCCCTGATAACGCTATTCAAGCAAAGAGAGCTAAATAAGGTACTTTATTTGTATTCTTTCATTAAAACACTTCCATTTAAAATGCCTACCCTTGATTTTAACCTTTTAATTAAAGATAAATATTTTTTTTCCCCCAACAGTTTTAATAGTTTAAATGCCCTTAGGTAGTCTTTTTACTTTGTTTGTCAAGTGGAGCTCAAGGATGGGCTTCTCGCTCTGTACACATAGACCATTTCTCTTGGGAGAATTGAAATGTCATTAGAAAATGTTTACATGTAAAAAAAAATAAAAGTGGTTAATTGTAAATTCTCTGTACAAAATAGTCTCTACAAAATATGTACAAATAAATCCCTCACTGCCATTTTTTTTTTTTTTTTTTTTTTACACGTGAGGCTGAGATTTTCAGTTCAGATGAGACTTCTTCTTTAGTATTGCTAAAAAAAATGTAAGCTTTCAGAGCTTTTTTTTAAAAACATATTGTCTAATATTTTTGGCCAACTTCACAGGTACTGCAAAGGAAGAGTGTGGGACAAATTTTAGTATTTGGTAAATTTCCCATAATTGACCAAGCTTTGCCAAGTTCTCTGTTCGTTTCACATTTAACCTGCCTTGTACCAAGATGGTGAGGGACTCTTTACAAAATCTCTGAATGAGAAAGGCAAAGTTTGCCCTGTTTGCAAGTGTACCTGTCCTGTAACGATAGCTGATTGGGTGGCTTTTGCATGTGTGTGTGTATATATATGTATATATATAACAAGCATAAAATAGTTACATAGTTAATTAGGTTAAAAAAAACGCATATAGTCCATCACGTTCAACCAGTCGACACACCCATATTACTTGATCCAAAATAAATAAAACATCCTTCTTGACTCCAAGGCAGTCGGACTCGATCTGGATCAACATAATTGCTGTAGATTTTATTGTACTATATTTATAAAGTTTAATCCTATATTGTAACAAGCTATACTTTTTAATAGATGGCCCTCCTGATTGGTTGGGCTGCATTGAGATGTGAATTCAGTTTTCTAATCACATAGACTTTTTTTTTAGAATAACATCTATTGCAACATGTGTTATTTGTTTTGAATAAAGCACCATTCATGGGAATTCAATCTGTGTGCCCACTCTTGTCAGCTGGTATGAAGCAGTCCATCCAGGAATGCAGCTTTTCCGTCTTGTTGCTGTCTGTGTGGTTAGTTATCGAGGTAGGAGCTGTGTGGCTTGCAGGGGAGAGTTGGCCAGTGTATCTCATTGTTTATTGTGAAGCCGCACAGCACCACAAACAATGCTAAATATCAATACAATGATGGGTTTATCTGGAGGTATTCGCCACCGCCTTTGTTTCCCTTCCCTACGTTGCTGGCGCAGTTACATCTTTCGCAATACTGAGTAGCTGTATTTAGGGGAGCCTGGGAGACCCTTAAAATTCACTTTTGTCTCCCTAAATGGTTTAGGGCAGTGACTCCTAATCCTGTGTTTGACAAATACTGTGAATGACATTTGAAATCAGTTCAAGTTAATTTTCACAGTGAAGAATGTTTCATTTATCAAATTAATAGTAATTTTTGGAACTCCTTTTTTTTTTTTTTTTTTTCATCGTTGTGGAGGTGGCCATCTTGGAATTGTATCACAATTTGAACCCCAGTTTACCATTTTTTTTTATAGTGTTCTTAGTTTATAATCTAATGCAGATTAACCCCTGTAATCAAGTATCAATGGCGGAGCTTTACTAGAGTTCTAGCCCCTGGCTCACACACAAGTTTATTTTTTAAATCCAACAGAGGCCTATTTGTAATTAAAAAAACAAAAAAAACACAACTGCTAAAGATCTTAAACTGTATATCCCTTGTGTTCTTAAATGCTACATCATAATAAGAACTAGTTGTGCATAAAAAGGTTGGTCAAGTAGGAATGGGGAAGTGGAGAGATGGGTATTAAGAGGGAAACATTGATTGGGACCTCCATCCTATGGACCCCGCACCAAGAATAAGGGTCAGGACCATGCATTTCATGAAAGGACAATGAAACCTCTTCTTTTTTTTTTTTTCTTTTGAACCCTTTACTCCTTGGAGAAAGGTTTAAGTGATAGAATGTGTAATCTAAGTTTGAGATTATATATTTCAGTTCATTAGCCTTTAAGACGTCAAAAAAAGACCAAAGTTGAAATTTTTTTTATTTAAAATATAACTTATTTTTTATTAGAAATGGCTTGTAAAGAATGAAAACATAACTGGAATCCTAATTTTTTTACCTGGGCGTCCAACATGGGCCCCAAGTTGCTTTCAGATGGGCCACGCCTGACTTATCTACCCGTATTCTCGTTACCCTTATAAATATGTAGATTTCTTTAGCTAGAGTTGATTTTAAGGGATTCTATCAGGTAAAAATTGTTGTTGGTTTTTTTTACTGTTAATGCCGAAAATACAAAATTATAGAAAATGATCTATACATTGTGTTGGCAAAATTGCAATTTAAATAAGAAGACAAATTGTGATATAAGTGTGTGTGTGTGTGTGTGTGTATATAGTCTCCTCTTTATCATGTGTGACTTGATATGCAAATTACACATTTCCCATTGGAAACCATTTGCATCACGCCACAGGTGATGTCATAAAGTGGAAACTCTACAGATGCGACCCATGTAAAACCTTAATATTTGCACTTGCAGACAATTTTGCGAGCACAATGCATAATCATTTTAAATCGTTTATTTATTTTATTCTTTAAACTTGCTTTTTTTTTAAACTTTAAACTTGTTTTGAATTGCTTTTGTGTGTTTACTAAATAACCAAATGTTTTCCAGCTATTCTTCACCATTACTGTAGATAAAAAAAAAATATATATATGTTTAATGCAGCCCAAAACGCACATGCATTTCTGCAGTCTGCTTTATGCACTGACGCGCGCGATGATTGTGACAATTTGTGGCGCAATCTGCGTGTGCGCTGTGTTTATGCGTGCCCCACAGTGGAGCCTAAGCTTGTGCATGAAATAGATACAAACGCAATGTGACTGTTTCATCAGGGTGTTCATATTTAATTTTAACAATCCTTTATAATCCTATTTTAATGCAGGTAAGAAATCGGTGATGGAGTCCAGCCCCTTCCTCTCGGAAGCCAACGCGGAGCGCATTGTGAGAACCCTGTGCAAAGTCCGCGGAGCTGCCTTGAAGCTCGGCCAGATGTTGAGCATTCAAGGTAGGACGACGGCCGGGATCAATGTAATCCTCCCAATTATTTATTGGCGCTTCTAAAACCTTACAGCAGAACTGAGCGGAAGCACTTCTTAAAGAAGCGGTAGTCAAAAAATTCATCATATCAGTTCATCGTTTCTGTCTGGTTTTTTGTTTTTGCTTTTGTTTTTTAGTTGGTGATTGGCCACTTTCCTTTTTGGAAATATCCAGGGAGCAGTTCTCCTACTCCTACTTGGTTAATACGACACATAATCCGTAATATCTTCTGCACCAAACATGATAGAAAGATAATTTAAAAATGTGACTGCCTTACAGAGCCAATTCATTACAAGTTTTACAGTTTTAACATTACTCTTGACCATAACATCTTTAAAGATGACATTATGCACATCATTGTAAAACGTCTCCATTTTACCACCACACGCTAACACTTTGAGCGTGGAACTCTCTAATATTCTAACGATGGGAATATTCAATCAAACTTCATGAGTGACATTGCGGAGGCGCCAGCTGAACTCGGATATTCGGGCTCATCTTTACTATAATCTCCCCATACATTATAGTATATAGTGCATTAGGAAAGCTCTCTTCTTGTTAATTGTTTTTGACATATACTTGTCTTGGGTAATCTTTCCTCACCTGCTACAGTAACGTATTTGAAGATTCCCACTGTGAGGCCTCGAGACACCTTTGCTCGCTCCTCACTTTCCTCACGGACCCAGCGTTCTTACGTCAGAGGCCGTTTCTTCATTAAGAACTTTTGTTAAAATTCCTGGAGGAGTTTGAAGCAACTAATAAAAGAAAAACAAAACGCCCCCCAAAAAAAGTGATTTTAATTTGGGAGTCGCAAATCCCTCTGGAACCTGCCAGTAATTCCTGCACATGATGTCAGGAAAAATATTGTGTCCCTCTATTCTACATAGCAGTGTCAGTGCAAACCGAACGGGAGTGCTCTTTTGGGGTCTGCTCGCTAAAAGGACAATGGCCGCCCCAAAAAATGAGTTCCGTTTAATTGAAAGATTGGGTCAGTCGTAGACATTTTAAATAGGAATGTTTTAACGAAATATTTTAAATAAAGTAGCTTATTGAGCACTTTCTGCTTCTGTAGCAATATCGGGGGCAGACATCTTGTGTCAGATGGGTTAGATCTTCCTTCATCTGACTCAAAGCAAAATGTATGCCCCCTGGTAGTTACAGAGCAAAGAGGGCTCAATAAGGTACTTCATTTGTAATAATGTATTTATTTATTTTTGCTGGCAAAAGTCCTTTAATTATGCTTTGTGCAGGGACAAACCTAGTGAGTGTCTTCTGCCCGGTTGGGCCTGCATAAAAAACACTATTGTTTTTACCAGTGCATTAAAGATGTAGCTCTGCATTGTCCATGGCCAACTGAGCTCTTCTAGCAGTAGAAACCAACCAGGTTTGTCTCTGCACCATGTGTAGTTAGAGGCAGACTGATGCATCTGCTTCATTAGAAGTGCAACTTGAATGGTGTACCGCATTGTTCAGCAGTTGCGGAGAAAGAGATGGTCTGACAACCGTCTGTCTCTCTCCATCATTGGTGCGTCCATTGCGTGGTATGCAGCCGATCCCTGAGGAAAGGACGTAATCTCCTCCCTTACTGGAGGTGTAGTCGTTGTCACAGATGCCACACACCAATCAGCACCGCCAGGTCACAGAGAGCCATCTTCATTCAGGAAGCACCTGTTTAGAAAGGGATTTATTTTGGAATTCTCACAGATTCCAGGCTGCCCTGTCCCAGAGATGCAGCTCCGTAATAAGGCCACGCTGATTGGTGTTAAATTTTTTTATTCACCGAACCCACCTCCAGTTGGAGAGGAGTAGATTATGTACTGCATGATGGGCGCAAACACACAAGACTCTGCCCAATAGCAGCTATAGCAGTCTTCTTTTTGCAAAGTGCTCTTTTGCCTCATTTTTATACTTTTGGGGGAGATCTAGGACTTTTTAGGAAAATAAATATGGCATTGAATTCTGTAATGCTATTTTTAAAAGCCTCTTGGGCAACATAAAATAAGAATATAAATAAAGCACATTATTCGGAACTCTGTGCTTGTATAGCTCTGCCGGGACATGTGCAGTGACATGTTTAGGATCTTGGGTCAGATGAAATGATCTGGCCCAAGATGTCTGCCCACTGCTCTGCAAGGCTGAATAAGGTCATTTTCTATTTAAAATACCAGCGTTTAATGTAATCTTTTAATTAAACATAACTTCATTACCACCCCCCGACCAGGTTTAATTAGGCAGGGAGCTGGCATAGCTGCTGGCTTCCCGTTGATGGGGATATCTCTGTTCACACAGCACATGCTGTACTGGGCAGGAATGTGCAGGCCTCTGCCAGCGCTCCTTGCTGTTATCGCGTAGGGAAGGCCCAGTGTTAACCAGTCTGTAGCAGAGCATAGTGACCTGCTGTGCTGACCGTGAAAGGAATAATGAACTAGACAGTTGTTCAACCATTTGGTATCCAAAATTAACTTAGAAAGGAGCAACTTAAAACATGTTCCATGTTGGTCTCAAAGACAAAAGCATTTCCTTCTCCAATCTTAACGTCAGTTCAGTTTTTCTATTCTTGGATCCACACGCCTTCCTGATATTTTGTCATGTTTTAAATACAAATTTTAAAAAAATGGAATATTTTCCTTTACTTCCAAGCATTCTGCAATCACGGCGTAGTTTGACAGTTGCGATCTTCTAACGCAAGATGCATGCAGCCAAAGATTTCCTGATTTTGGAGAAATGTGAGAATTATTTTACTGAAAGAGCAGTGGTTACCTGGAATAGCCTTCCAGTGAAAGGTGTTACAGGGCTAACATTCCAAAGGAAGCTTTCTAAAATTCAGCTCACAGGATTTGTTCTAGACCCATAAGTGTAATGGCTTTTACTTTCCTGCCTGTGATTTTTAAATCATAACTCTATGCCATATTCTTAAGATCATATGGCCAACATTAAAAAAGACTTACAACACACACTGCAAGGCGCGTGGCCTGATTATGCAGAGCTGGTGCTTAGCCGCAAGCCGGCCAGCCTTTCATTTTGTCCACGTGAGAGCCACGCTGCTGGTGGGGATATTGATATAGATATATCAGTAGTTTTCCATTTCTGATGGGGAAGCTGTTAGTTATGAGTTATAAATACTCTCCGGGCTAAATATTGTCTGGATTAATCATGGCACAAAAATTCCTGCTGACGGCCAAAAGGATTTATCATCACTACAAAAGACTGGTTCGTCGGAGAAGAACATGTTATTTCATTTTTTAAAATATTCACTGCTGTAATCCGTTTGCTGCCCGCTATGATTGCTTCACTATGACGGTTTGTCTGTAATTTGTGGTTTGTTGCCCAACAAAGCCTTTTTTTTTTTTTTTTTTTTTGCTTGTGCCAAAAGGGAAAGTTTTTTTTTTTTTCCCCTGGATATTCTAGCTCTGACATTTTTTGCTTTTTGAAAAGTTTTGTATTTTTTTTTTTTTAAGCTACAACACGTGTCTTTAAAATGTACAGTGGAAGGGTTAATGCTTAATTTCAGATTGTATGTTTATCAGGGATTTAGGATTGAAGTCTCTCTCATGTTTAACCTTTGCTGGACCCCTCTGAAAATACACTGGCTAATTTTCGTTTCTTCTATTATTCTTGAAGAAGAAATTACAAACTTAAAAAAAGTTTAGTTTTTTTTTTTTTTTTTATACGTTGGTCTTGTGCTAATTTTAGTGAAGGAATAGTGTTAACTATTCCTATCAATCCAAACCACTCCTTATTGGATGTCACAGGATTTTGAGCTCTGGATTTTGAATTTAAAACTAAAACAATTTACTCTTTTCCCACAAAATCAGAATAAGTTCATTAACATAAGACACATTTTGGCATGTGTCTTATGGTCACGCATGTCTGTTTGTAATGTGAGCTCTCTTGTCTGTTGCAGCTGACAATGCAGAGACTGATACTGGGATTTAAAGGACCTGCATTATATTAGCTTGATAAGAATAGTTTTAGCTCAATGTAGCCCCTCGCATGTTCCCTCAGAGGTAGTTGAACTTCTACAGTGGAATAAAGTTTCTCATTTTCTTTTTTTTGTTCCCTTCTTAAAGTGGGATTAAACCCTATATGTTCAAATGTACCTTATAAAAAAGGTTAATTTTGTCATGATTTAATGACAAACAACTAACCTTTAAAGCTTCAGCATGCTAGGTGATTCTTCTTCTACTACAATGCCGACATATTGTGACGGTCTCCTACTACACTATAGTCATACTTCCTGGTTGTTTCTGTTGGCATTCACATTCACTCCTGTTGTTATCCTTCCTAACTGTTCACATTGTTATTTGAGTTACCATTCACACTTTCCTACCTCCCATCTTACTTGATTGTACGCGGTCTGGGGCAAATAGGTAACAGGAGATTCTGCCTGCCAAGCGTAAATCAAGGTCCGGTCGAAGATCCTTATAATGAATTCATTTATTTGGTTTAATGGGGCAAATGAACTTTGGAATAGCTGATCTCGATTGTTTGACTTGTTTGTACAAATGTAGAGATAAGATGAGATTGGATAGATTTCCCAACTGTGACCGCTTAGCAACATTCCTGCAAGATGACCAGATTAATAGACTAATGACTAGTAGCAATGTTTGCTTAGATAATGTACTCAATAAAAATATACTGCTGCTGGTGCATTCTCCCAACTTGCTCTTCTAGATTGTAAACTCTGCGAGCACAGCCCTCTGCCTCATGTTTTAATCTGAATCCGTTACTTCCTTTTCATGCTCCGTATAAAAGCACAGCATAAATGTGCTATATAGATAAACGCTTCTCCTGCAACTCTTCCCCCACCCTCCCAAAAAAGCGAGGAAATCTAGGAAAAGTGCCTTCAGCGGCAGTTAGCCCACAGCTTTTTTGGGGGGTTCAGGAAAGGCGGCGCGATACACATACAGGTTGCTTCTGAGACCATGGTGCCGCATTCAGTCTCAGGACCTGGATCTGGGGATCAATGCAACGGGGGCCTGGATCTGGATCGGCGCAACGGGGGTCTGGATCGGCGCAACGGGGATCTGGATCGGCGCAACGGGGGCCGGGATCTGGATCGGGGCAACGGGGGCCTGGATCTGGATCGGCGCAACAGGGATCTGGATCGGGGCAACGGGGGCCGGGATCTGGATCGGGGGCCGGGATCTGGATCGGGGGCCGGGATCGGCGCAATGGGGGCCGGGATCGGCGCAATGGGGGCCTGGATCTGGATCAACGCAACGGGGGCCTGGATCTGGATCAATATCCAAGATCGTACGGAAAAAAAAAACACGCACTCATGGGTCTTCAATATAAGGGGGGGGGGGGGTGAAGAATAAACATTTTACCTTTTAAAGAGACTGGTTGATACACATTGCATTGTCATTCTCCACCTGATCCTTACATTGTATGCTCCTCTTCCTGCAGACGACGCCTTCATAAATCCACAGCTGCAGAAGATCTTCGAGAGAGTGCGTCAGAGTGCCGACTTCATGCCCATAAAGCAAATGATGGTGAATAGTCTATGTGATAGGGGGAAAACAATATTGGGGGGGGGGGGGTTATGTATAGAGTATTTTTTTATTTGCGTCCTAATAATTTTTGAATCTTTTCTTACATAGGTTGTTGCTAGAAAAGGGATTGAACATTTTGAATTAAATATATTTGCAAAATGATAGAAGCGAGAGAAAAAAAATTGTCGAAATTTAGATAAATAAAAGGCATAAAACTGCACCATTTTTTTATTCCTAGAGCGCAACATAATTTTAGAACAAATATTGAAACTAAAAAACAAATATTAAAACAGTCGCAGAATATTTTTGTTGTCCAAAAAATGTTTTTATGGTAAAAAATGGTCCTTTAACCTGCAACGCATTTAAACCCCCCCCCCCCCCCCCCCCGCCATCTTGTGTTGTAGAGGAACTATTAAACTCTCCCCAGGGAATTTCGGGTGGATTGTTTTATGTTTACAAAGTGTTTGTCTCGCAGAAAACCTTAAACGGGGACCTGGGCCACAACTGGAGAGAAAAGCTGGACTTCTTCGAGGAACGCCCCTTTGCTGCAGCGTCCATCGGACAGGTGCACCTGGCGCGGCTGAAGGATGGCAGGGAAGTTGCCATGAAAATTCAGGTTTGTTTGTATTGGAGAAGCCCTACCTTACTGGGAATTGTATCTAAAATATAAATAATGGGAGCCTGGGGTGGTCCGAATAAAGGGGGGGGGGGTTTGTGGGGTTTTTTTTTCTTCTATTGACAAAAAAACCCCCACACATGACCTACTTTTTATAAACCGTGCACTCTAGAACTGAATTTTAAATTAATTACTTAGTACAATCAAGCTAGATTATTATTTGGTGGGGTTGGAACCTAAAATTTCTTTAAATTCTCATAAAGCTCTATACGAGTGGCTTGTATTTTTGGACAGTCGAGATGCTTTTGAACTAATGGACCAAGATTAACGTGTATTTCTTTGTTTCTTGCCATCCCCAGTACCCTGGAGTGGCTCAGAGCATCAATAGCGATGTGACGAATCTGATGACTGTTCTCAATATGAGCAATGCTCTTCCTGAAGGTACGTATGGCTAGCTGTCTGTTTTCTTGCATTACTGTTTTCATAGAATTGTCTACTCTTCTGCTTTAAGTAAAAGCACAACTATTATGCTTTAGTACAGTGGCATCTTACATTTTGGCAGCCCACCTGACCTAACTGCCCACATTCTCATTATCCCTATAAACATCTACTTTTGTTTGAATATATTACTTCTAAGTAACCAACCATTTCTCCATGGCTAACATGCTAGTGTTACTGTATATAAAACAAATAATAATCCTATCCATGTGAAGGAGGGCCAATCAGGGGAGGCTTGTGAACGGATTTTCTCCTGATTGGCCGTAACCTCTTTCACTCAGTACTCTCATTCTGGGGTAAAGCATTTTCTTGGATTGGGACTGTCCTGGGCAATCCAGTACATGTATTCACCCTACATTACTCCCATTATAAAGTCTTTACACTGGCCCAACTCACACATTAAGAAAAAACTTGGATGGCCTGTAAAATAGTGAAATAAGGTGCTCTGTGCAAGTGAACATGGATATAGATTTTCTTAAATGACAACAGTCAGCCAAAATAGCCAAACTCCATGCATTCTCAAAAGCAGGGCAGGTTTTAAATATAACTGTTCCAAAAATTCTGTTATGTTTTATTTGAAAGAATACACATAACGTATGTTTGTGAGCTCTCTTTGTACTGTATAGCTCCATCAGGGGGCAGACATGTTTGTTTTTTTTAGAATGTTGAGTCAGTTGTAGGAAGAGCGGACCCAAGATTCTAAACATGTCCGCTCCCTGATAGAGCTATGCAGAGCAAAGAGGGCTCAAAAACGACCTTTATTTGTATTCTTTCATTAACGATTTTCTATCTTTAATGCCTCCACTGGATGTGATCTTTCATTTAAACATAATTTACATTATCTGCTGACATTTTGTCCCTTTAATAACATTTATCTGCAGAATTTATTTTTCTTCTTATTGCATTTAAAGTTCGTCCTCCTTTGGCCGGAGTCTCCAGTGTTTTTGTCCTGTAGTTCTGCTGACTGTGCATTCCCTGGCAATCAACAGGAGATGTGTTAAGCATGTTGATTACACTCTGAATCTGGGAAAGGTACAAGATCTCCCTGGGAGCTGTCACTAAGTTTACAATTTCCTCCTTTAGGCTTGTTTCCTGAACATCTGATTGAGGTTCTTAGCAGAGAGCTGGCCCTGGAGTGTGATTACAAGAGAGAAGCTGCTTGTGCTAAAAAGTTCAAGTAGGTTTAATGTTTAGCTTTTTTTTTTTCCTGTGTTCTATATTCAATGTAAGTCTTTCTGTCTTTCTCTCCCCCCTCTGTAAAACCATCAAACATAAGTTGGGCCAGGTGATTTTAAACCCAATCTGTTTTGTAATACCTTGGCAGTCAACAGGATGTAATTGATCGAGGGACTTGTAAATACTGAAGAGAGATAGATACGTAGATTATATATAAATATGGATTATATAAACTAGACATTATAAAAACCACTTACTTTTTTTTTTAATCTCAGAAAGCTTAAATAAACCAATTTTCTGGGGGGGTGAAATAAAGTTTTTTTTTTTTATTGAGTTTGTAGAACTCACACAAAGGAACACTAGGGTACCAGTTACTACACCGATATTTATAATACAAACATGGTAAACTGTAAGGCAACCTAAAGTAAGTATGAACATGAAGGGGGACAGAGTAGGCAGGGGTTAGAGGAAGAGGTAGGGAGGGGGACAGAGCGGCTGACTAGTAATCACTAGCTAAGGATTAGGTAGGTTCGAGCGTTCGATTCAGATCTTTTGTAGTGTTGGGATTCCACTAATTCCGGCCACCATGAGCATATGTTATGCTCTGCCAGGACAAGCACCTCCACTTTGCTAATGTCAGCTACGTTAGAGATCCACATCGTGAGTGGGGTGGTTCAGGCTGACGCCAAAGTGTCTGTATGAGAGCCTCTGTGGTGTTGCGGGGAGATAGAGACAAAGCAATTTGAAGTCGGTAAGAGCTTATATATAGTATAGGACACTGCTTCCCAAACCAGTCCTCAGGAACCATCCAACTTTCCAGGATTTAGAGATTACCCAGCTGTGTCTAAGGTGTTGAAAAAAATAAAAAAAAAAATACCATAGACACATCTGGGTAATCCCTAAATCCTAAACTGTTGGGTGGGCCTTGAGAACTGGTTTGGGAACCACTGAAATAGAAGTTTAAATGTTGTGGTAGGAGTGATGATGTGCATAGATCCTCAATTTACGTATGGGGGCGGAAAGGGTTACCCAGCCAGTCTAGAGAAATGGTGCAATGTAGAAATGAGGTAAGCAGAAGAGTAGAAGTAGATCCTAAAAGAGAATCGCCTAATGAGAAGACCCCTGTACTTGTAACCATCAGTCTGAGGCTGTGTTGAGGGAAGAGAGTTGTGAGAGTGCAAATGTCACATCCGAGGGGTGAGTTGCTACGGATGGGGGGGCCAATCATTTTGGAGTTATTAATACATCTCCACCGATGTCGGTAATTGTAGGAAGGAAATGGAGTAACTAGACCTATTTTGAAGTGAATCTGTCATCTGACAGAGATGCTGCGCCCTGAAGGGGTTACATTTATCGGTCGCTAGACGTTTCGAACCCACAATGCCTAACGGTTCTGTGCCAAGGCCTAGCAATAAGGCAGTCAAATAACTAAACAAATAAAAACACCTGTTTTATGGCTTGTACAATACAGAAACATTTTTTTTATTTTTTTATCCACTACATATTTTCACATGACCGGTTCACTGTAAGCAAACCCATGCTTGTGTTTTTTTGGGACCCTCTTTTCAGGCTGTTCCTCTCACCGTTCTCCCTTCTTGCATTTCACCAGGGAATTGCTGAAGGACCACCCATTCTTTTACGTCCCCACCGTTGTGGACGAGCTCTGCAGTGAACATGTCCTGACCACTGAGCTGGTTTCAGGCTTCCCCCTTGACCAAGCGGAGGAACTTCCTCAGGAAACCCGAAACGAGGCAAGCACATGATTTCTATTCCTAAGAAATCTGTACTTTGGACATTGTTTTAGTATTTTTTTTTTTTTTTTTTTACCATGACAATAAAGAATTATGGGGGGGGGGTGGGGGGGTAAATCCTTAAGTTTTATTTTTTTTAAATAAATATTAATTTTGCAGATACAGTGAACCTTATTTGGCCCAACTTTGGGTCTCCATCTGTTTCTGAGCTACAAATTTTGAAGGACAACTGCTGGGGGGGGGGGGGGTAATTTATGTTTAATTGAAAGATTGCATCACGTAAAGGTATTTAAATAGAAATGCCTTAATGAAAGACTACAAGTAAAGTACCTCTATTAGGGGACAGACATATTTGGAATCTTGGGTAAGATGAAGGAAGATCTCACTCAATATTCCGAGCAACATGTCTGCTCCCGATGTACCTTAATTGTATTCTTTCATTAAATCAATTCTATTTGATACATCTCCAATCTTTCAATTAACCATATGTACATTTTGTGCCTACAGGTGTTCTTTAAAGACTGTTGAGGGGTTTATGGAATTGTATTCAGCAGCAGCTGGAGGGCTACAGATGGATGCCTAGGTGCTATACAATTAAAGATGTTTTGCTTCCTTTAGAAATTTAATAGCAAGTTAGAGCATTAGCAATGTGTTTATTGATATTAATGTTTTAATGTCTTTGTCCCTTTCCGTAAGTACATACATGTTTTTCCAGAGTTCTGTCTCTATCGTTTACCTGCCCTTGGTTCTAGGACACGGGTGTTGATTCCCTGTGGTGGGGAGGAGGGCGGTGTACCGTGGTATTATATATATTTTTTGGAATGGGTGCTCTGTGTTCTCTCAAGCTGAACCTGTTGAAGGAAACGTTTTTCTGTGCACACCATGTCCCCAGCCTCGCTGTCCTTACAAAAAATGTCCCAGGCAGCCCCTTTTCATGATGTGAATGGAATGATGACTAATATGCTTAATTAGATACCACTGATTTATGGTGGGAGTAGAGGGGAACAGCCTTGAGCTGTCACCCGACACCCATGTCATGTTTCAGTCTAAAAATCTCTAGAAGCAGAGAATTGTTTCTAGTTATCAAGTTACTCAACTATTCTCAAGACTCACCCCCACACCCCCCCATTCAGTACTTTTGGGTGCAGTGTCCGCTAGCTCACCTGCGTGAATTGCAGGTGACTTGAGATGAACATTCCATCTCACTGACTTCCCCTGCAATAAAAGATCTTCGCTGGCCATGGATTATACACTGTTACACTAAATGAAAATAAAAATTTTTTTTTTTTTTTTTTATTTTTTTTATTAAAGAAAGGTTCCTCTCACTGTTACTGAATAGTTCCCCCTAATGTATATAAAGAGACCTGCTTACAAAAACTGGAAAATGACTGACTGTTAGTATATTGAATCAGGAGAACAGTCTTTAATGTCTTGGAAATACGATATTAGCTTAAAATATTATGTCAACATTAAAACTGGCACACAAAAAAACATGTTTTTATTATAAGTAACTGGTTTCCTCATTCTTCTCCTTCTGAGCCAATCACAAGACTCCTTAATGATGTCATAGTATAAGATGTCATCTATTATACTATTACTATAATCCTTTACATGGGCTTTGTAAACCCCAATTTAGCATTTGTTTGGGGGATACCCACTGAACAAATGCATTAAAAAACATTCTGCTGTAAGCCCAGAGTTGCAGGGGACAGCCTGGGGGGTTTGTATTAAATGAAATTTCTCATGCAGAAAAGAAATGCAAAACACAAATTCCAACACTTTCTACCCGTCACATAGATTTTCTGGTTGGGCCCCTTTTCGTGGGTGCAATGCTTTTGGGGTTAGTAGGTGACCAGTCCCCAAATAAAATGTAAGTGTTGTGTAATTTAAAGATTTGCATCAAGTGTAGGCATTATAAATAAAAATTATTTTAATGAAAGAATATGAATAAAGTACTTTTTTTTTTTTTTTGTGTTTTGTTTTTTAGCGCGGTTTGCTCCACGTAGCACTATTAGGGGCGGCCATACTGTTTATAATTTGGGGTCAGATCTTTCTTCATCTGATCCAAAATGCCTGCGCCCAATAGAGCGGTACAAGCAAAGCAGGCTCAATAAGGTTGTTTGTGTGTATTCTTTCATTACATCATTTCTATTTCAAATGCTTCTGATTGATGCAAGATTTTAATTAAACATGTTGGAAATTTTTGCCAACACTTGTCCTTGCAATATGGAGGGGTCTGCATGGTGGTACTGCCAGGGTTACAAATTCATGTTTGTCTGGCGGGGCCTGTCCTTTCCCTGTATTGACCTTGTTTGTGTGGGTTTTTTTTTTTGATATGGCAATCTCTCGCGGGTGCTACATTGCGCTGACCTTGAAGGGCTCTTGCTGGTGGTGTGTGTTGGGAACGTGGCCGTTGAGTGACAGATCCAAGTTACAGCTGTTCTCCTGGACCCCTGCCATCCCCTCTGGCGTAACCCATCGAAAATAGCCTCCTAGTGCTTTCTATGTGGCACAAGGGTCTCGGAAAGTTACAGCCTGTGTAAACAAGTAAACGCTGCGAGAAATGAGCAGGTTTAACCACACTCCTGTTCAACAAAGGTATTAAAGAATCTGCAGGCTTAATGGTTAATCCTTCTATTACAAAGAGTGGGGTGATTTTAAGCAGGATTATTTTTTTTCTGTGTGTGTATATTATATATGTGTGTGTGTGTGTGTGTGTGTGTGTGTATATATATATATATATATATATATATGTATGTGTATATATATATATAGTGTATATGTATGTGTATGTATATATATAGTGTATATGTATGTGTATGTATATATATATATTAAATATTTTTTTTCCCTTCATTCCAATGTTTGTGGTATTGTGTACACTCGTACTAAAAAAGAGACTAATTCAAATATATATATATACACACAAACACACACTTGGTACTTATGTGAATTACCCTTCTGAAGGTATCCAATAGTAATTCAGTCATGTAACCTAGGAGGAAAGAAAGTTTCTGTGAATAGGAATGAGATTGCTAAGGAGAAAAGGAACAGTTGGGAAGAATGACTGTGGAGTCATTCTTCCCAACAGGCAGGCAAGACAACTAGGGAAAAAGGAAGAGCCTCAGAGAAGGAGTTACTCAAAGTGTCTGCACTGAAGTAGAAGTCTGAGCATGAACCATGCTGAAGATTCTTAGGTAATTTGTCTTTTCCAGTAGTTTGGACTAGGATAAAAGGTAGGTATTCAGTGAGCCTTTCAACACGGCAGATTTATAAGATTTATAAGCTTTAATCCTTTCCACTTTTAAAAACAGAGATAAGTCTCAATGTAGACATCCTGGTAAAGCACTTTTTAAATTATCTTGATTGAGTCTTGACCACCACTTAATAACTATTCTTTCCATACAGGTAATTGCTTTGCTTGATACCCAGAGGATTTCCACCGATAACATTGCATATTTTGTTATTTGTGAGACAAGTTCCCTTCTAAAGCTCTCCCTTTTTAACATTTTTATTCCAGATCTGCTCCAACATCCTGCTGTTGTGCCTACGGGAGCTGTTTGAATTCCGGTTTATGCAGACTGACCCAAACTGGTCCAATTTCTTTTATGACCCCCAGCTGAATAAGGTAACCTTGTGTCATCCTTAAAAGCCAGTCATGTGGGTTGTACAGAGGTTCAGTCCAGAGCCTAGGGATGTAACTGGGGCCCCTCCAGCTGTTTCTGCACTACAACTACCATAACTCCCTGCTATTTTAGAAATCTGGTGCGGAATTATGGGGTTTGTAGTTCTGCAGCAGCTGGAGGGTTGCAGTTGGAAGGCTAGGGTCTAGAGGTTTTTGTATAGCTATACCCTCTAACAAACTAAATATTTGTGATTTACTGTTGCACCTATTTTTATTGGCCCGAATCTTTGCTTAGTAAATCAATCCCAGCGCTCAACCTAGCGGTCTCAGAGGTATGGATGGCGATAATCGCTGGTTGAAACTCCTGAGTTTGGAGAATTGAGCCGTCAATGTCCAACCTTTTGCTGCCATCATATGTTGCTGTGTAGTGTTTAAATATCCAACCATATGTTATAACCGGTATGTTAAATCCACTCCATCAAGTGTAAACAATTGAAATAGAAATGCTTTAATAAAAAAAATACAAATTGTCCTCCTTGCACTATGTAGCTCTATCAGGAGGCTGACATGTTTAGAATCATGGGTCAGATGAAGAGAGATCTCATCCAAGATTCCCACCAACATGTCGGCCCCATGATAGTGATGTCAGCCCCATGATAGTGATGTCAGCCCCATGATAGTGATGTCAGCCCCATGATAGTGATGTCAGCCCCATGATGGTCATGTCAGCCCCATGATGGTCATGTCAGCCCCATGATGGTCATGTCAGCCCCATGATGGTCATGTCAGCCCCATGATGGTCATGTCAGCCCCATGATGGTCATGTCAGCCCCATGATGGTCATGTCAGCCCCATGATGGTCATGTCAGCCCCATGATGGTCATGTCAGCCCCATGATGGTCATGTCAGCCCCATGATGGTCATGTCAGCCCCATGATGGTCATGTCAGCCCCATGATGGTCATGTCAGCCCCATGATGGTCATGTCAGCCCCATGATTGTCATGTCAGCCCCATGATTGTCATGTCAGCCCCATGATTGTCATGTCAGCCCCATGATTGTCATGTCAGCCCCATGATTGTCATGTCAGCCCCATGATTGTCATGTCAGCCCCATGATGGTCATGTCAGCCCCATGATGGTCATGTCAGCCCCATGATGGTCATGTCAGCCCCATGATGGTCATGTCAGCCCCATGATGGTCATGTCAGCCCCATGATAGTCATGTCAGCCCCATGATGGTCATGTCAGCCCCATGATTGTCATGTCAGCCCCATGATATAGTCATGTCAGCCCCATGATATAGTCATGTCAGCCCCATGATATAGTCATGTCAGCCCCATGATATAGTCATGTCAGCCCCATGATATAGTCATGTCAGCCCCATGATATAGTCATGTCAGCCCCATGATATAGTCATGTCAGCCCCATGATATAGTCATGTCAGCCCCATGATATAGTCATGTCAGCCCCATGATATAGTCATGTCAGCCCCAGAGTAAACTTTATTTGTATTCTTTCATTAAAGCATTTCTATGTAAAATGCCTACATTTGAAGCAATCTTTCAATGCAACACATCTTATTTGTTTTATTTTTTTAATGACCGTTGTCCTTTAAATTTGCCTGCATCTTACTGTGAGGGTGGGGTTTATGCCATTGTGAGCTTTCTTGAAAGATGTTCCGTGTGGATGTGTCGAAAGGCAGCAGCACTGAGCTTCCTATTTTGAAATGGATCAGACCAAACAGTCCTGGAGGTTCCTACCGAACCTTCTGTGTTTGTTTATTCTTCAGAACACTTCCCGGAGCCATGTGATCTCTCTATTCACTGCTCTTGCTCTGTCTGTTTTTCTAGATTGCCTTACTGGACTTTGGAGCCACAAGAGGTTTTGACGAGAAGTTCACAGACATGTATATAGAGGTCAGAAAATAATCCCATTAATCGAAATACTGACTTTATTGGGGGGCAAGGATCAAGGTCACTTTTTTTATAACCCTTCCAGTGCCACAGGGTAAGCGAATTGCCATAATATGTTCTGTTGGAATGGTTATGTGTACTTGCCGTAATACAGATGGCACTAGCTTGGCTAATTTAATAGCTTGGCTGCTCTTCTAAGAGCTGCTTTCAAAGAATATAGTCGGAGATATTCTGGAGATACTCAGGAGGTAGTCTGTTTGATTTAAACACGTTCAGAGTGCAGTGGTGTTATCTCAGACACCGAGTTTGAGGAACCACCCTCCTCTATGGCTAAGGTGTGCAAGGAGAAGGTGAGGCCTGGTAGAAGTCAGTTGTTGTTGGGCGATTCTATCATAAGAGGTGCGGAGTTGGACAGTATTGGCTTAGTGAGATGTCTTCCTGGAGCTACTGCTCGCAGAGACCGGAGGCGTATTTCTAATATTGTTAAGCAAGCAAATCAGCAATTTTCTAAAATTAGATTATGTGTAAAGGAGTCATTATCAGACTGGAGCAATTTAAATGGAGTCCAGGGATTATCTAAAAGTTGAACTACCGAAGGCAACAGAAAATTGCTTTAGGCTTGTCAGTAAGAGCAAAAAAAATTGAAGAAACCGCTGTGGTACTCTGCAGAGGTGGCCAAAATAGTAAAAAACAATAAGCTAGTATTTAGTAATTATAAAAAAAAAAAAACTCAGAGTGAGGAAGATAGAAAGATCTATAAGAAAGAGTCAAAGCATGTATGGGCTGTGTTTAAAATGGCACGATCGCAGAGTTTTTGCTGGGATTCGCTATATTTTTGTCTTTCCTGTATACTTACCCGGAAAGGTTAAAGCATCTTAACATGTATAGCTTGGAGGAAAGACGTAACAAGGGGGATATGATAGACACATTTATATACATAAAGGGAATCAACACAGTAAAGGAAGAGAGTATATTTAAATGAAGAAAAACTACCACAACTAGAGGACATAGTCTTAAATTAGAGGGGCAACAATTTTAATATCAGAAAGTATTACTTTACACATTAACTATTTAAATTATTAATCTGTTTTGTATAGAAGATGAAATGTACCCTTTCCCCCAAGCAACCGTGGATGTGCTGGCCACACAAAATTATGATCAGTCCAGTATTTTCCCCCTGCCTCCCCCCTCACCTCCTCAAACACACCTGCATCAGTGACTGACCACATCCCCTAGGACCGTTTATAAGATCTGCTATTGCTTCATTTCTTCTCTACTTTAAACAATACGATCTTCCAAATAAAACCTCAATCCCCAAAACACTGCCAATGCCAAACATTTTACGGTAATTCTGGCATTACTGTGCAGTTAAAGCAGATTACCAGTCTCATTATTACCCACATTCCTCCTACTAGCGGAGTGTCTGGCCAAACACACGTCCTTCATTTCTGGGGAATCGTCCATTCCGTTATACTGTGTTGTGTTATGCTTGATAAGATGCATGACCTCTCTTCCATCCTACAGATAATCAGAGCAGCTGCTGATAAAGACAGGGAAAAGTTATTACGGAAGTCCATTGAGATGAAGTTCCTGACGGGCTATGAATCCAAGGTGAGGACTAGATTATTGGCTTTTTCAGATCAGCTTGTTACACACACAGTCGTCTACCGATTTCAACTTTCTATTGAGCATCTACGGGCTGATAAGCATTATGAAAGTCAGTTGTGGGGCAGAGTTACCAGTGGAACATGCCTGTAATTCCCCCCCCCCCCCCCCCCCCTTCTATAAGATTGCCCCACTACGCAACCTCCCATATTGAAACTGAAGCTTAAAGAAACTCATATGGCCTTTGTGCATCCTGTACCTGGTCCCCTAGCTGTTACTCAGACAACATAGAACCAGGGGTTCTATTCACTAAAAGGTGAGTTGAGATGAACATTTTTGAAAAATTGCTTCAAAAATTATTGCTTTAATGAAACAATACAAATAAATCATCTTTTTGGGCCATCTTTGCTCCGTATAGCCCTATCCGTGAGCGGCCCAGTAGGGCTGGATAAGTCAGATAGTAAACAATACACAACCTGTCTGCCCCCTGATGGTTGTACAGGGCAAAGAGTGCTCAATAAGGTACTTTATTTGTATTATTTCATTTACATATTTCTATTTTAAATGCCTACACTTGACGCAATCTTTCAATGAAACATAACTTCATTAATTGTCCATTGTGCAGGAACAAACCTGCTGAGTTCCTCCTGTTAGAAGAACAGAGTTGTCCCTGATTAATGCACCGATTAAGAAAAAAATGAGAGGTTTTCAAGATGGAATGTGTGCATTATCTCTGGCCGTCAGAGCTCTTCAGCAGGAGAAACTCACTTGGTTTGTCCCTACGCTGCGTATAGTTTTCAGTGTGATATAGATTGTTGATCTCGCCTTATCTACCCTTGGTTTGCAGTCGAAATCTTGGTGATTCAATAAGCAGTATTAAAAAAAATCTATGTACAAATCTGTTTGTTTGCACGGCAGGCAATGGAAAACGCCCATTTAGAGGCGGTTTTGATCCTGGGAGAAGCCTTTGAGTCCGACACGCCATTCGACTTCGGTAGCCAGAGCACCACAGAGCGAATCCACGGTCTGATCCCTGTAATGTTAAAGCATAGGCTGATTCCACCCCCTGAAGAAACCTACTCTCTCCACCGCAAGATGGGCGGCTCTTTCCTCATCTGCTCTAAGCTCAAGGCTAAGATCTCCTGCAAGGACATGTTTGAGGGCATTTACGCCAAATACTGGAAAGGACGAGAAGACCAGAAACCGTAAAAACCTCCTATGTTTTTGCAATCTCTCTCAAATAGGAAAAAAATGTTTGTTGAGTAAAAAAACAAACAAACAAAAAAAAAAAAAACATTTTCTGTTGAAGAAAATTCCTTTTGTGTTTTATTACCCCTTCTGACCGAGTTAGGGGATCAGAAACGATTGTAAATCGTAAGTGAACACAGAACTCTTTAAAAGACTGTAAAACGAGACGAAATCTGTACCAAGTAAAGGAAGGGGGAGGGGGGATAAAGGGAAAAAAAAACGTATATCTGCCATGAAGGGGCGGTTTTAAGGAAGGACTGGAAGAATTATAACCTTCACCATGTGAAAAGATACAGGAAAGTGACGGACGCTGTGAGGCGTAGTGGAGAGATGTATCTCGTTTGTGGATATATGCTACCGCTGCCGTGTACCACCTTGCTTTTTCTCCCCTTCTCTCCTTATTTGATTTTGTTTTTGTTTGCTAATAAGTAATATTAAACGCTCTTTGTATGGTAAAACTGATTTTGTAATGAATTATCAGTCTAATGACCGTGGGTTCTGATTAAAAATTAATAATTAACAGAGATCTTGGGGCTTTTTTGGGGGAACAAAGAAACCTTGGAACTCTCCGCGAGGAGGTATGCACGAGTCACCTTTTTGCTTTTTTTAAAAAAAAAAAAATATATATATATATATATTTTTTTATTTGGAAATAATCAGCTGGTTCCAGTGCTTACAAACACATGAAGTTTGAAAGCTCTGGAGCAACCCTGCTCCTGTTATAAATGGATGGATCTCTATGACCATTATTTGACCTTGATCTTGTCCTTGGTACAAAGGAGGGGGGCGTAATCTAGCCAGTGATTGTCTGCTTAGACTACAGCGCTGGGATCAGTTGGACTGTTTTTTGAACTGGGGTTTCAGGTTGGAGAATTCATCATGGCGGCGGACGAAATTCAAAATCTCTCTGTAGCTTGATGATCAACATCAATACTCTAGTTCGCTATAGGACTTGACTCAGGCCCATGGCCCAGTTAAGTGTTAAATGGATGGAGCAGTGAACGGTCGCCTTCCAGTTCTTTGCTTATATCTCCCAGGATTTGGTTGGAACCTACTAGTTTATTTGGGTGCTATAGGACTTGCATCTGGAGAGCTTTACCGCCACTAGGTTACATTTGTACTCAGCCTAAAGGTGTATGTTTTATTTGGGGAACTTGGGGGAGGGGTAACCATCATACTGATCTGCCAAGCCTTTTAGTCCCAGAGTAGTGAGCTCGTGTCATGCTCTGTAAAGAGCCGTGAAGATGCCCAAGATCAACATTGTGTAGGGAGTTGGGGACCAGGTCATTTACCCTCACTCAATATCCCAAATCAAGCAGGAACTATACTGGCTGTAAGTAAGGAACATTGAATTATTCTGGTGGTTTTTGGTCATTGTAGAAGTAAAGGGACCGTATGATTTATGCTGTGAGTGTAGAGTGAGCAGAAAGGCTTTTTGTTTGTTTTTAATGTGTTTGTCGGTCTCTTGTTTATGGAAATTTTTACTTTTCAATAGAAAAGATGTAGTTTGCAAATCAAGTGGTTTATCATCGAGAGACTCGACAGGATCATCACATTTTGCTCTCAGTTTGTACATTTGCATGCAGTTCTGTCCACGCCTTGTGTAGATCCTTTATTCTACATATTTACAGTATAAGCAATGATTAGGTGACATGGCTCGGGGCTTCAGTCTGCTAAAACCCCATGTTATGTGGTAGAGAGATCAGTTATTCCATTATATTCTGTACTAATAATGAGTGGAGCCTGCCTAAGCCTGTCGTTTTGTATTTTGAGGCTTTGTATTAATTGATTATTATCTCCAGTTGGCTCTTCCTCCTCTTTTTGTAGCAAAAATGTTCGTTGGAATTGAAATAAAAATAAAAAAAAAGACTTCCGTCAGGGCTTGTGAATTGTTGGTCTTGGGCTCCTATCAGTCAATCATGGTCCACCATTTTGCTAGATCCAATGGTGAGAGGGAATATTAAAACCCTGCATGGACCACAAGTTTTAGAGCTCTAATATGGGCACTCCCTTTCTGCAGACAAGGATGAGCTCTCTTTCAGTCCTGTCATGAGGGGGGGTTCTTTCCCAATTAGGGAATGTTTTGATCTTTCAAGAGTAATGCACCTCTAAAACACTGATGGCCAACCGTGGCATTGCAGAAGTTCTGGGAACCACATGTACCATGAAGCCCAGTCAGTCATGGAGCTGACTGATCATCATGGGATATGCAGTTTCCAAGCATTTGCAGTGCCATGGTTCGCTGTCACTGATCTAGAAGCTCAACGTGAATGATCCACTTGGTACAAAGCAAGTAATCATGTTATGCACCCAATTCCTACCATCCAAGTTCTTATCACCCTACAAAAACGAACCTAAGGGACAAAAGTCAGAACAAAAATGTTAAATTGAGAGTGTAAACATATTAAATGTTTAATGAAAGAATACGAATAAAGTACCCCTTTGAGCTCGGTTTGCTCCATATATCAGGGGGCGGACATGTTGGGTCAAATAAAGGAAGATCTGAACCAAGATTCTATCCAACATGTCTGCCCCCTGATAGAGCTGTATGGAGCAGAGGGCTCTGTAAGGTTCATTATCAAAGGGCAACTGCATACAAATAAGCCAGTGTATTTAAATTAATGTTTTGTCCTGTTTCCTGCCCTCCTACCTCGGAAATTCTGTTAGTTATATAAAAAAAGAGTCCCAAATCTCTGGCTCTTAAAGTCCTCCATCCTCGATCTGACCATTGAATGTATAGCTCTGTGTAAATAGGAACACTTGTTTTTATAAAATCAGTTCTGCTTTGTCACCGGTGACTGTAGGTTTCACTCTTTCTGAGGGCATTTCAGGCTTTGCTATCGGAGGCTCCCGTGATGGGTGCATTTTACAGGTTAGATTTCACTGCTACTAATGTTTACCGCCCTGTCTGCAGAGATCATGTACTTTTGCCAAAATCATTGTTACTGTTTTGATTTACAATAAAAATAAAACGCATTGAAATCATTGGTGGGGTGTGTGTTTGAATCAAACCATCTGGTTCATTATACAGGAAGGACATTGAGCTGTATATTCCACTGTATTCCGTGCAGGAATATTAAAGCACACTCGTGTGTAGGTGCCATATAATGTAACGGAATGTGTGGTTTTATTAAAAGATCAGTTCAAACAAATTGGTTGTTTTTATGCATTTTATTTGATTTTGTGTTTTGAATTCACTTTGGAAAATGTACCTTTTGCAGCATTTCTTCAAAATTAGGAAAAAATGAGCCAGGATTTTCTTTTCCATGTTCCAATCTGCTAACTGCATGCAAGAGTAGCGGAAATATACCCAGCTTTATGCAGCATGCTCCACCACATACCAGTTTTCACTACCACGTTGTATCCTCACATTGCCCCACAGCACATTGCACAGTGTCACATTGCCCCACAGCACATTGCACAGTGTCACATTGCCCTACAGCACATTGCACAGTGTCACATTGCCCCACAGCACATTGCACAGTGTCACATTGCCCCACAGGACTTGTCACAATGTCACATTGCCCAACAGGACTTGTCACAATGTCACATTGCCCCACAGCACATTGCACAGTGTCACATTGCCCCATAGCACCTTGCACAGTGTCACATTGCCCTATAGCACATTGCACAGTGTCACATTGCCCCACAGAACTTGTCACAATGTCACTTTGCCCCACGGTGTCATTTTTCCGTACAGAATGTGCCACAGATTCACTTTTCACCTTAGAACGTGCCTTAGTGTCGTACACAATGTCACACACACACACACACAAATTGTGTCACACACAGACTTCACTCCTCGTGCTGTGCCCACCAATCAGGTTCTCTCCATGAAGTGGTGTTGGGTCTCCTAGTAACACAGGACCACACTAAGTAAGACAAAAAATAAATTCCTGTCATGCAACTGAGAATTTCTCATTCAATTCACTGGCTCCGTTCTCCATTGTTTCTAATCCATTAATCATTGTATTGTAATGTTTGATATTCACAAACCTAATCTAACGGCTCCTTTCACAATTGAGTCAAGAATAGAAAATTGCTCCTCCTCTAAATATGTGTGTGTGTGAAGCACTAATATATATATATATATATATATATATATATATATATATATATATATATATAGTACAGCATATCTCCCATGATTATATAGTGACACAGACACTGACAGTGATACAGCATAACCCCCATCATTATATAGTGACACAGGCGCTGACAGTGATACAGCATAATCCCCATCATTATATAGTGACACGGACACTGACAGTGATACAGTATAACTCCCATCATTATATAGTGACACGGACACTGACAGTGATACAGTATAACTCCCATCATTATATAGTGACACGGACACTGACAGTGATACAGTATAACTCCCATCATTATATAGTGACACATACAGTGATACAGTATAACTCCCATCATTATATAGTGACACACTGACAGTGATACAGTATAATTCCCATAATTATATAGTGACACTGACAGTGTTACAGCATAACTCCCATCATTATATAGTGACACAGACACTGACAGTGATACAGCATAACCCCCATCATTATATAGTGACACATACTGACAGTGATACAGCATAACCCCCATCATTATATAGTGACACAGGCGCTGACAGTGATACAGTATAATCCCCATCATTATATAGTGACACGGACACTGACAGTGATACAGTATAACTCCCATCATTATATAGTGACACGGATACTGACAGTGTTACAGCATAACCCCCATCATTATATAGTGACACTGACAGTGATACACTATAACTCCCATAATTATAAAGTGACATAGACACTGACAGTGATACAGCATAAGCCCCATCACTATATAGTGAGACAGACACTGACAGTGGTACAGTATAATTCCCATCATTATATAGTGACACTGACAGTGATACAGTATAACCCCCTTCGTTATATAGTGATACAGTATAACCCCAAGCATTATATAGTGACACTGACACAGACTGTGGTACAGTATAATTCCCATCATTATATAGTGACACTGACACAGACAGTGTTACAGCATAACTCCCATCATTATATAGTGACACGGACACTGACAGTGTTACAGCATAACCCCCATCATTAT
The DNA here is from genome assembly GCA_036172795.1 of Pelodytes ibericus. Lineage (NCBI taxonomy): Eukaryota > Metazoa > Chordata > Amphibia > Anura > Pelodytidae > Pelodytes > Pelodytes ibericus. Next base: position 16,232,279 of record CM069862.1, read on the forward strand.
ATAGTGACACAGACACTGACAGTGATACAGCATAACTCCCATCATTATATAGTGACACTGACCGTGATACAGTATAACTCCCATCATTATATAGTGACAGACACAGACAATGATACAGTATAACTCCCATCATTATATTGTGACATAGACAATGACAGTGATACAGCATAACCCCATTCATTTTATAGTGACACAGACACTGACATTGATACAGCATAACCCCCATCATTATATAGTGACACTGACACTGACAGTGATACAGCATAACCCCCATCATTATATAGTGACACGGATACTGACAGTGATACAGCATAACCCCCATCATTATATAGTGACAGACACCGACAGTGATACAGCATAACCCCCATCATTTTATAGTGATATTGTATAACTCCCATCATTATATAGTGACACTGACACTGACAGTGATACAGCATAACCCCCATCATTATATAGTGACACGGATACTGACAGTGATACAGCATAACCCCCATCATTATATAGTGACAGACACCGACAGTGATACAGCATAACCCCCATCATTTTATAGTGATATTGTATAACTCCCATCATTATATAGTGACACAGACACTGACAGTGATACAATATAACTCCCATCATTATATAGTGACGGACACTGACAGTGGTACCGCATACCTCCCATCATTATATAGTGACATGGACACTGACAGTGTTACAGTATAACTCCCATCTAGAGTTGAGCGGACACCTGGATGTTCGGGTTCGGCCGAACTTTGGAAAAAAGTTCGACCCCGAACCCCATTGAAGTCAATGGGGACACGAACTTTTGGGCACTAAAATGCCTCTAAAAAAGTCCAGGAAAGGGCTAGAGGGCTGCAAAATGTCGTAAATGTGGGTAAGAGTAGGACAAGTGCCCTGCAAACAAATGTGGATAGGGAAATAACTTAAAAAAACATAAAATACATACAAATTAAAAATGCAGCTGAGCCATAAAATAGCACTAGATGGAATCTTTGATTTTAGCTTTGGAAGAACATAAATCTAAATCTAAAGCATGGCTGCCAGGAGGATCAACAGAATTATCCATTTGAGAGAGGGTTGGAGTGCAGGGTATATAACGACATTCGGTTTATAGTCTTTCGGTTTATAGAATACATGTAATGCTATTGCTATTCTATAAACCAAATGACTTTCGGTTTATAGACTTTCGGTTTATAGCCGAACCTCGAACTCCAACCCGAACATACAGTGAAATGTTCGGGTTCGGGGTACAAACACCGTAATGTTCGGTACGAACCCGAACAGTGCGGTTCGGGTTCACTCAACACTACTCCCATCATTATATAGTGACACAGACACTGACAGTGGTACCGCATACCTCCCATCATTATATAGTGACACAGACACTGACAGTGGTACCGCATACCTCCCATCATTATATAGTGACACTTATGATTAAGCGTGTGTTCACGCGAAACGCGCCAAGTTTTTTCCCTCCGTCTACTGCTGTTATATCCATCACCATTTTTTGCCATTAAAATCATCACGGATTTATCACCAAAGATCCTTAGTGCGGATTCTTCCTTTTTTCTCAATTTCAATTTGTTGGTCTTTAAAACGCTGGGTTAGCGTGGGAAGCCGGCACCTGGATCTCACGCACAGCTGAAACACCCTTGCAGTGCTGGAGAGGCACTGTACTAGGGCGGTGGAGCCCGGACCCTCTCCCCTTGTCTTAGGGGTTATCTCTGTTTTTATAGTGACACAGACACTGAAGCTTGATTGGACGTTTATGTATATCCTGACGCTTATTGAGCTGAGATTACACATTGGCCACTCAGTGTAACCAGGTAACATATCATGTGCGTATCCCACCCCCTCCCCACCATGTTTCCTTATATAGGTTGTGATGATGCTAAGAGCACTGGATCCGCTCAGAATTAGTGGTCTAGTGTAGATGTCGCTGACTCTTTTGACCGGAGTAAGCCATGTACATCAGTGCTCACAGAGATAAAGATACAATTACCACTATACAGAAATTTAGCATGATCCCCCACCCCCAATATAGTGTTGGATGTGACTAGCCAATGACAGTTTGCTTTGTAGACCAGACTCCCAACTTAAAGGACAACTGTCGGCAAAAACTGAAAGATGGCTTCAATTAGAAATGATTTCATGAAATAATACAAATGAAGTACCCATCAAGCCCTCTTTGCTTGTAAAGCTCTCACAGGGGCAGTCTTGTTGTTTAGATTCTTGGGTAGATGAAGGAAGATGTCTGTCTGCCTCTGGACACCGCTATAGTAGTGCAGAGAGCACAGTAAGGTACTTTATATGTATTTTTTCATTAAAGGCACACTACCCCCTGCATATACAAATCATATGCCACATTATTAATTTTATATGATTGAATTAATTGCATATAAAAGTAGGTGTTTATCGACTGGCTCCATTTTGTGAATATTTCCCATGATGCAACATCATCCAAAATCCTCCAGCCAGTCTCACTTTACAACTGTGTACAAATGATAAGACACTCCCCTGCTCTCTTACTGGCTCTTGTGTATCATAGTGGGCAGGACTAGGTGGCTGTGTTCATTTTTTTTTTTACCTGCCTTCCAACACAGAGATAAGATTGACCTGGTCAAACAGGATCATAACTCCGCCCCTTGTGATGTAATAGTTACATTACCCTCCCATTCAATGCAAGTCTATGGTCAGAATTCTGACTTATAGACTGCATTCTGTGTCCCCAGCCCCAAAGTGAGATACTAGTGCTGTAAAGTCACTGGGGGGTGGCACCAAAAAACACTATATTTCACAAAATGGTGGCGCCCAGTCACACTTGTTTAGTTACATATTTTATAAAATACAGTCCCATAACAAAAACAAGACATATTTCTTGGTGGGAGTGGCTCTTTGAAGCATTTCTCATTAAAATGTCTAGACTTGATTCTATCTTTCAATTAAAAATAACTTAATTTAAAGACAGTTTACCCCCCGACCCACATTAATTCAGCACGAAAATGGAGGATTGGTGAGATCTTTTAGATGTTTTATCACAAAGATTCTTACTCAAAACTGTAAAAATCTGAACACAAACCTAAAAACGTCAAGCTTCTTCTGATGTTGGGATTTGACTGAGTACCGCGTGTAATATACATCTCTGGCACAAGCACCAACAGTTTATACATTCTCTAACTGGATAGAACGTACATAGCACAATTGTGTGGCAAGGGGGGTAAAAGTGGAGCAGTCACCATGGAGACCAAGGCAATGTTCCTGCTGATTCCAGTCACCCTGGAAACCAATGCAATGTTCCTGCTGATTCCAGTCACCATGGAGACCAAGGCAATGTTCCTGCTGATTCCAGTCACCATGGAGACCAATGCAATGTCCTGCTGATTCCAGTCACCGTGGAGACCAAGGAAATGTTCCTGCTGATTCCAGTCACCCTGGAAACCAATGCAATGTTCCTGCTGATTCCAGTCACCATGGAGACCAAGGCAATGTTCCTGCTGATTCCAGTCACCATGGAGACCAATGCATTGTTCCTGCTGATTCCAGTCACCATGGAGACCAAGGCAACGTTCCTGCTGATTCCAGTCACCCTGGAGACCAATGCAATGTCCTGCTGATTCCAGTCACCCTGGAGACCAAGGCAATGTTCCTGCTGATTCCAGTCACCCTGGAGACCAAGGCAATGTTCCTGATGATTCCAGTCACCATGGAGACCAATGCAATGTCCTGCTGATTCCAGTCACCGTGGAGACCAAGGAAATGTTCCTGCTGATTCCAGTCACCCTGGAAACCAATGCAATGTTCCTGCTGATTCCAGTCACCATGGAGACCAAGGCAATGTTCCTGCTGATTCCAGTCACCATGGAGACCAATGCATTGTTCCTGCTGATTCCAGTCACCATGGAGACCAAGGCAACGTTCCTGCTGATTCCAGTCACCCTGGAGACCAATGCAATGTCCTGCTGATTCCAGTCACCCTGGAGACCAAGGCAATGTTCCTGCTGATTCCAGTCACCCTGGAGACCAAGGCAATGTTCCTGCTGATTCCAGTCACCCTGGAGACCAATGCAATGTTCCTGCTGGTCACATCACTTTATAGAAACATAGAAACATAGAATGTGTCGGCAGATAAGAACCATTCGGTCCATCTAGTCTGCCCAATTTTTTTTGGAGTACTTTATAGAATTCTTGCATGAGGAATTACTTGTGTGCATAATCCTAATTATTTCTGGTCTTTGGATAAATAGAGGGATGGCTCAACGATTTCCAGTGAGGCAGGGACGATCCTGGGCGGGTGCACGGGGTGCACCGCGCCCAGGCGCACGGGAGGAGAGGCACTGAAGCAGGGAGCTCTCTCCCTGCCGTCCTCCTCTTTGTTAAAGCAGGCACATCGTGACGGGTGCAAGCTCCGCCCCCGTCGCGTTCTGTGATTGGCTGCTGCAGTCCGGAGGACGTTCTCTAGAGTATCTGCCAAGACACCATAGAGAACATCCTCCTCCCTGCAGCCAATCACAGACCGCGACGGGGGCGGAGCTTTCCCCCGTTGTGCTCTGCTGGGATTAACAAGGAGGATTAGGTAATAACAGTTTGGGGGGGGGGGGAAATAAAGAAAGTGTGGAAGTGTCTGTGGAAGTGTGTGTGTGAATGTGTATAAGTGTGTATGTGTGTGTCTATGTGTATAACTATGTGTGTGTTACTGTCTGTGTAAGTGTGTGTACATGAGTGTCTGTGCAAGTGTATCCTGTGTCTAAGTGTGTAAAGGAGGCTGTGTGTGTATTTATGTATGTGTGACAGTGTGTATAAGGGTGTCTGTGTAAATGTATGTCTGTGAGGGTGACTAAGTGTGTAACTGTGTTTGTGTGACTGTGTGTATTTATGTGTGACTGTGTGTATTTATGTGTGACTGTGTGCAAGTGTGTTCTTGCCCGGAGCCCTCACTGCGCTCATCAATTTATCACATGGAGGGCACCAGCCCCCAACCAGCTGGCGTCTATTTCCCGCCTCCTGCACTCAGCATGCGTAGAGGGAAGACTGTGAGGAGGAGACGGCCGGGGACGCGAGAGCAGCAGCAAGGTGAGTACTGGGGAAGGCAGGAGAGGAGATTATGCTTTTATTGGGTAAACTAACTGTGGCATATTGGCTGTAGCCTATTAATTGGCAAACTAGCATTGGTATATAAATGTGAAAACTGTCTGTGGCATATCAATGGGCAAAATGGCTGTTGTATATTAATGGACAAACTGGCTGTGGCATATTAATGGGCAAAATAACTGGAATATTACTGGGGAAATTGGCCCTTTTTATTGGACAAACTGTAGCATTTTTAATAGGCAAAATGGCTGTTGCTTATGTTAATGGCAAAGTGTACCCTAAGTACACCTCTGTAAATGGGCTGCCCATGTGCTGCTTTGCTGCCTCTCAGAGCCAGCTCTGCAGATCGGCGCCATGTTTCCCCTTAGACCTCAGTCAGCGCTTTCTGCTCTTTCCGTGCACAGTGATGACTTAGAGCGTTGGAACATAACGGTCAGAGTCATCACTATGTGCGGGGAGATCAAGGCAGCGCTAATTGAGTTCTGAGATGAGGTCAGCAGGGGGCATGGAAAAGGGACATGGGAAGAGACAAATACATGGTAGGTAGGAGGTATAGGAGAAAGGACATGCAGAACAAGAGATGGGGACATGGGGAACAGAAAGATAGACATGGAAAAAGATATAAGGGATGAGGGGAGAGACAGACATGGGGTATGAGTGGAGAGAGAGACAGACATGGGGTATGAGTGGAGAGAGAGACAGACATGGGGTATGAGTGGAGAGAGACAGACAGACATGGGGTATGAGTGGAGAGAGACAGACAGACATGGGGTATGAGTGGAGAGAGACAAACATGGGGTATGAGTGGAGAGAGAGAGAGACAGACATGGGCAATGAGTGCAGAGTGAGAAACAGACATGGGGAATGAGTGCAGAGTGAGAGACAGACATGGGGTATGAGTGGAGAGAGACAGACAGACATGGGGTATGAGTGGAGAGAGACAGACAGACATGGGGTATGAGTGGAGAGAGACAGACAGACATGGGGTATGAGTGGAGAGAGAGAGAGACAGACAGACATGGGCAATGAGTGGAGGGTGAGAGACAGACATGTGGAATGAGTGCAGAGTGAGAGACAGACATGGGGAATGAGTGCAGAGTGAGAGACAGACATGGGGTATGAGTGGAGAGAGACAGACAGACATGGGGTATGAGTGCAGAGTGAGAGACAGACATGGGGAATGAGTGCAGAGTGAGAGACAGACAGACATGGAGTATGAGTGGAGAGAGAGAGAGACATGGAGCATGAGTGGAGAGAGAGACAGACATGAGGGAATGGGGAGAGACAGACAGACATGAGGGTACGGGGAGAGACAGACAGACATGAGGGTATGGGGAGAGAGAGAGACACGTGAGTGACTGACTTGGTGGGATATTATTTATCACTCCTTATGTACTTCTTTTCCAATGATGCTCAGCCAGACTAATGAAAGACTTTGGCTGGTTGGGATTCATGGGAACGGTAGTTAAAACTCATTCTGCTAGCCAGCAAAAACTCTCCCATGTTGCTGGCTGAGCATCATAGAAATAAATAAAACCACTACACAGTATTATGGCAAAATATATATCTTTATTTAAAATAAACGTTGGTCCTTTACATTAAAATAAAGGTTTATCCCTCCCCCAATATTGAAATGGGCGTGTCTGGAACAGAAATGTCTAAAGGGGAGGAGTTCATAATATAGCCACGCCCACCCTTGGGCGCCAAAGGAAAACCTGCACCCAGGCGCCCGTGACCCTAGGATCGGCCCTGCAGTGAGGTATGATCTCTTTTGATCGAAAACGCCCCTTTGCGTTCTAATCAGGTTATAGAAGTGTTGAAAGGTTTCCCTGGCAACCAATAAAATGTTCCTGCTGATTGTGCCACTTTTAGAGTTTTTTTAGCCCCAGACTTGCCATGTGCACATAATGCTCTCTATCTCTGGATCTATACACGTAACTTGCAGATGTGTTTTTTTTATGGCTCTTCCTCGACCCCAGATCTTTTTACATTCTGTGTGACTGTTTTCCAGTAAAATAATGGATTCTCTCTCTTGTTCTAATACTTTGTGAGTTTCTTCCTTATTAGGAGAGATTTCTCTGCTGTGTCAGCCTTTGGTTCGTGGGTTTAATCCTTTATAGTGGCAGAAGATCAGATGGACTTTGATTCTGTCTAAACTTCTCAAATCAATGAAAACAAATTATTATTTTATTCTTTGCGCTAAATAAGGTTTAACTCTGCAAGCGACTCGGCTGTGCTAAAAGAGCACCCCATAAAACCCTCTCTTTATATCTTAAAGGGACTGTCTAGTGACCAAAATGCATCTTCCAAATATTAATGCATATTAATGTGCTTCCAAAGCACTTTAAAATGCATGTTTTAAATTTTGCATTACTTAAAATATAAAATACTTACAGACTAGATTGAATTGTGAAATAACAGCAGTTTGCAAGAAGCCAGGACTGCCCACACTAGATGAGTAAAAGTAATTTCCTTTTTTCTTTTGCTGCAGGAACCAATGAGAATAATGCCATTCAAATGAATGGAATATATTGTTTCTCTAGGGATGTCATCAGACAATGTGTTGAACTGTTAGGAGATCCTACTGTGTACAAGAGCAAAGTCACTCATAGGGCACTCAATAGATTTAATTCCAGCAGCACAGGAAGTAACTAAATGAAACAAAACTTTATATCCTCAGTGTCTTTATAATCAGTGCTGCCGCACCTGCAGTAAACATGCAGAGTAATCACTGGGGGAGGACTTGAGTCAAATATTAAAAATGTTTTTTTTTTGTTATACACAATGTAGTAGTAATTATAGTTTTTAACGTTTGCTTCATTAACCCCTTAAATGCCAGGGTTACAGTTATAGGCATAGGATCACCGTGATTTATTATTACAGAGAGCGGAGACACAGGAAGATGTCTGAGGATGCTCCTGGAGGACGGCTTCCTTTTGGGTAAAGTCTGTTCCAGGAGTCAGCGCGCTAGTGTTGTGCTTGTTGGCCTGCACCATTTTTTCGGACGTACATATACCGTATGTTTCCGTGTATAAGACACCACTTTGTTCTTAATTTTCTAGACCAAATATTGGGGGTTGTCTTATACACGGAGGCAGGGCCAGGATAACAGGAAACATCCCAGCAGGCCGCTAATGTGATGTTGCCACCTTTTCCCGTCTGCATGGCCCAGCCAGGGACGTCTTCAATATTGACCCTGGGTAAGACTCTCTCTCTCTCCCAAGAGAGACACACACAAACACAGACTGACAAAAGGGTGGATGGGGGAGTCAGACAGACAAAAAGAGTGGATGCAAGATGTCAAAGAGAGACAGACATATGGAAGGGGGAGATAAACAGGTGGGGAGAGAGACAAAATAGGGGATGGGAAAGAGACAGACAAAGGAGGAAAAGTGAAAGAGACAGACAAACTAGGGAATGGGAGAGACATAAGGGGGTTGAGAATATCAAGGGTTACCTGATATGAGGGGATATGTGCTTCAGGATATCCAAACTGCTCCAGGCATCCGGTACCTGTACTGGTACCGAGGAGCCTGAAGTTTAATCTGGTAGGGACACTAAGTGGCTCCATCTCTTTTATGGAGTCACGTGACCCTGCAACTTCAGAATTGCCAGGACATGGTACCAAAAAAACCAGGACAGTTGGCAACTATGGTGTATTAGACACCAGAGAATGCAAAACATGATTGCGCAGTAGTGCTTACACTTGATCTCCCAAGCTCTGCCCCTTCCATCCAGATTCAGGAATTCACTTCCGATGCTCTGAATCTGTTGCTTGACTGCCTCTAGAGGAAGCCAGCAACATTGCAATGAGAAAAAAAAAGACAAGCTAAAATCTAGGATTAGGGTTAGAATAGCAGCTAGGGTTACAATTAAATTAGGGTTAGCATAAGGGATAGGGTTATAACTTAAAATATATTAAGGGTTAGAGTTGGGGTAAAATTTAGGGTTCTGGTTGAGGTCAAAAGGTCACTATAGGAAAAAAACAAAAACATTTTTTTTTTTGTTGTCCCATAACTCGCAAAAAACTGCAGAAAACCATGGAAACATGCATATTTCTGAACTCAAAATTTCTGACAAAATTTCTAAACTATTTAAATCTTTTTTAATGATTGTATTTGTGTAAATTATATTTTAGGTCACAGTTAGAAAAAGTGTTTTTTTTTTCATCATATTTTATGATTTGTTTTGTAGTAAATTATAAGATATGATGAACATAATGGTATCTAACGAAAGCCCTTCTTATGACGATAAAAACAACATATAATTTGTGTGGGTACAGTAAGTGAGAAAGAAGAAAATTACAGCTAAACACAAACACCTCAGAAATGTAAAAAACAGCCATTGTCACCAAGGGAAAGTCAAGGTCAAAATGTCTTGTCACTAAGGGGTTTAAGATGAGTTGAGATGAACATTTCATCTCACCAGTTTAGCTATACATTGTGCAGGGAGCTTCTCCTGCTAGACAGACTCACCTGGTTTAGCCCAGAACAATGTATAGCTAAGTTAATGACAATGTAGAGAGTTCCCTACATGCACCCTGCCTCCTCTTTCTAATTGGCTGCCTGTTTTGTATAATATTTTTATTAGGACTAGTGCCCTGGTGATAAAATGATTATTCAGAGTGATGTATATTTACATATCTTTCCTTCCTGGTGAAATACTTTATAAATAATGTCTCCATCTCAGAGGCTCCGAGGATACTGATATTAGACTGATGGAATGTGTTAATAGCCACCTCTTGTGGCCAGGTACTGCACAGCAAGGCTTCATCAGGTTGTAATTTAATTTGATTTGATTGCCAGGGAGATATGGAGGTCCATTAAAGTTTTCCCCCTTTGTTTTTGTTTTTTTTAAAAATGATGTGCTAATGCCGGGGAGGGGGGCAGGTTCCAGAGGGCCAGAGCTAATGCTCGCCCAGGGTCCAATCAATATTAAAGAGGGCCCTGCGTTAAAAGGATTAAAAGGCTCCAGGCACGCCTCCTCAAAGATCATTGGTCGCTCCTTCCTGCTGGTTACCTCTGATTGGTGCAGGATGTTTTGACACCAAATTTAATCCCATTAAACGTTAATGAGTTTAAAGTCCATTGTTCAATCATACACTATCTGATTGTAGGCTGTATAAAGATCTATACTACAAGAAAATGGACGTGTTTTGCTGTCATTTAGCAGAGCCCCAGGCGAATATTTGTGGGCATCTAGGGAATCCTATTGCGGGCCAAGGAGGACATCTGTGCCCCGGGGGGGCGGAGTTACCAACCTCATCACAGATCCATTATATGAAACATCTATAATCCACAACATAATAATCCATTATTACAATGTTTGTTTTGTTTTCCCACACACACCTGTCAGAATGCAAACACACAACAGTTTATTCAGCGTCCAGCCCCCTTAAGCTGTGATATAGCCCTCCCATACATGCAAACATTCAATGAAGTGAATTTTTGACTTGTTGGAAAATACTGAACCAAAAAAAAAAAAGTTCAGTTGTCCTTTAACGTTAGTAAAAGGTGGGTGAGAGCCCCCAATGCTCATATATAAGGTAACACTGACCTCTAGTGGTATGCTTTGTCAATAACATGACTCACCATTGATATAGAATAAGTATAACCTACAAGGTAGGTACTGGCTGTCAGCGTAAGGCGTCTTTTAACCTATTTCTACAGGAGACACATGTGGCTTTGAGTATAATATAACATAGAAGGGTGAAGGTACTGGGAGAGATATAAAATACCGATCAGCCATAATATTACGAGCCCTGACAAGTGGCAAGCTGGCGGAGGCAGTGTGATGCTTTGGACTGACAGGTGTCAAGCCGGCGGAGGCAGTGTGATGCTTTGGACTGACAGGTGGAAAGCCGGCGGAGGCAGTGTGATGCTGTGGACTGACAGGTGGCAAGCCGATGGAGGCAGTGTGATTTTTTGGACTGACAGGTGGCAAGCAGGCGGAGGCAGTGTGATGCTTTGGACTGATAGGTGACAAGCCGACGGAGGCAGTGTGATGCTTTTGACTGACAGGTGGTAAGCGGGCGGAGGCAGTGTGATGCTTTGGACTGACAGGTGGCAAGCAGGCGGAGGCAATTTGATGCTTTGGAATGACAGGTGGCAAGCCGGGGCAGGCAGTGTGATGCTTTGGACTGACAGGTGGCAAGTGGGCGGAGGCAGTGTGATGCTTTTGACTGACAGGTGGCAGGCCGGCGGAGGCAGTGTGATGCATTGGACTGACAGGTGGTTCCTGCAGAAAAAAAAGGCAATTACTTTTACTCAGCTAGTGTGGGCAGTCCTGGTTTCTTGTAAACTGCTGTAATTTCACAATTTCATCTAGCTGTAAGTATATTCTATATTTTAAGCAATGCAAAATGTAAAACGTGCATTTTAAAGTACTCTAAAAGCACATAAATATTTGGAAGATGCATTTTGGCAAGTAGACTTAATTCAGCACTGCTTGCACTGCGCAACAAAGACTGCTGCTTTTACTATGGGTAATCCATGGCAGTGTGATCAGTCTGCATTGTCCACACTAGCTGTGACATGGTAGGAGAGGGCAGGTGCACGCAGGTCATTATTATTTGCTTTAACCCAGTCCATCTCGAGACCTGCCTTATTCACAGATATTAAAAGTAAACAATGTGTTAGTATTTTAGTTCAGGTTGAGTCTCCATTATCCAAAATGCCAGGGACCAGAAGTATTTCAGATAAGAGATGAATCCAGTAATATCAGTGTAAATACTGTATACAGCACATCAGTCTCTGTTACTGTGCTGTAGCTGTGCTGTGAGGCATCGTTTGGAACCTGCTGTTGTCATGTCAGGTCTGCCCCTTTGTGGGCGTGGGGGAATCCGAGTATGCATGGAAAGGCTATATCACAGCTTAAGGGGGGTGCACAATGAATACACTTCTGTGCGCTTGTATTCTGACAGGTGTGTGGGATTTACAACTTGTGGTGAAAAATATATATATTTTTGGGATAATGGATTTATGGAAAAGGGATACTCAACCTGTTTCTCCCAAATGCAGTGTGTGCATAGTCAGTATATATCTGTAGTTTTTCCCCACCAGTTGTATAGATAGGGATGGCAGATCAGCATTTTTTGTTGTTCCTGGACATATAACTTTTGCATACAGGGGGAATCAATTCATTGATCAAAGAGTGGATCCCATAGGACCTACTGAGATTAATTGATTTCCCTACACACACATATATACACCCATCAGCCATAACATTATGACCACCTGCCTAATATTGTGTAGATCCCCTTTTGACACCAAAGCAGCCCTGAGCCCGGACTCCACTAGACCTCTGAAGGTGTGCTGTGTTATCTGACACCAAGACGTTAGCAGCAGATCCTTTAAGTCCTGTAAGTTGTGAGGTGGGGCCTCCATGGATCGGACTTGTTTGCAAAGTCAACACCTTGAACTCGTTGTTGTGTTCCTCAAACCATTCCTGAACCATTTTTGCTTTGTGGCAGGGAGCATTATCCTGCTGGAAGAGGCCAATGCCATCAGGGAATACCGTTTCCATGAAAGGGTGTACATGGTCTGTAACAATGCTTAGGTAGGTGGTACGTGTCAAAGTAACATCCACATGAATGGCAGGACCCAAGGTTTCCCAGCAGAAAATTACCCAAAGCATCACACAACCTTTATCGGCTTGCCACCTGTCAGTCCAAAGTATCACACTGCCTCCATCGGCCTGCCACCTGTCAGTCCAAAGTATCACACTGCCTCCGCCGGCCTGCCATCTGTCAGTCCAAAGTATCACACTGCCTCCGCCGGCTTTCCACCTGTCAGTCCAAAGTATCACACTGCCTCTGCCGGCTTGCCACCTGTCAGTCCAAAGCATCACACTGCCTCCATCGGTCTGCCACCTGTCAGTCAAAGTATCACACTGCCTCCGCAGGCTTGCCATCTGTCAGTCCAAAGCATCACACTGCCTCCGTCGGCTTGCCACCTGTCAGTCCAAAGCATCACACTGCCTCCACCGGCTTGCCACCTGTCAGTCCAAAGCATCACACTGCCTCCCCCGGCTTGCCACCTGTCAGTCCAAAGCATCACACTGCCTCCACCGGCTTGCCACCTGTCAGTGGTCATAATGTTATGGCTGATCAGTGTATATATATATAATAATAATGTTATGGCTGATCGGTGTATATAATATATATATATAATAATGTTATGGCTGATCGGTGTATTTAATATATATATATAATAATAATGTTATTGCTGATCGGTGTATATAATATATAATAATAATGTTATTGAAGATCGGTGTATATAATATATAATAATAATGTTATGGCTGATCGGTGTATATAATATATATATAATAATAATGTTATGGCTGATCGGTGTATATAATATATATATATATATAATAATGTTATGGCTGATCGGTGTATATAATATATATATATATATAATAATAATGTTATGGCTGATCGGTGTATATAATATATATATATATATATAATAATAATAATGTTATGGCTGATCGGTGTATATAATATATATATATATATATATATTGTCAGAGGTATTGAAAAGTAATCTTGGGACTGGTACATATGAATAAAGCAGAAGAAAAGGATAGCAAGATGGATGCCAGCAGCCTCCATTTTGTGTCAGTTTTTGGAAATCCTTCTGTGTGTTGAAATCTTATTCTGTGTCCCTGAAGCTAAAAGAAAGTCCTCCACATTCCTAACTCTGTTATCTAGTATCACTGGAACAGACAAGGTGGGCATTGTTAGTCGTTTATGACTCTCATTGTATTTTTAAAGACACACCTGTGTCTATATACATATTAGAGGAGAAGGGGGGCTTCTCTGCAACTTGCTAGCCCACCCAAACTGGCAGAAACTTACAAACACAGACACACTGAGATTATTGGGATTTTTGATTTGTAGAATCTAATAAGGGTTATTATAAATAAACCTAGTTGATTCAAATCACCCATTAAAATATATAATGATATCACACCTTCACTAATAAATATGTAAAGTATAATTAATCCTAAATATTAATTAGAATATTGTTTTTATTGTTTTATTAGTGTGGTATACATTTTATTATACATTTTTATGTAATGTGCAATGATAAGAATATGATAAATATTTACTATAATTTGAAATTGTATTAACACTTCTATATATTGCAACATATATATTGTATTACATTATACTCACAATCCAGGTATAGCTATAAATCATGACATCATCTCATTTACATTAACACACCCATCCATTCAATTGGCTAGAAGTCACAGAAACAGGGTGTGAATCTGAGATAAGGTTTGGTTGATAAGTTGATACTGGGGGTGTAGAGGGGGACCTAGGAGACCTGAGATACCTGAAAAGACTGATTTTGGGAGAGCTTCCACTAGTGGGGTGAGAAATGGGAATGTTTTAGAAACGGGCTGAGTCTCTCTCCTTCTGGGGAGAACTCAGGAATATGAGGCTTTTAATAGCACATGTTCACTATAACAATAGAAATCTCCATACCCATAGTATTGAGCTAATTCCCAGGAGTAACTCCCATCACTTAATTCTTCAATGGAAGGAGTCTCAACAGCAAACCAACCTCTGCCGGTAATGTATAAATGTGGTAATTTGTTTCTAGCATAATCTCATTTTTATGGATGTCATTAGCATATATATTTGGGTAAATTTAACTTAAATCCCACAATTTCTGGGATCTATATGTTTTAGCCTGGTGTTTATCTGTCATCCTTTCTGCAGAAGGAAGCCAGAGGAATAACCTATAGATATTACCAAGAACCATAAGTTCTTATAGTCTAGCTATTTACCCAAATATGTCATATCTAATCTCCAGAGATTATCTAAGATTCTCATTCTTAAAGTCTGAGCTAGAATACATACATTATCATTTACCGAGCAGATTAAGAAATAGCCACCTTGAGTAGTGATATGATTTAGTAATATTACCTTACCTAAGCAGAGTATATGCTGGTAATTTGTAGGTAATTATGGTGTACTATCATTAACCATTTTAAATACTAATCATAATCAATGTAGGTTGTATTTAAATAAAATGCATGGCCATCTTACGGTCAGAAACGTACTGCATAATAAATTATTCTACATGCATGTTGATATAGGTACAGAGCTGCATAATTCATGTTTTGTCCTACTTACTTATGTTATAAGTCATATATGTGAATTATGATTAACATCTATTGATACTGTATTTTGTTGTTATGCTATTTTGCTTACCGTTTGATCTTTATTCTATATCCAATAAATGTATTATTATTTTATTAATAATTGTTGCATTGTATTTACTTTTGTAAAAACGTCATCCAAACTCTCACATACATAACAAATTCTTGATATGGGTATTTTTAGTCGGACCCATATATATGAATCATCAATTTTCATATTTTTTATGATTCATAATTAATAACTCATTCATATTTTTATGGTTATTAATAATCCGACAATATATATATATATATAATAATAATGTTATGGCTGATTGGTGTATATAATATATATATATATAATAATAATGTTATGGCTGATTGGTGTATATAATATATATATATATAATAATAATGTTATGGCTGATTGGTGTATATAATATATATATATATATATATATATAATAATAATGTTATTGCACAGAACCATATGTCAACAATACTGCATCGTTTAAAGTAAAAACAAAGGGGCAAATAGTTTAGCAGAGTTATAGCCTATAGTAACAGTCCTGTCTATTTAAACCCTCCTCCTCATTGGATGAATTTAGAGGCCGCAGTGAAATTATTTTTAATGGCAAACTACAGGAGAGCTGTATCCACAGGCAGTAACCTTGGTCAGACTGCACCTTTATGCAGCTGGTTCGGCAGGAAAACTTTGTGAAGCTTAAGATTACATGGTGGGAGGACACGAGCAAACCTAAACATAGAAACATAGAATGTGTCGGCGGATAAGAACCATTCGGTCCATCTAGTCTGCACAATGTTCTAAATACTTTTATTAGTCCCCAGTTCCTGGTCTTATATCTAGGATAGCCTTGTACCTATTCCATGCATGCTTAAACTCCTGTGTTTACCTCTACCACTTCTACTGGAAGACTATTCCATACATCCACTACCCTCTCAGTAAAGTAATACTTTCATTAATCCTTGGCCTTATCTTATATCTAGGATAGCCTTATACCTATCCCATGCATGCTTAAAATCCTTCACTGTGTTTACCTCTACCACTTCTGCTGGCAGGCTATTCCATACATCCACTACCCTCTCAGTAAAGTAATACTTCCTGATATTACTTTTAAATCATTGCCCCTCTAATTTAAGACTATGTCCTCTAGTTGTGGTAGTTTTTCTTCTTTTAAATATACTCTCCTCCGTTACTGTGTTGATTCCCTTTATGTATGTAAATGTTTCTATCATGTCCCCCCTGTTACGTCTTTCCTCCAAGCTATACATGTTAGCTATATATGTAAACGTTATGTTTTGGAAACAAAAACTGGAATAAATGCATATTCATTATTAAAGTGCGTTTATTTTATTGCCCCTCCCAGATTGGAGTACCGTATTTTCCGGTGTATAAGACGACTGGGCATATAAGACGACCCCCAACTTTTCCAGTTAAAATTTAGAGTTTGGGATATACTCGCCGTATAAGACTACCCCTCTTCCAACGAGCATTTTCTCCTACAGTGACATGTACACACACACACCTTTACACTAACACAGTGACACACTTACACACACACACCCTTACACAGAAAGTGACACACTTACACACACACACAGTGACACCAATAGACACATAACCTGAGACACACTATTTTGCCACTCAATATGCCTTTATTGTGCCATTTAAAATGACAATATTTTGCCCCTCCAATATGCCAGGATTTTGCCCCTCTCCTACCCCCTTCCCAGTACTTACCTCGTTGCTGCTCTGCAGGTGCGCACGGCTGTGAGGGAAGCGTTGTGCGCTCCCCTCCAGCCGCGCGGCTTCAATAAAGTTTGTTTTAAAAAAAAGTTTAAACAAACTTTATTGAAGTTGCGCGGCTGGAGGGGAGCACACAACGGAGCTGCAGAACAGCAACGAGGTAAGTAAAAAGACTACACCCGGCGTATAAGACGACCCCTGACTTTTGGGAAGATTTTCCTGGGTTAAAAAGTAGTCTTATACGCCAGAAAATACAGTAATTTGGGGAGTCCAGGGAACGCTAATGAGTTATCTTACAGTGACTCCAGTCCCCCCTTTAGTTTACCATATTTTTATTGTGCAGTTTACAACAGACTGCCTCTGGTCCAATGCAGAAAATATCTGTATAGCTCGATCAGGGGGCGGACATGTTTAGAATCTTTGCTCTGTATAGGTCTATCAGGGGGAAGACATGTTGTTTAGAATCTGTGCTCTGTATAGCTCTCTCAGGGGGCAGACATTTTGTTTAGAATCTTTGCTCTGTATAGCTCTATCAGGGGGCTGACATGTTGTTTAGAATCTGCTTTGTATAGCTCTATCAGGGGCAGACATGTTGTTTAGAATCTTTGCTCTGTATAGCTCTATCAGGGGGCGGACATGTTTAGAATCTTTGCTCTGTATAGCTCTATCAGGGGGCGGACATGTTGTTTAGAATCTGCTTTGTATAGCTCTATCAGGGGCAGACATGTTGTTTAGAATCTTTGCTCTGTATAGCTCTATCAGGGGGCGGACATGTTTAGAATCTTTGCTCTGTATAGCTCTATCAGGGGGCGGACATGTTTAGAATCTTTGCTCTGTATAGCTCTATCAGGGGGCGGACATGTTTAGAATCTTTGCTCTGTATAGCTCTATCAGGGGGCAGACATGCTTAGAATCTTGAGTCAGATTTTTCTTCAACTGACCCAACATTCTAAAAGAAGCATGTCTGCCCCCTGATGGAGCTCTACGGAACAACAAGAGCGCAAAAACGTACTTTATTTGTATTCTTTCAATTAAACATAACTTCGTATCCCAAAGAGTTTACCGTCGTGGAAAGTTGAGTCACAGGCTGCCTCCGGTCCAACGCAGAAAATATCTCTGGGTCAGTATTCAGCCACTGATGATGTAAGATGCACATAACATTATCTCACACGCTCTGAAGGAGACAAACCCTCGACTGGCCCTGGATTCTAGTCATCTTGACGCCAGGAGTTAATCGACACACAAAGTTCTAGAAAGGAGCAGTGGGGAAGCAATCTGTTCTAACATTCCCCTGTCTTATTGCAATACACCAAAGTCAGATTAATAGATTTTATTCAGAGTGTTGCCAACATAAAACATTGGTGGTTAGTCTTTTATTACATTGTTTTGGGTCCACCTTAAATATAGTCTGTGCAAAAAAAAAGAATTTACACCCTTGTTTCCCAGCAGAAATGTTTTAAAATCCCCAACAACACATCTTTTCCACACCTTCTCTCAGATGTTTTTTTTTTTCTTTTCTTTTATAATCTAGAACAAAATAAGTGATTACATCCATAACATGCAAAAACAAAACCCCCAAAAAACTGTACAATATTATTACAATAAAAACAAACATAAAACAAACCTAAAAAATATTCCTTTAAAAATAAATGATATGAAACTAGTACATAAAAAGGCAAAATACAAAGTCAATGAAATGAGGAAATAAAAATAACACATTAAAAGGACATTTTTTGTATAAGAATGTGATGGGAGACCCCACTTTATTGCATCAAAATATATTTTTCACACCAAGCCTTAATGCAAAGGAATTTGGAAGGAGCCCATAATGCCATAGGAAGTTTATTGCTATGAGAAAGCAGGGAATATATATTTTTGTTGGACCCCAAAGCTAAGCACAGGATTGGGTGTTTGTAGCTCTTTTTTAATTAATTTTATTTTTTTTTTGTGTGAGTTGTATACACAGCAGCGTGGTATAGTTTATATTAGGCATCACTAGAAAGCACTCAATGGTCAAAGGAAACGTCACCTAAATACCGTTATACTGTGTTTTAGAGAATTAAAAAAAAAAAAAAAATTATGGAATTTCGGGTAAAAGAAAAATTGTGTTCAAAATGTCTCTTCTGGTTATGATATCACATTGTGGCTTGATATGCAAATTTAACATTTCCCATTAAAAGGAGTTCATTTGCATAACGAGCCACAGGTGACATTGATCCTTTTTTTCTTAATCTATGCATTTGTTTGCAGTTTTGCCAACGCCACGAATGGAATATTTTTCGTGATTTTTTAAAAATGTTTATTCTCTGCGTTCACAGAGTAGACCATGTTTGGGTGACGGGGTTTCCCTTTAAAGAGTTCTGAATCCCCAGAGCCCTAACCGGTTTATCACATTCGTTTTGCTAGTGCTGTAAGTGCAGTCAGTGGGAATCAAAAGGCACACACACAATGCAGCGCGATATGCAGGGTAAGAACACCAGCATCGTAAACAACGCGGATGAAGGGCTTGCTGCCGTCATCTAGCGTCTGTCCCCGCTTGTCTAACATAGTATGTAGTTCCCTTCTTTGCCCTGTACCAAGGGCTACATAAAATTGTTAGTAAATTTCTGAGGTTATCAGAAAGATTCGTTGGTCTTGACTCCATGAGGGGCGTCTACAAGTCACGGCTTCTTTGTCTCTGCTTTAGAACTAAAAGAGAAACTCACGCGTTTCGCAATGGAAAAGTGATTGGTCTGTATGCATGTGCAGCAGTACAGTTTGTGTTTTTATATTCTATATTTCTTATACTCGTTGTGGCAGCTGATGTGGCTACAATTTTGGCAGGCACACCTGCAAATGAAGAGCGCTGGTAACCTCGCTCTCCGGAAAGCTAGAGAGAGAGAAAGGTCCATTTCTCCTTGTCGTATATCATTTCTGAATGGTACGTCTGTCAAGTACCATTCAAAAGATATCCCCCCCCCCCCCCCCCCGTCTATTTCCCCCGCACTGAGCCAGTGGATGAATCTTGGTAACTCCTCGAGGTGTGTCTGCACATCAAATCATGTAAGCTGCGAGGGAGGGAAGTATTTATAAAAGGGAATGTGAACAGAATAACTGTAAAAATAGGGGAAAGGAGCGTGCGGTGAGAAAAAAAGGAGGAGCCTCAGAGGAGTTGCACAAGATGTGGGCGCTGCAGTAGTGAGGGAGCAGAGAACATGCTAAAGATTCATAAGTAAGTAGACTTATCCACCACATGGAAACAGGATAAAAAGGTAAGTAAATAGGTAAACCTTAAAAAACAAAACAAAAAAAAAAAACAAGACCCTCTTTTAGCCTACATAATGGCATCCATTTCTGTTTTTGGCTTGTAAGGCGATAGACATTATTTCTTGTGTGATCCTGTTCTAAACCTATCACTTTCAGACATCCACAGAGTGATATATAATGAGAAAAATTCGAACATACTACCCAAAAATTCAATGGCAGATTATAACCTCTTGGCATTCCTGCTTAATATTCTACCCTTAATCTTACCACTTGTCTATCCAATGAATGTGATCTTGATCTATACAACTTTGCCAAGAGCACAGTGTGTTTTAAAAGAGGTCAGAGTGGTCTCTCCATCATCCTGCGCCATGATATGCAAATCATACATTCATCTGTTTACTAGTTAATTTGCGTATCATGCCACATAGTGATGTCAGAGATAGGACAGCCATAATAAAAAAGTTTCTCTTGATCTATAGAGAGTTAGGAGAAGTGCAAGATTATGGTGGGCACTAAATCCACAAAGCAAACAATGGGGGATATTCACTAAAAAAATGAACTGAAGAAAAACAAACAGGCATTGATAGAAGAGCTGGATAAATTCTCCATCTTGCTGGCTTTCCAGCTCGGCTTTTAATGCCAGTGAATAGCCCCCAAGTTTAAACACTATAACGAAGTAGCCCACCAACCCCAAAAAAACTACTCGTCATTTTATTGTGAAGTTTATATGCGAAGATGCAAGGCAGTTGTAATATATTTAACCAAACGCTGGATGTTTGCCCAGTGCTAGCAAAAAAATAAATAAATAAAATAAAAGTTATTTAGGATTTGAAATGATTAAAATGTTTTCCTTTGTTAGTGGTGCGTCATGAACTGAAAGAGCCAAATGCGATCTCGTAAAGGAGGAAGAATGTGCAAAAAAGGTCACTACATAAAACACGTGAGATAGTTTGGTGTCCGCACGTGGAAGTTTGATACAGTTCATGTCACAGCCGTAACAAAACAGAAAAGATAAAAGTGGCGGGAGGGGGGGTCCGGGGGGATCTGGTTAAAAGGAACCATTTAAAAAAAAAAAAAGCGAAAACTGAGAAAAGACAAATATTTCAGAAGCTAAAATGTTTCTTTCATAGAATTTTATGTAAAACGATAACAAAAAAAAAAAAGAAAAGATAAGAGCCAGCAGGAAAGATTATTGGAGCTGTGGCTCCCTGGATTGGTCAAGCCCTGTACTATGCCGCCATCTTTACTGTCTCAAAAAGAGCTCATCAGACAAGGCTGGGACCATTTCAGCATGAAACACAATGCTAAGCAGAATTCGATTAATTCCCATGGTGAGAAACTGGACTTCTTTAATGACGACAAAATCCCTCAACGATTCCTTGTATCCGAACACAACGAATGAAGCATCACGATTCCTTGTATCCGAACACAATGAATGAAGCGTCACGATTCCTTGTATCCGAACACAACGAATGAAGCGTCACGATTCCTTGTATCCGAACACAACAAATGAAGCGTCACGATTCCTTGTATCCGAACACAACGAATGAAGCGTCACGATTCCTTGTATCCGAACACAACGAATGAAGCGTCACGATTCCTTGTGTCCGAACACAACGAATGAAGCGTCACGATTCCTTGTATCCGAACACAACAAATGAAGCGTCACGATTCCTTGTATCCGAACACAACGAATGAAGCGTCACGATTCCTTGTATCCGAACACAACGAATGAACCATCAGGATTCCTTGTATCCGAACACAACGAATGAAGCATCACGATTCCTTGTATCCGAACACAACGAATGAAGCGTCAGGATTCCTTGTATCCGAACACAACGAATGAAGCGTCACGATTCCTTGTATCCGAACACAACGAATGAAGCATCACGATTACTTGTATCCGAACACAGCGAATGAAGCGTCACGATTCCTTGTATCCGAACACAACGAATGAAGCATCAGGATTCCTTGTATCCGAACACAACGAATGAAGCATCACGATTCCTTGTATCCGAACACAGCGAATGAAGCGTCACAATTCCTTGTATCCGAACACAACGAATGAAGCATCAGGATTCCTTGTATCCGAACACAACGAATGAAGCATCAGGATTCCTTGTATCCGAACACAACGAATGAAGCATCAGGATTCCTTGTATCCGAACACAGCGAATGAAGCGTCACGATTCCTTGTATCCGAACACAACGAATGAAGCATCACGATTCCTTGTATCCGAACACAACGAATGAAGCGTCACGATTCCTTGTATCCGAACACAACGAATGAAGCGTCACGATTCCTTGTATCCGAACACAACGAATGAAGCGTCACGATTCCTTGTATCCGAACACAACGAATGAAGCATCACGATTCCTTGTATCCGAACACAGCGAATGAAGCATCAGGATTCCTTGTATCCGAACACAACGAATGAAGCATCAGGATTCCTTGTATCCGAACACAGCGAATGAAGCATCAGGATTCCTTGTATCCGAACACAACGAATGAAGCATCACGATTCCTTGTATCCGAACACAACGAATGAAGCATCACGATTCCTTGTATCTGAACACAACGAATGAAGCGTCACGATTCCTTGTATCCGAACACAACGAATGAAGCGTCACGATTCCTTGTATCCGAACACAACGAATGAAGCGTCACGATTCCTTGTATCCGAACACAACGAATGAAGCAGCACGATTCCTTGTATCCGAACACAACGAATGAAGCATCACGATTCCTTGTATCCGAAACAGCGAATGAAGCATCAGGATTCCTTGTATCCGAACACAACGAATGAAGCGTCACGATTCCTTGTATCCGAACACAGCGAATGAAGCGTCACGATTCCTTGTATCCGAACACAACGAATGAAGCGTCACGATTCTTGTATCCGAACACAACAAATGAAGCATCACGATTCCTAGCTTGTGAATCTGGATACATTGTAAGCATGGGTTGAGGACTTTTAGGAGGTTTAATTGGAGCCATTCGCTGATGCAAGCAGCCCCTATTGCCTAAGAATGTGATAGGACGGACATGTTCAACAACAGGAGCTCGTCTTAACGATTCGCTGCGTTCAATGGGTCAGGCAACAATTTCTAGGATGGGAAGGTGAGAAACAGTTCTTCATGACCTCTACATCGTTTAGGGGGATACGTTCGATGATACAGGACTGTAATAATGACTCCAGCTGTATAAAGCTAGAAGCTAGGGGTACATTCAGCCATATAAGCAGCCCGTAAAGGATTCCTAGTGTGTAAACGCTTGGAAGGATACAAGTCTAGATAATTTTGGTGTTATGGTGGACACCATAGGACATGGTACAACCAGGGAAGAACTTAATGACTATAAACTCGACATGATCAGCAATTCCAGAAGCTTTCAAAGTTTAGCAATAAACATGAAGGACTGCGTTACAGCTCTCCTGTAGTTTTATAGTGAATATAATGTCATCAAGACCTGTAAATTCAGAGACATCCAATAAGAAGGGTTTGGAAAGCTAGACAGGACTACTGCTACACAACGTCAGCACATGCATTAAACTGGGTATCTATGTTTTTAGAAGATAGAAAGGGTGGATGAAAAAAAAACTAACTGATGAGACTTATAATATTTTTCGGATGCGGTGGGTCTAAGTACCCATTTACTGGTCCATAATGTTTGGAGCCGGACATAAGAGCGATGATGTTCAACGAGGACCTGAGCTGTTGTGAAACTGGACAGGGCGGACATCCTTCCCTTTAATAATCTCCCTCAAAGCTGGAAAACTACACCCCTTCCCACGGCAGATGTGTCTGTGACCCAAAGTCTTGGCAAATTAGGACTTGTCACCAGTGTCGCCCCCAAATGTCTGTTAATGGAGGGTCTTCTCATCCGACAGAATAACTTGCACATGCTTCACCAAACACAAAATAAATAATATAAATAATAATAAAAAAAATTCTACAAAGATCAGTGTAGACTAGTTACATGCTAATACTGAATGATGGTGTTTATAGGTGTACAACAAACAGAACACAGGAAGCTCCTTCCTATGTCATTTCCCATAACTTATTTCATTTGAAGACTTATTCTGTTGTGGCGCCAACAGTGGAAGGCCTACGGTGCCTTTGTACTCCAAAAAGTGGAGGTCTTCAGGTTGGAATCCCCAAAGGTTATCGTTTGTGTATCTCTGCTCTTGGGAAGTGGGAAAAACAAAAAAAAAAAAAACTATTTTCATTTCTTAAAATCAAGCTTTTTAAAATGACCAAGTCTCTCTGGAAATACTGTGAGCGCTTGCGGAGGGGTCTGAAATATACTTTGCCGATGACCAAAAATGTTTTGTGTCTACCAAGCAATGAAAATACAGAATCCTGCACCTTGCTGCAAATTGTATATTCAAGCGGTAACCCTTTACAGGTTTCTTAGCAGTGTATGTTTATGTATATATAATTTGCCTATTATATATATATATATATGTATATATATATATATATATGGTGATATGGAACGGATTATATCGCATTGAGGAATATAAGCTGCCTAATAATTTTTTTTTATATATTTTTTTTAATGCATTAATTGTATAAAATTTACCAGCATTGTGATTATAAATATATTAACAGATAAAATGTAGATTGTAATAAACACACACACACACACACACACAAAAGGAAAAAACTTATTTAGCAGAGACTGCGTAAAGCACAATATATGGATTTATACAAACGCCATAAGAAAAGCAAGGGGTTTTGTGGACAAAGAGGGACAAAATACTTTGGCGAGGGAACAGCAACGTTTAAAAAAAAAAAAAAAAAAAAAAAAGAAGATTAAAAAAAAATAGACTTACAATAAATAAATAAATATAAAACAAAGCTAATACAATGGCCAACATGCATGGGGGAAGGGAGTATCTTGTTTTCCAATATGCACAATTACACAAGGGGTTGGGGGGGGAAATGTTTTGGTGAGATTCCATGAATTGCAGAAGTGAAGGTATGGGAGGGTAGTCAGGATTAGAGACAGTTAATGCTTGGATTCTGCCTAAGAGCGGAGGGTTTAGCACCAAAATGAAAGGGAGTTTGTAATACACCCAAGCACTTTTGGAAACCATTTTTTTTTTTGCACAAAGATGACAAAGGTCCGTCTCCTAAGCATAGAGACGAAGCATGTCAACAATTAGAGACCTGGAGAATTGTTTTTTGAATAGGCACAAGCATTTAATTGAAGGCTAAGGAAGGATGGCATCCTCTGAGTATTCGGTAACAGTGTCTCGATTGTTCAGTGCCAATCTGGCTCCTTTCGTAGAGGTACTGGTAAAGTGGGTGGGGAAAAGCCTCATTTGCACACGAGGCTGGGAAAACTGACCCTTCCCAGTGGTTGGATAGGTGACCAAATGAAATCAACGGTCGCACATTCTGAACAAAGATAAAATATATATATATATATGGGGTATGAGACTAACCAGGTAGTGTAGCGGCTGAGGCACAGCTGGGGGGGATTACACTTTTTTTTGTGGTGGGAGGACAGAAGAATGATTCAAATATCAGGGGGCATGCATAAAGAGAAAAAAGTCTTAAAAGTGGAGCAGTCACCGTGGAAACCAATGGAATGTTCCTGCTGATGGTTCCAATTTTAGAAGTCGGCCCCAGACACGCTCCTTATATAGAATCCTCCGTATGTTCTACTTTTATGGAATAAATACATTTAAAAAAAAAAAGAAAAAGGAATCACCGGGTGTCTCTTAAACCTAAGTGGCGTACGGCCATCGTAAGATTTTAGTGTAAATAGATAGCACGCAGAGGAGATCTATTTGTAATCGAGAAAGGGAAGTGACAGTGCTCTTATCATATGTGCTATAACGGCGGGTACAGCCGGAGCAACAAGCCATTGTACAGAATAAAAAGGTCCTCTCGAGCCGATCCATCGAGCTGGTTTTCAAATAATCGGATTATGAAAAGCAAGAAAAAACAAATCTCTTTAAACGTGTCTCTATTCTCTGTGGAATACATGGTCCTTATATATACATATGCAATGTACTATTTAGATTAAACTCTGCCTTGTAATAAAATACGTTATTGATGACATGTGAAGAGGGGCCACAAGTGACAATGCTTTTTTCGACATTCAGTGGGCTGTCACGCACCTGATGTGTTCTACCAAGAGTGGGGGTAGCGAGGGGGGTGACACAGTGCTGATCCTCAACTGTCCGACCAGTCTTATTGGGAGAGCAGTGAACCCCAGACTCTTCTTATCCCCCCCCCCTTCCCCAGCCCATTTGTGCGCCATTTTGATATTGTCACCAATTTTCTGTGGCCAATGGTTTTCATAGCAAGGAAGCTACCTGGAAACCACCATAACCGCAACCAAGGCTAATACTCTACCATGTGTGGGCACCATTGCCCTGCCTTCCTGCGAGTCCCAAGCAATGCAGTGCTGATGGGGTTGGGTAAAGTATCCACTCTCCGGTGCTCCTGGCCAGTCCTGAGGAGCTGTGGGGGGGGGGGGGGGGGGGGGGGGAGGGTGCAGGTAGACGAAGTGGGCGAAGTTGGGAGGGATTGTTGGGTTGAGTTCATGCATCCCAGCTCACATGATCGGAGCTCTCTAATGAACTGCTCTTGGTCTTGTGAGGGGATGCCGGGCTCGGTGGGCTGCTGAGGTTGGAGCTGTTGGAAGCCGTCGAGTGCCTTGGTGAGTCAGAGTCCTGTCAGCCAACAGAGAAGAGGCAGGTAAGCAACACCCAAAACCGGCAATGTTCTTTAAAGTGAAAGTATACCCACAAATTGGCCATAAAGGGGCACTGCATTATTTGCTTATCCTATTAAACTTGAAGCAGTCTAAATTATTGTAAAATACTCCGTAGGGCAATCTAGAAGTCATATTTCTTAAATTGTAAAGAAAACGTTATTTACAGAGTTTTCTTGTATTTTTTTTTCTTCTTTTGATCCACGTAGCAAGGTCTGGTTTTATGGCTTTCATTCAATTGAGGTTTTAAATGGATATCAGCTTGGTCGGGCTAGTCGACTCATTCACTCAATGTATTTTTTTTTATTTTTTTTATCAAAGAGGTGTTGCAGACTGAATCGCCTTTCAGACAAAAATACATTTTGTGACCTCTCCTACACCAATCTCAGGTACCTAAACTGCTGGAGAAAGACATCCCTGGGTATCGCACAGGTGTAACAATGAATTCCCACATACTTACAGAACCTTCACAAGCAAAGTTAAGAAAACACCAGGTAGCTCCTAATGGAGAGGTGACGTTTTTTTGTTTGAGTCAATGCTCACCTCACGCTCGTAATCTCGAGTTGCTGCGTCACTCCCTTGGTCATGTCCACCAGAAGACAGTGACCCATCAGATGGCGAGGTCATGGGCTGGCGTTTTGCTCCGTAACTCCCCCCCGACAAGTCTCGGCGTAAGGCGCTGCCATTCTGCGACTTCCCTGCGTTATTATACGTGGAAAATAAGTTAGCGGATGAAATTACTTAGTGACCTCTGGTGGCTGAGGTTTCTGCCAAGAATATAAATGTCTCTGATCAGACTTATCAACCGAAAGTCTTCAATGCTACAGTCCTCTAGCATGTCGATCACATGTCAGCAATGCGATTCAGATGCCACATTTGGCCCCTTGGTTCATTTGCATCAGCGACACTGAGCCGAGGGGTAAAAAATTAAAGTGGGTGGGGCTGGGGAATTTATCAACCAAATAAAGAATAAAGTAAGTACCACCACCACCCCAACCCCAAAAAAACGTTTAATTAAGTTAATTCTTGACTCAAAAGAAGAAGAAAAAGTTTTTTTTAGATGTCCTTAAACAGGGGAAATTAACAAAATGACAATATCAAAAAAATAGTGTGTAGCACTCAATATTGGTAATTGATCAGTGTGCCATTTATTGGGGGCGGGGGTAGGCCTGTTTTTATTAGGTAAACAAAAAAAATCTGTCTCTGATTGGTGAATGAAACAGTCACAAAAATGGACCAAAATGGTGGCAACTAAATCAGTGCCAATTTAAAACTCCAAAGTGTGTCTCCAAAAATGTCACATGTATCAGATAAAGTATATATAGCAAAATATGCACCATTTACTGCCTTTAGCATCACTAGAACACAGTATACAAATAGAAGTCCTTAATGTGTGAGAAGTAGGCCGCTAAATGATTAACTATCACAAATTTGAAGAGGTTTCCGGACTTCAGGAATAACACCTCACAAGTGATAAAAAGACAAATTCAAACGTCATTTTGCTCATTTTAGAGGGGTCCTTTCTTCAAGAAACAGAAAATGTTTGCATTTACTGGCTTTTTTTAAATTTAAAATTGGTTTAAATGTATTAAATATTTTATTTTAAAAAGCCAGGTTTGCAAAACGGACAGATTTCTAAAATCATTTTTACTCATCATATATTGGTATTTCATTTTAAGGAAAATATACATCTTAACCATAACGTACAATACTGTATATTCATGTGTAGCTTAAAGGACAACTAAACTACAACGTTAATAATTATCTTAATTAAACGTATTTATTTTTCAACACTGAGTCAATAATTAACTTAATTAAACTTTTTTTTGGGCCGGGGGGGGGGGGGGGGGGGGGGGGGCTTACTTTAAAGTTTATTTACGTGATAGAGTATAGAGTACTCAGCCCCTCCTACTTTCATTCCTGATCCCTTGCCTCAGCTGTGTTGCCAAATGCAATTCTGTAAGATGGCCGACGGTGAACTGTGCGCCTGCGCGATCTCGGCGGTTAAATGAAAGCAGAATCAGTGGGAACTACATTACATTTTTCCATAGCAGGGGCCGCGGACTCTATCAATGAAATAAATTATAAATTAAGTGCCCACCCCCAAATAAATACGTTCACTTAAGTTAATTATTTAAAAACACTTTCCTTTAAGTGAGTAGAAGTAGACCCATCTCTACAAAGTATCCCTGTTACCTTATTTATAGATTATTAAGGAGTAACACAGCAGAATTATATTGATTCATACAGTATGGCGCGTTTAATTCCATTTGGATCTATAAAAGTGAAAGCGCTACTTACTTGCACCGAGCCCACTGCTGGCACTCATTGACCTTCCTGGCTCCACGCGGGATTTGGTGATAGACGGAATACTGACAGAGCCGCTGAACATCGTCCGATTCTGGGGAAGGGAAAACGGTATCGGCATTTGAACATTCTTTGGAGTCTCGAGGAGGAGATAAAACGTAAACCACCAATAACAACAAAACGTCATCGTCAACAAACAGGATGAACAGAATCCCAAGAGCGCAAGAGAGGCTACAACACAGAGAGGCTCGCGGGTAATCTTTGTTAGGAGATAAAGTGAGGCTCTGCCTCCGTGGGGGGCAAATGAAGCAAAAGAGAAACACAATCACTGGAACCACAAAGCACACAAATGAACACAATACAGAGTACAATCATAAGCGACATGGAAGATCTGTCCTAGATAAAGAAGTATCTAAAACCCTTAAAATATCCAGAATCTATTGTAAAACACGTTGGCTTTCACAAGCCGTTTCAGAATATCGGTAATATCCCGTGAGGCCATTTTTCATGTCTGTGGCTTTGATCATCAAGCTCCTCCCACTGCAGAATGATACAATGTGACTTTTTATCCAGTGTCCTGACAGGTGGGAGGAGCTTGATGAAATAAAAACCATTGTCAGGTTGACTGTTTGATAAAGAGAATAAAATGCTTTTAAGTGACTTGGCAGCAGACGATATACTTTCATTTACTTTCCTTTCTGATAATATTAGCTTACTGCTCCATTATGTATCCGAATCCATCCACACATCAGAGGAGTACCAACAAAGTCCTTCTGTCCCTAAAAGCTATCACCCCAGAGAAGACACGTTATGGAGGAGTGGATCGCAGCGTGGATCACATGCCATTGGTTTGTTTAATTATCATCTTTTTTTCTCTAGTTGGACCTAATCCTCTGATTCTTCAATGGAAGGGTAAAACTTGTGCCAAACCAGAACACAGAATTTTCTATTAGTAACAGTAATATGGAAATCATGCCAGAGAGTTTACTAGCAAAGGTCAGTAGACTGTGACTGTGTAAAGCAAAGGTCAGTAGACTGTGACTGTGTGACAAGCAAAGTTAACTAGACTGTGACTGTGTAAAGCAAAGTTAACTAGACTGTGACTGTGTAAAGCAAAGGTAACTAGACTGTGACCGTAAAGCAAAGGTAACTATATTGAAACAAGTAAGCAGACATGCACACTGAAGTATGAATAAAAATATATTTATTAATGAATGGGATAGGAACGACACATCTAGGTAATATGGTAAGGAGAAAAAGAGGTGTAACAAAATGCGTAATATATGAAAAAAATAATAAAAATAAATAATGAGCAAAAAATAGGAGAAAAAACAAAAGAGCAAATATATGCAGGAATGCAATGTAGGCTAGGGACAGGCACAGCAGAGAAATATGCAAAAAAGAGAAAAAAATAAAGGTACAAAAGTACAGAAATGTAAAAATAAAAATAGAAAAAATACAGGAACTGCAGGAAAAGTAGAAAGAAAGCACAAAAAAATAAGCACAAAAAAATATATACAAAGCCAAAAAACAAAAAATATATGAGTACAGAGTATATCCACAAATGAAATGGTCAAGGGCTCAAAAGGGTATAGAAAAGGCAAGTAATATATGTCCAGTACACGGCCGACCACTAAAAATAACAATAAGCACACAAAAAAATAGAAAAAGTGGATATATATAAGGGAGTACAAGAAATAAGTACTAAAGAAAAAATCTTATGGCAAAAAAAGAGTCCACAGGAGAGCCTCCTGCTGAAATAAATCCAGGGACCTGCATCAAAACAATACCACAACAAGTAAAGTAGTATCAAAAGAAAAAAGCGTAGATCCAAAAATGAAATAGTAAGTACATGCAGAGTAAAGTCTTTACTGGCAAAAAAACGAAAAAAACGATAAAAATGAAAAAAATAACGAAAAAGTAGTAGAGAGTGAAAGGTCCATAACACAACTCTAAACTAAAAAAACCTTAAGGCCCTGGAAGGAGATCTACTCCGAGCGCGTCGCCCTGTGCCCAGCCTCAGCAGCTAATGCCCAGGATTGCACCTGCATCACTCAAGGTTTTTTTAGTTTAGAGTTGTGTTATGGACCTTTCACTCTCTACTACTTTTTCGTTATTTTTTTCATTTTTATCGTTTTTTTCGTTTTTTTGCCAGTAAAGACTTTACTCTGCATGTACTTACTATTTCATTTTTGGATCTACGCTTTTTTCTTTTGATACTACTTTACTTGTTGTGGTATTGTTTTGATGCAGGTCCCTGGATTTATTTCAGCAGGAGGCTCTCCTGTGGACTCTTTTTTTGCCATAAGATTTTTTCTTTAGTACTTATTTCTTGTACTCCCTTATATATATCCACTTTTTCTATTTTTTTGTGTGCTTATTGTTATTTTTAGTGGTCGGCCGTGTACTGGACATATATTACTTGCCTTTTCTATACCCTTTTGAGCCCTTGACCATTTCATTTGTGGATATACTCTGTACTCATATATTTTTTGTTTTTTGGCTTTGTATATATTTTTTTGTGCTTATTTTTTTGTGCTTTCTTTCTACTTTTCCTGCAGTTCCTGTATTTTTTCTATTTTTATTTTTACATTTCTGTACTTTTGTACCTTTATTTTTTTCTCTTTTTTGCATATTTCTCTGCTGTGCCTGTCCCTAGCCTACATTGCATTCCTGCATATATTTGCTCTTTTGTTTTTTCTCCTATTTTTTGCTCATTATTTATTTTTATTATTTTCTTCATATATTACGCATTTTGTTACACCTCTTTTTCTCCTTACCATATTACCTAGATGTGTCGTTCCTATCCCATTCATTAATAAATATATTTTTATTCATACTTCAGTGTGCATGTCTGCTTACTTGTTTCAATATATTTTCCATATATATGCCCCCTAGGAGAGAGCATACAAGCAGTCTATCATATTGCACCTGTACTTATTACGTATCCCAGGTTGGCAGTTCTCTAAACCCTTATTCTACTTAAGCAAAGGTAACTAGACTGTGTAAAGCAAAGGTAACTAGACTGTGTAAAGCAAAGGTAACTAGACTGTGACTGTGTAAAGCAAAGGTAACTAGATTGTGACTGTGTAAAGCAGAGGTAACTAGATTGTGACTGTGTAAAGCAAAGGTAACTAGACTGTGACCGTGTAAAGCAAAGGTAACTAGACTGTGACCGTAAAGCAAAGGTAACTAGACTGTGTAAAGCAAAGGTAACTAGACTGTGTAAAGCAAAGGTAACTAGACTGTGACTGTGTAAAGCAAAGGTAACTAGATTGTGACTGTGTAAAGCAGAGGTAACTAGATTGTGACTGTGTAAAGCAAAGGTAACTAGACTGTGACCGTGTAAAGCAAAGGTAACTAGACTGTGACCGTGTAAAGCAAAGTTAACTAGACTGTGACCGTGTAAAGCAAAGTTAACTAGACTGTGACTGTAAAGCAAAGGTAACTCGACTGTGACTGTGTAAAGCAAAGGTAACTAGACTGTGACTGTGTAAAGCAAAGGTAACTAGACTGTGACTGTGTAAAGCAAAGGTAACTAGACTGTGACTGTGTAAAGCAAAGGTAACTAGACTGTGACCGTAAAGCAAAGGTAACTAGACTGTGACCGTAAAGCAAAGGTAACTAGACTGTGACTGTGTAAAGCAAAGGTAACTAGATTGTGACTGTGTAAAGCAGAGGTAACTAGATTGTGACTGTGTAAAGCAAAGGTAACTAGACTGTGACCGTGTAAAGCAAAGGTAACTAGACTGTGACCGTGTAAAGCAAAGGTAACTAGACTGTGACCGTGTAAAGCAAAGGTAACTCGACTGTGACTGTAAAGCAAAGGTAACTCGACTGTGACTGTGTAAAGCAAAGGTAACTAGACTGTGTAAAGCAAAGGTAACTAGACTGTGACTGTGTAAAGCAAAGGTAACTAGACTGTGACTGTAAAGCAAAGGTAACTAGACTGTGACCGTAAAGCAAAGGTAACTAGACTGTGACTGTGTAAAGCAAAGGTAACTAGACTGTGACTGTGTAAAGCAAAGGTAACTAGACTGTGACTGTGTAAAGCAAAGGTAACTAGACTGTGACTGTGTAAAGCAAAGGTAACTAGACTGTGACTGTGTAAAGCAAAGGTAACTAGACTGTGTAAAGCAAAGGTAACTAGATTGTGACCGTGTAAAGCAGAGGTAACTAGATTGTGACTGTGTAAAGCAAAGGTAACTAGACTGTGACCGTGTAAAGCAAAGGTAACTAGACTGTGACCGTGTAAAGCAAAGGTAACTAGACTGTGACCGTAAAGCAAAGGTAACTAGACTGTGACTGTGTAAAGCAAAGGTAACTAGACTGTGACTGTGTAAAGCAAAGGTAACTAGACTGTGACTGTGTAAAGCAAAGGTAACTAGACTGTGACCGTAAAGCAAAGGTAACTAGACTGTGACTGTGTAAAGCAAAGGTAACTAGACTGTGACTGTGTAAAGCAAAGGTAACTAGACTGTGACTGTGTAAAGCAAAGGTAACTAGACTGTGACTGTGTAAAGCAAAGGTAACTAGACTGTGACTGTGTAAAGTAAAGGTAACTATACTGTGACCGTAAAGCAAAGGTAACTAGACTGTGACCGTAAAGAAAAGGTAACTAGACTGTGACTGTGTAAAGCAAAGGTAACTAGACTGTGACCGTGTAAAGCAAAGGTAACTAGACTGTGACCGTGTAAAGCAAAGGTCACTAGACTGTGACTGTGTAAAGCAAAGGTAACTAGACTGTTACTGTGTAAAGCAAAGGTCACTAGACTGTGACCGTGTAAAGCAAAGGTAACTAGACTGTGACCGTAAAGCAAAGGTAACTAGACTGTGACCGTAAAGCAAAGGTAACTAGACTGTGACCGTAAAGAAAAGGTAACTAGACTGTGACTGTGTAAAGCAAAGGTAACTAGACTGTGACCGTGTAAAGCAAAGGTCACTAGACTGTGACTGTGTAAAGCAAAGGTAACTAGACTGTTACTGTGTAAAGCAAAGGTCACTAGACTGTGACCGTGTAAAGCAAAGGTAACTAGACTGTGACCGTAAAGCAAAGGTAACTAGACTGTGACCGTAAAGCAAAGGTAACTAGACTGTGACCGTAAAGAAAAGGTAACTAGACTGTGACTGTGTAAAGCAAAGGTAACTAGACTGTGACCGTGTAAAGCAGAGGTAACTAGATTGTGACTGTGTAAAGCAAAGGTAACTAGACTGTGACCGTGTAAAGCAAAGGTAACTAGACTGTGACCGTGTAAAGCAAAGGTAACTAGACTGTGACCGTGTAAAGCAAAGGTAACTAGACTGTGACCGTGTAAAGCAAAGGTAACTAGACTGTGACCGTGTAAAGGAAAGGAAACTAGACTGTGACTGTGTAAAGCAAAGGTAACTAGACTGTGACCGTGTAAAGCAAAGGTAACTAGACTGTGACCGTGTAAAGCAAAGGTAACTAGACTGTGACCGTGTAAAGGAAAGGAAACTAGACTGTGACTGTGTAAAGCAAAGGTAACTAGACTGTGACCGTGTAAAGCAAAGGTAACTAGACTGTGACCGTGTAAAGCAAAGGTAACTAGACTGTGACTGTGTAAAGCAAAGGTAACTACACTGTGACCGTGTAAAGCAAAGGTAACTAGACTGTGACTGTGTAAAGCAAAGGTAACTAGACTGTGACTGTGTAAAGCAGAGGTAACTAGAGTGTGAGTGTGTGCAGCAACTAGACTTTGGATGCGAGAAGTAGATGCTCTAGAGGGCAGGATCTTGGTATCTGACACGGTACAAGAGTCACGTGTACATTATGGTGCTGTGTAGAACATGGTATACCTTTAGTGCCAAACATCACTATAAGTAGCAATAATTACCTTAGGGGAAAGGTGGTGCTTGAATCATGATTGTTCCCAGAGGTACTATACAAATAAACATGGCTTTTCCTTCCATTTCATATAATACACGTGCAATCTGTTCAGGCTCTGTAGAACTATTCATTTATATACATAATATATCTTTCCCCAAGTTGTAGCAATGCATAACTATTCCTTTAGCGGTGGGCTATGTAAAGGATAAAGATCAGCAAAAACTAAAGTTATGTTTCACTGAAAGATGGCATGAAGTGTAGGCGTTTTAAATAGAAGTGCTTCAAAGACAGAAAACAAATAAAGCCTCCTTATCGAGCGCTCTTTGCTGGTGTAGCGCTATCGGGAGGCGGACATGTTGTTTAGAATCTTGGGTCAGATCCTCATTTATCTGACCCAAGATGTCCGCACCCCTGATATAACTATCAGGGGTGCACTGCGTGCAATCTTTCAATTAAACAGAACTTTATCGTTTGCGAACACTTGAATCAATCTTGCCAAAAGTTGCCAACATTTGCCGTAGTATATATAATAGCAGATAACTATACGGCTGGTTAACCTTTTTTCAGGTAGATCAATTTCTAAAGCAACAGTAAAGTGAATAAAAATTCACAGTCCGGTGCTTGTGTCTAAGCTAACCAAGACAAGCTCATTTTGTAAAAAAACAAAACCTAAATATTTTATGGTTTTTATCCTTCGTGGAGCAAGATGAAGGTGACTGGGACAGGCCAGTGAAGGAGACCAGAGTATGGACATGGAAAGCAATGGGGTGAATGAAGCCAGGCTCTCACACACACCACACAGGTTAATAACGGACTCAGCTCGGCATACCCTGTGAGAGCCAGGGGTAGAGCTGAGAGACGGGGAAGAGGAGGAGGCAAGGTTTACGGGATCGGAGGAGAGGAAGTTTTCCGCGGAATTTACAGTCATGTGATAGACGTGCTCAAAGTTGCTCGGAGAGGAGATCAGGCTGGAGTGGTGGCGGAGAGGGGATGGATAAGGGGACCTAGGCTAACAGAAAGATAGGAAAGGAAGAACAAAACATCAGCACAAGGAAGAGGCCTGCTGTTCTATTAGTAACCGAGCATCAACCCATAGTCGGGGCAGGCAGCAAGGAAATATACAAAGGCAGCCATATCCCTGCCTGGCCATGCTTATAAGGCAAAATGGATTTGCACTTTGGTCAAAAGGGTGCAGAAGAAATACACCACTCTGGTCTTTAATGGTAGGAAATAAGACAAGATGCAACAGGCAACGTTTCCACCCCGGAAAGTGTTATTTCAAGCTAGAAAACCCCCCACAAAAACCTTCTTTCGGGGTAGACTGTATCAGAATAAATAGCGTTCTAAGCATCTTGTTTTATTTACTATGTGTATAAAGCAATCAAGGTAAAATATAGCTTATTGCAAGGCTTGGCAAATTCTAGGAGCCAGGGGCTTCCAAAATCCCTACTACTGGCTTCTGACTTTTTGGATTCTTTCATGTAGAACGCCATGGAAATTCCATTTGCCCGGCTCCGAAAAATACCTAGTAAAGCTCCTCAACTGGTCCTTTCGGCTCCTAAAGTCTACAGATATTTGTCAAGCCCCAGTTTCCTGTACGAGTGAACAACAGGCCAAAGTTTTACTTTCGTCTTGTACATTTCAAAACACAGAACAAATAAAACGGAGTGAGGTTTGGAGTAAAGCTTGTAGCCGCAGAGAGATAGCAGTGGGAACGAAGGATCAGCCAAATAAGACATCTTTAAACTAAACTAAAAAAAAAAAAAAAAAAAAAAAAGAAGATTTTTCTTCTTTCTAATCTTTACATTTTTCAGTTTCTAATTTGTTTTGACGTTCTATGTTGTAAAAATCTTTAAGCTGATAAATAAATAATTAAACCTTTACTGGGTCTATATAACGTTTGTTTAGAGTTTATCCCTTTCCCCTTTATTGATCCTTTCCCTGGTGATCACTCATTAATAGGTATGCCACAAGCCATACATAATAAGGGGGGGGGGGGGGGGGGGGGTGGGATAGGTTCTAAGATATAATTATTTGTGATTGCAATCATGATTTGATCATTCACAAGAAAAGGGACGAAACAGTCTGCATGATCATAAGTTTTAGAGCGCCACAGAAAAAATTACAAGTTGCTTTTGCTCAGTGCAGAACAGAGGTCAATGAGTCACAGAGATCTGTTGGCCGACTCATTCACAACTTGTATTATCAAAGAGATGTTGCAGATTACAATAAGATTTGAATTCGTGAAGATTTGGGCTTTTTCGCCTGCACACGTGTCAGTAAAATCACATCAAAGACTATGATTAAATTGTAGGACCTCTGGCAATAGTAGGGGAGGATAAGCTGCAAGACTACACTCTTTGCTCTCCCCCGATTAAAATAAAATCATGTACGCTGAACCAGCCTTTTAAATAAGCAATGGCTGCCTCGGAATGATGGGAGATGTAGTATTGCAGCAGCCAGAGGGGACACATTGTGCGGTGATTGATTCTCTCGGTTTAAGTATTAGCACCGTGAATCTGGTGAGACAGATCACCTCTCGCTCTCTTACCATCGGCAGATCTTTCAGGATTTGAATGCCATCTCCCGGCCCCATATGTGCAATATGGTTAAAATTGGTTGGGTTGGAAATCAGTTTGTTTCTCATTTCCGGATCTCGTAACATTTCCCTGCAAGACAAATGTATTTTTGAAGTAGTGGTTCTGTGAAAACTGGGAACCTCCTTAACCACCCCCTGCGTCCTCTACTGTGCGTCCCACTAATCTAGACTCGACAACAGGGGGCCATACAGCTCTTGAACCCCTTTAATGCTCTACTGCTGGGTAGCGGCATGTTGCCCAGTCATATGCCTCACTGAGTTAGTTAACAGTTACGTGGATATAATAACAGAGAGACGGCTCACAATATTTTTTATTTTTTATTGCAGGATTAAGTTCCCTGTGTGTATAAAATATGTTTACTCAAATGTTGTTGTTTTTTAAAGGACAACTGTTGCCAAAAACAGAATAACGTTTAATAATGAAAGATTGCAAATGTTGGCATTTTAAATGGAAATATTTGAGTCCTGTTTGCTCTGTAAAACTCTATCAGAAGGCGGACATCTTGGTTAGAATGTTGGGGTTTGAACTTCCTTTATTGGACTCAGGATTCTAAAAAAAACATGTCTGACTCCTGAGAACGATTCGGAGCAAAGGGGGTTCAATAGGGCACCGTAGCAGAAAGACTGGATTAAGAGTAAACATTTGAAATAGAAATGATTTAATGAAAGCGTACAAATAAACGTAACTTCATGTTTTGTTGGCAGTTGTCCTTTAAAGCAAACTTTCTTGGACAAGAAATAATAGTTATTAGCGGTTGTTGGCCCCACCGAGAGTCCCAATCACAACTGGAGCCACAGAGAGGGCATTCACTACAGAGCCAGACAATGAATGCAAATAATAAATTAAATAGATCCGAATCCGCACACTTGAATGTAGCGGTGGCGAGGTCATGGGGCGCCACCCAAGACATCAGTGTAGAAGAATCGAAATAAGGATCCAGCACTCGACAAATTTTAAGTGAAGTGATTTATTCAAACACAGGCGACGTTTCAACCCTGGCGGGGTTTTTTGAAACGTCGCCTGTGTTTGAATAAATCACTTCACTTAAAATTTGTCGAGTGCTGGATCCTTATTTCGATTCTTAGACAATGAATGCAAACCTCTCACTCCATTAAGGATGCGTTTAGAAGAGAGCTCATGCTACAATACTTCCTGTATCAGAGAGGAAGTGGTGCTCCAGAGAATGTCTTCCCTACCCACAACCATGAAGAAATAGACACTGGGAGCGAAATCACACAAAGCCCCCTCCTGCTTCACACCTTTCAAACTGCAAGTGGAATGAATGGAGAAGAGTGCTTATGCTGATGTTAAATATTGGGAAGTTCTTGATAAATGGTTGTGGGGGGGGGCAGGGGGGGATGCCAGTGAAACCTTTGAAAGTTCTCCATTTAGTACAAAGAAGAATGAATTATCCAGTACATAAACCCACAGACCTGAAGCATTTAAAGTTCCCATACTGTGTATAAACTGCCATTCTGATCTGAGATATTACCCCAACCTTCCACGCGTTTTCCTCATTTTAAACAACCTTGAAATTATTGATAGAATCGGGAATCTAATGGCAGTAAAGAACGTGATAATCTATCCCTAGTTTCATTTTTGTTTTTTTTAATATTAAGCCAAACCTAAAAAAAATAAAATAATTGTATTTACCTTTAATGATATGTAATATGCTCAGACCGGAATAAATATTATGACTACAAGGTCTCTTGTTAGAAAAGAACTATTAATTAATATTTTTAAATAACATTTATGTGAAGCCAAAAGCAGCTATTTATTTCAGAACATAAGGGTTGTGAGTTTGTACACACAGGAGGGGGGCTAAGGATTGGGGAGTTTTACAGACCTTTTCTCTGTATACCCAGGTGACTTTGCTTAACTGTCTGCATGAGAAACTCAATAAAAGGTTGAGTTGTGTGTGTGCTGATGATACATTTTAAAGACACGTCTCATAAATGCAGCATTTTATGGCTCCATGACTTATCTGTTAGTGTCCCACATCAACGCATTTGTTGTGTCAGAGATTTGTCAGGAGATGGGGGGCTCTGAGAGGTGGCAGAAGGCACCAACTTACAGTGTATACATTTTAAATCTTGAATATTTCACGTTAGCATTCTAAACACACCAATCTTTCACTATGTGGAACAGGCTTTATATTAGACGCTTTAGATGGATTGCAGTTGTGCGGTTTTAGGCCAATGAAAGCCTTAAATGGACTCATCGTTTTTTACCGTCAGGGGAGAGAATCACAGTAAGAGAATGTTGAGGTGATAGTGTCCCTTTAATCCAGGGTCACATGAGAAGCCGCGGAGTATGGCTGTAGATTCTACGGACAACGGATTGCGCTACAGTGCACACACACTCACCTCCGCTGCTGCATACGTTCCTCCTCTGGGATGCGAAACGAGTAGCGTCGTTTATTGTTGATGTTTCTTACCATTTGCTTCCGACTGTTGTCTGAAGTTTCTGGGACAACCAGCTCGTCACCTTCTAAAGAAGAAAACGGACAAGCAGAGAGTCAGGAATAGTTCCGGAAAGTTCCGGGAGCGGGCTGTTTTCATACCCCGTGGTGATGTCGTCACTTACCAGCCATTTTATTTTTGAAATATATCAGTCGAATCGTCTCCAGACCCAAGAGATTGAGCGAGCCTTCTGTATTTAACGGGCGTACCTAGAGAGGGGACACAGTCTTAGTTCAGTGCTGGACCGGAGCACAGGGTGACAGAGGATTTGGTGGTGAAACACGTCAAATCGCTTATACTTTCCTCTATATCCGTCTATCAGGCTTCCTGTTCCTATCAATATTATGATCCTGGAGGACTAAATGCTAATGGGAGAGAAATACTAAACTCCGATCCATGAGATGATTCCAGGATTCTTTCCAAACCATCTCTGTGGAACCTACGAGAAAGTTTCTATACCCTATGGAACCTACGAGAAAGCTTCTATACCCTATGGAACCTACGAGAAAGCTTCTATACCCTGTGGAACCTACGAGAAAGCTTCTATCCCCTGTGGAACCTACGAGAAAGCTTCTATCCCCTGTGGAACCTACGAGAAAGCTTCTATCACCTGTGGAACCTACGAGAAAGCGTCTATACATTGTGGAACCTACGAGAAAGCTTCTGTACCCTGTGGAACCTACAAGAAAGCTTCTATACCCTGTGGAACCTACGAGAAAGCTTCTATCCCCTGTGGAACCTACGAGAAAGCTTCTATCCCCTGTGGAACCTACGAGAAAGCTTCTATCACCTGTGGAACCTACGAGAAAGCGTCTATACATTGTGGAACCTACGAGAAAGCTTCGATACCCTGTGGAACCTACAAGAAAGCTTCTATACCCTGTGGAACCTACAAGAAAGCTTCTATACCCTGTGGAACCTACGAGAAAAGCTTCTATAACCTGTGGAAACTACGAGAAAGCTTCTATACCCTGTGGAACCTACGAGAAAAGCTTCTATACCCTGTGGAACCTACGAGAAAAGCTTCTATACCCTGTGGAAACTACGAGAAAAGCTTCTATACCCTGTGGAACCTACGAGAAAAGCTTCTATACCCTGTGGAACCTACGAGAAAGCTTCTATACCCTATGGAACCTACGAGAAAGCTTCTATACCCTGTGGAACCTACAAGAAAGCTTCTATACCCTGTGGAACCTACGAGAAAGCTTCTATCCCCTGTGGAACCTACGAGAAAGCTTCTATCCCCTGTGGAACCTACGAGAAAGCTTCTATCACCTGTGGAACCTACGAGAAAGCGTCTATACATTGTGGAACCTACGAGAAAGCTTCGATACCCTGTGGAACCTACAAGAAAGCTTCTATACCCTGTGGAACCTACAAGAAAGCTTCTATACCCTGTGGAACCTACGAGAAAAGCTTCTATAACCTGTGGAAACTACGAGAAAGCTTCTATACCCTGTGGAACCTCCGAGAAAAGCTTCTATACCCTGTGGAACCTACGAGAAAAGCTTCTATACCCTGTGGAACCTACGAGAAAAGCTTCTATACCCTGTGGAAACTACGAGAAAAGCTTCTATACCCTGTGGAACCTACGAGAAAAGCTTCTATACCCTGTGGAACCTACGAGAACGCTTCTATACCCTGTGGAACTTATGAGAAGGCTTCTATACCCTGTGGAACTTATAAGAACGTTTCTATACACTATGGAACCTACGAGAAAGCTTCTATACCCCGTGGAACCTACAAGAAAGCTTCTATACCCCGTGGAACCTACAAGAAAGCTTCTATACCCCGTGGAACCTACAAGAAAGCTTCTATAACCTGTGGAACCTACAAGAAAGCAAAGCCAGTGATTTACACAACTCCACTTTTACAACTCATTTTTTTATTTGCCTTACAGGGACTGTCACCTAAACATTGTTTGTATTACACATGTAGAGAACTGTGTATAGAATTGCAATCAAAGGCATAGATTAAAGGAAAATTCACCTTGTGGCTTGATATGCATAGTAACTACTTTCAATGGGAGATGTTTCAATGTTTGAGTATCAGGCCACAATGTGATGTCATAAACAGGAGCCGGCAAAAGTACTTTTAAAGCACAATTTTCTTGTAAATCTATGCATCTGGCCCTCACTTCTGCTAACAATGTACAGACTTTCTTCTATACGCTCCCAGTATAAACCATGGGACTCGTCCGTCCCCTAAACATTACTTATACTGCATACTGTGAATAAAGCCACCAGGACAGGCAATAAACATGCACATACGTATGTTTCCATGTAATTCTGCTAACACAATGTATTCTCTACAGACACAGTATAACCAAGGTTTAGGTGACTGAGCACAATTACCTTGTAAAGCCCATTCATTATAGAGTTATGGTGACTGTCCTTCATTTCATTAAAGCACAAGTTTTATTAGTTTCTAACAGTCTCCTACATCTGGCTGAGCATCATGAGAGTTTTTCTTTGATCCAAAATACATAACCCATCCTTTTTTTGACCTATCGCATTTATTAGTGCACGTGCGGCGATTACTGTGCGCGTGGAGTGCGTCTGCGGTTAGTAATGTGTGCGCAGTGATTACGGCGAGTCTGGTGATTAGCGCCCTTGCAGGTATTACCGCACAGCTGTCCGCAGGGTTATTAACGTCTGCGCAGCTCTTAGCGTCGGCGCAGTTCTTAGCGTCCGTTACTGTGTGTACTGTGCATGTGGTAAGCAGATAGCCCAAGACCTGGGCAGGTTGGAGAGGTTATGATTTCTTTTGGGTTACCTTCTTAAGAGGAACAGTCTGAATCCATTCCATAGAGTTCACGTCAAAGACATCGACAGCATTTTCACTGTACACTGAGAGGTACGGGGCGTTGTAACCTGCAGGACATGACACAGTTTTGAAGGAGGACCAGCAGAGGCTCTCTAACCTGGTATTACATCCCAATGGTTCATGCACACATCTGTGCAACATACTGATCATTCTATCACCTGGCGCTAGCAGTGTAAACCCTGGTATTACCTCCTAATGGTTCATGCACACGTCTGTGCAATATACTGATCATTCTATCACCTGGCGCTAGCAGTGTAAACCCTGGTATTATCTCCTAATGGTTCATGCACACGTCTGTGCAATATACTGATCATTCTATCACCTAGCGCTAGCAGTATAAACCCTGGTATTACCTCCTAATGGTTCATGCACACGTCTGTGCAATATACTGATCATTCTATCACCTAGCGCTAGCAGTGTAAACCCTGGTATTACCTCCCAATGGTTCATGCACACGTCTGTGCAATATAACGATCATTCTATCACCTGGCGCTAGCAGTGTAAACCCTGGTACTACCTCCCAATGGTTCATGCACACGTCTGTGCAACATACTGATCAATCTATCACCTAGCGCTAGCAGTGTAAACCCTGGTATTATCTCCTAATGGTTCATGCACACGTCTGTGCTATATACCGATCATTCTATCACCTGGCGCTAGCAGTGTAAACCCTGGTATTATCTCCCAATGGTTCATGCACACGTCTGTGCAATATACCGATCATTCTATCACCTGGCGCTAGCAGTGTAAACCCTGGTATTACCTCCTAATGGTTCATGAACACGTCTGTGCAATATACCGATCATTCTATCACCTGGCGCTAGCAGTGTAAACCCTGGTATTATCTCCTAATGGTTCATGCACACGTCTGTGCAATATACCGATCATTCTATCACCTGGCGCTAGCAGTGTAAACCCTGGTATTATCTCCTAATGGTTCATGCACACGTCTGTGCAATATACTGATCATTCTATCGCCTGGCGCTAGCAGTGTAAACCCTGGTATTATCTCCTAATGGTTCATGCACACGTCTGTGCAATATACCGATCATTCTATCACCTAGCGCTAGCAGTGTAAACCCTGGTACTACCTCCCAATGGTTCATGCACACGTCTGTGCAATATACCGATCATTCTATCACCTAGTGCTAGCAGTGTAAACCCTGGTATTACCTCCTAATGGTTCATGCACACGTCTGTGCAATATACCGATCATTCTATCACCTGGCGCTAGCAGTGTAAACCCTGGTATTATCTCCTAATGGTTCATGCACACGTCTGTGCAACATACTGATCAATCTATCACCTGGCGCTAGCAGTGTAAACCCTGGTATTATCTCCTAATGGTTCATGCACACATCTGTGCAACATACTGATCATTCTATCACCTGGCGCTAGCAGTGTAAACCCTGGTATTACCTCCTAATGGTTCATGCACACGTCTGTGCAATATACCGATCATTCTATCACCTGGCGCTAGCAGTGTAAACCCTGGTATTATCTCCTAATGGTTCATGCACACGTCTGTGCAATATACCGATCATTCTATCACCTAGCGCTAGCAGTGTAAACCCTGGTACTACCTCCCAATGGTTCATGCACACGTCTGTGCAATATACCGATCATTCTATCACCTAGTGCTAGCAGTGTAAACCCTGGTATTACCTCCTAATGGTTCATGCACACG
Organism: Pelodytes ibericus; assembly: GCA_036172795.1. Taxonomy (NCBI): domain Eukaryota; kingdom Metazoa; phylum Chordata; class Amphibia; order Anura; family Pelodytidae; genus Pelodytes; species Pelodytes ibericus. The sequence continues at coordinate 16,277,005 of CM069862.1, forward strand.
TCTGTGCAATATACCGATCATTCTATCACCTGGCGCTAGCAGTGTAAACCCTGGTATTACCTCCTAATGGTTCATGCACACGTCTGTGCAATATACCGATCATTCTATCACCTGGCGCTAGCAGAGTAAACCCTGGTATTATCTCCTAATGGTTCATGCACACGTCTGTGCAATATACCGATCATTCTATCACCTGGCGCTAGCAGAGTAAACCCTGGTATTATCTCCTAATGGTTCATGCACACGACTGTGCAACATACTGATCATTCTATCACCTGGCGCTAGCAGAGTAAACCCTGGTATTATCTCCTAATGGTTCATGCACACGTCTGTGCAATATACTGATCATTCTATCGCCTGGCGCTAGCAGTGTAAACCCTGGTATTACCCCCTAATGGTTCATGCACACGTCTGTGCAATATACCGATCATTCTATCACCTGGCGCTAGCAGTGTAAACCCTGGTATTATCTCCTAATGGTTCATGCACACGTCTGTGCAATATACCGATCATTCTATCACCTGGCGCTAGCAGTGTAAACCCTGGTATTACCTCCTAATGGTTCATGCACACGTCTGTGCTATATACCGATCATTCTATCACCTGGCGCTAGCAGTGTAAACCCTGGTATTATCTCCTAATGGTTCATGCACACGTCTGTGCAATATACCGATCATTCTATCACCTAGCGCTAGCAGTGTAAACCCTGGTATTATCTCCTAATGGTTCATGCACACGTCTGTGCAATATACTGATCAATCTATCACCTGGCGCTAGCAGTGTAAACCCTGGTATTACCTCCTAATGGTTCATGCACACGTCTGTGCAATATACCGATCATTCTATCACCTGGCGCTAGCAGTGTAAACCCTGGTATTATCTCCTAATGGTTCATGCACACGTCTGTGCAATATACCGATCATTCTATCACCTGGCGCTAGCAGTGTAAACCCTGGTATTACCTCCTAATGGTTCATGCACACGTCTGTGCAATATACCGATCATTCTATCACCTGGCGCTAGCAGTGTAAACCCTGGTATTATCTCCCAATGGTTCATGCACACGTCTGTGCAATATACCGATCATTCTATCACCTGGCGCTAGCAGTGTAAACCCTGGTATTACATCCCAATGGTTCATGCACACGTCTGTGCAATATACCGATCATTCTATCACCTGGTGCTAGCAGTGTAAACCCTGGTATTACCTCCTAATGGTTCATGCACACGTCTGTGCAATATAACGATCATTCTATCACCTGGTGCTAGCAGTGTAAACCCTGGTATTACCTCCTAATGGTTCATGCACACGTCTGTGCAATATACCGATCATTCTATCACCTAGTGCTAGCAGTGTAAACCCTGGTATTATCTCCTAATGGTTCATGCACACGTCTGTGCAATATACCGATCATTCTATCACCTAGTGCTAGCAGTGTAAACCCTGGTATTATCTCCTAATGGTTCATGCACACGTCTGTGCAATATACCGATCATTCTATCACCTAGTGCTAGCAGTGTAAACCCTGGTATTATCTCCTAATGGTTCATGCACACGTCTGTGCAATATACCGATCATTCTATCACCTAGCGCTAGCAGTGTAAACCCTGGTATTACCTCTCAATGGTTCATGCACACGTCTGTGCAATATACCGATCATTCTATCACCTGGCGCTAGCAGTGTAAACCCTGGTATTACCTCCTAATGGTTCATGCACACGTCTGTGCAATATACCAATCATTCTATCACCTGGCGCTAGCAGTGTAAACCCTGGTACTACCTCCTAATGGTTCATGCACACGTCTGTGCAATATACCGATCATTCTATCACCTGGCGCTAGCAGTGTAAACCCTGGTATTACCTCCCAATGGTTCATGCACACGTCTGTGCAATATACCGATCATTCTATCCCCTGGCGCTAGCAGAGTAAACCCTGGTATTACCTCCCAATGGTTCATGCACACGTCTGTGCAATATACCGATCATTCTATCACCTGGCGCTAGCAGTGTAAACCCTGGTATTACCTCCTAATGGTTCATGCACACGTCTGTGCAATATACCGATCATTCTATCACCTGGCGCTAGCAGTGTAAACCCTGGTATTACCTCCTAATGGTTCATGCACACGTCTGTGCAATATACCGATCATTCTATCACCTAGCTCTAGCAGTGTAAACCCTGGTATTACCTCCTAATGGTTCATGCACACGTCTGTGCAATATACCGATCATTCTATCACCTGGCGCTAGCAGTGTAAACCCTGGTATTACATCCCAATGGTTCATGCACACGTCTGTGCAATATACCGATCATTCTATCACCTGGCGCTAGCAGTGTAAACCCTGGTATTACCTCCTAATGGTTCATGAACACGTCTGTGCAATATACCGATCATTCTATCACCTGGCGCTAGCAGTGTAAACCCTGGTACTACCTCCCAATGGTTCATGCAAACGTCTGTGCAATATACCGATCATTCTATCACCTGGCGCTAGCAGTGTAAACCCTGGTATTACCTCCCAATGGTTCATGCACACGTCTGTGCAATATACCGATCATTCTATCACCTGGCGCTAGCAGTGTAAACCCTGGTACTACCTCCCAATGGTTCATGCAAACGTCTGTGCAATATACCGATCATTCTATCACCTGGCGCTAGCAGTGTAAACCCTGGTATTATCTCCCAATGGTTCATGCACACGTCTGTGCAATATACCGATCATTCTATCACCTGGCGCTAGCAGTGTAAACCCTGGTATTACCTCCTAATGGTTCATGCACACGTCTGTGCAATATACCGATCATTCTATCACCTGGCGCTAGCAGTGTAAACCCTGGTATTACCTCCTAATGGTTCATGCACACGTCTGTGCAATATACCGATCATTCTATCACCTGGCGCTAGCAGTGTAAACCCTGGTATTACCTCCTAATGGTTCATGCACACGTCTGTGCAATATACCGATCATTCTATCACCTGGCGCTAGCAGTGTAAACCCTGGTATTACCTCCTAATGGTTCATGCACACGTCTGTGCAATATACCGATCATTCTATCACCTGGCGCTAGCAGTGTAAACCCTGGTATTACCTCCTAATGGTTCATGCACACGTCTGTGCAATATACCGATCATTCTATCACCTGGCGCTAGCAGTGTAAACCCTGGTATTACCTCCTAATGGTTCATGCACACGTCTGTGCAATATACCGATCATTCTATCACCTGGCGCTAGCAGTGTAAACCCTGGTATTATCTCCTAATGGTTCATGCACACGTCTGTGCAATATACCGATCATTCTATCACCTAGTGCTAGCAGTGTAAACCCTGGTATTACCTCTCAATGGTTCATGAACACGTCTGTGCAATATACCGATCATTCTATCACCTGGCGCTAGCAGTGTAAACCCTGGTACTACCTCCCAATGGTTCATGCACACGTCTGTGCAATATACCGATCATTCTATCACCTGGCGCTAGCAGGGTAAACCCTGGTATTATCTCCTCTGATACTCACTAAGGGAACCAAATACAGCAGAGCTGACTCTGTCACTCGTAAAATATCAATACAAACCATGAGTATAATGTAGTAATTACAGCCCAATATAGGGCACTCTGGCACCCTAAACACTGTTTATACTACGAAAATCTAAAATATACAAAATGACCTATACATGGTGTTAGAAGAATAGCAAGAAAAAAAAGACAAAACCATTGGGGAAAAGTGTGTTTTAAACATGTCTGTGGAGTCTCCTGTTTAGGACATTATCTGTGGCGTGATATGCAAATGACACATTTCCCAATGATTACTGGTTAATTTGCATATCAGGCTACAGGTGATGTCATAAACAGGAGACTCCACAGACACATTTAAAACATATATATCTCTTATTTTATGCATTTGCTAGCAGTTCTGCTAATACAACGTATAGATACATTTTTGTATTCTCTCCATTCCCAATATGAGCAATGTTGAGGTTGACAGGGTTTTTTTTTTGTTAAGTACCCCACTGGGTGTGTTATCTAATACCTACACAATGGGTTTGGCATGTAGTGTCTGCAATGTACACTGGTCTGTCTTAGTTCTATTAAGGGAACAATGAAATCGAAAACTAGAAGGATTTCAAAAAGAGAATAATAATAATAATAATAATAATACATGTATACCTTGGAGAGCGTGTTTACACAACAATACAACCCTAACATGCCAAAACTGAGGGCTTTCTGTGTGTAGATTGCAAGCTCTGCGTACCACACACTGGCAGGGATCAGTTTATAGTAAAAGCTCTTTAAACAATTCAAATGTTTAATCCAATGTTTAATTTTCACGAAAAGCTAGTATAAAACAACAACAGTATATTTGTCTTCTCTAATAAATAAACAAAATAAAAAAGTCTGTTTGACATCACTTTTAGAATCGGCCCCAGAATTGACTTTTTTTAATATATATATATATATATATATATATATATATATATATATATATATATCACTCAATCCGCCAGTAAAGAGTGGAATAATGTAGATTGAAAAACACGTCTCACTTAAAATGCAGAGCTTAAAGCTATTACAGAAAAAAGGGGGAGCAGTAGATATCTGGAACAACCGTCCAGTGGAGGTAGTGAAGGCTGAAATGAATGGATCTTTGGGGACTGTCCTACAAACACTATTCTTGCCACCTTACCATCTACACAATGCTCATCCTGCACATCTGGGATATTGTTTAACCCTCAGGTCTGAAAGTTTAATTCTACATGGGGCTGACTTAGAATTTCATCCGTCCGAGGCAGATAAAATGAGTACCATAAGTAAGGCAATAGTTACATCACCAGGATGTACTAGAAAACCTAGCGACTAACTCAATGTACCCTTTTCTGGTGTAACACGGATATTACCGTATTTGCTCGAATATAAGACGACCCTGATTATAATAAGTGCAGGCATCCTCCATGATGCCCGACACTTCCGTCTATTACGACGGACAGCCGGTCCGTCATAATAGACGGAAGTGTCAGGAAGCATGGAGGATGTCTGCACCATCGTGCAGACATCCCCCGGCTGCCCGATTCTCCTAGTGGCTAGTGGAGGATGTCTGCACGATACGCAGCACAGACATCCTCTGCTGCTGCCCGGCACTTCCGCCAGGACTTTTATAATGAAGCAGGAAGGATCCGGCTTCATCATCGCGCAGGCATCCTCCGGCTGTTAGAGAGGGGGATCCAGGTCCCCTGCAGCTCTGCGGGGGGACCTGGATCCCTGTCTTATAATCTGACCTCAATTTGAGGTCAGATTATAAAACGACCTTGAATATAAGACGGGGAGATTTTTTCAGAGCATTTGCTCTGAAAAAAACCTTGTATTATATTCGAGCAAATACGGTATTATTATTATCCTTCAAGTACAAAGTCGAAGACAAATCGAAAATTCTGCCCTATGAATCGTTATACGAGCCACAGTACTTACAGCATGAAGAAGGAACCGCGGGCCACATCAGTTCCTGTTGCCGCGACCTCCGACCTTGACAGTCAACATAAACCCCAACGCTGCTAAAACACAGCAGGTATTCCTTATTTGAGATTTCGACTGCGCATATGGCGTCCGTGGGTTGCTGCATGATGAAGGACAGTGTGTGGTCGTCCGAATGGAGCAGGCTGTACGGGCTGCCTTCCGCTTGCAGCGGATAGCGAATAAACCCCGACTGGTAACCCACGCAGAGGCACTCGTTAAAAATGGCCATCCACTGGACGTTGCCGGGGACTTGGATCTCCTTGATTTTTTTGTGGCGGGTTTTGCTTTGGTTCAGTTCGTAGCAGAGAACCTGCCTCTTCATGGCCACGCAGAGGCACGTGAGGGCCCCATGCCGCGCTTGCCCCGACACGATACCCTGGCAGCCTTTGGTCTCCGCCATCTTGTAAAACTCAGTCTCTTTCCCATCCAAGGCGGCCATGGGGTAGAGTCGGACGTGGCGGTTTCTCCCAGAAATCACGGCTATCAGCTGCTCGTTAGGGATGAGTTCTACTTGGTGAACCTTCTTGTTATCGCCAACGCGGATAATTTCTAGGGCGATAAATTGAAGAGGTTACTATCCACGCAAAACTTCTAGGCTCTGCAGTGTGAGGATAGGTGGGCACATTCTACCTATCTTATTCTGTACTTATAATGTGCTTATTTTTATTTTAAAATAATTTACAGTTCTCCTGTAGTTTTACATTCAAAATAATTTCACCGGGGCTTCTAAATCCGGTGACCTTCAATAAGGAGGAGCTTGGAGAGAGAGGCAAGACGAGTTGAGGATAAACTGATAAGACTGGTCAGGTTCTTATTATATGTAGGACTTATCTAAAAAAAAATTCCAGACACTGTACGTGGAGCAGATTAAAAGTAGACTGGTCACTTTCAACTGCCCAATTTAGGGACTTTTTATTTCTCAGCAGACCCGATTCCAGTGAGGCATGGCCAATTAATTCCATTTTATAAGCTTGCTTCACTTCTCCTGACTCCGCCCTCAAAATCTTGATTTAACCAATGATGAGAAAAGTACATTAAAAGGGGAGTGGTTATTATGTTAATTCTAGGACTAGTAGGCAAGATGGCTGCTCCCGCTGTCGCACAGATTGACCGGATTTCACATACACAGATAGCAACTCTATAGTGAAACTATTATTAAAGAGGAAGTTAAGACAGGTTTTCTGGATTCAGAGAACAAATCATGATGTGGTTTTGATGGGGCTATTTTTTGTTGTTTTTCTATTGATTGGATATATAAAGCTCAGCTTACTTACCATCCTTGGTTACATGTACTACGAATAATCCCTCCTCGTTTCCAAGTGCTATACGCTCGTGATCTAAACCAGATTAAAAAAAAAATATTAAAAAAATGCATTAACTTGATCTGGACTATACATTATTTTATAAACTCCGTGAAGCTAACCTGTAGCTTTACATTCATGCAAAAAAATTAAAAAGTTTTATGTCTTTCATCCAGCAGAGGTTTTAAAACAGATGTCAAAGAGGTGGTAGGATCAATTCATTCACTCGATGTCTTTTTGATTTAGTGATAAGACTACGGTTTAATTCAAGTCTCCGCGCGAGATTTAATTGGCTTCTCTTGGCAATAGTTAAAAAGATCGAAACACAAGCTGTGCGTTATAAGAAATCAATAGTAAAGGGGGGCTATTCACTTAAAGGTCAGTTGCGGTGAGATTATTGATACTTTGGAGAGAGTTCAGAGAAGGGCTACTAAACTGGTTCATGGGTTGAAGGATAAAACTTACCAGGAAAGGTTAAAGCATCTTAACATGTATAGCTTGGAGGAAAGACGTAACAGGGGGGATATGATAGAAACATTTAAATACATAAAGGGAATCAACACAGTAAAGGAGGAGAGTATATTTAAAAGAAGAAAAACTACCACAACTAGAGGACATAGTCTTAAATTAGAGGGGCAACGATTTAAAAGTAATATCAGGAAGTATTACTTTACTGAGAGGGTAGTGGATGTATGGAATAGCCTGCCAGCAGAAGTGGTAGAGGTAAACACAGTCAAGGAGTTTAAGCATACGTGGGATAGACACAAGGCTATCCTTGCTATAAGACCGGGAACGGGGGACTAATAAAAGTACTCAAAAAAAAAAATTGGGCAGACTAGATGGAGCGAATGGTTCTTATCTGCCGACACATTCTATGTTTCTATGTATATTTCACTATGCACTGTGCATGGACAGACCTGGTGAGCTTTCCCTGCTAAGCAAACTTATCAGGTTTGTCCATGCACAGTGCATAGCTAAACAGTGAGTAGCAATAGTGAATAGCCCCCATCGTGTGTTACACCAGCAGAATGAGGGTCTCTCTGATGAATTCTGCTGGCATTGTAGGACTTTACCTAGAATGGAGGCAGACTGGGTGTTTTTAATGAGTGGTAGGGTGCTGTCGTATGCCTCTTTGGGGACATAGACAGATCGGTCCTTCAGCTTATTCTTCTTCAGGATGCGGTGAAGCTCGTTCAAAACACCGACCCACTTGCCCCTTTCGCTCTCAGTGTCCGCCAGGATCAGGATGGAGCACTTGTTACTGGATGCGGACAGCTGGGAAGCGGTAACCTAGGAGATGGGGAGAAAAGTGAGTGCGGAAGAAAAACTCCCACAACTAGAGGACATAGTCTTAAATTAGAGGGGCAACGATTCAACAGTAATATCAGGAAGTATTACTTTACTGAGAGGGTAGTGGGTGCATGGAATAGCCTTCCAACGGAAGGAGTTTAAGTATGCATGGGAAAGGGGACTAATGAAATATTCAGATTTTTTTTCATTATTAGGCAGAAATTGGTCAGACTAGATGGGCCGAATTGTTCTTATCTGACAACATATTTCATGTTTTGAACGCTTTATGCAGCAACACTACTACTAAAACAGCAACAACAACAACTAAATCACCAACTACATCAACTAAATCAACAACGACAACAACTAAATCAACAACTACAGCAACTAAATCAACAACTACAGCAACTAAATCAACAACTACAGCAACTAAATCAACAACTACAGCAACTAAATCAACAACTACAGCAACTAAACCAACAACTACAGCAACTAAATCAACAACTACATCAACTAAATCAACAACGACAACAACTAAATCAACAACTACAGCAACTAAACCAACAACTACAGCAACTAAATCAACAACTAAATCAACAACTAAACCAACAACTACAGCAACTAAATCAACAACTACAACAACTAAATCAACAACTAAATCAACAACTACAGCAAAAACTAAATCAACAACTACAGCAAAAACTAAATCAACAACTAAATCAACAACTAAACCAACAACTACAGCAACTAAACCAACAACTACAGCAACTAAATCAACAACTACAGCAACTAAATCAACAACTACAGCAACTAAATCAACAACTACAGCAACTAAATCAACAACTACAGCAACTAAATCAACAACTACAACAACTAAATCAACAACTACAGCAACTAAATCAACAACTACAGCAACTAAATCAACAATCACAGCAACTAAATCAACAATCACAGCAACTAAATCAACAGGTACAACAACTAAATCAACAAGTACAACAACTAAATCAACAAGTACAACAACTAAATCAACAAGTACAACAACTAAATCAACAAGTACAACAACTAAATCAACAAGTACAACAACTAAATCAACAACTACAGCAAAAACTAAATCAACAACTACAGCAAAAACTAAATCAACAACTACACCAAAAACGAAATCAACAACTACAGCAACAACTTAATCAACAACTACAGCAACAACTTAATCAACAACTACAGCAAAAACTAAATCAACAACTACAACAACTAAATCAACAAGTACAACAACTAAATCAACAAGTACAACAACTAAATCAACAAGTACAACAACTAAATCAACAAGTACAACAACTAAATCAACAACTACAGCAAAAACTAAATCAACAACTACAACAAAAATTAAATCAACTACAACAAAAACGAAATCAACAACTACAGCAACTAAATCAACAACTACAGCAACAACTTAATCAACAACTACAGCAAAAACTAAATCAACAACTACAGCAAAAACTAAATCAACAACTACAACTAAATCAACAACTACAACTAAATCAACAACTACAACAACTAAATTAACAACTACAACAAGTACAACAACTAAATCAACAAGTACAGCAACTAAATCAACAAGTACAGCAACTAAATCAACAAGTACAGCAACTAAATCAACAACTACAGCAACTAAATCAACAACTACAACTAAATCAACAACTACAGCAACAACTAAATCAACAACTACAGCAACTAAATCAACAACTACAACTAAATCAACAACTACAACAACTAAATCAATAACTACAGCAACAACTAAATAGACAACAAAAACAACAACAACTAAATCAACTACAGCAACAACCACTGGCCAGTGACAGTAGAGCCCGGTTCCGTCATTAGTTGCTAATTTGGGGATCTGGTGGAGCCTGGTTCCATCTCATTAGTTGCTAATTTGGGGATCTGGTGGAGCCCGGTTCCGTCTCATTAGTTGCTAATTTGGGGATCTGGTGGAGCCCGGTTCCGTCTCATTAGTTGCTAATTTGGGGATCTGGTGGAGTCCGGTTCCGTCTCATTAGTTGCTAATTTGGGGATCTGGTGGAGCCCGGTTCCGTCTCATTAGTTGCTAATTTGGGGATCTGGTGGAGTCCGGTTCCGTCTCATTAGTTGCTAATTTTGGGATCTGGTGGAACCCGGTTGTGTTTCATTAGTTGTTAATTTGGGGATCTGGTGGAGCCCGGTTCCGTTTCATTATATGCTAATTTTGGGATCTGGTGGAGCCCGGTTGTGTTTCATTATTTGCTAATTTGGGGATCTGGTGGATCCCGGATCGGTTTCCTTATTTGCTAATTTGGGGATCTGGTGGAGCCCGGTTCCGTTTCATTATTTGCTAATTTGGGGATCTGGTGGAGCCCGGATCGATTTCATTATTTGCTAATTTTGGGATCTGGTGGAGCCCAGTTCTGTTTCATTTATTGCTAATTTGGGGTTCTGGTGGAGCCCGGTTCCGTTTCATTATTTGCTAATTTGGGGATCTGGTGGAGCCCGGATCGGTTTCATTATTTGCTAATTTTGGGATCTGGTGGAGCCCGGTTCCGTTTCATCATTTGCCAATTTGGGGATCTGGTGGATCCCGGTTTGAGCACCTAGCACGTGCAACTTTCCCACTACTCGTTTAAAATACGTGAAGAAACCCAGAACCATTTGCTTACTCGAAAAATACACGGGATATCCTTCCGGCTTGCGTGGATGACATCAGACGCCAATACAGAGCTCACGGCAAACTCTTCATCCCTAGAACAGACAAATCAAGAATTAATCGAATACAGACAGCCAAGTCATGGAAAGGACTTGCTACCTTGGAGTGAAGGGTTTAGCCAATACATACCGACCCAAAGAACGTTACAGAAGGAGAAGTACATCTTAACACTACCTATTTGGTATATTAAATATTCTGCTCCAGTGCAACTCCTCTGAGGCTCTGGCTCCTCCTCACTGCCCGTCTACTCACACTATTGGCCACCTTGACAGATCCTTTCCTTCCTCCCATATGACTGACACACAGACACACCACTAGCAAGTGCTGCACATTACCTAGTTGGAGAGAGTCGCTCTCAATTGTATTTTGATGGAAAGACATTTTGCCAGGTTAATTCTGAGTTTAAAATCTTTTGCATACACAAGAACTCGAATGTGGACAGCACCCCATAACCAGCATATGTAATATATGGCATATTGTCTGCTAAGCTAAATATGGCCATATATTGTGATCTCAAACACAAATCGTTATCTAACTTAGGTGCTTTTAAAATAACTTCAAATGTTTATAAATGTAAAAAGATAATGTTAAGATAATATGCTGTATAGCTGCACAGGGAATTATGTACTGCATTGTGCAAAAACGGGTGGAGTCACCATGGCAACCAATGCAGTTTTTCCCACATTCACAGTTTTTTGTACATGACACAATGTGAGCCTTGTAATGGGGGAATCCTAAACACACAAGGGGGTTTATTCACTAAACAGTGACCTGTGAAGGGTTAATGGACAATTGTCAGCAGATATGGGTTAAGTGTAATCAGAATATTCCATCAAGGATAGGTCTACACAGACATGCTTTAATGAAAGGATACAAATAAAGCACCTTAATAGAGTCCTCTGTACAGCTCTTACAGGGGGCAGACATATTGACCCAAGATTCAAAACAGCTTGTCTGCCTCCTGATAGTGCTATACAGAGCAAAGATTCTAAACATGCCTGCCTCCTGATAGAGCTATACAGAGCAAAGATTCTAAACAACATGTCCGCCCCTGATAGAGCTATACAGAGCAAAGATTCTAAACAACGTCTGCCTCCTGACAGAGCTATACAGAGCAAAGATTCTAAACAACATGCCTGCCTCCTGATAGAGCTATACAGAGCAAAGATTCTAAACAACATGTCCGCCCCTGATAGAGCTGTACAGAGCAAAGATTCTAAACAACGTCTGCCTCCTGACAGAGCTATACAGAGCAAAGATTCTAAACAACATGTCTGCCTCCTGATAGAGCTATACAGAGCAAAGATTCTAAACAACATGCCTGCCTCCTGATAGAGCTATACAGAGCAAAGATTCTAAACAACATGTCCGCCCCTGATAGAGCTGTACAGAGCAAAGATTCTAAACAACGTCTGCCTCCTGACAGAGCTATACAGAGCAAAGATTCTAAACAAAATGTCTGCCCCGTGATAGCGCTTTACAGAGCAAAGATTCTAAAAAACATGCCTGCCTCCTGATAGAGCTATACAGAGCAAAGATTCTATACAACATGTCTGCTTCCTGATAGAGCTATACAGAGCAAAGATTCTATACAACATGTCTGCCTCCTGATAGAGCTATACAGAGCAAAGATTCTAAACAACATGCCTGCCTCCTGATAGAGCTATACAAAGCAAAGATTCTAAACATGTCCGCCCCCTGATAGAGCTATACAGAGCAAAGATTCTAAACAACATGTCCGCCCCCTCATAGAGCTATACAGTGCAAAGATTCTAACCAACATGTCCGCCCCCTGATAGAGCTATACAGAGCAAAGATTATAACAACATGTCTGCCCCCTCATAGAGCAATACAGAGCAAAGATTCTAAACAACGTGTCTGCCTCCTGATAGAGCTATACATAGCAAAGATTCTAAACATGTCCGCCCCCTGATAGAGCTATACAGAGCAAAGATTCTAAACAACGTGTCTGCCTCCTGATAGAGCTATACATAGCAAAGATTCTAAACATGTCCGCCCCCTGATAGAGCTATACAGAGCAAAGATTCTAAACAACGTGTCTGCCTCCTGATAGCTATACAGAGCAAAGATTCTAAACAACATGTCCGACCCCTCATAGAGCTATGCAGAGCAAAGATTCTAAATAACATGTCCACCCCCTCATAGAGCTATACAGAGCAAAGATTCTAAACATGTCAGCCCCCTCATAGAGCTATACAGAGCAAAGATTCTAAACAACATTTCTGCCTCCTGATAGAGCTTAACAGAGCAAAGATTCTAAACAACATGTCCACCCCCTCATAGAGCTATACAGAGCAAAGATTCTAAACAACATTTCTGCCCCCTGATAGAGCTATACAGAGCAAAGATTCTAAATAACATGTCCGCCTGATGGCTCAATAAGGTACTTTGTGTGTATTATTTTATTAAAGCATTTCTATTTAAAATGCCTACACTTCATAGCAGCTTTCAATTAAACAGAACCTCATTTTTTTTCAGCTCAGCTTTTTGGGCCTACTTTTTGTGGCTAGACAGCCAATTCCGTCAAACCATTTAAGAATAGTGGTGTACATGCTATAACCCAGGTGGAGGACAAGACAATACATACTGGTATATCTAAGGTCCACAGAATGTCGGATGCAGGGTTTATAAACTCACCTCATGTCGATGACCTGGCTTACTACACAGGACGGCTGGGAGCCTTTCCCCTCTGCTATATCGTACAGGAAGAGTTTAAAATCACACACCACTGCCAGGGCTCTCTGCCACCCCTTTTTCACACCAGCCGGCTTGGGTATCTGAGACGAGAGAGAGACAAGCAAGTCAGCAACTTCTCCTTGGAGGTGCGAAACGCTACTTCCTGCGCACAGTATTATTTTATAAACATGTTATGTGCAGGGGCCTCATTTTATAAACATGTTATGTGCAGGGGCCTCATTTTATAAACATGTTATGTGCAGGGGCCTCACAGCGTCTCCATTGACAGGTTGCAGCCCAAACTGAAGCCATATTAATGAGCATTGAACATGCTCTCCAGTAAAACCGAGTTGGAGGAAGCATGGCTGCAAAGTTGATGTCCGACAGCATATCAAAAGAAAAAATACGGGACCCAGCACAGTGAAAAAAGTGGGAGTTTATTAAGACGCAGGCGACGTTTCAAACCCTACCGGGTTTTCTTCAAGGCTTGCTGGGTCCTGTATTTTTTCTTATGGTATTTTGGAGACTCGGCACCTAGATTCCTGCTGTGCGGATCCGAATCTATCAGTTTTTTTATAGCTTATCAAAGCACTGATAGAGTTATGTCCCAATGAAAGAGTGGATAATCCAAAAAAACAAAACAAAAAAAACCTCCATTGTAAATGTAAATTACTTTTAATGGCTGTGAGCAGAATTATGAGCAGCATAGGGTATTGGAGGCGCAGCTGACTAACGCGTTTCAAGCCTGGCCTTTAGCAATGGAGCAGACCGAGCACTTACTCTCACGTGGCCTTCGTAAGCCGTCCCAATTCCTTTCTGGGGGTCTATGCCCAGTGGCCCCTTGGTCTGCTCAGGAGGAATGGGGCAAACAGCCGGGGCTTTGTCTGCACACGTGACATGGCATGAAAAACCACACACTGGAAAGTAAAAAGATAAACGTTTAAAAAGTACAGCTGGAAATCTGAGAACAACTACTTAAAGTTGGTGCAGCTTGTCAAAATGGTTATTATTTCTGGATGAAATTTCTGAAGACCCCCCCTCCAAACAAAATCCCTGCTCATGAAAAAAATAAAAAAACACAAGCAAAAACATTACAAAATGGCATAGGGTAAATAAAAAGATGGACATTTACTTATTACATTTATAGTATATTTGCCACTCCTGAAATTACCCAGTGCTCTAGCAGATGGCAAGCTTTCCTCCACTCCCATGAGGAGCAGCACTGCCTAAAGGGTTTACCCATCCAACTGCATCTGAACAAGCGGCCAGCCTTATCGGTTCTGAACTCACCTTCACAGGTGCAGCCCTGTCGTATCAGCCCAACCATCAGGGAGGTGCACTGGTTACATTTTGTTGGTGTGTTGAAGGACTTCACAACAAACTGGTGGGCTTTGGGCTGCAAGGGAAAACAACAAAGTTATTCCATCCACACACATTGCAGCATACTGGCTCCATTCTAGAACTCTGCTCATCTCACCAGCAACACGTTCAGTGAATAGCTGTCTATGAGTACCAGGAGAAAAGATGAGAGAGAGGGGGCGCTGGTGGTAATGTTTAGCTATAGAGCCTCAATATTAAAGAATTATGAACTTGAAGAGTTACCTTGGGTAGCGAGGAGCCAGAGGTAAGGTAGGAAGCTCTCATTGTTGGGGTCTGTACAGAGCGAGGAGGGTGATCGGTGACCTGCAGGGTAAAGGGATTTGAATACAAAACACTTATTTTACATTGCTTTCCTTTTCATAATAATGCCACCACTTCAAACTATGGACACAAACACATTCAGGAGGCACCGTGCTTCCAGACTCTTAATAGTCTCCATGCAGCCAGTCACCGGAATTGTCCTATTGGCTGACTTCAACTGCAGCAGGACACCAGGAAGAGTCCAAAAGGCTATTCTCACAGGATGGCTAAACGTTAAAGAGAGGGAAGGATTCTGAAACACTGAGGGCAGTAAGTCCGTGGAGCAGCCTCCATGCAAAATAAATCAGCCAGCAGCGGTTCAAATAATATTTTATGGATTTGCAACATTTTGCAGGTAGAATTACTACAATTAATGTGAATTGTTTCAGGCACTGAACGAAAAGCTCCCATTACGGCACCTGCTTAGAAACCAGGAGCGGCAGGCTTGAACCCGGCAAGGTCTTAGCCGATCATTCTGAGGTCAATGAAATGAGTACCGTTAAGTAACAATAACATGTATTATTCCGAGGACCCGTGCTAATACTGCGTTGAGTACCTTGGGAAGTTTTTATTATATACATTTTATTCTTGTGCCAATTTGTATTATAACCACAGTAAAAAGAGACTGGACATTGTTGTAATACTGTGAATATAGAAAATTAAAAATGATCAAAAATGGTCTATATAAAGTGTCAGCAGAATTGCAAGCAAATGTATAAAATTTGAGAATAATATATTTTAAATGTATCTGCAGTATCTCCTTCTCATGTCATCACGCCTGGATTCATGTGCAAAGTAAAACGTTTTATTGTCCTTTAATACTTCCTATTCTTTCAATCCTAACCATCCACATGATGCAGAGATGCTTAAGAGACGTGCACACATGGATCGCGCAAAACGTAGGGGGGTATGCCCATAGAAGCGCCAGTCAGGAGAAATTAGCATCGTACATACGAAACGATGATGGCGCGTTCTTCTATATTCACTTCAAGTGAGAGAGTTTTTAATTAACAACCTCCGTTGTGTCACATTTGTAATAATTACCCATTAAAGGTCAACTGTGGCAAAAATGTAACTCGTACTTGACTGAAAAATTGCATCAAGTGTAGCTGGTGTAAATCGAAATTCCTTAAAGGGACACTAATCGTTTTATTTCACTTGTGCTTCTAATATAGAAGCACAAGTGAAAAAGTTAGTTGTCCCTAGTATGAGGATGAACTGGCGTGTACTTTTGATACTTTAACTTTCAAAATTAAGTACAAATATTGTGTCTTATTGAGCTCTCTTTGGTCCAAATTGAGCTAACAGGGGGCAGACATATTGTTTAGAATCTTGGCTCGGATGTTTCAGTTCTTCCTTCACGAGACCCAACGTCAATGAAGACCTGACCCAAGATCTAATAGAGTTATATGAAGCAAAGAGGGCTCAATAAAAGGCTTTCATTCAAGCATTCCTATTTAAAATGCCTACACTTGATGCAATTTTTCAACTAGACAGAACGCATTATTTTGCCGAGAGTTGTCCAGTCTAGGCAGGGAGGATGTCTTTAGTACTTACGTCCGTGGGTTCGATGTCACTCATGGTAGACGGAGATCTTGAGCGTGATATTGCCTGGGACTTCATGTCCTCGTCCCGAGACGGTGTATTAGACAAAGTAAAGTTGTCCACAGAGTCCATCTAGAAAGACATAAGAGGGAGATGAGGTCAGCTCGTTCTCAGACGGGGCCCCACGTCAGCTGATTAATCTGAAGGATGTATGCAACACAAGTCCAAAAACTGGAATGCTGTCCCCGCACCCCCTAATCCAAAAATAATAATAATGACAAAAAATGTCTGTTATAAAAAATAACAAAGAACCAAAAAATGTGAATGTAAAAAAAATGAATAATGACGAATTGAAATAATACAAATGGCTGCTAGAGGTGTAATTCTAACAAGTAGTTTAGTAGCACAATTTAAAGTCCGTTTACCTGCGGTGGGTTAACAGGTAATAGTTTTAATGCTATAAGTAGAAAGATTATGGGACATCTGCCCAACAGCAAGAGAACCTGGGTCAGATACTGAGCTAAAAAAAAGTCTGGACGACTGTGTGAAAGGTTCCGAAGTTTTACATGAGGCGAGGTCTGACCCTCCCCCACCTTTAATTAATTTGCATAAGGGGAACGCAGAGCCTCCATATCATGTTTGGCAATGCATGCTCATTTATAATGCTACATAGTGTCGGGATAGTAATGCCTGGCATTGCTAGATTTAAAACAATGGCACTGCAAAGTTCTAAAAGTGGAGCAGTCACCATAGAAACCAAAGCATGTTCCTGCGGACTGATCCCTTATTAGAGCCCGAACTTATATATTTGTTTTTACCCACAACTCCCTGGATCAGTTCTGGGGCTTATAAAGGTACATGTTAAACTATGCGGGGGTTAGAGTCGCTGTCTAAAAACAGAGCTGCCCTAAGATGCACAATATTTTAGAAAACTCTGATCACTGTTTTTTTTAATCATAGTGACTGATGGCTAACCTTGGCACTGCAAATGTTTGGGAACTACATACCCCGTGATTCCTAAATGTCTGCAGTGCCAGGGTTTCCCATCACTGGAGTACCAATGTCTCAGAACATGAATGAGACTATTACCTTTCTCTTTTCTTATTGGAATTAAATATTTCCCCATTAAATGGTCTATCCATTCCCAGGGTGATAAACAATGGAGGGACCCTAAAGAAAATCTCATTGGGCATGAGCTAAGAACGTGTGGTAGTAATACCAAAAATATATATTATATTGCGCTCGTTTTATTAATTGAATTGCTTTTTAAATGCACTTTCCATCGTGTTTCCCTTAGAAGATATCACTGCATTTATATGATGGAATCTCTGCTAGTGGAAGGGGGCGTGTCCTGCCTGCAAAATATACCAGTATGTGTACTAGTGCTTGTCTTTTTCCGTCGTTTACCTGTGATATCTACTGAACGCAACATGATGGAAAGACGGTTTAAAAAGCGAATACATCAGCAGAAACAGAGCCAAATTGGGGAATAACCCCTGCTCTGATCCCTGCAGCGGTCACCTGGCAAGCTCAATGAGCTCTACACACTATATATCGACTCAGTGACAGCTTAACTCAGCTGAGGTTACAGTAACACACTGACAAGTGAATTGGACACAGTGTCGTTTCCTAGTTATAAAGTAAGAGTTTGTGAAAAGTGCACTAAAAGTTATAGTTTTAAAACAAGAACACTAACGGCTGACTGAAGTGCGCGGTACCTTCTCCTGCTTGGTCTGTTATGTCAAAGACAACAAATAAGTTACGCAAAAACACCCCAGCCACACAGCATGCAAAAGGTATAGACGGGATAAGAAGCCTGGGATGGACCATAGAGAACAAAAGACATTTATACCACAGGCAGGAAAGGGGGAGCACACATAGCAAGACAGCCTCGTACACGTCTGCCTCTGCTGGTGGGATTGGAGGACAGCGAACGCTTCAACAAAGAGAGGAGAAGGGGTTACACACACTGAACAATGCATGCACAATCCAGCTTCCACCTCCCGACGCAAAGGAACCACACAACACAGCCTCCCGTGGCATCGTGTCTCAATGGTGGATCAGTGGCATGCTGGGATATATCCAGCACATGTATAGATTTGGACAAATTAGTGAAAACATTACCTTCTGTCTGGTTACTCGTCCCCTAAGCAGCCGTCCTTCTCAATAGGGCTTTCTGAATTGCTACAGTTTCCTGGCTATTAACTGGAATAGATTTTACCCTAACTCCTCCTACTTCTGATTCCATGCATACAGCTGTATGGTCGGCCATTTTAATTGTTTGTGTGTGAGACCCATCACTTACATGCTGCCCTGCATAACGTATAATTCAGATGTGTGCAGAGGGAAATCAGTTAATTAATCAAGGTAGCTCCTATAAGCTCCATCACTGATTAATTACCTGGATCCCCCTGGGAACACTTGAACTGCACTTTCGGCAGGGGAGCAGGTGAAATGTGTCCAGCATGGCTAACCTGGCCACCCTAGCTGTACAACCGATGGGATTAACTGCATTAAAAACCAGTGTGCATGCCTCACTTTTCCCTACATAGCTGATTCTGCAGCGAAGTTCCAAATGTGGAGCAATCAGCAGGGACGATTCCCATGGTGACCAGGGACGATTCCCATGCTCCAGGAGAGCTCTTTACATCAGATTCAACTCTCTCTAAGGAGATGAATAACCCAGATCCAGGGGAATAGAGGTGATTACCAATGAGATGTACCTTGCACGCGATCCAAAACCGCTGAATTACACTATATACGTCAAGGGACTCAACCTACACACTACTTATACTGTCAATGTCGGGAACAAAGATATGATGTCACATGATCTATGCGTGGAGTTAGCAGAACTGCAAAAAATAAGACAAATAGAAGTTTCAAACAGGTCTGTGGAGTCTCCTGCTTATGACATCACCTGTGGCTTGATATGCAACCAAACTCTTTTAAACCGGTGATGTCATAAACAGGAGACACCACAGACCCATATAAGACCTATTTCTCTTATTTTATTTATTTGCTTGCAATTCTTCTAACACAATGTATAGGTCATTTCTCGACATCCACAGTATGAGTGGTGCGTAGGCTGGCAGCGTCCCTTTAATCTATCGCTAGCCAGCTTCTGTTAGATTATAGCTCCCACTATCCACGGGCAGCCCAGCAGGATCTGAAAGGCCCGGAGGTAACGGCAAATGTTTTTCCACTCACCTGTGCCATTTGAAGCTATAAGTCAGTATAGACACATTCAGGGACTCATTGAAACACACACTGGCTGTAGAGATGGACCAGTCAGTCACAGCTTTCTTACCCAGACTCCAGTCTCTTTAAACTGCTGCCTTGCACAGGGGTACCCGAGACAAGAGATTGCCAAAGGAAAAGCTGCTGGGGTATTTACATTGGGTAACACAAGGCGGGTGATTATTAGAGAAATCCCCCTCCTGATCCCTGTTCACCAGATTCTAATTTGTGCATTACGTGCAGATGTCATCTTAATGTGCGTACTCAGCCACAGAGCGCATGTCTGTACTGTAAGCAGAAGATCTGGCACTGCTGGGTTTTACCCCAAATGACACCTTAGAATAGGACTCACAATTAGAAGGGCATGGAGGGGTAAAATAGCTCATCATGTCGGCATAAATATCACACAGACCCGGCCAGTGTCAGACAAAAAGAGAGATACACAACTGGTTATAATGTAAGCTTCCCATGTGTTTTAACATAGCATAACGAGCATGCTAAGGGGCAATATCCTGGCATATTGGGGGCAATATCCTGGCATATTAAATGGCATATTGGGGGCAAAATCCTGGCATATTAAATGGCATATTGGGGGCAATATCCTGGCATATTAAAATGGCATATTGGGGCAATATCCTGGCATATTAAGGCAATATCCTGGCATATTAAATGGCATATTGGGGGCAAAATCCTGGCATATTAAATGGCATATTGGGGGCAATATCCTGGCATATTAAATGGCATATTCGGGGCAATATCCTGGCATATTAAATGGCATATTGGGGGCAATATCCTGGCATATTAAATGGCATATTGGGCTTCAAAGTTCTTTATTTGAAATTTAAGTTTTTTTTTCCTGAAATTTCCTTCTTAAAATGAGGTGCGTGTTATACGCTGGCGCGTGTTATACGCCGATAAATACGGTAGTCATTATAACGTAACCCCTAGCTTGACAGATATCTGTAGGCCTGAGGAGCCAAACAGACCAGACTGGAGCAAGGATAATGACGCTTATAGAACTGGCTATCATCCAGTCTGTATAGTCTATACAGGTCTGAGCAGAGCTGGTCCAGGGGATGTTACACTGTATAGAGAAGCAAGTCATGTATACCTGGCTGTTACATTGCTCTGTGCATCTCTGGAAGACCAAAGGAACGAAGTCACTGCTAAAATACAATCATGTCTTTCCACAAATAATAGAGAATTCATAATATATCTAGAGGAAACATTCCTTTATCACAGTGTAATATGAGACCTTGATACCCAGAGTGAAAAAATTATTAGCGGCTTTCGTGTTACCAGGCAGGAGAGCTGGGTATAAACTGGCAGCAGACATGAATACAGGACCATCTGTTTACAAGCAGGAGAGCTGGGGACGTCAGCAGCAGACATGAACACTGACACATCTGTTTGCAAGCAGGAAGGCTGGGTACATCAGCAGCAGATATTAATACTGTCACACCTGTTTACAAGTAGGAGCGCTAGGTATAAATCAGCAACATACATTAATATCAGCCAACCTGTTTACAAGCAGGAGAGCTGGGTATATGTTGGCAGCAAACATTAATACTGTCCCACCTGTTTACAATCAGGAGAGCTGGGTATTGGCAGCAGACATTAAATACTGGCAAACCTGTTTGCATGCAGGGGTGTCCTGCTTGTGCTCTATTTTGTTTTGTCTGCTCTGTATTACTGTGAAAATCCACTCTGTTGGCTGCATCCCAGCGCATGCCCAACCAGTAAATATTACAAAGACTCCTCCCCAAAATCCCTGCCCTCTCCTGTCTCACATACACCGACACTGGTAATACACAGTGCAACATTATAACAAGAAACAAAGACTCCTCCCCAAAATCCCTGCCCTCTCCTGTCTCACATACACCGACACTGGTAATACACAGTGCAACATTATAACAAGAAACAAAGACTCCTCCCCAAAATCCCTGCCCTCTCCTGTCTCACATACACCGACACTGGTAATACACAGTGCAACATTATAACGAGAAACAAAGACTCCTCCCCAAAATCCCTGCCCTCTCCTGTCTCACATACACCGACACTCATAATACACAGTGCAACATTATAACAAGAAACAAAGACTCCTCCCCAAAATCCCTGCCCTCTCCTGTCTCACATACACCGACACTCGTAATACACAGTGCAACATTATAACGAGAAACAAAGACTCCTCCCCAAAATCCCTGCCCTCTCCTGTCTCACATACACCGACACTGGTAATACACAGTGCAACATTATAACGAGAAACAAAGACTCCTCCCCAAAATCCCTGCCCTCTCCTGTCTCACATACACCGACACTGGTAATACACAGTGCAACATTATAACGAGAAACAAAGACTCCTCCCCAAAACCCCTGCCCTCTCCTGTCTCACATACACCGACACTGGTAATACACAGTGCAACATTATAACGAGAAACAAAGACTCCTCCCCAAAATCCCTGCCCTCTCCTGTCTCACATACACCGACACTGGTAATACACAGTGCAACATTATAACGAGAAACAAAGACTCGTCCCCAAAATCCCTGCATTCTCCTGTCTCACATACACCGACACTCATAATACACAGTGCAACATTATAACGAGAAACAAAGCCTCCTCCCCAAAATCCCTGCCCTCTCCTGTCTCACATACACCAACACTCATAATACACAGTGCAACATTATAACGAGAAACAAAGACTCCTCCCCAAAATCCCTGCCCTCTCCTGTCTCACATACACCGACACTGGTAATACACAGTGCAACATTATAACGAGAAACAAAGACTCCTCCCCCAAAATCCCAGCCCTCTCCTGTCTCACATACACCGACACTGGTAATACACAGTGCAACATTATAACGAGAAACAAAGACTCCTCCCCAAAATCCCTGCCCTCTCCTGTCTCACATACACCGACACTGGTAATACACAGTGCAACATTATAACGAGAAACAAAGACTCGTCCCCAAAATCCCTGCCCTCTCCTGTCTCACATACACAGACACTGGTAATACACAGTGCAACATTATAACCAGAAACAAAGACTCCTCCCCAAAATCCCTGCCCTCTCCTGTCTCACATACACAGACACTCATAATACACAGTGCAACATTATAACGAGAAACAAAGACTCCTCCCCAAAATCCCTGCCCTCTCCTGTCTCACATACACCGACACTGGTAATACACAGTGCAACATTATAACGAGAAACAAAGACTCCTCCCCCAAAATCCCAGCCCTCTCCTGTCTCACATACACCGACACTGGTAATACACAGTGCAACATTATAACGAGAAACAAAGACTCCTCCCCAAAATCCCTGCCCTCTCCTGTCTCACATACACAGATACTCATAATACACAGTGCAACATTATAACGAGAAACAAAGACTCCTCCCCAAAATCCCTGCCCTCTCCTGTCTCACATACACCGACACTCATAATACACAGTGCAACATTATAACGAGAAACAAAGACTCCTCCCCAAAATCCCTGCCCTCTCCTGTCTCACATACACCAACACTCATAATACACAGTGCAACATTATAACGAGAAACAAAGACTCCTCCCCAAAATCCCTGCCCTCTCATGTCTCACATACACCGACACTCATAATACACAGTGCAACATTATAACGAGAAACAAAGACTCCTCCCCAAAATCCCTGCCCTCTCCTGTCTCACATACACCGACACTGGTAATACACAGTGCAACATTATAACGAGGAACAAAGACTCCTCCCCAAAATCCCTGCCCTCTCCTGTCTCACATACACAGACACTGGTAATACACAGGGCAACATTATAACAAGAAACAAAGACTCCTCCCCAAAATCCCTGCCCTCTCCTGTCTCACATACACCGACACTCATAATACACAGTGCAACATTATAACGAGAAACAAAGACTCCTCCCCAAAATCCCTGCCCTCTCCTGTCCCACATACACCAACACTCATAATACACAGTGCAACATTATAACGAGAAACAAAGACTCCTCCCCAAAATCCCTGCCCTCTCCTGTCTCACATACACCAACACTGGTAATACACAGTGCAACATTATAACGAGAAACAAAGACTCCTCCCCAAAATCCCTGCCCTCTCCTGTCTCACATACACCAACACTGGTAATACACAGTGCAACATTATAACGAGAAACAAAGACTCCTCCCCAAAATCCCTGCCCTCTCCTGTCTCACATACACCAACACTCATAATACACAGTGCAACATTATAACGAGAAACAAAGACTCCTCCCCAAAATCCCTGCCCTCTCCTGTCTCACATACACCAACACTGGTAATACACAGTGCAACATTATAACGAGAAACAAAGACTCCTCCCCAAAATCCCTGCCCTCTCCTGTCTCACATACACCGACACTGGTAATACACAGTGCAACATTATAACGAGAAACAAAGACTCCTCCCCAAAATCCCTGCCCTCTCCTGTCTCACAGACACTCATAATACACAGTGCAACATTATAACGGGAAACAAAGACTCCTCCCCAAAATCCCTGCCCTCGCCTGTCTCACATACACCGACACTGGTAATACACAGTGCAACATTATAACAAGAAACAAAGACTCCTCCCCAAAATCCCTGCCCTCTCCTGTCTCACATACACCGACACTGGTAATACACAGTGCAACATTATAACGAGAAACAAAGACTCCTCCCCAAAATCCCTGCCCTCTCCTGTCTCACATACACAGACACTCATAATACACAGTGCAACATAACGAGAAACAAAGACTCCTCCCCAAAATCCCTGCCCTCTCCTGTCTCACATACACCGACACTCATAATACACAGTGCAACATTATAACGAGAAACAAAGACTCCTCCCCAAAATCCCTGCCCTCTCCTGTCTCACATACACCGACACTGGTAACACACAGTGCAACATTATAACAAGAAACAAAGACTCCTCCCCAAAATCCCTGCCCTCTCCTGTCTCACATACACCGACACTGGTAATACACAGTGCAACATTATAACGAGGAACAAAGACTCCTCCCCAAAATCCCTGCCCTCTCCTGTCTCACATACACCGACACTGGTAACACACAGTGCAACATTATAACGAGAAACAAAGACTCCTCCCCAAAATCCCTGCCCTCTCCTGTCTCACATACACCGACACTGGTAATACACAGTGCAACATTATAACGAGAAACAAAGACTCCTCCCCAAAATCCCTGCCCTCTCCTGTCTCACATACACCAACACTCATAATACACAGTGCAACATTATAACGAGAAACAAAGACTCCTCCCCAAAATCCCTGCCCTCTCCTGTCTCACATACACCGACACTGGTAATACACAGTGCAACATTATAACGAGAAACAAAGACTCCTTCCTAAAATCCCTGCCCTCTCCTGTCTCACATACACCGACACTGGTAATACACAGTGCAACATTATAACGAGAAACAAAGACTCCTCCCCAAAACCCCTGCCCTCTCCTGTCTCACATACACAGACACTGGTAATACACAGTGCAACATTATAACAAAAAACAAAGACTCCTCCCCAAAATCCCTGCCCTCTCCTGTCTCACATACACCGACACTGGTAATACACAGTGCAACATTATAACGAGAAACAAAGACTCCTCCCCAAAATCCCTGTCCTCTCCTGTCTCACATACACCGACACTGGTAATACACAGTGCAACATTATAACGAGAAACAAAGACTCCTCCCCAAAATCCCTGCCCTCTCCTGTCTCACATACACAGACACTGGTAATACACAGTGCAACATTATAACGAGAAACAAAGACTCCTCCCCAAAATCCCTGCCCTCTCCTGTCTCACATATACCGACACTGGTAATACACAGTGCAACATTATAACGAGAAACAAAGACTCCTCCCCAAAATCCCTGCCCTCTCCTGTCTCACATATACCGACACTGGTAACACACAGTGCAACATTATAACGAGAAACAAAGACTCCTCCCCAAAATCCCTGCCCTCTCCTGTCTCACATACACCGACACTGGTAATACACAGTGCAACATTATAACGAGAAACAAAGACTCCTCCCCAAAATCCCTGCCCTCTCCTGTCTCACATACACCGACACTCATAATACACAGTGCAACATTATAACGAGAAACAAAGACTCCTCCCCAAAATCCCTGCCCTCTCCTGTCTCACATATACCGACACTGGTAATACACAGTGCAACATTATAACGGGAAACAAAGACTCCTCCCCAAAATCCCTGCCCTCTCCTGTCTCACATTCACAGACACTCATAATACACAGTGCAACATTATAACGAGAAACAAAGACTCCTCCCCAAAATCCCTGCCCTCTCCTGTCTCACATACTCCGACACTCATAATACACAGTGCAACATTATAACGAGAAACAAAGACTCCTCCCCAAAATCCCTGCCCTCTCCTGTCTCACATACACCGACACTGGTAATACACAGTGCAACATTATAACGGGAAACAAAGACTCCTCCCCAAAATCCCTGCCCTCTCCTGTCTCACATTCACAGACACTCATAATACACAGTGCAACATTATAACGAGAAACAAAGACTCCTCCCCAAAATCCCTGCCCTCTCCTGTCTCACATACACAGACACTCATAATACACAGTGCAACATTATAACGAGAAACAAAGACTCCTCCCCAAAATCCCTGCCCTCTCCTGTCTCACATACACCAACACTCATAATACACAGTGCAACATTATAACGAGAAACAAAGACTCCTCCCCATAATCCCTGCCCTCTCCTGTCTCACATACACCGACACTGGTAATACACAGTGCAACATTATAACGAGAAACAAAGACTCCTCCCCAAAATCCCTGCCCTCTCCTGTCTCACATACACCGACACTGGTAATACACAGTGCAACATTATAACGAGAAACAAAGACTCCTCCCCAAAATCCCTGCCCTCTCCTGTCTCACATACACCGACACTCATAATACACAGTGCAACATTATAACGAGAAACAAAGACTCCTCCCCAAAATCCCTGCCCTCTCCTGTCTCACATACACCGACACTGGTAATACACAGTGCAACATTATAACAAGAAACAAAGACTCCTCCCCAAAATCCCTGCCCTCTCCTGTCTCACATACACCAACACTGGTAATACACAGTGCAACATTATAACAAGAAACAAAGACTCCTCCCCAAAATCCCTGCCCTCTCCTGTCTCACATACACCGACACTGGTAATACACAGTGCAACATTATAACGAGAAACAAAGACTCCTCCCCAAAATCCCTGCCCTCTCCTGTCTCACATACACCGACACTGGTAATACACAGTGCAACATTATAACAAGAAACAAAGACTCCTCCCCAAAATCCCTGCCCTCTCCTGTCTCACATACACCAACACTCATAATACACAGTGCAACATTATAACGAGAAACAAAGACTCCTCCCCAAAATCCCTGCCCTCTCCTGTCTCACATACACCGACACTGGTAATACACAGTGCAACATTATAACGAGAAACAAAGACTCCTTCCTAAAATCCCTGCCCTCTCCTGTCTCACATACACCGACCCTCATAATACACAGTGCAACATTATAACGAGAAACAAAGACTCCTCCCCAAAATCCCTGCCCTCTCCTGTCTCACATACACCGACACTGGTAATACACAGTGCAACATTATAACAAGAAACAAAGACTCCTCCCCAAAATCCCTGCCCTCTCCTGTCTCACATACACCGACACTCATAATACACAGTGCAACATTATAACGAGAAACAAAGACTCCTCCCCAAAATCCCTGCCCTCTCCTGTCTCACATACACCGACACTGGTAATACACAGTGCAACATTATAACGAGAAACAAAGACTCCTCCCCCAAAATCCCTGCCCTCTCCTGTCTCACATACACCGACACTGGTAATACACAGTGCAACATTATAACGAGAAACAAAGACTCCTCCCCAAAATCCCTGCCCTCTCCTGTCTCACATACACCGACACTGTTAATACACAGTGCAACATTATAACGAGAAACAAAGACTCCTCCCCAAAATCCCTGCCCTCTCCTGTCTCACATACACCGACAATGGTAATACACAGTGCAACATTATAACGAGAAACAAAGACTCCTCCCCAAAATCCCTGCCCTCTCCTGTCTCACATACACCGACACTGGTAATACACAGTGCAACATTATAACGAGAAACAAAGACTCCTCCCCAAAATCCCTGCCCTCTCCTGTCTCACATACACCGACACTGGTAATACACAGTGCAACATTATAACGAGAAACAAAGACTCCTCCCCCAAAATCCCTGCCCTCTCCTGTCTCACATACACCGACACTGGTAATACACAGTGCAACATTATAACAAGAAACAAAGACTCCTCCCCAAAATCCCTGCCCTCTCCTGTCTCACATACACCAACACTCATAATACACAGTGCAACATTATAACGAGAAACAAAGACTCCTCCCCAAAATCCCTGCCCTCTCCTGTCTCACATACACCAACACTGGTAACACACAGTGCAACATTATAACGAGAAACAAAGACTCCTCCCCAAAATCCCTGCCCTCTCCTGTCTCACATACACAGACACTGGTAATACACAGTGCAACATTATAACGAGAAACAAAGACTCCTCCCCAAAATCCCTGCCCTCTCCTGTCTCACATATACCGACACTGGTAACACACAGTGCAACATTATAACGAGAAACAAAGACTCCTCCCCAAAATCCCTGCCCTCTCCTGTCTCACATACACCGACACTCATAATACACAGTGCAACATTATAACGAGAAACAAAGACTCCTCCCCAAAATCCCTGCCCTCTCATGTCTCACATACACCAACACTGGTAATACACAGTGCGACATTATAACGGGAAACAAAGACTCCTCCCCAAAATCCCTGCCCTCTCCTGTCTCACATACACCGACACTAGTAACACACAGTGCAACATTATAACGAGAAACAAAAGACTCCTCCCCAAAATCCCTGCCCTCTCCTGTCTCACATACACCGACACTCATAATACACAGTGCAACATTATAACGAGAAACAAAGACTCCTCCCCAAAATCCCTGCCCTCTCATGTCTCACATACACCAACACTGGTAATACACAGTGCGACATTATAACGGGAAACAAAGACTCCTCCCCAAAATCCCTGCCCTCTCCTGTCTCACATACACCAACACTGGTAACACACAGTGCAACATTATAACGAGAAACAAAGACTCCTCCCCAAAATCCCTGCCCTCTCATGTCTCACATACACAGACCCTCATAATACACAGTGCAACATTATAACAAGAAACAAAGACTCCTCCCCAAAATCCCTGCCCTCTCCTGTCTCACATACACCGACCCTCATAATACACAGTGCAACATTATAACAAGAAACAAAGACTCCTCCCCCAAATCCCTGCCCTCTCCTGTCTCACATACACCAACACTGGTAATAAACAGTGCAACATTATAACGAGAAACAAAGACTCCTCCCCAAAATCCCTGCCCTCTCCTGTCTCACATATACCGACACTTATAATACACAGTGCAACATTATAACGGGAAACAAAGACTCCTCCCCAAAATCCCTGCCCTCTCCT
Source organism: Pelodytes ibericus (assembly GCA_036172795.1). Lineage (NCBI taxonomy): Eukaryota > Metazoa > Chordata > Amphibia > Anura > Pelodytidae > Pelodytes > Pelodytes ibericus. The sequence goes on from CM069862.1 coordinate 16,306,605, forward strand.
GTCTCACATACACCGACACTCATAATACACAGTGCAACATTATAACGAGAAACAAAGACTCCTCCCCAAAATCCCTGCCCTCTCCTGTCTCACATACACCGACACTGGTAATACACAGTGCAACATTATAACGAGAAACAAAGACTCCTCCCCAAAATCCCTGCCCTCTCCTGTCTCACATACACCAACACTCATAATACACAGTGACACATTATAACGAGAAACAAAGACTCCTCCCCAAAATCCCTGCCCTCTCCTGTCTCACATACACAGACACTGGTAATACACAGTGCAACATTATAACGAGAATCAAAGACTCCTCCCCAAAATCCCTGCCCTCTCCTGTCTCACATACACCGACACTGGTAATACACAGTGCAACATTATAACGAGAAACAAAGACTCCTCCCCAAAATCCCTGCCCTCTCCTGTCTCACATACACCAACACTCATAATACACAGTGCAACATTATAACGAGAAACAAAGACTCCTCCCCAAAATCCCTGCCCTCTCCTGTCTCACATACACCGACACTGGTAATACACAGTGCAACATTATAACAAGAAACAAAGACTCCTCCCCAAAATCCCTGCCCTCTCCTGTCTCACATACACCGACCCTCATAATACACAGTGCAACATTATAACGAGAAACAAAGACTCCTCCCCAAAATCCCTGCCCTCTCCTGTCTCACATACACCGACACTGGTAATACACAGTGCAACATTATAACGAGAAACAAAGACTCCTCCCCAAAATCCCTGCCCTCTCCTGTCTCACATACACAGACACTCATAATACACAGTGCAACATTATAACGAGAAACAAAGACTCCTCCCCAAAATCCCTGCCCTCTCCTGTCTCACATACACCGACCCTCATAATACACAGTGCAACATTATAACGGGAAACAAAGGTTCCTCCCTAAAATCCCTGCCCTCTCCTGTCTCACAGCGACATACACCGACACTGGTAATACACAGTGAAACATGACTCACCTCAAACTGATCCAGGACAGAGGGAGGTGTGTTGAGAAAGGCCAGGAAGGAATTCTGGGACTCCTGATGTTTGACACCTGTGTATATATAGATATACGTTATAATGCATGCCATGCACACGGAAAGGGGACGTATATAAACCAGTGTTGCTAAAAGGGTCTGGGAACAAAAACAAATAAACGGTGCAATCGCTGACCATGTCTAACTGAGAACCAGCGAGCGCGCCTTTCAGCGGCTGGAATTGCACTTGGGCGCGTCAGATTTTAATTGCAATTTCAGGCGCATTTCTTTGTGAACATGGATGGCACTGGGGTGAATTTCCGATGCACACAGCGCAGGCGCTTTACTTTTGTCAGGAGCTTTGCGTTATATGGCGTTACTGCTACATGTCGCTATTTCTGCTTACTGATAAAGAGCAGCTTAAAGAACAACGGTCGACACAAAATTAAATTATTTTTAATTGAAAGAAACTTTAAACAAATAACGGAAAGACTGAGCCTTCTGCGCTGCATGTAGCTCCATCAGGGGGCAGTCATGTTATTTAGAATCTCCATTTGTTTGATCCAAGATGTCTGCCCCCTGCTGGAGCAGTACAGAGGCAACAAGTCAGGAAAGGAAGCAGAAGTTATCTCCCAAATCCTGTGCGTTTATAATTCGGAGGCTGACCAGTCACGTGACCAGTGATCACCCAGATAAAATGCACATTGCGAGTTGATTGCCCCCTTACCTTTCTCCGATCTGAACTCCTCCGTCTCCCATTTCAGCTTCTCGACTTCCGCCACCAGCTCCTGGTTCTTCTTGTCGGACTCCTGAAGTTTGCTTTAAAATAAGACGCAAGTGATTACAACGATGTCGGATGATACCGTATATATTGACAGGAAAGTACTTTAAAAGCACATTAATATGCGTTAACATTTGGAATATGTATTTTGGGCTCTAGACAGTCCATTTAAGAGAAAAAAATGTTATTTAAATGTGTCTGTCCTGTCTCCTGTTTATCTGTGTCTTGATTTTTCTCTTGATTTGTTAATGCAATGTATAGATGATCTTTGATTCTTTGCAGTCACAGTATAAGTAATGTATACATGATTTTTGATTCTATGCAGTCACAGTATAAGCAATGTATAGGTGATTCTGTATAGTCACAGTATAAGTAATGTACAGATTATTTTTGATTCTGTATAGTCACAGTATAAGCAATGTATAGGTGATTCTGTATAGTCACAGTATAAGTAATGTACAGATTATTTTTGATTCTGTATAGTCACAGTATAAGCAATGTATAGGTGATTCTGTATAGTCACAGTATAAGCAATGTATACATTTTTGATTCTGTATAGTCACAGTATAGGCAATGTATAGGTGATTCTGTATAGTCACAGTATAAGTAATGTATAGATTATTTTTGATTCTGTATAGTCACAGTATAGGCAATGTATAGGTGATTCTGTATAGTCACAGTATAGGCAATGTATAGGTGATTCTGTATAGTCACAGTATAGGCAATGTATAGGTGATTCTGTATAGTCACAGTATAGGCAATGTATAGGTGATTATGTATAGTCACAGTATAGGCAATGTATAGGTGATTCTGTATAGTCACAGTAAAAGAAATGTATAGATTATTTTTGATTCTGTATAGTCACAGTATAGGCAATGTATGGGTGATTCTGTATAGTCACAGTATAGGCAATGTATAGGTGATTCTGTATAGTCACAGTATAGGCAATGTATAGGTGATTCTGTATAGTCACAGTATAAGCAATGTATAGGTGATTCTGTATAGTCACAGTATAAGCAATGTATAGGTGATTCTGTATAGTTACAGTTTAAGTAATGTATAGATTATTTTTGATTCTGTATAGTCACAGTATAGGCAATGTATAGGTGATTCTGTATAGTCACAGTATAAGCAATGTATAGGTGATTCTGTATAGTCACAGTATAGGCAATGTATAGGTGATTCTGTATAGTCACAGTATAAGCAATGTATAAGTGATTCTGTATAGTCACAGTATAAGTAATGTTTCAGCTATGTCATGTGAAAACCATTTACATTACATTGGACCAACTTTTCAATTCACTTTCTGCTACTTGTGCATACACAGTGGAGGGTCCTGGAAAACAAATGTGCCTTTCCCATGACTAACGTTTACAAACCTTCCTAAATAATCCCTTTTAATGTGTTTGCTTTATCACAGCTCATTTACACCATAATAAACATGTATACCATTCCAGAGCAGTGGTCCGATGTTATGTAGCAATGGAACAGCCACTAGAGGGAGACATTATACTTCAGGAAGCTCGGAGAGCGTGTCTCTCTCTCCCTTAAAGTGCCCATGTCTGGATTTCTCTGGGCTGGAATGAATCATTCGCTACGTGAGAAGAGGCACTGGCAGTGATGAATGAATGGAAGCTCTCCCAATGTCACAGGTTGTCTGTGCTCCATTCACAAGACACAAACACCATTTTGGTGAATTCAACTTCCTCACTGGAAACCCTTGCGTTCCTCGGAGATAAGGGAAAAGGGGCTTCTTCATGTGAAATAAATAGATCTGGAAGCACAGGCCTCTGATGGCCCTACTGCCAACGACGCTCAGATATAATGATAGAGATAAACAATAGAACAGTAGGATGTGAGAGGCACGAACGACCACTGTCGGCAACAAATGTGATTTAGGATAGAACGTCCTACAAACGTGAAGGGGTTAACAGAAAGATTGCATCCGGTGCACACATTTTATATACAACCTTACTGCGTTCTCTTTGCTCTCTGTAGCACGATCAGGGGGCGGACATGTTGTTTAGAATCTTGGGTCAGGTGAAAGAAGATCTGAGCCATCTGACCCAAGATGTCTGCCTCCTGATAGAGCTAAGCAAGCAGAAAGTGTTCATTCAAAATGTCTACATTTGAAGTAATCTTTCAATATAACGTCATTTTTTTTTTTACGAGTTTCCTTTATAGTGAAAGGAATTTGAGCAAAAAATAAAAAATTCAACAGCTGGAAAAATGGGAGGAGTTTACCGCAGCTTTGAATGCGATTGGTCAGACCGTTTTATTTTTCCAGCTCACGGTCGAGTTTGTGTATATGGGGTAAAGCTGCCTGGGGAACGGAAAAGTCCAACTCTGAGCCCCACTGATCTGGGAGCAGGCCTTCCACAGGGACAAAACATACCAATAACCCTAGCGGCTGTGAGTGCTGCCGACACCTACCACTCTGTAGCAATGATGGCTGCCTTGGCTTTGTTGAGCTCCTCCTGTATGGCTTGCTTGGCCCTTATCTCAGCGTCCAGGGCGGACTGCAGCTCCAGCCGCGCCGACATGTCCAGCTTCGCGAAGCGCCGCATCTTCCACGGCATGTCCTGTGCGTCGGGAGGAGAAAGCGTCACTCAAAGGGATTTGGAGGGGCTTAACCACCTAATTTTTTCAGTCATGCCACCTCTTAGTGGCTTACAAACAACTTAAACCTGTTTTCCATAAAGTCGCTCTGCTCTACAGTGGTACTGTCTGGGCAAATTGTTATAACAGAACCTTCCTCGATAATGAGGAGTTCAATGTGAGGCCCATGGGCCAGAGGAGTCCAATGTGAGGGCCATGGGCCAGAGGAGTCCAATGTGAGGGCCATGGGCCAGAGGAGTCCAATGTGAGGCCCATGGGCCAGAGGAGTCCAATGTGAGGGCCATGGGCCAGAGGAGTCCAATGTGAGGAACATGGGCCAGAGGAGTCCAATGTGAGGAACATGGGCTGGAGGAGGCCTGTCTGACAGCAAGGTGCTGCCCAAGTGATGCAACTACCCATGTTCTCTAAATGTGTCATTTTATTGGAATCAAGTTTATTTACAACTGTTTATATGGCTGCCTCTGTCTGGCTGCTAAATAAGCAGAGCATTTTAATATGGCTACAACTTGTTCTTTATTATTGAAAATAAAAAAAGAAATGTAATGTGTCGCAATACATGCCTGTATATGGGACCATGAGGCCCACTGTAGAAAAGACACAAACTCCCCTTACATTTCCCAGCATGCACCCCTCCTGCTTCCTGACTGGATGTTTGTAGCTCTGTAAGCCCTTGGTATTGTGTTTAGGAGTCAATGCAGAAAAATGGCCCCCGAACACGCTACCCTAGCGAGTTTCATAGCAGGTATTAACAACACACAGATATTTTTTTTTTGCTCTGCCGATTAATAAGTCATTATTGTAGGACTGTGTTGTATTTTATATGGGGGAAAAACAACATTATTTCAAATACTGCACATGCAAATAAGAAAAAATGATAATTGAGGCGACGGACACGTAGTTCGGAACTTTGGGTATGACGATAGAAGATCTGACCCAAGATTCTAAACAATGTCTGCCCCAATAGAGCTTTACAGAGCAAAGAGGGCTTTGGTAAGGTATTCATATTCTTTCATTAAAGCATTTAAATGCCGACACTTGTCCTTTTGGCGAGCAATGCTTTGGGTGCTGATCTGATTCTCAAATGGCCAACGAGCTTTAATAATGAGTTAAACCAATGTTTTCAGGATGCTCCTCGAGGGATCTTACCGTTGCCCGGGTGCCCAGACTGGAATTCCTCAGGGTCTCCAGTTCTTCTGTCATTTTGGAAGCCAAAGCTTGGAGATATCCGCGAGCATCCTTCTCATCGCTCACCCTAAACAGGAAAGGGCGAGTTACCGCGTGGATCATTGCAAGACCAACTCTTTCACACAAGGAACAAATCATATTGACAATAATCATTCACCTTATATTATTATCTGTACAGACTCCTGTGTAATATAAGTATACACACACTGCAAGTATAGTTATCATTCACCTGATATTATTATCTGTACAGGCTCCTGTGTAATATAAGTACACACACTGCAAGTATAGTTATCATTCACCTGGTATTATTATATGTCTGCTCTGTACAGGCTCCTGTGTAATATATGTATGCACACACTGCAAGTATAGTTATCATTCACCTGGTATTATTATATGTGTGCTCTGTACAGGCTCCTGTGTAATATATGTATGCACACACTGCAAGTATAGTTATCATTCACCTGGTATTATTATATGTGTGCTCTGTACAGGCTCCTGTGTAATATATGTATGCACACACTGCAAGTATAGTTATCATTCACCTGGTATTATTATATGTCTGCTCTGTACAGGCTCCTGTGTAATATATGTATGCACACACTGCAAGTATAGTTATCATTCACCTGGTATTATTATATGTGTGCTCTGTTCAGGCTCCTGTGTAATATTTGTATACACACACTGCAAGTATAGTCATCATTTACCTGGTATTATTATATGTCTGCTCTGTACAGACTCCTGTGTAATATATGAATGCACACACTGCAAGTATAGTTATCATTCCCCTGGTAATATTATATGTCTGCTCTGTACAGACTCTTGTGTAATATATGTATGCACACATTGCAAGTATAGTTATCATTCACCTAGTATTATTATATGTCTGCTCTGTACAGACTCCTGTGTAATATATGTATACACACATTGCAAGTATAATTATCATTCACCTGGTATTATTGTATGTCTGCTCTGTACAAGCTGGGTTTTTTTTTAAACACCTTCCCCAGAAAAATGCTGAGAGCTAAGTGGGAGGATCAGTAGAGCCTGATATTTGTGAATAACCTAAATATATTTAGGATAAAGATATTCATGTTTTTATACTTATTTCATGTTTTCATAAGCACAAAAATAAGTGGTTTTTTTTTAAAAACTTTTTTTAAATTTTTATACAGGGACTGTAAACCCCTGCGTGGACTATGATCTTCTACAGCCCAGCTTGGCGTGCGAATGAATGGGCTCACTGAGTACTACCCTAAGTCATCTACAGCTTGCAAGCCACTGAAAGGGTTAATCCTGACAGTCTTTCCTAACCTGGTGTTTACTCTATAAGATGATGTCATCACCAGACAATGTAAAAGAGCAGAGCAATGTTAAGACATCCTCCGTATCCCGCTGTATGTAGTCTGCAGTTACTACACGCCACCCCGGCCAGCCGTAACCCATGAGGCTCCGTTCAGCATGCTAGGGAGCAGCAGAGGCCTGCTGGGGCCAGCTGAAGGGGTTAAGGCTGACTCAAGTGTTCTGCATTGCACATCTTGGCCGGCAGCCAGGAGATCAGGGCTCTTTAATTCCTGAATGTCCAAGCTGAAGAGGAGAGAGGACTGGTGGGAGGAGAGAGGACTGGTGGGAGGGGAGGGGGTGGTGGGGGACACTTTTCAGAACTTTAACCAAATATGGACAATGATTGTGGGCTGCAAGGAAGGGTCCATCTTCCCATAAAAAGACAACAGAGCTGGTGGCTGCAATAGCTGCGGGAAGGATGGCGCTTTGAGAAGAACGGTCACCCGTGCAGAGACGTTAACTGACGTTTAAAGGATAGAATGCATTTTACACAGACACGTTTTAATGAAAGAATATAAATACCTTATTAGGCCCTAAATGAAAAACACTAGCAGGGAGCAGACACCTTGGGTCAGATATTCCGTCACCTGAACCAAGATTCCAATCAACATGTCTGCCTCCTGACGGGCCGTTGTTTGGAGCAAAGATGAACTAATAAGTAACTTTATTTGTATTCTTTCATTATTCTATTTAAAGGGTCTGCACGATGCAATCTTCCAATTTATAGGAACATCATTTTGGCGTAAATGCTGAAACTTGCTCCAGAAAATGTAAATAATAAAGCTTGGTTAATGCAGAAATATACATTGCGATGGGATAAGAACCATTTGGCCCATCTAATCTGTCTACATGTTATTTTTTTTTACGCAGTTACTCTTACAGTGTAGCCTTATGCACAGTCCAGGCAGTCTGCCATAGTGGTTTTTGGAAGTGAGGTGTAATTTGGAGTGAGAGGGGAAACAACGATGAAATGCATATATTTTTTCCTTCAAAACAATGTACAGTTCTTCGGGGCTTCTAAATTCCCTGGAATCCAAATCAGGAGAGCATGAAGATACAGGCAGAAAAGTTGCTATGGCAACATAACATATTTGTTGTATTTGCGGTGTATAGTGCTGGCAGGTTTAAAGGGACACTAAACTTTTTTTTTTTCTTTCATTTGTGCTTCTAATATAGAAGCACAAATGAAAAGTTAGTTGTCCCTAGTATGAGGATGAACTGATAGTACACGCTAGTTTATCCTCTGACCAACAGCTGCCATGTTTCTATAGTTTTTGTATGACATCACCAGGGGGTACCTTAACTAGGTCTCCCTGCTGATCCCATGCAAAAACGAGGGTCTCTTTCTGCGCTAGCAGCGAGATACTCTCGCATTCGGCTGTCCTAGCGGGGCGAGCCCCCTCTCTGATTGGCAGTGTGCGTGCTGACGTTGGTTAAGATACACATCGGGTCTACTGATATTCAAGGAAGCAAGGGTTAAACAGTGTTTAATGTTCCTTTAAGAGTGGGCCTATTTATCTCCTGTATTTTTACATTGAAAATAATTTCACCGGGGATCCTATATATTTAGTGAAATCCAATAAAGAGGACAGATAAGGCGAACTGTTGCTATAGCAGGAGGTGGGACGTGTGTCAGATCTGTTTCTTCCCATGAGGCAGCACTGCTCTACTGAAGATTTATTGGGGGGCACTGCCCCTTTAATACATCACACTAACGAGCAATACAGGGATTCCTGCAGCTCGGAAAGTAACCAGTGCAGCTATTCACTGAAGTGAGATTCCCATGAGCTTCTAAAGGTCCTCGCAGAATATTAAAAAAAAAAAAAAAAAAAAGGTTCTGCTCAGGCAGTTCCCACCCTGAAGAATTGAACTTAGAAGTCCAGCCAGATCTCTGATTTGGCCCCTATCATCTGATCGCAGCTCGGGGAGAAATTCCTGAGCTGGTTCTCACTATAATAAAAATAAAAAAATAAAAAGAGATTTAAATATCCAGCTAGCTAAAAATATCAACAACAAAGTGTTTTAACCCGGACCGGTATACTGAGATATGAAAAGGTACAGTAAGGATCGAACAGATTCTACAGTCAACAATAAACATATTAATCAACCTTTCTGAAGGAATCTCTTTAAAGCTAATAAAAAACCTCGGCCCTAAAAAATGGTTCATAAAACTTGTCTTTGTGGCTCTGATGTTGCTCTATGTGTATATTTTTTTTTAAAGACACAGAGCAGTGAATTCTGCAGTGCGGGTGTGGCGGTATGTGCTACACTGTCACACTGCCCATTGCTTTTGATTGGTCCAGTCATACTTCCTGGGATGGAGAATACCGATAATTCTAGTGATAATTCCACTAACCACTGGATGATTTCTGTGATCTGAGCTTCCCAGTGAGCCACGGACTCCGTTTTGTCTGCCAAGGTCCTCATCTCCTCCTCCAGCTGACGGCTGTTCACGCTCTGCTTTTCCAACATGGAGGTGACCTGAAAGAAAAACCGAAACGGTAAGAAAAAAAGAGAGACAAAAATAGTAGGTAAGATATAAAGAGAATAGGGGATGGAGAAATAGGATGGTTGCCAAGCCAGTGAGATAGCCCAGACGGTAAATGATATGAGTGCAGGACCCACCCAAACCTCAGGGTCGCTGGTTCAGCTAATCTGACTGCAAGACCTGTTGTGAAGGTCACAGGTTCAAACCTGACCTGACTGCAGGATGTTCTAAAAGGTCAAAGATTCAAACCTAGTCTGACTGCAGGAACTTTTTTCAAGGCCACAGGTTCAAACGTGCACAGGTTCAAACCAGACCTGACTACAGGATGTTCTCAAGGTCACAGGTTCAAACCTGACCTGACTACAGGATGTTCTCAAGGTCACAGGTTCAAACCTGACCTGAATGCAGGAACTTTTCTCAAGGCCACAGGTTCAAACCTGACCTGACTGACCTTGAGAACAGATATTGCACAGGTTCAAACCAGACCTGACTGCAGGATGTTCTAAAGGTCACAGGTTCAAACCCAGTCTGACTGCAGGATGTTCTAAATGTCACAGGTTCAAACCAGACCTGACTGCAGGATGTTCTAAAGGTCACAGGTTGAAACCCAGTCTGACTGCAGGATGTTCTAAAGGTCACAGGTTCAAACCAGACCTGACTGCATGATGTTCTAAAGGTCACAGGTTCAAACCCAGTCTGACTGCAGGATGTTCTAAATGTCACAGGTTCAAACCAGACCTGACTGCAGGATGTTCTAAAGGTCACAGGTTGAAACCCAGTCTGACTGCAGGATGTTCTAAATGTCACAGGTTCAAACCAGACCTGACTGCAGGATGTTCTAAAGGTCACAGGTTCAAACCCAGTCTGACTGCAGGATGTTCTAAATGTCACAGGTTCAAACCAGACCTGACTGCAGGATGTTCTAAAGGTCACAGGTTGAAACCCAGTCTGACTGCAGGATGTTCTAAAGGTCACAGGTTCAAACCAGACCTGACTGCATGATGTTCTAAAGGTCACAGGTTCAAACCCAGTCTGACTGCAGGATGTTCTAAATGTCACAGGTTCAAACCAGACCTGACTGCAGGATGTTCTAAAGGTCACAGGTTGAAACCCAGTCTGACTGCAGGATGTTCTAAATGTCACAGGTTCAAACCAGACCTGACTGCAGGATGTTCTAAAGGTCACAGGTTCAAACCCAGTCTGACTGCAGGATGTTCTAAAGGTCACAGTTTCAAACCTGACCTGACTGACCTTGAGAACAGATATTGCACAGGTTCAAACCAGACATGACTGCAGGATGTTCTCAAGGTCACAGGTTCAAACCAGACCTGACTGCAGGATGTTCTCAAGGCCACAGGTTCAAACCAGACCTGACTGCAGGATGTTCTCAAGGTCACAGGTTCAAACCAGACCTGACTGCAGGATGTTCTCAAGGCCACAGGTTCAAACCAGACCTGACTGCAGGATGTTCTCAAGGTCACAGGTTCAAACCAGACCTGACTGCATGATGTTCTAAATGTCACAGGTTCAAACCCAGTCTGACTGCAGGATGTTCTCAAGGTGACAGGTTCAAACCAGACCTGACTGCAGGATGTTCTCAAGGTGACAGGTTCAAACCTGACCTGACTGCAGGATGTTCTCAAGGCCACAGGTTCAAACCTGACCTGACTGCAGGATGTTCTCAAGGTCACAGGTTCAAACCTGACCTGACTGCAGGATGTTCTAAAGGTCACAGGTTCAAACCTGACCTGACTGCAGGATGTTGTAGCATGGAGTGGCACGATGGGGCAGATATAATAGGGTTATGCATAAAGAGCATCTTTTGGAGCAAAGTGTGAAACAGTTGCCCAGGCAACCAATGGAACGCTCAGCTGACTGCCCCTCGTACATACCCCTCTCTGGGTTAATACATCTAATGCTCAGTTAACCAATAAATGGGGACGATTGTAACGCTACATGTTCCTATATTAGTGCTAACAGGTTACCATCCCTGTGTGCAGGACACAGTCATTAAGAGGAGACTTAGAAAGTGCAGTACTGATTGCTTGAAGGTGATAACTTGCAAACAGAGTGCATGCTGGGATCTAGAAATCAACATCATGGGCATTGAGCGGAACTGAAGTCACCTGTTACCCCAGCGCTGTTAAACCTTTAAACATTGCTCATCCATAAATAAAAAAATCACCTATACCTTGTGTTATTTTATGCTTTGCCTTCAGTTTTGCTAAGAGAAATCTGTGTTTTAAATGTGTTTGTGGTGTCGCCTGCTGACGTCATAAACTAATTTTTATTGGGAAAATGTGTAATTTGCACATCGAGCCGATGCCCTAGACAGGAGTCACCACAGACACATTTAAAACACGCATTTTTCTTATTTTCACGCATTTGCTTGCAGTTTTGCCAGCGCCGAGTATGGATCACTTTTTCCATTCACAGTATGAAGTCGTGTTTGGGTTGGGCCCCTTTAAAGGTAAAGGTTCAGGCAAACGACAACCAGTGATGTCACCAGGAAGTGAGCGATCTCGCCCACACGCATGCAGCTTATGGAGAGCGATTACAGTAATCGACCCCGCCATGAGTTCTCTTCCCCTCTATCTGATCATTTGCACTTCGCCGACGCAGCTGCTCAACAGCGCAGACAGTAACTGGCAATTTCACCCTGATTTATCGGGCACGTTTATGTCAGCTGCTCTAATGCGGTAATTACGCCCTCGTGGGGCTTAACCCTTTCAGAGAAGGGAAAGCGCAAAAACCCTGGAAGGAAGGGGAAAGCTTCTGCTCTGCTAAAACACTGCATGGTTATTACTAATAATGTGCCGGGACAAGAAGATCACCCCCCACCTTTCCTCTACTGATGTGGGCGGAAATGAGGTGGTTATGGGTGAATAAGGAAGGAATAGCTGCGGAAATGTCTTCCTAAACGTCACTTATACTGCAGAGCAGGCATGGGGAATCGATGGCCCTCAAGATGAAGAAGGACTATGTTTCCCATACTCCTCTGCCAGCCTCTTAGCTGAAAGAGCATTATGGGAGATATAGTTCATTAACATCTGGAGTTGTCTGTGGCGACGCCTGCTGATGACATCACTCTGTGGCTCTGTAAACCCATAAAACACGCATTGAGGGCTCGTACCTTGTCCAGCTCACTAGAGAGTTTCTTATTCTCTTCCATTAACAAGACCCTCTCGCGGTCAAACTTCTGTTTAAACTCGGCTTCAAAGTCCTCTCTCTCGTTTTGGCTGCGGGGGAGAAAAAAAAAAAAAGGTTATTAGAAGATGGACGGGTGATGTAAAACACTGACTAGACCAGGGGCGGCCGTACAATTTGTCAGAGTGGGGCATCTGCCCCAGGCGGTACTTTTGTAGAGGCGGCACATTGCCGCCTTAATAAACGCTATTTTGGCAGCTCAGCGGAGACAGTCATGCAGACAGCAGCCGCATCAGAAAAGATAAGTAAAAGAAAAAAAACTCCTTCACGCCGGATAAAATGTTACGTCATACCCGGTGAGACTTAGCTTCCCTCCTCCGTGCAGGAGGTAAGTTCTGGGAAAGACGAGGGAGGCGGGTGGTGTAAAACGAGCAAAATCCTGGCATATTAAATGGTTAAATCTGGCATATTGAGGGGTTAAATCCTGGCATATTAAATGGTTAAATCCTGGCATATTAAATGGCTAAATCCTGGCATATTAAATGGCTTAATCCTGGCATATTAAATGGCTTAATCCTGGCATATTAAATGGCTAAATCCTGGCATATTAAATGGCTAAATCCTGGCATATTAAATGGCTAAATCCTGGCATATTAAATGGCTAAATCCTGGCATATTAAATGGCTAAATCCTGGCATATTAAATGGCTAAATCCTGGCATATTAAATGACTAAATCCTGGCATATTAAATGGCTAAATCCTGGCATATTAAATGACTAAATCCTGGCATATTAAATGGCTAAATCCTGGCATATTAAATGGCTAAATCCTGGCATATTAAATGACTAAATCCTGGCATATTAAATGGCTAAATCCTGGCATATTAAATGACTAAATCCTGGCATATTAAATGGCTAAATCCTGGCATATTAAATGGCTAAATCCTGGCATATTAAATGGCTAAATCCTGGCATATTAAATGACTAAATCCTGGCATATTAAATGACTAAATCTGGCATATTAAATGGCTAAATCTGGCATATTGAGGGGTTAAATCTGGCATATTAAATGACTAAATCATGGCATATTAAATGGCTAAATCCTGGCATATTAAATGGCTAAATCCTGGCATATTAAATGACTAAATCCTGGCATATTAAATGGCTAAATCCTGGCATATTAAATGGCTAAATCCTGGCATATTAAATGACTAAATCCTGGCATATTAAATGACTAAATCTGGCATATTAAATGGCTAAATCTGGCATATTGAGGGGTTAAATCTGGCATATTAAATGGCTAAATCATGGCATATTAAATGGCTAAATCCTGGCATATTAAATGGCTAAATCCTGGCATATTAAATGGCTAAATCCTGGCATATTAAATGGCTAAATCCTGGCATATTAAATGGCTAAATCCTGGCATATTAAATGGCTAAATCCTGGCATATTAAATGGCTAAATCCGGCATATTAAATGGTTAAATCCTGGCATATTAAATGGCTAAATCCGGCATATTAAATGGTTAAATCATGGCATATTAAATGACTAAATCTGGCATATTAAATGGCTAAATCCTGGCATATTAAATGGCTAAATCCTGGCATATTAAATGGCTAAATCCTGGCATATTAAATGACTAAATCTGGCATATTAATTGGCTAAATCATGGCATATTAAATGGCTAAATCCTGGCATATTAAATGGCTAAATCCTGGCATATTAAATGGCTAAATCCTGGCATATTAAATGACTAAATCTGGCATATTAAATGGCTAAATCCTGGCATATTAAATGGCTAAATCCTGGCATATTAAATGACTAAATCTGGCATATTAAATGGCTAAATCCTGGCATATTAAATGGCTAAATCCTGGCATATTAAATGACTAAATCTGGCATATTAATTGGCTAAATCATGGCATATTAAATGGCTAAATCCTGGCATATTAAATGGCTAAATCCTGGCATATTAAATGGCTAAATCCTGGCATATTAAATGACTAAATCTGGCATATTAAATGGCTAAATCCTGGCATATTAAATGGCTAAATCCTGGCATATTAAATGACTAAATCTGGCATATTAAATGGCTAAATCCTGGCATATTAAATGGCTAAATCCTGGCATATTAAATGGCTAAATCCTGGACATATTAAATGACTAAATCCTGGCATATTAAATGGCTAAATCCTGGCATATTAAATGGCTAAATCCTGGCATATTAAATGGCTAAATCCGGCATATTAAATGGTTAAATCCTGGCATATTAAATGACTAAATCCGGCATATTAATTGGATAAATCCTGGCATATTAAATGACTAAATCCGGCATATTAAATGGCTAAATCCTGGCATATTAAATGGCTAAATCCTGGCTTATTAAATGGCTAAATCTGGCAAAATTATACTGGCATATTAATTGTCAAAATCATACTGGCATATTGAGGAGTTAAATGCTGGCATATTGAATGTCAAAATTCTGGCATATTGAGGCGTTAAATCCTGGCATTTATTTAAACTATTTTATATAAAGCTATGTGACCAAACTCATACTGGAGGATGTCTATAGTTGATGTTGTTGTTATTATTGTTGTCTGTCAGTTACAAACTGTTTTGCCATTTAATAAAACTATTTAAAATATTAAAAATGTGATTTATTGGGGGGGTAGGGGGGGGGCAGCATTTAATTTTTCGCCCCAGGCAGCACAATGTCTTGGGCCGGCCCTGGACTAGACACATTCAAACGCAGCGCAATGTATACAGTCATTAGCGGAACAAAATTAAAATATAAAATGCACCAGAATTTTCAACACTACCAAAAAAGTCGGATGAATTGACCAAAATAATTAGCTCAAGACGTTTGTGATGAAGAAAATCTCGGCTAGTTCCATTTTGGCGGCGGCGCGGTTTCTCCTGCCTAATGTCGGAATCTATAAAGACGATGTAATGGTGATCGTACAGAAGCAGTGACGTTTGCAGTGTTTTGTTACTTTTCATACATAATAATTCTTCTTCTAAGGATGGGGCAAGTCAAACGATTCAAATAACAACAAGAAAAACGCGAAGCCATCCAGCGCCAAGACAATATATAAATGCCACTGAGCACGCCACGTGGGGCACCAGTTCTCATTTGCACGCGAAAACAGTGTTTACTATCAACAACAAAATGTCTTCCCTCGGTCTTGCTATAAGGAGTTGCGAAATAAGAGGTTCTACTAACCACATGGTCTTCCCGTAGAACGCTGGTACCACTAAACTCTGAGGAGGGGAACAAGGGTACCCCTATTGCGCTGCAATTATTTTTATGGGGTGGGAATTCATTCTATAATACAAACTACATTGTTCACGTGTAGCAATTCTGCCCTCAGGAGCTGGCAGTCCAATGTTGGACAGGTCGACACAGGTGGCATGGGCCCTGAGCTCAGGGTGCTTTCGCTTTCTATTTGGTGTCTGCCACTACTGTGAATATGCATTGACTGCACTTCCAGAGACTGTCAGCGACTGTGAGATTCTATTGGTTGCAGAGAGACTCTGTCACTTCCTCACAGCCAATAGAAAACCAGCAGGCGGTAGGTCAGACTCATTCATTTGTGAGCCCCATTTAATCAGAATTCCTTCACTGCACCTTACAAGTCACCCCGATGTAACAATCTGTTCTAACCAAAGTGGCTTCTCGTTTTAAGAGATATTACATCCTAATGAGACGACAGATTGAAGGTGCAAGGTACCTGCCTGGTCCTAAGTCCTCCAGGGATACAAGTCACTGCGTACTTGCATGGATGTGATAAGTAGGTTTAGCTCACGGCCAGGAGTAGACAGACACGAGCACTTCATTCTGCTCCTCTGGGCTTAAAGGACGAGTGTCGTCAAAAAAATCTAAGTTACGTTTAATTGAAAGACTGAATAAGTGTAGACGAAATGTTTTACTGAACGAATACAAATAAAGTACCATATTGATCCCTCTTCGCTCCATATAGCTTTATAAGGGAGCAGACATGTTGTTTGGAATCTTGGGTCAAATCTGACTTCATTTGAACCAAGATGACCCAAGATTCTAAACATGTCTGCCCCCTGATAGAGCTACGAAGTGCAAAGAGGGCTCTATCTGTAATCTTTTATTAATCGTTCAGCTAAGCACGTTGATAATTTTTTTTTCCCGACACTATAAGGCATTCGCATACACATTGCCAGCTTGTAATCCCAGAACCTGGTTCATCTAACTGTACGAAGCTACAGCCAGGCTTTTCACCCAGCACACATCCCACCGCCTTTCTATCTGTTTACACATAAATCTGTCTTGTTAAAATAAAACTATAATCTAGGGATTTAAGACTGAGTGCGCTCGCATCCCACTTTGCCCATGTTAGGAATCATTAATCTGTAACGGGGAGCACAGGGTAATTGTAGATTTGCATACACAGCTGTCAGTAGAATGGCTGGTACAGACCCCTGCTCATTCCTCTTTAAAGGCACACTACCACTTACCAAAGCTGTAACAAGATTATCTGTGCATTAAAAACAAACCCATATAAAACATATGCCACTGTTTATTTTCTTCTTCTATTTTTGAATTAATTACATATTAAAGTAAAAATAAAATTAGGGTTCTGTCTCCAGCATCCATTTTGAGAATTTTACCCATGATGCAACATTCTCCGAAATCTTCCAGCAAGTCTTACTTTACAACAGTGGCCAAATCCTGCATGATGATGCAATAAGAAACTCCCCTGCTCTCTTACTGGCTCCTGTGTATTATAGTGGGGAGGACTAGGTGGCTGTGTTCAACACAAAGAAAGGAGATTAACTTGATCAAACAGGATCTGTTCTGACCGGCTCAATGTAACCGACATTTAAAGTGAGCGAAAGTTACATTCAGCATAAATCGTACTGGTGACATTGAACAAAACTTCTGAACTCCGCACGCCTCCTGGATATCGCTAGTGAAGCTGCAATGTCCCACAATATTTCGACAGGGACCTACAGGGTCTGTAAAGCGTTCCAGTGATCGGGGGCCAGGAACACAACAAAATCGTTGGATGTTTAGGGGTTAACCACGGAGGTCTGGAAAGAATGAGTCACACCTACCTCGTATCTGTATTATGCCGACAGCGATTAAACTTATACACACTATGTTTACACTTATGAATTCCCCCTTAACGAAAACTCTTAGGGTACTTTAATAGTCTCACGTATCTCATTTTCTTGGAATAGTGCATGTTTTTAAATATACATGAATTTACAAACACATCACAGTACTACATTTAAAACAGTTTCACCGGGGCCTCCAAATTCAGTGACATAAGTGAGAGGGAGCGCACACTTTAGAGTAAAGTGATGTCAATAGCCATAAGTGTGCAATAAGCCTCTCTGTTGAACCCAGTTGTTTGAATGGCTTGGAATTCAGTGGGCGTGGTTTTTGCCAGTTCTGTGTACTAACACAAGACGGAATGTTTGGGGGAGACAGACAAGCAGCAACTAATACACTTTATATATAGTTTTTAAAGGGAGTCTACGTTTCCTTCATTCATCTGAAAATATTTTTGGGACATTGTGGGTAGAACAGACCCCACACACGGCTGTTAAATTCCAATGTGCAAGTATTATCTCTGTCCATTTCACCTGGAAGCATTGATTGGCTCCAGGAATAGACTGGAACAAAGTATGTTATGGGACCTTCAAACAGCTCACTCCTTTTGGCATATGTCCCATTTTCTACCCAGAGAGACCGTGTTCATGCTACTTTATGGTACAGACCAGTGCTTCACTGCCTCAAGGACCCCCTAACGGTCCAAGATTTAGGGATTATACAGTTGTGTTTAAATAAGAATGTATAACCGTTAGGGAACCACACCAAAATATGAATGAACTCCTGGTGTGGTTCCCTAACAATTAAGGAACAGCACCAGGTGTTATACATATTCTTCTTAAAAGACAACTGGGTAATCCCTAAATCCTGGACAGTTGGGGGTCCTTGAGGACAGGTTTGACATGCATTGGTATAGACTATGCTGTAGGTGCAGTTTGTCTATAAGGATCTACTTCCTTAAGATGTGACTGCTCATGTGAGAAGGAAAGGGGTGTTAGCAGCAGTATATGTAATCAAAGGTTCCACATAAGATCCAATTCGCAGACCTCATTCTCTCCCCGTATCCTGTGTAATCCCCCTGGGGCGTGCCAAATCAAGCTTGTTTATCATTCTTTGCATCCTCTTGAACCACTTTAAAAATGTCTTTTTTTTTTTACATCATTTTCTGGGCATATTACATCATTTCTCCTTTTATTGCAGATCGCTAAGGTAATCCCAAGCTCTGATTGGCTGCGGACAGAAGTGGGTTTTTTTTGTTTTTGTTTTGTTTGTTTGAGCAATAAGTTGTAAAGCACCGACACATATCTATAGATATAAAATGCAGACTCAGGCTAGATAGAAACATTTAAACCAGAGGAAGTCCAGGGGTGAGGAATGAATGATGGTAACGAACGGTGTATGATTGATGTTTAAATAGATAAAAAATAGGGTAGTTATTATATCATTATGATATTATTGAGAGATATGTTATAGATAAGTCTAGAAAAATAGAGATAAATAATAAGAGATGTATGGAATTAATATTATTATTATTATTTTGTTTCTCTTTATTAAAATTAGAAAGGAACAAAACTCTTTTAAACAAAGAAAAACATTTGGAATGAAGGCTCCTTTAAATTAATAGCTATCATTTGTTTTTTTATATCGATTGCTTTTTTTTTTGTCTGACTTTATTTTTCTCTGATGTATATATTTATCTGGATAATTTGTACTTTATGACTTATAATGAAAGTGATATGTATCTCTCTACCATTGGTTTAGCAGAATAAAAAATAAAAAATAAAAAAAATGCAGACTCCAAGGCTGAAATGGTAGCTACTCGCTGGAAACAGTTTGGCACCAAGATCTAATGACATAAAGGGGAGAGGCGGGGGATGATGTGAAGGAGGGCCACACAGGAAACTAATTTAATGTTGGCGCCAGAGGTCAAGACTGACACCTGGCACTTTTTGGCGCAGGTTCCATCCCAACACCTAAATTACTAAATTTAATGATAATCATTTTATCGACCTTGCAAGAATGAAAGGCTGAGTCTTACCTACCAGGAATGGAACCAGCAACCCAGAGGATTAACCCCATTGGTGACCAGTTGATTAAAACTGGGTAATCACTAAATCCTGGACCACTTGGGGTCTTTGAGGATAGGTGTAAGAAGCAGTGGTTTAGAGGATGTTTACCGTCCTCATGGTTGCTTGGGCCAAGCACGTGCGGAGGTCACAGGACCCCCTCCTGCGGGAACCGGTTAAACGCGTTGGTGCGTTATTCCACTGAGCAACCGTACCTCTCGCGACGGGTTTTCTCCAGCTTGTCTTTCAGGATGAGGATCTCTTTCTTCAGGGTCAGCTGCTGGCTCTCGGCGTCCCGGAGTTCCTTCTTCAGGTTCTTGATCTCGTTGGCGTGTAGTGCCTCCCTCTTGGAGATTTCCTCTTCGTAGAAAACGCTCTTTTTTTCCAGATCGGTTTTGAGTTTGGCGATTTCCTGCTGGTATTCGGAGTTGCTCACCCTGGGAGATCGGCCAACGTGTTTTTGCTAAAAGTGATAAAACATTAGACGTTATGGTGGGGCAGAATCTCAAGGGCTATAGTGCATTGCATTTTTACAAAGTATGTTACCAACATTGGGGATTATGTATAAAAACTGCACTGTAAAGTGTCGGAAAGTTAGAAAATAGGTGCAAATCCTGTCCTTTAATTATAATGGTGATTGCATCTTTTTTACTCACCCCCACACATTAAGGCGCAGGGGTGCGGAGCCTTTCTAGCGCCTGATTCATTATCCATGTGCCGTGTTAGCGCACTAAGTGACGCAGACTCATGCAGATAGCGCCAGTAGTTCTGTGTATGCTCCATGTTTATAACCTCTCCCCGCACATTGTGTCATCTAATCAGGAGCCATACACTTAATAGAAAAAATATAAATATATATCCAATACCTTAGTACTGACATATGTCTAGAACATAACATTTCCCAGGATGCATCTAACCTTTTTGATTGGCTGCTCTCTGTTTAAAGGGTGAATTAGCCCACTTATTTTTTCACATGTGTCTACTATGTGTTTACTATGTGTGAAATCCACTTATTAGCTTACTCTAAGACAATTTTCATCCCCCTTGTCATTTTATTTTGAAAAGGTTTTTAAGCAAATGCAATAACTTTCTTACACTGGATTTGCCGTATTTAGGGGACTGGACAGACTAGATGGACCGAAATTGGGTAGACTAGATGGGCCGAATGGTTCTTATCTGCCGACACATTCTATGTTTCTATGTTTCTATGGACATGTTGAATAAAAAAAAAATGGACAAATGTGTTTCTTTTTGGTTTACTTTACATGATACGGCTCTTATCTAACAAGTATCAGATACTTCTGGTGTTACTGCCCCTTTTCAGCTTGATTTAATCCTAATGCCAGAAATCTGGAAAGAGCAGATTTTTTTTCGGGAGCAACAAAAAATACATGATCTCGGAGCCCATATCTTGAACTCCTTACCGAACAATTAACAGTTTAACATTAAACACAATCTATGGCCTTGTTCATGTCGTATCCACTGTATCTATTACTGAAAGCCATAACGCTGAAGGAACATCCATTTAGTGAATTTAATGGGATAACTAGACGTAAGGAGTCTCAATTTGAATATCGGTACTAATTCGCGGAGGACTTCAAATAAACGATGGCCCAAGATCTACCTCCTCGGCAGCGAGGAGTCCAAGGCAACCTTTGCACTCGAAATGTTGTGGGCTACATTTCCCTTGATGCTTTGCTAGCATTATGGCTGTAAGAGCACTAGGGGAGATGTAGTCCACAACATCTAGAGTGCTGAAAGTTGCCTACCCCTGCTCTGGAGGTAACAGGGAGACTGTGATATGTGCAGTGTATGAGTCTGGTAGTGGATCCAAGGCCTAATTTTCTTTTGTAGCATTTTATAAGCATTATGTTTACAAGAAGGGCAAACAACAACTCTAGAATTTAAAGAACAAATAAACTTTTCTTTTTTACTTGTTTTGAGGGCCATTCTAGGTCTATGGCAATAGCAAAGTCACTGAGGGCTTTTCACTAAAAGGTGAGTTGAGTTGAACATTGAATCTCACTAGTTTAGCTATACATTATGCAGGGACAAACCTGGCGAGTTTGCCAAGAAGGGGAAGCCCACTAAGTTTGTCCCTGCACAATGTATAAGAAGAAAAAATAAAGATCTCACAGCGCGGCGTGGATAATAATCGCTCTCCCGCTGATCTCCGTAACTCCGTCGCTGCTCCGCCCCACGCTACCGGCAGGCACAAATGATCAAAACTAAACTGGGAGGAAACGCTTGACAAAGCGCCAAGTTTTGGCGCGAAACGCGTAGGCGTACTTTCTTCACTGGGTGAGGGGATCACTGGCTGGCAATATGGCTGCTCTTGTTTGAGAATTAAATCTCTGTTTTGCAGCCTACCCTGTGTGCTTTTTCGTTTATTATATATTTTTTCTGCTAGTTTCCTCCCAGTTTTGCCTGCACAATGTATAGCTAGACGGGTGAGATGAAATGCTCACCTTTTAGTGAACAGAACACTGTTTTTTTTTTTTTTTTTAGAAGGAAAGGTGGGAACCCTATGCCCCTCCCTATGTGAACATCCCAGCAGAGAAAGAGTTAAGGAAGCACTGATTTTGATGTACACCCAGCTGAGGGCAGAAGATGATCGATGGAATCCTGCAACATTCATTCTGGGATTGCTGATCACAAACGACAGGGTCTTTAAGCATTTAAAAACAGCCTCATTTTTTTTTTTTTTGCCCCTGGCCTCCATTGCCAGCGCCGAGACTTGAATACAAGGACGCAGACTTTCCCAGTACCAAAACTAACTGAAACCCATGTCAAGCACCCGCAAAGACTATTAACAAAAAAAAAAAAAGAATTAAAAAAAAATAAACTATCCTGGCCAACATGCTTTATGATTTCCGGTTATGTAAAAGATCCCAGCGAACTTCATAAAGCTTTCATGGAAGAAAAAGTCTTTGCTGTAAAACCAGGGGGCAGCGGGGTGGTACGGTGCATTTTTAAGATTCCTGTAAGAGGAGTAGGTTTTTGTCTGCGCTGCTTCTGAGGGAATCACTTATTTCACAGGAAAATAAAACTATACCCGCGGTCATGATCTGTGTATCTGGCTTTCAACATAACACACATTTTCCCATCAAGTTAAATAAACAGTCCCTTGTGCAAACAAGCAGGCCGTGACCAGGTTATCTGCCATTTATAATTTTTTGACTTACTTTACTGGTGTATTCATGTCAGCTGCCATTGTGTTTCTCATGAAGAGATCTTTTGGGACTGTCGGGTGCTTTCAAAGTACTTTAAAATACATGTTTTACATGTTGCATTGCTTAAAATATAAATATTCATAAATATAAAATGACAGCAGTTTGCAAGAAACCAGGGCTGCCCACACTAGCTGAGGAAAAGTCTTTTACTTTTTAAAAAAAAAAAATATTTTGCTGCAGGAACCAATGAGAATAATTTTATTCAAATGAATGGAATATCCTGTACCTCTAGTGATGTCATCAGACAATGTGTTACACTGTTAAGAGATCCTACTGTGTACAAGAGCAAGTTTATCACAAGCCATACAATGTATCCAATTCCAAGAGCACAGGAAGTGACTAAATTAAACAAAACGTTATATCCTCAGTGTCTATAGAATCAGTGCTGCAGCACCTGCAGTAAACATGCAGAGTAATCACTGGGGAGGGTTTCAGTCAAATATAAAAAATGTGATTTATACAGAATGCCTGCATCAAATCACACTGGGATAAAACCCTGTGCACTATACAAGCAGTGATCTTCATCTTGCACCAAAGTGAGTTTGTGAACTAGACTGTCCATTTAACTACAAATATCCAGCTAGGCCATAGTTCCACACCAGGGTAATCATTTGTGGATGAGAGGGACAATTCCAGACCCAAAATGTAAAGTACTCCATCAGCAAAAAAATACTTACTTTTAATGGTAAGATTGCATCAAATGCAGGTATATTAAATATAAATTATTTAATGGAAGCAAATAAATAAAGTTGAGATTAATTTGCTCGGTATCTATCAGGGGGAGAATATGTAGGGTATTTTGGTTCCGATCAGACTACATCTTGGTTCGACCTCATCCAAAACAACACATCCACCTCATGGACAGACAGAGTCTAAAATACAGTAAAACTGTTTCTGCAACAATCTAGATTTTTTTTTTTAAAAAACTAGCAAGCCATTCAAACTCGTTGCTGTCAACAAGATACCAAAATCTCTTTGATTATACACTGAGCTAACAAGTCGCCCGGCTCGTACTTGTGACACATTGACATCTGTTTAAAACCTCTCCAGAAGGAAAACCATAATACAAGACCTACCAAATGAAGAAAATCCTTTTGTGTAGGGTTACCCCTTTATCTGGTAACCAAGATCAAGCTCAATTTGGCTATATATAATATAAGAATTGCTCTTCTTTTTACCCGAGTGCCTCCTATAGGTAGCCGACCCCTTTAGGACACCTTGAGGAAGCCAGATCTCTGGCGAAACCCGTTGTGGGGGGAGGCTGTGAGAACTCTTGGCACCTTGTATTTTTGAAGCCCGGTAGATCTATACAGAGACGGAATCTTTTGGACTGAGGAAGGACTGACCGTCGTGTTGTACACTCTTTTGTTTAAATGTAAGGTTTTTATGATTAGTTATGTTAAATATTGTGCAATTTTACTAAATTCACTACTTCATTATTGAGTATTATCTGGAGGAGCAGAGGTGATTCACACAGACACCTAAAAGGTCAACAGACCAAGTGGATGAAATGAGAAGTATTCTGCTATGGGACATGTGAGTTAAACACCATCTTGCACATTGAAGGGTTAACTTAAAAGCACACGATAATGTCCCATATGTGTCTGTCTTTTTCTACTTTTAATATCCAAATTGCACTGCTCCCTATTTATATACTGTCTGATTGTGTGTTGGTTTTAGCACACCCATTGTTTTTTTTCATGTGTTCTCTATTTCTCTAGTTGAGGATTGGGGAAGGCGTTTGCACTTTAAACCATCTACGATAAAGTTTTTTATTTGGTGGTCCTATAAATATCTAAAAATAGTCCTGTCACCATGGGGACCAATGGAATGTTGCTGCTGATTACATCACTTTTAGAACATTGCCCCCGAGACTCCATTCCGGAATTAAAGACTTACACTCACCTTCAGCCCTTCCAGCTCGTTCTCTAGCTGTTTGGAGTACTGCTCGCTTCTTTCGCGCAGTTTCCGGTCCTTTGAGGCCTCGGCAGCTGCAGCTTCGGCCTGAGCTTCAAGCTGCAAAGACACATTAAATGGACATTTAAAACCCTGCTTTGTTTGGATGCACATGCCAAGAGTCCGATGATTTACCTGTGCAGCTGTGCACATCATATTAAAAATATGCTTGTATTCAAAAAAAAATGCAGCAAAAAGGCAAATTTCCACATTCTTTACAGTTCATTTTCAAAACGATTTACGAGTTTATGAATAAAGTTTTTTCTAAAAGTAGCACCGTCGTCATGGAAACCAATAGAATGTTCCTGCTAACCCGTGAATTGCATCCGTTACGCACTAACCTCCTTCTTGGCTCTTTCCGTTCGCCGCAGTTCTTGCCGCAGGCCTTCCACCTTCTGCGCCACCGCCTCCATCTCCTCTTCCTTGTCACGGAGCTGGCGGACAAACTTCTGCTTGTGAGAGCGCAGCTCGGTGAGCCGTTCGTTGAGCTCGGCCATATCCTGCATGGTCTGCTTCCGCTGGCTCTGGGCATCTTTCAGATCTTTGGTTTGGGACTTCAACCTTTCACTGGATTCCAACAAGTCCTACACATGGAAACATCAAAGCCGGCAGTATTACACGAGCACCTAATAATTCCTTTTCAATGAGAAGTGTGTCGTTTACATAGCAAGCCACAAGGTGATGTCATAATCAGAAGACACCACCCTCTGGTACATGCCCTGATCCTGTCATTGCTTAAATTAGATTACATTTATTTATTCTCTTATTTCTCTCTTTCTTTTCTTCCATTTTCCCCCCTCAACCCTCTCTCCTCCCATCCGAGTGCTATACAGCCTCTAAAATGCATATCCCTTTATGATTTCCCCCCCTCCATCATATTCCTTCTTTTTTGTTGGCTATAGTGTTGTAAAAAAAATCTCTTCTTTAAAAAATAAAGTATATAATAAAAAATAAAAAAACATTTTTCTCTCATTTTATGCATTTGCTAATACATTGTATAGACCATTTGTCATCATTTTTTATTCTGTACATTCACAGCATGAGTATTGTTTCGGTTTAAGAACCAGCGCGATGAAATGTCCCATCCCCTAAGAACCAAGCCCCTATACCCCCCCCCCCCCCCCCGCTCATATAGAATCAGTGAACGTGGAGTAAAGGAGAGCGGCCATGCATTCACACAGCTCTATACTAATGAGACTTGCTTCCTTCTACCTTACCGAAACCCATATATCGTAACATTGGCTTCCTTAATGGTCATCCCAATTTCAGATCACAAAAGCCATCTGTAAGGTGATAAACCCTAATGATGACGTTACAGTACAAAGAGACTGGAACGTTAACCAATAAACCGATAACATAGTTTAACTTTCAAGTAATAATCTGAGATTTTATTTGCATGTATTTAATGATCTGCTGTTTTGATAAAATGTGGTATAGGAACAAAACATCCTAGTGCTCCTCCTGCTGAGAAGGTAGGTGAGGACATGTTGGAGGTACCGAATACCTGGAGTTTTTGCAAACATGTGTTGTAGTAAATCTGCAGACTGTCTCAATAGGAGCGGTGGTGAGTTTGTTGTGGGCCCAGAGAAAGGTTCTATATTCATAAAAAAAAGAGAAGTGCAGGGAATTGAGATGGGAAATTTCAAACGTAAGGCCAAAGCAGCGGAGCTGGAAACATTTCTCCATCCAATAGTTCAATGTGTGAATTATTCTAACTCGGCTACTTTGGCCTTTGGTTTGAAATTCCCATCTCGATTCTCTGCAATTCTTTCATGAAATAAAGAATAAAGTCGTGTTTTATTACTTGCAGGGGAGTCTGCTCTTTTGGCTTCTGGCCGAAAGGATGGCAAATAAACACACATTCCTTACCTTATTCAGATCATCTTTCTCTTGCTTCAGCACTTTCACTTGTTTCTCGAAGATCTTGATCTGTCGAGCCAACTCCTCAATGTCCTGACGTGTTAAATTGGACTTCTCCAGCTGCTGGTTCAACTGGCTGGTTCCTGGGGGTGAAAAAAAAGCACAGGTAGGTGTCATGGATCATCAGATATGGGTGTCTACATCTCTGCTCAGTCGCACAATGAGCCGCCAGGCTTTTCACAAATGGATTGCAAAACCCAGAAGGGTTAATCAGCTCATTAAAATACTCCTAGAAATGCTACATGATGCACCTATTTCAGGGAGGACTGGCAGCAGAGAGGCTATTGTCCCCTAGGCTGCCATCTAACCATCTAATCCGACTCAATGGGCTAAAAGTCTGTAACACATTTCCCTTCTGAATTCCTCAGTGCAAAGTACTTTCTACCTTTCTATACAATTGTCTTGTTCTCTTGTTATATCTGATAAGAGGTGGGCTGACGAAGTTGAACTATAAGCCATAGATTCCTGTCTTGTAAAAACATGCCGTTTTCTCTCAAATATAACCTACTGGTGTGCGTGAGATCCTATAGCAAAGTGGGCAAAATGATACACTTAATGTTGTGATATACACTATAGGGACAAAAGTATTTGAACACACCACTTGATTACTGAATTCAGGTTTCAATCAGACCCATTGTCACATGTGTATAACATCCAGCCCCCAGCCATGCAGTCTGTATTTACAGACATTTGTGAAAGAAATGGGTCTTTCTGAAGCGCTCTGTGAATTCGGGCGTGGTACTGTGATAGGTGCCACCTTTACATCAAGTTAGTGTCATCCCGGCTGGATATTCAACGGTCACTGTAAGTAGTATTATTGGAAAGTGGTAGTGTTTAGGAACAGCAGCCACTCAGCGACCGAAGCGGAAGATCACGTAACGTCACAGAGCGGGGTCATTGAGTGTTGATCCTGTTTGATCAGGTCAGTCTCCTCTCTTTGTGTTGTCCACAGCCGCCTAGTCCTGCCCACTATGATACACAGGAGCCAGTAAGAGAGCAGGGCAGTATGTTATGACATGGCTTTTGGCCACAGTGAAGCGAGACTTGCTGGGAGATTTCGGAGAATGTTGCATCATGGGTAAAATTCTCAAAATGGACGCTGAAGACAGACACCTAATTATATTTTTACTTTACTGGTAGTGTCCCTTTAGGTCTTGTAAGTTGTGAGATGGGGCCTCCATGGATCGGACTTGTTTGTCCAGCACATCCCACAGATGCTCGATTGGATTGAGATCTGGGGAATTTGGAGGCCGAGTCAACACCTTGAACTCGTTGTTGTGTTCCTCAAACCATTCCTGGACCATTTTTGCTTTGTGGCAGGGCACATTATCCTGCTGTAAGAGCCCAATACCATCAGGGAATAACGTTTCCATGAAAGGGTGTACATGGTCTGTAACAATGCTTAGGTAGGTGGTACGTGTCAAAGTAACATCCACATGAATGGCAGGACCCAAGGTTTCCCTGAAGAACATTACCCAAAACATCACACTGCCTCCGCCGCTTGCCACCTGTCGGTCCAATGCATCACACTGCCTCCACCGACTTGTCACCTGTCAGCCATAAGCATCACACTGCCCCCGCCGGCTTGCCACCTGTCAGTCCAAAGCATCTCACTGCCTCCACCAGCTTGCCACCTGTCAGTCCAAAGCATCACACTGCCCCCGCCGGCTTGCCACCTGTCAGTCCAAAGCACCACAATGCCCCCGCCGGCTTGCCACCTGTCAGTCCAAAGCATCACACTGCCCCCGCCGGCTTGCCACCTGTCAGTGGTCATAAAGTTATGGCTGACCGGTGTGTATATTTCAGCAAAAACAAACTGGAGTTGAGTGAATTGGCTCCAGGAATTTATATTTGCCAGAGAGTAGATCGGTCGTATCAGAAGATGCAAAGTGCCCATTGTGCAAAGGAAAAAACTATGTTTCTCAGGAATCTTTCCTTGACTTGTAACCAACTGCAGAGCACATTTAGGAATAATCAACCCAAGTTACAGACTTTTTTTTTTTTTTTTTTTTGACAACTACAATGTTGCCGAGATGGTATCTGATTATCCAGCCACTTTAACACATGGAGATTTGCAAATTCAGACATGGAACTTGGCAGAGGTCTGTGGAGGTTGAAATTCCAGCTTTTCGCTGGGCTGCTACTCCGGGATTGATACATGTAGACACAGTTGTATGTGCTGGATACAGTAGCGGATTGTTACCATGCTGAGCGCCTGCCAGTGTGTGGAATGGGCAGATACAGTAACACATTCCAGACAGAACCTCTTAAGATCTGACGCGGGAGGAGGAGGAGGAAGTGGAGGCAGGTGTGTGTGTGTGTGTGTTTACATCCAGATTATGTGTTAAAATTAGTACCATATGCTCTCTTTACAAGTAACACAAGTACAATTGCTTTGGTTTTTTTAAAGAACATAGAACTTCTTTGTTTGTCTTCAGCAGAGAAATGGTTATTCCTCGACAAATCAAGGAGAGCTGGGGCCCTTTCTTCAGCTTCATACTTTAGTTTTCTTGCGATTTATTGAAGTTTGTGACTACTTGGATATCAGGCACGGACCCAATCTGTTATTAACAACATATGTCTGTATTGCAGGTCTGTCTTACATTTTCGCTGTTTAAAAAAAAATAGTATTTTCCTAAAATGATAAACCTTCTGGGGCCTGGGGTGAGCAGTACACAGTAAAAATCCAAAGTTCCCTTGCTTTTAGTGTTTAATAAGGGAAAACAAGCACAAAATGTTACAAATTGCTCCTTACTCATATACTTTTACCTACTTTTTCCCCCACTGCCCTTGTTTAGTACATGACCCCCATAGTACCTAGTTCCCATCTGTACCAAGTGCTATGTAAATTACTATTGCTTTCTTACTCAGTGTTAAATGTTCATCCTTCCTTGTCCCATTACTGGGACTGACACAATGAAACAAGCCTTCAACCTCATCTGATAGAGAGAAACCATTTGGAAAAGTACAGGCGATGTAATCATCTGCTACTGTAAGTTCTCTGTCCCAAGTACACGATCCAGATCCCTCTCCCCCTTTCTCAGCCCAGCATTGGCTGACTATTTTTGGAATGCACGTCCAAGGTCACCGAGGGAAGGAAGGTTTAGATGTAACTGCGCTGAGCCAAGACAAATCTTCCCCTCTGTGCGCGGATGCTGATCGTTCCCATACTTGGCCGAGGCGGAGGATTCCTTAAAAGTTTTTTTGGGTTTTTTTTTTTTTTCTTCTTCTGCGTTACTAGAGCATACAATAAAGAGGGGGATGTCTTTGACCCGGGGTATTGGAAAAATGTGACTCACTGCGGTGGAAGCGGCTGCCGGGGGTTTAATTAGTACCCTTACACAAGAAGGTTGATGGACAGGTGTTCCCGACGGGGTTAACACCTCGCGTGCTGGAGGGATGTGCTGAGCCACCTATGACCTTCAACAAATCTACAGAGGTCAGAGAGGCCTTCATAGTACGATGGGCTATGAACAGATTAAATGGACCATGTCTACCTAAGAATTATTAATACAGTGAATGGAGAGTATATAAGATATTATCAATAATCTGTCAACGATAATGTTAGCAGCACTCAGTAGTGTATCTTCCACAAGGCAAACAAGGCACTCGCCTAGGGCGGCACTTTGCCAGAGGGTGTTAAAGCACACTTCTGGTGCTTCAAACATATTCACTCCCTCCCCCACCGTTCAGCAAGCTTTAGCTCCTTCCAATTAATCAGGGTGATGGGGGCATATAATGGACGTGGTGGGGGTACGTAATGAGGGTGATGGTGGCATGTAATGGGGTGAGGATGGTATGTAATGGGGTTGATGGGGCATTTAGTGTATATGCATTGTGGGTGATGGGGGCATGTAATGGGGTGATAGGGCATTTAATGTGTGTGCAATGTGGGTGGTGGGGCATGTAATGGGGTGATGGGGAATGTAATGGGGTGATGGGGCCTGTCATAGGTGTGCAACGTGGGGGAAGGGGCATGTTGTAGGTGTCTAAATTCGGTGGGGGGCGGTGCCCGAGTTTTGTCTGCCTAGGGCAGCACAAAGCCAAGATACACCACTGGCAGCACTGCAAGCAAATGCGTAAATGTATTGAGTTTTAAACGCGTCTGTGCCACCTGCTGATGACGTCACCTGTGGCTTTGTTTGCATGTTACACAAAATCTACTGAAAGTTAGTTAATATTTATATCAAGACACAAGTGATGTCATAAACAGGAGCCACCACAGACATGTAGCACACATTATTCTCTTAATTTATGTGTCTGCCTGCAATTATGCCAACACAAGGTATAGCCTGATTTATGATACATTATTATCTACATTAACGCACCATGTTATATTATAGGTAGCCCCTTTAAGAGCTGAATTGTCTTTTTTTATGTTTTCAGGAATGTATTCCATGGTATGCTTAGGACAGCATCCTAAAGTCTTACAATTTCAGTTCCAAGATATGTTTGCTGACCGACCCAACAAAAAAAGAGACTCTGGTTGGCAAGAGATGATGGGAGTTGCATTCAAAGCACACCTAGATGGTAATGGAGTGAAATGACAGCTACAAGATGGGATCTTAAATGTCCTAAAAAATAATAAACAAATAAAAAAGACTTTGAAACAGTTTAACTTGGCGTTATAGCTTTCACTGCTGCGAGAAACAGTGCATTCTGGGGAGAGCTAGTACTAGGAGCTGTAGAGCGACAACAAACAACGGATATGTATAAATCTAAGCTGCATTCCAATTGGTTTCTAATAATGTTCCGAGCCAATAAGAACACAGCTAGACTGGAAATCGTGGTCACTGACCGGACAATGAACACCTGAGAAGAACATCTTTGGTTTGCTGTAAAATGCAGACTAAAAGTGTCTCTGCAAGAGTGGTCTTTGCCGCTGCAGCACCAAGTATGCAAGAGGCCCCAGTTAGCGGGGTGGCGGGGGGATATAAAACACCGCCATCACTCTGCCTCATTCCCCTGGGGATCTTTAAACTGATCTGTACGAAATGAAAATACTTCCTTCTGTTACAATTGGTATAATTACCCAAAATGTGGCAGTAATTAAATGCTTGATTGCTATCCTCTACCCAAGATTTCATCAGCATATAAAACCTGATTACAAAAGGGTAATCGGATTGTGATCTGGGGTCATTTAAACCCAAAATGACCAGTTACAGTCAGATGAAGACAGACATGACAATCTACACTGTTCCCACAGCTGCCATGTTACGGATGGCGCCGACTGATGACACGTTTATAGAAGGACTATACAGACGTGAGGTATAGACCATAGCTGACGATACCCCACCTGAGCTCTCCAGGTCTTACAGCTCTAACTAATCATCCCCCCGCCCCGAGTATGCTGGCTTAAGCCAAATACGTAAAACAGAACAACTCTTACTCAAGTTTCTGTTTCTCAGGATTTTTTTCTGGAATGTGTTTTGCGTAGGTTTTTTTTTTTTTTTTTGGGGGGGGGGGGGGGGGTTCAAGCGAAGGGTTAATCCTGGGGGATTTCCAGCTCTCCAGATTTACGGAACTGTAAGCTCCGTGCTCCTCTAAAAAGTTATAGATATAGCTATCCGGAGTTTAGAAACAGGTATAAAGTGCAGTTAACTGGCTACGTTTCTCCCCGACGCAGCTGCGATACATTGTCTCATCGGCTGCGTGCTTTTCCATACATCAGTTAAGCAGTAACTCGAGAGAGGAGGAAATTGCTTGAAAGCCAGGGTATAAATAAAGAAAGAGTCTGTCTTTTATTGGTGATGGGAAACTAGAGCACATCATTGGTTAGTACAGTACGTTGCTTCCGTGATGCAGACACTGTTACACATTACATTTCGCCCGTTGCGTGGTTTAGAATCAGCAACAGCTTCCTTGCTGATGTCTGCATCAAAAAATGGGGTGGAATTGACGCTACATAGAACTTCCCATAGATATTTAAAAAAAAAAAAAAATACTATAAAACAAAACAAAAAAATTTATAAAAATATATTACACGGAAAAGTTTGGCTGGTTAAACCTTTGAAAAGGTTGCGTTTGTAATAATGATTCCCCAGGTTTATAGAAACACACGGAAGATAATTGTCTCAGATCAGGTAAACTCTGGCCATCCGAAACAGAGCAGTCCAAAGATTACTCATGGCTTAAGATTAGATCACTGATGTATCTGAGGGAAACATTCCCAAATGTGGGTTTGTGTTAAAGAAATCCAGACGTGTATTTAGACTAAGAGCTCTGGAAACAGAACTCACCACAGATGAATCATCGGCAAGACATATAGATATACACGCATACATGTATGACCCGGGTCTGAACATGGGAGGGTTTTTTTTTTAAAAGGTTCCCCTGCCTAAACAAAATTCCCATCATCATATTTTTCTTGAATTTAAAAAAAGGTATAAAGCAAATGTTTTTGCAGCTCAGACAAGTTTGGACCTCAAAGGGACCTGTCTGGTGTCTTCCAAATGTTAATGCATATCAATGTACTTTCAATGTACTTTTAAAATGCATGTATTACATTTTGCATGGCTTAAAATATGAAATATTTATATATGAATTATATGAAATGTGAAATTTGCATCAGTTTGCAAGAAACCAGGACTGCCCACACTAGCTGAGTAAAAGTCAATTTCCTCTATATATTTTGTTTTGCTGCAGGAATAATGAAAATAATTTCATTCAAATGAATGTAATATCCCGTGTCTCAAGTTATGTCATCAGACAATGTTCAGAGATCCTACGTGTACAAGAGCAAGGTCACTTAGTTTCTCACCCTGCATTCTATTCCACCAGCAGAGGAAGTGACAAACTGTAGCAAAAC
The DNA here is from genome assembly GCA_036172795.1 of Pelodytes ibericus. Lineage (NCBI taxonomy): Eukaryota > Metazoa > Chordata > Amphibia > Anura > Pelodytidae > Pelodytes > Pelodytes ibericus. Next base: position 16,340,239 of record CM069862.1, read on the forward strand.
CGATACATGCTCAGTGCCTACACACAATCACAAGTACCTGTAGGATAGGGTGCAGGGGAGGGCTTGAGTAGAATATTAAAAATTTGATTTAAGCAGAATGATTGTATCAAATCGCACTGGGGGAAAAAAGCCTGTGCTCTATACAGGCAGTAATCTTCATCTTGCACAGAAGTGAGTTTGGGGACTAGACTGTCCTTTTAAAAGCATCCTGAAAATCGTGACCGCACCAATGAGTTGAGTAAGGTGTGGACAACCCTTCAAATGGGTACCGTGACCCAGGGCAGGCTATTTTCCCTCTTTCCATTCCTGCTTAATCTGATCTCCCAAATCCAATGTTTTCTTTATTTTAACAACTATTTCAAAGCCTTTAAAGATGAAGGGAAAAAAAACAGCTTTAAATAGAACATTACTGACCCTTCCACCCTCCAAAACCTACGGAAATTAAAATGTTGTATGTTTTACAATTCTCCATCACTTGCTGTACATATTGCAGGTGTACTGAGATGTCAATGAACACAGAGTATCCTCACATCTCAAGCAGACTATACCGAATTAAATGAAGTCAGACGGGAGCGAGAGCTCTATAATTCTGTGCTGCTGGTACCCAGAGACCTGACACATATAACTGTGTTGAGCTGGCCGCATTACACTTTCCCTGTGATGTGAGCTACAGTAACCAAGTCTAACCACGAAAAGCAGTAACGTTTTATTACACTAACCTAATGGAAACTGGCAGACCCAGAATTAACTCCAGCTTTATAGACCTCGTAAAAAAAGGTGCCGCACTGAGATATGGCCCCTTAAAATTTCGGCCCCTTCCCCAAATTTTTTTAATAAGGACACCAAGCCTTTTATCGGGAAAAGGGAGGGTTTTAGAAGATGAATTGTACCTTGAGTGGTTTTCAGTTTGTCGATTTCTTCCTTTAATGATTTGATTTCCAAGTCTTTGGTGGTGGTAACTGGGCCGTCGACTGAAGAATACTGAAGGGTCTGGACCGTCTGGGTGGACTCTGGGGAAGTTAAGTGAGAAAACGGTTATACCCAGAAGCCGAATTAACAATGAAAGCGAGGAAATGAGTCAAAATATCATCATCATTTTTTTCAAAATGTAGAGGAAGGGGCATCAGAGCCCAATCTCCTGCCTCTGTTCACCCTTTACTCTGTATAGTGAAGTCATGCAGCTTTCGGGTTTAGTATTGGTAGTGTCGAAAAGGGAAAGGATAGTAATCGGTTTGCCGTACTACACAACTGGGCAGTGATAAATTGGTCTTAAAAGCTTCCAATAAAACATTCAGGTGATAAATGGTATTATTTCAGCTCTATTTGTTCACGGGGATTTTAGTCGAAGCCGAGAAATGTTTAAATAAATGGGCCTGGCCTGTCCTTCCTAAATATTACTGCTACAAGTCATGGGAAGCGGTTACATAGTGTGTCAAAGAGACTCAGGAGAAAGAAACCCGACTTCGCTCGAACAGTATTCTGATTGGATCCTTGAATCAGAACACAGCTGGCTTTGGTGCAACATTCTAATTAAAAGGACAATTAAACTTCCTTGAAGGAAGCAAGGGTTAGAAAGTATGTATTGTATCTCACAAGTGCAGAGACCCTCATTTCGGCAATGGGAGCAGCAGAGGGGGTCTGGTACTGCTGATCCCCAAAACGAGGGTCTCTGGGCTAGCAGAGAGAGCCAGTCGCTGCCTCCTTCCTATGGAAACATGGCAGCTGCCGTTCAGATGATAAACTGGGATGTACTATCAAAAGTAGTATCAAAAGTACACGCCAATCTATTCTCACACTAGGGACAATTAATTGCTTACTTGCAGGTCTGTATTGGAAGAACAAGGCAAATATAAAATCTAGTTGTTCTTTAAAGGTCACAGACCAGAAAAAAAGCATTAAAAACAACAAACATCGCACCCATTCTTCTACAGCTTGTTGGAGCAACGGTTTAAAAGTTTTTTGAAAAAAATACAAATAGGCGGTACATTTACATACATATTTGTTCCTGTCTAAATGTGACTTTTTATATTAGATGGGGCTAAGTTGAAGGATGACAATGTGATAGTGTCAATGCTAGCTTGTAAATATACAATCGGTCCAGTCTTTCGTTTCTCGCTCACCGTATTACTGTATATATTACAGAAAGGAAAAACTGTTTCCTTTGATATTGAAAATGTTAAATAATCTAGTAAATATCACGGAGGACTGGTTATTCAAAAATACTATATTGTATCCGCCCAAGAGTATTCTTGTATCAGCATGGCACTGGACATAAGCAACATTCAGGGGAAAATAAAAATGTATATTAAACAATGTATTTTTGAATGCTGAAAAAAATACATTGTTTATTTGGTGGAAATGGTTGATCATTTACATCTCTAAAGGGGGGTGAATACCCCGGCTTCTTGTGCTATGGGAGGGCTAGCAACATTTAGGACCAGGGGGTAAAAAAATGTTTTAAAAAAATGAGTGGCCCTAGTTATCATCAGAGATAGATACGGATGGACAGACCTCAATCTCTATACACGATCTTAGACGAGTGTTAAATCATCATACACATATTATAATCGTTTAGAAAGCAGGAATACGCATTTTTCCCAGACCAGTAATGACATAAGATGACGAGTGTTGGGCCTGTACCACGTGTAAGACTGTATAGAGAGGTGACCTGCGGATCCCATCCTTACCTTGCAGCTTTCGGCTCAGTTCCAGCTTTTCTTGCTCTAGTCGCCGTATTCGCCGCTCGTAGGCCTCCGTCGCTAAACTGTCCTCTAATCTCCTCTGGACATGGACGTCCACCTCGGTGCTGGTAGTCACCGCTGCATCTTTCAGTGAGCTCCGGTCTGAAAGTACACTGAGGGAGCAAAGAAGCGAGTGAAACGCGTGGACATCATATCCGAGCAACTCTCTCATACTCTCCGAATGGCAGTCGCTACAACTCAACTGTGTGGGCAAAATCGTTGCCCATTTACCCTTCCGCTCTGGGGCCATAAAGAGCCACTTGCCAAGAGTTTTTTTTAAGGGAGCCAGAAGATGCAAAAGGAGTGGGGCTTAAGGGTAGCTTTTAAGTTGGGGGCAAGGAGGCATCCAACATGCACCCCGCAAGCCAAATGGGGCCCACCAGACTTAGAGGCACAGACCACTTTGGAAGACACACTTTAGGTGTGCACAGGAGAGCAGACACTTGAGAGGGTCTCTGGGAAACCCACACAGATGTCCCAGTCTCATGCGTGACGATACCGTGCTTCATAAATAATTAGGCCTGGAACTGCGGCTTTTAAATAATGTTAATTCAATCTGGTTTGGGACTCACCTAAACAATGTACTTTGTACTGGGAATTAAGAAATAAACGATCTATCCAGAAATCAAAGCAAATGTGTGAATTGAGAAAAATATTTTAAATATGTCTGTGTCGTCACCTCCGTCCATGACATCACCTGGGGCGTGATATGCAAAGTACACATTATCTGTGAAATGTAATTAATTTGCATTTCAAGCCACACAAACATGTACAAAACATGCGTGATTCCTTGCTCTTACTGTGAATGTAGAGATTTAGACAGAACCGTGTTTGTGGAATTGCAGCAAATGCATCAAATTAAAGAAATATATGTTTTAAATCACATTACTCTTATTTTATGCATTTGCTGCAATTTTGCAAACACCGTGTTTCGATCATTTGTCATCATGTTTTATATTCTCACAGGCTCGCCATCAGGAGGTGACGGGTGATACTGGCGTCCAGGGCCCAGGTCACGCCAGAAAAAAAAAAAACAACGTTTTTTTTAACAAACTGTATTGAAGCCGCGCTTCCCTCACAGCCGCGGACAGGCTTAACAGAGCAGAGCACACGGAGACAGAGCAGCAAGGAGGTAAGTACGGGGAAGGGGGAAGGCACATAATGAGCATAATGCTGGCATATTAAGGGGCAAAATACTGGCATTTTAAATGGCAAAAGAATGGCATACTGAGGGGCAAAATACTGGCATATTAAGGGACAAAAGAATGGCATATTGAGGGGCAAAATACTGGCATATCAAGGGGCAAAAGAATGGCATATTAAATGGCAAAAGAATGGCATATTGTTTGGCTAAATACTGGCATATTGAGTGGCAAAAGAATGGCATATTGAGGGGCAAAATACTGGAATACTGAGTGTCAAAATACTGACTTATCAAGTGGCAAAATATTACTGGCATATTGACCAACTGCTGCCAACCACCCTCCATATTACACTAGACCAGATTAACTTGCTTGTGAGGGTAGGTGGGGTGAGTGGGAGATATTGTCGGGGGGGCGGAAATTCCTGGTGGCGGCCCTGTATTCTCACATAAGCAAGGTTTGGGTTGACAGAGTCATTTTAAGCAGTTGCTTACATCTCTAATACACCATTTTTAATATGTTTTTTCTACATTCACAACATAGACAATATTTAGGTGATGAGCCCCTACAAAAAAAACATTTCTATATGGTTATCGATGCATAAATAATCAATGACCCACTTTTATATAAAAACAAACTTTACAGGGACTGGCGGAAGGTGTGGCAGCATTTGAAGTGTTAGGGTGAACCCTATGAAATATTGTTGGTCATTTAATGTAATTGTTGAGCAAAAACAAAGTATTTTTATTTACACAGTTTAACATCTAAACATATTTTCTGCAATTTAAACACATTAATGGTGCAAATCAAACATTCTGGGAGCTAAAAAATAAACAATCTGATGTCAGGTTAGTGAGAGGGAGAGACTGACACCCGTGCAGTTATTTGGCAATGTCTTACCAGTTACTTGTGTATGTAAATCCAACAAACGGAAGGTGGTGACCGGAGAACCCAGTAAGAGACGGAGGCGGCATGGCATCCTAGACATGAGACAATGCACAACAGAGAGAATAAATCTACAGCAAAATATACTAAACCCCCACGTATCAGACAGAGGATAGAGACGTCATGATGGAGCTTTAGATTTAAACCTGGTGCCAAACCAGACAGACTGAGGTTATAAACACGTTCTGATAGTATGTATACTGATGCACACTGGATCATTTCTTTATTTAGGGTTTATTCATGAAGAGAGAGACTTGAGAAGGCATTCCAACCTTAAGGCCAAAGTAGCGGAGTTGAGTGGGAGAATGTTTCCAACTCGGCTACATTGGCCTTAAGTTCCCAACTCAATTCCGTTTTCATGAATAAACCCTAAATAAAACAAACCTGCATGCACTATATGGCACTGCACGCACTGCATGCACTATATGGCACTGCATGCACTATATGGCCACTGCACACACAGCATGCACTATATGGCAATGCATGCACTATATGGCCACTGCACACACAGCATGCACTATATGGCAATGCATGCACTATATGGCCACTGCACACACAGCATGCACTATATGGCAATGCATGCACTATATAGCCACTGCACGCACTGCATGCACTATATGGCACTGCATGCACTATATGGCCACTGTACACACAGCATGCACTATATGGCACTGCATGCACTATATGGCAATGCATGCACTATATAGCCACTGCACGCACTGCATGCACTATATGGCCACTGCACACACAGCATGCACTATATGGCACTGCATGCACTATATAGCCACTGCACGCACTGCATGCACTATATGGCCACTGCACACACAGCATGCACTATATGGCACTGCATGCACTATATAGCCACTGCACACACAGCATGCACTATATAGCCACTGCACGCACTATATGGCACTGAATGAACTATATGGTATTGCACGGACTATACGGCACTGCACGCACTATACGGCCACTGCATGCACTATATGGCACTGCACGGACTATACGGCACTGTACGCACTATATGGATGGCCACTGCACACACTGCATGCACTATATGGTATTGCACACACTATACGGCACTGCACGCACTATATGGCCACTGCGCACGCTGCATGCACTATATGGCACTGCATGGACTATATAGCCACTGCACGCACTGCATGGTATTGCACAAACTATATGGCCACTGCACACACTGCATGCACTATATGGTATTGCACGCACTATATGGCCACTGCACACACTGCATGCACTATTTTGCCACTGCACGCACTGCATGCACTGTAGGGCACTGCACGCACTATATGGCACTGCACGCACTATGTGGCCACTGCACACGCTGCATGCATTATATGGCCACTGCACACGCACAATGTACACTGCATGCACTATATGGCCACTGCACACACTGCACGCACTATATGGCCACTGCACATGCTGCATGCACCATATGGCCACTGCACGCAATGCATGCGCTCTACGGCCACTGGACACACTTTGCACACTGCATGCACTACATGGCAACTGCACGCACTATATGGCACTGCACACACTGTATGCCCTATATGGACACTGCACGCACTACATGGCCACTGCGCACACTGCATGGCCACTGCGCACACTGCATGGCCACTGCGCACACTGCATGGCCACTGCGCACACTGCATGGCCACTGCACACACTGCATGGCCACTGCACACACAGCGCACACTGCATGCACTACATGGCCACTTCATGCACTATATGGCCACTGAACTCACAGCGCGCACTGCATGCACTATATGGCCACTGAACTCACAGTGCGCACTGCATGCACTATATGGCCACTACACACACAGTGCACACTGCATGCACAACATGGCCACTGCGCACACTGCATGCACAACATGGCCACTGCGCACACTGCATGCACAACATGGCCACTGCGCACACTGCATGCACAACATGGCCACTGCGCACACTGCATGCACAACATGGCCACTGCGCACACTGCATGCACAACATGGCCACTGCGCACACTGCATGCACAACATGGCCACTGCGCACACTGCATGGCCACTGCGCACACTGCATGGCCACTGCGCACACTGCATGGCCACTGTGCACACTGCATGGCCACTGTGCACACTGCATGGCCACTGCACACACAGTGCACACTGCATGCACTACATGGCCACTGCACACACAGTGCACACTGCATGCACTACATGGCCACTGCACACACAGTGCACACTGCATGCACTACATGGCCACTGCACACACTATATGGCCACTGAACTCACAGCGCGCACTGCATGCACTATATGGCCACCGAACTCACAGCGCGCACTGCATGCACTATATGGCCACTGCACACACAGTGCACACTGCATGCACTATATGGCCACAGCACACACACAGTGCACACAGGGCAGACGTATTCAGCACACCTGGAGCTATCTTCTGTCGGAGTTGGCATTATGCGTGGGCACACTGAGATTGCACCACTAGAGGCACTATTTCCACAATTCACTGCTTTTTACATATAGAACACACACAACATAAGTTACTGTGGGGGTAAAGGCGATGGGAAATCCCCTGCACTTTAGATTCCAGCGGTAGCAGAGACATTATTAAACACATCAGATAAGCCAGGACACTTGCTTTGCCCACAGAAATGCAGAGCCAGATAACCACGCAGTCTCATCCATAACGGGAACTTGTCGGCAGGAGGTTGGCTACTGGCTTTCTGCTTGAGGCTAGGAGCAGTACGAGAAGCACACACAAAGTTATGTTGAGGGAAAAGCCCTTCACTTAAAAAAATCAGGGGTAGCAGAGGCATAATTAAACGCAAATCTACGCACGCTACGTTGACATAGGACGCCTGTGTCCTGATGGAATTTTGTGGTGTTTAGTATCTTCTGATCGCAAGGTGTTACACACACACACCAAGCGTTGTCACCAGTCATGACCTGACCTACGGATGGAACATGGCTGATCGCGAGGAACTTACACAGTTTTTCAGGCAGTCGTCGTCTACGTCGAAGTTGGAGGTGTCGGTCGGGCTGCTGACCTCCGGGATGTAAGGTGCTTCGCAGTTGCGTATGTTTTCCCAGTCAATGCCAACAAAGAACGGGTGATCCTTAAAGTCTTTGATCCCATTCTGACCCAGGCGGTGCTCCCGGCTGCATATCAGCCGTCGAATCAAGTCCTTGGCATTTTCAGAGATATCCGCTAACTGTGTAGGAAACTGGAACCGCTCCTTTAAGAAAAAAGGGGGAACACAGAAGCCAAATTATTAAGTAAACACGGAGAGCATATCCACTCAGACCCAGCACAACCCTCCGTCACACTACTTTTAAGTTAGGAGCTATGGCTCAAAGAACGTGGGATCATTTAGTGGAATAAAAACTGACCACAATTTAATAATACATTTCAAATATACAATAATATATATATATTTTTTTTAGAGTTCCTGGTGCAAGAACACCTGACGCGCTTCGCACAAGGCTTCTTCAGAGGTGTATTACAGAACTTAGCAATGAGAAAGGCTAGTACATGGTATGAGGGGGGAAAAAGAAAGACTAAAAGACATAAAAGTACTAAATAAAACCTACCATTCATAATTAACACAAGGCACATACATTTATGCTTGGCAGTAAATTACGGCTTTCTTGCCACTACTTAGAAGATTACTGAATGGTCTAATAGAGAGCATCCTCGCTTTCTATACACTGGCCCATTATTGATCGGTACGCCTTATTTCATCTTCTATTCCCTTTGTCAGGTTCAGGAGGTAAAGCAGCGTTTCTAACTTGTCTGCTGCTAGCTCGTCTCACCCTGTGCCGTGTTATCTTTGGGCTGCCACTAGGTGCAACCGACATGACCAACAGAGGGCGCCAGCCGAGCTCTCCTCCACGACCCTCAGTTATTTATTAATTGATCAGTTATTAATTATATTAAATGTGGGCTTGGCATCTATCTGCAGCCTTTCTGGAGAATTCAGGAGGCAGCCTGGCTAATTTCTGTAGCCAGGGGAATGGTCCATTCTAGTTAAAACGATTTATTAAAAGTTAGGCGTCAAGCAGTACAGTACGGGAATTTGAGAACCGTGGGCCCACTGGGATTTGTAAGGCCCTGTATTAAATTATTCCAAAAATGCTTCACCAGCAAGGAGGGTATTTATATTCCTCTTATTTTCAGGCATGTCGTGGGGATCTTGTACAGGGCAATGTTACACATTAAACATACATACACATGACTCATCTCTGTTTTAGTGAGAGAGATTAGTTTAGTAAGAATAGCTACAGCACTTTCTCTGAAGGGGAGTTTGATAACTGCTGTCGAGGGAGCCAGTCTGCCTTCTGTAGAGTCTCCCTCAGTGATGCCCCCTTCTGTAGAGTCTCCCTCAGTGATGCCCCCTTCTGTAGAGTCTCCCTCAGTGATGCCCCGTTCTGTAGAGTCTCCCTCAGTGATGCCCCCTTCTGTAGAGTCTCCCTTAGCGATGCCCCCTTCTGTAGAGTCTCCCTCAGTGATGTCCCCTTCTGTAGAGTCTCCCTCAGTGATGCCCCCTTCTGTAGAGTCTCCCTCAGTGATGTCCCCTTCTGTAGAGTCTCCGTCAGTGATGTCCCCTTCTGTAGAGTCTCCCTCAGTGATTCCCCCTTCTGTAGAGTCTCCCTCAGTGATGCCCCCTTCTGTAGAGTCTCCCTCAGTGATGCCCCCTTCTGTAGGGTCTCCCTCAGTGATGTCACTGGATTTAGAAGCCCCGGCGAAATTATTTTCGATGTAAAACTACAGGAGACCTGTAACTTGCTTTAAAGTAAAAATAAAATGGAATTCTGTACAACATACAACAAATAATCAGTGTGGAATGGCTGCTTTCATATATTAAACACAACGGCAATGACGATTTCCAGCCATAAAAACAGCCGTCTTGTCATTGAAAGCCCGGCTGGCTCACGTTTCAGAAGCCCATGCTGAATTTTTATGGCCAGCTCGGCTCACATGTCCAATTTCCCTCTTGGAGTCCAATCACGCAGAGTCTCTACCATTAAACATGGTGTCTTGAAGAGCTGCTCTGCTCAAACACTTCCAGGGTAATAAAACCTTTGTGTGTTTTTTAATGGTTGTGTGTGTGCAGGTGTGCAGACCACGTGTGGAGAGCAAGCAATAGAGCTACTGAACGTGGCCAGGAAGAAAAAGGGGACAAACGAAAACATATGGGGATATATTCCGGTGACCAGATGTACAGCAGTATATTGTAGTCCAGCTCCTGGGAGAATGAGCAGCCCTGTAACCGGTACAGAAGGTCCGCGGTGCGTGTGATGTCACGTGAGGGGGGGGGGGGGGGGGGGGCTTCTTGGGTTGGATCATCAGAGGACTGACCCAAGTGGTAGTGGATTTATAAAAAAAAATCCTGCATTTTTAAGATCTTGAACAGGATTCTCTGGAATTAACCTCTTAGTAAACATATTAGTTGCAGATATAGCCAAAACTAATATGGCAGGTGAAAGGGCAGACACGAAAGAGGTTTATTCACTAAATTCACCGGAAAGTATCACAATTATCAGCTTAGTTATTTAACAAAGTAGGTTTGGCTGCGTCTGAAAACTGAGACCCTGCAGAGCTTCATTCTAGAGCTGCAAACGATCCTCTATAATAATAATTATTATTATATTAATAAAGGTGCAAACTCGGCTGCTCTGATTTGGGCAAAGAAGATCCAAACAAAAGGCACAAGGAAGGTAAAGTTAACTTCCAAAAAATGCTTTTTGGAATTTTCACATAGGATTGCCAATGCACCAAACTTTCACTGCAAAATTTTCTAACACTGGGGAAGATTCATTTGACAGCTGAGCTGCGTGGAGAGATCCTGTCTCTGGTCAGTGTGAAATATGAAATGTATCACAAGTCACAACTTCAGCTGGAGGTGTCTCAGTCATCTAGGGTTGCCACCTTTCCTTAAAACAAAATACCGGCCTTGGTACTGTCTCCATAGACTTAACATTGGCCTGATGGCAATTTTTTACCGGCCTGCCGGTAAAATACCGGCCAGGTGGCAACCCTACAGTCATCTAACATAGTCTGCAGTGTGAATAGAGCATATACGGATTATTATTATGGTATGCTGTATGAACCAAATTGCAAGCAAGTTCAGTGAGGAAATGTGGTGTCCATGTGACTTTGTTTGCATCAGTGTATGACATCACTTTGTGGCATTATATGCAAATTAGTGGCGACAATGAAGAGTGACATCATTAACAGGAGACCATCCAGATGCATTCCAAATCATGGTACTCTTAATCTGCCACAATGAAGAAATACTGTTTAATAACATCAATCCTCGAATAACATAGAATTTAAATGTAATTTTAGGGGAAGTCACACCCGTCTTGAGTACCGTCATGGTAGACTGAGACTTATGGACAGAGAGAAGTAATGTTCCTGTAATTCTGCTTTCAAGAAAACAGTCACAGATATGGCAGCACTCACTTTGTGGTTCATGATCTTCCCATAGGTCTCCACCAAAGACTCGGCATAGAAGGGGGTTTCTCCGTACAGCATTTCATACATGCAAACTCCAAGGGACCACCAGTCGCACTCCGGACCATACTTCCCCTTGCCGTCTTCCATAGCCTGGAGAATCTCGGGCGAGATGTAATCCGGGGTCCCGACAGCCACAGACGACTGGACCTTGAGAGGCAGAGAACCTTTCGTTAGTACAGAAACTGATCTAGAACCTAGTCCTCATGACTACCTAGAACACGGGAGCAAAAACATGCGGCACAGATGCCCTTTTAGCAAGGATTGTATTTGGCGTAAAATCCCGGGGAGCTCAGCCGAGGAGACCCTAATCATTTTAATCATTTCAAACCAACGTAAGATTTGAGAACCGACCTCAACGACCCAAACAGGGCAAGGAATAACCACCGCGCATATCTCAGAACTTACCGTTCCATCTTCCATGAGTTTGAGACAGGAGCCGAAATCTGCCAGGCGGATGTGACCATTCATGTCCAGCAAGATGTTATCCGGTTTAATGTCTCTGGAAGAGGTAAAGGAATGGTCAGATTGGAGCAAAAGCACAAAAATCATGCCACAAATAGGTGTAAAAAGGAACCACCGCCATTGGTTTGGATGAATTATGAACTAATGGTCAACAAAGTTCTACTCTCGCTGATCTCAGGGTCTGTTGTTAATTAAATGGTATGGGCACGCTACTTCCATCTTAATAGGGCAGTTCCACCCGGCTTATCCTTTGTATGTTATACACGTGTTCAATGTGTATGCGATGCACTTATTTTTACTTTCAAAATATGTATGGCTTTCCTGTAATATTACTTTGAAAATAATTTCTATGGGGCTTCTTAATTCCGTGACATCCGATTAGGAGGGGCCTGGAGAGGTAGGCAGGACTGTTGCTAGGGCAACATCAGTAACTCTACTACACTGTATTTGCAGTTCTTAGGAGCAAGGAAGAGTTGGGCAAAAAGATGATGGGAAATCTGTTGACTGAATTTACACGGTGGAGGACTTCTCTAAAAACATTTTTTCGGACACTGCGAGTAGGGTTGCCATCTGGACGGTATTTTACCGGCAGGCCAGTAAAAAAATTGGCATCAGGCCAACGTTAAGTCTATGGAGACAGTAGCAAGGCCGGTATTTGTTTGAAGAAAAGTTGGCAACCCTAACTGCGAGTGGTCATGTAGTGTGGTTTACTAGCAGGAGAGGTTGTAATGGCTGCTGTACCGTCAAGCAAGTAAATGTATCATCAGAAGGGGACAGAGCTCCCGGCTTATGGAACGGACCACAGCATACAGTCCAAGTGTTTAAACATTTCCTAAAATGTTTTAAACATTTTTTAAGTGTTTCGGTGCACTTGGCACCTTCTCAGTGTGTATTTTCCACCGTATTTATCAACCGCGGTAACACAGCAAAAACATGACATCACATAATCCATGGCAACGGCTTTGCACAGCCCTCGATGGGTTAACATGGAGTATTTAAAATGGATAAAGGAATATAAAGAAGTGCATGAATATTACTAGTTGGCGAGCAGGTTAGGCCTACCCAAAAGGCCTACTTCTCCAAAATACAAACAGAGAGAGAGGGAGAGAGAGGGAGAGAGAGGGAGAGAGAGAGGGAGAGAGAGAGAGAGAGAGAGAGAGAGAGAGAGAGAGAGAGAGAGGGAGAGAGAGAGGGAGAGAGAGAGAGAGAGAGGGAGAGAGAGAGAGAGAGAGAGAGAGGAGAGAGAGATAGATAGAGAGAGAGGAGAGGAGAGAGAGAGAGAGAGAGAGAGAGAGAGAGAGAGATAGAGAGAGATAGATAGAGATAGAGAGAGATAGAGAGAGATAGAGAGAGATAGAGAGAGATAGAGAGAGATAGAGAGAGATAGAGAGAGATAGAGAGATAGAGAGATAGAGAGATAGAGAGAGAGAGAGAGAGAGAGAGAGACAGAGAGAGAGAGACAGAGAGCCAGAGAGAGAGAGAGAGAGAGAGAGAGAGAGAGAGACACACAGAGAGCCAGAGAGAGAGACAGAGAGAGTGAGACAGAGTGAGAGAGAGTGAGACAGAGTGAGACAGAGTGAGGCAGAGTGAGACAGACAAAGAGAAAACATCACATGGATGTTACATCACATAGATGTCCTATTCAACTCGCTCAATGATCACAGACTGTTCGAGAGAGCTGGGATTTCCCAGTATCGCCCAGTGTGATCACCTCTCCTGCCGAATCATCTATCATCAGCAGAACTTGGACACAATGCAGGTCTGGGAGTTACCAGGGCTGTGCTCGACCACACTGCTTTTCACCGACATTGTATGAAAAGGGGATCAACAGAAGGGGACCTTGATAAGGATCAACCTTTGAAAACAGACCTGACGCTTCCAGGAAGGATAAACTGGCACGTTCCTTAAAAGTCCTCATACTAGGACCTATTATGACGTATATATTAGAAGCACAAGTGGACAATAAAAAAGAAAGTGGGCTTGCACAAAAACCCTTGCGGTCTCCCAAGTGGGGCTTTGATGCCTTAGCCCAGTGATGGCTAACCTTGGCACTGCAGATATTTGAGAACAAGGACTCTCTCTCTCTCTGCACCAGCAGTAAGAGACACAGGACCAGACACTATTCGGCCAGATCAAACCGCTGCTCTGATTGGCCAGCGTGCGCCAGCCCCCTGACCTCCTCAGCTCCAAAGAAAAAGCCAATAGAAAACCAAACCTTGTGCATCATTACTCAGGATCCGGAAAACTAACCCTTGCTTCCTCAATAGGAAAAATAGTTCAGTTTTCCTTCAAGCCACTAGAGTTCACGTCTGTGGGGTTAGATCATACCAGTGCCATCTGTTGTCTGAACGCATGTGAGAAAGCTTCCCAGTTCGCAAAAAAAAAAAAAAAGATGTGCGGTAACTGTAAACACATGCATCCTGCAAGCCACGGATCTGTCCCGGGGGAATTGCTCTTAAGCCACGTTTATTTATCAGTTTATTTCTGGGAAATACTTCAGTTTAATAGAAGGATTATGTTACCCAGATTTAAGTTTTTAAATGACAGTAATAAGTCACACACACACAAAAAAAATTATAATAAGCGCCTCCCGTTGACACCCCAACTCCCCCTTTTTTTAGAAGGCTGTGGTATTAAGAGTATGAATTGACTGTACTTCACAATACCTGGTCAGCGACCGCACCACCCCACAGCATTCTAAATGGAATGGTCCGCTAAAGGGGAGGAGCTTTGATTTTTTTTCCTTTGTATATATAAGTTGCAACTGTAGCAAAAAACTTAAGTTTGAACTGTGTTTAATTAAAGGATTGCTTTGGTGTAGTAATTTTATATAGAAATGCTTTAATGAAAGAATGCAAGTAAAGTTTGTTATTGAGCCATATTTACCCCATATAGCTCTACCAGGAGGCAGACATTTGTTTAGAATCTTAAGTCAAAACTTTCTTTCATCAGGAGAAGGAAGATCTGACCCAAGATTCTAAACAACAAGTCCGCCCCCTGAGAGAACTATATGGAGTAAAGCAGGGCTCGACAAACCCCAGGCGCCAGGTCGCCATGGCGACCAGGAAATTAGACCTGGCGCCTGGGTGCTGTCAGCCTCCTGGTCCCCTTGCCGCTGCCATCTGATTTTTCCGCAGCGCGAGGGGGTAAAGTCTGTGCCGATGGCCGATGGCACAGACTGCAAGCTCCGCCCCCTCGCGCAACGCGTGTCTGAGTGCCGGGTGTCGTCACGTGACATCCTGGCACTCAGCACGCCGACCAAGTTCAGCTGCTGCACGAATGTCCCCCTCCCCTGCAGTGAGGTAAAGCAGCAGGGAGGGGGGACACACCAAGAAGAAACCCCCAAGAAAAGACTGTGTGAGGTGGGTGTGTGTTTGTATGTATTGTAAAGTAGGTGTGTGGGAGGTGTTTGTGTATATGGGTATATGTAAAGTAGGTGTGTGTGAGGGGTTTGTGTATATGGGTATATGTAAAGTAGGTGTGTGTGAGGGGTTTGTGTATATGGGTATATGTAAAGTAGGTGTGTGTGAGGGGTTTGTGTATATGGGTATATGTAAAGTAGGTGTGTGTGTGAGGTGTTTGTATATATGTGTATATGTAAAGTAGGTGTGTGTGAGGTGTTTGGATATATGTGCATATGTAAAGTAGGTGTGTGTGTGAGGGGTTTGTGTGTATGGGTATATGTAAAGTAGGTGTGTGTGAGGTGTTTGTATATATGTGTATATGTAAAGTAGGTGTGTGTGAGGTGTTTGTATATATGTGTATATGTAAAGTAGGTGTGTGTGAGGTGTTTGGATATATGTGCATATGTAAAGTAGGTGTGTGTGAGGTGTTTGGATATATGTGCATATGTAAAGTAGGTGTGTGTGTGAGGGGTTTGTGTATATGGGTATATGTAAAGTAGGTGTGTGTGAGGGGTTTGTGTATATGGGTATATGTAAAGTAGGTGTGTGTGAGGTGTTTGTGTATATGTGTATATGTAAAGTAGGTGTGTGTGAGGTGTATGTATATATGTGTATGTAAAGTAGGTGTGTGTGAGGTGTTTGTATATTTGTGTATATGTAAAGTAGGTGTGTGTGAGGTGTTTGTATATATGGGTATATGTAAAGTAGGTGTGTGTGAGGTGTATGTATATATGTGTATGTAAAGTAGGTGTGTGTGAGGTGTTTGTATATTTGTGTATATGTAAAGTAGGTGTGTGTGAGGTGTTTGTATATTTGTGTATATGTAAAGTAGGTGTGTGTGAGGTGTTTGTATATTTGTGTATATGTAAAGTAGGTGTGTGTGAGGTGTTTGGATATATGTGTATATGTAAAGTAGGTGTGTGTGGTGTTTGTATATATGGGTATATGTAAAGTAGTTGTGTGTGTGTGTGAGGCGTTTGGATATATGTGTATATGTAAAGTAGTTGTGTGTGTGTGTGTGTGTGTGAGATGTTTGGATATATGTGTATATGTAAAGTAGGTGTGTTTGTATATATGTGAAGTAGACGTGTGTGTTAATGAATTGTGTTTATGTTTGCGTGATTGTCTGGCTCCTAAAAAAAATTTCTGGCTCCTAAAATCAAATTAAATTTGTCAAGCCCTGGAGTAAAGATTCTAACCAACATGTGTGCCCCCTGAGAGAATTATATGGAGTAAAGATTCTAACCAACATGTCTGCCCCCTGAGAGAACAATATGGAGTAAAGATTCTAACCAACATGTCTGCCCCCTGAGAGAACAATATGGAGTAAAGATTCTAACCAACATGTCTGCCCCCTGAGAGAGCTATATGGAGTAAAGATTCTAACCAACATGTCTGCCCCCTGAGAGAATTATATGGAGTAAAGATTCTAACCAACATGTCTGCCCCCTGAGAGAACAATATGGAGTAAAGATTCTAACCAACATGTCTGCCCCCTGAGAGAACAATATGGAGTAAAGATTCTAACCAACATGTCTGCCCCCTGAGAGAACTATATGGAGTAAAGATTCTAAACGACATGTCTGCCCCCTGAGAGAACTATATGGAGTAAAGATTCTAACCAACATGTCTGCCCCCTGAGAGAATTATATGGAGTAAAGATTCTAACCAACATGTCTGCCCCCTGAGAGAACTATATGGAGTAAAGATTCTAACCAACATGTCTGCCCCCTGAGAGAACTATATGGAGTAAAGATTCTAACCAACATGTCTGCCCCCTGAGAGAACGATATGGAGGAAGATTCTAACCAACATGTCTGCCTCCTGAGAGAACTATATGGAGTAAAGATTCTAACCAACATGTCTGCCCCCTGAGAGAACGATATGGAGTAAAGATTCTAACCAACATGTCTGCCCCCTGAGAGAACTATATGGAGTAAAGATTCTAACCAACATGTCTGCCCCCTGAGAGAACTATATGGAGTAAAGATTCTAACCAACATGTCTGCCTCCTGAGATAACTATATGGACTAAAGATTCTAACCAACATGTCTGCCCCCTGAGAGAACTATATGGAGTAAAGATTCTAACCAACATGTCTGCCCCCTGAGAGAACTATATGGAGTAAAGATTCTAACCAACATGTCTGCCTCCTGAGAGAACTATATAGAGTAAAGATTCTAACCAACATGTCTGCCCCCTGAGAGAACTATATGGAGTAAAGATTCTAACCAACATGTCTGCTTCCTGAGATAACTATATGGACTAAAGATTCTAACCAACATGTCTGCCCCCTGAGAGAACTATATGGAGTAAAGATTCTAACCAACATGTCTGCCCCCTGAGAGAACTATATGGAGTAAAGATTCTAACCCACATGTCTGCCCCCTGAGAGAACGATATGGAGTAAAGATTCTAAACAACATGTCTGCCCCCTGAGAGAACGATATGGAGTACAGATTCTAAACAACATTTCTGCCCCCTGAGAGGACTATATGGAGTAAAGATTCTAACCAACATGTCTGCCCCCTGAGAGAACTATATGGAGTAAAGAAGGCTAAATAAGGAACATTATTTGCATTCATTCATTAAAGATTTTCTTTATAAATTTGCACTTGATACAATCTTTCAATTAAACATAAGTACATTTTTTTTCCAAGGTTGTCCTTTAAATGGTAAGAGAAAGCACTTTGTGCATCTGGACACAGCACTTCTAGGAAGGCTCTTGGTTTCTGAAGCATTACTCTCCCTTTAAACATGTTTTGACTCAACAGAAAGCCAGATGCTGGTTCATACAGCCGGGAGAATATTGGAAACATTGCTTTCTCACACAGGCATTGTGGAGTTACAATATTACTTCACAGGATGCACAAATACACATTTGCAGCCAATGTAAAAAAGTGGAGATGGCGTCTTTAACTCCATTTAGTAGCTATTTAATCTCTTCACCAGTGCTGTATTTAGCACAAGGCAGACAAGGTAAGTGCCTAGGGTAGCACTTGCCTTGTATGCCTGGGGGGGCGGCAAAAAATGCTGCCCCTTTAAAAAAAAGAGCTTGCCGACAGACGATGGCTGGGCATGACAACCTACCATGCTGCCTGTCGTGCACCCTGCATGGTGTGACTGGTGATAGGGCATGTGCTGGGGCATGTCCTGGTTCTGCACTGTGGGTTAGGGGGAGTGGCGGGGAGCTGCCAAAATGTAGTCAGCTTAGGGCAGAAGAAAACCAAGATATACCACTGCTTTTCACTAAACTATTGTATGGTGCTGTATCAAGTGATGCAGTAAAATAACCTTCAATATCCCGGAGGTAACTGTATAGTCTTGACAGCAATTTAGTTTGCAGATAAATATAGGATGTTTGCTCGTATCGCCTGTGTTTTTAAATGTATCTTTCTCTGAAGATGATATAGAATTTTGAAATCTTTGAGTGGTTTGCATGGTTACTCATAGATTTGAAAATGATATACATTATTATTCCCTTATGGTGTATAAAGCTCTATATCCCAGTATAAAGTCTCCCCTCCGTGCCCACCTATTATTATGAAGTTGACACAGCCCAATTGCTTTGGAAAGGGAGGTATAAAGTATATAAAAGGAGGAGAGATCAAGCCAGGCAAGTTAAAGATCATGCTACTTTTGCAACAGAAGGCATAGCCAGGCACAGGGTAGTGCTTGGAAGAGGAAAAATAGGCACACACATACACATTAATTATTATACTGTTTGAAACACAGTAACAATATTAGCTTAAATGAGAAACATAATGTCAAACAGCGATGTACCATATAGCCCTGATTCTTGGCTGCACCCAATTAAAGGTTGCAACCCTAATTAATAGAATTCAACTAGGGGGCAAAGGGTGGCCTATAAATCGGGACATTACAGTAACACAGATTGGGGACACAATGATTTTTTGAGTAGGGGGTTCCCACTATGTAGATGCCTTCACACCTGCGGCACTAACATTTTAGTTCCTAACTAACTTTTGTTCCCGGAGGAATGCATTAGATGTCGTACAGTGCTACGTGCTCTGTCTGTTCGAGCACTGGTAGACTCCCGGTTATAGGCCCCACCGCTAAGTTAGGGATTTAAATTAGGGGGGGGCTGTCTATAATCGGGACAATACGGTAATGGGTTTCTACCACCCATGGATTCCTGTGTGTACATGAAGGCCTCAGCCTGGATACACCGTAAATCGTTTGGAACAAGTTTTTATTGGCAGATACATTTTACAGGTGAACACACATAACACATAAAGCCTATAAATGTGAGCCTTATAAAATCAGACTTATCACCCTGGCAACTTTTACAAACACTGCAATCTCCAGGAACATGGGCTCTGAGACACATCAATGCGATACAGCAGAATACAAGGGGGGGGCGACTGCTACAAGACCTCCAATTGTACCGTCTCTGAAACTCCTGGAATGCTGGGAATAGGATCACAACCCATGAAATATTTCCCAGACAGTGTTGGGCTTTACGGGTACAGAGGATTCCCAAGATGGACCAATCAGCAGGAACGTGCTATCGGTTGCCATGGAGATTACGGCACTTTTAGAATGTTAGCCCAGCACTGCTCCTTGATGAGATCTCTGTAGATCTCGGGTCACTAAATGGGTCCAAAGGTAGTCGAAAATCCCTTGGTCTTTGACCTCTACAAACCCTAAGTATCAGAGGTACAGAGCATGAAACCAGCAGAGCATGCTTATGGTGAGGGAGCGTACGTCTGCGCACACACACAGGGCCTTGCCATGCAAAGAGGAAGCAGCGAGTTTCTATTGTTTGATTCCAGCAATCAGAAGACGTCACCCAGTATACAGCAGACGGCATGAAAAATCACTTGAACTTGTGCCTAAGAAAAGCCGGCAGATATATTTATAGCTCCCGGACAAGGCAATCCAGATGGTTTGCACCAATTAAAAAAAAAAAAAAAAAAAAGTGGGAACTCTTCTCCGTTTTAATAATTACACTTGGACATGTGAGTGCTGGCTGATTCTTTTTTGTATTTTATTATACTGTCCTAGGTTTTTACCCGATGCAGGATCTTTTTCTTCTTACGTTGCTGAGATTTGAAGATATCGCTAATCTGAAGAGCGGTCGGAGGTGGGGTAGTTAGGTTTTGTGCTGCCCTGGGACTGACGTATCGCATGCACCCCTAACCCTCATTTGTCCCCCACCTACGTCTTCCTTGCATTTACCTTTCCACCATATCAGATTGCCCCCACATACCTTGCAACAGCACCAGATTGCTCCCAAGTGACTTATAACAGTGCTAAATTCCCCCCACATCCCTGTCCACAGAGCCACATTGCCCCCACATCCCTTTCCACTACACCATAGTACACCCTGGTGAACTAGTGGAGGCAGCCCGGATATCTGTACAGGCAGTGGGGGAGGATTAACACCAACAATTGTAAGACTAGCTCTGCTGTCGCCCCCTTCAGTGCGCTGCTGCCACCTCCAGTCTGCCGCTAGCTGGCACAGGCAGAAATACAACACTGTCTGTGGGGTGAACATGTGCTCAAGAAAGCTACTTACGGTTACTATGTGTGATAGCTATGGTTATCACACATAGTTACACATGGCTACCCAGCTCGTATTTTAACGACAGACCGGATGAAAAATGGCTTGATTGTATGAGACACTGGAAGGCGACGCGTTCTGCGCATTAGCCGCTATGCAGAGTTTGCATCATGGTTACTCAGCGTCTAGATTGCTGCACCTTAACAGATCTGATCCAGTGTGGTTTCTTGCCATCCGTCAGCCAGTCCAAAATGCTCCTTCCGAGGCCACGCCTCCTGTTGTCCCATGGTGTATCATACAGGGACAATCAATCGTACAGGGACTATCAATCATACAATGACTATCAATCATACAATGACTATCAATCATACAGGGACTATCAATCATACAGGGACTATCAATCGTCCAATGACTATCAATCGTCCAATGACTATCAATCGTCCAATGACTATCAATCGTCCAATGACTATCAATCGTCCAATGACCATCAACCGTCCAATGACCATCAATCGTACAATGACTATCAATCGTACAATGACTATCAATCGTACAATGACTATCAATCGTACAATGACTATCAATCGTACAATGACTATCAATCGTACAATGACTATCAATCGTCCAATGACTATCAATCGTCCAATGACTATCAATCGTCCAATGACTATCAATCGTACAATGACTATCAATCGTACAATGACTCGTCCAATGACTATCAATCGTCCAATGACTCGTACAATGACTAACAATCGTACAATGACTATCAATCGTACAATGACTATCAATCGTACAATGACTCGTCCAATGACTATCAATCGTCCAATGACTATCAATCGTCCAATGACTCGTACAATGACTATCAATCGTACAATGACTATCACTCGTACAATGACTATCAATCGTACAATGACTATCAATCGTCCAATGACTCGTACAATGACTATCAATCGTACAATGACTATCAATCGTACAATGACTATCACTCGTACAATGACTATCACTCGTACAATGACTATCACTCGTACAATGACTATCACTCGTACAATGACTATCAATCGTACAATGACTATCAATCGTACAATGACTATCAATCGTACAATGACTCGTCCAATGACTATCAATCGTCCAATGACTATCAATCGTCCAATGACTCGTACAATGACTATCAATCGTACAATGACTATCAATCGTACAATGACTCGTACAATGACTATCAATCGTACAATGACTATCAATCGTACAATGACTATCAATCGTACAATGACTATCAATCGTACAATGACTATCAATCGTTCAATGACTATCAATCGTTCAATGACTATCAATCGTTCAATGACTATCAATCGTACAATGACTATCAATCGTACAATGACTATCACTCGTACAATGACTATCACTCGTACAATGACTATCACTCGTACAATGACTATCAATCGTACAATGACCATCAACCGTACAATGACCATCAACCGTACAATGACCATCAACCGTACAATGACCATCAACCGTACAATGACCATCAACCGTACAATGACCATCAACCGTCCAATGACCATCAACCGTCCAATGACCATCAACCGTCCAATGACCATCAACCGTCCAATGACCATCAACCGTCCAATGACCATCAACCGTCCAATGACCATCAACCGTCCAATGTCTATCAACCGTCCAATGACTATCAACCGTCCAATGACTATCAACCGTACAATGACTATCAACCGTACAATGACTATCAATCGTCCAATGACTATCACTCGTACAATGACTATCAATCGTACAATGACTATCAATCGTTCAATGACTATCAATCGTTCAATGACTATCAATCGTTCAATGACTATCAATCGTACAATGACTATCAATCGTACAATGACTATCACTCGTACAATGACTATCAATCGTACAATGACTATCAATCGTACAATGACTATCAATCGTACAATGACTATCAATCGTTCAATGACTATCAATCGTCCAATGACTATCAATCGTACAATGACTATTAATCGTACAATGACTATCAATCGTACAATGACTATCAATCGTACAATGACTATCACTCGTACAATGACTATCACTCGTACAATGACTATCACTCGTACAATGACTATCACTCGTACAATGACTATCAATCGTACAATGACTATCAATCGTACAATGACTATCAATCGTACAATGACTCGTCCAATGACTATCAATCGTACAATGACTATCAATCGTACAATGACTATCAATCGTCCAATGACTCGTACAATGACTATCAATCGTACAATGACTATCAATCGTACAATGACTATCAATCGTACAATGCCTATCAATCGTACAATGACTATCAATCGTTCAATGACTATCAATCGTTCAATGACTATCAATCGTTCAATGACTATCAATCGTACAATGACTATCAATCGTACAATGACTATCAATCGTACAATGACTATCACTCGTACAATGACTATCACTCGTACAATGACTATCACTCGTACAATGACTATCACTCGTACAATGACTATCAATCGTACAATGACTATCAATCGTACAATGACTATCAATCCTACAATGACTCGTCCAATGACTATCAATCGTCCAATGACTATCAATCGTCCAATGACTCGTACAATGACTATCAATCATACAATGCCTATCAATCGTACAATGACTATCAATCGTACAATGCCTATCAATCGTACAATGACTATCAATCGTACAATGACTATCAATCGTTCAATGACTATCAATCGTTCAATGACTATCAATCATACAATGCCTATCAATCGTACAATGACTATCAATCGTACAATGACTATCAATCGTACAATGACTATCAATCGTACAATGACTATCAATCGTTCAATGACTATCAATCGTTCAATGACTATCAATCGTACAATGACTATCAATCGTACAATGACTATCAATCGTACAATGACTATCACTCGTACAATGACTATCACTCGTACAATGACTATCACTCGTACAATGACTATCACTCGTACAATGACTATCACTCGTACAATGACTATCACTCGTACAATGACTATCACTCGTACAATGACTATCAATCGTACAATGACTATCAATCGTACAATGACTATCAATCGTACAATGACTATCAATCGTACAATGACTCGTCCAATGACTATCAATCGTCCAATGACTATCAATCGTCCAATGACTATCAATCGTCCAATGACTCGTACAATGACTATCAATCATACAATGACTATCAATCGTACAGTGCCTATCAATCGTACAATGCCTATCAATCGTACAATGACTATCAATCGTACAATGACTATCACTCGTACAATGACTATCACTCGTACAATGACTATCAATCGTACAATGACTATCAATCGTACAATGACTATCAATCGTACAATGACTATCAATCGTACAATGACTATCAATCGTACAATGACTATCAATCGTACAATGACTATCAATCGTACAATGACTCGTCCAATGACTATCAATCGTCCAATGACTATCAATCGTCCAATGACTATCAATCGTCCAATGACTCGTACAATGACTATCAATCGTACAATGACTCGTCCAATGACTATCAATCGTCCAATGACTATCAATCGTCCAATGACTATCAATCGTCCAATGACTCGTACAATGACTATCAATCGTACAATGACTATCAATCGTACAATGCCTATCAATCGTACAATGACTATCAATCGTACAATGACTATCAATTGTACAATGACTATCAATCGTACAATGACTATCAATCGTACAATGACTATCACTCGTACAATGACTATCACTCGTACAATGACTATCAATCGTACAATGACTATCACTCGTACAATGACTATCACTCGTCCAATGACTATCAATCGTCCAATGACTATCAATCGTCCAATGACTATCAATCGTCCAATGACTCGTACAATGACTATCAATCGTACAATGACTATCAATCGTACAATGACTATCAATCGTCCAATGACTATCAATCGTCCAATGACTATCAATCGTACAATGACTCGTACAATGACTATCAATCGTACAATGACTATCAATCGTACAATGACTATCAATCATACAGGGACTATCATACTGATTCTCTAGAACAAGGCCTGTACAATGTTAGATTTTGAATTATTGCTAATTTTTAAAAAAAGAAGCATTAATGCATAAAAAAAAAATGTTTTAAGTGTCCGCTTTAACAGGTGTTTAAGGCTATATTTCTGATTGGTATCTAAGAGAGGTTTGGTGGAAGCAGCCATTTCATGTAACAGTTCTCAGGAGGGTATTGTGTCTTTGAGGAGGAGTAACAAGCTCCCAGGGCAGCATTGACCAAACAGTGGGAAAGTGAAGGCTCTAATGAGTCACTTCCATGGGAAGATAAGACCCTTTGATGAACTGAGCATTTAACATCTCTCTAGATAGCTGTGCCTGTGAGCAGTTCTGTGAACTCTCTCCCTGTTACAATTACAAGAAATGTTATCAGAGAAGCAATGAGGGATGAATTACTCACTTGAGATAACACTGAGTGAGCAAGGGGAAAAATGTATGGAGTCTGTCCTAGTAGAGTAAATATCACTAACACAGAGTCTAAAGCAAACACAACCAAATCACTAATCCCCAAGTGACATGCAGCAAGAATGAGCCATACGCCCTATACATACACACACGCTTCATGTACGAAGAGGAGCACTCTATTTCAGTATATGCATCACCGAGACAGGCGGAGATCTCCAATATACAGATATAGGAAACCCGCTACTGCGCTGAACTGCACAGCCTCGTATTGCAGTAAAACAATTTAGTTGCCCAGGGTTGCACTCATTCAGCCCACCTGATATTATGAGACACAGACAAGCAACGCGGATATTCTGATAGATAAGGTACAGAGAGTTACAGGCAGACAACAATTAGAGAGAAAGGTTAAAGCCCCAGCCCAGTGAGAGAGATTAGAGAGCAGCCCGGGGGAGAGGGGTAATTGCCAGCCCTCCCCGTTGTGATTGATAAAAAAAACTCTAACGCCATTAATCCGCAAGCCACGTGCCCAATAGCCGTACCACTGAAACGTACCACGGGATATTGCCTCATTAATAGGCAGTTCCTATTTAATTCTTTACTTCGTGGTGTACGTTCGTATATGTGACATGCCCTCACTTCTACTTCAGAACCATTTCCAGTTGTGCTTTGGTTTTACACCGAAACAAATATCAGCGGGGCTTCTAAATTCAGGGACATCCAATAAGGGGCTTGGAGACACAGACAGAACTGTTAACATATATCTCTTACACTTTATTTGGCATTTTTAGGATAAATGCACCGCTGAGGGGGAATAAAACGTATTAGAATTATCAGATTATTTTTCTTTAATTAAAAATTTTTTGTGTTCCCCCCTCCCCCTCGGACAATTTAGGTGGAACTGCCCCTTTAAATAGTCTATATAAAAGGATCTCCCCAGCAAAAACAAAAAGGAGACTGTTCATGCTCAAGGAGAAATAGTACAGAAGTGTTTGAGAGCGGTGTTATATTCAGTGATTCCCCTTTGGGCCCGTCGTGTTGTGCCGCTGTATAGGAATGCCAGTTATTAGCGGTGTAGCCTGGATACTGGGATGGTAAGTAGGCTGGCTTATCGCCGGCAGCGAAGCCGTGGCAGCGTGCCAGAGATTAAAAAATAAAGGCTGCTACCAGTCCGGCTAATTAACGTCAAAGCTGTACGAGCGTGCTCCGTGTGTTACTATCCATTCCAGGATCGTAAGCTCCTTAGGAATGGCAGATCCCATCTGCTGAGGTCCATCTGCCACTAAGACTGGAGAGAAACAGGGGTAAGCACAACCCAAAGCAAGATCAGCTGCTGCTAGGTGAGTCCTGTACCGCGAGGGCACCAGGCCACCGGCAAGAGGACACCCAATATACATTAGATCAAACGTATTCTGATGTGGGCCAATGATCAGAGGGACCATATATGCAAAAATGCATGTTAATGGGACACCCCATTTTTAAAAAATGTATACTGATGTTGAAGATCAATTGGTGAGCCGTAGAAAGAAAAAAAAAGAAAAAAGATTTGGTTTATTTAGCAGTATTATAAAAAAAGAAGCTCAATTACTATTTAAACTCATTTCAAGGGATAATGAGAATACAGCCAAGCGTTGGATAGACGGACGGGACCTCAGATCTATACATTAATATATCCGTTAGCTCAGGGCTCGACACATTTCTGTAGACTTTAGGAGCCAGAAAGACAAATTCAGGAGCCAGTCTGGTAAAAAAAAAAAAATAATTTAGGAGCCAGGGAAATGGAAACTTCCATGTAATTCAATGTAAAATAATCAAAAAATAGTTGGGCACCAGCAGCAGGGATTTGAAGAGTCACAGCTCCAGGGATTTGTAAAGCCCCGCGTTAGATGTTCCACTATGAACAAGAAAATAATTTGGCCGTTTGCAATTGAATAATGTTTGAATGACGCACTACTGAAAGGACCTCTGTAATCAACAAGACGTGATCATCTTCACTAAGTAGTAATGGTAGTTTTTTAGTCCCCCTTGTGCATGGCAATCTCTTTATATTGGAAGAGACTTCACACAGCACTGCACTGAGCTTCACAAACTATGATTTTAGTGGTAGGAGCAGATGGGAGAGGATGACACAGTGGGGAGGCGGAAAGGCTAACTGGGGGGCCTTGAGAAGGATGCAGCCGCCAATGCTTTCTTACGCCACCAACGTGATGTTGACTTGATCTTTACCCTACTGCAAGCACCAATAACTTTTAAACGTCCTGGTTGCATGAATGTTCAAGTCCTGTGGGTGCCATCTAAGTGCTGGGGTTAGTCCTGTGAGTGCCATCTAAGTGCTGGGGTTAGTCCTGTGAGTGCCATCTAAGTGCTGGGGTTAGTCCTGTGAGTGCCATCTAAGTGCTGGGGTAAGTCCTGTGAGTGCCATCTGAGTGCTGGGGTAAGTTCCGTAAATGCAATCTAAATGCTGGGGTAAGTTCCGTGAGTGCAATCTAAGTGCTGGAAGACTGGGATATTTGTCAAGTTGGAGAAACTATTACTGGAGAAACTGTGCAAACTCTGCGCGCACCAATATCTAACCCCCGATGGGAATTTAGTGCAAACCCGTGCCAGTCTGGAACTTCCAGCTGCAGCAGACTGCTGCTACCCCTGCGCTGTATTCTCATACTTGCGCAGCCCATTAATAAAGAATACTGCTTGGCGCAGGTTCTATTCCTGAATTCCAAAGCGTCAGGTTGTATATAAAAGTCAAAACCCCCCCATTACAGATGGCAAACTGCGAATGCGCCTTTTTTAATTATTTAGACTTGTGTGCGACTCAGTTATTTATAAACCATATTTACAATTCATTCTGAGCTTCAGGTCACAATACCAGGACTACTATTGTTCACTCGCATTAAACTAGGAGATTCGCACACTTGATCCCTTTCGTCCTTCGTTGCTCTCTCTGGCTGGAGAAGTTTAACACATTCCATTTACACTATCGAGCCATCGAGCCAAACCAATGAATAGGAGAATCCCACTTCATACCACAATATCACTTTTACAGATCTACCGTTTTCGGACCTCCGCACAGATTTGAATAGAGTTGGAAGTTAAAAGCGGCAAAAATCATTAAAAAAAAATTTAAAAAAAATACAGAATAGAAACATAGAAACATAGAATGTGTCGGCAGATAAGAACCATTCGGTCCATCTAGTCTGCCCAATTTTTTTTTTTTTTTTTAGTACTTTTATTAGTCCCCCGTTCCCGGTCTTATAGCTAGGATAGCCTTGTGTCTATCCCACGCATGCTTAAAATCCTTGACTGTGTTTACCTCTACCACTTCTGCTGGCAGGCTATTCCATACATCCACTACCCTCTCAGTAAAGTAATACTTCCTGATATTACTTTTAAATCGTTGCCCCTCTAATTTAAGACTATGTCCTCTAGTTGTGGTAGTTGTTCTTCTTTTAAATATACTCTCTTCCTTTACTGTGTTGATTCCCTTTATGTATTTAAATGTTTCTATCATATCCCCCCTGTTACGTCATTCCTCCAAGAATGGAAAGAAATGATCAGCCGTAGAGTAAAATGAAAAGAAAGAAAGAAATCTTAATTAATGGTGTTTTACTTAATAAAACATAAATTCCTCAAGTGTAATAAATGGCGTATGACTTTATTCTGCTCAATTTCCCAGCTGTAAATCCTAAACGACTGGAAAGATAATACACTCAAAACGGCACTATTAGTATTATTATTATTTTATTTTTTTTAAATGATGTCAATTGTCTTGATATTGAGACATTAAAGGGATTTGTTCTGAACCGAAGAGCTTACATTCTAATTTGAGGGGCAAGCAGTGGGCTCAATAGATTAATAGCACTTCTAGCTAAAAAAAAAAAAGAAAACAAAGTCAACCACAACTTTCTGAGAAACGTCCGACATTCAGGCCAAGGATGAATAGTAGCATGCAGAAATATTCCTACGGCCATTTTGTTAACCGCAGTTCTCGTAGTCCATACAATGTGGGGCATGGGCGGGGCCTTGAAGTCGAAGCAACGGACGGCTACTGTGCAAATGTCACATGAAGTATTTCCGCAAACGGCCTCCCATCTTCCCAGCTTCTCTTCCCCCGTCCCACACAGCCAAAGTGCAAAAGAAAGCTTAAACCACTGATTCCCATCTGTTGGGTGGCACGTGGGCAGCACTGTTATTATCAGAGGGAAGGTTGGTGGCTGCCGAACAAAGAAGCAGGTTTTTATTCTCATACTAAGAGAGAGTCCACGCCATACTTGGGGTTGCCATCCAGCCGGTATTTTACTGGCAGGCCGGTAAAAAAAATTGGCTTGATGCCAATGTTAAGTCTATGAAGGCACCAGCGAGGCCGGTATTGTTTTGTAGAAAAGGTGCCAACCCTAGCTACACTTCACATGTTAAACAGGCAAGAGGTCCCACCTTCATTTGAACAATGATCCTAGCTGGATTGTTTTAAAGATATATATTGAAGTATAATCCCAAGCAAACAAATTAAAAAAAAAACACTTGAAGGCGGCCATCAGCCATTGAACACCTAGCTGCTCAGAGAGAAGCATCTCCTCCAAGCTGGGGGCGTCACAGGTGATTGACACACTAATAGACCGATAGTGGAGAGATAATGCAATGTTACAGCTAGATCTCAGGAAGATGGTCCCCTTTGAACTTTACATTTTCGATTGGGGGGGGGGGGGGGGGGAGATCACACATTTTTAGAGTTCACCAGACATTGCAAGACTGATCGCAGTTGGAATAAATACATTTAAATCCTAAAATAATAAAAATAATTCTACCAACTCTACAGTAATACAATTTGTTTGCCATGTTAAGTAGATACCCCCCTATTCAGTGTTCATTTTATTTATATTGCATTAAAACAGTCTGTGTCATTTGCATGGAAGGGATAAACTATTAGCAAAGCAGTGTTGGTTGTCAGATGTTGAGATAGATTTGGGGCTCATTATAACAATAAAAAAATGGACATAACGGGAACAAAACCGATAAACTAGATGATGACTATGGTAAGACTTGTACTTTATTATTATTTTTAATACTCCATCTTTCCAGAGTTGTACTTTGGCCCCAAATACGAGCTCACAGCAGGAAAACTCATCTGCCGGCTCGCAAGTCTGTGAATATTAAAAGGCAGAGAGAGAAAGCCAGGGGTTGGAGAGGAAGAGACAAAAGCCAGTGTATTTAGATGTTACACTCTCCGTGTGCTACACACAGTGAGAGATACACATGGAGTTAATCCAACCTTCTCCATCCATCTCTCCGGCTCTGTGTCGGAACGGTTTGCTTTCTACAAGGGGTAAAGCTCCTCAGCTGTCCCCCATCACTCCTTAAAGACGTAACAGGGGGGATATGATAAAGACATTTAAATACATAAAGGGAATCTACACAGTAACGGAGGAGAGTATATTTATATGAAGAAAAACTACCACAACTAGAGGACATAGTCTGAAATTAGAGGGGCAACGATTTAAAGGTAATATCAGGAAGTATTACTTTACTGAGAGGGTAGTGGATACATGGAATAGCCTTCCAGCAGAAGTGGTAGAGGTAAACACAGTCAAGGAGTTTAAGCATGCGTGGGATAGGTATAAGGCTATCCCAGATATAAGATAAGGCCAGGGACTAATAAAAGGATTACTTTACTGAGAGGGTAGTGGGTGTATGGAATAGCCTTCCAGTAGAAGAGGTAGAGGTAAACACAGTGAAGGAGTTTAAGCATGCATGGGATAGGTATAAGGCTATCCTAGATATAAGATAAGGCCAGGGACTAATGAAAGGATTACTTTACTGAGAGGGTAGTGGATGCATGGAATAGTCTTCCAGTAGAAGTGGTAGAGGTTAATACAGTGAAGGAGTTTAAGCATGCATGGGATAGGTATAAGGCTATCCTAAATATAAGATAAGGCCAGGGACTAATGAAAGTATTACTTTACTGAGAGGGTAGTGGATGCATGGAATAGCCTTCCAGTAGAAGAGGTAGAGGTTAATACAGTGAAGGAGTTTAAGCATGCGTGGGATAGGTATAAGGCTATCCTAGATATAAGATAAGGCCAGGGACTAATGATAGTATTACATTACTGAGAGGGTAGTGGATGTATGGAATAGTCTTCCAGTAGAAGTGGTAGAGGTTAATACAGTGAAGGAGTTTAAGCATGCGTGGGATAGGTATAAGGCTATCCTAGATATAAGATAAGGCCAGGGACTAATGGAAGTATTACTTTACTGAGAGGGTAGTGGATGTGTGGAATAGTCTTCCAGTAGAAGTTTTAGAGGTTAATACAGTGAAGGAGTTTAAGCATGCATGGGATAGGTATAAGGCTATCCTAGATATAAGATAAGGCCAGGGACTAATGGAAGTATTACTTTACTGAGAGGGTAGTGGATGTATGGAATAGCCTTCCAGTAGAAGTGTTAGAGGTTAATACAGTGAAGGAGTTTCAGCATGCATGCAATAGGTATAAGGCTATCCTAGATATAAGATAGGGAACTGGGGACTAATGAAAGTATTACTTTACTGAGAGGGTAGTGGATGCATGGAATAGCCTTCCAGTAGAAGTGGTAGAGGTTAATACAGTGGAGGAGATTAAGCATGCGTGGGATAGGTATAAGGCTATCCCAGATATAAGATAAGGGCAGGGACTAATGCATGTATTACTTTACTGAGAGGGTGGTGGATGTATGGAATAGTCTTCCAGTGGAAGTGGTAGAGGTTAATACAGTGAAGGAGTTTAAGCATGCGTGGGATAGGTATAAGGCTATCCTAGATATAAGATAAGGCCAGGGACTAATGAAAGTATTACTTTACTGAGAGGGTAGTGGATGTATGGAATAGCCTTCCAGTAGAAGTGGTAGAGATTAATACAGTGAAGGAGTTTAAGCATGCGTGGGATAGGTATAAGGCTATCCTAGGTATAAGATAAGGCCAGGGACTAATGAAAGTATTACATTACTGAGAGGGTAGTGGATGCATGGAATAGTCTTCCAGTAGAAGTGGTAGAGGTTAATACAGTGAAGGAGTTTAAGCATGCGTGGGATAGGTATAAGGCTATCCTACATATAAGATAAGGCCAGGGACTAATGAAAGTATTACATTACTGAGAGGGTAGTGGATGCATGGAATAGTCTCCCAGTAGAAGTGGTAGAGGTTAATACAGTGAAGGAGTTTAAGCATGCGTGGGATAGGTATAAGGCTATCCTAGATATAAGATAAGGCCAGGGACTAATGAAAGTATTACTTTACTGAGAGGGTAGTGGATGTATGGAATAGTCTTCCAGTAGAAGTGGTAGAGGTTAATACAGTGAAGGAGTTTAAGCATGCGTGGGATAGGTATAAGGCTATCCTAGATATAAGATAGGGAACTGGGCTCTAATAGTAGTATTTAGAACATTGTGCAGACTAGATGGACCGAATGGTTCTTATCTGCCGGTGACACATTCTATGTTTCCCTGCCTGTCTAGCACAATTGGTTTGCTGAGGGTTGTGAGGAAGGTAGTCCTCCTTGAATAGAAGTTAAGGTGTAAGTTAGGAGAGGGCTCTCAGCTAATAGTGTTATTGAATCACGAGGATGTTAACACCCTGGGGAGTGCACAGCATTTCATTTGCACAATTAATCTCCATTAGCACGCTGAGAGATAACGATGAGAGAGTGGATGCTGCACCAGAGAAACCAATGCAGCTGAATGGGAGTATAAGGAATGGGGGCTCGGTATCAATACGCCAGATACAGAGTATAAGGAATGGGGGCTCGGTATCAATACGCCAGATACAGAGTATAAGGAATGGGGGCTCGGTATCAATACGCCAGATACAGAGTATAAGGAATGGGGGCTCGGTATCAATACGCCAGATACAGAGTATAAGGAATGGGGGCTCGGTATCAATACGCCAGATACAGAGTATAAGGAATGGGGGCTCGGTATCAATACGCCAGATACAGAGTATAAGGAATGGGGGCTCGGTATCAATACGCCAGATACAGAGTATGAGCAATGGGGGCTCGGTATCAATACGCCAGATACAGAGAATAAGGAATGGGGGCTCGGTATCAATACGCCAGATACAGAGTATAAGGAATGGGGGCTCGGTATCAATACTCCAGATACAGAGTATGAGGAATGGGGGCTCGGTATCAATACGCCAGATACAGAGTATAAGGAATGGGGGCTCGGTATCAATACGCCAGATACAGAGTATGAGGAATGGGGGCTCGGTATCAATACGCCAGATACAGAGTATGAGGAATGGGGGCTCGGTATCAATACGCCAGATACAGAGTATGAGGAATGGGGGCTCGGTATCAATACGCCAGATACAGAGTATGAGGAATGGGGGCTCGGTATCAATACGCCAGATACAGAGTATAAGGAATGGGGGCTCGGTATCAATACGCCAGATACAGAGTATGAGGAATGGGGGCTCGGTATCAATACGCCAGATACAGAGTATGAGGAATGGGGGCTCGGTATCAAAATGCTCAATACAGAGTATAAGGAATGGGGGCTCGGTATCAAAATGCTCAATACAGAGTATAAGGAATGGGGGCTCGGTATCAAAATGCTCAATACAGAGTATAAGGAATGGGGGCTCGGTATCAATACGCCAGATACAGAGTATGAGGAATGGGGGCTCGGTATCAAAATGCTCAATACAGAGTATAAGGAATGGGGCTCGGAATCAATACGCCAGATACAGAGTATGAGCAATGGGGGCTCGGTATCAATACGCCAGATACAGAGTATAAGGAATGGGGGCTCGGTATCAAAATGCTCAATACAGAGTATGAGGAATGGGGGCTCGGTATCAATACGCCAGATACAGAGTATGAGGAATGAGGGCTCAGTGTCAATACGCCAGATACAGAGTATGAGGAATGGGGGCTCGGTGTCAATACGCCAGATACAGTGTATAAGGAATGGGGGCTCGGTATCAATACGCCAGATACAGAGTATGAGGAATGGGGGCTCGGTATCAATACGCCAGATACAGAGTATGAGGAATGAGGGCTCAGTGTCAATACGCCAGATACAGAGTATGAGGAATGAGGGCTCAGTGTCAATACGCCAGATACAGAGTATGAGGAATGAGGGCTCAGTGTCAATACGCCAGA
The DNA here is from genome assembly GCA_036172795.1 of Pelodytes ibericus. Taxonomy (NCBI): domain Eukaryota; kingdom Metazoa; phylum Chordata; class Amphibia; order Anura; family Pelodytidae; genus Pelodytes; species Pelodytes ibericus. The sequence goes on from CM069862.1 coordinate 16,374,619, forward strand.
TACAGAGTATGAGGAATGGGGGCTCGGTGTCAATACGCCAGATACAGTGTATAAGGAATGGGGGCTCGGTATCAATACGTCAGATACAGAGTATGAGGAATGGGGGCTCGGTATCAATACGCCAGATACAGAGTATGAGGAATGAGGGCTCAGTGTCAATACGCCAGATACAGAGTATGAGGAATGAGGGCTCAGTGTCAATACGCCAGATACAGAGTATGAGGAATGAGGGCTCAGTGTCAATACGCCAGATACAGAGTATGAGGAATGGGGGCTCGGTATCAATACGCCAGATACAGAGTATGAGGAATGAGGGCTCAGTGTCAATACGCCAGATACAGAGTATGAGGAATGAGGGCTCAGTGTCAATACGCCAGATACAGAGTATGAGGAATGAGGGCTCAGTGTCAATACGCCAGATACAGAGTATGAGGAATGGGGGCTCAGTGTCAATACGCCAGATACAGAGTATGAGGAATGGGGACTCGGTATCAATATGCCAGATACAGAGTATGAGGAATAGGGGCTCGGTGTCAATACGCCAGATACAGAGTATGAGGAATGGGGGCTCGGTATCAATACGCCAGATCCAGAGTATAAGGAATGGGGGCTCGGTATCAATACGCCAGATACAGAGTATGAGGAATGGGGGCTCGGTATCAATACGCCAGATACAGAGTATGAGGAATGGGGGCTCGGTATCAAAATGCTCAATACAGAGTATAAGGAATGGGGCTCGGAATCAATACGCCAGATACAGAGTATGAGGAATGGGGGCTCGGTATCAATACGCCAGATACAGAGTATGAGGAATGGGGGCTCGGTATCAAAATGCTCAATACAGAGTATGAGGAATGGGGGCTCGGTATCAAAATGCTCAATACAGAGTATGAGGAATGGGGGCTCGGTAACAAAATGCTCAATACAGAGTATAAGGAATGGGGGCTCGGTATCAATACGCCAGATACAGAGTATTTGGAATGGGGGCTCGGTATCAATACGCCAGATACAGAGTATTTGGAATGGGGGCTCGGTATCAATATGCCAGATACAGAGTATGAGGAATGGGGGCTCGGTATCAAAATGCTCAATACAGAGTATGAGGAATGGGGGCTCGGTAACAAAATTCTCAATACAGAGTATAAGGAATGGGGGCTCGGTATCGGTATTGACCCTTTATCACATTAGTCCCAAGACTTTCCATACCTTAGCTTTAAAGACTAAACCCCCCATAACCACCTTTAATCAAACAGAAAGCTCTCAACTGGTTGTGTGAAGCTCGGCATGCAAAGCCACCAATGACGTCGAGAGCAACAGTCCCATCACTGGCTCTCTCTGCTGCCATGGAGCAAGGCTCCCTCAAAATGGCGGCCTCCTAGGCTTTGCTTTCAGAAGGGCTCGGGATTTATAAGATGTGACTGGTGCACAACTGATACGCCATTCGTAATGCAATTAACCAGGCAGAAGTGGCTTTCGGCCTCATTGTAAAATAAGTTTGGGTTTTGGTGCCTCCTTTAAGCAACCTCTTGGCCTATATTTTCCTCCTGTCCGTTGATTCTCTTGATGTATTTAAATGTTTCTATAATCCCATGCCTCATCGTTCTATCAAGCTAGATACACATTCAGACGCCTTAGTCTTTTTCCGTAAACCACTTTAGTAGCCTTTCCTTGGACTCCTTCCAATGTATTTATATTCTCTTGGAAGATGGGGTTCTCCAGTACGGCTTGTTAATAACTGAGAATTGGCAAAAGCCGTTGACTGTAGGGATCGACCGATATTGATTTTTTAGAGCCGATACCGATACCGATAACCTGTGAACTTTCAGGCCGATAGCCGATAACTTATACCGATATTTCGTGCATTTTAATTTTTTGGGAAAAAAAAAAATTTCTACACAAATCTGCTGTTAAATGAACATGTTTATTGTTAACGTTTAGCTTTTTTTTGTAAATCTTTTTCATTGCTAAATAAAAATAAATAATGCAGCAAAACAATGGTGATATGGTCAAATACAACAAATTGGACCACTTTTTTTTTTTTTTTTAAATAAATATCAGTCAAAAGGTAACAAGAACAACAATGTTCAATTGCACATAGTCCATACTTAGATTAAATCTTAGTAAAATGAGCAGCAATGACATAGGCAATTATATCAAAGGGACACTACAGTAAATATAAGCAAGGCATCAAAACAGCTTAATTAACCCCTTAGTGACAAGACATTTTCACCTTGACTTTCCCTTGGTGACAATGGCTGTTTTGACATTTCTAGGGTGTTTGTGTTTAGCTGTAATGTTTTGCTTTCTCACATACAGTACCCACACAAATTATGTTGTTTTTATCGTCATAAGAAGGGCTTTCATTAGATACCATTATGTTCATCATATCTTATAATTTACTACAAAACAAAATCATAAAATATGATGAAAAATTAAAAAAAACCCACTTTTTCTAACTTTGACCTAAAATATAATTTACCCAAATAAAATCATTAAAAAAGACCCCGGCTAAATAGTTTCTAAATGTTGTCCCGAGTTCAAAAATATGCATGTTTCCATATTTTTCGGTATTTTTTTGCGAGTTATGGGGCAAAAACCAAAAATAGTGTTTTTTGGTTTTTTCCTATATTGATCTTTTGACCCCAACCCGAACCCAAAATTTAACCCTAACACTAAATTTAACCCCAACTCTAATCCTTATTATATCCCTTAATATTTTTTAACTTTAATTTAATTTTAACCCTATCCCTTATGCTAAAAAATATTTAATTTTAACCCTATAGGCTAATATAGCTAAATAACCTATTTTTATTTAATTAAATATGTATTTTAATTATTTTCCATTGCAATGCTACTAAACCACCACTAGGGGTAGTCAAGTAGCATATTCAGAGCGACGGAAGTGAAGTTACTTTCACTTCCGAAGCTCAGACCGGCAGAGGACTTAGCCATATTGACGGAGCAGCATGCTCCGTCAATATGGCTCCCCACGATCGCTCCGTGGGGCGATCGTGGGGGTCCCAAAATAGAAATATCAGTGCTGGCTATTGCCTCGATGTCGAGGCAATAGACCAGCACTGTTAAAGCGGTTTTCGCGATCGTTGATCGCGAAAACTGCTTCATTCAAATATCGGCATTATCGGTAAAGTTAGATGCCGATACCGATAATTTAGGAAACTGTGAATATCGGCCGATAATATCGGTTAAACCGATAATCGGTCGATCCCTAGTTGACTGGAATCCTATTGGAAACGTAGCGGCATTGCTATCAGTCGAGACTTAGAGGGCTGAATACTGCATAATGCAACGGAAAGTATAGTATCCATAAGTAAAACACAATCTTCAATATAACCAATTAATGTAATGCTTATCGATCCATACGTATATAGAAAGGAGCTGAGTCAGGAAAACACTAAACAAAGTGATCCGAGGGTCTGGAGAGGAGGAAGATACAGGCTTACATAACTTGTGGGCTTTTAAGGCCTCAACTAAGATTGAGGAGGCCGACAGACCAATCTAGGGGCCAGGGAAATGGTCCTTCCATAGAGTCCAGTCGTAGAGCGTTTAGGAGCTAGGTTTCTTAAGCTCTGTAGTAAAGCATTATTTATACTGTAAATGTAGAGAATGAAAAGTGGTTGAGTGGGGTCTTCCTGTCTATGACATCCTCTTTGGCTTGACACGGGGCAGGTATCGTCTGCAGTATACAGAATGTTTAGGTGACAAAAGATAACCATTTTGCTTGCATTCCTTCTCAAATCCTTCCCGATTCTCTGAACCCTGCTGACCTGCCCTATTTTAACTCCAAATTCGACTAAAACACAAAGTACCATCTGGAAAATGCACACGGCTTCATACATCCTAAATCATCCATTATCGTACAGATTACTGCCTGCTTCTTTAACTCACTACCAGTCTGTAACTTAAATCCCCAGTATTATGCTCTACACGGACAGCAAAAAACAATATTCAGGTGATACAGTCCCATTAAGGTCCGCTCTACTGACCCCAACGGCGGAGTAAGACAAGCGTGGACCAGACCATCCTGTCTGCTTCTCAGGGAAGCCTGGCGGATGCCGCTTGGAGGTTGAGCTGGAAGGTACCACTAAGAGTAAAGGTGTATCCTCATACTTGGGCCACTAAACAGGTCACTTGTGATTCTATATTAGATGCACAAGCTGGAAACACAGTTTAGTGTCCCTTTAAAGCTTTGCGCTGTGTTTCCAGGTTAGGTAATGGCGGTATGCCTTTGTTTTACACGTTAGGCTCACTTATATTCTACCAAACAAACTCCCCAGGTATCCGTCTCACTTATTTCCAGGACGCCTTTTTTTAATTCATTATTTTTTTCACCTTTTTTTTTTTTGTTTTGCGTGGCCAGGGTTTTGCCTCTCTCCTTTATGATATATAATTGTTATTCCATGTTAGATTGCTCCCTGCCACAGGAAGAAAAGATTAAAAAAAAAAAGCCATAAAAAGACAAAAATGAAGAGAAAAAAAAAAAGCCAATGATTAAATAACTTGGTCTGTTTGGAGTCTGGCGAGTTTGCAAAGCGACACGACCATCTGGGAAACGTGTCAGCGGAGAGCTGTAAGACTGGGCAAGACGCAAGCACCAAAACGGAAGGAATAAGAAAGTATTTCTGTAACCGTGACAGTGATTCCCCCCCCCCCTTTCGTTGGGACCCTTTGTCCTTGCAGTATAGATTCATAATGAAGTGTAAGTCTACAAAAAATATAGAGGGGTTGTGTATAGAGGTCAAGGTCATAAAAATAATAAAGTGAGCTTGGAAAGCATTAAAATGTTCCTGCTGAAAACTTTTAGAACTCGGACCCATTGGGTACTCGTTATAAATGGGCGTCTCTATTATATGAATAAGTCAATCAATGTCATCTTACTGGATAGCGAGGCCGGTATTATATAGACAGGTCAGTCTATGGAGGAGATAGCGAGGCCGGTATTATACTGACAGGTCAGTCTATGGAGGGGATAGCGAGGCCAGTATTATACAGACAGGTCAGTCTATGGAGGGGATAGCGAGGCCAGTATTATACAGACAGGTCATTAGTCTATGGAGGGGATAGCGAGGCCAGTATTATACAGACAGGTCAGTAGTCTATGGAGGGGATAGCGAGGCCGGTAATATACAGACAGGTCAGTATATGGAGGGGATAGCGAGGCCAGTATTATACAGACAGGTCAGTAGTCTATGGAGGGGATAGCGATGCCGGTATTATACAGACAGGTCAGTCTATGGAGGGGATAGCGAGGCCAGTATTATACAGACAGGTCAGTAGTCTATGGAGGGGATAGCGAGGCCGGTAATATACAGACAGGTCAGTATATGGAGGGGATAGCGAGGCCGGTATTATACAGACAGGTCAGTCTATGGAGGGGATAGCGAGGCCAGTATTATACAGACCGGTCAGTCTATGGAGGAGGCAGCGAGGCCGGTATTATACAGACAGGTCAGTCTATGGAGGGGATAGCGAGGCCAGTATTATACAGACAGGTCAGTCTATGGAGGGGATAGTGAGGCCGGTATTATACAGACAGGTCAGTCTATGGAGGGGACAGCGAGGCCGGTATTATACAGACCGGTCAGTCTATGGAGGGGATAGCGAGGCCAGTATTATACAGACAGGTCAGTAGTCCATGGAGGGGATAGCGAGGCCGGTATTATACAGACAGGTCAGTAGTCCATGGAGGGGATAGCGAGGCCAGTATTATACAGACAGTTCAGTCTATGGAGGGGATAGTGAGGCCGGTATTATACAGACAGGTCAGTCTATGGAGGGGATAGCGAGGCCAGTATTATACAGACAGGTCAGTCTATGGAGGAGGCAGCGAGGCCGGTATTATACAGACAGGTCAGTCTATGGAGGGGATAGTGAGGCCGGTATTATACAGACAGGTCAGTCTATGGAGGGGATAGTGAGGCCGGTATTATACAGACAGGTCAGTCTATGGAGGGGACAGCGAGGCCGGTATTATACAGACCGGTCAGTCTATGGAGGGGATAGCGAGGCCAGTATTATACAGACAGGTCAGTCTATGGAGGGGACAGCGAGGCCGGTATTATACAGACCGGTCAGTCTATGGATGAGATAGCGAGGCCGGTATTATACAGACAGGTCAGTCTATGGAGGGGATAGCGAGGCCAGTATTATACAGACAGGTCAGTCTATGGAGGGGATAGCGAGGCCAGTATTATACAGACAGGTCAGTCTATGGAGGGGACAGCGAGGCCGGTATTATACAGACAGGTCAGTCTATGGAGGGGATAGTGAGGCCGGTATTATACAGACAGGTCAGTCTATGGAGGAAACAGCGAGGTCGGTATTATACAGACAGGTCAGTCTATGGAGGGGATAGCGAGGCCGGTATTATACAGACAGGTCAGTAGTCCATGGAGGGGATAGCGAGGCCGGTATTATACAGACAGGTCAGTAGTCCATGGAGGGGATAGCGAGGCCGGTATTATACAGACAGGTCAGTCTATGGAGGAGGTAGCGAGGCCGGTATTATACTGACAGGTCAGTCTATGGAGGGGACAGCGAGGCCGCTATTATACAGACCGGTCAGTCTATGGAGGGGATAGCGAGGCTGGTATTATACAGACAGGTCAGTCTATGGAGGGGATAGCGAGGCCGGTATTATACAGACAGGTCAGAAGTCTATGGAGGGGATAGCGAGGCCGGTATTATACAGACAGGTCAGTAGTCCATGGAGGGGATAGCGAGGCCGGTATTATACAGACAGGTCAGTCTATGGAGGAGATAGAGAGGCCGGTATTATACTGACAGGTCAGTAGTCCATGGAGGGGATAGCGAGGCCGGTATTATACTGACACCTCAGTCTATGGAGGAGATAGAGAGGCCGGTATTATACTGACAGGTCAGTCTATGGAGGAGGCAGCGAGGCTGGTATTATACTGACAGGTCAGTCTATGGAGGGGACAGCGAGGCCGGACTGATCTGTGATGACAAGTTACACCGGACAGAGCCAGTCATCTGGCTAGGAATGAAATTCTGGAATGGTGACTGGTGCGATAGACACAGAATTTCAGCACATGCGATTATGAAGAGAAGGTTTCATTTACAGGGAACGATAAACCCTTAATATTAGCATTAACCTTTGTTTTATTATTACTGCAGTGTATCTGCATTATATCAATGACTCCCATTATTATCATCACTTGGGAATGCTGTGGACAGCGGCCATACTAGAATTCTACATGTATTTACATATCATGTGACTTCTAATCTGCCCATCTAATCAGCCCAGCTGATCTCAAATGTTATTTATTTGGTCCTCGATCTATCCCATGTGGATAGATAGATAAGATGCAGATGCCTGAAATGTACACATTACATAGCATCTATTTAGATTTGAACATTCTCTATAAATGTAACTTTATAGTCACCCCCTATTAATAATACAATTAGGATTAGCAGATATTAATTGGGCTCTAATTAGATCATATCTATATGTTACCAGCCATGTTAAGAGGAACAAGTGTTGAACTGCTGGACTTGTAATCTAATTTGTCTGCATCCAATACAGATAAAATCCCAGTAGTACGCACATAAACATATTAAATCACAGACTCTCTCAAAAAAATGCTACCTGCCCTTTAAATTTACGATCTGTTTTTTGATTTAACCTCTGAGAATGCACGAAACGCGACTGCACCTGTGGAACAGCTTCATGCCGCTGTTCCTCTAGATGAAAGGCTTATCATCAGAAACATTTCAAATTATCAGAAATATTCATCTAATTACAGGTTCCTTTTTTATTAGTAAAACAAACTCACGGAAAATAAAAAAACCCAGTTTGGGGGGGAGCATTTCCAATCTCTAGATCTCTAGTGTGTGTTACTTTACTAATGCAAGACAAAGGAAGCAACTGCTGTCACAATAATTAGCTGAGAGTGCCAGAAAAAGAGTGATATAAAACAACTCATCGACCAAATCAATTTTACTTAATTTCCTTTTTTTTTTTTTAGAGGACAAACCTAATTTTATTTATTATAGCTCTCAAAGGGGGTCATGTACTAAACAAGTGCAGTAGGGGGAAAAAAAAGTAGGTAAAACCTGAGTAAGTCGCAATTTGCGACTATTGGTAACATTCTGCGCTTTTTTTTCCTGATTTGCGCCTCTTCCGTTTATTTTTATTTAGCGTGCATTTTTCCAGTTGCGCTAATAAATTGCGATTAGATTTGCGCACGCTAAAGAGCAAAATATTCGCAAAAGTGTCTGTTTTTATTCTCAATTATGCCCATTTTTATTCGCAATTTGCCCGTATGTACTACTGGAGTGTTAAATGTTTAGTACACTGCAATAGGAGCAAAGCGCAAAAATAGTTTTGCACATAAAATATATGTGCGTTTTTTTAGCACATGCCCCTCATAGTGTGTTCTTTATAACACTTCCCAGACTATAGCAAAAACCCAAACTCTACAATCACATTACAAAGTAGACAGCAAGTTCTCTAGTTGGTTCTATTCACTATATGGTGAGCTGAGAACATTTAATCTTACTGGCTAAACTGTACATTGTGCTGGGACAATCCTGGCGCGTTTCTCCTGCTGGAAGAACTCGGCTGGCCAGGGGGTAATGCTATGTGTGTATTGTAGGGTCAGCTATGCTCTTCTAGCAGAGGAAACTCACCAGGTTTGTCCCTGTACAATATATAGTGAAATCGGCGACAAGAAATGTTCAAATTACCTTTTAGCAAAGTAGACTTCCACGTAAATCTCTTAGAAATCAGATAAAACCTACATGAGTTACACTCCAGGAAAATACCAGTGTCAGGAGCACTCCAGGAAAATACCAGTGTCAGGAGCACTCCAGGAAAATACCAGTGTCAGGAGCACTCCAGGAAAATACCAGTGTCAGGAGCACTCCAGGAAAATACCAGTGTAAGGAGCACTCCAGGAAAATACCAGTGTAAGGAGCACTCCAGGAAATTACCAGTGTAAGGAGGACTCCAGGAACTTACCAGTGTAAGGAGCACTCCAGGAAATTACCAGTGTAAGGAGCACTCCAGGAAATTACCAGTGTAAGGAGCACTCCAGGAAAATACCAGTGTAAGGAGCACTCCAGGAAAATACCAGTGTCAGGAGCACTCCAGGAAAATACCAGTGTCAGGAGCACTCCAGGAAAATACAAGTGTCAGGAGCACTCCAGGAAAATACCAGTGTAAGGAGTGTTACATGTTAAATACACCAACAATGGCAAATGTTATACAGACAAAACACAGGCTTCTACCACAGGGTCCAGCCTGACTCCTGTAGACAGTAAACTCTTTCAATCCAGGATTTCCTCCTGCTTTCAGATTCACAATAATGTACTATTTTCCCCACCATGCATTCAGCCAGCTCTGTTCTTCATCAGGATTGTCCCTGCACCATGCATGTTTAAATGGTAAAATCAGAATCTCCGCCCCTCACCTGTGGACATAGTGAAGCTGATGAACGGAGTCGATGGCCATGACCATTTCCGCCAGGTAAAAACGAGCCATGTCCTCGGGCAGCCTGTCCTCGAATTTGCTGAGCAAGGTGAGCAGGTCGCCCCCCACGTAATAATCCATAACCAGGTACTGCCGGGAAGAAACGAGACAGTTATAACGAGCAGCTCGGGAACACCGGCAATACACAGACACGGGACAGGCACTGAGCAAGACAAGAGCAGAAAAGAGAACGAGAATAGTGCGGACATGCTAGAACTGCACTACACTGTGCCTTTCTTCTACAGACCATGCCAGGGACACATGCTGGGCTTTATGCTGCCCTGCGAACACTGCTCGTTGGCACAGCTCATTAAATCAGAAAATTCTAACATGACCCGGTTGTGAAAACACTAGAAATAGTCTGTGCAGCAGCAAAACAACACCTTACAATCAGGTGCATTACACCGTACAGAGAATTCACAGCTTTGTTCTGTTGCTTGTGTTTGGGGTTATTATTTGTTTTTATACAAAAAGGGAAAAAAGCATGAAAGTGCTCATTTTTAGAGGGTGGGTAAAGTAATCTGCTTCTAAAGGGAAAATGTGTCTGTGGGGTCTGGTGCTTCTGACATCACGTACCATATTGAGGCCTGTTTGTTGGTCTAGTTATATCAGGGGGCGGACATCTTGAGTGAGATGGAGGAGGATCTGACCCAAGATTCTAAACAACATGTCCGTCCCCCTGATCTTTCTGTACGGAGCAAAAAGGGGCTCAATAAAGTAGTTTGGTTTATTTTCATGAAAGCATTTTCTGTTTTTATAGTCCACACAATCTTTTAAAAATAACTAAATCACCAGCAAAGCATTGTGGACATTTTTACAGGAAGTGTTAGAATGAAATTAAAATGTAATAATAAAGGCTTTTAAGCAGAAAATTATAAAATTAATCATGACTTTAAGCAGCTCAGGTGTAAATGGCATTTCCTTGGAAGTGTCTGGGCTCAGCATAAAGTTTCCATCATCCCCCCCCCCCCCCCACACACCCGTGTCACCTTAGAGGACATCAATATTAGCACACGTTTTATATATTTCTGTTGTCATGACTTCAGTTTAAATAGTTTTTTGGGGGATTTGTGTTGGATTTAACCCACTTCCACCAAGATTCGCATATAAAACATCTGTGGAATCAGCCCCCCCCCCCTTCTTTAAACCTCAGCTCCTTTCCAGAGAGTCCCATAAGAAACGGAGTATGCACTCCTTGCTACCATGTGGGCAAGATCCAAACCAAATCCTTCAGAGATCCATTTAAACTAAGCCGTATACACAACATATACAGTGCAAACTGGAATAATCACTATACAGAAGTACATTACATGGACAAATGGGAAAGCCAGTGCAAACAAAAGGAATAACCGCCACTTCTACAAACCTTTGGCATGGTTTATTCACAATCCCAGCTATGCTCTCAGTACTTAGTCAGAAATTTACCATCAATAAATATTTTAAAACTCAGCAGCACACGAAAGAGCATGTTTTTAAATTTTTTTTTTTATTAAACTTGAGTTGGACATTTTGTCCCAGATATACATTATATTCTTGGGCACAATGGGCCTGCTGCATCACCGAGCAGTTCTACCCACTCCCCTGCACAGTGGAATATTGGAAGCCAACAAGTTGAACACAGGAAAGCTCACTCTAAATAAAATAAAATGAAGCGGGTATTCAAACAGTGGTCACAGCTAATCCTGCTGGCGCTTGGTTAGACTAACTAGGGTTGCCACCTTTTCTTCAAAAAAAATACCGGCCTTGGCCCTGTCTCCATAGACTTAACATTGGGGTCAAGCCAAGTTTTTACCGGCCTGCCGGTAAAATACCGGCCAGGTGGCAACCCTAAGACTAACACATTCTTCATACATTAGGAATCTCATTTATACAGTTTCTGAAAAGATCTAGCTAACCCCATTTTTTAATGATTAGTTTGTAAGAACCATTCCCCCTCGTCCTGTTGTACACACCTTGCCCTACTATTCTACACTGGATACAAAGAGAGCGATCTGTACAATGTTCTCAAACACATGTATAATTTATTAATTCTAGTGAGCGATAAATGCAACTTACTAAATAATTGTCATCCTGGAAGGCATAGTGTAGCGTTGTAATCCACTGGCTGTCTCCATTCACCAGCACGTCCCTTTCTTCTCGGAAACAGGCCGTCTGCTCAACAGAAAGGACAAAACGTTAGCCCCGGAGGGGAAACCACTCATCTTTTATACGCGGATTAGAGAATTGATGCACGCACTTTAACTCCTTAAAGGGACTACCACATCGTAACCTTATTTATACTGGAGAGAATAAAACATGATCTATACATTGCTCTTTGTATTTGTTTGCAATTCTGCTATGAGAAAAAAAAAGTCCTGTGAATGTCTCATGTTGATGACATCACCTGTGACTTGATATGCAAATGAAATCATTCTCACTGGGAAAGGTGTCATTTGCATATCAGGCACGTCAACAGCTGCATCTTTGTATAACAACAATGTTATCACTGGTGACAAATTAACATCCTGCACATAGTCAGTGGGCATTCCCCTGCACGTGTAGGAGAGCACACTGATTGGCTCCTGGGGGGATTCTGAGGTCGCTTATGCTTCTGAGTTCATGGGGAGAGGTTGAATCCCTAGGACAGAGCCTGCAAAAGGTATGTTTTAAGGTCAACTACTGCCAAAATAAAGGAATATAAATAAAATTGGAATAAAAATATTACATTTTAAAGCGTCATTTGTTCAGTTTTGTTTCTCCAGCCTGGAGTGACCCTTTTAAAAGCTCAGTTATTTTTGTTTTGTTCTGTGTTTCTCTGCCACACTCACTATGTTCTTTCTAGACATTGTTAAACCCCTAAGACTGAACCTCAATGCTAGTTATTTAATGGTGCACTGTAATACACATTGTCTACAGAGGGGAGCTCTGCTCACCCCAACACTGAGCTCCAAAATGAGAAGCATAATTTAGTGATCTGCCAGACAGCCAAGCAAACCGTATAGTTACAACTTCTTAATGAATCTTTATTTCGAGTCACGGTGGGGTTAGGTTTACTGTACAGAGTATAGCAAGGGGAATCGAGCCCGGAGATAGATAACAGGTTTCCTCTTTCGCGGTGACCACTTCCAGGAGAGGGGAGGTTCTACTTTCCAAAAATAGACACCAGTATTTATTTTTTTTTTCAAACCAATTTAACTCAATTCTTTCCACTTCCCAAATCATAGGCAGGGTTATGAGAATCAGATTAGATTCATTCCCACTATATAGTCCTGCTGCGCCCCCCTAACCCCGTATCCCTTATATATAATAATAACTATAAAAATATAAATCACATGTTCTCAAATGGACTTGTATATATTGATCCATACATTATGTAAGCGGAATTACAAGCAAATGTATGGATCAAGGGGGGGGAAGTGCATTATACGTGCATATGTATTGTCTCTGGTTTATTACATCACCTTGTCCACTTTGGCCATATATAACTTTTGCCTGGTGCCTTGCCGTGTGTAGATATCATATGTGACCAGAAGGAGATCAGTTACCTATGTGACAAACCTGTTCCTGTTGGCATAGGTTTATCTGGGATCTTTGATACCGCACAGTCTTTCTCAGAAATTAATCTCCAGAAGCGATGATACGTTTTCCAAATGTTTATTTCAGGTCGCATCAAGTCACAGATTACAACATACTTTAGAACAAACCCTGCACAACACTTGTCAACCTCTCCTGCCAGGTTTTTAAACACACTAGGCCCAGACCATCATTTTCCTGTCTGGTAAATTGCTCCCTGTAATAAAGACAGGTGAGCTTGATCAATCTGCTTCTAGCAGTCAGGTCTAACACAAAGCCCGGTCTGGACTTATAGTCTCTATCCCTGAAAGATGGAGAACTGGCCCATCCTGCTCTTCCGGATACACCACGTCAGGGACCCAAAACACACATTTTATTATTAAAGGGTGCAAGAACCTTAAATATATTTCCCTGGGGCTGTGTTTTCCCACTCTGAAGGGTAAAGACAATGCAATATTCTTGGTGCTAAATACACCCTTTTTTGCACCATACCGTGCACACTGTCACACCCAATAAAGTAGTGGATCCCTCAGTTATTTTTTTGGGGTCCTCTCCTTGAATGTTTGTACAGTGGGTAATGTGTTTACACTACTTATGTGCAAGTCAGCTCCACTATGGACGTCTGTGCCGTCTCCCTTATCACCTGGGGCTTGATTTGCACATTTACACATTTCCTGTTGCAGGCAGGTCATTAGCATATTAAGCCACAAGTGATGTCATCAACAGGAGACAGCACAGAACACCTTTTTTTTTTCCTTGTAACCTCTGCATTTGAAGTTCTGCTAGCACAATGCCCAGATCATGATCATCTTTACATTCACGGTACACACAGTGTTTAGGTAACAGATTCCCTTTTTAATTTGAAGTAAGTGAAAGGTGACTACACCTTCCTCGCCGCTTCCACTCACTGCGCAAACACGGCGAGGAGCGCAGGTCACTTATATTTCCAGATTCCTTTTGGCAGCAGCGTCTATTTCAATCTTTCTTACCATGGAGCTGTGTGTGTCTCAAATATTTATCCCCTGAGGGGAGGAAGGAAAAAAAAAACCCCAAACATCTCTCAGGTTAGATGCCGAGATCTCCTTTTCCAGTCCTCACTTGCTACTCTGGATTTTTCGGAAAGCAGGAATATGCCGTATGCCAGGGGGCGTTTAGTGTCCAGGAGGGGATATACACGGGATTGCCAGAAGACGAATAGGCGGTTTATACGTTGCTCTTTGCATTTGTTTGCAACTATGAGAAAACGGACCCATGAATGTGTCTGTGGTGGGTGTCTCGTACTTATGACATCACCCGTGATCCCCTCTCTGTGTCAAGCTTAATGTTTTTTTTTTGTTTTTTTTTTAAGACGGTATTAATGTGAATGGAAGGATATCAGCATCCCCAATGCGTCGCTAGACGTGGCATACATCTGTGTGGAGGTCGCGGGAAAGAAGGGGGCGTGGACTAAATGGGGCGGAGTCATGTTACGCCATAAGACATCACGCCGCGTTTCGTCTCCCAGCAGCATTGAGATCCAGACTACCTGGTGCAGATACTGGGTGTCTTGAGCTAATTTCCCCCGGCATTTCGGCTGTGTATGTCTGCCAAACACACACCACAGTTTAAATGCAGAGCACTCTGCATACGCTGAATTTATGCCGGAAAAGCACCAATTTTAATGCCTCCCTCCCCCCAAAGAAACAGGCCAGGACTGTCCCGGTAAATCCGGGACCATTGGCAACTATAGCTATGCACATCCACACTTAACAAGGGTCTCAACCCCTCCATGAAGAAGATACCTTCTGTGTGATTGAAAAGGTTTCTGATTGATGTTCCTTTGGAGCACTGATCAAAAGCGATCCCCCCCCATTCATTTTTGGAAGGTTCTCTGCAATCTGATGGCGTTGATTGGTGGGCAGGGTCCTCAACACATTGCAGTTTTCAGTGGGGGGATACTCAGTCAGTCCTTAAAAATACAGCCTATTTACATACACTTTCCTCACCCTGCACAGAAAAAACCTGTTTACTGGCCCCCAACGATGCATCATCCTCACCCCATTCCAACCCCGCCAAACTTCACCGGCTCCCCAGCGGTGTTCGTTACAGTTCGAAAAGAGCCCCTTATCTGTCGCTACCCGCCCTGATCCTTCACCCAGTGACATCTATTTATTGCTCTCCAGGCCAATGAAACCATAGAAGCATAATGGAGCTATATACAAGCTTGACAACTATTTGTAGACTTTAGGAGCCAGTCAGACTAAATCACTTATTTTTAGGAGGCAGGGAGATATGACTTCGAGCTCTACAATTTTAAAAAGTTAGGAGCCAGCTGTAAGGGATTTAAGGACCCTGGCTCATGGAAAGTTAGGAGCCAGCTGTAGGGGATTTAAGGACACTGGCTCATGGAAAGTTAGGAGCCAGCTGTAGGGGATTTAAGGACCCTGGCTCATGGAAAGTTAGGAGCCAGCTGTAGGGGATTTAAGGACCCTGGCTCATGGAAAGTTAGGAGCCAGCTGTAGGGGATTTAAGGACCCTGGCTCATGGAAAGTTAGGAGCCAGCTGTAGGGGATTTAAGGACCCTGGCTCATGGAAAGTTAGGAGCCAGCTGTAGGGGATTTAAGGACCCTGGCTCATGGAAAGTTAGGAGCCAGCTGTAGGGGATTTAAGGACCCTGGCTCATGGAAAGTTAGGAGCCAGCTGTAGGGGATTTAAGGACCCTGGCTCATGGAAAGTTAGGGGCCAGCTGTAAGGGATTTAAGGACCCTGGCTCATGGAAAGTTAGGAGCCAGCTGTAAGGGATTTAAGGACCCTGGCTCATGGAAAGTTAGGAGCCAGCTGTAGGGGATTTAAGGACCCTGGCTCATGGAAAGTAAGGAGCGAGCTGTAAGGGATTTAAGGACCCTGGCTCATGGAAAGTTAGGAGCCAGTTGTAACCGATTTAAGGACCCTGGCTCATGGGACTTGTATTCCATATCCAAAATATTTAAGGAGAAGAATAAAGTTGATATTAAACAAGCACTAGCCAAGTACTGCGTTTTTTGAGTGTGGAACATTAGGACCAGTAAAAGGTATATTTAAACTATAACAATCTGTTCCTCATTTTGGATTCTGACCCAAGTAAGATGTCAGGCTTTAGCTATTTTGTGTGAAGTGGAAAGATTTGAACTTCACAAGGTCAGACTAAATTCCCCTCGTCCGAAAAAAAAAAAAACACACACAACAAAGCAGCGTGCAAATCAGCGGAAAAACTACAGTAAGCGCGGAGACTGCCTGCCATGTTTCCACTGCCGTGTCCCGGGCCATGAAAGGGTTAACAGAAAAGAAATTATTATAACTTGGATCATAACTATTTAGCCCTGCTGGGGTTACCCCCATTACGAACCAGGAATTAACTCAACGCATCGCACCTTACGGTCAGTACTGAGCGGGTAAAAAAAAAAAATGGCATTATTTCAGAAATATCGTGACCTTGAATCAATTTTTACTTTTCCAAGAACTAACCTAATGCTTGGGCCATTGCCTTACGTACAAAAAAAGTTGTTTTTTTAAAAAAAATCCTTCTATTCAATGTCACCGTATTTTAACTATTAAACTTAGAAACAATTTACCTACAAAGCAGATCAGAAATACTTTAGCACTTGCAACGGTTAAAAACCGGCCTCTATTTTACTGCCCCAAGCACATAGCATTTAAGCAGGGAAAGGGTTAGAAAATAAGTCCTCTAATCCAATGATGCCACGCAGCTGGTATTGTACCGGCAAGCGGGTAAGAAATTGGCTTGAGTTTAATGTTAATACTACTTACTTCTATTAATTTTTTTTTTACAAGTTTAGCTGAAAGATTGCATCAAATGAAGGCATTCATGAATTAATACCAATGCAGTGTTTTATTGAGCCCTCTTTGCTCCATTTAGCTCTATCAGGGGGCGGGCATGTTGTTTAGAATCTTTGCTCTGTATAGCTCTATCAGGGGGCAGACATGTTGTTTAGAATCTTTGCTCTGTATAACTCTATCAGGGAGTAGACATGTTTAGAATCTTTGCTCTGTATAGCTCTATCAGGGGGCGGACATGTTGTTTAGAATCTTTGCTCTGTATAGTGCTATCAGGGAGTAGACATGTTGTTTAGAATCATTGCCCTGTATAGCTCTATCAGGGGGCGGGCATGTTGTTTAGAATCTTTGCTCTGTATAGCTCTATCAGGGGGCGGGCATGTTGTTTAGAATCATTGCCCTGTATAGCTCTAACAGGGAGTAGACATGTTGTTTAGAATCGTTGCCCTGTATAGCTCTATCAGGGAGTAGGCATGTTGTTTAGAATCATTGCCCTGTATAGCTCTATCAGGGAGTAGGCATGTTGTTTAGAATCATTGCTCTGTATAGCTCTATCAGGGGGCAGACATGTTGTTTAAAATCTTGGGTCAGATTTGACCCAAGATGAAGAAAAATATGAGTCAAGATTCTAAACAACATGTCTGCCCCCTGATAGAGCCATACAGAGCAAAGACGGCTCTATAAGGTACTTCTATTCTTTTATTACAGCATGTATTTAAAATGCCATCATTCAATTAAACAGAAGTAATTTTTTTTTGTCTACACTTGTCCGTGTCCTAAATCCTCTTTACTCTCTAGGAATGTACTCAATGTCTTACACATCACCTCCGGGACTGAAATGGCTATATAAAGCAGCCTTCAGTTTAACTGTCCCGGGATCGTATCCTTTCCAACAATAAACCCAATCCATGGCACAGTGGCTTCAGGGTTAAACGAGTCTTCTATTAAACCCTCCTTTACTTTCCAGGAATTAATCTCCAGTAGTGAAGGAGTTACAGTAGCATGTTTTGCTATGTAAGGTATGTGTAACCTGATTTCAAGCAGGCAGCTTGTGTCCTTTAATACGCAGCTCGGCTGTAAAGGAATGGGAAGGGTATTCTGCCAGTTGGCGGCTATCCCCGTAGGTAACATGGAAACTCTCCCTTCCACATCCCAGTGTGACCTTCATCATCCACACCCAAAAACAGCTGAATGACCCAAGTGACACCCTCTCTGTATGGGAAAGGCAGCTGATGGTCAACATATAGATCCATGCTATTTAAAGGGGCCCTGTCACCTACACATTTTGCATAATGCACATGCAGAGACTAAAATGCCATATTGTCCCGGTTATAGGCCTGTACTTAAGTAGTACTTAGTACTTAATGCTGCATCCTGGGGGGTAGGGGTGTTGGGGGAGTGCTCTGCATATAAAAATCAGCTCAGTGGAACTGCCTCTTAACACCTACACCTGGGGTGGACAACCTTAGACACGACAGACGTTGGGGACTGCATCTCCCATAATGCTCTTATAGCCGTAATGCTGGCAAAGCATCAAGGGAAATGTAGTCCACAACACCTGACCTACATAAACATGAGGACTCAAACTACAGAGCGGATGGTGTGATATGCTAATGCAGGTTATTGAATTTAGGGACCGAAGAGCCTTTTTTTGGATTAATCAGGTCAAGTTCCAAACCCTGCCAAATGTATCCAAAAAAATCTGTAGGAAAGGGCAGTCTCCCCCCCCCCCCCTCCAACCAGTAGTATGCAAGATTTATAATTATCCAACACAAGCGCAGTCATCTGTTACTATCTATAGAATCTAAGCACTAGCCAAATATATGATCTCCCATCCGCCAGCTAATAATCCGGACCCTCCAGTAAATCTACATACTGCAGACTCCGATCATTACAAATATTTTCCCCCGCAGGATCGATTGGTTTTTGGCTCTGGATTCTTTGGTTTCCCTAGTTGCTTCCAGATGACTTCTCCTTGGGAAGTGTAAGAGATAATGGTTTGCAGAGAAATCTACTAGTGCAGATTACATCTCAATATCCGCAGAGGACACAGGAAACTGGTCTGTAATGGACTCAGACAGTGGTAACGCTACAGTCCCCGAGGTGAGGGTAACCTAACCCTAAGTATTCTCCCCTGTCATCTTATTAGCGTGAGGTTCTGATTCGGAGCCTTAAGGGCGCCCCAGCGGAGGCTGCCAGTATCACACGGTGGTCCGCACACTGCCCATGGGGGAGGCTGTGGGTAGAATCATAACCCTGCAGGGTTTGAGATGAGCAAAAACTGCCAAACCTGGGAGAATGTCTTGAAAACTCCTGGGAGCCACGGCGCCGACATTCACCACTACTGGCTCCTAATAATGATTGCTTCACACTGAACTCTATAGAACTTCCATCTCCCTGGCTCCTAATAATGATTGCTTCACACTGAACTCTATAGAACTTCCATCTCCCTGGCTCCTAATAATGATTGCTTCACACTGAACTCTATAGAACTTCCATCTCCCTGGCTCCTAATAATGATTGCTTCACACTGAACTCTATAGAACTTCCATTTCCCTGGCTCCTAATAATGATTGCTTCACACTGAACTCTATAGAACTTCCATTTCCCTGGCTCCTAATAATGATTGCTTTACACTGAACTCTATAGAACTTCCATTTCCCTGGTTCCTAATAATGATTGCTTTACACTGAACTCTATAGAACTTCCATCTCCCTGGCTCCTAATAATGATTGCTTTACACTGAACTCTATAGAACTTCCATCTCCCTGGCTCCTAATAATGATTGCTTCACACTGAACTCTATAGAACTTCCATTTCCCTGGCTCCTAATAATGATTGCTTCACACTGAACTCTATAGAACTTCCATCTCCCTGGCTCCTAATTAGGATTGCTTTACACTGAACTCTATAGAACTTCCATCTCCCTGGCTCCTAATAATGATTGCTTCACACTGAACTCTATAGAACTTCCATCTCCCTGGCTCCTAATAATGATTGCTTCACACTGAACTCTATAGAACTTCCATCTCCCTGGCTCCTAATAATGATTGCTTCACACTGAACTCTATAGAACTTCCATCTTCCTGGCTCCTAGTAATGATTGCTTCACACTGAACTCTATAGAACTTCCATCTCTCTGGCTCCTAATAATGATTGCTTTACACTGAACTCTATAGAACTTCCATCTCCCTGGCTCCTAATAATGATTGCTTCACACTGAACTCTATAGAACTTCCATCTCCCTGGCTCCTAATAATGATTGCTTCACACTGAACTCTATAGAACTTCCATCTCCCTGGCTCCTAATAATGATTGCTTCACACTGAACTCTATAGAACTTCCATCTCCCTGGCTCCTAGTAATGATTGCTTCACACTGAACTCTATAGAACTTCCATCTCCCTGGCTCCTAATAATGATTGCTTTACACTGAACTCTATAGAACTTCCATCTTCCTGGCTCCTAATAATGATTGCTTCACACTGAACTCTATAGAACTTCCATCTCCCTGGCTCCTAATAATGATTGCTTTACACTGAACTCTATAGAACTTCCATCTCCCTGGCTCCTAATAATGATTGCTTCACACTGAACTCTATAGAACTTCCATCTCCCTGGCTCCTAATAATGATTGCTTTACACTGAACTCTATAGAACTTCCATTTCCCTGGCTCCTAACATTCTAGAAGTGGTGCAAACAGCCGTAACATTCTAGATGTGGTGTAAACAGCCGGAACATTCTAGATGTGATGTAAACAGCTGGAACATTCTATAAGTGGTGTAAACAGCTGGAACATTCTATAAGTAGTGTAAACAGCTGGAACATTCTATAAGTGGTGTAAACAGCTGGAACATTCTATAAGTAGTGTAAACAGCTGGAACATTCTATAAGTGGTGTAAACAGCTGGAACATTCTATAAGTAGTGTAAACAGCCGGAACATTCTATAAGTGGTGTAAACAGCTGGAACATTCTATAAGTGGTGTAAACAGCTGGAACATTCTATAAGTGGTGTAAACAGCTGGAACATTCTATAAGTAGTGTAAACAGCTGGAACATTCTATAAGTAGTGTAAACAGCTGGAACATTCTATAAGTGGTGTAAACAGCTGGAACATTCTATAAGTGGTGTAAACAGCTGGAACATTCTATAAGTAGTGTAAACAACTGGAACATTCTATAAGTGGTGTAAACAGCTGGAACATTCTATAAGTGGTGTAAACAGCTGGAACATTCTATAAGTAGTGTAAACAGCTGGAACATTCTATAAGTGGTGTAAACAGCTGGAACATTCTATAAGTGGTGTAAACATCTGGAACATTCTATAAGTGGTGTAAACATCTGGAACATTCTATAAGTGGTGTAAACAGCTGGAACATTCTATATGTGGTGTAAACAGCCGGAACATTCCAGCACTGATGTTACCGTAGGAAGCCCAGCGATGCGAATATAAGTGCACTGCTGCTAGCCTCTCCAAGTGATCACAGTTTCCACTCATCCCAGGCGGGTGGCACTCGTTTGGAAAGGATACAAATTTCCATGGAAAAAAAATATCCCAAACATTCTTTAGCTGAAAATCCCTGATATTCTTGTTGTTAACGGCTGGGTCATTTGGTGACGAATGGAAACTGCGATGGATGGAAGCACGTGAAAGCCGAGTCCAGGGCAACGTTCTAATAGTGATGTCATCAGCAGGAACGTTTTCCATGGAGATAGCTCCACATTTAAGACATTGCCCCAGGAATGCTCTCTGTGTATAACAGTGGGGTATATTTGGATGTGACATTGTGACATGCTTGCAAGAGACTGAGCGTATAACATCAAGGCCTGGGACGGCACTTTGCAGGGGGAAGCCGCCCACACCTGCAGGAGAGCCCGCCTGAATCATCCAGATTTATCCGTCATTTACGTCTATAACGGGGGCATCCAAGGTTATTTTATGACCTGGTCCCCATAACCTAATAGCAATAGTGAAGAACTGCTGTCCGGCCATAGATCAATGCTTAATAAGCAGTAAAACAAAAAGTAGTTTAAAACAAGTTTTGAATTAATTTCTATTGAAACAAAAGAGGGCAAAAGAGAACACGACCAGCTAAGTCAGCCAGAACAAGCCAAATCTAAAAATACAGCGCCACTTCTGCCTGGACGCTGCGCCTGCAAAGTGCGGAGGGTTATTGTTTTAGATATAAGTTACTAGTTATAGGTAGGGTCTGTGACTGTGCCGGCAGACAGACCGGAGGATGCCATCATTTCCTCATACTAGAGATAAAGTGCCTTTTACTTCTATAACAGGGGAAATAAAAGGTCTTGGACTTTATCCATGAAAGAGAGAATGCAGGGAATTGAGAAGGCAATTTCAAACTCAAAACCAAAAGTTGGAAAAAATTCTCTTTAAAAACACGTCTCTTAAGCACTTTATAATTGCTGTAAAGCAGTGTGCTTTGTACATGCCAAACCTTCTGATCGAGGGGCAGGTAAAAGCACATAGTGGACTTGGGTCACAAAACGTGGCAGCTACAAACACATAAGGTTACACGGTAATAAATGAAGCTCTAATTATGAGGAAAATTCCATTCGTCACCCATTCTCATACGGATTAAATAAATCAAGTTTATTAAAGGGACTGTCTGGTGCCCAAAATGCATCTAATGCATATTAATGTGCTTCAAGTACTTCAAAATATAAAATACTTACAGCTAGATAAAATTACAGCAGTTTGCAAGAAGCCAGGACTGCCCACACTAGCTGAGTTAAAGTAAATTTCCTATTTTTTTGCTGCAGGAACCAATGAGAATAGTTTAATTCAAATGAATGGAATTTCCTGTCTCTCTAGTGATTAGGGTTGCCACCTGGCTGGTAGTTTACTGGCAGGCCGGTAAAAAACTGGCTTGGCCCCAATGGTAGGCTATGGAGGTAGTAGCATGGCTGGTATTTTTTTTTTTTAAAGAAAAGGTGGCAATCCTACTAGTGCTGTCATCAGACAACGTATTGCACTGTTAAGAGATCCTACTGTGTACAAGAGCAAGTTTATCACAGTCCACGCAATGTATTCTATTGCAGGAGCACAGGAAGTGACTAAATGAAACAGAACTTTATAAGATCAGTGTCAATATAATCAGTCCTGCAGCACCTGCAGTAAACATAAAGAGTAATCACTGGGGGAGGGTTTGAGTCAAATATTAAAAATGTGATTTATACAGAATGCCTGCATCAAATTACACAGGGATTAAAGCCTTTGCACTATACAAGCAGTAACCTTCATCTTGAACCAAAGTGAGTTTGGAGACTAGAATGTCCCTTTAAACATCACCGTGCTCCGTCTTCTGTGAGCCCAACAGGAGTTAAAGATAGCGTAATACTTAAACTCAAACACTGCCGCCAATAGTTTATTATGATTGGTGCATTCTCTGGTCACATGACTTTGATTTCCATCTGTGTTCTGATTGGATCGGAACCTCAGGAAACCTCTCGGAATGCAGCTTCAACTGATGGTTAGTATTGGTTTCTCACATTCCGAATTGTTGATAAAAAACATTTTAGTCCATCTCTCTGCAATGCTTCTCTTTATATAACCCCCTCCTGATCACAACTTAAACCCCTTCGTGACGGCAGGACGTTCTATGTGACGGCATAGTAAGTGACGGCATGGTACGTCTTCCCATGATGAGCTGTGCTCGGATCCCTGTGGAGGGACTTGCCACTTTGAGTGACCTCAGACTGACAGTAGTGAGCACAGGCTACATTTCATTAAATCGTGCTGTGCCCTGACTTCCGGGTTCAGGCATGCCTCCGTGACATCACACGTGACGTCCGCAGGTCTCGCAATATTTTGGCAGGGAGCCACAAGGTTTATGAAGACCCTGCTCAGGTCTCTGCCATAGTGTTCTTGGTGGCCAGGAACAAATTGTGAAGTTTTGGTGCTTGCGTAGTTTGGGACGCAAGCACCATGCATCATGAAGGGGTTAATGGGGGGGGGGGGGTTGTTAAATTAATAAATAAATAAAAATGTAAAAAGATGCACATGGTGATAACTCCTAATGGTGGTGTTAGCTCTGTGTGTGGCGAAGTGGCTCTATCTCTGGTGTACCCAATATATAAAGCGTCAGGCACTCTGCAGCCCCCCATTAGTCCCCCACACCCAGATGTCAAGATGTATTAAACAAGGGCAGCTGGGGTTATCCATGGCGAGCAGTGATACATTAGCGCCCAGCAATGTTTAGACGTAAATCACATAATACAGGGGTGGAGAACACGTGTCAACCCAAACATTGCTGATCCCATGGAGGTAGAGACTAAAAAACAACGATCTATACACTGTGTTAGCAGAACTGCAAGCAAATGCATAAAGTAAGAGAAATACACATTTAAATGGTGTCTGTGGAGTCTCCAGCTTATGATCTAAGCATTATGCTATCAGAGGTGCAAGCTAATGCAGAGATTATGAGAATCGTGTGTGTTTATGACATCACCTGTGGCCTGATATGCAAATGAAACCACTGGTGATGTCATACACAGGGGGACACAACTGATATTTTTAAACTTTTAAGGTCATAGCACCCATTATTTAACCCTTTCAAGTAGCAGACCTGCTCACCTCGGCTCTTTTTAACATTTCCCATTTATTCAGGATCTTCATGGCAAACACTTTGTCCGCATTTTTCAGCTTGACGACGGCCACCTGTAAACACAAAACAAGAGATCGAATACAGGGTCTTGATATCCGCCAGCATCACACATGGAACAACGCGTCTATCGTACTTCTCAACATGTCACCCAGCAGGCTTACCCAGGACACTTTACAAAGACTGGAGATTGGACAGGGACGCACCGGCCAGCAATGAGAACCAAGATACACAGGACTCCTAACATTTTAGATTAACATGTGGACTCCATGAATGTTTCATTCCCTAAAATTAACTTTGCGGGCTCATTAACGCTACATGTAAACCTTGGCGACTTGGCACGGGATATAAAAATCCCAGCCCTCCATCTACGCAACTTATATTGATCCATGCTTACATCATAATTCTCTTGACAAATGTTCCAGCACTTAAATGGAAGTCTCAGGACTTGCCCCAGGACCCGGGACTGATAAGTCACAGCCGCATCCTTAAAGCAGCGATGGCTGCATCCTTCTCAGGGCCCCCAGCAGGCCGAGGACCCTAAGCTGCAGCCCAAGTCTTAATCCGGCCCTGTTTATACCCAGCCTCTAGTTCCATTTTGGCAGATTCATATTTACATAACTCTGGATTATTCCTAGTGCACCCTGTGAGCACAAAACATAATACAGCCCCCCTTCAGTTTAGAGCCCTCACCACTCTGTAATTAAAGGGCAACTACACCTTTTTCACTTGTCCTTATATTATAGGAAGAAAGGGTTAAAAACAAATGTAATTGTCCTTTAAGGAAAGTGCTCTTGTTTAGGTTTCCTGATGTTTAGTTATTTTTTTTATATCAATGTTATATTACATTAATAACTTTCAATAAATATGTTTTTTTTATCATTTTTTTCAAGGTAGGCTGGGTATCCAAAAGTGAGATGAACAATTCCTCTCACGGACTCAACTATACCATGTGCAGAGACAGGCCTGGCGAGATTCTCCTGCTAGAAGAACTCATCTGTCCACGGATAATGCAGAGTTACATCTTTACACACTGTCACTTTATAACAATGCATTATACAGGGCCAACTCTGTTCTTCTAGCAGGAGAAACTCACCAGGCCCTGCACAATGTATAGAAGAATATATAGAAGAGCTCAGCTGGCCATGGATAATGCAGAGTTACATCTTTACACACTGTCACTTTATAACAATGCATTATACAGGGCCAACTCTGTTCTT
This sequence comes from Pelodytes ibericus, assembly GCA_036172795.1. Lineage (NCBI taxonomy): Eukaryota > Metazoa > Chordata > Amphibia > Anura > Pelodytidae > Pelodytes > Pelodytes ibericus. Next base: position 16,400,337 of record CM069862.1, read on the forward strand.
CTAGCAGGAGAAACTCACCAGACCCTGAACAATGTATAGAAGAGCTCAGCTGGCCATGGATAATGTATATAATAATATATAGAAGAGCTCAGCTGGCCATGGATAATGCAGAGTTACATCTTTACACACTGTCACTTTATAACAATGCAATATACAGGACCAACTCTGTTCTTCTAGCAGGAGAAACTCACCAGGCCCTGCACAATGTACAGAAGAATATATAGAAGAGCTCAGCTGGCCATGGATAATGCAGAGTTACAGCTTTACACACTGTCACTTTATAACAATGCATTATACAGGGCCAACTCTGATCTTCTAGCAGGAGAAACTCACCAGGCCCTGCACAATGTACAGAAGAATATATAGAAGAGCTCAGCTGGCCATGGATAATGCAGAGTTACATCTTTACACACTGCCACTTTATAACAATACATTATACAGGGCTAACTCTGATCTTCTAGCAGGAGAAACTCACCAGACCCTGCACAATGTATAGAAGAATATATAGAAGAGCTCAGCTGGCCATGGATAATACAGAGTTACATCTTTACACACTGTCCCTTTATAACAATGCATTATACAGGGCCAACTCTGTTCTTCTAGCTGGAGAAACTCACCAGACCCTGCACAATGTATAGAAGAATATATAGAAGAGCTCAGCTGGCCATGGATAATACAGAGTTACATCTTTACACACTGTCACTTTATAACAATGCATTATACAGGGCCAACTCTGTTCTTCTAGCAGGAGAAACTCACCAGGCCCTGCACAATGTATAGAAGAATATATAGAAGAGCTCAGCTGGCCATGGATAATGCAGAGTTACATCTTTACACACTGTCACTTTATAACAATGCATTATACAGGACCAACTCTGTTCTTCTAGCAGGAGAAACTCACCAGACCCTGCACAATGTATAGAAGAATATATAGAAAAGTTCAGCTGGCCATGGATAATGCAGAGTTACATCTTTACACACTGTCACTTTATAACAATGCATTATACAGGACCAACTCTGTTCTTCTAGCAGGAGAAACTCACCAGACCCTGCACAATGTATAGAAGAATATATAGAAGAGTTCAGCTGGCCATGGATAATGCAGTTACATCTTTACACACTGTCACTTTATAACAATGCATTATACAGGACCAACTCTGTTCTTCTAGCAGGAGAAACTCACCAGACCCTGCACAATGTATAGAAGAATATATAGAAGAGCTCAGCTGGCCATGGATAATGCAGAGTTACATCTTTACACACTGTCACTTTATAACAATGCATTATACAGGGCCAACTCTGTTCTTCTAGCAGGAGAAACTCACCAGGCCCTGCACAATGTATAGAAGAATATATAGAAAAGTTCAGCTGGCCATGGATAATGCAGAGTTACATCTTTACACACTGTCACTTTATAACAATGCATTATACAGGACCAACTCTGTTCTTCTAGCAGGAGAAACTCACCAGACCCTGCACAATGTATAGAAGAATATATAGAAAAGTTCAGCTGGCCATGGATAATGCAGAGTTACATCTTTACACACTGTCACTTTATAACAATGCATTATACAGGGCCAACTCTGTTCTTCTAGCAGGAGAACCTCACCAGGCCCTGCACAATGTATAGAAGAATATATAGAAGAGCTCAGCTGGCCATGGATAATACAGAGTTACATCTTTACACACTGTCACTATATAACAATGCAATATACAGGACCAACTCTGTTCTTCTAGCAGGAGAAACTCACCAGGCCCTGCACAATGTATAGAGGAATATATAGAAGAGCTCAGCTGGCCATGGATAATGCAGTTACATCTTTACACACTGTCACTTTATAACAATGCATTATACAGGACCAACTCTGTTCTTCTAGCAGGAGAAACTCACCAGACCCTGCACAATGTATAGAAGAATATATAGAAGAGCTCAGCTGGCCATGGATAATGCAGAGTTACTTCTTTACACACTGTCACTTTATAACAATGCATTATACAGGGCCAACTCTGTTCTTCTAGCAGGAGAAACTCACCAGACCCTGCACAATGTATAGAAGAATATATAGAAGAGCTCAGCTGGCCATGGATAATACAGAGTTACATCTTTACACACTGTCACTTTATAACAATGCATTATACAGGGCCAACTCTGTTCTTCTAGCAGGAGAAACTCACCAGGCCCTGCACAATGTATAGAAGAATATATAGAAGAGCTCAGCTGGCCATGGATAATGCAGAGTTACATCTTTACACACTGTCACTTTATAACAATGCATTATACAGGGCCAACTCTGTTCTTCTAGCTGGAGAAACTCACCAGACCCTGCACAATGTATAGAAGAATATATAGAATAGCTCAGCTGACCATGGATAATGCAGAGTTATATCTTTACACACTGTCACTTTATAACAATGCATTATTCAGGGCTGTAGGAGGAACTCACCATGTTTGCCCCTGTAAAAGGTACGTCCATATACCCAGGTTGACCCCCACAGTTCCACTGTCTTTTCCTGCAGTGTGAATCACCTGGATCTTATACATAGCTTCACACTGGTCACCTATTTAATACGGTGACATGAACGTTTCAATTCACCGACTTACATATAACAGCAATGCCACAGATATTTCATCCACGCATCCAGCCTGTACATAGTAAGGCCTCTCAATTCACAAGCAGGGAGTCCTACTCCGGTGGGTTTTCACAGGTCACCCTTGCTGGGTGTATCTCCCCTGTAGATATTTTTTGCATGGACTGATTTCTTACTGTTCTCTGTACTTTTTATCCGATATCTATTTTGAATAAACAACCTTTTATCCGTCGTATTGATCCGGTTTTATATGTTTCTACTGAATAGCCATGGGGGTGGGTTGTTTAATATTACTTAGATTATTATTCTTTATTTATGTAAAACACCCACTCTGTCTGCGTTTAGAACCTCGCCCCAGTAAATCCTTCTGCACGCTCGTTATGTAACCATTCATCTTCCTTGTGGTTAGGAGGAGCGAGCAGGTCGGGTTGTGATGTCAGGGAGACCGTTTGGATCACAATTCAAACCCTATATGGATTTCTATTGAGCAAAGATGTGGGAAATCTTATCCCCTGCCAGCATTTGCATGTAGCACAAGTTCAGGAATTGCCAACATCGGAAACATTCAATAAAAACAAACTACAATGCTACCGGTAAAATACATAATTACACCCCCTTCCCCAAAAAGAAAGCATTAACCTTTTGATTGCAGTGAGTGGAGTTGTGGACCCCAGAGGTTATGTGACAACCATTGCTATACCAGCAAGATATTGAGCGATTAATTTACAGAAAGAATATTAGATCCCTTGATTAAGCCCCAGGAAGGACAACTGTAGTAAAAACGTATGTTTCATTGAAATATTGTATCAAGTGAAGACATTTTAAATTTGAAATGCTTTAATGAAAGAACACAAAGTACTTAAGTGAGTTCTCTTTGCTCATTATAGCTCTCTCAGGGGGCGGACATGTTGTTTAGAATCTTGGGTCTCAAATGAAGGAAGATCTGACCCAAGATTCTAAACAACATGTCTGCTCTGTGTTAGAGCTATATGCAGCAAAGAGAACTCAATAAGGTACATTTACTGTATTCTTTTAGTTTAAAATGTCTACACTTACTAAGCATACCAAGTCATGATATGTCCAAATCGGTATTAGCAGATAAACACAGAAAAAAAGGAGAAGAAAAAAGGAGGGATAAAGGATAAAAGGAAGATGGCTTTGATGGATAAATAATCATTATTATAAGTGGACTAATTAACTCTTCAAAGGTTAATACTGTATGATCGGTGGAAAGCACTGCTATACTGGTCTAACAGGCCTCATGGGGTTGATTTAGCCCTATGGCTGTGAGAGGGTTACGGCAAGCACAGGGGATATGGGGTGGTTCTAGCTCTCTGGCTGTGAAAGGGTTACGGAAAGCACAGAGGATATGGGGTTGTTCTAGCCCTCTGGCTGTGAAAGGGTTACAGTAAGCACAGGGGATATGGGGTGGTTCTAGCTCTCTGGCTGTGAAAGGGTTACGGCAAGCACAGGGGATATGGGGTTGTTCTAGCCCTCTGGCTGTCAAAGGGTTACAGTAAGCACAGGGGATATGGGGTTGTTCTAGCCCTCTGGCTGTCAAAGGGTTACAGTAAGCACAGGGGATATGGGGTTGTAATCTCCAGAGAGGTTCCTCACCTCACCAAAAGCGCCTCTTCCAATGACTTTTAGAATCTCAAAATCTTCTTTGTGAAGTCGCATCTGCCTCACCTTCGAGGCAAACGGTTTGGCTGCAAAGAGAAGGAACATGAGTTATAGACACAGCAGTGATGATGACCAGACATGCGTTAGATACCTTTATTATTTACAGCCTAGATCAGGGCTGGACTACCAGACCTGGAGACCATTGGATAGGCACAAGGCTATCCTAGATATAAGATAGCTAACCGGGGCCTAATAAAAGTATTTAGAAAATTGGGCAGACTAGATGGACCGAATGGTTCTTATCTGGAGACACACACTCTCCCAGGAACATAACGTGGCTGCCCCATAGCATTGCACCACTAAACCAGCCCCATAGCATTGCACCACTACACCAGCCCCATAGCACTGCACCCCTATACCAGCCCCCGAGCATTGCACCGCTATACCAGCCCCATAGCATTGCACCGTTATACCAGTCCCATAGCATCGCTATACCAGCCCCATAGCATTGCACCCCTATACAAGCCCCCTAGCACTGCACCACTATAGCAGTCCCAAAGCACTGCACCCCTATACCAGTCCCATAGCATCGCTATACCAGCCCCCAGGCATTGCACCGCTATAGCAGACCCATAGCATCGCTATACCAGCCCACTAGCATTGCACTGCTATAGCAGACCCATAGCATTGCTATACCAGCCCCATTGCATTGCACCCCTATGCCAGTCCCATAGCATTGCACCCCAATAGCATCACTATACCAGCCTCTAGCATTGCATCGCTATAGCAGCTTTATAGCATCCCACCATTATTGTTTAGAATACAGAAAACCTATTAAAGCAGGTTTGAAACAGCAAAGTGGAGCAATAAACAGTAATCCCCCAGCCCCAGGGCTAACGGCCTGAACTTCCCAGTATCTTGGTAGGCCAGCCGTGCCCTGGAGTGGGTCATTTTAACTCTTCCCAAGATTCATGTGCCCCCCCCCCCCCCCCCAATGTAATACTCAAACCTCTAAAAACCTGTTTGGATCCTACTAATTGGATCCTGGGCCTGGTTCCCGTGACGTACAGAAACACCTGTAGCGACATACAGAGCAGGCGGATCAAAGCCAGATTAATGGAGATGCCATCGTTTCATTGGCTCATTACCCTGAGAGTTCATCACGATGGCGATCAAGCCCTCACAACTGAACGAGTTACACATCACGTAGCACTAAACAGAGCTTTTACTGTGAATGGAGAGAATCAGAAACGATCTATACATTGCGGGTCATGTATAAAAAAACTCGCACTGCAAAGTGTCGCGAGAGGTATAAAAGGTGCGATCGCTGTTTGTTGTTATGTATAATAGCGATTGAGCCCTTTTATAATTCCCGACACTATTACAGTGTTTGGCGGAGGTTCTCAGAAACTAAATCAGCGGCGGCACCAGCCAGCGGCGGCACAACCCTCGGACGTTTCTTTTCTGGAGGAGTCGGCGCTTTATGTATAGACGCACACTTCGATAGGGCCACTATTTGTCACTATCAGCGGCTGTACTGTGGTTATACGTAACCCCCATTGTCTTGACAGATTTGCCCGGATATGTATAAATTAACAGCAAACTCGATATGCAAATAATGTGTTTTCAATTCAACTTTCCAACGTTCAAAGTGTAATTTGCATATCAAGCCGCAAGGTGATGTCATAAACATATTTCATCACTTTTCTTCTCTGCCAATAATGCGTAGGGGTCTGTTTAAAATCTAGAGTAACACTCAGACAGCCACTCCGAACCCTAAACTAGTGTCAGATTCCCAGAGAGACACAATGCTGGGTAATATAAATAATTATTGCTTTATTCTCTAATACAGAAGACAGGGGTAAAGAGGTGCGCAGTAAATCTACCGAATAAATCGAACGAATGTCGAAATCCTGGGGAGGTATTACCTATTGCCCATCAAGAAAGCCATAAAAGGTCTAGTATTTATGTTGAGTAGTGAGAGGTGAAGCAATCGGGGCTGTGCCTATAAATAAATGGCATATCTAGCAACCACTAACCACATATAATCTGCAATACAAGAGAAGAGAAACTAAAGAGACCGCAGAGTGGTTGAAGATGATGTGCCGCTCATTCATTTCAATACCAGGATCCTTTTACTCCAACTTTCAACGTTTTAACACATTCCCCAAAACTCACCTATGGAATCAAATGCAGCATCCCACAATGACAAGGCCGTGCGCTATATAGATATTATATATTTTATGTGCAAAACTATTTTGGTGCCTTTGCAATGTACTAAATGTCTAACACGCAAATAGTAAATACAAGAAAATTGCGAATAAAACCGGGCGAGTTTGCAAATATTTATTCGCTACCTTTTTTTCTTCGCACTCACTAAACGCTGGTGCAATTTTCACACGCAAAAGAAGATATATTTTTCACAAAATATAAGCAAAAGTCTTTAGCGAGCGTAAATATAAATCGCAATATATTAGCGCAAACCGGAAAAAATGCTAAAAATCCCTAAATGAAAATAAACGGAAGAGATGCAAATCGGGGGGGCGTTAAATGTTACAAATATTCACAAAATGACTTTTTTTCCCACTGCACTTGTTTAGTACATGACCCCCTAAGAATCCAGAAAACCACAAGAATTGCTATTTTTAATGCGAAGCCTCAGTCTTGTAATATTTGTATTATTCTGCCTGTATGGACGACCACTTACAGTACAATGTATAGTGGCTTTATTAATCTGGAATCATCGATTTAGTTTTAAACGGGACAGCTCCGCGGGGTATTTTCTGTATGTTGCACGCGTGTTTAATACAGGCACGCGTGTTTAATACAGGCACGCGTGTTTAATACAGGCACGCGTGTTTAATACAGGCACATATCTTTACTTTGAAATATCTTCCAGATCTCCTGGGGATTTACAGTGAACTTCACAGGGGCCCCCCAAATTTCAGTGACATCCAATAAAGAGGTCCGCTTTCAGACAAAAGATGGGACCCAGTAGTGTATCTTCCACAAGGCAAACAAGGCACTCGCCTAGGGCGGCACTTTGCCAGAGGGTGTTAAAGCACACTTCTGGTGCTTCAAACATTTCCGCTCCCTCCCCCACCGTTCAGCAAACTTTAGCTCCTTCCAGTTAATCGGGGTGATGGGGGCATGTAATGGACGTGGTGGGGGTATGTAATGTGGGTGATGGTGGCGTGTAACGGGACATTTAGTGTGTGTGCAATGTGGGTGATGAGACATGTCGTAGGTGTGCAATATGGATGGGGGGTGCCCAAATTTTGTCTGCCTAGGGCAGCACAAAACCAAGATACACCACTGACTGTTACTCTAGCAATAAACGATCTACGGAGGTAAAGCTTGGGGGGACAGAGCCCAAAAAAGTTGGGTAGTATGCAGCTCTTGTAACAGAACGCCCATTTAATATGCGCATATTACACTATATAAACTACACACACTAAGTATTATCTAGGTTATAATGGTCCATATAGCTGCGCTCTAATAGATCCTTAGAAATTTGGAAGGTTTAGGGGCATAAGGGGGGAGGGTGTAAATTCCAAGTAAAACCTGAAATTTATCCTGAGTACGTAAGTATTTAAACAACTAAATATAAGCTGTGCATGCAAATTAGGGCTCATGAATGGACATAGAGGAATAATGGGTCTGTGGATTCTCCTGCTTATGACATCACCTACAAATTAACTTGTAATCAACGGGAAATGTGTAATTTGCATACCGTTCCACGGGTGATGTCATAAGCAGCAGACTCCACAGACACTTTGTTTCTTCTAATTTAGGCATTTACTTCTGCTAACACAATATATAGATCATTTTCGATCATATTCTATTGTCTACATTTAAAGTATAATGTATAATGTACAATGTTTAGGTGAAAGGCGGTGGGGAGAGGGTGGTCAAATGCATTATAAGTGGAAAGAACTCAGCAGTGATTTCACAGAGGTGATTTCATCCATTTGAGGGACACTGCCACTTACATAAGATGTAACTAGATTACCTGTGCATTTAAAACAAACACATAAAAGACATATGCCAGTGTTTTTTATTCTTCTATGTTTAAATTAACTACATTTAAAAGTAAAAATAAAATTAGGGTTCTGTCTCCAGCATCCATTTTGTGAATATTTCCCATGATGCAACATTCTCAAATCTTCCAGCAAGTCTCACTTTACAACTATGGCCAAAGCATGACAATGTCATAAGATACCTCCCTGCTCTGTTACTGGCTCCTGTGTATCATACTGGGCAGGACTAGGTCGATGTGTATAACCTTTTTTACCTGCCTTCCAACACAAAAAGAGGAGACTGACCTGATCAAACAGGATCATAAGTCTGCCCCCTCGTGATGCAATAGTTCCATTACCCTCCCATTCAATGCAAATCTATGGCCAGAAACCAGTCGTGAAAATGCCACTAAGACACTGGGACACAAGTAATAAATAATTACTATTTATCACCAGTGGGACTACTACTGAGAAGGGCGAGGGAAAGGTAAGGGAGCTTATTATTAACATGTCTTCCCGTCTGGATTTCATTTACTCAGCAAGCCTCCTGGTAGCACTTATATAGACACTGATATTATCGATAGTGTTGTTTCATTTAGTTACTTCATGCACAGCTGGAATAGAATACATTGTGTGGAATCTAATTGACCTGGCTCTTGTACACAGTAGGATCTCTTGAGGTTGTTAAAATTCCGGCTGGGTGGCAACCCTACCACTAAGACTCTGGGACACTAGTAATAAATACCTAATATTTATTACCAATATGACTACTACATAGCAGGGCGAGGTAATGGTAAGGGATCGCGTTATTAGCATGTCTTCCCGTCATTCACCCTGCAAGCCTCCTGGAAGCCGCATTCTTGTTGACAAATTCTGCCAATAGGAACAGTTATTCTCCAAAAAAAAATCAGCACCTGTCACAAATTAAAAGTACTTAATAAAACAGAAGAGCAGGCCAGAGCTTGTGTCCAAGTGAAATATTAAACTGGTTCATAAACTAAACAAGCCAAGTCCAAAGCTATCAACTCCGTCCTTCCCCGTAAAAGGCCAAGCCCTGGACGCTTGCCAGGACTTTACAGGGCAAGGCCGGCATGTGGCATGTCCGCTGAAACAGCAGCAAAGAGCCACGCTGTGGATCAGTGCTGTACGATTCATTAATCCACGAGGACCTTCACCCGCCTTCCCAGGCACTGTAACAAGATCTCAAGAAACTCAAAACATGTTTTACATTAGTTTACAAATAACATGGATTTAAATACTGTGTTTTACAGAGGGGGAGGGATATGATCTATATATTGTTTATTAGGGATTTGATAAACATTCCGGGCTGTCGCCATGGACACCAAAGGAATCTCCTTGCTGATTGTTCCACTTGTAGAATGCCTTCAGCATCTCTTTACACAGGGCTTGAAAGATCAAAGGAGCCAGGATTGCCATCAGAGGGGCATGACATTGCTGGGGGGCTCGCTCAAGGTCCCTTTAAAAATATATTTGAAAAAGCTTGCCGGCAGAGGCGCTGACTGCGAAGATGAAGAGATCTCCCCACACCAGCCATCTCTGCGGGTGAGCAGGCAGCTGGGTGTCTGTGCGCAGCCTAGGCACCCTGACATTCTCCAATGCTGCCTCTTATGCTCCCCACAGTTGTTCTACGGTCAGCGTGTTGGGGTTCATATGATCGGCTTGAAAATCCACACATGCACAAGAGGCTTTCTGGGAGGGATGTCATTGCGCCTGGGCATGCCCTGGGTCTGCAATGTGGGCGCTGTAGCATGTCTTGTGGATGCAATGTGGGTTCTGGGTGAGGTATGTCCTGGGTGTGCAATGTGGCTGCTGGGTCATGTCCTGTGGATGCAATGTGGATGCTGGCTGTAGCACATCCTGGATGTGCAATCTAGGTGCTCTGGCAAGTCCCGTGGGTGCAATCTAGATGCTCTGGAAAGATCTGTGGGTGCAAGCTGTGTGCTGTTTCAAGTGGGAGTTGCAAGATGGTGCTATGGCAAGTTATGTGGGTGCAATAATGAAATGAGTACAGGAGAAATGGAGAGGCGAAGTGGGGCCCAGACCATTAGTTCTGTAAGGGGCCATATCTCCTACAATCCCTACTGGTGGCTCCTAACATTTTCCATTGTTTTCCACGATGTGAGGAGCACCCTGGCCAAATGGGTTTATGACCTAAAATCCTCCAGGGCTGGATATGAGGATAGCTCAGTGCTGTATATTACACAACGAGTGAAACAGCAATACCAAAACACAGGGAAATTGTTTTTACAATCATCACAAAAGCAGCGTCACAGTTTTAAAAATAATAAAATCCAGATTTTATGGCTGTTGACCAACATACAAAGCATCTATGGTGACTTTTAGCCTTCTTCCAAACACTATCTATGTTCTATTACTAACATTCCTAGCGCTTCTATCCCATTGGTAGATGGGGACATGGCTTGGGAAATGTGTCAACCACTGGTGATGTCATAATCAGGAGACATTTAAGGACACGTTTATCTTATTTCATGCATTTGTAGCAATTCTGCGAATACATTGTATTTATCATTTTTTATATATTTTTACCCTCTACATTCACAATACACCGATCAGCCATAACATTATGACCACCTGCCTAATATTGTGTAGCTCCCCATTTGCCACCAAAACAGCCCTGACCCGTCGAGGCATGGACTCCACTAGACCTCTGAAGGCGTGCTGGGGTAACTGGCACCAAGACGTTAGCAGCAGATCCTTTAAGTCCTGTAAGTTGCGAGATGGGGCCTCCATGGATCGGACTTGTTTGTCCAGCACATCCCACAGATGCTCGACTGGATGGAGAGCTGGGGAATTTGGAGGCCAAGTCAACACCTTGAACTCGTTGTTGTGTTCCTCAAACCATTCCTGAACCATTTTTGCTTTGTGGCAGGGAGCATTATCCTGCTGAAAGAGGCCAATGCCATCAGGGAATACCGTTTCCATGAAAGGGTGTACTTTGTCTGTAACAATGCTTAGGTAGGTGGTACGTGTCAAAGTAACATCCACAGAACATTGCCCAAAGCATCACACTACCTCCGCTGGCTTGCCACCTGTCAGCGGTCATAATGTTATGGCTGATTTGTGAATTAGTAATGTTTTGGTTACAGAAGACCTTAAGGTCATTTCTGGGGCAAAGCTCTATAACGGGTGAATTGCAATGGTATGTTAATATAACGGGTGAATTCCAATGGAATGTTGCTATAACGGGTGAATTCCAATGGAATGTTCCTATAACGTGTGAATTCCAATGGAATATTCCTATAACGGGTGAATTCCAATGGAATGTTCCTATAACGGGTGAATTCCAATGGAATATTCCCATAACGGGTGAATTCCAATGGAATGTTGCTATAACGGGTGAATTCCAATGGAATGTTGCTATAACGGGTGAATTCCAATGGAATGTTGCTATAACGGGTTAATTCCAATGGAATGTTGCTATAACGCGTGAATTCCGATGGAATGTTCCTGTTGATTACCGTACATCACGTTTAGAACCTTACCCCAGTCCTGTGCTTTATTGCTAACTCCTATACACATCTTAAGCCACCCAGGTTCCCCATGGATCACACAGACCCATCCAATTTACACCATGTGCAGTTCACGGCGCGTGATTTGTTTTTTAATGCAGAATCCAATAAGCTAAACTAGTTAACCAGATCAGGAGAAATGTATCCCTCGTGGTAAGATGTCATAACACAGACAATAAAATAAAAATGATAATCCCTGCGCAGGCCGAGATAGGACATTCCAATGTCTGACACAAATCTAAAGGAAATTCTAGAAGACAATCTAGATTACTCGGACAGGCTGCTGCACAGCGCTACCAGGATTTAAGAGCAGCTTCTCTTGTAGATGATAACTAAGAAATAAGCGTGAGGGTAAAATGTGCAGGTGACTCAAAAGGTTACTGGCTACAGGCAGCAGTTCAGAAGGCCTCTGTCAACCTAAACATTGCCTATTCTGTGAATGTAAAGAACATGACAAATGATCTATACATTGTGTTAGCAGATTTGCATGTTCACAGAGCAAGCCAAGGGTGATGTCATAAGCAGGAGACTCCATGAACATTTAGAACATGTATTTCTCATTGTTCATGCATTTGCATGTAATTCTGCTAAACTTATGGGAAAAAATAGGTTATTTTTCATAGATTTTGGTTTTCTATAGTCCCAGTTTAAGCAAAGCTTAGGTTCATAGATTACCTTTAACAATGGCCGGAAGCCATAACAGCTGATCAACTGCGCCAGGCTCTGGGGGAGAAATGGTTTCTACCTCCTATAGCACATTCTGCTTCTCCCTCAGAGTTAAGGTATAGTAAAATATACCACTCTTCTGTTTAAAATGAAAAAAAAAAAAAAAAAAATTCAGGTGGGCAGTCACAAATCCCTGGCGTTGAAATACTGTATGCTATAACCTTACTGTATCCTGATAGGAGCCAGCGGTAAGGGCGCAGTATCCAGATAGGAGCCAGCGGTAAGGGCGCAGTATCCAGATAGGAGCCAGCGGTAAGGGCGCAGTATCCAGATAGGAGCCAGCGGTAAGGCCGCAGTATCCTGATAGGAGCCAGCGGTAAGGGCGCAGTATCCAGATAGGAGCCAGCGGTAAGGGCGCAGTATCCAGATAGGAGCCAGCGGTAAGGCCGCAATATCCTGATAGGAGCCAGCAGTAAGGCCGCAGTATCCTGATAGGAGCCAGTGGTAAGGGCGCAGTATCCTGATAGGAGCCAGTGGTAAGGGCGCAGTATCCTGATAGGAGCCAGTGGTAGGGGCGCAGTATCCTGATAGGAGCATGTGGTAAGGGTGCAGTATCCTGATCCGAGCATGTGATAAGGGTGCAGTATTCTGATACGAGCATGTGATAAGGGTGCAGTATCCTGATACAAGCATGTGATAAGGGTTCAGTATCCTGATACGAGCATGGGGTAAGGGTGCAGTATCCTGATACGGGCATGTAGTAAGGGTTCAGTATCCTGATACGAGCATGGGGTAAGGGTGCAGTATCCTGATACGGGCATGTAGTAAGGATTCAGTATCCTGATACGAGCATGTTGTAATGGTGCAGTATACTGATAGGAGCATGGGGTAAGGGTGCAGTATACTGATAGGAGCATGGGGTAAGGGTGCAGTATCCTGATACGGGCATGTGGTAAGTGTTCAGTATCCTGAAACGAGCATGTGGTAAGGGTGCAGTATACTGATAGGAGCATAAAAACAGCACATACAATACACTGATAGGTTTACATGGAAAAGATCCCCTGCTGCTGGTATTTCTATAGATCCCTCTCACTTAAGAACTAATAATCTTTACCGCTGGTGGCATTTCCATGGATACTCCTCCCCATCACAAAACACAGATCTGAGCACTAACCGCTCTCATTTGCAGGAATACAGCACAAGCTGCCAGGACATCTGCTGGATACCCCCCACACTCAGATAGCATCCAGGGCAATAATGGTATACAGTCACTGTGTAAAACACCACATCAAAGGGGAGGATCTCATTAAGCCATGGTCATTCTTGTGAATTCCCTTTGAGATACTTTATCCCAGCCATTCTCTGCATTACTAAAATTACAGCACCTATTGCCCTTTAAGGAACATGATCCTAGGGCAGGAGCACGCACTCCAAAACCTCCAGAATATACTCACATCTCATGGGACAATGGTCGGCAAAAATAAAGTTATGTTAAATTGAAAGACTGAATTAAGTGTAGGCATTTTAAATTCTAAAATGCTTTAAAAAGAAATGTAAAAAAATACAAATCAAAGTACCTTATTGAGGTGAACCCTCTTTGCTTATATGGCTCTATCTGGGGCTGACAACTTGCGTCTGACTCAAGATTCTAAACAAGAACTCTGACCCCCTGATAGAGCTACACATAGCAAAGATACTAAACAATATGTCTGCCCCCTGATAGAGCTACACAGAGCAAAGATACTAAACAATGTCTGCCCCCTAATAGAGTTATACAGAACAAAGATTCTAAACAATATGTCCGCCCCCTGATAGAGCTACACATAGCAAAGATACTAAACAATATGTCTGCCCCCTGATAGATTTATACAGAACAAAGATTCTAAACAACATGTCTGCCCCTGATAGAGGTATACAGAGCAAAGACACTAAACAATATATCTGCACCCTGATAGAGCTATACAGAGCAAAGATACTAAACAATATATCTGCACCCTGATAGAGTTATACAGAGCAAGATTCTAAACAACATGTCTGTTCCCTGATTGAGCTACACAGAGCAAAGATACTAAACAACATGTCCGCCCCCTGATAGAGCTATACAGAGCAAAAATTCTAAACAATATGTCCTCCCCCTGATAGAGCTACACAAATCAAAGATTCTAAACAACATGTCCGCCCCCTGATAGAGCTATACAGAGAAAAGATTCTAAACAACATCTCAAGACCATGAATATACCTCAAATTCAAACCACAAGTTTACACATACTTTTTTGCGTCGTAAAACTAACTACTTCAACGTTATAGCCACATTTCCCGGTATAATTAATAAACATGCACCTGCATTGTTTTTTTTTTTTTAACTACATATACGTTCAAGAAATCTAATCAATGATACCACCTCGCTAGATGGCCTACTTGGATTGTGGTTTATTCTTTGAATGTTTTGTAAATGAGGCTGATGATTAAATAATTATTATAATACAGTATACACCCGCTGGGGAGATGTGCTATTACATACACCATTTCTAGTGCTGAATACTATCCCTCTTCCATACTTTATTTTTTAAATATCGAACTCTTCACACACAAAAGCATAATAGGTAACTTATTTTTTCCAAAACAGACACTGCAGGCAGCAAACTAAGTTTGGTTTATCTGTTAAGTGTTTATCCTGTACATTGTACAGGGTTTGTTTGTTTTTTACTTACAAATCCATACAAGGAATTCTTAGGAATCTCTTGCAAAGTTTCCCGATCTCTCCTGATCTCTTGCAAAGTTTCCCGATCTCTCCTGATCTCTTGCAAAGTTTCCCGATCTCTCCTGATTTCTTGCAAAGTTTCCCGATCTCTCCTGATCTCTTGCAAAGGTTCCCGATCTCTCCTGATCTCTTGCAAAGTTTCCTGATCTAACCCTCAATCGACTCTAGCTGATTTGTAAGATCCTTGCAGATCCGCTAGATCATCAGTTTATGAGCATGTGTAGTAACAGCTTTATTTCAGAAGCTAGTAACGGTGTTTCACTTAAGACCATCTCTATATATTTGAATAAAGCTGATTTTCTGTACATTATGTTATTGTGGTAAGTGTGATGGCATGTAACAGTACACAAACCTCCCAACAGTCCTGCATTGGGAGCCATGTCCCGCCGTGCTCTACCTCTGTCCGGCTTTTCGGGCCACAATTCCGCGGTCCTGTTTTCATCCTCCGGTGTCCCAGACACCAGAGAATGCTTACTGGGGGCATTGTGCACCTGCAGAGTATAGATTCTGGCTTCTGCCCCTGTACCCCGCCGCTTCCCCAGACTCCGTCCCTATATCCCGCCCCTGGTTTCCAGATTCACCGGGGGGTCAAAGTTAGGAGGTATGATTCAGCCATCTAGTCTGCCCAATTTTCTGAATACTTTTATTAGTCCCTTGCCTTATCTTATATCTAGGATAACCTTATACCCATCCCACGCATGCTTAAACTCCTTCACTGTATTAACCTCTACCACTTCAACTGGAAGACTATTCCATGCATCCACTACCCTCTCAGTAAGGTAATCCTTTCCTTAGTCCCTGGCCTTATCTTATATCTAGGATAACCTTATACCCATCCAACGCATGCTTAAACTCCTTCACTGTATTAACCTCTACCACTTCCACTGGGAGACTATTCCATGCATCCACTACCCTCTCAGTAAAGTAATACTTTCATTAGTCCCTGGCCTTATCTTATATCTAGGATAGCCTTATACCTATCCCACGCATTCTTAAACTCCTTCACTGTATAACCTCTACCACTTCTACTCTGGAAGACTATTCCATACATCCACTACCCTCTCAGTAAAGTAATACTTTCATTAGTCCCTGGCCTTATCTTATATCTAGGATAACCTTATACCCATCCCACGCATGCTTAAACTTCTTCACTGTATAACCTCTACCACTTCTACTCTGGAAGACTATTCCATACATCCACTGCCCTCTCAGTAAAGTAATACTTTCATTAGTCCCTGGCCTTATCTTATATCTAGGATAGCCTTATACCTATCCCACGCATGCTTAAACTCCTTCACTGTATTAACCTCTACCACTTCCACTGGAAGACTATTCCATACATCCACTACCCTCTCAGTAATGTAATACTTCCTGATATTACTTTAAAATCTTTGCCCCACCTCCCAAAGCAGCTATATTATATAATAAAACAAAAAAATCCTTACAGTGCATTTAGATACTTAGGGCTGTATTCATGATCGAGGGAATTACAGGATATTGACAAAGGAATTTAAAAATCAAGGACAAAATTGCAGAATTTTAATTAAAGCTGAATGGGAGAATTTTTCCAACTTGGATACTCTGGCCTTAAAGGGACAGTCTAGTCCCCAGACTGACTTTGGTGCAAGATGAAGATCACTGCTTGTATAGAGCACAGGCTTTTCCCCCAGTGTGATTTGATGCAGGCATTCTGCATAAATCACATTTTTAATATTTGACCCAAGTCCTCCCCCAGTGATTACTCTGCATGGTTACTGCAGGTGCGGCAGCACTGATTATATAGACACTGAGCATTAAGGTTTTTTTTCTCATTTTCTCACGTCTTGTGCTGCTGGAATAGAATACATTGTGTCGACTGTAATAGACTTTCTCTTGTACACAGTGGGATCTCTTAAAGGGACACTAAATGTTTTTTTCACCCACTTGTGCTTCTAATATTGACAAGTTAAAATGTCCCTTTAACAGTGCAACACATTGTCTGATGACATCACTAGACAGAAAAGAAATTCAGTTCATTTGAATGGCATTATTCTCATTGGTTCCTGCAGCAAAAGAAAACAAAAAAAAAAAGGAAATGACTTTTACTCATCTAGTGTGGGCAGTCCTGGTTTCTTGCAAACTGCTGTGATTTCACAATTTCATCTAGCTGTAAGTATTAGATGAAATACTTAGTCCCAAGTCAACAGGACTCTATTCCCTGCCAGGCACACTAAGGGTTACGTTTTTTAATTCCCAGGCTTGCTCTGCAAACTGCTTGGAGGTGAATTCTAAGCAATATACAAATAGCCTTATTTAATCAAACTGTTCCCATGTGTTGCAGACGTGGAGGGAAGGGGTGTAGGCTGCTTACCCCACTGTAGAAATGATTATTATGCACCTCGGTGGCTCTCATCTAATCCGCCGACCCCTGTCTGAGTCACTGGGGAATACACTCACTATCTCAGTCTCTGTACAGTCACAGGCTTCCAGTCTCACTCAGTCTCCTGTACATCTCATATTCACTCCATGTACTGTAATATACCAGGGGGCTTAGGGTAGGTCACAGACTCCCCAGGGCCCAGAGCTGCCTCTGTCCTCTTCTATACAGCAAACTGTTGCTAAAACTGTAACTCCCACAATGCTCAGTTAACAAAAAAAACAACAGACTGCATTAACCCCTTCAGGGGAATAGCTTTTTTGGATTTTTTTTTTCTGCTGTGTATGTGTTTAACTCAATTTCTCTCTCTCTCATTTAGTGTAAGCATACAAACCCTATAGATTATTTGTTCATTCCACATGTGTCCGTCACACCTTAAGGACCGAGAAAGGTACCTTAAGGGGTCATGGGAGCGTTAAAGAGTTAAAATGTTGGGTTCACAAGCTGGATGTTGCAGGATTAACCCAGATGGA
Organism: Pelodytes ibericus; assembly: GCA_036172795.1. Classification (NCBI taxonomy): domain Eukaryota; kingdom Metazoa; phylum Chordata; class Amphibia; order Anura; family Pelodytidae; genus Pelodytes; species Pelodytes ibericus. Next base: position 16,418,435 of record CM069862.1, read on the forward strand.
GATTCTTCTTGCGGCAAATGATAGAGAGCAGAGAGTAAACATTTAACATCCTGCCATTTGCTGCAGATCATTCCAAACTATGGCACACTAAAAGCCACCAGGGGCCAGAACTGGGCATGCTTAGCACAGCGGCTTTACACGATTGGACAGAGAGACCAAAGAGGTGGTCCCCCTGCGCATGTGTGTACGATGGGCATTGGGCATCCACCTGTATGAGCATCAAGTGACGGGGATGTCCGGATTATCTCTGCAGGACAATATCGTTTTGAGATAACATGTCCTGTGCAACACTGAATAGAAAGCAAGCTGCGTGTGTGCGGCCCGACTAACCTAAGTGAGCGTGCAGCTGGCTCAGGTACAAGCCCTTTTTAAGAGTGCACCCTTCCTTGGACGAGGGGAGGAGGAAAGGTGGAAGGTTTAGAAATGGGAGGACCAAGGACCTATGTGCCATTTTCTCTTTTGGAGAAATGCGTGGATCATCATCTCACTTTGATTTAAATCAAATAAATCCAGGCATCGCAACGCACATTGCTGCCAGAACACTAATCCTGGGCCAATAGCAGAATACGCTGCAAGCCTTCTAATAAATAATAAACTAAATCTGCTGTAACCAGGATACACAACGTGATAAACACCTGCGGTAACAGGGAAACATAGAGATTCGTGGCAGATAAGAAGCGCTGGGCCAGGGCAGTCCGCCTGGATCCCACATCCAAAATGGATCATCCTTAATTTAATTTCCTTCTGCAGAAAAAACTTCATCTCTGTCCTGTCCCCCCCCCACTACTGATTATTTATTTATAAAGTATTTTACCAGGAAGGATGAAATAAAAATGCATCTTGTTTTTCAAGTCTGTCCGGGGCCCCCAAACAAATTTAACACAGAGCACCAAATAGAAATATAATCAGCCATGATGGCAAGTACAGGCAAAAAAGACGAAAAAGTGATGTGCACTCCACTCCAGTGAGCGATCCAATAAAGTGCTTTATTTAAACAATGAACATGAGACCAAAAAGGAGGTACATGTACAGCAAAACGAACAAACAGAAAACCGCACCTTACGCGTTTCGCGTATTACAACGCTTAATCATACACGCCTGGTCAGCGGGATGGAGCACCCACGTGGAGAGCATAGGTGAGCGGAGCCGATCATCATTTTTCGTCTTTTTGATGATGGCAAGTACATTCTGTAATGAGCTATACAGACAGAGATCTCAGGAAGATGTAATGATGTCCGTGATATTATATCATAATTTGTGCTGCCTCTGTAGCTGGTCAGTGGCGGATGCTTCATATGTGCTAGGTGGGAGCCGAACTGAGAGCACACAAACCCCGGGAATACATCCGAGGGCCCGACGGATCACCGAAATATAGCTTATACTGCAAATGTAGAGAATCTATACATTGTGTTTGCAGACTTGCAAGCCAATTCCTAACTGAGGAGGAAAATGTGTTTTGCATGTGTCTGTGGAGTCTCCTGCGTATGACATCATCCAGGACGTGATATGCAAATTACGCATTTCCCATTGATAAAGCATTTGCATATCCAGCCACATGTGATGTCATAAACAGGAGACTCCAGACACATTCTATGCCTGCTCCTTGCAATTCTGCCAACACAATATATAGACCGTATATATAGATGTATATTCTCTACATTCGCAGTATAAATGATGTTTAAGATTAAAGTACCGTTAAACCCTATGCTAAAATGTAAGGTGTAGCAGCCCCTTTAAGCGGCACACTCTGGATTTTTTTTCCCCTCTCCGGCGAGGAAGCCAAGAAAGGACTATAAGACACAGAGGCGCCCACACCTGTAACTATGAAAGCCGCTGTATGACAGAACATATGCTGCTGCTGTTTATGCTTGCTGAATGAGGTGCGGGGGCTACTGCAAGGAGGGGAGCGGCAAAAACCCAGCAGGTGAGATTTCATTAAAAAGAACTTAACAAAGGAGCCACTGGTGACATGGAGGAGCCTTCCTGGCAGGAGAATCCCCACAGCTCCCATGTGTTATACAGCAGATACCCAGAGGTCACTCGCTTCTCATTCAGACATTTGCTAACCTCACTCAATGAAAAGGACAGGGCAGACCACCTCCCACAGGAACGCCAGGCCTCAAAGGCTATGTGCATATATACTCACATTACAATACTGGACATATTACACTATGAGAGGTGTTTTGTTTTGGTAAGCAGCTCCTGTCCGTTGTAAGCTGCTCCTGTCCCTTTTTCATTATTTATTTGGCTCAAAAGGACGATTAAAAAAAAACAAAAAAACATATATATATATATATATATATATATATAATCAGGAATAAAAAAAGTAATTTAAAAAAAAAATGTTGTGGCTGCGCAGGGGGCAGGATCGTCACAAGTTCTCCCCCAATATTTCAACACATAATGCAAACATCTCTGTCTGACCTTCACACTCAATCTCGGTCAGTTGGAGGGGCAATCTGGTCCTAGGAAACTAGGGTTGCCAGATATAACGTTTGCAGGCTGCTTTGCCAGTATGTGGAAGTCATATGTGACCAGAAGGAGATCAATTAACTAATCAACGTGGTTCTGTGGGATCCACTACTGGATTAGGTAATTGATCTCCTTCTGGTCACATATGACTTGCAAGGCAGCCGGCAAGCGTTATATCTGGCCGGTAAAAGATGGCCGATGTGGCCTGCCTACATACACTGAACTGCTAGCAGAAAGAGTTGGCAAGCCTTGTTGTACTTGAGAGCTTACAATCTAAAAGGTGACTAAAGAAATGCAGAAATGACAGGATGGATGACTGGAGTGTGAATGAAGAGAGTGAATAAAAATGTTGGCAGATTCTCAAGCAAATCCACAGAATGAGAAACAGGACATCCCCTTGGAGCCCCCTTATGCAAATCCACTACTGTCATTTGCATACCGTGGTGAGATGAGAGACAGACACACGCGTGTAATTCTGCACTACAATTACCCCCTTTTCAGACCTTATGACGGCTTAAGCCGGTGGTGTGTAAGAGTCCAGGGCTCTGCCTCGCAACAGAGGCAGTGTTCCTGGGCCTAATTGGTTGTTTTCTGGTCATATGATCGAGGAGATCACATGCAAATCGCCATGATCACATGCAAATTAGACACCAAAGACAATGTTTTCAAACACTGACTTTGCCTCCAATTCATTCCCTGTAATTCACATGCTGGTTGTGAAGTACAGAGAGTAACAAGTGAAAGAAATAATTCCTGTAAAAATATAAAACTTCCCATCTCTTGCCGATCACAGTTTGTTACTATGATCAGTAGTACTTTATGGTCCTAATTGAGTTTTTTCTCATAGTAACATAATAGTTTAGGTTGAAAAAAGACTTGTGTCCATCAAGTCCAACCCTTTTTCTATCCCATGTTTACAGCTGTTGATCCAAAATAAGGAAAAACATTTCAAATTCTGCTTTCAGTGGGGAAAAAATTCCTTCTTGACTCCAAATGGCAATCAGATTTCTCCTTGGATCAACAAGCACTAAATAAATATTACTGCCTATACTAACATGCATAGCCCTCTATGCTCCGGCTCATTAAAAACTATCCAGGCCATTCTTAAAGGCATCTAAGGTCATTGCCAGAACCACCTCTTCAGGCAGTGAATTCCATATCTTTATTGTCCTTACTGTACAGAATCCCTTCCGCTGTTGCAATTGCACAAAAGATTATAATATTTGAATGTATTAATTTAAGTACAGTTAAGTTCTAACTTTGAATACTAAATTGTAGTTTATTTATCTGTACGGGCTATCCAAAGAAAGCGCTATGGGTCCTTTCAACATACAACTTTTAGAAGAGGAAAATTATGTTTAAATAATCACCAATCAAAATGGGGAAATCCTCGGGCCTTAAGGGGTTAAGCCTCTGTATTTCTTGCAGGCCAATGATATACAAAGCCAGGTGAAACCCAGACCCACCCTTTCGCAAGTCATTCATCCCATTCTGCCATCTGATGTGTGGCTTATAGTCATTAAACACCATGTTACAGGTCTCCTAGCCAACACGGAGTGTCTGTAAGTAATGGGTTAAGAACAGCTGTCCCTGCTCCCCCCCCCCCCCTTACAGTTAGGGGTCATCTGGTAGAGTAGAACCTACAGACTGACAGCTGCTCCCATTGCAGTCCACTGAGCCGCGCCTCTGGCTGCCTGTAATTAGCTGTAGATAAACCAGAAGAAAAAAAGATCCAGAAATATCTTTATGGCAGGGAAAAGAAGAAGAGGGGGAGTGAATAGACCCTTGGGGTCTGCAGAAATTCCTGATCTTGCATGTTACGTCACAGATCCCATGCCTGGGAACAGAGTATGTCATGCCAGCCATCCAGTCCCCTCTACCATGGGGGTCACTGACCTCCAACAAATGCTTGGACCGGAACTGCATGCATTCTTACTTCATTTCAACAGCCTTTTAAATATGAGTATATGGGACATCCACCCATTTCCCAGTGATTACTCCGAGCTCCATGGGGATTTTGAATCACTTCCCCCCTCCCCTGTTAAAGAGATCCTAAACTTTTGTTTTATTTTTTTTTTACTTGTGCTTCTAAAGCATGATCTGACTCGACAGACCCCCCCCCCCCCCCCCCGGTGAAACGCGCGAGACACATACACAGTGATTGCAGAATTACAAGCAAATAAAATAAACGATATAAGGTATAAACGTGTCCGCCGTATTTCCTGGTTATGACATCACCGTGTGGCTTGATTACACTTTTCCCATTGGAAAAAAAGTTCATTCGCATATCAAGCCCCAGATGACATCACAAATAGGAGACAAAGCAGACACACAACGTATGGATCATTTTTTTTTTTTTGCTCTCTACAATGACAGAAGAAGTCCTGTTTGGGCCGACAGTCGCTTTAAGTTTGCAATTACCTTCTCAATTCCCTGTGGCATGTATAACGCTCTGAGGGGGTGAATATTTTTTGAATTGTTTCCTTCCACTCTAACAGGAGCAGAATGAGGATCTGGGAATGAATGAGGGGCCAATCCATGCAAAGACCAGCGCTGGTCCGTTCAACATGCATCACTGGTACCTACGACAGAAGAAAACATGTTCTTCATAGAGAGTGACACCTTTAAGATAGGACATCATTAAAGCAAATCCAAGAGAACAATCCCAGCTTCTGGCCCCTGACTGAGCAATCAGTATATGTAATAAATTCCGGACCCCTGCTAGCATTGCCCCCTAATTACTACCGCAACCCCTTGACTTGCGTGGAGGGGGGGGATTTTCATCCTTTTATGGCTCTGTTTATCTGTATCTCTATTGTCTCTGCATCTAATGTACTGATAACATCTGAAATTGGTAAAAAAAAGAAATGTCAGATGGAACAAGAGACTGATTAGCTGGGTTCAGTTGCACGCAATGCTTGCGGATCAGGGGATCTAAAAGTGAAGGGACCTCGACAGAATATATGGGGGGAGGGGGGTGGGATCAAGCTCTGCGCCTTTAAATTTAGCTATATCAGGGATCAAGCCCTGCACCTTTAAAATAAGCTATAACACCAACCATATGTGCATTATATAGACTTTATACCCACATGCTAGACAATAGCACTTCTTGGGTCTTCAAACATCTAAACCTATACATATATGTGCTGAAAAACACATGTGTATTAAATGGGTACACTGATCAATGTTATGGGAATATGGGGGGGGCTTTTAATCAATATATCCCCATAAAACATCAAACAGTTGCTTGAAGACCCCAAAAGCATGCAATCCAGGGTTTTACAGGGTTTAGCAAATCCCAGGAGCCAGGCTCCTATTATCCCAACTGCTGGAGGCTCCTATTATCCCAACTGCTGGAGGCTCCCAATATCCCAACTGCTGGAGCCTCCCAATATCCCAACTGCTGGAGGCTCCCAATATCCCAACTGCTGGAGGCTCCTAATATCCCAACTGCTGGAGGCTCCCAATATCCCAACTGCTGGAGGCTCCCAATATCCCAACTGCTGGAGGCTCCCAATATCCCAACTGCTGGAGGCTCCCAATATCCAACTGCTGGAGGCTCCCAATATCCCAACTGCTGGAGGCTCCCAATATCCCAACTGCTGGAGTTGGATCTCTATGGAATTCTAGGGATCTCTGGGGAATTTAGACATATTTTTGTCAAGCTCTGGATTACACATCTGGAAATTCCTGCAGAGCGCAAATCCTGGTATAATAATAGCGAGATCCAGAGACACAGAAATGTAGCTACACAGGTGAGCTAAAAATCACACAGTACCAGGGATTTATAGGAAATGAATAATCCACATTTCAGACTGGATCCGGCTCTTTAGATCATAATAAACGTATATAATATACATAATATATAGCAGGGCTTGACAAATTTATTTTGATTTTAGGAGCCAGACATTTTTTTTAGGAGCCAGACAATCACGCAAACATAAACACAATTCATAAACACACACGCCTACTTCACATATATACAAACACACATACTTTACATATACACATATCTAAAGGCTCCCAATATCCCAACTGCTGGAGGCTCCCAATATCCCAACTGCTGGGGGCTCCTAATATCCCAACTGCTGGAGGCTCCTAATATCCCAACTGCTGGAGGCTCCTAATATCCCAACTGCTGGAGCCTCCCAATATCCCAACTGCTGGAGGCTCCCAATATCCCAACTGCTGGAGGCTCCTAATATCCCAACTGCTGGAGGCTCCCAATATCCCAACTGCTGGAGGCTCCCAATATCCCAACTGCTGGAGGCTCCCAATATCCCAACTGCTGGAGGCTCCCAATATCCAACTGCTGGAGGCTCCCAATATCCCAACTGCTGGAGGCTCCCAATATCCCAACTGCTGGAGTTGGATCTCTATGGAATTCTAGGGATCTCTGGGGAATTTAGACATATTTTTGTCAAGCTCTGGATTACACATCTGGAAATTCCTGCAGAGCGCAAATCCTGGTATAATAATAGCGAGATCCAGAGACACAGAAATGTAGCTACACAGGTGAGCTAAAAATCACACAGTACCAGGGATTTATAGGAAATGAATAATCCACATTTCAGACTGGATCCGGCTCTTTAGATCATAATAAACGTATATAATATACATAATATATAGCAGGGCTTGACAAATTTATTTTGATTTTAGGAGCCAGACATTTTTTTTAGGAGCCAGACAATCACGCAAACATAAACACAATTCATAAACACACACGCCTACTTCACATATATACAAACACACATACTTTACATATACACATATACACAAACACCTCACACACACATATATACACAAACACCTCACACACACATATATACAAACACCTCACACACACATATATACAAACACCTCACACACACATATATACAAACACACATACTTTACATATACACATATATACAAACACCTCACACACCCATATATATAAACACCTCACACACCCATATATACAAACCCCTCACACACACCTACTTTACAATACATACAAACACACACCCACCTCACACAGTCTTTTCTTGGGGGTTTCTTCTTGATGTGTCCCCCCTCCCAGCTGCTTTACCTCACTGCAGAGGAGGGGGACATTCACGCTGCAGCTTAACTCCGTTGGTCGGCGTGCTGAGTGCCAGGATGTCACGTGACGACACCCGGCACTCAGACACGTGTTGCGCGAGGGGGCGGAGCTTGCAGTCTGTGCCATCGGCCATCGGCACAGACTTTACCCCCTCGTGCTGCGGAAAAATCGGATGGCAGCGGCAAGGGGACCATGAGGCTGACAGCACCCAGGCGCCAGGTCTAATTTCCTGGTCGCCATGGCGACCTGGGGTTTGTCGAGCCCTGATATATAGATATATATAATCTTATTCTATAGAATCTAGATCACTGCATACCTCCCAACTTTCCCGCTTTGATTTGAGAGCTATGTCCCGCCGCACTCTAGCTCTGTCCAGCTTTTCGGAACAGAGGTAGAGCTCAGTGGGACAGCAGGACTCAGGACCCCAATCCCGCGGTCCTGATCGCATTCTCCAGCATCCCAGACACCAGAGAATGCTTACTGGGCATGTGCAGCATGAAAAGTCCTGCGCTCACTCCCATCACTGGGCGGCTGCAATGACTACAGTACACATCAGCCCCAATATATAGTAAAAAACAAAGAAAAAGAATGTGCAGCACTGTGCGCCTGCGCAGTAGCGATCCTGGCTTCAGCAGCCACGATTACCGCACATGACCAATAGAACTGACACACTCTCCCCAGACTCTGCCCCCTGTGTTCCGCCCCCTTCCTAGACTCCGCCGCCCCCTGGTGTCCCGATTTGCCGGGGGGTGGGGTTGGGGGGCAAAGTAGGTATGTCATTGTGTGTAACCTACGTCTGGACTGTATCTCCTACTCATTTCGCAACTCATCTGATGTAAGATTTAATGGGAAACAAGGACAATCCCTAACTGACCCCGAACTGTAGTGTAACTTATTTTCTGTGTGTATTAGTATATGTCAACTACACTTATTTTTTTTATTTAATTCTTTTTTTTTTCATATCTTTTTATTTATTATTATTATTTTTTTATTTTTTTATTTAATTCAATGTATCGTTCACTGGGGCTCTAAATTCACTGACTAGTACCCTTTATTTGCAATATTTCGGAGGCAGATCTATTTCCTTTACACTACATGACGCAGATCTTATGTATTTTTCGGACACAGTAGGTGCAACTGCCCCTTTAAAAATGACACTATTATACCATGTGCTGCTGGTATTTTTATTTTTAAATCTTTTTTTTTTCATTTTATGTCTCTCAAAATTCATTTCTGGTCGGGCATGTGAATATATTCTATATTTCTTTTTAGAAGACGTGCAAAGCCCATAATCATTATGTCATGGAAACGTTGCTTTTTATGGCTGCTAGGGATCGGCTCACTGTAATAACTGTGTGTGAAATTTGGTGGTTACAAAAAAAAAAAAAAAAATCGCTTGCAACAATCCCTGCGCTTTGTATAATGATTAATTTATTCCCATGCCAGGAAAAATGGCTTCCGCCGCCGAATGCTTTCAGCTCTCGCTTTTTTTTAAGCTGTTGATCTCCTTTCCTGATTTTTAAGACCTCCGCAGTGGGGGCCATGAGAAGGGCTTGATTACGTCTTCAGGGTCTTCCAGGTGGTTTTAACCCTTTCATTGCCAGGCCCTGTGCTAGTAAGCATTGTAGTCTACTGTTCTTAAAGGAGCAGCAACTTAAAGGGACACTAAACTTTTTTTTTTTCACTTGTGCTTCTGATATAGAAGCACAAGTGAAAAGTTAGTTGTCCCTAGTATAGAGATGACCTGGTAGGTACTTCTGATAGTACACTCCAGTTTATTCTCTAACCGACAGCTGCCATGTTTCCATACCCATTTATTTTAATTTCCTTATATTTGCCCATCTGCCCACCAGACTTTGCAAATGCTGCCCCTACCCCCAGACTTAACCAGTGTTCCCTCCCCTAGATTTGCTTGTGCTTCCTCTTGATTTGAGGTCTGATTATAAGATGAACCTCGAATGTAAGACGAGGAGCATTTTTCAGACCATTTGCTGTGAAAAAAACCTTGTGTTATATTTGAGCAAATATGGTGAGTGTATGTACGGACCCCTTTCACTGTATCAGGCGGATCCAGAGTCTGATCTCAGGAGAGGCACATGTCCGTGTATCTTTTCCTCTCCCCCATGTCATTCTCTCTCTCCTCTCTCATTTCCCTTGTGCGCCTGTCTCTCTCCTCTCCCTTCCCATGTCCGCCTGTCGCTCTCCTCTCCCTTCGCATGTCCGCCTGTCGCTCTCCTCTCCCTTCCCATGTCCGCCTGTCGCTCTCCTCTCCCTTCCCATGTCCGCCTGTCGCTCTCCACTCCCTTCCCATGTCTGCCTGTCGCTCTCCTCTCCCTTCCCATGTCCGCCTGTCTCTCTCCTCTCCCTTCGCATGTCCGCCTGTCGCTCTCCTCTCCCTTCCCATGTCCGCCTGTCGCTCTCCTCTCCCTTCCCATGTCCGCCTGTCGCTCTCCTCTCCCTTCCCATGTCCGCCTGTCGCTCTCCACTCCCTTCCCATGTCTGCCTGTCGCTCTCCTCTCCCTTCCCATGTCCGCCTGTCGCTCTCCTCTCCCTTCCCATGTCCGCCTGTCGCTCTCCTCTCCCATCCCATGTCCGCCTGTCGCTCTCCTCTCCCTTCCCATGTCCACCTGTCGCTCTCCTCTCCCTTCCCATGTCCGCCTGTCTCCTCTCTCCTCCCTTCCCATGTCCGCCTGTCTCCTCTCTCCTCTCCCTTCCCAGGTCTGTCTTTGTATCCTCTTCTTTTCATTGAAAATTATCTATACATTGTATTAGCAAAATAGCAACTACGTCTTCTGCTCGTGACATCACCTGTGGCACGTAGGGTTGCCACCTTTTCTTCAAAAAAAATACCTGCCTTGGTACTGTCTCCATAGACTTAACATTGGCCTGATGCCAGTTTTTTTACCGGCCTGCTGGTAAAATACCGGCCAGGTGGCAAACCTAGTGGCACAGTATGCAAATGACCCATTTCCCATTTAAAAGCAGTTCATTTGCATACCGTGCCACAGGTGATGTCATAAGCAGGAGACTCCACAGACCCACTAAAAACAAACATTTCTCCTAATTTAGGCATTTACTTGCAGTTTTGCTAATACAATGTATAGATAATTTTCAATGATTTTTTAAAAAATTCTCTACATGCACAGTAAAAACAATGTTTAGGTTATAGTCCCTTCTTTTTTTTCTTGTTGTTGTAAAAAATAGTATATTTTTTAAACCCGCCCGTCCAGAACTTTAGGGTTAACATATGACTAGGCAGCTGCTCCGGACTACATTTCCCATGATGCTTGGCTAGCCAGATCATGTGACAAGGGTTAGCTATCACTGGATGGCCCTCTGTTCCCAGCAGCAGGTTTGTTTATTATAATCCCCCTCTTAATTATAGAGAAACACTTTAAAATCTGAGGATTGAGGCACCGTGGACTGGATTTGAGCAGGGAGTTATTCACTGTAATCTCTGTGCGTCTAACATCATCTTCCCCCCTCCCCTGTTGCACCTCCGTTGGAATGTTAGACACAAGGGTTCCATTTAATGCCAGACACTATTTCATGCTTTAAATACATGCATGTGAGTGTGTGATTAGCTGGCAGAGGGGGAGAGCTATCCTATTTAAACATATCCCCGGCTAAAAATAGTGATAAATAAGACTCTCTGGATTTCTCACCTCTCAGATCCTCCAGGTTCACTTTAGCTATTAAATATTTGAGTCAATCCCTGGAATAAGTGAAGCTACAATCCCAAAAAAAAGAAAGAAGGAAGCTGTGTTTGGGGGACTGTAAGGAGCAAGGACGAGCCAAGAGTGAGCGCATTTTTTTACTATAAATGGGACGATGCTTTTTTTTCCTCCCAGGCTTCCTCGTCCGTGCCAGCTCGTCTGAATACACCCGATCTGACGGCTACTGACTGGATTTAAGTGCAGAAGCACAGCTCAGGCTTCACAGGCCCGGCACAGTAACATGTCCAAACAGTGGCTCACCGCGTGTCTGTACACCGGGAACACGTAATAATAACCAAAGCTTCAGTCACTGTTTAAAGCGGAGCATTACGCAGATTCTGGAGCGTTTGCTTTTTATCCTATAGGTCGATGTGGCCAATCCTGATCCACTTTAAAAAATAGGGGAAATTAGGAAATGTAAAGGATTTTTTATCTGATTTTGTGACTTTACCACAATTGACCGTATTGTAAATTCATGTCATACGTGTGTTTAGAATATTTGACAATTAAAACGGATGTTTCTTTACTAAAGGGAGAAATACAGTAGAGGATTCTGTTGTATGTGATGCTGAAGGGTCATAGATTATTTGACTTGATTGAAGTACTGCGTCTGAATCTATATTCTCTGGATCACCCCATTACACCCCATTAAAAATCAGCAGTGATTTTAATCGATAAACATTGAACGGTAGTGTATATATGCATATATATATTATATAGTATACAGACTGTTTTGTCGTTTAGAAGAACCAATAAAAGTGGCTCTCTACAGAATCTAAATCCTTATGTGTAACCTTGCCAGCGTCTTGACTGTATTTACTATTCATTTTGTAACTCATTTCATTTATGTTTTCAAGGAGAAAAAAAGGACATTTCCAAACATTTGAATGGTAGCGTAGGTGGAACTGCCCCTTTAAGAGACAGTTCCATTTCTGTTTGTTAGGGGTTTTTTTTTTTTTTGCATGGTTTCTTTGTTTCCAATCCAGGCATTACACTCTGAATACAACATGTCTTACTGCCTTCCCACTAGGGTTGCCACCTTTTCTTCCAAAAATTAAGGCACTTTCCTCATTATTTTCAATTGGGTAAATTGTAATTCTGAGCATACAGCTGTACAATAAGAATTAGCAAAGTGTAGGAAGGGGGCGGAGCATGCCATGATATCGCATGCTCAAATATGACAAAGCTATCCAAGTTTGCAAATAAATACGTTGGACATCGAATCAATGATAAGACCAGCCAGTGAGGTGACCTCTGCCCAACCCTCTCATAATGCTCAGCCATCCACAAGAGTGGCACAGCGTCATGGGAGCCTCAGAGTATGGCTTTTCGAACCTGAGACCAAAAAGCAGGATTAATGCTCATTTGACCAGATGAAACCCCTTGGGCCTGGCTATTTGTGACCTTGTCTGAAGTTTGATGTCATTAGCACTTCCTTTTATGATATATTCCCCCCCAAGCTGCAGTAACTGTCCAACCTACAAACATAAATCATCATCTACTCCCCCCTAACCCCCCTCCCCCCAGCGAAACCAGGGGCCAGCTAACCCTTACCATACCAGAACTCAGTAACACTGAAGGGTTAATAGACACATGCAATTTACGAATAGATTTCAGTAAAGAGAGAATCGCAGGGAAATGAGATGAGAATTTCAAACGTAAGACCAAAGTAGCGGAGCTGGAAAATTTCTCCCCATTCAGCTGCATTGGAGAATTTTTCCAACTCGGCTACTTTGGCCTAACATTTGGAATTCCCATCTCCGTTCCCCGCATTTCTCTGTTTATTGAGTAGACCCTCTATTCACACTTCAGACAGGTGGATTAAACAAGTTGACTACAGATAGTGGGTTTTTTTTTTATTATCACAAACGAGTTAATCAAGCAGTTTGACCTATCTTACTTTCTGCATTTTGTACATATATCTAATAGATGTGAAATTCATCTATAAATTTGCAGATCTCCGGTAGTTTTCCTTTGTAAATAATTTCTCCGGGGCTTCTAAATTCAGTGACATTCTAATAAGGAGGGGCTTGGAGAGAGAGGAGGGGCTTGGATAGAGAGGAGGGGCTTGGAGAGAGAGGAGGGGCATGGAGAGAGAGGAGGGGCTTGGAGAGAGAGGAAGAGCTTGGAGAGATAGGCAGGGATGTTGCTATGGCAACGGCAATGACTCAATTACACATTACATGGCATTTTGTTCAGGCAACAGGGCAGATCTTTTTATATGTGACGCAAGGCTGGCGCACCACTTAATGAATAGGCAGGACATCTGGGTGGCGTTAATCACTGCACTCACTGAAATGAGAAGGCATTGTATTATGAAGAAGGTACCCAGGGGGGCAGCAATCACCACCTGGATCTGGAAGGCATTAATTAGCTAAGTGCACATTACAGGAAACCTTCACCTAGGGTGGGGGGTTAGCACCAGCCAAGCCCGAGCTGCCAGTCCTGTCTGATTCCTTGATCTCTCTTTACCTGAACACGTTCACTCCCTGCAGCAACAGATAAAGGGCCCAAGGAGGCACAATAGCACTGAGCAAGCCAACAGGCTGCCGTGGCATCATGGCAGTTATACATGAACAACAGCCGAATGGCCAGCCCTACAGGCATCGTGTGTGACAGCAGGGCTCCCCCTTAGAATGCCAGTGACTCCACATGGATCCTCCCCTAGAATGCCAGTGACTCCACATGGATCCCCCCCCCCTAGAATTCCACACATGGATCCCCCCCCCTTGAATGCCAGTGACTCTGCATGTATCCCCCCCTAGATTGCCACACATGGATCCCCCCCAGAATTCCAGTGACTCTGCATGGATCCCCCCATAGAATGCCAGTGGCTCCGCATGGATCCCCCCTAGAATGCCACACATGGATCCCCCCCTAGAATGCCAGTGACTCCACATGGATCCCCCCCTAGAATGTCAGTGACTCCACATGGATTCCCCCTAGAATGATCCCTCCCTAGAATGCCAGTGACTCCACATGGATTCCCCCTAGAATGCTAGTGACTCCACATGGATCCCTCCCTAGAATGCCAGTGACTCCACATGGATCCCTCCCAAGAATGCCAGTGACTCCACATGGATCCCCCCTAGAATGCTAGTGACTCCACATTGCCCCCCCCCCTAGAATGCCAGTGACTCCACATGGTTCCCCCCTAGAATGCCAGTGACTCCCCCTCTCGAATGCCACACATGGATCCCCCCCTAGAATGCCAGTGACTCCACATGGATGCCCCCTAGAATGCCAGTGACTCCACATGGATCCCCCCTAGAATGCCAGTGACTCCACATGGATCCCCCCTAGAATGCCAGTGACTCCACCCCTAGAATGCCACACATGGATCCCCCCCTAGAATGCCAGTGACTCCACATGGGTCCCCCCTAGAATGCCAGTGACTCCACATGGATCCCCCCTAGAATGCCAGTGACTCCACATGGATCCCCCCTAGAATGCCAGTGACTCCATATTGCCCCCCTCCCCTAGAATGCCAGTGACTCCACATGGCTCCCCCCTAGAATGCCAGTGACTCCACCCCTAGAATGCCCCCCTAGAATGCCAGTGACTCCACATGGATCCCCCCTAGAATGCCAGTGACTCCACATGGATCCCCCCTAGAATGCCAGTGACTTCACATGGATCCCCCCTAGAATGCCAGAGACTCTGCATGGATTGCCCCCCCCCCCCTAGAATGCCAGTGACTCCACATGGATCCCTCCCTAGAATGCCAGTGACTCCACATGGATTCCCCCTAGAATGATCCCTCCCTAGAATGCCAGTGACTCCACATGGATTCCCCCTAGAATGCCAGTGACTCCACATGGATGCCCCCTAGAATGCCAGTGACTCCACATGGATCCCTCCCTAGAATGCCAGTGACTCCACATGGATCCCTCCTAGAATGCCAGTGACTCCACATGGATCCCTCCTAGAATGCCAGTGACTCCACATGGATGCCCCCTAGAATGCCAGTGACTCCACATGGATGCCCCCTAGAATGCCAGTGACTCCACATGGATGCCCCCTAGAATGCCAGTGACTCCACATGGATCCCTCCAAGAATGCCAGTGACTCCACATGGATCCCCCCTAGAATGCCAGTGACTCCACATGGATCCCTCCTAGAATGCCAGTGACTCCACATGGATCCCTCCTAGAATGCCAGTGACTCCACATGGATCCCCCCTAGAATGCCAGTGACTCCACATGGACCCCCCCTAGAATGCCAGTGACTCCACATTGCCCCCCTCCCCTAGAATGCTAGTGACTCCACATGGATCCCTCCCTAGAATGCCAGTGACTCCACATGGATCCCTCCCAAGAATGCCAGTGACTCAACATGGATCCCCCCTAGAATGCTAGTGACTCCACATTGCCCCCCCCCCCCCCTAGAATGCCAGTGACTCCACATGGCTCCCCCCTAGAATGCCAGTGACTCCCCCTCTAGAATGCCACACATGGATCCCCCCCTAGAATGCCAGTGACTCCACATGGATGCCCCCTAGAATGCCAGTGACTCCACATGGATCCCTCCTAGAATGCCAGTGACTCCATATGGATCCCCCCTAGAATGCCAGTGACTCCACATTGCCCCCCTCCCCTAGAATGCCAGTGACTCCACATGGCTCCCCACTAGAATGCCAGTGACTCCACCCCTAGAATGCCACACATGGGTCCCCCCTAGAATGCCAGTGACTCCACATGGATCCCCCCTAGAATGCCAGTGACTCCACATGGATCCCCCCTAGAATGCCAGTGACTCCACATGGATCCCCCCTAGAATGCCAGTGACTTCACATGGATCCCCCCTAGAATGCCAGTGACTCTGCATGGATTCCTCCCCCCCCCCCTAGAATGCCAGTGACTCCACATGGATCCCTCCCTAGAATGCCAGTGACTCCACATGGATCCCCCCTAGAATGCCAGTGACTCCACATGGATCCCTCCTAGAATGCCAGTGACTCCACATGGATCCCTCCTAGAATGCCAGTGACTCCACATGGATCCCTCCTAGAATGCCAGTGACTCCACATGGATACCCCCTAGAATGCCAGTGACTCCACATGGATCCCCCCTAGAATGCCAGTGACTCCACATGGATCCCCCCTAGAATGCCAGTGACTCCACATTGCCCCCCTCCCCTAGAATGCCAGTGACTCCACATGGCTCCCCCCTAGAATGCCAGTGACTCCACCGCTAGAATGCCACACATGGGTCCCCCCTAGAATGCCAGTGACTCCACATGGATCCCCCCTAGAATGCCAGTGACTCCACATGGATCCCCCCTAGAATGCCAGTGACTCCACATGGATCCCCCCTAGAATGCCAGTGACTTCACATGGATCCCCCCTAGAATGCCAGTGACTCCACATTGCCCCCCTAGAATGCCAGTGACTCCACATGGGTCCCCCCTAGAATGCCAGTGACTCCACATGGATTCCCCCTAGAATGCCAGTGACTTCACATGGATCCCCCTAGAATGCCAGTGACTCTGCATGGATTCCCCCACCCCCCCCCTAGAATGCCAGTGACTCCACATGGATCCCTCCCTAGAATGCCAGTGACTCCACATGGATTCCCCCTAGAATGATCCCTCCCTAGAATGCCAGTGACTCCACATGGATTTCCCCTAGAATGCCAGTGACTCCACATGGATCCCCCCTAGAATGCTAGTGACTCCACATGGATCCCTCCCAAGAATGCCAGTGACTCCACATGGATCCCTCCCTAGAATGCCAGTGACTCCACATGGATCCCCCCTAGAATGCTAGTGACTCCACATGGATCCCCCCTAGAATGCTAGTGACTCCACATGGATCCCCCCTAGAATGCTAGTGACTCCACATTGCCCCCCCCCCTAGAATGCCAGTGACTCCACATGGCTCCCCCCTAGAATGCCAGTGACTCCCCCTCTAGAATGCCACACATGGATCCCCCCCTAGAATGCCAGTGACTCCACATGCATGCCCCCTAGAATGCCAGTGACTCCACATGGATGCCCCCTAGAATGCCAGTGACTCCACATGGATCCCTCCTAGAATGCCAGTGACTCCACATGGATCCCTCCCAAGAATGCCAGTGACTCCACATGGATCCCCCCTAGAATGCCAGTGACTCCACATGGATCCCCCCTAGAATGCCAGTGACTCCACATGGATCCCCCCTAGAATGCCAGTGACTCCACATTGCCCCCCTCCCCTAGAATGCCAGTGACTCCACATGGATGCCCCCTAGAATGCCAGTGACTCCACATGGATCCCTCCCTAGAATGCCAGTGACTCCACATGGATCCCTCCTAGAATGCCAGTGACTCCACATGGATCCCCCCTAGAATGCCAGTGACTCCACATGGATGCCCCCTAGAATGCCAGTGACTCCACATGGATGCCCCCTAGAATGCCAGTGACTCCACATGGATCCCTCCTAGAATGCCAGTGACTCCACATGGATCCCCCCTAGAATGCCAGTGACTCCACATGGATCCCTCCTAGAATGCCAGTGACTCCACATGGATCCCCCCTAGAATGCCAGTGACTCCACATGGATCCCCCCTAGAATGCCAGTGACTCCACATGGATCCCCCCTAGAATGCCAGTGACTCCACATGGATCCCCCCTAGAATGCCAGTGACTCCACATTGCCCCCCTCCCCTAGAATGCTAGTGACTCCACATGGATCCCTCCCAAGAATGCCAGTGACTCCACATGGATCCCTCCCAAGAATGCCAGTGACTCCACATGGATCCCCCCTAGAATGCTAGTGACTCCACATGGATGCCCCCTAGAATGCCAGTGACTCCACATGGATCCCTCCTAGAATGCCAGTGACTCCACATGGATCCCCCCTAGAATGCCAGTGACTCCACATTGCCCCCCTCCCCTAGAATGCCAGTGACTCCACATTGCCCCCCTCCCCTAGAATGCCAGTGACTCCACATGGCTCCCCCCTAGAATGCCAGTGACTCCCCCTCTAGAATGCCACACATGGATCCCCCCCTAGAATGCCAGTGACTCCACATGGATGCCCCCTAGAATGCCAGTGACTCCCCATGGATCCCTCCTAGAATGCCAGTGACTCCACATGGATCCCCCCTAGAATGCCAGTGACTCCACATTGCCCCCCTCCCCTAGAATGCCAGTGACTCCACATGGCTCCCCCCTAGAATGCCAGTGACTCCACCCCTAGAATGCCACACATGGGTCCCCCCTAGAATGCCAGTGACTCCACATGGATCCCCCCTAGAATGCCAGTGACTCCACATGGATCCCCCCTAGAATGCCAGTGACTCCACATGGATCCCCCCTAGAATGCCAGTGACTTCACATGGATCCCCCCTAGAATGCCAGTGACTCTGCATGGATTCCCCCCCCCCCCCCCTAGAATGCCAGTGACTCCACATGGATCCCTCCCTAGAATGCCAGTGACTCCACATGGATTCCCCCTAGAATGATCCCTCCCTAGAATGCCAGTGACTCCACATGGATTCCCCCTAGAATGCTAGTGACTCCACATGGATCCCCCCTAGAATGCTAGTGACTCCACATGGATTCCCCCTAGAATGCTAGTGACTCCACATGGATTCCCCCTAGAATGCCAGTGACTCCACATGGATTCCCCCTAGAATGCTAGTGACTCCACATGGATTCCCCCTAGAATGCTAGTGACTCCACATTGCCCCCCCCCCTAGAATGCCAGTGACTCCACATGGCTCCCCCCTAGAATGCCAGTGACTCCCCCTCTAGAATGCCACACATGGATCCCCCCCTAGAATGCCAGTGACTCCACATGGATCCCTCCCTAGAATGCCAGTGACTCCACATGGATCCCCCCTAGAATGCCAGTGACTCCACATGGATGCCCCCTAGAATGCCAGTGACTCCACATGGATCCCCCCTAGAATGCCAGTGACTCCACATGGATGCCCCCTAGAATGCCAGTGACTCCACATGGATGCCCCCTAGAATGCCAGTGACTCCACATGGATCCCTCCTAGAATGACAGTGACTCCACATGGATCCCCCCTAGAATGCCAGTGACTCCACATGGATCCCCCCTAGAATGCCAGTGACTCCACATGGATCCCCCCTAGAATGCCAGTGACTCCACATGGATCCCCCCTAGAATGCCAGTGACTCCACATGGATCCCGCCTAGAATGCTAGTGACTCCACATGGATCCCCCCTAGAATGCTAGTGACTCCACATGGATCCCCCCTAGAATGCCAGTGACTCCACATGGATCCCCCCTAGAATGCCAGTGACTTCACATGGATCCCCCCTAGAATGCCAGTGACTCTGCATGGATTCCCCCCCCCCCCCCTAGAATGCCAGTGACTCCACATGGATCCCTCCCTAGAATGCCAGTGACTCCACATGGATTCCCCCTAGAATGATCCCTCCCTAGAATGCCAGTGACTCCACATGGATTCCCCCTAGAATGCTAGTGACTCCACATGGATCCCCCCTAGAATGCTAGTGACTCCACATGGATTCCCCCTAGAATGCTAGTGACTCCACATGGATTCCCCCTAGAATGCCAGTGACTCCACATGGATTCCCCCTAGAATGCTAGTGACTCCACATGGATTCCCCCTAGAATGCTAGTGACTCCACATTGCCCCCCCCCCTAGAATGCCAGTGACTCCACATGGCTCCCCCCTAGAATGCCAGTGACTCCCCCTCTAGAATGCCACACATGGATCCCCCCCTAGAATGCCAGTGACTCCACATGGATCCCTCCCTAGAATGCCAGTGACTCCACATGGATCCCCCCTAGAATGCCAGTGACTCCACATGGATGCCCCCTAGAATGCCAGTGACTCCACATGGATCCCCCCTAGAATGCCAGTGACTCCACATGGATGCCCCCTAGAATGCCAGTGACTCCACATGGATGCCCCCTAGAATGCCAGTGACTCCACATGGATCCCTCCTAGAATGCCAGTGACTCCACATGGATCCCCCCTAGAATGCCAGTGACTCCACATGGATCCCCCCTAGAATGCCAGTGACTCCACATGGATCCCCCCTAGAATGCCAGTGACTCCACATGGATCCCCCCTAGAATGCCAGTGACTCCACATGGATCCCGCCTAGAATGCTAGTGACTCCACATGGATCCCCCCTAGAATGCTAGTGACTCCACATGGATCCCCCCTAGAATGCTAGTGACTCCACATGGATTCCCCCTAGAATGCCAGTGACTCCACATGGATTCCCCCTAGAATGCTAGTGACTCCACATGGATTCCCCCTAGAATGCTAGTGACTCCACATTGCCCCCCCCCCCCTAGAATGCCAGTGACTCCACATGGCTCCCCCCTAGAATGCCAGTGACTCCCCCTCTAGAATGCCACACATGGATCCCCCCCCTAGAATGCCAGTGACTCCACATGGATCCCTCCCTAGAATGCCAGTGACTCCACATGGATTCCCCCTAGAATGCCAGTGACTCCACATGGATGCCCCCTAGAATGCCAGTGACTCCACATGGATCCTCCCTAGAATGCCAGTGACTCCACATGGATGCCCCCTAGAATGCCAGTGACTCCACATGGATGCCCCCTAGAATGCCAGTGACTCCACATGGATCCCTCCTAGAATGCCAGTGACTCCACATGGATCCCCCCTAGAATGCCAGTGACTCCACATGGATCCCCCCTAGAATGCCAGTGACTCCACATGGATCCCCCCTAGAATGCCAGTGACTCCACATGGATCCCCCCTAGAATGCCAGTGACTCCACATGGATCCCCCCTAGAATGCCAGTGACTCCACATGGATCCCTCCTAGAATGCCAGTGACTCCACATGCATCCCCCCCCTAGAATGCTAGTGACTCCACATGGATCCCCCCTAGAATGCCAGTGACTCCACATGGATCCCCCCTAGAATGCCAGTGACTCCACATGGATCCCCCCTAGAATGCCAGTGACTCCACATGGATCCCCCCTAGAATGCCAGTGACTCCACATTGCCCCCCTCCCCTAGAATGCCACTGACTCCACCCCTAGAATGCCACACATGGGTCCCCCCTAGAATGCCAGTGACTCCACATGGATCCCCCCTAGAATGCCAGTGACTCCACATGGATCCCCCCTAGAATGCCAGTGACTCCACATGGATCCCCCCTAGAATGCCAGTGACTCCACATGGATCCCCCCTAGAATGCCAGTGACTCCACATGGATCCCCCCTAGAATGCCAGTGACTCCACATGGATCCCCCCCTAGAATGCCAGTGACTCCGCATGGATCCCCCCCTAGTATGCCAGTGACTCTGCATGGATCCCCCCCTAGTATGCCAGTGACTCTGCATGGATCCCCCCCTAGTATGCCAGTGACTCTGCATGGATCCCCCCCTAGTATGCCAGTGACTCTGCATGGATCCCCCACTAGTATGCCTGTGACTCTGCATGGATCCCAGTTATAGTCAATGGAACGCATCGAACAGGCTGTCGAGCAGATGTTATAGAGTGTGAAGGACTATATGGAATCCCCAGGAAGAGTCCTGGCACAAATTTATACAGCCCCGCAAAAAAACAAAACGGGCACAATAAAAAGGGTAATCGTACAATTATCAGCAACAAAATCAGTTCTGCTTAACTGAAAGATCACAGCAAGTGTAGATATTTTAAATAGAAATGCTTTAATTAAAAAATACAAATAAAAATACCTTATTGATCACTTCCTGCTTCTGTAGCAATGGAAGGGGGTGGACATCTTGGCTAAGAGGGGTCAGAACTTCCCTCGTCTGACCTAAGATTCTGATCAAAATGTCAGCCCCCTGATAGGACAATAAAAGCGCAGAGCGCGCAATAAGGTACTTGATGTGTATTCATACATTAAAGCATTAATGGAAAATGTCTACACTTCATGCAATCTTTAAACAGATCTTACACTGTAATGCAGACAGTTGTCCTTTAAGCCCTGACGTCTATTCCCAAAAGTGACGGACTCTTTTCTGTGCCCTGGCTTCATGTCAGATCAGATACCCCAATGCTAGTGGCCAGAGTGTGATCCAATGAGAAGAGAGATGGAAGTAGGAGCATGCATACCTCTGCAGATACCAAGGATACGGATGGGATATACTGAATTACAGGACCGCCGATAGGATTGTGAGATTCGGGGGAGCTAAAGAGAAAGTCACGAAAAAAAGCTAGGGAAGAGGAATAAAAAAGAAAACAGGGGGTTAAACAGACAGGGGCATGAAGCAAGCAAGAAGGGAAATAGCAGAACAAGCGATTGTATGTGGCGCTCAAATGCCCTGCGTTAAAATCAAACAATATGAAAGTGATATTCTATATATATTTTTTTTGTTATTGTTAAACTGATCTGGCACATGAATGGTTAAGCTCTAAGGCTGCATTATAGAGTTTAAAAGGGGCAGTTCTACCCAGCGTATTTTTTTGTATGTCGTACATTTAATATATGTAAAAAAAAAGCTTGTTTTA
This sequence comes from Pelodytes ibericus, assembly GCA_036172795.1. Lineage (NCBI taxonomy): Eukaryota > Metazoa > Chordata > Amphibia > Anura > Pelodytidae > Pelodytes > Pelodytes ibericus. Next base: position 16,441,150 of record CM069862.1, read on the forward strand.
TTTTTTTTATCATTTACAGTTTTTCCTGTAGTTTTTCCATTGAATATAATCTCACCGTGGGATTCTGGGACAGTAAGGGTGGACACGGAGAGATGGGCAGGGCACGGAGAGATGGGCAGGGCACGGAGAGATGGGCAGGGCAGGACACGGAGAGATGGGCGGGGCACGGAGACATGGGCGGGGCACGGAGACATGGGCGGGGCACGGAGACATGGGCGGGGCACGGAGAGATGGGCGGGGCACGGAGAGATGGGCGGGGCACGGAGAGATGGGCGGGGCACGGAGAGATGGGCGGGACACGGAGAGATGGGCGGGACACGGAGAGATGGGCGGGACACGGAGAGATGGCTCCCCGCGATGAGATGTGCTCAGATCCCGCTGCAGGCACTTGCAGCGGGATCCCACCTGTCAGATGAGGCCACTTTGAGTGACCTCAGTCTGACAGGGGAAAGTTAGCCGGTGGTCAAAACGAGCACCGGCTACAGTTCTCCGTTCCTCGAACTTCCGGAGGTCTCGCGATCTTTTGGCAGGGCCCCAGAGGGTCTATTAAGACCCGGATCGGGTCGCTGTCATAGTGTTTCTGGCTACCGATCACCTTGTGCAAGGCCTGACGTTTTGGTGCTTGCTTCGTTTGGGACGCAAGCACCATGTGTCATGAAGGGGTTAATAACTTGCCCTCTTATTAATCAGACACACCTTTTGACAGGCCTTATTGATCAATATTATTATTAATATTATTAGCAGCTCTTGGGAGTTTTGTCCCCCCCTTTGTGTGGCAGGAGGGGGGATGGAGGGGTTAGGACTTGATCACCAAAACATCTTTTCTTCCTGAGCATGGAGAGAATAAAACATGATTGAATTCATTATGTTCTGCACATTTGCAGGTAAATGCCTGGATTAGGATTACAATGGTTTGAAGTGTGTCTGGAGTCTCTTGTTTATGACATCACCTGCTATGCATATTGCATGTTTCCTATTGAAAAAGCAGTTCCTTGGCATATCAAGTCACAGGTGATGTCATAAGACGAAGACCCGTAACTTAGACATTTACTTTGTTAACACAATGTGTAGATCGTCTTCAGTCATTTTTTATTCTCTACATTCACAGTAAAAACAATGTTTAGGTGATACATTCCCTTTAAGGCGTGTCTATGGACAGAGCATTTTATTGGATAAGAGCAATTTATGTGATTTGGGAAGCCATTTCGAATAGGAACGTCGCATGTTATATACAAAAACTAACATATAAACACTGATATTCAGTTTAAACGCACAATATGTGTTTTATTACCCTGGAAGCTCTGTGATTATTACCCTGGAAGCTCCGCGGTGGCGGAGTCTGGGGAGGGGCGGTTACACTGTCACCCATTTTTTTATCTCTAATTCTGAAGCCAGGATCGCTACTGTGCATGCCCAGTAATCATTCTCTGATGTCTGGGACACCGGAGAATGAGGTCCTGATTCCTGCTGTCCTTCTCAGCTCTACCTCGGTCCCGAAAAGCGGGACAGAGGTAGAGTGCGGCGGGACATAAATCCCAAATCGGGACTGTCCCGCGAAAAGCAGGACAGTTGGGAGGTATAATAGAAAATTCCTGGACAGTTGGGAGGAAAATAAATTTCTGGTGCAAAGTTCTAAAAGTGATGTAAATCAGCAGGAACAGTCCACTGGCTTCCATGGGGACTGGACCACTTTTAAAACATTGCCCACAATGGACCTTTATACATCACCCCCAATGTGTTCATGGCAAGGCCTGTAAAGGTCCATTAAACATCAGGACATTGTCCTTCATGGTGCAATGTTGGTGCCCATCACTGCTTGGGAGGCATGCCTTGCTTGGGAGGCCTCCCTGTTTGACAGTAAAGACATTCACGTGTATAGAACATTGTCAGATATATAAGGAAACCAGGACAAGGGGAGGGAACGAAAAAAAAAAAAACATTTTTTTTTTGGGGCTGAGAAAGGATGACGCAGCCTCAAGGCTTTTCCCATAGAGAACACGCAGCACAGGAAGCCGGCCAATACACCAGCTAAACGGATTCTGTTAATCTCCTACAACTATGGATCTCGTGGGCAGAAGCCAGACTCCCCAGAACAGAGAAAACTTCCTCTCCTAGAAGTGTATAAAAATCAAAATGAAAACAGGATACAAACCATTGAACAAGCAGCACCTGTTCCTTTCCCTATTACAATACCAGCCAGGACAGGGAGGGGGGGTCGGGGGGGATTGGAATCAAGATTTGGAACTAGGACAAAGTAGCCGACCTTCCGGTAATTATCGTTTAAATAATGAGGCAGTTATTGGATTGAGTGAAACTAAAATTTAGATTTAGACATTTCTTTTTATTAAATATACTTTATATATCCAAACCAGAAAAATAGCACAATAATTATATGCATGTATAATATATATACATTAAAATCATCCCACACAGACAAAACACAATCAAGAAACAGGTCTGTAAAAACATGCGACACGAATCGTGTGTAAATGAGAATTTTTAGTGCCATTAAACTGTTGTCAAGTAATAAAAATTTATTTGTTTTTAGACCACTTAAGATTTGTTAAAACATTTTTTACTATAGTGATTTGTAAAAAAAAATTGATTGTGTCAGAGTCACAAAAGGTATATATACCAGAAAGGTATATGATCCATCAGTGTATTATTGGGTCCAAATGTTATACATGCCCTGCCTGCCCACAATGTGCTAAACACTGTGCAATGTTACTTCTCCTCTCAGTGTTTGTATAGAATATGGTGGCCTATATATTTGCAGTATTATGACCACTGTGTATCTGCTGGCACAGCCAGTATTTACACTTATACATCAATCACACATGAATAAACAAACAAAAAAGCTTCCAATACCAATATATATATATATGTCCAAAAGTGGAGCACTCATTTTTTTTATGCAATTTATGCTCCTTTCTTAATACATCGACTTTTTTTCATCCATTTAACCCTGTGAGTGCGTGGTTTTATTTGCCTTCCCACGGGGGGCATATGTTTTTGGACTGGTTATATATATATATATATATTATTTTTTTTACTTTTTTAAATAGTTTTCATGTATTTTACAAAACGGGGCAAAACAACAAAATAAGGATTGGCTGTGAGTACCCTGCCGCAGGTAGCAACAGAGGGAATACTGCTAAAAGGCTGACTTGGCTTCGTGGGAGTAGAGATTCTGAAACAACTGGAGAATATAATGTGGTCCTGACATGTGTGATCTTACATTTCTAGAAAGCATCCATAGAGGTTAAAAGACCAGTTGTTAAATAATACAACTCCCATCACACCCAGGCAGCCCGAGCAGTGGATCTATACGCAGGTAGGTCGTTTCCAGAGCCACTAGCTTGTTTTAAATGTTCCCGAAGCCCTGGCACGGGAACAGATAACAGCGGATAACATTTCATTTAGTGTGAAATACTTGGGCTGTGTGGAATACATCTGTAGATCATATGGCAGAGCCATTCCTTACATAAGATCCCAGGAATAACACACACACACTCACTAACACAGAGAGCTGGACCTCGGAAGGCCACCAGGAAGTGATCATGTGATCACCATCTGCCTTGCCAGAAGACTAACATCTGTGACAGCCATACTGACAGCACCCTAGGATCTAATAGAGCCCTGACCCCGAGTCACAAGGATCTGGAAGGGTCAGCGGAAGGCACATCTCAATAATACATCCAGTGTCTGTCGGACTAGCTCAGTCAGTTTGCAGTGAGGCTCGCATAGCCTACTAGGAGCCACTACCGTAACCAAAATGACAGAAAATTGGCACATCTCCCCAATTTGGGGATCGCTCAAATTAGAGTAAATCTGCTTGAGAGTGCAGTGTTCCTTTTGCTCGAGAAGATCTTGACAAATGGCAGGAGCCAGGGCTTGGAAAATCCCCACTGCTGGCTCCAAACTTTTTTGACTGTTTTACATACAACTGTTTGAAAGCACAATTTTCTTGTCTCGTTAAATATAACCAGGCTGACAGGCCGGTAAAACAATTAGCTTCAAGGCCAATGTTAAGTCTATAGAGCCAATAACATAGGCAACCCTTGCTGCCTCTAGGTTGAACATTGCTGATCATTTTGATGTAGAAATGCACAAGTTCCAAAAGACAGATTGGCTACACTTCTTTTTTTTTTTTTTTTTTATATATATATTTGCATCAAATACTAAAATAGGCCATGCAACTGTCTCCATGGACTTAACACGACATTAAGACAATGTGTACCGGCCTGCTATTTAAATACCGGCTTACCATCAGCAGAACTCAATAGACATGATTTAAATACCAGTTACTGTGCTAGACGTAGGTAGGCAGGAGAGGAAGTGATGTCACACATCGTAACGATCCCAGGATCTATCGTTTTCATGTGACTTTGCTCTCGTAGACCCGAGGCTCCCATAAGATCCTACTGGCTCTCATTTCTACACATTATTTCTCGGCCAAGATCCAAGCACAAAGTATTCCTGTTTTGTGTTAATTTCTCCCATAAAATCCCTAATATCCCCCCAAACACCCAATGCTCTCTCTTGTTCCAGTCCAACAGAAGGCCTATGAAACCTGTCTTTAACGCAAGTATTAAACATTTTTTTAGGAGCCAAGCAAACCAATTAAGGAGTCCAGGAAATGGCATAGAGTTCTATGTACAAATTAGGATCTAGCAGAGGGCGATTTTAGGAGCCATGGCTACCTGGGGCTTGTCAAGCCCTGTGCCATATCGTCACAATCAAATTATCATGACAAAGGGAAGAATTTTTGAAGTCTAAATACACAGGACCCACTTACGCTTTCACTGGTTCAAGGCAGCTGTCTAATAACCCTGTCACGGAGGTCACAGGTCAAACACTTGTGACATCATAGGGGTATGACGGTCCATTCACCAATGGGTAAGTAACCAGATTATACTGTCATTTATATTAAAGAAAACTCGTGAGAGGAAAAAAAAAATCTTTAAAAATAGTGTAACCCGCTAAATGTCAGGGGGTGATCCACGATTTCATGGGTTAGCAAAGCATTATCTTTGGAAAGCTCAAAAATAATGTCACAACATCCTGAAAAAGAAAGAATGTTCACTGAATAGGAGGTGAATATATTCCATACAAAAAGTGCCCAATTGTTTTAAGCTTATTAACTAAAGAGCTTATTCTCCCTACCTGAAACTGCCCCCCCCTCTTACGTACCTTATTGAATCCTCAGTATCGCTATCAGGGGGCGGACATGTTGTTTAGAATCCTGAAGGAAGATTTGATCCAAGATTCTAAACAATATGTCTGCTCCCTGTTAGAGTTATTTTGTAACAAAGAGGGCTCAATAAGCTCCATTATTTACATTCTTTCATTTATCGAATCTCTGTATAAACCATTTAAACTCAAGCCAGTCTTTCAGTGAAATAATGTACTTTATTTTTTTTTTTTCTTTGCTACATTCGTCCTTTAAGCGCTTTACTAACGCATTCTAAGACACCCCCACTGAAATAATATTTTCTTTTTAACACAGGCAGTGAAGTGGGAAAGGTTCAGGAGTCTGAAGTCGGGGCGTGGATCACAGGCTGGGCACATTTAGTCAGTCTGCCAACTACATAATGACAGGGCTGTTTGTTTGCTCTGGAGCCTGCGAAACATACAGGACTTATCACAATTCAACAGATTGCTGGAACCTCTGCGGCAGCGACAATAGGCGGTGCACGACCTGAAGAGGGGCCGACGCTTTATCAAAACTCGCACAGTTCCTGTGACTGGGATTGTATGGCAATCTCGGGCCAAAATGGAAAACTGTAGTAAAAAAATTTTTAAAAAAAGTGTCCAATTGAATTATGGCATCATGTGTAGGCATTTTAAATATTAAATGCGTTAATTAACTAATATTTTTTTATTTTTGAGGGCTTTATGAACTGCCAGGGGGCGGACATGTTGTTTAGAATCTTCCTGCATCTGATCCAAGATTCTAATCAACATGTCAGCCCCCAGTTAGAGCTATATACGGATAAAAGAGCTTATTGCATATTCTCATTAAAGCGTTCCAGTTTAAATAATTTACACTTTAGCCAACCTTTTAAATTAAACATGTTATTTGTTTTGTCAATAGCTGTTAAGAGCCAGCCCAGTTCCACAAGGGGTGTGAAGTGTTACGACGGGGGTGGGGTTTAAAGCTCCGTCACCAAACATTTTCTGAACACATCCCGGAATGGCTGTGTTTTCCATGTATTTCTCAGAGTTTTCCACTGCATTCATTACATCATCACAGGCAGGTTAACACTTTGAGCGCCTGGGAGTTGTTGAGGCGCCGGCCGCTCCGTGCTTAGAGAACGAAGCCCCCCGTAATACGATTATTTTTTAAATGGCGTGTGCGAAACAGCTCATCCGTTACCTCTTATCACAACTACACAACCAGGGAAAGGATCTAACTTTCTTGCTTTGCCATCAGTCAGAAAGGTGGCACTACCCCTTTGTCTTTCACATTTTTAGGAGCCAGGGAAGTGGTATAGAGTTCTATAGAAATACCATCAAAAATATTTTAGGAGCCAGGGTTCCTGGAATGTGTCAAGTCCACCCTTAAAGGGACACCAAAAAATGAGACTGACTAATAAAAGTCGGTCTCTTCTCTCTTCCAGAAAGATGTACTTTTTGTGTTGGAAGGCAGGTAAAAAAATATATATATATAAAAAGTTGTACACAACCACCTAGTCCTGCCCACTAGTGATAAACAGGTGCCAGTAAGAGAGAAGGGGTGTATTTTTTGACATTATCATGCAGGCTCTGGCCACAGCTGTAAAGTGAAACTTGCTGCAAGATTTTGGAGAATGTTGCATCATGGGCAATATTCACAAAAATGGATGTAGGATAGATACCTAATTTTATTTTACAAGTTATATGCAATTAATTCAAGCAGAGAAAAAACAGACTAAAAGTGGTATATGTGTCTGTTTTACATGCACAGGTAATCTAGTTACATTTTATGTAAGTGGTAGTGTCCCTTTAATCAATGACATAATCCCAGAAGTCAGGCCACCATGGCTCCAAAAATCTCTTACTGTCGGCTTTTAATGATTATGCATTTAATTCTGTGGTTCATACAATAACTTGGATGGCTCCGTAACGGTTTGACGACCTAAAGGCTACAGATATTGGTACTCTAGCCTGTCTAACAAGGTCTCAGACCATCAGCACGGATGGTTCACTGGTGAATCTAGTGGTCGCAGAGGGAAACCGGCTTTAAACACACAATGTTGTAAGCACGGTGCCCAGCTCTCAGCCGTGATCACATGACTCCGTAATGTACAACACAAGAGGAGAAGCTGCCATGTAAGCGATCTGTGCAGGGTTTTTATGTAGGAGAAAAACTGTGCATTTACTATCCCTTTAATAGTTTTTACTGGCACAAATACACAATAAGACAACCAAAAATAGACGAAACAAGAACTTCCTACTTTTTTTTTTACAAAAAAACAAACCAAACTTACAATAACTTTTACAATGCAGTGTATCTATAAAATAAAAAATGTCCACAACAATAATGAAAAAAATAATGGAAAAAAAAATTACAGAGCAGTCATTGATGAGTCTTGTCAAAGTTCAACACGTGTAAGCCATGGATTTAGATGGTGTTTTCTAACAACTGAATTATCATGGACAGCTGCATTTTAAAACATGCATCAGCAAAAACATCTAATAAAAAATAATAATAATAATAATTTAAAATATTCCTTGCAGGGGACAGCCAACTGCTCTGTCTCGAATAAACTGTACATGTCTTGGGGGTTTTTGGGTCAATCGGAATCCTTAATGTCTAGTCCTATCAGAGGTTAGAATCTTGGATCACATTGGTCAGTTCTTCCATCATATGACAAAGGATTCTAAACAACATGTCTGCCTCCTGATAGAGCTATACACAAGGTACTTTATTAGTATTCTTTCATTAAAGCAAGTTCATTTTTTGCCTACAGTTGTTCTTTAACAGTGGTAAAGTAACATTCCATTAAACCCTCAATTTAAACGACTGCAAGCCTGCCTTTGTGTCAGTATAAAGATATTAATATATTACGTTGCCATTATTTGTAACAATTCTGATCAGTAAGGCAGACCACTGAGGGGAAGGGGGGTATATTCTGTTAACCCTACAAATGTCCAACTATCTCAGTGACGAGATTTAACACTCACCGTCAGTGCACTGGGATTTGAACTATTTGGCATTAAAAAGCTCTTTATTACAAATAAAATATAAAAACTACCAAGTAAAATACGATGAATCACTTCATTGGGATGTTTCTCTTGCCCAGCATTTAAGAGGTGTTCTTACAACCCAAGTTAACGGTTCTCATTTTCGCAACCGTAGGAAGACGAAACAGCTAAGCTGACCCTGCCTGGAATCAAACCTGCAACCATGGAGCTTGAACAGACTCTGTCTTTACTGAAAATGAAGAATATAAGACACACAGACAAAAAAAAAAAAAAAAAAATTATGGTTGGACTGGAGCAGGGACAGAAAAAGGGCTTAAATTGCGAATCCCAAAGGCCAAAGTAGGGGAGCTGTAAAATGGCTTCAATGTGGCTGAACGGGAGAATTTTGCCAACTTGACTAGTTTGGTCTTAAGTTTGAAAATCCCTTCTCAATTCCCACATGAATAAAGTGCAAAGCGTCAGTAACACAGACACCAGGGTCCATAGCAAGGGCTTTTAAAGATGCATAGATCATTATCATCATATTACCCATCACAACATCAGGAGAATGCAGGGGTTTCCTAAAACATAGAGAAAGTGTATGTAAATTCTACAGTACATTGAATAACCCTAGGAAAACCCATTATAGCCACGCAGCTTACGGCTACTGCTACAAGGAATCACAATCAAAGAAGTAGAATAATTACCATGCTTATATAGCCTTAATACATTATATAAACAGTGGATGTGTACAGGGACAGTCAGCATTGCAGACCCCATCGAAGAGAAATAACAGATCATCTGAGCAAGCAAAGTATTGAAGCACAATCTTCATATCATGCCCAGGCAGCAATGCCAAGGGTGACTAACACTACACAAAAACCCCAAAAGATTGGATGTATCCCCAGTGATGCAATATTTAACAATCTAGAGGCAAAAGGCCTGGATTAAACAGGATCTGTGGATTTATAGTAAGACTCTCCCTAAAAGTAAAAGTATACACAGAGTTTATTAAAACATATACACTGCTCTGAAGAAAGACAGCTTCCAAAAGCCAACAGGACAGAGGGCAGTTACATTTCTATTTAGTACACAAATAAATGAGGGAAGGCAGCTGACCTGGAAATAAAAAGCAACAGAGCAACCTATTTTTAAAAGCCATTAAAGGGGCAGACCCACCCAAAATGACCGGAACTGCATCATGTAAAGTAATGCAATAAATCTGACTCATCGGATTTGTTTTTCTCCCCCTCAATTCTCTGTATCGTCTAAAAACGGTAAATAAAAAATAAAAAAGATTTTTTTTTTTTTTTTTGCTATAGCTGTAGCAACAGCCTGTCTCTTCCAGACCCTGCTTATTGGAAGTCACTGGATCTAGAGGACCCGGGGGGGGGGGGGGGGGGGGTAACTGGTAATTGTTCAAAAATGATCATAATTATAAATAGGGTTGCCACCTGGCCGGTAAAAAATTGGCATCAGGCCATTGTTAAGTCTATGGAGACAGTACCAAGGCCGGTATTTTTTTTGAAGAAAAGGTGGCAACCCTAATTATAAAAGGTAAAAATAAGTGCCACATGTATAAAAAAATAAAAAAAAACTAACACAACACCGAAAATAAGCTACAGAAAAAAATAAACTTCATTATTAAACACTAAATAGATTGTTTTTGGGTACAGATCCTACAATAAGCTAAGAGGAGCGTATGATACATGGAAGCAGCACATGAGTTTACTGGCAGCCGTGGGGTGGAAAAGCAAATAATGAATATATGAGTAATGGGAATCTATTGCTGATGCCAGCCTGGGTAAGGGAGGGATGGCATGCTGCTCTGCTGACCTCTCCAGAGGTAGGGAGGTTAAACACAGAGGCTTCTGCATTAATGAGCATCTCCCTTCCCCCCCTCCGCTGTTGACAGTGCAGTTTCCTTGCAGATAAAGCATCACTAGGTCGAGCTGTGCAGAGCACTGGTCCGTTTCCTTCAAGCCGTCAGACAATTTACCCAGCAGCATCCTTCCTTCTGCCTTTCCCTTCTGATATGAAAATGGACACCTCACACCGGCAGGCCGGATAGGCCCCCTCCAGCAAGGCCTGGCGACTAGGCCTCACACAGCCAAGAGAGGTCTATAGCTGCATGTGGCAGGACTTACAGGTAGCCCACATCAAACATGGCTCTATTTCAGGTTATTTAACCCATTGAGCAATGTGCCTCTAAATTAAAGTACAGGCCCAAAAAAACCCAAAATAAAATAACTGATCAATAAAAACCACTAACACCTTCAAATGGTTACCCATCCTATTATTTGTGCTCTTATATACCATGGTGTAAAATGACTGCAGATAATGGGGGTTTGACATACAAAAGGTTTCCCTAGATCAGACGTCTCCTATCTTTGGCTCTACAGCTGTTATGGCCTATATGTCACATGACAATGGCTGGATTAGATTAATGGGGAAAGTATCCTCCCCCCCCCCCCCCCCCCTTCCCCAACAATTGCAGTGCCAAAGATTAGCCATCCCTTCCCTGGACCAAATGCAACTGAACGATAATGATGCAGTAAAGCATTTAAATCCCCTGTTTATTTGGATGTTTAACCCCTGGATGGTTTGCAATGCATCTATCACCTCTAGACTGCAGGGCTAAAGATGTGGAAAACGTTTACGGGTTTAAAATGGCACAGAATGAACGTAACAAGCACTTAAAGGATTAGGACTATACCAACAGGAAAACGACTGTGATTCCTGCTGGATGGCCACTTACATCAGATAAGGGCAAACCAATGACACAAGACGTAATGCAAAAACCAAATCTCCGCCACCCTGGCACCAGCTGTTAGATTAAGCTCTGCGCTGGCAAACGCTTGTCCTTAACAATGGGCTTATTCCCAGAGCATGTCCTTTGGTGACACTGCATGGACTGAGAAATCTGATTAAACCAATAATACCAATTACTCAGATACACAGATTCTCTCTCTAGTAATATGACTGCAGCACAGAGAGCTCCGCAGGACATCACGGAACACTGAACGGCTGTTACTGGCACATATAACACACGTGTGGGGGGCTAGTAGCCACCGTCCTTGCAATAGCCAATTCTAAACACCTCCCTTTATTTGCAGATTATCTGCAATGCTAGGCTCACATCCCAGAGTATTACATCAGAACCGGGAGTGGGAGCTGTCAGAAGACCCTGTACACTAGACCCCGGCCTACAAGCAGGAGCTAGTTTGCAGCTCGGTACCCCCTAGCTGTGACCTTGGGAATTAATACTTCAGATTTCATTGGTGCATTGAATCATGGCAAGTGAATCAAGTTCAATATGAATGGATCGCTATATGGAGAGTAGCACAGGGGACAACCAGCTGCATTAAACTCCACCAGATTAGAAGCCATATTCGTATGATACAATACGAGGATCAGAGTATAATGACATCATTCAACCATAAAGCCCAATGACATCATAACCCCACTGTGTTACTCTACTACCAGGCACCACTTTAAACCCCACATGCATGGCAAGACAAGGGTTAACGCAAGCAAGGAGATGCATACATAGAATACAACAGAAGTCCTATTGTTGCTTTCTTGCTAGAGATGGACTACAACCCCCATCATCCTAGCTCAGGGCCCAAGAGCTCAAATTTACCAACAGCTGGAGACCGTGGTTATGACCACCCATCGAAGCTTAGATTTATATGATGTAGATCTGTGCAGAACCTTTTACAGACAACCAAATCCAGTCTCCTTATTTTAACCACCTAGGAGACATACACATAGCACTTTATATCCCCTCCCCCCCCCCCCCCCCCTAAAAAAAGTTGCCCCTTTCAAGTCCACTTGTTTTTTGTCCCGTGTGCCAACATGTCCTCAGTTGCACCTAGTGTCAGTGCTAAGGTCCCCATGTGACTCTGTCCCATACACACCAAAAGGGTCAAAGTTCTAAACAGTGATGTAACACATTGGTTTCCATGGTGACCGCTCACCTTGGTTGCAGAATTGTATTTCATCTATAAAGCCCAGTTATTTGGGTGAATTGCAGTCACTAATATGTCATCCTATCCTGCTTCCATGTCACAGTCATCTGGTTACAGCATGTCTCTGGGTGAGCCTCCTGGAATGGGTCAAGGGATCCACCTGTTTCACATGAATGGGATCTCCCCTCTCTAGTCTACTGCCCCCTGTCTGCCAAATCGCAACTGTCAGCCACAAGCAACGTGTGTTTCCTTGGAGGATTGTATGTGCCAGTATCCCTGTACAAACTGCAATGCCTGATCATTCCTCAATGTCTGAGACCCCCTTAGCAGAGTTACAATGCCTTCAATCTAAACAGTCTCTCTCAGGGGGGCTACACCACCTGGTCACTATATTGAGCCAGGTCATTGATTGCCTCTCCTGTGTCCCTGCCATGTGTCTCCATTAATCCCAAGTGTCCCTCACTCCTGACTGTATCTTCATTTACTTCTAGACATGCCACCTCTGTGGGTCTGCTCTCATACCAGTCCCTCTATATCCTATGTTCCCACACTTCAGTAACCACTCACCATTAGCTTCTCATCCTGAGTGGTGCTGTGTCCACTATTAGTGCCCTCACTAGCCACCTCAGTCAGCCAGCCAGTGAGTGAGTGAGTGAGTGAGCCTCAGTCAGCCAGCCAGTGAGTGATTGTGCCTCAGTCAGCCAGACAGTGAGTGATTGTGCCTCAGTCAGCCAGACAGTGAGTGAGCCTCAGTCAGCCAGCCAGTGAGTGAGAGAGTGTGCCTCAGTCAGCCCGCCAGTGAGTGAGAGAGTGTGCCTCAGTCAGCCCGCCAGTGAGTGAGAGAGTGTGCCTCAGTCAGCCCGCCAGTGAGTGAGAGAGTGTGCCTCAGTCAGCCCGCCAGTGAGTGAGAGAGTGTGCCTCAGTCAGCCCGCCAGTGAGTGAGAGAGTGTGCCTCAGTCAGCCCGCCAGTGAGTGAGAGAGTGTGCCTCAGTCAGCCCGCCAGTGAGTGAGAGAGTGTGCCTCAGTCAGCCCGCCAGTGAGTGAGAGAGTGTGCCTCAGTCAGCCAGCCAGTGAGTGAGTGTGCCTCAGTCAGCCAGCCAGTGAGTGAGTGTGCCTCAGTCAGCCAGCCAGTGAGTGAGTGTGCCTCAGTCAGCCAGCCAGTGAGTGAGTGTGCCTCAGTCAGCCCGCCAGTGAGAGAGTGTGCCTCAGTCAGCCCGCCAGTGAGTGAGAGAGTGTGCCTCAGTCAGCCCGCCAGTGAGTGAGAGAGTGTGCCTCAGTCAGCCCGCCAGTGAGTGAGAGAGTGTGCCTCAGTCAGCCCGCCAGTGAGTGAGAGTGTGCCTCAGTCAGCCCGCCAGTGAGTGAGTGAGTGTGCCTCAGTCAGCCAGCCAGTGAGTGAGTGTGCCTCAGTCAGCCAGCCAGTGAGTGAGTGTGCCTCAGTCAGCCAGCCAGTGAGTGAGTGTGCCTCAGTCAGCCAGCCAGTGAGTGAGTGTGCCTCAGTCAGCCAGCCAGTGAGTGAGTGTGCCTCAGTCAGCCAGCCAGTGAGTGAGCCTCAGTCAGCCAGCCAGTGAGTGAGTGAGTGTGCCTCAGTCAGCCAGCCAGCCAGTGAGTGAGTGAGTGTGCCTCAGTCAGCCAGTGAGCGAGTGAGTGTGCCTCAGTCAGCCAGCCAGCGAGTGAGTGTGCCTCAGTCAGTCAGCCAGCGAGTGAGTGTACCTCAGTCAGTCAGCCAGCCAGCGAGTGAGTGTACCTCAGTCAGTCAGCCAGCCAGCGAGTGAGTGTACCTCAGTCAGTCAGCCAGAAAGCGAGTGAGTGTACCTCAGTCAGCCAGAAAGCGAGTGAGTGTACCTCAGTCAGTCAGCCAGAAAGCGAGTGAGTGTACCTCAGTCAGTCAGCCAGCCAGCGAGTGAATGTACCTCAGTCAGCCAGCCAGCGAGTGAGTGTACCTCAGTCAGTCAGCCAGAAAGCGAGTGAGTGTACCTCAGTCAGTCAGCCAGCCAGCGAGTGAATGTACCTCAGTCAGCCAGCCAGCGAGTGAGTGAGTGTACCTCAGTCAGCCAGCCAGCGAGTGAGTGTACCTCAGTCAGCCAGCCGGCGAGTGTTCCCCAGTCAGCCAACCAGCGAGTGAGTGTGCCCCAGTCAGCCAACCAGCGAGTGAGTGTGCCCCAGTCAGCCAACCAGCGAGTGAGTGTGCCCCAGTCAGCCAACCAGCGAGTGAGTGTGCCCCAGTCAGCCAACCAGCGAGTGAGTGTGCCCCAGTCAGCCAACCAGCGAGTGAGTGTGCCTCAGTCAATCAGCCAGTGAGTGAGTGTGCCTCAGTCAGCATCCTCAGTACACTCAGTCAGCATCCTCAGTACCCTCAGTCAGCATCCTCAGTACCCTCAGTCAGCATCCTCAGTACCCTCAGTCAGCATCCTCAGTACCCTCAGTCAGCATCCTCAGTACCCTCAGTCAATACCCTCAGTCAGCATCCTCAGTACCCTCAGTCAGCATCCTCAGTCCCCTCAGTCAGCATCCTCAGTCCCCTCAGTCAGCATCCTCAGTCCCCTCAGTCAGCATCCTCAGTCCCCTCAGTCAGCATCCTCAGTCCCCTCAGTCAGTACCCTCAGCCAGTCCTCTGTCAGCATCCTCAGTCCCCTCAGTCAGTCCCCTCAGCCAGTCCTCTCAGTCAGCATCCTCAGTCCCCTCAGCCAGTCCTCTCAGTCAGCATCCTCAGTCCCCTCAGTCAGTCCCCTCAGTCAGTCCCCTCAGCCAGTCCCCTCAGTCAGTCCTCTCAGTCAGCATCCTCAGTCCCCTCAGTCAGTCCCCTCAGCCAGTCCTCTCAGTCAGCATCCTCAGTACCCTCAGTCAGCATCCTCAGTACCCTCAGTCAGCATCCTCAGTACCCTCAGTCAGCATCCTCAGTACCCTCAGTCAATACCCTCAGTCAGCATCCTCAGTACCCTCAGTCAGCATCCTCAGTACCCTCAGTCAGCATCCTCAGTCCCCTCAGTCAGCATCCTCAGTCCCCTCAGTCAGCATCCTCAGTCCCCTCAGTCAGTCCCCTCAGCCAGTCCTCTCAGTCAGCATCCTCAGTCCCCTCAGTCAGTCCCCTCAGCCAGTCCCCTCAGTCAGCATCCTCAGTCCCCTCAGTCAGTACCCTCAGCCAGTCCTCTCAGTCAGCATCCTCAGTCAGTCCCCTCAGCCAGTCCTCTCAGTCAGCATCCTCAGTCCCCTCAGCCAGTCCCCTCAGTCAGTCCTCTCAGCCAGTCCCCTCAGTCAGTCCCCTCAGCCAGTCCTCTCAGTCAGCATCCTCAGTCCCCTCAGCCAGTCCCCTCAGTCAGTCCTCTCAGTCAGTCCCCTCAGCCAGTCCCCTCAGTCAGTCCTCTCAGTCAGTCCCGTCAGCCAGTCCTCTCAGCCAGTCCTCTCAGCCAGTCCTCTCAGTCAGCATCCTCAGTCCCCTCAGTCAGTCCCCTCAGCCAGTCCTCTCAGTCAGTACCCTCAGTCAGCATCCTCAGTCCCGTCAGCCAGTCCTCTCAGTCAGCATCCTCAGTCCCCTCAGTCAGTCCCCTCAGCCAGTCCTCTCAGCCAGTCCTCTCAGTCAGCATCCTCAGTCCCCTCAGCCGGTCCCCGCTGACTCACCCCATTCGATGTAGTCGCTGATGTGCTTGTCCCTGCGGAGCGGGGAGGCGCAGCATTCATCGTACAGGCAGAGCAGGGAGTCCAGCAGGCTCTCCACACTCAGACAGCCCGAGGCCTTGCCGCCCGGTCCGGCCACGATCAGCCGCTCCAGCTGCCGCAGCCGCACCTCCCCCGACATCATCCTCCACCTCACGCCCGCTGCCTGCCCGCCATGGCCCGGAGACACAGCCAGGATCCTGCGGGCTCCGGCACACCCGGCTGGGGGGAGGAGAGACAGGCCGGGGGGAGGAGTTACGTGAGGAGGAGGGACCGTAGGGGGAGGGGTTACGGAAGAATGGGGAGGGCCAGGGGAGGGGTTACGAAAGGAGGGGGTGGAACGGGCGGGGGAGGGGTTACGGAAGAATGGGGAGGGCCAGGGGAGGGGTTACGAAAGGAGGGGGTGGAACGGGCGGGGGAGGGGTTACGGAAGAATGGGGAGGGCCAGGGGAGGGGTTACGAAAGGAGGGGGTGGAACGGGCGGGGGAGGGGTTACGATAGAAGGGGGTGTGACAGTACGGAGGAGGAGGTGGGACAAAGAGTGGGGGAGGACAGGGATGGGAAGCTGAGCTAAGCATACTAGAGGCAGGGAGCTGGGGTAATGTATTGGGGGTAAGTATTATGGAGATAGGGAGCTGGGGTAATGTATTGGGGGTAAGTATTATGGAGACAGGGAGCTGGGGTAATGTATTGG
Organism: Pelodytes ibericus; assembly: GCA_036172795.1. Classification (NCBI taxonomy): domain Eukaryota; kingdom Metazoa; phylum Chordata; class Amphibia; order Anura; family Pelodytidae; genus Pelodytes; species Pelodytes ibericus. The sequence goes on from CM069862.1 coordinate 16,457,635, forward strand.
GGTAAGTATTATGGAGACAGGGAGCTGGGGTAATGTATTGGGGGTAAGTATTATGGAGACAGGGAGCTGGGGTAATGTATTGGGGGTAAGTATTATGGAGACAGGGAGCTGGGGTAATGTATTGGGGTAAGTATTATGGAGACAGGGAGCTGGGGTAATGTATTGGGGGTAAGTATTATGGAGACAGGGAGCTGGGGTAATGTATTGGGGGTAAGTATTATGGAGACAGGGAGCTGGGGTAATGTATTGGGGGTAAGTATTATGGAGACAGGGAGCTGGGGTAATGTATTGGGGTAAGTATTATGGAGACAGGGAGCTGGGGTAATGTATTGGGGGTAAGTATTATGGAGACAGGGAGCTGGGGTAATGTATTGGGGGTAAGTATTATGGAGACAGGGAGCTGGGGTAATGTATTGGGGGTAAGTATTATGGAGACAGGGAGCTGGGGTAATGATGGGGAGGCAATGTATTGGGGGTAAGTATTATGGAGACAGGGAGCTGGGGTAATGATGGGGATGCAATGTATTGGGGGTAAGTATTATGGAGACAGGGAGCTGGGGTAATGATGGGGAGGCAATGTACTGGGGGTAAGTATTATGGAGACAGGGAGCTGGGGTAATGATGGGGAGGCAATGTACTGGGGGTAAGTATTATGGAGACAGGGAGCTGGGGTAATGATGGGGAGGCAATGTACTGGGGGTAAGTATTATGGAGACAGGGAGCTGGGGTAATGATGGGGAGACAGGGAGCTGGGGTAATGATGGGGAGACAGGGAGCTGGGGTAATGATGGGGAGGCAATGTATTGGGGGTAAGTATTATGAAGCCAGGGAGCTGGGGTAATGTATTGGGGGTAAGTATTATGGAGACAGGGAGCTGGGGTAATGATGGGGAGGCAATGTATTGGGGGTAAGTATTATGGAGACAGGGAGCTGGGGTAATGTATTGGGGGTAAGTATTATGGAGACAGGGAGCTGGGGTAATGATGGGGATGCAATGTACTGGGGGTAAGTATTATGGAGACAGGGAGCTGGGGTAATGATGGGGAGGCAATGTATTGGGGGTAAGTATTATGGAGGCAGGGAGCTGGGGTAATGATGGGGAGGCAATGTACTGGGGGTAAGTATTATGGAGACAGGGAGCTGGGGTAATGATGGGGAGGCAATGTACTGGGGGTAAGTATTATGGAGACAGGGAGCTGGGGTAATGATGGGGAGGCAATGTACTGGGGGTAAGTATTATGGAGACAGGGAGCTGGGGTAATGATGGGGAGGCAATGTATTGGGGGTAAGTATTATGGAGATAGGGAGCTGGGGTAATGATGGGGATGCAATGTATTGGGGGTAAGTATTATGGAGACAGGGAGCTGGGGTAATGATGGGGAGGCAATGTATTGGGGGTAAGTATTATGGAGACAGGGAGCTGGGGTAATGATGGGGAGGCAATGTATTGGGGGAAAGTATTATGAAGCCAGGGAGCTGGGGTAATGATGGGGAGGCAATGTACTGGGGGTAAGTATTATGGAGGCAGGGAGCTGGGGTAATGATGGGGAGGCAATGCACTGGGGGTAAGTATTATGGAGACAGGGAGCTGGGGTAATGATGGGGATGCAATGTATTGGGGGTAAGTATTATGGAGACAGGGAGCTGGGGTAATGATGGGGAGGCAATGTATTGGGTGTAAGTATTATGGAGACAGGGAGCTGGGGTAATGTATTGGGGGTAAGTATTATGGAGACATGGAGCTGGGGTAATGATGGGGATGCAATGTATTGGGGGTAAGTATTATGGAGACAGGGAGCTGGGGTAATGATGGGGAGACAGGGAGCTGGGGTAATGATGGGAGACAGGGAGCTGGGGTAATGATGGGGAGGCAATGTATTGGGGGTAAGTATTATGAAGCCAGGGAGCTGGGGTAATGTATTGGGGGTAAGTATTATGGAGACAGGGAGCTGGGGTAATGATGGGGAGGCAATGTATTGGGGGTAAGTATTATGGAGACAGGGAGCTGGGGTAATGTATTGGGGGTAAGTATTATGGAGACAGGGAGCTGGGGTAATGATGGGGATGCAATGTACTGGGGGTAAGTATTATGGAGACAGGGAGCTGGGGTAATGATGGGGAGGCAATGTATTGGGGGTAAGTATTATGGAGGCAGGGAGCTGGGGTAATGATGGGGAGGCAATGTACTGGGGGTAAGTATTATGGAGACAGGGAGCTGGGGTAATGATGGGGAGGCAATGTACTGGGGGTAAGTATTATGGAGACAGGGAGCTGGGGTAATGATGGGGAGGCAATGTACTGGGGGTAAGTATTATGGAGACAGGGAGCTGGGGTAATGATGGGGAGGCAATGTATTGGGGGTAAGTATTATGGAGATAGGGAGCTGGGGTAATGATGGGGATGCAATGTATTGGGGGTAAGTATTATGGAGACAGGGAGCTGGGGTAATGATGGGGAGGCAATGTATTGGGGGTAAGTATTATGGAGACAGGGAGCTGGGGTAATGATGGGGAGGCAATGTATTGGGGGAAAGTATTATGAAGCCAGGGAGCTGGGGTAATGATGGGGAGGCAATGTACTGGGGGTAAGTATTATGGAGGCAGGGAGCTGGGGTAATGATGGGGAGGCAATGCACTGGGGGTAAGTATTATGGAGACAGGGAGCTGGGGTAATGATGGGGATGCAATGTATTGGGGGTAAGTATTATGGAGACAGGGAGCTGGGGTAATGATGGGGAGGCAATGTATTGGGTGTAAGTATTATGGAGACAGGGAGCTGGGGTAATGTATTGGGGGTAAGTATTATGGAGACATGGAGCTGGGGTAATGATGGGGATGCAATGTATTGGGGGTAAGTATTATGGAGACAGGGAGCTGGGGTAATGATGGGGAGGCAATGTACTGGGGGTAAGTATTATGGAGACAGGGAGCTGGGGTAATGATGGGGGTGCAATGTATTGGGGGTAAGTATTATGGAGGCAGGGAGCTGGGGTAATGATGGGGATGCAATGTACTGGGGGTAAATATTATGGAGACAGGGAGCTGGGGTAATGATGGGGATGCAATGTATTGGGGGTAAGTATTATGGAGACAGGGAGCTGGGGATAAGGATGGGGATGTAGTGTATTGGGGGTAAGTATTATGGAGACAGGGAGCTGGACAGGACATGGATTGAGCCTAATTACAATGAGGCAGGGGATGGGAATGCAAGGGAGTATTGTGGAGGTAGCTGGAGTAAGGATGGAGAAGCAAAGATTTGGGGGTTAAGGATAGAGAACTGGGAATAAGGGTGGTCGGAGTATCTTGACTTAAGGAGACAGGAGCAAGGATTAATATTTAGAAGGTTACGTCAATTTCAACCCTTTTTCCTATCCTTGTTTATCGTTGTTGATCCAAACAAAGGCAAAAAGAACCCATCTTTTCCCATATAGCTCCACCAGGAGGCAGACATGTTGGTTAGAATCTTTGGTCACTTATTTGTTCATCTGAACCAAGGTGAGTGAAGATCTGACCCAAGATTCTAACCAACATGTCTGCCCCCTGAGAGAACTATATGGAGTAAAGATTCTAACCAACATGTCTGCCCCCTGAGAGAACAATATGGAGTAAAGATTCTAACCAACATGTCTGCCCCCTGAGAGAACAATATGGAGTAAAGATTCTAACCAACATGCCTGCCCCCTGAGAGAACTATATGGAGTAAAGATTCTAACCAACATGTCTGCCCCCTGAGAGAACTATATGGAGTAAAGATTCTAACCAACATGTCTGCCCCCTGAGAGAACAATATGGAGTAAAGATTCTAACCAACGTGTCTGCCCCCAGAGAGAACAATATGGAGTAAAGATTCTAACCAACATGTCCGTCCCCTGAGAGAACTATATGGAGTAAAGATTCTAACCAACATGTCTGCCCCCTGAGAGAACAATATGGAGTAAAGATTCTAACCAACTTGTCTGCCCCCTGAGAGAACAATATGGAGTAAAGATTCTAACCAACATGTCTGCTCCCTGAGAGAACAATATGGAGTAAAGATTGTAACCAACATGTCTGCCCCCTGAGAGAACGATATGGAATAAAGATTCTATCCAACAGGTCTGCCCCCCAAGAGAACAATATGGAGTAAAGAAGGCTTAAATTAATACTAAATTTGTATTATTTCATTAAAGAATTTATTTATAAAACATCTACACTTGATACAATCTATCAATTAAACATAAGTACATTTTTTGCTTCTGTTATTAGTATTGCAGTCACTGTCAGCTTTTAACAATAATTGTATTATTAGGAATGTTCAGTGTCTGATCTTGTTTTTCCTTCTTGCATGGTGTTCAGGTGTTTCTTTTCGACGTGCCCCCAGGATATGGATTTTGGCCTCCCTCCCTGCACCTGTATGCAAAAATCCAGGTTCTACCTGAATAAAGGTATCTGCACCTACCGGTTTGTGTAAATTGAACATCTCTGATCTCTGGGGCTAGGAAAATGCAAGACTAAAAACGCGTCAGGTGACTGCTACGTAACCATACCTTATAACAATGTCTTTATCCGCAAAAAGAGATAGACAGAACAAAGAGTCTAAACATGTCTGCCCCCGATAGACAGAGCAAAGAGTCTAAACATGTCTGCCCCCGATAGACAGAGCAAAGAGTCTAAACATGTCTGCCCCCGATAGACAGAGCAAAGAGTCTAAACATGTCTGCCCCCTGATAGAGCAGAGTCTAAACATGTCTGCCCCTGATAGAGCTAGACAGAGCAAAGAGTCTAAACATGTCTGCCCCTGATAGAGCTAGACAGAGCAAAGAGTCTAAACATGTCTGCCCCCTGATAGAGCTAGACAGAGCAAAGAGTCTAAACATGTCTGCCCCCGATAGACAGAGCAAAGAGTCTAAGCATGTCTGCCCCCGATAGACAGAAAAAAGAGTCTAAACGTTTCTGCCCCCGAAAGACAGAGCAAAGAGTCTAAGCATGTCTGCCCCTGATAGACAGAGCAAAGAGTCTAAACATGTCTGCCCCCTGATAGAGCAGAGTCTAAACATGTCTGCCCCCGATAGACAGAGCAAAGAGTCTAAACATGTCTGCCCCTGATAGACAGAGCAAAGAGTCTAAACATGTCTGCCCCCTGATAGAGCTAGACAGAGCAAAGAGTCTAAACATGTCTGCCCCCTGATAGAGCTAGACAGAGCAAAGAGTCTAAACATGTCTGCCCCCTGATAGAGCTAGACAGAGCAAAGAGTCTAAACATGTCTGCCCCCTGATAGAGCTAGACAGAGCAAAGAGTCTAAACATGTCTGCCCCCTGATAGAGCTAGACAGTGCAAAGAGTCTAAACATGTCTGCCCCTGATAGACAGAGCAAAGAGTCTAAACATGTCTGCCCCCGATAGACAGAGCAAAGAGTCTAAACGTCTGCCCCCTGATAGAGCTAGACAGAGCAAAGAGTCTAAACGTCTGCCCCCTGATAGAGCTAGACAGAGCAAAGAGTCTAAACATGTCTGCCCCCGATAGACAGAGCAAAGAGTCTAAACATGTCTGCCCCCGATAGACAGAGCAAAGAGTCTAAACATGTCTGCCCCCGATAGACAGAGTAAAGAGTCTAAACATGTCTGCCCCCGATAGACAGAGCAAAGATTCTAAACATGTCTGCCCCCGATAGACAGAGCAAAGAGTCTAAACATGTCTACCCCGATAGAGAGAGCAAAGAGTCTAAACATGTCTGCCCCCTGATAGACAGTGCAAAGAGTCTAAACATGTCTGCCCCCGATAGACAGAGCAAAGAGTCTAAACGTCTGCCCCCTGATAGAGCTAGACAGAGCAAAGAGTCTAAACGTGTCTGCCCCCGATAGACAGTGCAAAGAGTCTAAACATGTCTGCCCCCGATAGACAGAGCAAAGAGTCTAAACATGTCTACCCCGATAGACAGAGCAAAGAGTCTAAACATGTCTGCCCCCGATAGACAGAGCAAAGATTCTAAACATGTCTGCCCCCGATAGACAGAGCAAAGAGTCTAAACATGTCTGCCCCCGATAGACAGAGCAAAGAGTCTAAACATGTCTGCCCCGATAGACAGAGCAAAGAGTCTAAACATGTCTGCCCCCTGATAGAGCTAGACAGAGCAAAGAGTCTAAACATTTCTGTCCCCGATAGACAGAGCAAAGAGTCTAAACATGTCTGCCCCGATAGACAGAGCAAAGAGTCTAAACATGTCTGCCCCCTGATAGAGCTAGACAGAGCAAAGAGTCTAAACATGTCTGCCCCAATAGACAGAGCAAAGAGTCTAAACATGTCTGCCCCCGATAGACAGTGCAAAGAGTCTAAACATGTCTGCCCCCGATAGACAGTGCAAAGAGTCTAAACATGTCTGCCCCCGATAGACATAGCAAAGAGTCTAAGCATGTCTGCCCCCGATAGACAGAGCAAAGAGTCTAAGCATGTCTGCCCCCGATAGATAGAGCAAAGAGTCTAAATATGTCTGCCCCCGATAGACAGTGCAAAGAGTCTAAGCATGTCTGCCCCCGATAGACAGAGCAAAGAGTCTAAACATGTCTGCCCCCGATAGACAGAGCAAAGAGTCTAAACATGTCTGCCCCCGATAGACAGAGCAAAGATTCTAAACATGTCTGCCCCCGATAGACAGAGCAAAGAGTCTAAACATGTCTGCCCCCTGATAGAGCTAGACAGAGCAAAGAGTCTAAACATTTCTGTCCCCGATAGACAGAGCAAAGAGTCTAAACATGTCTGCCCCGATAGACAGAGCAAAGAGTCTAAATATGTCTGCCCCGATAGACAGTGCAAAGAGTCTAAGCATGTCTGCCCCCGATAGACAGAGCAAAGAGTCTAAACATGTCTGCCCCCGATAGACAGAGCAAAGAGTCTAAACATGTCTGCCCCTGATAGAGCTAGACAGAGCAAAGAGTCTAAACATGTCTGCCCCCTGATAGAGCTAGACAGAGCAAAGAGTCTAAACATTTCTGCCCCGATACGCAGAGCAAAGAGTCTAAACATGTCTGCCCCCTGATAGAGCTAGACAGAGCAAAGAGTCTAAACATGTCTGCCCCCGATAGACAGAGCAAAGAGTCTAAACATGTCTGCCCCCGATAGACAGAAAAAAGAGTCTAAACGTTTCTGCCCCCGAAAGACAGAGCAAAGAGTCTAAGCATGTCTGCCCCTGATAGACAGAGCAAAGAGTCTAAACATGTCTGCCCCCTGATAGAGCAGAGTCTAAACATGTCTGCCCCCGATAGACAGAGCAAAGAGTCTAAACATGTCTGCCCCCTGATAGAGCTAGACAGAGCAAAGAGTCTAAACATTTCTGTCCCCGATAGACAGAGCAAAGAGTCTAAACATGTCTGCCCCGATAGACAGAGCAAAGAGTCTAAACATGTCTGCCCCCTGATAGAGCTAGACAGAGCAAAGAGTCTAAACATGTCTGCCCCAATAGACAGAGCAAAGAGTCTAAACATGTCTGCCCCCGATAGACAGTGCAAAGAGTCTAAACATGTCTGCCCCCGATAGACAGTGCAAAGAGTCTAAACATGTCTGCCCCCGATAGACATAGCAAAGAGTCTAAGCATGTCTGCCCCCGATAGACAGAGCAAAGAGTCTAAGCATGTCTGCCCCCGATAGACAGAGCAAAGAGTCTAAATATGTCTGCCCCCGATAGACAGTGCAAAGAGTCTAAGCATGTCTGCCCCCGATAGACAGAGCAAAGAGTCTAAACATGTCTGCCCCCGATAGACAGAGCAAAGAGTCTAAACATGTCTGCCCCCGATAGACAGAGCAAAGATTCTAAACATGTCTGCCCCCGATAGACAGAGCAAAGAGTCTAAACATGTCTGCCCCCTGATAGAGCTAGACAGAGCAAAGAGTCTAAACATTTCTGTCCCCGATAGACAGAGCAAAGAGTCTAAACATGTCTGCCCCGATAGACAGAGCAAAGAGTCTAAACATGTCTGCCCCCGATAGACAGAGCAAAGAGTCTAAACATGTCTGCCCCCGATAGACAGAGCAAAGAGTCTAAACATGTCTGCCCCCGATAGACAGAGCAAAGATTCTAAACATGTCTGCCCCCGATAGACAGAGCAAAGAGTCTAAACATGTCTGCCCCCTGATAGAGCTAGACAGAGCAAAGAGTCTAAACATTTCTGTCCCCGATAGACAGAGCAAAGAGTCTAAACATGTCTGCCCCGATAGACAGAGCAAAGAGTCTAAACATGTCTGCCCCCTGATAGAGCTAGACAGAGCAAAGAGTCTAAACATGTCTGCCCCGATAGACAGTGCAAAGATTCTAAACATGTCTGCCCCCGATAGACAGTGCAAATAGTCTAAACATGTCTGCCCCCGATAGACAGAGCAAAGAGTCTAAACATGTCTGCCCCCTGATAGAGCTAGACGGAGCAAAGAGTCTAAGCATGTCTGCCCCCGATAGACAGAGCAAAGAGTCTAAATATGTCTGCCCCCGATAGACAGTGCAAAGAGTCTAAGCATGTCTGCCCCCTGATAGAGCAGAGTCTAAACATGTCTGCCCCCGATAGAGCTAGACAGAGCAAAGAGTCTAAGCATGTCTGCCCCCTGATAGAGCTAGACGGAGCAAAGAGTCTAAACATGTCTGCCCCCGATAGACAGAGCAAAGAGTCTAAATATGTCTGCCCCCTGATAGACAGAGCAAAGAGTCTAAACGTCTGCCCCCTGATACAGCTAGACAGAGCAAAGAGTCTAAACATGTCTGCCCCCTGATAGAGCTAGACAAAGCAAAGAGTCTAAGCATGTCTGCCCCCTGATAGACAGAGCAAAGAGTCTAAACATGTCTGCACCCTGATAGTGCTATACAGACCAAAGATTCTAAAAAACATGTCCGCCCCTTAGATTGAGCAATACAGAGCAAAGATTCTAAACAACATGTCCGCACCCTGATAGCGCTATACAGAGAAAAGATTCTAAACAACATGTCTGCCTCCTGATGGAGCTATACAGAGCAAAGATTCTAAACAACATGTCCGCCCCCTGATAGAGCTATACAGAGCAAAGATTCTAAACAACATGTCTTTCCCCGATAGAGCTATGCAGAGCAAAGATTCTAAACAAGATGTCCGCCCTCTGATAGAGCTATACAGAGCAAAGATTCTAAACAACATGTCTACCCCCTGATAGAGCTATACAGAGCAAAGATTCTAAACAACATATCTACCCTGTGATAGAGCTATACAGAGCAAAGATTCTAAACAACATGTCTGCCAGCCTGATAGAGCTATACAGAGCAAAGATTCTAAACAACATGTCTGCCCCCTGATAGCGCTATACAGAGCAAAGATTCTAAACAACATGTCTGCCCCCTGACAGAGCTGTACAGAGCAAAGATTCTAAACAATGTGTCTGCCCCCTGATAGAGCTATACAGAGCAACGATTCTAAACAACATGTCCGCACCCTGATAGCGCTATACAGAGCAAAGATTCTAAACAACATGTCTGCCTCCTGATGGAGCTATACAGAGCAAAGATTCTAAACAACATGTCCGCCCCCTGATAGAGCTATACAGAGCAAAGATTCTAAACAACATGTCTTTCCCCGATAGAGCTATGCAGAGCAAAGATTCTAAACAACATGTCCGCCCCCTGATAGAGCTATACAGAGCAAAGATTCTAAACAACATGTCTACCCCCTGATAGAGCTATACAGAGCAAAGATTCTAAACAACATATCTACCCTGTGATAGAGCTATACAGAGCAAAGATTCTAAACAACATGTCTGCCAGCCTGATAGAGCTATACAGAGCAAAGATTCTAAACAACATGTCTGCCCCCTGATAGCGCTATACAGAGCAAAGATTCTAAACAACATGTCTGCCCCCTGACAGAGCTGTACAGAGCAAAGATTCTAAACAATGTGTCTGCCCCCTGATAGAGCTATACAGAGCAACGATTCTAAACAACATGTCTGCCCCCTGATAGAGCTATACAGAGCAAAGATTCTAAACAACATGTCTGCCCCCTGATAGAGCTATACAGAGCAAATATTCTAAACAACGTCTGCCCCCTGATAGAGCTATACAGAGCAAAGATTGTAACAACATGTCCTCCCCCTGATAGAGCAATGCAGAGCAAAGATTATAAACAACATCTCCGCCCCCTGATAGAGCTATACAGAGCAAAGATTCTAAACAACATGTCTGCCCCCGATAGAGTTATACGGAGCAAAGATTCTAAACAACATGCCTGTCCCCTGATAGAGCTATACCGAGCAAAGATTCTAAACATGTCTGCCCCTGATAGAGTTATACGGAGCAAAGATTCTAAACAATGTGTCTGCCCCCTGATAGAGCTATACAGAGCAAAGATTCTAAACAACATGTCTGCCCCCTGATAGAGCTATACAGAGCAAAGATTCTAAACAACATGTCCTCCCCCTGATAGAGCAATGCAGAGCAAAGATTCTAAACAACATGTCTGACCCCTGATAGAGCTATACAGAGCAAAGATTCTAAACAACATATCTACCCTGTGATAGAGCTATACAGAGCAAAGATTCTAAACAACATGTCTGCCAGCCTGATAGAGCTATACAGAGCAAAGATTCTAAACAACATGTCTGCCCCCTGATAGCGCTATACAGAGCAAAGATTCTAAACAACATGTCTGCCCCCTGACAGAGCTGTACAGAGCAAAGATTCTAAACAATGTGTCTGCCCCCTGATAGAGCTATACAGAGCAACGATTCTAAACAACATGTCCGCACCCTGATAGCGCTATACAGAGCAAAGATTCTAAACAACATGTCTGCCAGCCTGATAGAGCTATACAGAGCAAAGATTCTAAACAACATGTCTGCCCCCTGATAGCGCTATACAGAGCAAAGATTCTAAACAACATGTCTGCCCCCTGACAGAGCTGTACAGAGCAAAGATTCTAAACAATGTGTCTGCCCCCTGATAGAGCTATACAGAGCAACGATTCTAAACAACATGTCCGCACCCTGATAGCGCTATACAGAGCAAAGAATCTAAACAACATGTCTGCCAGCCTGATAGAGCAATACAGAGCAAAGATTCTAAACAACATGTCTGCCCCCTGACAGAGCTGTACAGAGCAAAGATTCTAAACAATGTGTCTGCCCCCTGATAGAGCTATACAGAGCAACGATTCTAAACAACATGTCCGCACCCTGATAGCGCTATACAGAGCAAAGATTCTAAACAACATGTCTGCCAGCCTGATAGAGCTATACAGAGCAAAGATTCTAAACAACATGTCTGCCCCCTGATAGCGCTATACAGAGCAAAGATTCTAAACAACATGTCTGCCCCCTGACAGAGCTGTACAGAGCAAAGATTCTAAACAATGTGTCTGCCCCCTGATAGAGCTATACAGAGCAACGATTCTAAACAACATGTCCGCACCCTGATAGCGCTATACAGAGCAAAGATTCTAAACAACATGTCTGCCTCCTGATGGAGCTATACAGAGCAAAGATTCTAAACAACATGTCCGCCCCCTGATAGAGCTATACAGAGCAAAGATTCTAAACAACATGTCTTTCCCCGATAGAGCTATGCAGAGCAAAGATTCTAAACAACATGTCCGCCCCCTGATAGAGCTATACAGAGCAAAGATTCTAAACAACATGTCTACCCCCTGATAGAGCTATACAGAGCAAAGATTCTAAACAACATATCTACCCTGTGATAGAGCTATACAGAGCAAAGATTCTAAACAACATGTCTGCCAGCCTGATAGAGCTATACAGAGCAAAGATTCTAAACAACATGTCTGCCCCCTGATAGCGCTATACAGAGCAAAGATTCTAAACAACATGTCTGCCCCCTGACAGAGCTGTACAGAGCAAAGATTCTAAACAATGTGTCTGCCCCCTGATAGAGCTATACAGAGCAACGATTCTAAACAACATGTCTGCCCCCTGATAGAGCTATACAGAGCAAAGATTCTAAACAACATGTCTGCCCCCTGATAGAGCTATACAGAGCAAATATTCTAAACAACGTCTGCCCCCTGATAGAGCTATACAGAGCAAAGATTGTAACAACATGTCCTCCCCCTGATAGAGCAATGCAGAGCAAAGATTATAAACAACATCTCCGCCCCCTGATAGAGCTATACAGAGCAAAGATTCTAAACAACATGTCTGCCCCCGATAGAGTTATACGGAGCAAAGATTCTAAACAACATGCCTGTCCCCTGATAGAGCTATACCGAGCAAAGATTCTAAACATGTCTGCCCCTGATAGAGTTATACGGAGCAAAGATTCTAAACAATGTGTCTGCCCCCTGATAGAGCTATACAGAGCTACGATTCTAAACAACATGTCTGCCCCCTGATAGAGCTATACAGAGCAAAGATTCTAAACATGTCTGCCCCCTGATAGAGCTATACAGAGCAAAGATTCTAAACAACATGTCCTCCCCCTGATAGAGCAATGCAGAGCAAAGATTCTAAACAACATGTCTGACCCCTGATAGAGCTATACAGAGAAAAGATTCTAAACAACATGTCCCCACCCTGATAGAGCAATGCAGAGCAAAGATTCTAAACCACATGTCTGTCCCCCGATAGAGCTATACCGAGCAAAGATTCTAAATAACATGTCTGCCCCCTGATAGAGCTATACAGAGCAAAGATTCTAAACAACATGTCCGCCCCCGATAGAGTTATACGGAGCAAAGATTCTAAACAACATGTCTGTCCCCTGATAGAGCTTTACCGAGCAAAGATTCTAAACAACATGTCCTCCCCCTGATAGAGCTATACAGAGCAAAGATTCTAAACAACATGTCTGCCCCCTGATAGAGCTATACAGAGCAAAGATTCTAAACAACATGTCTGCCCCTGATAGAGCTACACAGAGCAAAGATTCTAAACAACATGTCCTCCCCCTGATAGAGCAATGCAGAGCAAAGATTCTAAACAACATGTCTGCCCCCTGATAGAGCTATACAGAGCAAAGATTCTAAACAACATGTCCGCCCCCTGATAGAGCTATACAGAGCAAAGATTCTAAACAACATGTCCGCACTCTGATGGAACTAGGGTTGCCACCTTTTCTTAAAAAAAATACCGGCCTTGGTACTGTCGCCATAGACTTAACATTGGTCTTTTGCCAATTTTTTACCGGCCTGCCGGTAAAATACCAGCCAGGTGGCAACCCTAGATAGAACTTTACAGAGCAAAGACGTGACCATTAAATCCAGGACTGCTGGTAACTATGAGGTACATTCTCCTGTGGGCCAAGTTGCTAGTACTGGCAGATAGGACTCTCAGCTCAATGACAACTGTACATGTTTTAGTCTACTAAATCTCCAGCAGTGAGGGAGGAAACATGTCTGAGAAGGCTGTTACATAGTGTTAAGTTATCTTGCTAGGGAGATGGGAGGGAACAGGTCTGAGAAGGCTGTTACACAGTGTTAAGTTAGCTTGCTAGGGAGATGGGAGGGGAACAGGTCTGAGAAGGCTGTTACATAGTGTTAAGTTAACTTGCTAGGGAGATGGGAGGGAACAGGTCTGAGAAGGCTGTTACATAGGGTTAAGTTAACTTGATGGGGAGGGAACAGGTCTGAGAAGGCTGTTACATAGTGTTAAGTTAACTTGCTAGGGAGATGGGAGGGAACAGGTCTGAGAAGGTTGTTACATAGTGTTAAGTTAACTTGCTAGGGAGGTGGGAGGGAGCAGGTCTGAGAAGGCTGTTACATAGTGTTAAGTTAACTTGCTAGGGAGATGGGAGGGAACAGGTCTGAGAAGGCTGTTACAAGTGTTAAGTTAACTTGCTAGGGAGATGGGAGGGAACAGGTCTGAGAAGGCTGTAACATAGTGTTAAGTTAACTTGCTAGGGAGATGGGAGGGAACAGGTCTGAGAAGGCTGTTACAAAGTGTTAAGTTACCTTGCTAGGGAGATGGGAGGGAACAGGTCTGAGAAGGCTGTTACATAGTGTTAAGTTAACTTGCTAGGGAGATGGGAGGGAACAGGTCTGAGAAGGCTGTTACATAGTGTTAAGTTAACTTGCTAGGGAGATGGGAGGGAACAGGTCTGAGAAGGCTGTTACAAGTGTTAAGTTAACTTGCTAGGGAGATGGGAGGGAACAGGTCTGAGAAGGCTGTTACATAGTGTTAAGTTAGCTTGCTAGGGAGATGGGAGGGGAACAGGTGTGAGAAGGCTGTTACATAGTGTTAAGTTAGCTTGCTAGGGAGATGGGAGGGGAACAGGTCTGAGAAGGTTGTTACATAGTGTTAAGTTACCTTGCTAGGGAGATGGGAGGGAACAGGTCTGAGAAGGCTGTTACACAGTGTTAAGTTAACTTGCTAGGGAGATGAGAGGGAACAGGTCTGAGAAGGCTTTTACTTAGTGTTAAGTTAACTTTCTAAGGAGATGGGAGGGGAAACACTCAGGTGACAGTACCAGGTGAATCAGATGGAGGAGTATCCTCTTCCTCTGGGGGTTTGCAGGCCGTTGTTCCAGGAGGCAGACAGGCACAGGGAGCCTGTGTCTCAGCCAATCCAGCTGCAGATAGAGTCAGGGGACTGGGCTTTGGCAGAGATCCATGGGAACGAGAAGTCCAAATAGATATTTGTAATAGCCCCATCCTTTTTTTGGCAGTTCATGAAAATTGCAATGTATTTTAGTCAAAGTTTTAGTCCTGTTTCCTTCGTTTTTATTTAATTACTGTTTACTTTTCGTCACTGAACACACACACACACACACACACACACATGCAGTTGACAAAAGTGTTTAGTTGACGAAATTAAAACCCATCAGATCTTCCTTCATTTGTAACTGAGATTCTAAACAATATGCCCGCCCCCCTGATAGAGTTATACGGAGCAGAATGGACTCAATAGGTTACTTTATTTATAGTATTTCATTGTATTCTTCCATTAAAACATTTAAATGCATCTCCAGTTGATACAATCTTTCATTAAGACTTCATTTTTGCCACAGTCCCGAATCAAGTTCTGATTTAATCTAATATCAAGGATTTGAGGCTCACTCTTTCCCAGGCGTGGGAGATTTATATAATAAGGGTATTTATTCAGCTGGGGGAGACATAATGCAATACATAGGATGTCTGTAAGGGGCTTGGGATCCCTGATTATTACCCCCTGGGTAGGGTTGCCACCTTTTCTTAAAAAAAAAAAAATACCGGCCATACTGTTGTCTCCATAGACTTAACATTGGCCAAAATCCAATTTTTTTTACCAGCTTGCCAGTAAAATACTAGCTGGGTGCTAATTTATAGGACAAGCTTGTCCGAGGGGAGTAATACAAATTGATTGATTTAGGAGTCTTTCCTTTGTTTTTGTCTTTATCCGGCTTGTCTTTTTTAGGAGCCATTCCTTATTCTGAGTCTATTCCTTACTGATGTAGCAACAAAGAGTGAGTCAGTGGAATTCTTAGATGATTGCAAATCTAGACTCTGTTAAAGATTATTCTAGGAAGTTTCTCCCAGAGTATTTGATCAGCCTATCATGCTGTGATCACCGGATTTCATCTGTTTACAGTATATAAAAAGAGATTTTTGGGTTAATGTATCAGCAGTACAAGACCAAGACCAAGTACCTTCTCCGGAGAGGTCAGCATCGGATATTTCGGCAGAAGACCCACCAATAAATATAGGCATAACACAAGAAAATCTAAACCAATCATTAGATAATCTCTACCTTAGAATGAGCTCTGATATCAAATCTAACATGCAAGATCTAAAGGCGGAGATAAATACAATGCACTCAGCAATGACTGCTCAGAATAAACAGATAGAAACTTTAAAAGATGACATTCAAAACTTGAACCAACAAAATGCCACTTTAAAAACAACTATACAAAAAATGGAAATTAAAATGACCGAACTAGAGGATCGCTCCAGAAGGAGAAACCTCAAGATAAGAAATATTCCAGAGGAAGTCCGCACTGACCAACTATATACATATTGTCTGGAATTTCTACAACAATATGTGGAACAAAGTACAACTGGTAGTTTCCCATTTGAGAGGATCCACAGATTATATAAACCAGCAGACCCTAAATTACAAGACAAACCAAGAGATGTAATAGTTTGTTTTCAGAACTCATATATTAAAGATCAATTAATACGAAAATTTAGAGAGAAATCACCTACAGGTAAATTTCAAGGACTATCCCTTTTTGCCGACCTCTCTGCATCAACTCGGACTAATAGAAGGCGCTTTCATGAGACTTGTCAACTATTGAGAGAAAAAGGAATTCCATACAGATGGGGATTCCCGACGGCCCTTATATTCACACTGGATGGAAAATCACTTCACTGTAAAGATCCAAAAGAAGTAATGGAAAGACTCTCTAACTTAGGGACATAGTTTGATTCATATTCATATTCTTTTTTTCCCTATAATATAGAGGAGACTCATTAATACAGATTTAGGAAAATCAATTCTACTAGGCAATCTGAATCTGTTTATAACTAGTTGTTATGTAAAATTGGTTTTGATTTTTCTCTACTTATTTTTTATTTATTTATTTATTTTTCTGCTATAGTTGTTTTTTTTTTTTTTTTTCTGGATAATATATGTTAACACTAGTCATGTAAATAAATTTATTGACCCCCTAGGGGGTACTTGGGAAGAGAGAAAAAAGGGAGAGAAGAGAAAGGGAAATTGAGAAAAGATAAAATATTGTCTTAGAAAGCAGGATATCACAAAGAAAAAAAAATTCTATGCCTGAGCATTATTATTAAACTAGGATACTTTAAAATTAGAATAATTTGCACTTTAATAATTACTCACCTGCCCCACTTAATACTGCTAACATTAATCTACTCACTTAAATTACACAGTAGCCTATCTGCACTATTATGAAGCTTCAAAAGTGAAATACTATTGGTTCTAATTTATGTTCTTGAGTTCTTATTGTTATGCCCTTTACTGATTGTGCATGCCTTATAGCCGCCGCTAAAGGTTCGATTGTTAGGGCATAAAGCATTGGGGCTAATGGACATCCTTGTCTAGTTCCATTATAGATTGTAAATGGCTGTGATTTTAGGAAGAGTCCTGTTACATAAGCTTGGGGGTGATGATAAAGAGACATCACTAGATGTTTAAAGGGTCCCTGTAATTCAAATATCTCCAATACCTCGGCCAAGTATGTCCAGTTCACCCGATCGAAAGCCTTCTCAGCATCTAGTGCTAAGAAGGCTGTCGGTATCTTGGATGTCTTAATTTCAGAGATCAGATTTATTAACCTACGGACATTATCCTCAGTCGTTCTTCCTTGAATGAATCCAGTCTGATCCGGGTGAACTAGGCCTGGGAGGATAGGACCCAAACGTTTTGCCAGTATTTTAGAGTAGATCTTAATATCATTGTTAATTAAAGAAATTGGTCTGTAATTTTTGACAAATTTTGGGTCCCTCCCCTCCTTTGGAATCGGGAGTATAGTAGCATCTCTAGCGGGAAGGAATTACCTTCCCTTATATAGTTAAACATCTTCATTATTATCGGGGAGATCCATGGGTCCATTAACTGATAAAACATAGATGTGTATCCATCTGGGCCCGGGGATTTCCCCGATTTAAGCTCATGTATTACTTCTTTAAGTTCACTCAGAGTAAAAGGTTGACTCAGAATTTCAGAATCTTCTGTAGTAACTTTAGGGAGATCAAGTTTTTGAAGGAACCTTCCAATCTGGTGAGTTGATTTAGAGTGGTTACCTATGTTATATAGTGAACTATAATATTCTTTGAATGCTATCCCAATTTCAGCCGGATCTATCAGGGTCTCATTTTTAACTTTTAGTTTGGTTATTCTTTTTTGTTCTGTTCTAATTTTTAATCTCTTTGTCATGTTTTTATTT
Source organism: Pelodytes ibericus (assembly GCA_036172795.1). Classification (NCBI taxonomy): domain Eukaryota; kingdom Metazoa; phylum Chordata; class Amphibia; order Anura; family Pelodytidae; genus Pelodytes; species Pelodytes ibericus. The sequence goes on from CM069862.1 coordinate 16,475,456, forward strand.
ACTCTATTATTCGAATAATACCATTTTTGCTTATTGTGTAATAAAGTGATACTATATTTTAGTTCTAATTTTTCCCTTATTTCCTGCTGAATAGATAAGATTTGTTTAGCTACTTCAGGGGTAGGTGTTATCTTGTTAAGTGTTGTTTTCTTTGCTAATTCTATATGTAGATCCGCAAGAGTTTGACCCCTCTGTTTTTTCAGGTGGGAATCTGCACTGATCAAATAGCCTCTTATTACACATTTTAATGTGCACCACAGAGTGGTTGGTGATACCGAGTTGTTATCGTTATTCTCTAAGAATTGTTCAACCTGGGATTGGAGCTCCCTCCTTCTGTCCTCCGACCCCAGGTTGAATTCGTTTAATCTCCAACTGTATGTCAGGGGCTGACCAATGTTGTCGTCTATCTCCAGGAATACTGGGGTCATGGTCAGACCATGTAATTTCCCCTATCTGTGATGCTCGGCATCTCCCTAGTGAAAAACCCTTTACATAGAATGTATCTGTTCTGGAATATGACATATGAGGTATTGAATAAAAAGAAAAGTATTTTTCTTTTGGATGATGTAGACGCCAAACGTCAAATAGATCGTTGGTATATAGCCATTTCATTAATTTTGCTGCTAGGGTTTTAATTTTCGGATCTATGCTTTTACCCTTAGCCAGGCTTTTATCCATAGAGGGGTCAGGAACACAGTTCATGTCTCCTGCTATTATCAGTGTACCCTTTGAGATGGTTTCCCATCTCTTCCCTAAGGTATTCAGGTAACCAACCGGTGACTCGTTAGGGGCATAAATGTTCACTAATGTGTACAGAACATTATTAAGCTTGCATACCAAGATAATAGATCTACCCGAGGGGTCTGATTCTTGGTAGATATATTCAAAATTTATGCTTTTTGAAATCACAATAGCTACCCCTCTTTTCTTAATTTGACCAAAACTAGCAGTGTATACTTCGGGAAATTTCCGATAGTTCCATCTTAAATGCCCGTTTTCATCCCAGTGGGTCTCCTGGATAAACCCAATTTGTATTTTTCCCTTAATTAACATGTTATATAAGTAAGCACGTTTCTGAGGCGAATTTAGGCCCTTCACGTTAATAGTAGCTAGTTTAATTATCATAATCAGTCTTAAAACCCCCTATTCCCCCCCCCCCCCGATCCCGAGACCCAGTACCCCAGACCCACGAGGCGCCCGACAACGAGTTCAATCATACATCCATACATTCTAACACTCCGGTGAGCTAGTCACACAATAATTAACTCCTGTTCCCAATAGAGGTTCGGAGCCATTCAAGTGTTGGTGCCGCGGTTGGGAAGGGGCCGTCCTAATAGCCCAGATATTATGATCAATTTTATTAATAAATCCCTCCTTCAATAACCAAGTTTAAAAGGTCTCTAACAGAGCAAGTTTTGAGAAGGCAAAAAGAGAGAAGGGAGGAGCAACTACAAGGTAATTTTAAAGGGCAAGCTTAATTTAGGAGTAATTTTAGAGTAAATTCTCCCAGTTTAATACCTACTATCTGTGGGAAAAAGAAAGAATCTATTAGTGCATATACAATAACGTTGATATCATCCTTCTATCGTACAATTGGTTTATCAAATAAGGTGAGATAGATAGATTTAGTGAAAGCTGTGTTAAATAGGTCAGTTTCGTACTGGTGATCCCAATTTGTTTACAGTATGTCCTAAGGTATATATCATATGCAATACTGGTGAAATGTGACTTACTATTCAAGTAGTTTCTTGAAGTGGGTGTGAACATAAATTAGCATTATACGCTGATGACATAATACTGACCCTTACATCACCCTTGTCGTCAATCCATGTAGTCTTAAATATCATCAAAGAGTTTGGTGAATACTCAAACTATAAAATCAACTTAACCAAAACTCAGGTAATGACTATCTTTCTCGAACCAGTCCAAATTGCACAACTAGAAATCTTATATCATTTTGACTGCTCAAATTCCATCATTAATTATCTAGGAATAAAACTCACCTTTTCCCTAGAATCTCTGGTGAACTTAAACTACCAAATTTTAATAGCGGAGTTAAAAAATAAACTGGAGAAGTGGAGAGGAACAGAACTTTCCTGGATTGGAAGAATAAACGCCCTTAAAGCCTACGTAGTCCCCAAAAGTCAGTATCTCTTTAGAGTGATCCCACTCCGGGTTCCTAGACGAATATTGGAATTAATTACGAAGATCTTCCTTTCATACGTATGGCAGGGTAAAAAATCTAGAAAAAAAAGAGCAGATCTTATAAGAAGCATTAGCTGTGCAGGTCTGGGAATGGTATAAAGTAGTTGAGCTCAATATGACTACAGTTCATTGTGTCACGTTACAGGAGGTTTACTGTAAGGTTCTGTATAGGTGGTACATGGTCCCCACACGTCTCCATAAGTTCCAGCCTGGGACATCTCAACTGTGCTGGAGGTGTGGGACATCATTGGGAACCATGTACCACATATGGTGGGAATGCGAAAGGCTATCAGAAATAAAAAACAGACTCCATCTTCTCCTGCAGAAGACATGTAACCTCCATGGCCCTCTTACACCTTCGCTTTTTTTGTTTGCCCTGGAATGTACTAGTATGACCAAATCTCAACAAATTCTCACTATCCATATACTCTCCGCAGTCAAAATATGCCTGGCCCGTAGCTGGAGAAATCCTGACCCCCCTGGGTGGCAGGAGATAAAAGCTCAAATCAGATTCCAAAAACAAATGGAAAAGCCCCTATCTAAATCAGAGGCAAGTTTCCGGGACATTTGGACCCCAATGAATAGCTATCTTGATTAACCCCCCTCCCCCTCATGGGACTTCCCCTCCCCCCCCTCCCCGAGACCCACGATCAGATCCCGGGCCACCGAGATAGCGAAGACGACGAGCCTTGAATGATAGTAAGTGTGTATTAGTAGGTATGGTGAAATAGACTACGTCTTTTGGTTGGATGTAAGTGAGATTGGCAGGAACTCTTTAGGCTCTACTTCTGCTCCCCGTCCCCCCCCCTCTTCTGGACATAGATCTTTATAATAAAATCAGTAGTCAGATAATCAACAATGTTTAACGACCCTCCTAGAATCGGTTGACAGACTGTGTATAATATTTAAAAAGAGTGGGATGAAATTAGTAATACTATCAAAGTGCCTAATGTGATGTTCCTGTACTGTGATTCTGAATTTGAATGTATTTATTATATGTAATTTGCCAATAAATTTAATAAAAAAAAAATAAAATAAAAAAATACTAGCTGGGTGGCAACCCTTACCCCAGGAATTGCTACTCCCATCAATTCCCTGGGGTAATGTGTGGTGCCAGGCAGAAGTCGGTGCACATACATAGAACACATACCTCTCAACTGTTCTGCATTGGGCAGGACAGCCGCGATTTTGGGAGGTCTGTCCCGCCGAGCTATACCGTTGTCCCGCTTTTGGAACAGAGGTAGTGCTCAGTGAGACTCAGGACCACAATTTCCTGGATGGACAGTGATGCGCCACTGCCCATACGTGGTAGACTCTAGCGTCCCAATTTGCAGTAGATAAGAGCAGCGAGCTGTACATCTTATAAATAAAACAGGATAGATAATGACTGCAAAATGTAGAGCAGTTCCTAGCAATAAATACTTGTTAATCATCCCCTTTTGTTCCTTTATACAAGTTATTAAAGTGACTCGTGACCGATTTGGATCTGCTCGATTTTTTTTTTTTTTTTTAAAAGCCATAGAATAAAGTCTAATTATTACCATGCATTATTACGCAGGGACTGAAGAGACCGCTTCCAGTTGACTGGCGCCCTCTAGTGTTTTGTTAGTATATTGTAGCATGTTGATTGTGATATTATAGTTTAAACCTGATTGACTATAACATGGACTTACACATGGGGATCGCTACACTATACAGAATGCAGGCTGCTCTCTAACCTGACGCAATGGCTAGGGCTGAACCAGGGCCGGCCTTAAGTGTTCCGGCGCCCTGTGCGGGCGCCCCCCCCCCATGTATGTATCTTTCTCCCTTCCGATGTTTGTCCCATTCCTCTTCATTGCCCTGTCTGTCTCTCTCTAACTCCCCCATACCTGTTCTCTCTATTCCTCTGTTCTGTCTCTCTCCTCCCCTTCCTCTGTTCTGTCTCTCTCTCTCTCCCCCCCTGTTCTGTCTTTCCCCCCCCCGTTATGTCTCTCTCTCCCCCCCTGTTCTGTCTTTCCCCCCCGTTATGTCTCTCTCTCCCCCCCGTTCTGTCTCTCTCCCCCTTGTTCTGTCTCTCTCTCCATCCCTCCCCCTGTCTGTCTCTCTCTCCCCCTTCCCCCTGTTCTATCTCTCTCTCCCCCTTCCCCTTGTTCTATCTCTCTCTCCCCCTTCCCCCTGTTCTATCTCTCTCTCCCCCTTCCCCCTGTTCTATCTCTCTCTCCCCCTTCCCCTTGTTCTGTCTCTCTCTCCCCCCGTTCTGTCTCTCTCTCTCTCCCTCCCTCCCTCTGTTCTTTCTCTCTCCCCCCCTGTTCTGTATCTCTCTCTCCCCCTTCCAGCTATTCTGTCTCTCCCCCCTCCAGCTGTTCTGTCTCTCCCCCTGCCCTGTCTCTCTCTCCCCCCTGCCCTGTCTCTCTCTCCCCCCCCCCCCCCTCCCACCCATTGGTCTTAAGCCAATATTTGTTACCAGCCTGGTAAAATTTCAGTAGCATGGCAACTCTTTAGGGTCTGCTTAATATAGACAGATCTAAATATAGACCAAAATAAGGCCAGATTGGTCAAAGTAGCTGAATTTCTGAAATCTCCAAAATTCGATTACTCAATATAGCTGATTTCACCCCAAAATTGTCAATTTCTGCAGATTTTTGGCCCTATACGGTTTAGGGATTTCGGCTCTGGGAATCCTTTGGATATGGAGCGAAATGAACCCAGTATCAGCTATAACAGACGAATTTTGGGCATTTCAGTTCTCCAGTCAGAAACTGCTGGATTGAAATTAAAATATTAAAAAGGGGGGAAGCTGATAAAGACCTAGTCCAAGAAACCAATTTCTAGGCTCTCCATTACACAAGAGCATTTGATTCCCCAGATGTAGCAATATACCTACTGAAATCACAGATAGCTATCATGATAATACTGGCCGGGCAAGGGGTCTTTGGGTACAAGACTGATCACTCTTGGTAAAGGATATGCACCAAATGTTAATCAGCAATTACTTTGCTCTATTCTCCGAGAACTAGAGGGATTTGCAGAAGGCATGACTGTATTTGGCGGAGATCTTAACATGACCTTTGATCCCAGCCTAGATTCATGGCTCGGGACCTCCGCTCTGAGCCTCAGCAAGATCAGGAAGGTGAAATGATCTTTGTACCAAATTCAGCCGGTGGAGAATCCGAAAGATTCCACATTCTACTCTCATCCACACAGAAAATACACCAGACTGGACTATTGCTGGAGTGACCGTGCCCCCATTGCAATAGATATCACAATCCCCATGTAGGAAGAAAAATATATTGAGACTAAATGACAACAATTCCATAGTTGCCAACATCGGCCATGTTTCCAGGGACGCATATTTGTTCCACATGCTGCAGAAAGAGCATGTAAAGTGCAGCCTGGCAGTATGTAGGATGGATATACACACACACACAATCCAATTCATGTAAAGTGCAGCCCTGCAGTATGTAGGATGGATATACACACACAGACACAATCCAATTCTTGTAAAGTGCAGCCCGGCAGTATGTAGGATGTATATATACACACACACAATCCAATTCATGTAAAGTGCAGCCCGGCAGTATGTATGATGTATATACACACACACACACACACACACACACACACACAATCCAATTCAAGTAAAGTGCAGCCCGGCAGTATGTAGGATGGATATACACACACACAATCCAATTCATGTAAAGTGCAGCCTGGCAGTATGTAGGATGTATATACACACACACAATCCAATTCATGTAAAGTGCAGCCCGGCAGTATGTAGGATGTATATATACACACACACACAATCCAATTCATGTAAAGTGCAGCCCGGCAGTATGTAGGATGTATATACACACACACAATCCAATTCATGTAAAGTGCAGCCCGGCAGTATGTAGGATGTATATACACACACACACAGACACAATCCAATTCATGTAAAGTGCAGCCCGGCAGTATGTAGGATGTATATATACACACAGACAATCCAATTCATGTAAAGTGCAGCCCGGCAGTATGTATGATGTATATACACACACACACACACACACAATCCAATTCAAGTAAAGTGCAGCCCGGCAGTATGTAGGATGGATATACACACACACAATCCAATTCATGTAAAGTGCAGCCTGGCAGTATGTAGGATGTATATACACACACACAATCCAATTCATGTAAAGTGCAGCCCGGCAGTATGTAGGATGTATATATACACACACACACAATCCAATTCATGTAAAGTGCAGCCCGGCAGTATGTAGGATGTATATACACACAGACACAATCCAATTCATGTAAAGTGCAGCCCGGCAGTATGTAGGATGTATATACACACACACACACAATCCAATTCATGTAAGTGCAGCCCAGCAGTATGTAGGATGGATATACACACACACACACAATCCAATTCATGTAAAGTGCAGTCCGGCAGTATGTAGGATGTATATACACACACACACACAATCCAATTCATGTAAAGTGCAGCCTGGCAGTATGTAGGATGTATATACACACACACACAATCCAATTCATGTAAAGTGCAGCCCGGCAGTATGTAGGATGTATACACACACACAATCCAATTCATGTAAAGTGCAGCCCGGCAGTATGTAGGATGTATATACACACAGACACAATCCAATTCATGTAAAGTGCAGCCCGGCAGTATGTAGGATGGATATACACACACACACAATCCAATTCATGTAAAGTGCAGCCCGGCAGTATGTACGATGTATATACACACACACACACAAACCAATTCATGTAAAGTGCAGCCTGGCAGTATGTAGGATGTATATACACACACACAATCCAATTCATGTAACGTGCAGCCCAGCAGTATGTAGGATGTATATACACACAGACACAATCCAATTCATATAACGTGCAGCCCAGCAGTATGTAGGGTGTATACACACACACACAATCCAATTCATGTAAAGTGCAGCCTGGCAGTATGTAGGATGTATATACACACACACACAATCCAATTCATATAAAGTGCAGCCCGGCAGTATGTAGGATGTATATACACACACACACAATCCAATTCATGTAAAGTGCAGCCCGGCAGTATGTAGGATGTATATACACACACACACAATCCAATTCATGTAAAGTGCAGCCTGGCAGTATGTAGGATGTATATACACACACACACAATCCAATTCATGTAAAGTGCAGCCTGGCAGTATGTAGGATGTATATACACACACACACACACAATCCAATTCATGTAAAGTGCAGCCTGGCAGTATGTAGGATGTATATACACACACACACAATCCAATTCATGTAAAGTGCAGCCAGGCAGTATGTAGGATGTATACACACACACAATCCAATTCATGTAAAGTGCAGCCCGGCAGTATGTAGGATGTATATACACACAGACACAATCCAATTCATGTAAAGTGCAGCCCGGCAGTATGTAGGATGGATATACACACACACACAATCCAATTCATGTAAAGTGCAGCCCGGCAGTATGTACGATGTATATACACACACACACACAAACCAATTCATGTAAAGTGCAGCCTGGCAGTATGTAGGATGTATATACACACACACAATCCAATTCATGTAACGTGCAGCCCAGCAGTATGTAGGATGTATATACACACAGACACAATCCAATTCATGTAACGTGCAGCCCAGCAGTATGTAGGGTGTATACACACACACACAATCCAATTCATGTAAAGTGCAGCCTGGCAGTATGTAGGATGTATATACACACACACACAATCCAATTCATGTAAAGTGCAGCCCGGCAGTATGTAGGATGTATATACACACACACACAATCCAATTCATGTAAAGTGCAGCCCGGCAGTATGTAGGATGTATATACACACACACACAATCCAATTCATGTAAAGTGCAGCCTGGCAGTATGTAGGATGTATATACACACACACACAATCCAATTCATGTAAAGTGCAGCCTGGCAGTATGTAGGATGTATATACACACAGACACAATCCAATTCATGTAAAGTGCAGCCCGGCAGTATGTAGGATGTATATACACACACACACACAATCCAATTCATGTAAGTGCAGCCCGGCAGTATGTAGGATGGATATACACACACACACACACAATCCAATTCATGTAAAGTGCAGTCCGGCAGTATGTAGGATGTATATACACACACACACACAATCCAATTCATGTAAAGTGCAGCCTGGCAGTATGTAGGATGTATATACACACAATCCAATTCATGTAAAGTGCAGCCCGGCAGTATGTAGGATGTATACACACACACAATCCAATTCATGTAAAGTGCAGCCCGGCAGTATGTAGGATGTATATACACACAGACACAATCCAATTCATGTAAAGTGCAGCCCGGCAGTATGTAGGATGGATATACACACACACACAATCCAATTCATGTAAAGTGCAGCCCGGCAGTATGTACGATGTATATACACACACACACACAAACCAATTCATGTAAAGTGCAGCCTGGCAGTATGTAGGATGTATATACACACACACAATCCAATTCATGTAACGTGCAGCCCAGCAGTATGTAGGATGTATATACACACAGACACAATCCAATTCATGTAACGTGCAGCCCAGCAGTATGTAGGGTGTATACACACACACACAATCCAATTCATGTAAAGTGCAGCCTGGCAGTATGTAGGATGTATATACACACACACACAATCCAATTCATGTAAAGTGCAGCCCGGCAGTATGTAGGATGTATATACACACACACACAATCCAATTCATGTAAAGTGCAGCCCGGCAGTATGTAGGATGTATATACACACACACACAATCCAATTCATGTAAAGTGCAGCCTGGCAGTATGTAGGATGTATATACACACACACACAATCCAATTCATGTAAAGTGCAGCCTGGCAGTATGTAGGATGTATACACACAGACACAATCCAATTCATGTAAAGTGCAGCCCGGCAGTATGTAGGATGTATATACACACACACACACAAACCAATTCATGTAAAGTGCAGCCCAGCAGTATGTAGGATTTATATACACACAGACACAATCCAATTCATGTAAAGTGCAGCCTGGCAGTATGTAGGATGTATATACACACACACACAATCCAATTCATGTAAAGTGCAGCCCGGCAGTATGTAGGATGTATATACACACACACACAATCCAATTCATGTAAAGTGCAGCCCAGCAGTATGTAGGATGTATATACATACACACAATCCAATTCATGTAAAGTGCAGCCCGGCAGTATGTAGGATGTATATACACACAGACACAATCCAATTCATGTAAAGTGCAGCCTGGCAGTATGTAGGATGTATATACACAGACACACACACACACAATCCAATTCATGTAAAGTGCAGCCCTGCAGTATGTAGGATGTATATACACACACACACACACAATCCAATTCATGTAAAGTGCAGCCTGGCAGTATGTAGGATGTATATGCACACACACAATCCAATTCATGTAAAGTGTAGCCCGGCAGTATGGAGGATGTATATATACACACACACACAATCCAATTCATGTAAAGTGCAGCCTGGCAGTATGTAGGATGTATATACACACAGACACAATCCAATTCATGTAAAGTGCAGCCCGGCAGTATGTAGGATGGATATACACACAGACACACAATCCAATTCATGTAAAGTGCAGCCCGGCAGTATGTAGGATGTATATACACACACACACAATCCAATTCATGTAAAGTGCAGCCCGGCAGTATGTAGGATGTATATATACACACAGACACAATCCAATTCATGTAAAGTGCTGCCTGGCAGTATGTAGGATGTATATACACACACACACAATCCAATTCATGTAAAGTGCAGCCCGGCAGTATGTAGGATGTATATACACACACAGACACAATCCAATTCATGTAAAGTGCAGCCGGCAGTATGTAGGATGTATATACACACACACACAATCCAATTCATGTAAAGTGCAGCCCGGCAGTATGTAGGATGTATATACACACACACACAATCCAATTCATGTAAAGTGCAGCCCGGCAGTATGTAGGATGTATATACACACACACACAATCCAATTCATGTAAAGTGCAGCCTGGCAGTATGTAGGATGTATATACACACACACACACACACAATCCAATTCATGTAAAGTGCAGCCCAGCAGTATGTAGGATGTATATACACACAGACACACAATCCAATTCATGTAAGGTGCAGCCTGGCAGTATGTAGGATGTATATACACACAGACACACAATCCAATTCATGTAAGGTGCAGCCTGGCAGTATGTAGGATGTATATACACACAGACACACAATCCAATTCATGTAAAGTGCAGCCTGGCAGTATGTAGGATGTATATACACACACACACAATCCAATTCATGTAAAGTGCAGCCCGGCAGTATGTAGGATGTATATACACACACACACACACAATCCAATTAATGTAAAGTGCAGCCTGGCAGTATGTAGGATGTATATACACACACACAATCCAATTCATGTAAAGTGCAGCCCGGCAGTATGTAGGATGTATATACACACACACAATCCAATTCATGTAAAGTGCAGCCCGGCAGTATGTAGGATGTATATACACACACACACACAATCCAATTCATGTAAAGTGCAGCCCGGCAGTATGTAGGATGTATATACACACACACACACAATCCAATTCATGTAAAGTGCAGCCCGGCAGTATGTAGGATGTATATACACACAGACACAATCCAATTCATGTAAAGTGCAGCCCAGCAGTATGTAGGATGTATATACACACACACAATCCAATTCATGTAAAGTGCAGCCCGGCAGTATGTAGGATGTATATACACACACACACAATCCAATTCATGTAAAGTGCAGCCCGGCAGTATGTAGGATGTATATACACACAGACACAATCCAATTCATGTAAAGTGCAGCCCAGCAGTATGTAGCATGTATATATATACACACAGACACAATCCAATTCATGTAAAGTGCAGCCAGGCAGTATGTAGGATGTATATACACACACACACAATCCAATTCATGTAAAGTGCAGCCCGGCAGTATGTAGGATGTATATACACACAGACACAATCCAATTCATGTAAAGTGCAGCCCAGCAGTATGTAGCATGTATATATATACACACAGACACAATCCAATTCATGTAAAGTGCAGCCCGGCAGTATGTAGGATGTATATATACACACACACACACACAATCCAATTCATGTAACGTGCAGCCTGGCAGTATGTAGGATGTATATACACACACACACAATCCAATTCATGTAAAGTGCAGCCCGGCAGTATGTAGGATGTATATACACACAGACACAATCCAATTCATGTAAAGTGCAGCCTGGCAGTATGTAGGATGTATATACACACACACAGACACACACACACACAATCCAATTCATGTAAAGTGCAGCCCTGCAGTATGTAGGATGTATATATACACACACACACACACAATCCAATTCATGTAAAGTGTAGCCCGGCAGTATGGAGGATGTATATACACACAGACACAATCCAATTCATGTAAAGTGCAGCCCGGCAGTATGTAGGATGTATATACACACACACACAATCCCATTCATGTAAAGTGCAGCCCAGCAGTATGTAGGATGTATATACACACACACAGACACACACACACACAATCCAATTCATGTAAAGTGCAGCCCTGCAGTATGTAGGATGTATATATACACACACACACACACAATCCAATTCATGTAAAGTGCAGCCCGGCAGTATGGAGGATGTATATACACACAGACACAATCCAATTCATGTAAAGTGCAGCCCGGCAGTATGTAGGATGTATATACACACACACACAATCCAATTCATGTAAAGTGCAGCCTGGCAGTATGTAGGATGTATATACACACAGACACAATCCAATTCATGTAAAGTGCAGCCTGGCAGTATGTAGGATGGATATACACACAGACACAATCCAATTCATGTAAAGTGCAGCCTGGCAGTATGTAGGATGGATATACACACAGACACACAATCCAATTCATGTAAAGTGCAGCCCGGCAGTATGTAGGATGTATATACACACACACACAATCCAATTCATGTAAAGTGCAGCCCGGCAGTATGTAGGATGTATATACACACACAGACACAATCCAATTCATGTAAAGTGCAGCCGGCAGTATGTAGGATGTATATACACACAATCCAATTCATGTAAAGTGCAGCCCGGCAGTATGTAGGATGTATATACACACACACAATCCAATTCATGTAAAGTGCAGCCCGGCAGTATGTAGGATGGATATACACACACACACAATCCAATTCATGTAAAGTGCAGCCTGGCAGTATGTAGGATGTATATACACACACACACACAATCCAATTCATGTAAAGTGCAGCCCAGCAGTATGTAGGATGTATATACACACAGACACACAATCCAATTCATGTAAGGTGCAGCCTGGCAGTATGTAGGATGTATATACACACAGACACACAATCCAATTCATGTAAGGTGCAGCCTGGCAGTATGTAGGATGTATATACACACAGACACACAATCCAATTCATGTAAAGTGCAGCCTGGCAGTATGTAGGATGTATACACACACACACACAATCCAATTCATGTAAAGTGCAGCCCGGCAGTATGTAGGATGTATATACACACACACACACACACAATCCAATTAATGTAAAGTGCAGCCCGGCAGTATGTAGGATGTATATACACAGACACAATCCAATTCATGTAAAGTGCAGCCCGGCAGTATGTAGGATGTATATACACACACACAATCCAATTCATGTAAAGTGCAGCCCGGCAGTATGTAGGATGTATATACACACACACACAATCCAATTCATGTAAAGTGCAGCCCGGCAGTATGTAGGATGTATATACACACACAGACACAATCCAATTCATGTAAAGTGCAGCCCAGCAGTATGTAGCATGTATATATATACACACAGACACAATCCAATTCATGTAAAGTGCAGCCAGGCAGTATGTAGGATGTATATACACACACACACAATCCAATTCATGTAAAGTGCAGCCCGGCAGTATGTAGGATGTATATACACACAGACACAATCCAATTCATGTAAAGTGCAGCCCAGCAGTATGTAGGATGTACAGGGAGTGCAGAATTATTAGGCAAATGAGTATTTTGACCACATCATCCTCTTTATGCATGTTGTCTTACTTCAAGCTGTATAGGCTCGAAAGCCTACTACCAATTAAGCATATTAGGTGATGTGCATCTCTGTAATGAGAAGGTGTGTGGTCTAATGACATCAACACCCTATATCAGGTGTGCATAATTATTAGGCAACTTCCTTTCCTTTGGCAAAATGGGTCAAAAGAAGGACTTGACAGGCTCAGAAAAGTCAAAAATAGTGAGATATCTTGCAGAGGGATGCAGCACTCTTAAAATTGCAAAGCTTCTGAAGCGTGATCATCGAACAATCAAGCGTTTCATTCAAAATAGTCAACAGGGTCGCAAGAAGCGTGTGGAAAAACCAAGGTGCAAAATAACTGCCCATGAACTGAGAAAAGTCAAGCGTGCAGCTGCCACGATGCCACTTGCCACCAGTTTGGCCATATTTCAGAGCTGCAACATCACTGGAGTGCCCAAAATCACAAGGTGTGCAATACTCAGAGACATGGCCAAGGTAAGAAAGGCTGAAAGACGACCACCACTGAACAAGACACACAAGCTGAAACGTCAAGACTGGGCCAAGAAATATCTCAAGACTGATTTTTCTAAGGTTTTATGGACTGATGAAATGAGAGTGAGTCTTGATGGGCCAGATGGATGGGCCCGTGGCTGGATTGGTAAAGGGCAGAGAGCTCCAGTCCGACTCAGACGCCAGCAAGGTGGAGGTGGAGTACTGGTTTGGGCTGGTATCATCAAAGATGAGCTTGTGGGGTTTTTTTTCCGGTTGAGGATGGAGTGAAGCTCAACTCCCAGTCCTACTGCCAGTTCCTGGAAGACACCTTCTTCAAGCAGTGGTACAGGAAGAAGTCTGCATCCTTCAAGAAAAACATGATTTTCATGCAGGACAATGCTCCATCACACGCGTCCAAGTACTCCACAGCGTGGCTGGCAAGAAAGAGTATCAAAGAAGAAAATCTAATGACATGGCCTCCTTGTTCACCTGATCTGAACCCCATTGAGAACCTGTGGTCCATCATCAAATGTGAGATTTACAAGGAGGGAAATAGTACACCTCTCTGAACAGTGTCTGGGAGGCTGTGGTTGCTGCTGCACGCAATGTTGATGGTGAACAGATCAAAACACTGACAGAATCCATGGATGGCAGGCTTTTGAGTGTCCTTGCAAAGAAAGGTGGCTATATTGGTCACTGATTTGTTTTTGTTTTGTTTTTGAATGTCAGAAATGTATATTTGTGAATGTTGAGATGTTATATTGGTTTCACTGGTAAAAATAAATAATTGAAATGGGTATATATTTGTTTTTTGTTAAGTTGCCTAATAATTATGCACAGTAACAGTCACCTGCACACACAGATTCCCCCTAAAATAGCTAAAACTAAAAACTACTCAAAAAACTATACCAAAAATATTCAGCTTTGATATTAATGAGTTTTTTGGGTTCATTGAGAACATGGTTGTTGTTCAATAATAAAATTAATCCTCAAAAATACAACTTGCCTAATAATTCTGCACTCCCTGTATATACACACACACACACACAATCCAATTCATGTAAAGTGCTGCCTGGCAGTATGTAGGATGTATATACACACACACACACAATCCAATTCATGTAAAGTGCAGCCCGGCAGTATGTAGGATGTATATACACACACACAATCCAATTCATGTAAAGTGCAGCTCGGCAGTATGTAGGATGTATATACACACACACACACACACACACACACAAACCAATTCATGTAAAGTGCAGCCCGGCAGTATGAAGGATGTATATAAACACACACACACAATCCAATTCATGTAAAGTGCAGCCTGGCAGTATGTAGGATGTATACACACACACACACAATCCAATTCATGCAAAGTGCAGCCCGGCAGTATGTAGCATGGATACACACACACACACACACACAATCCAATTCATGTAAAGTGCAGCCTGGCAGTATGTAGGATGTATATACACACAGACACAATCCAATTCATGTAAAGTGCAGCCCGGCAGTATGTAGGATGTATATACACACACAATCCAATTCATGTAAAGTGCAGCCCGGCAGTATGTAGGATGTATATACACACACACACAATCCAATTCATGTAAAGTGCTGCCTGGCAGTATGTAGGATGTATATACACACACACACACACAATCCAATTCATGTAAAGTGCAGCCCGGCAGTATGTAGGATGTATATACACACACACACACAATCCAATTCATGTAAAGTGCTGCCTGGCAGTATGTAGGATGTATATACACACAGACACAATCCAATTCATGTAAAGTGCAGCCCGGCAGTATGTAGGATGTATATACACACAGACAGAATCTAATTCATGTAAAGTGCAGCTCGGCAGTATGTAGGATGTATATACACACACACACACACACAAACCAATTCATGTAAAGTGCAGCCCGGCAGTATGAAGGATCTATATACACACACACAATCCAATTCATGTAAAGTGCAGCCTGGCAGTATGTAGGATGTATATACACACACACACACAATCCAATTCATGTAAAGTGCAGCCTGGCAGTATGTAGGATGTATATACACACACACACAATCCAATTCATGTAAAGTGCAGCCCGGCAGTATGTAGGATGTATATACACACACACACAATCCAATTCATGCAAAGTGCAGCCCGGCAGTATGTAGCATGGATATACACACACACACACACAATCCAATTCATGTAAAGTGCAGCCCGGCAGTATGTAGGATGTATATACACACACACAATACAATTCATGTAAAGTGCAGCCCGGCAGTATGTAGGATGTATATACACACACACACACACACACACAATACAATTCATGTAAAGTGCAGCCTGGCAGTATGTAGGATGTATATACACACACACACACACAATACAATTCTTGTAAAGTGCAGCCTGGCAGTATGTAGGATGTATATACACACACACACAATCCAATTCATGTAAAGTGCAGCCCGGCAGTATGTAGGATGTATATACACACACACACACACAATACAATTCATGTAAAGTGCAGCCTGGCAGTATGTAGGATGTATATACACACAGACAGAATCTAATTCATGTAAAGTGCAGCCCGGCAGTATGTAGGATGTATATACACACACACAATCCAATTATTTAATTGATATCTCACAGGACCTACCATTATTAATTATTTGGATTGTATCTGTGCGTATATCCATCCTACATTCTGCCAGGCTGCACTTTGCATGCTCTTTCTGCAGCATGTGGAACAAATATGGATCCCTGGAAACATGGCCAATGTCGGAAAATAGGCAATTCTTAAAAAACATCACCAAACCCCCAAGCACTACTTTTAAGATTACATGCCTCAAGACCCCACAAACAAGAAACAAGTGTTAGCTATGATACAAGGCTTGGTAAAAAGGAAAGAACTAAAAAGCTCACACATGTGAGAACCGAGCAAGCCTCACCTATACAATACCAAAATACAACACTCACTATGTAATAATAACTAAGCCAGCAGAGATAAACCTGGCAAACACTGAGCTCGAGTCCTCAGAGGCCCATAAAATGCATCTTTCTTACCAAAAACCACAGCTGCTACTACCGATGCACTGGAAGCAAACACACACTCAGAGAGTGGATAGCCTTTCGTCGCAGATATTCAGAGCGCCGTAGACCTGATAAATCTCAAGGAAGGGGGCACCTTCATCCTACGCAATGGTTCCATTGGTCGGAATTTTTGGAAAGGGACAGATGTTTCCCATCCAAGAAGATATTACCTAAGCGGCAACCCAACAACTCAGAAAACTATTATTGCCATCCCATAATTTGTCTTCATGCCCCCCCCCCCAACTCAGACTCCCACACCCTCCCAGGCTTTATTCATGTTATGAGGACAGTGGGTACTGGCAAATCGGCTATTTGTGATGCTAGCAATGTTGAGACCATGTAGACTGGATTGTCCAAGCCTTTTGAGACATTTATACATACCAAACATGTACACTGTATGGATTGTTACAATTTGATGATTGAGCCAAATTGATTAATTGAGCCATCTAAATGGTTTTCGGCCCCCGGTGCATAAATGGGGGGCCAGGGACAAGTATCTTTGACCACCCCAATAATAATCAATGATCCCACCCGAGTCCGGAGGCTTCCCAAATACCTCTGGATCCCCTATATATACATATATAACAGCCCATAGGGTTCAGGGGCGATAAAATTCCCCAGAAGCCCTTATATAAATATAAAAACCCCGTACGGTTCAAGGGCTACTAAAATGCTCTGAAACCCCATTATCGGAAGACGAATTAATCTTTAAAAGTACATGTGATCATATCATGCTACTGGGGCCACTGGAAAAAAAAACAATGTTTTGTGGTACTTTAAGGTCTATAGTTCTATCACCAATTCCTGTTTGCTTCCATTTTTAATTCGCTGTACCAAGTTCTATATAAATAAATGGAACATTGTATAAAATAATTGCGGTTACTGTTCCTTTAATTCCACCCTCAGCGTGAATCTAGACTGGATTGTTTAGCTTTGGCTGTAAAGGTAGTAGCATGGTCTCACACACCTGTCTGATCACACACGCAGGGTGGAGTTACTTGGCAGTTCAGGTTGCCGATGTGCCCTGCAGCTCTGTGTTACTCCTTCTCCCAGGATTAATCTCTCCCTGGGTGTCTGGAACACACCTGGTGCATCTAATGAACCACGTCCCAGCTTTGTATCTATTACTGTTTAATAAAGGAGTTTAGCTGTCGCAGAATTCATGGCTCTTTCTTTAACATAACATTTGTCTGGAGAGAGAGAGAAATAATATGGGCCTGTGGGGCTCAGACCTCAAGATAACTGCCAGGTGCAGGTTTGTCCATCGATGGAAGATTATTTATGATAATTACTGTAGCAACATCACATATTACCAGACAGGACCCAAGATTCTAAACAACATGTCTGACTCGTGGGAGAACTATATAGAGTAAAAAAGGCCCAATAAGTAACTGTATTTGTATTCTTTCATTAAATATTTCTTTATAAATCATTTACACTTGATATATTTCAATTAAACATAAGGTCATTTTTTTGCTACAGTTTTCCTTTAAGTTTGAAATGCCATCTGCAATTCTCTCTTTCATGAATCAAGCTCATGTTAAATCTATGCAAACAACAGGACTTCAGACAGTTACTACATATACCATAGTGGCCAACAGTCCTGAATCTGCCAGGCCAGTCACGGTTTTTTTTTTTTTTTGCTCCGACGTTAATCCTGCATTTGCACAATCAGTCCTTGGAACATCATCAAATTGTACACCACAGACCCCAGAAAATGCCCATCATGAGCAATCTGTACCTGCTAGCCTGGAACTCAATAGAGTGGGGTCACGTCACCTACGGTCACGTAACACTGCCCCAGGCAGGCCGGTAAAAAAAATGCCTTAACCCCAATTTTAAGTCTATGGAGGTAGGAGCATGGCCGGTATTTTTTTGAAGAAAATGTGTCAACCCTCCCCACAACACAGAGGAGTAAAAGGCAATTAGGCCAGAAAGGTCCATCCAAACCACTGACCAGGAACCAGCCAACAAGCCAGAGATGAATAAGATAGCATAATCTCCCTTATTTACAGGGATTTCGCGTTCCAGCCAGGCTCAGTGATGGGCCGTAAACTTTACAGGTTTCCATTTTGTGGTCGCTGATTGCTGTAGATAGAGTTACATCGGGATAAAGAGAATCTTTTGTTAGGAGATTGACCAGCTAGAGAAGAAGCCTGATTAATGTCATTACACTGCTGAGCAAAGAATACACGGGAACCAGACACTTCAGTGAATCAATCTGCTGGTTTTATGCACTATGGAGGTAAGAAAAGATGGCAGTACTAATGATTAACCCATCCACTGCTGTAAGAGTCCGCACACAAAATGTATTTATTTTTTTTTCCAAAACACCCATTCAGGTTATTTAATACTCGTAAATAAATTATGGTAATTCAAACCTGTTAACTGTTTAGTGTGCATTGCAGATTCTCTAGTTGTAACAACACAAGAATGGGCCACATCAGATCCAACAGCCATGGGGAAAGCTGGGATTCAGTCTCCTGGGGTCACGGACGTTGTGTGATGTCATGCGACTCTGTCCCTTTTCGCCCGGGACTGCAACCCCCTTTTCGCCATTCTGGCAATGGTTCAGGGAGAATAATTCAGGGAGAATATAGCAGGACCTAAGGTTCTCAGCCCCTGTCTTAGAGCAAGGCCTTCTCCTAAGTAATTCTTTAGAGATAGATGCAGGTTCTCTCGGCTGTGCCTCAAAGCAGAGGCAGAACCGGTCACGAGAATGGTGCTTGCTCAGCCAAATCAGAGTAGAGTCGCCAACAGGAACAGGTTTGCCTGCTTCCCATTCATAGGTGGTGGGTAAAAGATATTTAATGTAAAAAGTTAGAAACATACTTTTTATGTATTGCTCAAAATGGTGTAAAAGTTGCATTGTTCTGGTAACAAATGGTATATTTTGCAGACCTAGGGGTTGGATTGTTTGAATTATCTCAAGCTGGACACACACAAATATAAGTAAAGACATTTTATTTGAAGTAAAGACAGACAGGAAAACAAACTGATTCTTAACATGACCCCTCCTATTTTCTTTCAGGGGGATCTTTAGAAGGCCGTAATTATTAATAATCAAGTTACTTTATGTAGATAAAACCTCCTACACATTTAAAAAAAAATGGATATATATATATATATATATATATATATATATATATATATATATATATATATAATTTCCTTTACAAAACAAAAACAGTTTATTCACTCGGCATACAAGGTTTAGATAAAATAGACACAACGTAGGTATTTGTTAAGGTCGGTTAAGGCTTTCTAGCAGCAAGCTCTTGTAAACACGGCAGGTTCGGAGAAATCGCAAGTGCACAATAAACAAAATGGAGCCGCCCGATCCGGGCCTAAGACCTCGCAGATAAACACTGATTGACCACTTCCAACAGGTGAGAGTTCTCCAAAGCAGCGGCCACTCTCTCCTTGTCCGCAAGCTGTTTATTGACTGCAAGAAGAGAAAGGATCAGAGCAGGCATCTCTAGACTGAGCAGTATTTCTCTTGCGTTACCAGGCGAATGATAACTATACGTGTAATGTGTGCATTCATATATTACACAGGAGTCTGTACAGAGCACACATATAATATTAAAAGGTGAATGATAACTATACTTGCAGTGTGTGCATACATATATTACACAGGAGCCTGTACAGAGCAGACATATAATAATACCAAGTGAATGATAACTATACTTGCAGTGTGTGCAAACATATATTACACAGGAGTCTGTACAAAGCAGACATATAATATTACCAGGTGAATGATAACTATACTTGCAATGTGTGCATACATATAATACACAGGAGCCTTTACAGAGCAGACATATAATAATACCAAGTGAATGATAACTATACTTGTAATGTGTGCATACATATATTACACAGGAGCCTGTACAGAGCAGACATATAATAATACCAGGAGAATAATAACTTTACTTGCAGTGTGTGCATACATATATTACACAGGAGCCTGAACAGAGCAGACATATAATAATACCAGGTGAATTATAACTATACATGCAATGTGTGCATACATATATTACACAGTCTGTACAGAGCACACATATAATAATACCAGGTGAATGATAACTATACTTGCAGTGTGTGCACACATATATTACACAGGTGTCTGTACAGAGCAGACATATAATAATACCAGGTGAATGATAACTATACTTGCAGTGTGTGCATACATATATTACACAGGAGCCTGTACAGAGCAGACATATAATAATACCAGGTGAATGATAACTATCCTACACACAATGTATAGATCATTCTCAATCATTGTTTATTCTCTACGTTCACAGTATAAGCCATGTTTAGATAATCCAGTCCCTCCAAAGCCAAAGTAGCAGAGTTGAAAAAAAATGGGAATTCAGCTGTATTTCAAACTCTGTAATTTTGGCCTTACGTTTGCAGACCCTTCACAACTCCCTCTTTCATGAATCAAAACCTAAAGCTTTCCACACTGGCTTCCTTTTGGTCAGTAGACGTGATGATCTTCACTGATACTGTACGTTCTTTGCACACAGACAATATGTGATTAATCTCTAACCTGCGTGTTCAGAAGCATGAGTCCCGGGGGTTATATGTACATCCATCTGAAACACAGGAACAACAAGGATTTTACAATACTGATAGAGCCTACAACGGAGTCAGTATGCAGCACTCATTATAATGACCGCAAATAACTGATTAATACAGGTTTCTATAGTGGGGTCAATTAAAACTAGTCCCAAAGCAAGGACAAGCCTAAAATAGCAACATTTAATTTGTACTGGGAATATAGTACACAAATTAATATAACAAATGGTCTATATACTGTGTTAGCAGAATTGTAACAAATGCAAGAAATAAGAGAAAAATATGTTTTAAATGCGCGGTGTCTTATGACATCACTTGTGGCTTCATATGCAAATGAACCACTTTTCAATGGTGTAATTTGCATATCAAGCCACAAGTTAATGGAGACGCCACAGACATTTTTATATCTTACTTGCATGAAATTCTACTGTAGATCATTTTTCATATTTTTTATGCTCTACAAATCCCAATATAAATTAACATTTAGGCGACAAAGATCCTTTAATACAGAGAGGTTTACGGCCTTAGCCCACTACGTCATACAACCAGTATATTCATTTCCCCAAACCTGCGCAGCCCACCGGAACGTATTTTTCTGCTTAAAAATGTATATATTTATCCATTTTTTAAAGCCCCATTATAATCAGATATATGAAAGAGTAAGCAACACAAATCATAAGAGAGAGAGAAAAAAGGGGCAGTAAACGTGTTTTTTTTACTTGTGCTTCTAATATAGAAGCACAAGGGAAATGTCCATTGTCCATAGTATGAGGATGAACTGGCGTGTACTTTTGATAGTACTTTTGATAAACTGGCGTGTACTATCCTCTGACCGACAGCTGCCATGTTTCCATAGGAATGAGGCAGCCATCTGGTCGGCGACTGGCTCTCTCTGCTAGCGCATAGAGAGACCCTCGTTTTTGCGTGGGATCATGTGAAAAATATAGAATAGTGATAAGAAGAATGAGCAACTATTGTTTGGATAATACCTGCCAAGTGATTATATCAGAGCTCTGGAGGTTTATACTGTAACTATCTGAATGAATCTATCATTTGACACAATCTTTAACATATGATTAGAATCTTGAGTCAGTTTCAGATTCTAAACAATATGTCTGCCCCTTGATAGAGCCGTACAGAGCAAAGATTCTAAATGTGTCTGCCTCCTGATAGAGCTATACAGAGCAAAGATTCTAACCGTGTCTGCCCCGATAGAGCTAGACAGAGCAAAGATTCTAAAGAACATGCCCGCCCCCTGATAGAGCTAGACAGAGCAGATTCTAAAGAACATGCCTGCCCCCTGATTGAGCTAGACAGAGCAAAGATTCTAAACAACATGCCCGCACCCTAATAGAGCTATACAGAGCGAAGATTCTAAAGAACATATTCCTCCCCCTGATAGAGCTATACAGAGCAAAGATTCTAAACAACATGCCCGCCCCCTGATAGAGCTATACAGTGCATAGGTCTATCAAAGATTCTAAACAACCCTGATAGAGTTATACAGATCAAAGATTCTAAACAACATGTCCTCCCCCTGATAGAGCTATACAGTGCATTGCTCTATTAAAAGATTCTAAACAATCTTGACAGTTATAAAGATAAAATATTCTAAACAACATGTCCTCCCACTGATAGAGCCATACAGAGCAAAGAGGGCTCAATAAGGTACTTCATTTGTATTCTTTCATTAAAACATTTCTATCTAATATTACAACACTTGATGAAATCTTTCAAGATGGCTTTTTTCCCCAAGGAAAATTAGTACCAATACTGAACGATTTCTGTAAATGTATTCACTTGTGTTTTGTTGTTGTGTGCATCTCCTACTCCACATATTAATTGCACTGAGCCACCGTTTGCTGTCTGGAATATGATCAGTAAATACCTCCATTCACTCACCTTGAATCTCTCGGGCAGCGACCGAAGTAGCTTGACCTTAATAGACAGCCCGATCAGCGTGGCCATGCTGCAGTGTGGAATGGTAGGTGTGAATTCTACAGACACGGTGCTCTCCTCATCATTCACCTGCAGCATGGAAGAATCACAGGGATTAGGTCATTCATTAAAGGGATTGGCAACTAGACTTTGTTTTTACTGCGCATGTAGAGCATAGCAAATTAGCACAACTGCAATTAAATGCCTATAGTAGGAGAAAAATGTGTTTTCAATGTGTCTGCGGAGTCTCCTGCTTATGACATCACCTGTGGCACGGTATGCAAATGAACTGCTTTTCGACCAGCAAACCACGGAGGGTTTAACCTTCCTAACCTTAATGACTACAACATGGCATCCTTAACTTGCCACAGTTAGGGCCTGGCAATCCTTACACTGTATAGACTCTAATTTTATATCCAATGCTCATTAGCCATTCCACTCCTTAATAACCCACCCAGGCTGCCCATCTGTTCACAACCTGGGCCCACACAAACACTGACCCCCGTATCCCAACTAACTAGTTCATAAAAAAATAGGTTCCCAGAACTCCAGCCAAACGAAAACTGACCAGTGCAATCAGAACCACAGCACGGGCATGCAGGGGTTAACTGTATTTCAATTAATATATTAAAATAATATAATTACTATATTTAGGGGGGGAAAAAACCTGTACAATTACAACAAAAAATAATAAATGAGAAAAACTAAAACAAGGCCATAAACTAGGAAGGAAACTGGTCAAACTGATCAGCAAGGGTTAACGTTAAAAAAAAATATATAGATATATTCTTACTGGAAATGTCACTCTCTGTACTTCAGCATGTGAAGTACAGGGAGTGAATTGGAGGCAAAGCCAATGAATAAAGACATCCAATTTGAATCAATTCAATGGATCACCGTGATCACATGGCTGGAAAGCCACCAATCGGGTGTCTTCACATTTACAAATCCTGATTCATATGGAGAATTACTGACTAGTGATTAAAAGTAAGACTTGCAATGCATGCTCTCATTGAAATACAGAGACACAGCAAGCGTGATGCTAATTAGTGTTCTAGACAGAGAGACCATTTGGATTGCATCTATACCATGTGTTCAAGTCTCTCTGATCTGTGACCTCCCCCAATATCTGTTGTTACACCTCTGTCCGGTGCTGCTTTATCAATAACATAGGCTGTTATTATTGTAGTTACGGCCACTTGCAGAAAGGACAGGTTTCGTTTCCCCCCTTCTTCCACCTTGTTACTTTTAACGAAAAATACTATCAAATTGATGGGGGAAGAGAGAGAGAGAGACAATCAAAATGATGGGGTGGGGGTGGGGAGAGAGACTATCGAAATGATGGGGAGAGAGAGAGAGAGACTAGAAATCATAGGGGAGAGACTAGAAATCATAGGGGAGAGACTAGAGATCATAGGGGAGAGACTAGAGATCATAGGGGAGAGACTAGAGATCATAGGGGAGAGACTAGAAATCATAGGGGAGAGACTAGAAATCATAGGGGAGAGACTAGAAATCATAGGGGAGAGACTAGAAATCATAGGGGAGAGACTAGAAATCATAGGGGAGAGACTAGAAATTATAGAGGAGAGACTAGAAATGATAGGGGAGAGACTAGAAATGATAGGGGAGAGACTAGAAATGATAGGGGAGAGACTAGAAATGATAGGGGAGAGACTAGAAATCATAGGGGAGAGACTAGAAATCATAGGGGAGAGACTAGAAATCATAGGGGAGAGACTAGAAATTATAGGGGAGAGACTAGAAATTATAGGGGAGAGACTGGAGATCATAGGGGAGAGACTAGAAATCATAGGGGAGAGACTAGAAATCATAGGGGAGAGACTAGAAATCATAGGGGAGAGACTAGAAATCATAGGGGAGAGACTAGAAATCATAGGGGAGAGACTAGAAATTATAGGGGAGAGACTAGAAATTATAGGGGAGAGACTAGAAATTATAGGGGAGAGACTAGAAATTATAGGGGAGAGACTAGAAATGATAGGGGAGAGACTAGAAATGATAGGGGAGAGACTAGAAATCATAGGGGAGAGACTAGAAATCATAGGGGAGAGACTAGAAATCATAGGGGAGAGACTAGAAATTATAGGGGAGAGACTAGAAATTATAGGGGAGAGACTAGAAATCATAGGGGAGAGACTAGAAATCATAGGGGAGAGACTAGAAATTATAGGGGAGAGACTGACCCGACGGAGGAGAGGAAAAGAGAGAGAGAGACTGACCCGACGGAGGAGAGGAAAAGAGAGAGAGACTGACCCGACGGAGGAGAGAGAAAGAGAGAGACTGACCCGACGGAGGAGAGAGAAAGAGAGAGACTGACCCGACGGAGGAGAGAGAAAGAGAGAGACTGACCCGACGGAGGAGAGAGAAAGAGAGAGACTGACCCGACGGAGGAGAGAGAAAGAGAGAGACTGACCCGACGGAGGAGAGGAAAAGAGAGAGAGACTGACCCAACGGAGGAGAGGAAAAGAGAGAGACTGACCCAACGGAGGAGAGGAAAAGAGAGAGACTGACCCAACGGAGGAGAGGAAAAGAGAGAGACTGACCCAACGGAGGAGAGGAAAAGAGAGAGAGACTGCGTGTCAGTGAGGAAAAAAATAGAGAGACTGACACGATGGAGGAGAGGAAAAGAGAGACAGCCTGACACGACAGAGGAGTGGAAAAGAGAGACAGCCTGACACGATGGAGGAGAGGAAAAGAGAGACAGACTGACATGAGGGAGAAAAGAAAGAGACAGACAGACATGGGGGAGAGGTATTGAGAGACAGACACACATAGGCAGTGCCCCTCATGAGATCAGTTTCTGGATCCTGTGGTGCAATCTCAGTGCTGGGGCAAGTCCTGTGAATGCAAACTGGCTGCTGGGCTAAGTGCTGGCACAACTGTTGGGGCAATTCTTGTGAGTGCAATCTGGGTGCTGGGGCAATTCCTGTGAGTGCAATCTGGGTGCTGGGGTAATTCCTGGGAGCTGGGGTAAGTCCTGCGAGTGCCATCTAAGTGCTGGGGTAAGTCCTGCGAGTGCCATCTAAGTGCTGGGGTAAGTCCTGCGAGTGCCATCTAAGTGCTGGGGTAAGTGGATGCAATGTGAGTGCAGAGATAGTAAATAAAAACATGAAATTGATTCTGTAAATAACCATTTTATTACATATGTAAAAAGTGGAATTTTAATGTTTTAATCTTTGGCACACAAAAAATGTGTACAATGTGGCCCTCATCCTGAACAGTTTGGAGACCCCTGCACTATAATAAAGAGTTTACAGGTCACATCATTACCTTCACTCGCACTTCTTCCACTACATTGAGCTCTTCCAAACTAAGAGGGTGCTCTGGATCATTGATGGAACGGATAAGATGTAACATGTTAAGGATAAAAACACATTCATTATGCTATTCTCTGTATTAAAATCTACAGAAAGGGATTTTAATGATATCACAGAGAGGTTTAATAACACACACATAATATACAAAGCAGCTCTAAAGCCCTGAAACAAGTAGACCACTGGCTGTAAAACCAGTCAGGTTTCGGTACTGTCAGGGCAGGAAGGTCACTCTAGCGCCAGCAAGCAATGCCATAACATAGCGTCTATGATTGCCTCTGCATATTCACTTACAATGAGTATCATCTACCTATGTCTTATCATCTACGATGTCGAGGCAATAGCCAGCACCAAAATTTCCTTTCTGGGGCACCCACGATCGCCCCACGGAGCCATATTGACGAAGCAGCATGCTCCATCAATATAGCTATGCCCTCTGGTGGTCTGAGCTTCGGAAGTGAAAGTAAATTCACTTCCGTCACTCTGAATATGCTGCTTGACTGCCCCTAGAGGCAACCAAGCACCATTGCAATGTTAAAATAAAAACAGATTTAATTAGCTTAAAACTAGTATTATGTTAGATTAGCCTATAGGGCTAAAATTAAATAATTTTTAGCATAAGGGTTAGAGTTGGGGTTAAATTTAGTGTTAGGGTCAAAAATATGGAAACATGCATATTTCTGAACTCGGGACAACATTTAGAAACTATTTAGACGGGGTCTTTTTTAATGATTGTGTTTGTGTAAATTATATTTTAGGTCACAGTTAGAAAAAGTGTTTTTTTTTTACTTTATCATATTTTATGATTTTTTTTGTAGTAAACTATAAGATATGATGAAAATAATGGTATCTAATGAAAGCCCTTCTTATGACGATAAAAACAACATATAATTTGCGTGAGTACAATATGTGAGAAAGAAGAAAATTACTGCTAAACACAAACACCCCAGAAATGTTAAAACAGCCATTGTCACCAAGGGAAAGTCAAGGTAAAAATGACTTGTCACTAAGGGGTTAAAAACCACAATCGGCACAGTCACACAATCGGCACAGTCACACAATCGGCACAGTCACACAATCGGCACAGTCACACAATCGGCACCGACCATCATCAGCAATCCCTTGGTAGCAAGCAGCGAAAAGTTAGTAGTCCTGCTGTGACAGAGGTGCAGTGATACATCTGCAGTCACCAGTCCTCCTGCCCAAACACACAAGCAGACACCTCTCCTGATCGACAAGGTCATGTTTAACCATGCACCCAGCATTTTTGTTCAGCAACATACCCCTTCTGCCTACCCAGTCACCTCTCCCCCCTCAGACAGACAGACCCCCTCTTTCTCCTACCCCCTCAGACAGACACCCTCTCTCCTGCCCCCTCAGACAGACACCCTCTCTCCTGTCCCCCTCAGACAGACACCCTCTCTCCTGCCCCCTCAGACAGACACCCTCTCTCCTGCCCCCTCAGACAGACACCCTCTCTCCTGCCCCCTCAGACAGACACCCTCTCTCCCGCCCCCTCAGACAGACACCCTCTCTCCCGCCCCCTCAGACAGACACCCTCTCTCCTGCCCCCTCAGACAGACACCCTCTCTCCTGCCCCCTCAGACAGACACCCTCTCTCCTGTCCCCCTCAGACAGACACCCTCTCTCCTGCCCCCTCAGACAGACAGACCTCTTTATCCTGCCCCCTCAGACAGACACCCTCTCTCCTGTCCCCCTCAGACAGACACCCTCTCTCCTGCCCCCCTCAGACAGACAGACCTCTTTCTCCTGCCCCCTCAGACAGACCCCCTCTTTCTCCCGCCCCCTCAAACAGACCCCCTAAATCTCCTGCCCCCCTGAGACAGACCCCTCCTCCTGCCCCGCTCAGACAGACCGACCCCTCATTCTCCTGCCCCCGTCAGACAGACCGACCCCTCATTCTCCTGCCCCCGTCAGACAGACCGACCCCTCATTCTCCTGCCCCAGTCAGACAGACCGACCCCTCATTCTCCTGCCCCAGACAGACCGACCCCTCATTCTCCTGCCCCAGTCAGACAGACCGACCCCTCATTCTCCTGCCCCAGTCAGACAGACAGACCCCCTCAGACAGACCCCCTCTCTCTCCTGCCCCCCAGACAGACAGACCCCCTCAGACAGACCCCCTCTCTCTCCTGCCCCCCTCAGACAGACCCCCCTCTCTCTCCTGCCCCCCTCAGACAGACACCCTGCTGCCCCGGTTGAGGATATCGAAGATCTCTCTGTCATCGATCACGTCCGGCGCCTCCTCGTCCTCCTCCTGAGCCGTCACGGGCCGCTCCCCGCTCCGCCGGTAGATCAGGGGGTTGGCATTCTCCAGCTGGCTCGCGCCCATCATCTCGCTACCAGGCTTTCCTGATACCCAGCCCTGCGTGCGACGGAGAGCGGCGAGGAACACACACTGTGTACACGCTGCCCTGATTGGTCACTGCTTCCTGAAACGGGCCAATCAGTGTCATCCATCTTCGGATTGGTCGAAGAGCTTGGATAGCAAACTAGTTACTGAGGCTGACGCCGCCATCTTTCAAGCTGGACACTCTGTGTAGTATAGCGATCCCTGCTGGTCATATTATGTACAGTCAATGCAGCATTGCTTTAACCTGTATTATTATTATATATGCAGTCACTTTCCATTGCATTGCTTTAACCTGTATTATTATTATATATGCAGTCACTTTCCGGTGCATTGCTTTAACCTGTATTATTATATATGCAGTCACTTTCCGGTGCTTTGCTTTAACCTGTATTATTATATATGCAGTCACTTTCCGGTGCATTGCTTTAACCTGTATTATTATATATGCAGACACTTTCCATTGCATTGCTTTAACCTGTATTATTATTATATATGCAGACACTTTCCGGTGCATTGCTTTAACCTGTATTATTATATATGCAGTCACTTTCCATTGCATTGCTTTAACCTGTATTATTATTATATATGCAGTCACTTTCCGGTGCATTGCTTTAACCTGTATTATTATATATGCAGTCACTTTCCATTGCATTGCTTTAACCTGTATTATTATTATATATGCAGTCACTTTCCGGTGCATTGCTTTAACCTGTATTATTATATATGCAGTCAATTTCCGGTGCATTGCTTTAACCTGTATTATTATATATGCAGTCACTTTCCGGTGCATTGCTTTAACCTGTATTATTATATATGCAGTCACTTTCCGATGCATTGCTTTAACCTGTATTATTATATATGCAGACACTTTCCATTGCATTGCTTTAACCTGTATTATTATATATGCAGTCACTTTCCGGTGCATTGCTTTAACCTGTATTATTATATATGCAGTCACTTTCCGGTGCATTGCTTTAACCTGTATTATTATATATGCAGTCAATTTCCGGTGCATTGCTTTAACCTGTATTATTATTATATATGCAGTCACTTTCCATTGCATTGCTTTAACCTGTATTATTATTATATATGCAGTCACTTTCCATTGCATTGCTTTAACCTGTATTATTATATATGCAGTCACTTTCCGGTGCATTGCTTTAACCTGTATTATTATATATGCAGTCAATTTCCGATGCATTGCTTTAACCTGTATTATTATATATGCAGTCACTTTCCGGTGCATTGCTTTAACCTGTATTATTATTATATATGCAGTCACTTTCAGGTGCATTGCTTTAACCTGTATTATTATATATGCAGTCACTTTCAGGTGCATTGCTTTAACCTGTATTATTATATATGCAGTCACTTTCCGGTGCATTGCTTTAACCTGTATTATTATATATGCAGTCACTTTCCGGTGCATTGCTTTAACCTGTATTATTATATATGCAGTCACTTTCCGGTGCATTGCTTTAACCTGTATTATTATATATGCAGTCACTTTCCGGTGCATTGCTTTAACCTGTATTATTATATATGCAGACACTTTCCATTGCATTGCTTTAACCTGTATTATTATATATGCAGTCACTTTCCGGTGCATTGCTTTAACCTGTATTATTATATATGCAGTCACTTTCCGGTGCATTGCTTTAACCTGTATTATTATTATATATGCAGTCACTTTCCGGTGCATTGCTTTAACCTGTATTATTATATATGCAGACACTTTCCATTGCATTGCTTTAACCTGTATTATTATATATGCAGTCACTTTCCGGTGCATTGCTTTAACCTGTATTATTATATATACAGACACTTTCCGGTGCATTGCTTTAACCTGTATTATTATACATACAGTCACTTTCCGGTGCATTGCTTTAACCTGTATTATTATATATGCAGTCACTTTCCGGTGCATTGCTTTAACCTGTATTATTATATATGCAGACACTTTCCGATGCATTGCTTTAATCTGTATTATTATATATGCAATCACTTTCCGGTGCTTTGCTTTAACCTGTATTATTATATATACAGTCACTTTCCGGTGCTTTGCTTTAACCTGTATTATTATATATGCAGTCACTTTCCGGTGCTTTGCTTTAACCTGTATTATTATATATGCAGTCACTTTCCGGTGCATCGCTTTATCCTGTATTATTATATATGCAGTCACTTTCCGGTGCATTGCTTTAACCTGTATTATTATATATGCAGTCACTTTCTGGTGCATTGCTTTAACCTGTATTATTATATATACAGACACTTTCTGGTGCATTGCTTTAACCTGTATTATTATATATACAGACACTTTCCGGTGCATTGCTTTAACCTGTATTATTATATATGCAATCACTTTCCGGTGCATTGCTTTAACCTGTATTATTATATATGCAGTCACTTTCTGGTGCATTGCTTTATCCTGTATTATTATATATGCAGTCAATTTCCGGTGCATTGCTTTAACCTGTATTATTATATATGCAGTCACTTTCCGGTGCATTGCTTTAACCTGTATTATTATTATATATGCAGTCACTTTCAGGTGCATTGCTTTAACCTGTATTATTATATATGCAGTCACTTTCCGGTGCATTGCTTTAACCTGTATTATTATATATGCAATCACTTTCCGGTGCATTGCTTTAACCTGTATTATTATATATGCAGTCACTTTCCGGTGCATTGCTTTAACCTGTATTATTATATATGCAGTCACTTTCTGGTGCATTGCTTTAACCTGTATTATTATATATACAGACACTTTCTGGTGCATTGCTTTAACCTGTATTATTATATATACAGACACTTTCCGGTGCATTGCTTTAACCTGTATTATTATATATGCAATCACTTTCCGGTGCATTGCTTTAACCTGTATTATTATATATGCAGTCACTTTCTGGTGCATTGCTTTATCCTGTATTATTATATATGCAGTCAATTTCCGGTGCATTGCTTTAACCTGTATTATTATATATGCAGTCACTTTCCGGTGCATTGCTTTAACCTGTATTATTATTATATATGCAGTCACTTTCAGGTGCATTGCTTTAACCTGTATTATTATATATGCAGTCACTTTCCGGTGCATTGCTTTAACCTGTATTATTATATATGCAGTCACTTTCCGGTGCATTGCTTTAACCTGTATTATTATATATGCAGTCACTTTCCGGTGCATTGCTTTAACCTGTATTATTATATATGCAGTCACTTTCCGGTGCATTGCTTTAACCTGTATTATTATATATGCAGACACTTTCCATTGCATTGCTTTAACCTGTATTATTATATATGCAGTCACTTTCCGGTGCATTGCTTTAACCTGTATTATTATATATGCAGTCACTTTCCGGTGCATTGCTTTAACCTGTATTATTATATATGCAGTCACTTTCCGGTGCATTGCTTTAACCTGTATTATTATATATGCAGACACTTTCCGGTGCATAGCTTTAACCTGTATTATTATATATGCAGACACTTTCCGGTGCATTGCTTTAACCTGTATTATTATATATGCAGACACTTTCCGGTGCATTGCTTTAACCTGTATTATTATATATACAGTCACTTTCCGGTGCATTGCTTTAACCTGTATTATTATATATGCAGTCACTTTCCGGTGCATTGCTTTAACCTGTATTATTATACATAGTCACTTTCCGGTGCATTGCTTTAACCTGTATTATTATATATGCAGTCACTTTCCGGTGCATTGCTTTAACCTGTATTATTATATATGCAGACACTTTCCGGTGCATAGCTTTAACCTGTATTATTATATATGCAGACACTTTCCGGTGCATTGCTTTAACCTGTATTATTATATATGCAGACACTTTCCGGTGCATTGCTTTAACCTGTATTATTATATATACAGTCACTTTCCGGTGCATTGCTTTAACCTGTATTATTATATATGCAGTCACTTTCCGGTGCATTGCTTTAACCTGTATTATTATATATGCAGACACTTTCCGGTGCATAGCTTTAACCTGTATTATTATACATACAGTCACTTTCCGGTGCATTGCTTTAACCTGTATTATTATATATGCAGTCACTTTCCGGTGCATTGCTTTAACCTGTATTATTATATATGCAGACACTTTCCGGTGCATAGCTTTAACCTGTATTATTATATATGCAGACACTTTCCGGTGCATTGCTTTAACCTGTATTATTATATATGCAGACACTTTCCGGTGCATTGCTTTAACCTGTATTATTATATATACAGTCACTTTCCGGTGCATTGCTTTAACCTGTATTATTATATATGCAGACACTTTCCGATGCAATGCTTTAACCTGTATTATTATATATGCAGACACTTTCCGGTGCATTGCTTTAACCTGTATTATTATATATACAGTCACTTTCCGGTGCATTGCTTTAACCTGTATTATTATATATGCAGACACTTTCCGGTGCATTGCTTTAACCTGTATTATTATATATACAGTCACTTTCCGGTGCATTGCTTTAACCTGTATTATTATATATGCAGACACTTTCCGGTGCATTGCTTTAACCTGTATTATTATTATTATATATGCAGTCACTTTCCTGTGCATTGCTTTAACCTGTATTATTATATATGCAGACACTTTCCGGTGCATAGCTTTAACCTGTATTATTATATATGCAGACACTTTCCATTGCATTGCTTTAATCTGTATTATTATATATGCAGTCACTTTCCATTGCATTGCTTTAACCTGTATTATTATATATGCAGTCACTTTCCGGTGCATTGCTTTAACCTGTATTATTATTATATATACAGTCACTTTCCTGTGCTTTGCTTTTACCTGTATTATTATATATGCAGTCACTTTCCGGTGCTTTGCTTTAACCTGTATTATTATATATGCAGTCACTTTCCGATGCATTGCTTTAACCTATATTATTATATATGCAGACAATTTCCATTGCATTGCTTTAACCTGTATTATTATTATACATACAGTCACTTTCCGGTGCTTTGCTTTAACCTGTATTATTATATATGCAGTCACTTTCCGGTGCATTGCTTTAACCTGTATTATTATATATGCAGTCACTTTCCGGTGCATTGCTTTAACCTGTATTATTATTATATATACAGTCACTTTCCGGTGCATTGCTTTAACCTG
Source organism: Pelodytes ibericus (assembly GCA_036172795.1). Lineage (NCBI taxonomy): Eukaryota > Metazoa > Chordata > Amphibia > Anura > Pelodytidae > Pelodytes > Pelodytes ibericus. The sequence continues at coordinate 16,509,805 of CM069862.1, forward strand.
TATTATTATATATACAGTCACTTTCCGGTGCTTTGCTTTAACCTGTATTATTATATATGCAGACACTTTCCGGTGCATTGCTTTAACCTGTATTATTATATATGCAGTCACTTTCCGGTGCATCGCTTTATCCTGTATTATTATATATGCAGTCACTTTCCGGTGCATCGCTTTATCCTGTATTATTATATATACAGTCACTTTCCGGTGCATTGCTTTAACCTGTATTATTATATATGCAGTCACTTTCCGGTGCATCGCTTTATCCTGTATTATTATATATGCAATCACTTTCCGGTGCATTGCTTTAACCTGTATTATTATATATCCAGTCACTTTCCGGTGCATTGGGTTCACAGCCTGGCACATCTCCACAGTGTTCATCTTTTGGATCCAAGTCCCCATTCTGAATGTTTGGTGTGTATGAGTGTCTCAAAAATAATAAAACTCTCAGCAAAGTGTGTTACAATTGCAGTAAAATGTTTATAATTTAGTTTAATTTGCAGACTAGATGAAAGATTGGTTCTTTTCGGCCAACACCTTCTAAATCTATGTTTATTTCATTATTCACATACATCTATAGATTCCACCTCAGGCTTGCTACAAGAAAGGTCATCTAAAAACTCTTTGAATCACACCATGGGAAGTGGAGTCCACAACAGTAGGATTACAAGTCATCTTTTATATCAATTTACCTCTTTAGGTCTGATTTTTGTTCACTAGTATTCTCTCATTCCACCAGCAGACAGCACAATAGTACATGACAGTAGCTACATATTTACTTTGCAAGTAGGCTATTTGCATATCATTCTACCCAACATGTGTCTTTGCAGATAGACTCAGGGTTACTCTGAACTCGGCCTCTAGCTGAAGCAGAGCTCTTTGAATGCTGGTGTACTCTGATGGGGTCCAGTCATCTCTCTCTGCTAGGGCTCTCTCCCATGTTCCCTGTACACTTTCTGTCCAGGCAGCAGGCTACCTGAAAGCCCTCTCCTTGACTTACGTGGGGTCACGTGACATCACAACATCATGTCCCCTCGCGCAGGTCTAGGTACAGCACCACCTACATCATCAGAGAGAGTGACACCAAAATGACACCATCAACAAGGGTGACACCAAAATGACACCAAAATGACACCATCAACGAGGGTTACACCAAAATGACACCATCAGCGAGGGTGACACCAAAATGACACCATCAGCGAGGGTGACACCAAATTGACACCAAAATTACACCATCAACGAGGGTTACACCAAAATGACACCATCAGAGAGAGTGACACCAAAATGACACCATCAGAGAGAGTGACACCAAAATGACACCATCAACGAGGGTTACACCAAAATGACACCATCAGAGAGAGTGTCACCAAAATGACACCATCAGCGAGGGTGACACCAAAATGACACCATCAGAGAGAGTGTCACCAAAATGACACCATCAGAGAGAGTGACACCAAAATGTCACCATCAGAGAGAGTGACACCAAAATGACACCATCAGAGAGAGTGACACCAAAATGACACCATCAGAGAGAGTGACACCAAAATGACACCATCAGCGAGGGTGACACCATCAGAGAGAGTGACACCAAAATGACACCATCAGCGAGGGTGACACCAAAATGACACCATCAGAGAGAGTGTCACCAAAATGACACCATCAGAGAGAGTGACACCAAAATGTCACCATCAGAGAGAGTGACACCAAAATGACACCATCAGAGAGAGTGACACCAAAATGACACCATCAGAGAGAGTGACACCAAAATGTCACCATCAGAGAGAGTGACACCAAAATGACACCATCAGCGAGGGTGACACCAAAATGACACCATCAGAGAGAGTGACACCAAAATGACGCCATAAGAGGGGGTGACACCAAAATGTCACCATCAGAGAGAGTGACACCAAAATGACACCATCAGAGAGTGTGTCACCAAAATGACACCATCAGCGAGGGTGACACCAAAATGACGCCATAAGAGGGGGTGACACCAAAATGACACCATCAGAGAGGGTGACACCAAAATGTCACCATCAGAGAGAGTGTCACCAAAATGACACCATCAGCGAGGGTGACACCAAAATGACACCATCAGAGAGAGTGACACCAAAATGACGCCATAAGAGGGGGTGACACCAAAATGACACCATCAGAGAGGGTGACACCAAAATGACACCATCAGAGAGAGTGACACCAAAATGTCACCATCAGAGAGAGTGACACCAAAATGACACCATCAGAGAGAGTGACACCAAAATGTCACCATCAGAGAGAGTGACACCAAAATGACACCATCAGAGAGAGTGACACCAAAATGACACCATCAGCGAGGGTGACACCAAAATGACACCATCAGAGAGAGTGACACCAAAATGACGCCATAAGAGGGGGTGACACCAAAATGACACCATCAGAGAGGGTGACACCAAAATGACACCATCAGAGAGAGTGACACCAAAATGACGCCATAAGAGGGGGTGACACCAAAATGACACCATCAGAGAGAGTGACACCAAAATGACACCATCAGAGAGAGTGACACCAAAATGTCACCATCAGAGAGAGTGACACCAAAATGACACCATCAGCGAGGGTGACACCAAAATGACACCATCAGAGAGAGTGACACCAAAATGACGCCATAAGAGGGGGTGACACCAAAATGACACCATCAGAGAGAGTGACACCAAAATGACACCATCAGCGAGGGTGACACCAAAATGACACCATCAGAGAGAGTGACACCAAAATGACGCCATAAGAGGGGGTGACACCAAAATGACACCATCAGAGAGGGTGACACCAAAATGACACCATCAGAGATAGTGACACCAAAATGACACCATCAATGAGGGTTATACCAAAATGACACCATCAGAGTGACACCAAAATGACACCATCAGCGAGGGTGACACCAAAATGACACCATCAGAGAGAGTGACACCAAAATGACACCATCAGAGAGAGTGACACCAAAATGACACCATCAATGAGGGTGACACCAAAATGACACCATCAGAGAGGGTGACACCAAAATGACACCATATGGGGGGGGGGGGGGGAATACCATCAGAGAGGGTGAAACCAAAATGACGCCATAAGAGGGGGTGACACCAAAATGACTCTGATGGGGTCATCCGGTGTGGTTTGCACCCACCTCAATCCCCTTGTGACGCCATTGTATATCTGTGCAAGTACCCAGTGCAAAGCCTGCTCTTAACCTGATCCCTCTCAAAACACCTGCCGTACTCTGTTAGAGGTACATTCGATTTGTCATTTGCAGGGATCGCGTTTATTACCTTTGACCTTGGTTAACTCAGTACCATCCTCTCACCTTGTTGTGGAATCTTTCAACTTGTCCTACAAACCATTAACTGACCTTTCATGTGGATGACCCTGCTATACCGCCTTAGTGCTGACCTTTTTATTTACTCTGTAAGACCTCGCTAATTACTGCTCTTCTGCATCCCCTTGGTGTAGGATTTTGTGGCACCCTTAATACCCTCCAGGCCACCTAAAGAGTAAGCTTGATAGAGAAACACTTTGAGAGATTGCCCAGGGTAGACACCTTGCCTTAACCCTAAACTGTCCAGTATCCTGCAGTGACCGGGACACGGGATAATCAATACTGTGCATGCGCAGAGGTTTGTACATGACCAATAGACGCAGGGCTGGCCTTAAGTGTTCTGGCGCCCTGTGCGGGACTCCCCCGTTGCAATGCCTGCCCCCCCCCCCATGCCTGTCTCTTTCCTCTCCCTCCATGTATGTGTGTCTCCCTTCCCATGTTTGTCCCTTTCCTCTTCCTTGCCATTTCTGTCTCTCTCCCCCTCCTTTCCCATATCTGTTCCCTCTCCCCCATATGTGTTCTCTCTCTCTCTCTCCCTCCTCCACATATCTGTTCTCTCTCCCCCTCCTCCCCATATCTGTTCTCTCTCCCCCTCCTCCCCATATCTGTTTTCTCTCTCCCCCTCCATTTTCTTAACTCCCCCCTCCTCTGTTCTCTTTCCCCCCTCCCTCTGTCCTGTCTCTACCCTCCTCCCCTTCCAAAGTTCTCTCCCCCCCTCCCTGTTCTGTCTCTTTTCTGCCACCTCCCTGTTCTGTCTCTTTCTCCCCTCCATTTTCTTAACTCCCCCCTCCTCTGTTCTCTTTCCCCCCTCCCTCTGTCCTGTCTCTACCCTCCTCCCCTTCCATAGTTCTCTCCCCCCCCTCCCTGTTCTGTCTCTTTTCTGCCACCTCCCTGTTCTGTCTCTTTCTCCCCTCCCTGTTCTGTCTCTTTCTCCCCTCCCTGTTCTGTCTCTTTCTCCCCTCCCTGTTCTGTCTCTTTTCTGCCACCTCCCTGTTCTGTCTCTTTCTCCCCCTCCCTGTTCTGTCTCTTTCTCCCCCTCCCTGTTCTGTCTCTTTCTCCCCCTCCCTGTTCTGTCTCTTTCTCCCCCTCCCTGTTCTGTCTCTTTCTCCCCTCCCTGTTCTGTCTCTTTCTCCCCTCCCTGTTCTGTCTCTTTCTCCCCTCCCTGTTCTGTCTCTTTTCTGCCACCTCCCTGTTCTGTCTCTTTCTCCCCCTCCCTGTTCTGTCTCTTTCTCCCCCTCCCTGTTCTGTCTCTTTCTCCCCCTCCCTGTTCTGTCTCTTTCTCCCCCTCCCTGTTCTGTCTCCCCCCACCTCCCCTTGTTCTGTTTTAACTAGGCAGAGGACCAATTCTGCCTGATTAAAACTATCTTTTGAATGTTGCAAGCAGGTTGTAACTTGACAGAGCAGCGCTCCAGCCAGTGCTGTATTTACCGTGAGGCATCCTAGGCGGATGCCTAGGGCGGCAAATTTTGGGGGGCGGCCCCCCAGCACTAAAAAAATAAATAATAAAAAAAAAAATAATAAAAAAAAAAATCCGTCCCTTTAAAAAAAAAAAAATAGACCGCGCTTGCAGGCAGAGACGGAGGTGAGAGGGGATCGGAAGATCCCCCCTCACCATTGCTCTGCCTGCCAGGCTGCACGGGGAGCCGAACAGGCAGCACAGAGAAACCTCCGTGCTGCCTGTTCGGCTCCCCGTGCAGTGTGCCGACACGGAAGTGCCGACAGTCACGTGACGGGCGCGCTGACGTCATACGCGCGCCCGGTCACGTGATCTGTAGGCACAATTGCCGGGAAGCCGAACAGGCAGCATGGAGGGACCATGCTGCCTGCCACTAGCCATCACAGAGTGTGTGTGATGGGAGACAGTGTGTGTGTGACTGAGTGTGATGGGAGTCAGAGTGTGTGTGATAGGAGACAGTGTGTGTGACTGAGTGTGATGGGAGTCAGAGTGTGTGACTGAGTGTGATGGGAGTCAGAGTGTGTGTGATGGGAGACAGTGTGTGTGACTGAGTGTGATGGGAGTCAGAGTGTGTGTGATGGGAGACTGTGTGTGTGTGTGACTGAGTGTGATGGGAGTCAGAGTGTGTGTGATGGGAGACAGTGTGTGTGACTGAGTGTGATGGGAGTCAGAGTGTGTGTGATGGGAGACAGTGTGTGTGTGTGTGTGACTGAGTGTGATTGGAGTCAGAGTGTGTGTGATGGGAGACGGTGTGTGTGACTGAGTGTGATGGGAGTCAGAGTGTGTGTGATGGGAGACAGTGTGTGTGACTGAGTGTGATGGGAGTCAGAGTGTGTGTGATGGGAGACAGTGTGTGTGACTGAGTGTGATGGGAGTCAGAGTGTGTGTGATAGGAGACAGTGTGTGTGACTGAGTGTGATGGGAGTCAGAGTGTGTGTGATGGGAGTAAATGAAAGGACAAAAGGTAACGACCGGCTCCAGCCTTCAAAGGGTTAATGAGAGGTGAGTACAGGGTATTCCCAGGTGCTGAAGCACAGTAAAGAGCCTACTCAAAGCTCAAATGAACATAAACAAAAATCCAGGATATGTGCCAGCAGAAAAGACATCCAGGAATCCAGTTAAATAGTTGAAAGAAAGTTCCAAGTAAAAAATATGTTTTATTAGAATCCAAAAAAATAAAAACAATAATAGGAGCGTGGAGACAGGCAAACGAAAACAAACACACGCTTGACGCGTTTCGCACCTACTGGTGCTTTGTCAAAAGCAGTCTGAGAGTGTTACAAAGTGGTATCATTAAATATACAAACAAATTGAGATAAATTAAAAACAAACCTGTTTCACCTGCTGCCAAGAGGGAGGTAACGCGAGTCAAGGACCGCCCCAGGAGGCACACCCCTCCCACAAACCGGCAGGGGAGCCCAAATCTCCAGAGATCGGTAAAAAGAAAAGCGCATCCCCAAAGTGCGACCACCCCTCCAGAGGCGAGAGCCAAATTGACACCCCCCTAGGAGGCGAGTAGATCGCACAGAGGGCATGCGGGGATCAGTCTCCGTCAACAAAGGGGAGGGCACACCCCCCGGTGGTGAGGCACGCCCCCAAGGCGGAGACTCAACTCACCGTTCCTCCAATGACAGCAAGGAAAGAAGAGAGGAGAAAGTGGATAATCTTGAACGAATACAATATAATATAGAATAAATCGGGCGGTGATTGGGGAGATAGATGGCAAACAGCAGAAACGGGCTAGTGGGACAATTGTATCATTGCATAAATGGACAAAGAAAACATGAACATGCAGAATGAGAACCACAGGCACTTAGTAAGAGTGCAATATATCTAGGCAATAGAATAAATACAAAACATATATAATGTGATAAGATTGCAATATATCTAGGCAATAGAATAAATGCAAAACATATATAATGTGATAAACAGAATTAGTCTAAATAAAGTAAAATAAAATAAAATATATAATATATATGGGAAAAAAGAGACAAAAGATCATTATCAGTGACAGATGAAATTAATGTTAATAAAAATACATACAGTGCATAAATATGAACTAAACTTAAACCTGAATCGACAGAGGGTAGTGAGTAAGAAGACTTAGAAAGACTTAAATAACGTACAGAGCATGACAAAACCTATATACAGGATATGATGATTCATATTTATATTTATATCCCATAATACTGTATAGTATTGAAAACTTAACCTGTAAAACATGCTACATCATATTTGGCATTTAGACCTTGGGGGATACGGGTTTTTAGCTGGAAAATCCAAAAGACTTCCCGTTGGTTCAGAATGGTATTAATATTCCCCCCCCTAAATGGAATACGTGCCTTTTCAATGCCACAGTATTTAAAGTAGCTTGTGGACCCACCATTACAGTGTAAAAAGTGTTTGCCAATAGGGGATTGTTCATCCTTCAACTCTATACTAGATAGATGTTCTCTTATCCGATTGTGTGTGATGGGAGACAGTGTGTGTGACTGAGTATGATGGGAGTCAGAGTGTGTGTGATGGGAGTCGGAGTGTGTGACTGAGTGTGATGGGAGTAGGAGTGTGTGACTGAGTGGGATGGGAGTAGGAGTGTGTGACTGAGTGTGATGGGAGTAGGAGTGTGTGACTGAGTGTGATGGGAGTGTGTGTGTGATGGGAGTATGAGCTTGATGGGAGTCTGAATGATGGGGCATGTCTTAGGTGTGTAACGTGGGTGTGCAGCTTGGGTAGGGGGGTGCCCGGATTTTGTCTGCCTAGGGCAGCACAAAATCAAGATACACCACTGGCTCCAGCTCTATCTGTCATTGGTGCAGAGTTCAAGCACCAGTGCAGTATATTCAGTTATCAAATCTGGTTTGCCACAAAAAAATAAATTTGTAACAAGAATGCAAAATGATTGACCCAACTTGCCTACATACTTTGCCATTTACTGTTCACGAGGGGGCGGAGCTCACCGGCACATTCTCATGCTGCCCGCGGCTCCCTGTGACGCAGGGTGAGGGCGGAGCTACACCTCTCACCCGGTGAGCTCAGCCCCCTCCACGACAAACTTTTTTTTTTAACCTTTTTTTTTTTTTGAAGGCCGAGCAGGCGCCCCCTCGGGTGCTGTCTGTTCGCAAATACACAAGCTACATTGTGCCCCTGAGTTAGAGGTGTGCTCTGGACTGGCAGCCCGTCTGTCACGATACGCCCCTGCTGGGAATATAGCAGAAATGGCAATAGGGTTGCCCCCATTTCTACAAAAAAATACCGGCCGTGGTGGTGGCTCCATAGACTTAACATTGGCATCAAGCCAATTTTTTTACCGGCCTGCCGGTTCCCTTTACTCTGTGTCCCTCCAGTGTCCGCCACGTACCTCCATGATCTTTACTCCATATCATTCTCTCAGGGGGCAGACATGTTGGTTAGAATCTTTACTCCATATAGTTCTCTCACGGGGCGGACATGTTGGTTAGAATCTTTACTCCATATCGTTCTCTCAGGGGGCAGACATGTTGGTTAGAATCTTTACTCCATATCGTTCTCTCAGGGGGCGGACATGTTGGTTACAATCTTTACTCCATATTGTTCTCTCAGGGGACAGACATGTTGGTTAGAATCTTTACTCCATATCGTTCTCTCAGGGGGCGGACATGTTGGTTAGAATCTTTACTCCATATCGTGTTCTCAGGGGGCAGACATGTTGGTTAGAATCTTTACTCCATACAGTTCTCTCAGGGGGCGGACATGTTGGTTAGAATCTTTACTCCATATCGTGTTCTCAGGGGGCAGACATGTTGGTTAGAATCTTTACTCCATACAGTTCTCTCAGGGGGCAGACATGTTGGTTAGAATCTTTACTCCATATCGTGCTCTCAGGGGGCAGACATGTTGGTTAGAATCTTGGGTCAGATCTTCATTAACCTTGGTTCAGATGAACAAAGATCTGACCAAAGATTCTAAACAAAATGTCTGCCTCCTGGTAGCGCTATATCAGGGGCGTCCAAGTTTTTTTTGCAGTGGGCCACTTCACTAGAAATATATGTGTGCATCGGCCGCATTAATTTTTCATTGAGAAAAGAAGTACACACACATATACATTTATAAATATATATACACACAGAGAGTCACACTCGCACTCACACAGAGAGTCACACTTGCACTCACACAGAGAGTCACACTTACACAGAGTCACACTTACACTCACAGAGCATCACACTTACACACAGAGCATCACACTTACACACACAGAGCATCACCCTTACATACAGCGATACTTTTTTTTTGTCCGCTCCGGATGGGGCTGCTTCACCATGCTTGTAGTGATGTGGGTTTTTTTTCTCCTTCCCTCTGACCCGTGCGCATGACGCCACGCGCAGGGCAGAGGAGGGATTATATTCGACCTACATGATCTTCAGCGTTCTTTCTAGCTTACATATATGGTTGGTGAAGCGGTTATAGCTTCAACTTTCCCGCAGGCCGCACCTCCGTTTCCCGCGGGCTGCATGTTGGATGCCCTGGCGCCATATGGAATAAAGATGTTGCAATAATGTACTTTATTATTATTCTTTCAATAAACCATTTCTATATAAAATGCCTACACTTGATTCCATCTTTCAGTTAAACACAACTTTTTTTTGATACACTTTAATTTATTTAATGCATTACATGCTATTTTGACAACCCAATGTATAGATCATGTTTCATTCTCTTCATTCACAGTATAAGCAACATTTAGGCTGACGGGTTTCCAAATTAAAATCGCTTTAATTAGCATTCATTGTAGAACCTTGTAATATGAACTCTGGCAAACCTGTCCTTTTAACAGAGGTGTCATTTTATCAGTATAAAAATCTATACATTCATTTACTTGGACCCCTTTATGTTATGTGGGGGTTACTGACCTATTTTTCCCTCCTCTTACACATACGGCTCTCTCCTCTGTTAAAATATTCCTAGCGATCTAATGTTATCTCAGCATTTACATTTTGTGCTGACCGGTTGTTACCCCCAAGGTTCAAAGGATCATGGGTTATTTTGAACTATAGTAAGACGTTAATCATTTAGCACAATGGGACCTTTTACACTGTAAAATTTGGAAAGGTCGTTAGAATTTATTTTTGCTGTTTTTGAAAGGCAGAGTTCACAAGGGATATATTTGCGTGGGATAGACACAAAGCTATCCTAGCTATAAGACCGGGAACGGGGGACTAATAAAAGTACTCAAAAAAAAAATTGGACAGACTAGATGGACCGAATGGTTCTTATCTGCCGACACATTCTATGTTTCTATGTTTCTATTTACTTTTAGTGTTATACGAAAACAAGTTATAAATATTATAAGAGGGGAAAAAAAATCTATATCTAGTGCTCTTGCCTGGAAAATGATATAGTGTAGGGCTAGACAATTACCAGGACCCAGGGAATTGTGACACTTAATATCTCTAGATTGTTTAACAGAGACCTCTATGGAAGCCCCCTTTCCCTGACTCTTTAAAAATAACCAGACTGGTTCCAGAATAGGTCTATCTGGCTCCTAATGGCTACAGAGATTTGTCGAGACCTGATATGGTGGGAGTCTGACAGGAGTTTACGGAAGACCCTATATTTTCCTTTTCCTCTTATCAGTGCAGAGAACCAGATATCGAGTAGGTGGGACCCATGTAGAGATTGGTTTGAGCCAATGAGCACGAATTAGATGTCATTAAATATGAGTCATCGGTGATATCTTGCTGCAGAAGAGGACGGAGGTCCACACAACACTAATATACATGATGGGAATAGATGAAACATAGAAACATAGAATGTGTCGGCAGATAAGAACCATTCGGTCCATCTAGTCTGCCCAAAGTCTGGGGGGGGGGGGGGGGGGAGTACATTTTACATACACTTTAATGACAATGCTACCATCTAGTCATGTCTTTTTATGATCCATCGTTGATATCACATATAAATCTATTGGTCGGACCAAATATTTGATACCACTTGCTGGTTATTAAAGCCTTTTGTATATCTAATATCTTTCCCTTTTGATATGTAAGATGGTGGTGGTACTAGATACCTCCCAACATTTAAAATGACCACTTTTATTTTTGTGGAAGTGGCTGAAAGTGTGGCAATGGGTGGGGCATTACCAGAACATTATCAGTGACTTCATGGCCAGTTCTTAAATACTTTTGTGATTTGATAAGTCATTTAGAACAAGATTAAAGTATTTACACAAATTAGTATACAAACACATTTACTGCAGTTTAAACCCTATTTATTGCTGTGGAACTCTGTGATTCAGTTACACAAACCCAAAATTCCGAGCTCCCAGAAAAGAGGGATGTAACGAGATGATTACCCAAGGCCAGTAGCCCCTCTGCCCATTGTGGAATAATCCCCTCCTTAGCACCAATTCAAGCTTAGCATCCACCCAGAAAGTCAGTTGTTGTACCCAAATAGCAGACAGGAACACTAGCAGTTAGGTACAGCAAGAATGAACAAATGTCCACACAGATATAACATCAACTGGAGGGGAGGCACAGGATAAACTAATTATAACATGTAAGCCTCAAACAATAGAAAACCTAACTTAAAATAGGTAATTAACTACAGTACAACTTTACATAAAATAAACATGCCATCCAATAGACACAAGATGGCTCACAGGACAGTAAACACTTATTGATTGGATAAGTACACAATTCAACACTAAAATGTAATAACATTTCTTAACCTGGGGGAAACACAATGAAAAGAGCAAAGGCTTGGATCTCAAGATACACATCCTGGCTGACATCCTGAGTGAGCCTGTGTTGAAGTCCAGCTGTATTTAAGTAGGGTGTCACTGATGCCCCCCAAATTATGTACCCCCCAAATATAGCACATCCAAAGACAGGGTCCATTGTCCACAGGGAGGTATTTGGCCCTCAGGGCCCTCCAAGAACCCCAGTCACGCAGACTGTCATGATTCACTTCATGAGAGGTACCGTGACAAGGGACAATAGAGGAGGAAAGAGGGACAAAAGAGGAGGAGGAAAGAGGGACAATAGAGGAGGAAGAAAGGGAGACAATAGAGGTGGAGGAAAGAGGGACAATAGAGGAGGAAAGAGGTAAAGGGGATTTGGCAGCTAAATAGGGATTATCCCTCCTAATTAAAGACACTTAAGTGATATGGTGCTACCATATAAACAAGTTAGGGGGCTTCAGATCTCCAAAATAAGAAAATTCATTTATAGAGGGGGTGCAAATAACTTAGAAAAACCTAGAACCACCCCATTATAAGGACATTAATGGACTGTGTCAACCAAAACATTCCTTGTAGAGAATACAAATAATGGAAAATGATCTGTACATTGCTTTATCAGGATTGCAAAGAGATGCTAAAATAAAATAAAAATATGTTTTAGACAGGTCTGGGGTGTCTCCTCCTTATGACATCACCAGTGGCTTGATTCAATGGCAAACACATTCAATGGCAAATGTTTCATTTGCATATCAAGCCACAAGCTGATGTCATAAACAGTAGACACCCCAAACACTTTTAACACCTTGCCGACAAAAGACGTGTCAGGCACGTCCTGGGAGAAACTCCCTTAACGACAAAGGACGTGCCTGGCACGTCCTGCAGTGAATCAAGCGGTTTTCGCGATCAACGATCGCGAAAACTGCTTTAACGATGCTGGTCTATTGCCTCGATATCGAGGCAATAGCCAGCACCGAAATTTATATTTTGGGGCACCCACGATCGCCCCACGGAGCGATCGTGGGGAGCCATATTGACGGAGCAATATGGCTAAGCCCTCTGCCGGTCTGAGCTTCGGAAGTGAAAGTAACTTCACTTCCGTCGCTCTGAATATGCTACTTGACTGCCCCTAGTGGTAGTTAAGTAGCATAGCAATGGAAAATATTTAAAATACATATTTAATTAATAAAAAACAGGTCATATAGCTATTTTAGCCTATAGGGTTAAAATTAAAAAATTTTTAACATAAGGGATAGGGTTAAAATTAAATTAAAATTAAAAAATATTAAGGGATATAATAAGGATTAGAGTTGGGGTTAAATTTAGTGTTAGGGTTAAATTTTGGGTTCGGGTTGGGGTCAAAAGGTCAATATAGCAAAAAAAACAAAAAACACTATTTTTGGTTTTTGCCCCATAACTAGCAAAAAAATACCGAAAAATATGGAAACATGCATATTTTTGAACTCGGGACAACATTTAGAAACTATTTAGATGGGGTCTTTTTTAATGATTTTATTTGTATAAATTATATTTTAGGTCAAAGATATAAAAAGAGGGTTTTTTAAAAATGTTCATCATATTTTATGATTTTTGTTTTGTAGTCAATTATAAGATATGATGAACATAATGGTATCTAATGAAAGCCCTTCTTATGACGATAAAAACAACATATAATTTGTGTGGGTACTGTATGTGAGAAAGAAGAAAATTACAGCTAAACACAAACACCCCAGAAATGTCAAAACAGCCATTGTCACCAAGGGAAAGTCAAGGTGAAAATGTCTTGTCACTAAGGGGTTAAAACACGTTTCTCTTATTTTGAACATTTGCGTCAATTGCGATCATTTTTCATCATTTCTCCTTCTCTGCAAGAAATGTTTAGTCCCAGAAGGCTGTCCAAGTTTTGGGGAGTTTGGTGTCCAGAGACAGTCAGGACATTAAATGATTAAAAGCCTGTATACTTTGGACAGAAAAGTAAAACATTAACCACCTAACACTAAACAGTCAAGACATATATCATATATGGTCCATGCCTTGCATTTCTAATTCATTAATGTATAGAACCTCATATAACTTTGGGGTATCACTGATGGGTCCGCTTTGGTCACCTGTTTTAATGCCTGCTTTGCTGTAGCAGGAAACATGGCAATGTTTATCATACCGCGGGAACCATCCTAAAAAAATATATATAGGAGCCAGGCTCTGCAAAGCACACAGACCATCAGTCAGAGGCGTCTAGGACAGTTGCTCTCGGATAGTTCACTGCGGCAGTTAGAGCGCTGATAGTTCACCGCGGCAGTAAGAGCGCTGATAGTTCACCGCAGCAGTAAGAGCGCTGATAGCTCAGCGCGGCTGTTTAGGGACTGAACTGTAGAATAATTAAAGCTCACACATTTTAATCACCCAAATATTTAAATACAATTATAATACATTAACGTTATATTGTTGCAGTATATTTACATTAAGAAATGTATATGTTTTGGATAAACAATATTTTATTTAATTTTAGGTTGAGTTTATTTATTTTAATGTATTTAATTAACGTGTGATATATTTTTTAAATTAATTCTATATCTTACAGATTTTTATTTGGGAGGACTTCTCAAACGGACTTCTATGGGAGGACACTGGCTACTAGATAGAAGCTGAGCTCTTTCTGAAATGGCCCCGAAATAAAGCTGAAGTCCTCTCCGTAAAAGTATAGGGGGGGGGGGGGGGGGATCAAGGCTACCACTTGGTTTTGGTGTTTGGCTGCATTTGGTATGGGGAGATTTTTGCGTGGAGTCGGCCATGATGACGAATTTCGGAAGCACATCAAGGCTTACTGGGTAGCTCGAATTTCGGTTCCTTCAGCTATTGGAGCCAGCATCTCAGGGCCAAATGTCGGCACATATTGAGCTGGGACTGGAAGGATTATAATAGCCGTCGAGCCTGGCTAGCGTGACCGCTATCCCTCAATTTGTGTTGCGACAATCTGTGCAAAGTACATTTCATGCAGTGAACATCATGCTGACATTTTAAAACCCTCCCCAAGTAATCAATTTGGGATACGCGAAGAGGACCAAATACTCACGGAGCATGTGAATGGGATTCCCAGATCTCATACAGGCAAAGTGTCTATACAAGAAACATCAGTGTCCATGCAGTAGTGTATCTCACACAAGGCAAACAAGGCACTCGCCTAGGGTGGCATTTTGCCAGTGGGCGGCACTTTGCCAGAGGGTGTTAAAGTACACACTGGTGCATCAAACATTTTTCGCTCCCTCCCCCACCATTCAGCAAGCTTTAGCTCCTTCCAATTAATCAGGGTGATGGGGGCATGTAATGGACGTGGTGGGGGTAAATAATGAGGGTGATGGTGGCATGTAATAGTGGTGATGGGGCATTTAGTGTGTATGCAATGTGGGTGATGGGGGCATGTAATGAAGTTATTGGGCATTTAATGTGTGTGCAATGTGGGTGATGGGGGCATGTAATGAAGTGATTGGGCATTTAGTGTGTATGCAATGTGGGTGATGGGGCATGTAAGGAAGTGATTGGGCATTTAATGTGTGTGCAATGTGGGTGATGGGGCATGTAAGGAAGTGATTGGGCATTTAGTGTGTGTGCAATGTGGGTGATGGGGCATGACGTATGAGTGCAACATGGGTGGGGGGAGCACGAATTTTGTCTGCCTAGGGCCGCACATTACCAAGATACACCACTGTGTCCGTGGCATGTTCTGTAAAGGTCCAAAGAGCATCATTCCTGCCCCTCATTCATATTAACTCTGCGTGAAGGTCATGTCTACAGAATAGTTCATTAGATCTGTATTTCTGGTTGCCCCTTGGAATAAAATGAAAGGGAAGCAAGGTTTTGCCTCACCTACTAACTCTTTCCTCTCTTCTGTGGTATGGGGGACCATGGTTGCCTTCATGTATACCTGGAATTAGTTGACAAGTTCACACCTCAACAAACCAGTTCACGTCTGTGTGGTGGCGAGACAGGCCAAGGGCTGGCCTAATTTATACCTGAGATGTAGAAGACAAGAGCCCTGGTAGCTAGGCTCAGCTGTAGCTTTAAGGGCATGTATGTGTGTGGGGTAGTAGGATATGATAGACAGCAATGGGGTAGGGCAGGGGTGTCCAAGTTTTTTTTGCAGTGGGCCACTTCACATAAAATTTATGTGTTCGTGGGCCACATTCTTTTTTCATTGAGAAAAAATTATAAACACATATATATATATATATATATATATATATATATTATTTATTTGTCTTTTATATATATATTCTCTGTGTGTGTGCAGTGTTAGGGCATCACAGACTGTACAGCAATACAACCCATACATACACAGCCACACACAAATACACATATATACATTCTCTCTTACACACACACACACACACACACACACACACACAGTATCACACTTACACACACATAGAGTCACATTTACACACACACACACACACACACACACACATAGAGTCACATACATAGAGTCACTTACATGCACACAGTCACTTACACACACAGAGTGACTTACATGGACAGTCACTTACACATACACACAGAGTCACTTACACATACACACAGAGTCACTTACATGCACACACAGAGTCACTTACATACACACACAAAGTCACTTACATACACAGAGTCACTTACATACACACAGTCACTTATGCATACACACAGTCACTTACACATACACACATGACAGAGTAAATAGAAAAGGGGGAGGGATTTGTCTGTATGTAAATCCTAAATTAAATCCCAGTATTAAAGAAGGTGTACATGATGTAACTGGAACTGATGTGGAGACACTGTGGGTGGAGATTAGCTTAGACGCTAAAAAGAATCGCACATTACTTGTAGGTGTATGCTACAAGCCACCAAATATTAGCATTGATGGAGAGGATCAGCTTTTATTACAAATTGAAAAGGCTGCAAATATGAATGAAGTTCTAATCATGGGAGATTTTAATTACCCAAATATAGATTGGAAGTGTGGCACAACTAGTTCAGCTAGGGGCAGCAAGTTTCTGGACCTGCTTAATAACAAATTTATGGCACAATTAGTAGACACCCCAACTAGAATGGATGCCTGTCTGGATTTAGTAATAACAAACAATGAGCAGCTTATCTCAAACATCCAAGTAAGAGAACACTTGGGGAATAGTGACCATAATATGGTCTCATTTGAGATTAATGCAAAAAAGCAAATTGGTAAATACGCCACCAAAACACTTAATTTTAGAAGGGCTAACTTTGATGGACTAAGGGCATCGATTGAACATTTAGACTGGGAACGATTGTTTTCTGGACTAAACACAGAAGACAAGTGGAATGCCTTTAAGCACACATTACAAAAGTACACATCCCAATATATACCTTTGGGAAACAAATGCAAAAGACACAAATCAAAACCAATGTGGCTTACAGGTAACGTGAAACAGGAAGTACAAAACAAGAAAATGGCATTCAAACATTATAAAAACACGGGATCAGCATTATCATTTATAGAGTACAAAGAGGCCAACAAAGCCTGCAAAAAGGCAATTAAAATGGCTAAATTGGAAAATGAGAAAAGGGTTGCCAAGGAGAGTAAAACTAACCCCAAAATGTTTTATAAATATATAAATGGAAAAAAGCTAAAGAGGGAAAATGTTGGGCCCTTGTTATCCCAAATGGGAAATTTGGTAAGTGAGGACAGAGAGAAAGCAGACATTTTAAATACTTTTTTTTCTTCTGTTTATACTAAGGAAGAGCAGATGGACGAGCCCCTGCTACAGGAAGTTATGGGACATTCGCCGCAAACATGGGATTGGCTGACACAGGAAAAAGTGCTTAAGCAATTACACTCTGTTAAGATAGACAAGGCCCCAGGACCAGATGGTATACACCCAAGGGTACTTAGAGAGTTAAGCATAATTCTGGCCAGGCCACTATTCATGATCTTTAGGGATTCATTCAGTTCAGGTACAGTGCCAACAGACTGGCGAAAGGCGGATGTCATTCCAATATTTAAAAAGGGATCAAAATCTCTGCCAGGTAATTATAGGCCAGTGAGCTTGACATCTGTAGTGGGGAAACTATTTGAAGGATTGCTAAAGGTATACACTCAAGAATACATCTTGAACCAGAATATAATTAGTAAAAGTCAACATGGTTTTGTGAAAGACAGGTCTTGTCAAACAAACTTAATAACATTCTATGAAGAAGTCAGTAAAAATATAGATCTAGGTGTGGCAGTTGATGTGATCTATTTGGATTTTGCGAAAGCATTTGATACAGTTCCACACAAAAGGTTACTCTACAAATTGAGAGAAATAGGTTTGGGGGCAAATGTGTGTATGTGGATTGAAAATTGGCTAAAAGATAGAACACAAAGGGTTGTTGTAAATGGAAAATTCTCAAATTGGACAAGGGTATTAAGCGGAGTACCTCAGGGGTCTGTTTTGGGCCCTCTTCTTTTTAATTTGTTTATTAATGATCTGCCACATTGTGCTGAGAGCCATGTCTCCGTGTTTGCGGACGACACTAAATTAGGTAAGGCAATAAAGACTAATCTTGATGTTTTTTCTTTACAGGAAGATTTGGAAAGAGTGGGGTACTGGGCAATTAAAGTGGCAAATGAGGTTCAATATAGACAAATGTAAAGTTATGCATTATGGGAAAAATAATAACAAAGCAACATATACGTTAAATGGTTTTTCCCTGGGAAAAACTACTAATGAAAAGGATTTAGGAATAATTATAGACAACAAACTTGGCAACAGTGCCCAATGCCAGTCAGCAGCTGCAAGGGCCAATAAGATATTGGCATGTATAAAACGAGGTATAGATTCACGGGAGGAGGATATCATCTTGCCTCTTTACAAATCAATGGTAAGACCTCACCTTGAATATGCAGTACAGTTCTGGGCACCAGTCCTTAAAAAGGATATTAAGGAACTAGAAAAAGTGCAAAGGAGAGCTACAAAATTAATAAGGGGTTTGGAGGATCTTAGTTATGAAGAGAGACTTAAAAAATTGAATTTATATACGTTAGAAAAAAGGCGTCTCAGAGGGGATATGATAACATTATATAAATATTTGCAGGGCCAATATAAAGAGCTCTCCAGGGACCTGTTCATTAACAGAAAGGTACAAAGAACAAGAGGTCACCCCCTCAGACTGGAAGAGCAAAGATTTCATAGACAGCAAAGGAAGGGATTCTTTACGGTTAGGACAATAAAGTTATGGAACTCACTGCCAAGAGAGGTAGTGCTAGCAACCACAATAGATGCATTTAAAAATGGTTTGGATGTTTTTTTTAGGAAAGCAGAACATACAGGGCTATTAATAATAGAATAAGCATTAATAAAAGAGCTTATTGATCCAAGGAGAAATCTGATTGCCTCTTGGAGTCAAGAAGGAATTTTTTCCCCCAGGAGGCAAAATTCGAAATAGCTTCCTTAGGGGTTTTTTGCCTTCTTTTGGATCAAAAGCTGTAATGATAGGTAGAAGGGTTGGACTTGATGGACTTGTGTCTTTTTTCAACCTAAATTACTATGTTACTATGTTACTATGTTACAGTCACTAACATGCACACACAGAGTCACTTACATGCACACACAGAGTCACTTACACATACACACACAGAGTCACTTACATACAGAGTCACTTACATACAGAGTCACTTACATATACACACAGTCACTTACATGGACACACAGAGTCACTTACATGCACACACAGTCACTTACATGGACACAGAGTCACTTACATATACACACAGTCACTTACATGGACACAGAGTCATTTACATGCACACACAGAGTCACTTACATACAGAGTCACTTACATGCACACACAGAGTCACTTACATACAGAGTCACTTACATGGACACAGAGTCACTTACATACAGAGTCACTTACATGCACACACAGAGTCACTTACATACAGAGTCACTTACACACACACAGAGTCACTTACATACAGAGTCACTTACATACACAGAGTCACTTACATACAGAGTCACTTACACACACACACAGTCACTTACATACACAGAGTCACTTACATACAGTGTCACTTACATACAGAGTCACTTACACAGACACAGAGTCACTTACATACAGAGTCACTTACATACACAGAGTCACTTACATACAGAGTCACTTACACACACACAGAGTCACTTACATACAGAGTCACTTACACACACACAGAGTCACTTACACACAGAGTCACTTACACACACACAGAGTCACTTACATATAGAGTCACTTACACACACAGAGAGTCACTTACATGCAGAGTCACTTACATACACAGAGTCACTTACATACACAGAGTCACTTACATACAGAGTCACTTACACACACACAGAGTCACTTACACACACAGAGTCACTTACATACAGAGTCACTTACACACACACACAGAGTCACTTACATACAGAGTCACTTACACACACAGAGTCACTTACATACACACAGTCACTTACATACAGAGTCACTTACATACAGAGTCACTTACATACAGAGTCACTTACATACACAGAGTCACTTACATACAGAGTCACTTACATACAGAGTCACTTACACACAGTCACTTACACACACAGAGTCACTTACATACAGAGTCACTTACACACACAGAGTCACTTACATACAGAGTCACTTACACACACAGAGTCACTTACATACAGAGTCACTTACACACACACAGAGTCACTTACACACACACAGAGTCACTTACATACAGAGTCACTTATATACAGAGTCACTTACACACACAGAGTCACTTACATACAGAGTCACGTACACACACAGAGTCACTTACATACAGAGTCACTTACACACACACAGAGTCACTTACATACAGAGTCACTTACACACACAGAGTCACTTACATACAGAGTCACTTACATACAGAGTCACTTACACACACACACAGAGTCACTTATATACAGAGTCACTTACACACACAGAGTCACTTACATACAGAGTCACTTACACACAGAGTCACTTACATACACAGAGTCACTTACATACACAGAGTCACTTACATACACACAGTCACTTACATACAGAGTCACTTACACACACACACAGAGTCACTTACATACAGAGTCACTTATATACACAGAGTCACTTACACATACACACACAGTCACTTACATACAGAGTCACTTACACATACACACACAGTCACTTACATACAGAGTCACTTACACACACAGAGTCACTTACATACAGAGTCACTTACATACAGAGTCACTTATATACACAGAGTCACTTATATACACAGAGTCACTTACACATACACACACAGTCACTTACATACAGAGTCACTTACACATACACACACAGTCACTTACATACAGAGTCACTTACACACACAGAGTCACTTACATACAGAGTCACTTACATACAGAGTCACTTATATACACAGAGTCACTTACACATACACACACAGTCACTTACATACAGAGTCACTTACACATACACACACAGTCACTTACATACAGAGTCACTTACACATACACACACAGTCACTTACATACAGAGTCACTTACACACACAGAGTCACTTACATACAGAGTCACTTACAAACACACACAGTCACTTACATGGACACAGAGGCCCTTACATGCTTAGACTTATTTTCTTAATACCGGGCATATGGGCTGCTTCATCATGCAGTGTTTTCTTTTGTAATCTTCCCTCCCTCTGACCCGTGTGCATGACGTCACGTGCAGGGCAGAGGAGGGATTATGTGCTGGGCAAGCACTGCAGCATTCTGCCGGGGAACTTAGCTCCCGACGCTGCTTCTAGTAACGTGCGGTTGGAGGTGCGGTTACTGCTGTCATGCGGGCCACATCTCGAAGTCCCACGGGCCGCATTTGGCCCGCGGGCAGCACGTTGGACGCCCCTGGGGTAGGGGCGATGGGCTGCCATTGCAGGGGAGCAAAGGGGCGCAGGGCCCACAGACTCAGGCGTGGATGGGGTTTATGCAGGGCTTGTACGGTTTATTGGAGCAGGCGCAGGGACCCCCATTGACTACGCAGGTGGCGAATCTTGACTCTCAGGTTGGCGCGGTCTGGGGTCTTTGGACATTGGGCTATGGATGGCCATTATGACCAGGCCCGCATCACACCAGGGTGGTTTGTTGTCCTTTCTTGGGGGGGCCGGCGGGATGGGGTCACCCGCCCCAACGGCCTCTACGCGGTTCAGTGGCAGTTGTTGGAAGTACAATGACGTCCAATGCAAGTGGGGAACGGGTTGCCGGTGTTCTGTCAAATTTCTGGAGCAAATTCTCCTGCGCAATCGCAGGAGAATTTGCTCACCGCGCATGCGCCAGCTGCGCAACCCACATCCCGCCCCCCGCACACCCCCCTTCTTACCAGATGCATGCGTGCGGCTATCAAGCCGTGTGGGAATGCGCGCGTCCGTGGCTGGATTCAAAACGCTGGTAAGTAACACGGGGCGGGGGGGGACATAAGGAGCCAACAGAGAGGTAAGCACCCTGGTGAGGGCTGCCTCATCTTGATAGGAGTTGTGATCCCCCTGCTGCATGAATAATACAGCAGGAGGATCACAACTCCCATGAAGATGAGGCAGCCCTCACCAGGGTGCTTACCTCTCTGTTGGCTCCTTATGTCCCCCCCGCCCCCTGTTACTTACCAGCATTTTTAATTCAACGGACGCGCGCATTCCCACAAGGCTTGAAAGTCGCGCGCATGGGCTGTGTACAGCCGTTGTCCGATCATCTGTTAAGAAGGGGTGTGCGTGGGGCGGGATGTGGGTTGCGCAGCTGGCGCATGCGCGGTAGTCACAAAGTTACAGCTGAGTGATCAGCTGTAACTTTATGCGCATGCGCAGTGAGCAAATTCTCCTGCGATTGCGCAGGAGAATTTGCTCCAGTAATTTGTCAGAACACCGGTTCAAGCATGAGTGCTCCAGTTGTGGGGGATCCCTCCCAGCAACCAGGTGCTTTGAGAAAGGGAAGTCTGGAGACAGATCAGATTTGGGAGAAAAGGGGGAGGACGCCGGTGGACGCCGTCGCGATGCGTCCTTGGTTAAGTAGGTACCATAACCGCAAAGCTGCAGATATCCTCCTCCGGGGATTGGAGGAGGGTTTTTGGATTCCGTTTCAGGAACGGGAAGTTAGTCTCTGCCTTCGGAACCTTCGTTCGGTTAGGGAATATCCGGGAGTGGTTAGGGAAAAACTGGGCAAGGAGGTTGCTTTGGGGCGTATGGCCGGTCCCTATGACCACCCCCCATTGTCAAAATAGAGGGTTTCCCCATTGGGTGTAGTTCCCAAAAAAGAAAAGGGAAAGTTCAGGCTGATACACCATTTATTGTGCCCTTATGGGGGTTCGGTGAATGACGATATTGACGCTGAACTCTGTAGGGTCTCATATGCTTCCTTCGACTCGGCGGTGCGGATGGTGAGGGCAGCAGGTCCAGTGGCATTGATGGCCAAGACTGATATCGAGTCGGCCTTCCGCCTGCTGCCGGTTCACCCGGCCTGTCATCATCTGTTAGGTTGTCACTTCGAGGGGCAATTCTATGTAGACTTGAGCCTCCCGATGGGCTGCTCTTTTTCATGTTTTTATTTTGAGTGCTTTAGCACTTTCTTGGAATGGGTAGTCCGGGTGGAATCGGGATGCGAGTCGGTACTGTATTACCTCGACGACTTCCTTCTGGTCGGCCCTCGTGACTCTCATGTTTGCGCCCACCTGCTTGGGGTGGTGGAGACGGTGGCTCAGGGTTTTGGGGTTCCCCTGGCTCCTGACAAAACGGAGGGTCCTGCGACCTGTCTTTGTGTTCTGGGCATTGAATTGGATTCAGTAGCAGGTGGGTGCAGTCTCCCCTTAGAGAAGCTGGTGGGGTTGCGGGCCGATATATATCGGCGGCAATGGGCCTGCATAAAATCTGGTTGCAACAGCTTCAGTCGCTCCTGGACAAGCTTAATTTGGCATGCAAAATTATGCCTATGGGGCGGGTGTTCAATAGGCGTTTAGCTGCGGCTACGGCTGGGGTGCGCCACCCGATGCATTTTATACGGCTGACCCTCCCTCTATTAAATGACTTAGCGGTCTGGCGGAGTTTCTTGGAAACTTACAATGGCAGGTCATTTGGGCAAGCCCCAGAGGTGTCAAACAGTGACCTTCATCTGTTCACGGGTTCAGTGGGTTTTGGAGCCATACTGGGTAGTCGGTGGTGTTCAGCGCAATGGCCAAGGGAGTGGCACTCTACTGGGCTGACCAGGAACCTAGCGTTCCTGGAGCTTTTCCCTATTTTGGTGGCGGTAGTGCTTTGGGGGGACGTCCTTAGCAACAAGAAGGTGGTCTTCCATTGCGATAATATGGGTGTTGTTATAGCTATTAACAATCTCACTGCCTCCTCCCCCCCAGTGATACGCCTGCTGCACAAGCTGGTGCTACAATGCCTTAGGTATAACATAACTTGCAGGGCGGGTTTAAGTCAGGGTGCCCCCGGTCAAGGGACACGCGGGCGCCAGTGTCAGGGGCCCTGTTGTTAGGTATTTGCCAGACCCTGCCTTCGGTTTGTGTATACGGGTTTGAAACCACGCTTTTCCGTTTGGCCTTTACCTTTGCCCTTTTTTGGGGCTTTGTGGGTAGGGGAACTGGTCTGTCCCTCTAAAAGGGTTGTAGGGGGGGTATTATTCAAGGATGTGATCCGTGAACCGGGAAGTGTTTGTTTCAAAATTAGGCAATCAAAAACTGACGTCATGGCAAAAGGGGCTTGGGTCACCCTTCGGGAGGTGCCAGGATCTGCCGTATGTCCAGTGGCTTATTTTGATCAGTACTCCCTATCCCGTCAGTTTTCGGTGCTACCACTGCTGGTCCATCAGGATGGTGTTCCTCTATCCTGTTACCAGTTTGTCCGGGTGTTTCGTTTAATATTGGAGGCCATGGGATTGAACAGTAACGGTTTTGAGGGTCATTCATTCCGTATTGGGGCGGCATCCGAAGCGTTGAGACTGGGTTTTGCTGCGTATTGGTAGATGGGAATCCCGGCGCTTTGTGTCCTATGTTCGCTCGAATGGCCTAACTACAGTGTCTTCTGCCTTGTCTTCCCAGGTCCAGCATGCAGGAAGGTTTGGCTCATAGGCCACTCCT
Organism: Pelodytes ibericus; assembly: GCA_036172795.1. Lineage (NCBI taxonomy): Eukaryota > Metazoa > Chordata > Amphibia > Anura > Pelodytidae > Pelodytes > Pelodytes ibericus. The sequence goes on from CM069862.1 coordinate 16,534,449, forward strand.
ATATCTTCTGGGCAAGGAGGAGGGCCGCGATTTGTCCGGGGAGGGGGGGGGGGGGGGAGTGTCTGGGATTCCCTTCTTCGTCCGCTGGATTGGTATCAGGGGTATGCGGTGGGTTCGTTTGTTACCAGAGCTTGTCCAATTATCTAGGGTATTGGGTTCCCCTGACATTCTTTTGATTCACCTTGGGGGCAATGACCTCGGCTCCATCCCAGTGCTGGGGTCAGGGCCGGCCTTAAGTGTTCCGGCGCCCTGTGTGGGATTCCCCCGTGGCGCCCCCCCCCCCCCCATGTATGTATCTCTCTCCCTTCCGATGTTTGTCCCTTTCCTCTTCATTGCCCTGTCTGTCTCTCTCTAACTCCCCCATACCTGTTCTCTCTCTAACTCCCCCATACCTGTTCTCTCTCTCCCTCTGTTCTGTCTCTCTCCTCCCCTTCCTCTGTTCTGTCTCTCTCTCTCTCTCTCCCCCCCGTTCTGTCTCTCTCCCCCCCCGTTCTGTCTTTCTCCCCCCCTGTTCTGTCTCTCTCTCCCTCCCCCTGTTCTGTCTCTCTCTCCCCCCCTGTTCTGTCTCTCTCTCCCCCCCTGTTCTGTCTGTCTCTCTCTCTCCCCCTTCCCCCTGTTCTGTCTCTCCCTCCCTGTTTTTTCTCTCCCCCCCTGTTCTGTATCTCTCCCCCTTCCAGCTGTTCTGTCTCTCTCTCTCCCATTCCCCCTGTTCTTTCTTTCTCTCCATCCCTCCCCCTGTCTGTCTCTCTCTCTCCCCCCTGTCTGTCTCTCTCTCCCCCTCTGTTGTCTGTCTCTCTCTCTCCCCCTTTTCTGTCTCTCTCTTGCCCTTCCCCTTGTTCTGTCTCTCCCCCCTCCCCCTGTTCTGTCTCTCCCCCCCTCCCCCTGTTCTATCTCTCCCCCCTGCCTCTCTCTCCCACCCCTCCCCTCCCTTTGGATGGATGGTGGATCCAGGGAGGGGGCGGAGCTAACCGGCTCAGCGTTGTAGCTCCGCCCCCTCCCTGTGAAGCAGAGTAGCGTCTGCTTCACTGGGAGCCCAGCGCAAGCTTAATGCAGGCTCCATGCTTAATGCAGGCTCCATGCTTAATGAAAGCTTAATGCAGGCATGGGGAGCCGAGCAGCACTTTCTCATGCTGCCAGTGGCTCCCCGTGAAGCAGACGCTGCTCTGCTTCACAGGGTGGGGGCGGAGCTACAACGCTGAGCCGGTTAGCTCCGCCCCCTCCCCGGATCTAGCAGAGCATGCCGAGCAGAGGGCTGGTGAGGGGGGATCTTTTGATCTCCCCCAGCCAGTGCCTTTACCAGCATTTTTTTTCTTTGGGCGGAAGGGCGCCCCCTGGGATGTTGCGCCCTGTGACCACTCGCACAGGTCGCACACCCCTAAGGCCGACCCGGGCTGGGGTTATGTGATTTGATTAAACAGGACCTCGCCAGGTTGCTGGTGATATTCCCTGACGTTCGGCTGGTTTGGTCCGAACTAGTCCCACGGAACTATTGGCGCTGCGCGACCAACCAAAAAGCTATGGAGCGATGCAGGATTAAGGTGAATAGGCAGGTGTCAAAATTCATTTCAAGAGTGGGGGGGTGCCCATGTCGCCATCGTGTATTCGAGAGGGATGCAGCTGTGTTTTTTAGGAGCGATGGGGTGCACCTAACGGAAGTCGGTTTGGATCTTTTTAATCTGGCTCTCCAGGATGGGCTGGAACAGGCCATGGTACTGGGTGGGGGTAGCTCCCGCTGATTTTAGGTAGTAAAACAGCGGGGCTGGTGGCGGGGGAACGTGTCCTTGCCAGTCAGGGTTTATATAAAAGGTGGAGTCATGTTCAGATGATTGAAGTTTTGGGCTCAGCCCTCCCCTAACCTTGAAGGTGTTACATCACCGATATAGGACGTGCCCACTGAGCTATTGGATCGGCTAGTGGTAAGCATAGAGGAGAGGTAGATGGTATTGTGGGGTAAGAGACCCCTTGGACGAGGGGAGAGGGGAGTACCACAAGTTGGTTATAGATGCCGGTTGCATCAAATAAGTTGAAACATAATATTTGGGGACACCTCCAGCGGGGGTGACACCGGTGCTGCCGCCACCCCCCGCACAGCGCTGCTTACCTTTTTTATTTTTCCCTGGATGCGGCCACCGAAAAAAAAAAAATCACAGCGACAGGATGTGACGATACGTCACATCCAGCGACTGTGTTTCCCTCCTCCGTGCAGGAGGGAAGAGAGGAGGAGGCGTCCGTCCGGCGACACACAGCAGCCAGCTACTCAGTAGGTGATGGGGAAGGGGGGGAGGAGGGTGGTTTAAAAAGAGCACTGGCATGGCACAATATTACTGGGCTCTGACTGGCACAATATTACTGGGCTCTGACTGGCACAATATTACAGGGCTCTGACTGGCACAATATTACAGGGCTCTGACTGGCACAATATTACAGGGCTCTGACTGGCACAATATTACAGGGCTCTGACTGGCACAATATTACAGGGCTCTGACTGGCACAATATTACAGGGCTCTGACTGGCACACTATTACTGGGCTCTGACTGGCACAATATTACAGGGCTCTGACTGGCACAATATTACTGGGCTCTGACTGGCACAATATTACAGGGCTCTGACTGGCACAATATTACTGGGCTCTGACTGGCACAATATTCCTGGGCTCTGGCTGGCACAATATTACAGGGCTCTGACTGGCACAATATTACTGGGCTCTGACTGGCACAATATTACTGGTAGCTGACTGGCACAATATTACTGGGTTCTGACTGGGACAATATTCATCGGCTCTGACTGGCACCATATTACTGGGCTCTGACTGGCACAATATTACTGGGCTCTGACTGGCACAATATTTCTGGTAGCTGACTGGCACAATATAACTGGGCTCTGACTGGCACACTATTACTGGGTTCTGACTGGCACACTATTACAGGTCTCTGACTGGCACAATATTACTGGGCTCTGAGTGGCACAATGTTCCTGGTATCTGACTGGCACAATATTACTGGTATCTGACTGGAACAATATCACTGGCTCTGAGTGGCATAATATTACTGGTATCCGAATGGCACAATATTACTGGTATCTGACTGGCACAATATTACTGGGCTCTGAGTGGCACAATATTCCTGGTATCTATAATTGTACAATTGTCACCTCGTGGGGCTTCTGTGTGTTGCATAATTAATGGAGGTCCCATGTGTGCATAATTATGGGGCGCTTGTGTGTGGCATATTTATCGAGCCCCATGTGTGGCATAATTAGGGGACTCTTTTGTGTGGCATAATTAAGGGACTCTTTTGTGTGGCATAATCATGGGGCACCTGTGTGTGTGTGTGGCATAATTATGGGGCACCTGTGTGTGTGGCATAATTAATTGAGCAGAGGTAAGGCATAAATAGTGGGGCTCTGGTGTGGCATAATTTATGGGGCTCTGGTGTGGCATAATTTATGGGGGTCTGGTGTGGCATAATTTATGAGGCTCTGGTGTGTGGCATAATTTATAGGGCTCCTGTGTGTGGCATAGTTAATAGGCCATCTAACTGGCATTACTAAGGAATCTGTTTGGCATTGTATTGGAGGAAATCCAGGGGGGTGACACCATGAGTTTCCGCACCGGGTGACAGCAACCCTAGTGACGCCCCTGTGCGCCATCCCCTCTACTACATACAAGATTATGTGTTCCACCACAGACCAAATCTTACCAACACAGCCATCATTCCTGAGATGGGCAGAGAGAGAGCGTGGCAGGCAAGGGAGCCTTGATGCAGAGCTCTGTAGGCACAGGTCTCTGCACAGTCCTGTCCTGGCATCCTAGTTTGAGCACTAACTAGTACCTAAGTATCCAACACTCTTTTGGGAGTTGTAGTTCTTCAGCATCTGAAAGTCCACAGTTGGCCACCTAGTGTCTTCTTAATTTCCCTTTCCAGATTTCACTAGTCACATATTGCACCCCTGACCTGCACGAGCTTCTCCTACATCAACACTAATGTATTTTGTAACGCTAATGCTTTTGGGTTAGGAAAAAAGCGATATATTTGGAATTGTTTCCATTAGGTTCGGATTATGATCAGCATTCCAACTCTCATTCATCTTCACGGCTAAAATACTAAGTTTCTGATTTTTGACACATTCTGTTTTCTTTGGTGCTACAAAGGAAGGCTCTGTATTGGCCTAGTGCACGCGGGGTGAAGACCCTTTAGTAACGGATTTAGTATCCATCCATGGTCTTCAAATTAGGACATGATTTCACAGCCCAGCACGTAATATCATTTGTCAGCTATACAAATGGGATTTCTCTATCTTATAGGACTGATCAAACATAATAATGACCTGCCTTTTTTAATGCATATTAAATGTTAAATAATTTATTGCAACATTTGCTTTCTAAACATGTTTAATTTGCAAATATCAGGTTTGAAGTTCGTACTGACTCTCCCACTCAGCCAGTGATGTCTACAGTAAATATATTCATGAGGCCAAGGGGTGCCAGGGCCAAAAGTAGGTGGAGCAATTATTTAATGCTAATTTTATTTTAAAAACAAATTCCCCCCCCCCCCCCCCCCCCCATGGATGGTATCCTCAACCTCGGGCTGGCAGTATGAGGGTTCTGCTTAGTATCTTAGTTGTTCCTAGCACTGCGCTCTTCTGGACAGATTTCTCAGAAGTCATTCATGGAATCTGATGGATCCACTCTCCCAGCTTAGGTGTCACAGCCCTGAGTGCTCCTATCACTACTGGGACCACTTTGACCTTCACTTTCCACATGCTCTCTAGTTCCTTCTTAAGGCCCTGGTACTTCTCCAGCTTCTCATACTCCTTATTTCAGGCCCTGTTACTTCTCCAGCTTCTCATACTCCTTCTTTCAGGCCCTGGTACTTCTCCAGCTTCTGTGATGTGGGCCAGTTTTTCCTGTATTGCTGACAAGGCAGCACCCTAAGGGCGCCAGCAGTGGGAAGCAGCTGCTTTAAGCAATCCGGTTTGGCCAGAACAAGGGCTTCCGTCCTGTATTGCTGTCAGTTTCGCGGTGTAAGTGTAAGCTAAGTGACCACAGTGTGAGGTCAGCTACTGCAGAAGCTTCACATGCCTCCATTGCCTATACTATACAAAAGGTAGGAATGAAAGGGGAAAAGGATAAGAGTGGCTGGGGGTGGAGGGAGGAGAAATATATACAATATCATTTAAACAAAAATGACGGGACGGGCGGAGAAAATACAAAGGGAAAGAGAGGACAGGGGATGGGGGGAGAATATACAAGGGGAGATGGGGGGAGAAAATACAAGGGAAGATGGGGGGAGAACATACAAGGGGAGATGTGGGAGAACATACAAGGGGAGATGGGGGAGAACATACAAGGGGAGATGGGGGAGAACATACAAGGGGAGATGGGGGGAGAACATACAAGGGGAGATGGGGGGAGAACATACAAGGGGAGATGGGGGGAGAAAATACAAGGGGAGATGGGGGGAGAAAATGCAAGGGGAGATGGGGGGAGAAAATACAAGGGGAGATGGGGGGAGAAAATACAAGGGGAAAGAGATGACAGGAGATGGGGGAGAAAATACAAGTGGAGATGGGGGGAGAAAATACAAGGGGAAAGAGATGCCGGGATGGGGGGAGAAAATACAAGGGGAAAAATATTCCGGAATGGGGGAGGAAATACAAGGGGAAAGAGATGCCGGGATGGGGGGGAGAAAATACAAGGTGAAAGAGATGACATGGCATGGGGGAGAAAATACAAGGGGAAAGTGATGACAGGATGTGGGGAGAAAATACAAGTGGAGATGTGGTGAGAACATATAATGGGAAAGTGATGACATGGGATGGGAGAGAACATACAAGGGGAAAGTGATGACATGGGATGGGAGAGAACATACAAGGGGAAAGTGATGACATGGGATGGGAGAGAACATACAAGGGGAAAGTGATGACATGGGATGGGAGAGAACATACAAGGGGAAAGTGATGACATGGGATGGGAGAGAACATACAAGGGGGAAGTGATGACATGGGATGGGGAAGAAAATACAAGGGGAAAGAGATGACATGGGATGGGAGAGAACATACAAGGGGGAAGTGATGACATGGGATGGGGAGAAAAAACAAGGGGAAAGTGATGACAGATTAGTGCGTGCAGCAGAGTATAAGTGTGTGTGTGTTTACGTTAAACACAAACTTGTCTGTGTAATGTTTCTATATGTTATATGCACACATATCCATGACATATCTTAGGGATACCTCTGGGTCATGGCAACTGTGGCAGCAGCTCATTTGTACAAGCAAGTAGTCAGTCCAGATGGTCCTATCAGGTCAATAGATTTAAATAGTGATTTGAATGGAACACTTTCGTTTTTTAGTTTCATTCAAAGGGATATTATAACATATAGCTGGTGTCTCAGCTGCAATCCTCCAGCTGTAGAGGCGGCTCCAGACTGTCGGAGGCCTTAGGTCAGGGGTGTCCAAGTTTATTCTGCAAAGGGCCACTTCACCTGAAATGTATGCGTGCGTGGGCTGCATTTTTTTCATTCATTCAGAGAATAATATATATAATTATACACATGTGTGTATACAGTGGTGTATCTTGATTTTGTGCTGCCCTAGGCAGACAAAATCCGGGCACCCCCCTACCCAAGCTGCACACCCACATTACACACAAGACATGCCCCATCACCTCCATTTCATGACCCCACATCACACATAACATTCAGACTCACATCAAGCTCATACTCCCATCACACACACACCTACTCCCATCACACTCAGTCACACACTCCTACTCCCATCGCACTCAGTCACATACTCCTACTCCCATCACACACACTCTGACTCCCATCACACTCAGTCACACACACTGTCTCCCATCACACTCAGTCACACACACTGTCTCCCATCACACACCTCTGACTCCCATCACACTCAGTCACACACACTGACTCCCATCACACACACTCTGACTCCCATCACACTAAGTCACACACTCCTACTCCCATCACACTCAATCACACACACTGACTCCCATCACACACACTGTCTCCCATCACACACACTCTGACTCCCATCACACTCAGTCACACACTCCTACTCCCATCGCACTCAGTCACATACTCCTACTCCCATCACACACACTCTGACTCCCATCACACTCAGTCACACACACTGTCTCCCATCACACTCAGTCACACACACTGTCTCCCATCACACACCTCTGACTCCCATCACACTCAGTCACACACACTGACTCCCATCACACACACTCTGACTCCCATCACACTAAGTCACACACTCCTACTCCCATCACACTCAATCACACACACTGACTCCCATCACACACACTGTCTCCCATCACACACACTCTGACTCCCATCACACTCAGTCACACACACTGTCTCCCATCACACACTCTGACTCCCATCACACTCAGTCAAACACACTGTCTCCCATCACACACACTCTGACACCCATCACACTCAGTCACACACACTGTCTCCCATCACACACACTCTGACTCCCATCACACTCAGTCACACACACACTCTCCCATCACACACACTCTGACTCCCATCAGCACTTACCTTTCCCTGGCAGGCAGGTCCGTGGCTGAGAGGGAAGCGTTGTGCGGTCCCCTCCGGCCGCGCGGATCAATAAAGTGTGTTGAAACTTTTTTTTTCAACACAACACAACGCTTCACTCTCAGTCACGGACCTGCACCAGGGGACGGCAGCAAGGAGGTAAGTACTGGGGTCTGGGGAAGGGGGGTGGAGGGTGGGAAAATCCTAGCACATTGAGGGGCAAAATCCGGGCATATTGAGTGGCACAATCCTGGCATATTGGAGGGGCAAAATCCTAGCATATTGAGGGTCAAAATCCGGGCATATTGAGTGGCACAATCCTGGCATATTGGAGGGGCAAAATCCGGGCATATTGAGGGCACAATCCTGGGATACTGAGTGGCACAGTCCTAGCATATTGAAGTTGCAAAATCCGGGCATATTGAGTGGCACACTCCTGGCATATTGGAGGGGCAAAATCCGGGCATATTGAGTGGCACAATCCTGGCATATTGGAGGTGCAAAATCCGGGCATATTGAGTGGCACAATCCTGGCATATTGGAGGGGAAAAATCCTGGCATATTAAATGGCATATTGCGGGAGAACATCCTGGCATATTGAGGGTTAAAATCCTGGCATATTGGATGGGCAAAATCCTGGCATATTGGATGGGCAAAATCCTGGCATATTGGAGGGGCAAAATCCTAGCATATTGAGGGGCAAAATCCGGGCATATTGAGTGGCACAATCCTGGCATTTTGGAGGGGCAAAATCCGGGCATATTGAGTGGCACACTCCTGGCATATTGGAGGGGCAAAATCCGGGCATATTGAGTGGCACAATCCTGGCATTTTGGAGGGGCAAAATCCGGGCATATTGAGTGGCACACTCCTGGCATATTGGAGGGGCAAAATCCGGGCATATTGAGTGGCACAATCCGGGCCTATTGGCACAATCCTGGGATATTGAGGGTTAAAATCCTGGCATATTGGAGGGGCAAAATCCTGGCATATTAAATGGCATATTGCGGGAGAACATCCTGGCATATTGAGGGTTAAAATCCTGGCATATTGGAGGGGCAAAATCCTGGCATATTAAATGGCATATTGAGGGGCAACATCCTGGCATATTGAGTGGCAAAATCCTGACATATTAAATGGCATATTGGAGGGGCAACATCCTGGCATATTGAGTGCCAAAATCCTGGCATATTAAATGGCATATTGAGGGGCAAAATCCTGACATATTAAATGGCATATTGAGGGGCAAAATACTGGCATATTAAATGGCATATTGAGGGGCAAAATCCTGGCATGTTAAATGGCATATTGGAGGGGCAAAATCCTGGCATATTGAGGGGCAAAATTCTGGCATATTGAGGGGTAAAATATTGACATATAAAAATCCTTGCACCGGCCCTGCATACACTTACCCCCCACACACAAACACATTTATACACACAATCACATACATACATACATACATACATACACTTACCCCAGATACGCATTTATACACACACACACTCACATACATACACTCACCCCACACACATATACACATTTAGACACACTCACATACATACACATTTATACACACACTCACATACATACACATTTATACACACACTCACATACATACACTTACCCCACACACATATACACATTTATACACACACACTCAAATACATACATACACTTACCACACACACACACTCACATACATACATACACTTAACCCCCACACACATACACATTTATACACACACACTCACATACATACATACATATACACTTACCCCAAATACGCATTTATACACACACACACACACTCACATTCATACATACATACAATTACCCCCCCCACACACACACACACAAACACACACTTACCAAACAGTTTTCTATTTTTTTTCAACTGGGCTGTGGGCTCGTTGTTATCGCCATGCTGCCGCTGTTCATCTTCCCTCCCTCTGACCCTTGCGCATGACCTCACGCGCAGGGTAGAGGAGGAGATATACTCATGAGAGCAGCAGCGCTCTGTGTAGGGAACTTTGTTCCCTCACACAGCTTCCCGTGCGGTGTGTAGTTCGAGGTGCGGCTACCGGAGCAGAGCTCAGGCGGGCCGCACCTCGATGCCCGGAACATTGGACGCCCCTGCCTTAGGCGAAACATGTAACTCATAAAACAGATATGCAAGCTATAATAAAAATGAACTGTATAAATAGCATATTTTAAGACCAGCCTTAAATTCCAGCAATTAGGATTTCACCACTCCTTGAATTTATTTGTCTCATAATTATTCTACACATATCTATAAACAAAGTGATGCTGGGGTATCACCGTTTATCAACCGTTTGCATGCTGCACTGATAATGACTAAGCTCCTCCACTTCATGACATTGTCAAAAAGACAGTTAAAGTAAGTCCCCCCCCTGAATAAATTTGCGGAGGCCCATGCACATACACACTCATATACTGATCACATACACATATACACACTTATATACTGATCAGACACACACACACACTAGCACACACATACACTATGTGTGTGCTAGTGTGTGTATCTGATCAGCATATAAGTGTGTATATGTGTATGTGATCAGTATATGAGTGTGTATGTGTATCTGATCAGCATATAAGTGTGTATGTGTATCTGATCAGCATATAAGTGTGTATGTGTATCTGATCAGCATATAAGTGTGTATGTGTATCTGATCAGCATATAAGTGTGTATGTGTATCTGATCAGCATATAAGTGTGTATGTGTATCTGATCAGCATATGAGTGTGTATGTGTATCTGATCAGCATATGAGTGTGTATGTGTATCTGATCAGCATATAAGTGTGTATGTGTATCTGATCAGCATATGAGTGTGTATGTGTATCTGATCAGCATATAAGTGTGTATGTGTATCTGATCAGCATATGAGTGTGTATGTGTATCTGATCAGCATATGAGTGTGTATGTGTATCTGATCAGCATACGAGTCTGTGTGTGTGCTATTGTGTGTATCTGGTAAGCATATGAGTGAACATCTTCCAATAATAATAACTTCTTCAAAAATGCTAAGCTCCCCTCTTCTGTGATCCCCTCAACTACTTATTTTTATTAATTTGCATGTAAGGACAATTGAACATATCGCTTTGCCAGTCGATCAAGATGAACTAATAACAATCTGTCAAAATCTTAAATTCGTACATCTGCCGATTGTAATTTATGGCCGTTTTGACCTGCTTAATCTTGTATTTTCCTGATCATGCATCTGAAAACTGTAGGTCTAATTGTATTTTTGTATGTTTTTTGTACATTTAAAATAAAATGGGGAGAGTCAAATGGGGTAACTGTGATTATCTGAGGTTGGGGTTGGGAGGTATCTCACGACTTTAATAGAGGGGATGCTATATTACCACCAGCACTGAAGTGGTTTATTAAAAGGTAACTAAATAATTTGGAAGCCTCATTGGCATCCTGAGTATCTGTGACTTACTTCTGTTCAACTATTTGAGTACAATGTTTGTGATTTCCTCCTGGATGTATTTACTAACGAGATATCCAGGGTTAACATTATTATTAATTTGTTTCATCTGCTAAGGATGTTATTTCCAGTCCATCATGAGGGATTAGATAAGGGTCCGAATCTCATGAACATTTTTTCTGAAGTCATATGTCATGTTACGCAAGTTATGTATAGTTGTTTCACTGATGTATTCGCTACACTTCTCGCGACATCGATGCAGCTATAATTTCCATGTAATCGCAAAAAAATAAATATTTTATGCACAAAGTATCTCCGCCAGCAAAGACATTTTTTTTTCTTCTAAATCATCTCTTGCATACAGCCAGCTGACGTGTGATAGGCATGTGGCATGTTACGGAAAACGTGTATTATTCAGGAGGTCTTTTTCTATTGCTCTAGATCAAGGGTCTCCAAACTTTTTAATATGAGGGCCAAATTGTACATTTTACACATTTTTGGGGGTCGGAGAAAAAAACAATATTAAAATTCAACTTTTTACATATGTCGTAAAAAAGTTATTGAACTAATCCATTTCTTTCCTCTGCACCCACATTGCACCCATGACTTACCCCCAACACCGTAGGATTACACCCATAATTTACCCCAGCACACAAATTACACTCATTTGCATTCACAGAACTTGCCTCAGCAACCAGGTTTGCACTTAGGACTTTGCCCGGCACCCACTTGCACTATAAGGAGTTACCCCAGCTACCAGCACTCAGGATGTGATCCAGTAATCTCTCTTCTCCCTCATGTGTGTAGTCTCTCTCCGCTCTCTCCCCTCATGTCACCTAGACATTATTTATAAAAACATAAAATGCTGAAAATTGATTTATACATATAGGTGTATAATAATTGTGCTATCCCCATATACACATCGGATTGCCCCCTTGTCCGTATGTTACTGGCAGGCTGGTAAAAAAATGACTTCAGGCCAAAGTTAAGTCTATGGAGGAAATAGTTGGCCCAGTATTTTTTAAAATAAACGGTGGCAATGCTATACGCATCTATGTGGATAACAGACTGCGCCAGTCTTACAGATAATCTATGGCGGGAGCTCGCTACAGTGTTTTTTTTAAAGAAGCATAAAAATGTTAAATATCGGCAGGAATCAAATATTTATTCACATTAAAAATGTTATATACTTTAAATAGATCTAATTTCTAAATAAAAAAATATATATATTTTAACAGTATTGGATTCTAAAAATAAAAACACAATAAAAAATATTAAACAGAATAAATACACCTAAAAGTCACCACATTCTTACACTTGAAACCAATGTGATATTAGTTGGCTTTTGTTTTCGATTTTGCGTCTGGGAATTTGCCAAATGTGTTTTGTGGCCAATGCGTTTCGCCACCTTTAGTGGCTTCCCAGGGGGTAAGTGTGTTCAGTCAGTATTATACAGTGAAATCATGTCTCCAGTATATGTTCATTAAAACACACCCCAAACAGTGCATCTAGGGTTTCTTATCGTGTCCTTTTTCTGCCCCATCATGCTGTGTTGGTGATGAAGCTTCCGTCTTAGACAGACATTACAGACCCGTATGGATCGAGCTCGGATAGGGTGAGGGGATTATGCAGTCGAGGAATAGGTGAGGACACTCTCTGTTTGAGGATAATCTTTATAATAGTTATAAGTTATAATATCGTCCCTCTAGTGAGCGATCCAATAAAGTGCTTTATTAAACAATGAACATGAGACCAAAAAGGAGGTACATGTACAGCAAAATGGACAAACAGAAAACCGCACCTTACGCGTTTCGCGTATTACAACGCTTAATCATAGGTCATGTACTGGATATCCGAATATATAGGATCTATACGGACACACGGGCGTTAACCCTCGTCTAGTAAGATGACGGATAACTTTACTTTCCCTTCAACTTGCGCCAATTCGTTCAGGTTGCTCCAGCACTCTGAGCGCCGGTGCAATCCATGTATAATAAATAGGACATTATGCAGCACCTTATACTCTAGCGTGTGGGAAGATTTATATGTAACCCTCCTTGCGTCAGCCGGTCTAGGAGACTTCTTGGCGGCTGCTTCACTGCTGCCTGTTCGGCGCAGCAGTTTGAACTCTGAACTGTTAGCGGTGAAGATGAACGCGGCCGATTCATCGCGGCAATGCAAGCGCTGACTGATCAGCGCTGAACTGTCAACGCTTACAAACGTACACCCCCAATAAATTACCCCCCTAATAAATGAACCCTAATACTCAGATGAATCCCTCACCAACCCTAATAGTAAAATTAACCCCCCCAAATCCTAATACTAAAATGAACCCCCTTGAACCTTAATACTAAAATTATCCCCCCCGAACCCTAATACTAAAATGAACCCCTCCAAACCTTAAAACTAAAATTAACCCCCCGAACCCTTATAATAAAATGAACCCCCCAAACCCTAATACTAAAATGAACCATTATTCAACATTAATAATACTCTCCTTCAGCGATCCCGCAATGAACTGGCCGTGAGAGAGGACGGTGGGGTGGCTGCTTTAATGCAGCCGCGATGAACTGTCCCATCCCGTGGCGGTCGGACTGTACAGAAATGCATGCATTTAGATAAATAGGTATTTTAACTGCCAAGGGACTGTATCACCTAAACATGCCTTATACTGTGAATGTAGATTGTAAGCAAATGCCTCAATTAGGAGAAATGTGTTTTTTAAATGTGTCAGTGGTGTCTCCAGTTTATGACATCACTTGATATGCAAGGAGACTCCACAGACTTAAAGACACTACCACTTACATAAGATGTCACTAGATAACCTGGTCATATAAAACAAACACATATATAAATCATATACCACTTTTTTAAAAATATGATTGAGTTCATTGCATATAAAAAGAAAAAGAAAATTAGGAGTTTATCTCCTGGCTCCATTTTGTGAATATTTCCCATGTTGCAACATTGTCCAAAATCTTCCAGCATGTCTCACTTTACAACTGTGGCAAAAGCCTGCATGATGATGTCATAAGATACTCCCCTGCTCTCTTACTGGCTCCTGTGTATCATAGTGGGCAGGTATAGGTGGCTGTGTACAACCTTTTTTACCTGCCTTCCAACACAAAGAGAGGAGATTGACCTGATCAAACAGGATCATAACGCCGCCCCCTTGTGATGTCATAGTTACATTCCCCTCCCATCCCAAGTCTATGGTCAGAATTCTGACTTATAGACTGCATTCTTTGTCCCCAGCCCCAAAGTGAGATACTAGTGCTGTAAAGTCACTAGGGGGTGGCACACAAAAACACTATATTTCACAAAATTGCGGCACCCAGTCACACTTGTTTAGTTACATATTTTGTTAAATACAGTCACAAAACAAAAACAAAAACATATCTGAAATCAACAACGCAAAATAAAAAAAGTAAAACCTTTTCATTTTTTGGTGGGAGTGCCCCTTTAAAACACATTTTTCTCCTAATTTTGGCATTTAGATGCAGTTTTGCTAACACAATGTATAGATCGTTTTCAATAATGTTTTATTCTCCACATGCGCAGTAAAAACAATGTTTAGGTGATACAGTCCCTTTAAATCAGTGTAAGAACATAGGAGAGTGAATTGGTCCATGCGTAACCCCATAAAATGAATTTGTTAAACCCTGGATAAGAACTGGAGCATCACAAATCGTGCTGCTCTCTTGCACATTACTGGTTGCAGAAGACAGTTGGATGCCCTCCTACTGAAAACTATTTGCATAATCCAAAGAGCACAGAGTACTTGCTAACATATTATTTGAGGGCTGTTTTGCTGCAGATTTATTGATCGACCAACACTGTTCCCTTTAGCACATCAGAAAAACAAAACGGTCTGGAGCAGAAGGGCATTTTTGAAGCCGCAGGATTTCTTACATAACACTGAACCGCAATGGATACCGAGAAACACGTTGATGAACTGATTTTTTTCGTCAATGGGAAAAAGGTAACGTGACTTTTTGCTAATTATTTTTCCATTGCATGTGTTGGTTCCTCAGGGGTGCAAATGAGGGGAGCGATTTGGATGAGGTGATACAGAAACATCACAGCTAAAAAAAAAAATGAATTGGTCCATGGACATTCTCAGAAATGCAACTATTGCAGTTTTTAAACTTTGAGGTTAAGAGCATCCTCAAGGAACACCATCGCCTTGTGCATTAATACAAAGAAGAATAGATGATTTTCATATCACACCACAAGGTGATGTCATAGACTGGAGACAGCAAAGATAGATTTAAAGCACTCCTTATTTGCAATTTTGTAGACATAACATATAGATCATTTTTTTGTTCAGTACATTCACTTTGTAACTATTATTTGGACCACAGGTGGGAGTTTTTGTGTCTCTCTGGTGATTCACTGAGCTACCTGTTTCATGCACATTAAAGACAGATAGTTATAAACATATATTTATTTTGTTAAAATTAGAATATCTGTATTCCAAATATACTAGATTTGCTTAAGAGTATCAGCTACTAAAATTCCCACTTAGCATGTGGCTGGAGCCTGGGAGGTAAAAAAACAAACAAGCAACATTTTAAAGAAATTTCTCCAGCGAACACAAGTTGTTATCTCGAGAAAACAAGTCAGACAAATATTAAAAATACATGGCCTCCCTGGGCTTCCCTAGGTATTACATCAAAAGCAGGAATAGTAGCATTATGGGCTAGCTCTCAGTTATATTGGTTTGATTATTTCGAGAAAAAAAGCATATAATTTAATATATAAGTTACAATGCTCTGATATTTAGACATATAATAATTAATTAAATAAGACGACAGTTGTTTGATACCAGACTTTATACAGCGCTTCTATTTAGCTTTATTTCAGACTCCATTTTTCTTTTCTTTTTTTTTTAGCAGACTTTACACTTGGTAATTATTTATCTTTTTAGCTGATGTCACACAAGGTCAATTATTTTGTTAGCAGATGTCATTCAAGGGAGATGTTGGAAAATGGTGGCTATGAATGATAGGGTTGATTATCTTCCAAACATTGTTAATCTTTATCGATAAATGACTCTGTAGTGTATCTTCCACAAGGCAAACAAGGCACTCGCCTAGGGCGGCACTTTGCCAGAGGGTGTTAAAGCACACTTCTGGTGCGTCAAAATCAATCAGGGTGATGGGGGCATGTAATGGACGTGGTAGGGTATGTAATGTGGGTGATGGGGGCATGTAATGGGGTGATTGGGCATTTAATGTGTGTGCAACGTGGGTGATGGGGCATGTCGTGGGTGTGCAACGTGGGTGATGGGGCATGTCGTGGGTGTGCAACGTGGGTGATGGGGCATGTCGTAGGGGTGCAATGTGGGTGATGGGGCATGTAGTAAGTGTGCAATATGGGGGGGGGGGTGCCCGAATTTTGTCTGCCTAGGGCAGCACAAAACCAAGATACACCACTGAAAGGACTACCCGCCTAGCTGGTGTTTTCTAAATTGCCTACATAGGTTTACAAGAAAATGGAGCTTAAACAACTCTAGGGGACAGTCCCTTGGAACTTTTATAAACATTACATTTTTGTTGTTGTTGCCATAATTGCATTAAAACTGATATTTAAACTGTCAGATAAGCTTATTTTATTGTGATCTGATACCGCCCACAACTTTATTGGTCTATGCAGACATACATTGTAAGTTCTAAACATGGCGCACACTCAGATTGCGCCAAATTGTGGCGCAGTAGTCATATGCGCCAATGTAGAAAGCAGGGTCACCGACACATTTCTTAGATTTTGGTTGTGCCTAGTTGCTCCGACGCCTGATTTGTGAAGAAAGTCGCCATTGGATGGCGGCAGAGAGATTTACAGAAAAGCCATGTTTTAAACGTACTGCAGATCTGCTAAATAACCTCACTTCAAAGGGAATGCTCCTTCAATTCAATAAGTACATCCTCCCCCTCACTCTACTGAACACCTTTCCTTCCAAAAACTATACCGCCTTGCTATTGCCTCCATAGGCCAGCCGGTAATGTACCGGATGGAAGGTAACCCTAAATACAACTTCCTCCAAAAATGATAATGTCAGAGAACGCACACTGCTTTCTTTCACTGTTCAAATTGACTCAAATAGGCTTAGGGCCAAAACATTTGTATGTGGCTTGGCAATTGGCTTAAAGGGACACAACCACTTACATAAGATGTAACTAGATTACCTGTGCATTTAAAACAAACACATATATCAGACATATGCCACTATTCCCCCCCCCCCCCCCCCCACCTTCTATGTTTGAATTAATTGCATTTAAAAGTAAAAATAAAATTAGGTGTCTGTCTCCAGAATCCCTTTTGAGATTTTTACCCATGATGCAAAATTCTCCAAAACCTTTCCTCTGCTCTCCAGATACTCCCCTGCTCTTACTGGCTCCTGTGTATCATAGTGGGCAGTACTAGGTGGCTGTGTACTTTTACTTTTCTTTTTAACTTACTTCCAACCCAAAGAGAGGAGATTGACCTGATTCCAGCACCCAGTCACAAAAACAAAAGACATATCTGAAATTAGCAATGCAAAATAATAAAAAAAAAGTTTCAATTTTTGGTGGGAGTGTCCCTTTAAAGATAGAATGCAAAGGGTGGTGGTAAATGGGAAGTTCTCAGATTTGTTTATTAATGATCTCCCAGAGGGCATTGGGAGGCATGTCTCGGTGTTTGCCGATGACACATGATTAAGTAGGGTAATACAGTCTGAACTAGATGTATGTTTGCTGCAAGAGGATTTTGACAAATTGGGTAACTGGGCAGATAAATGGCAAATGCGATTCAAGTGCAGAAAAATAATAAGAAAAATCCAACATGTAGTTTAACCCCTTAATGACATATGACGTGCCTGGCAAGTCAAGCGATGGTGGCTTTCTTAACTCTTTCGGTGTTGCTACAATGTAGAGGCATTGTGCAGCACTGAAAAAAAGTGCAGGGGTGCGCTGCGATCACTCCCCAGAGTGGCCGTAGCTGCCATTTAAAAATGGCGGCGCCGGATGCACTGATGGTGTTGCTAAGGTGCCTCACCAGCGAGGCACCTTAACAACACCAAAGTCTCCCCCCCCCCCCCCCCCCCGATCCCATGGTGGTCGCTCTCCTGAGCCACATTATTTTATTTTTATATTTTTCTAAAAGATTTCAGTTTGTTTTTCAATTGAGATGTACAGTTTATAGGTCACATTAAAGGTGGAAAAAGTTCTGAAATGATTTATCTTTGTCTCATTTTTTTACAGCACAGAAACCTGACATTTTAACAGGGGTGTGTAGACTTTTTATTTCCACTGTACCCCATCATCCATATTGCACACCCATGACCTACCCCATCACCCATATTGCACACGCATGACTTACCCCATCACCCATATTGCACACCCATGACCTACCCCATCACCCATATTGTACACCCATGACCTACCCCATCACCCATATTGTACACCCATGACCTACCCCTTAACCCATATTGCACACCCATGACCTACCCCTTAACCCATATTGCACACCCATGACCTACCCCATAACCCATATTGTACACCCATGACCTACCCCATCACCCATATTGTACACCCATGACCTACCCCATCACCCATATTGCACACCCATGACTTACCTCAGCAACCCGGGAAATGACCCATAGATGTACAATTGGTGGAACAAAAACTGGCAGCTGCCATGTTTCCTTGGGAAGTAGACAGGCTGGTCCTGGGGGCGACTGACTCTCTCTTCTAGAACAGAGATAGACTCTCGTTTTTACATGGGATCAGCATATAGGACCATACCTAGGACATGACCTTAACTAGGTCCCATCTGCTAATCCCCTGTAAAAAAAAAAAAGACGGTATCGCCCAATTCAGACGCTGATCAGATGAGTGAACCCCCGCGAACGCTGCTCCGGATGAGCTCTGCCTCAGCTGAGAGGCAGAGCTCGGAGTAATCCTGCATGTTTCTTTAAATATACATGGGTTTACTTTGGAGAACGGGGACAGACTTTCTAACCTTTGCTTCCTCCCGTAAAGCAAGGGATACGAAAAATAAAAACAATATCATTTAACGTTTGAATGAAGTTTGATTCCTAAAGGATCTCGTTTACAAAACCAAACACTAAAATATTATCCCATTGGTTTTGCAGGTGATTGAGAAGGATGCTGATCCTAAAATGACCTTACTGACTTACCTGCGGAGGAAACGTATCCCATGTCTCACGCTACTGGAAAGCCAGGCTCTGCTTAGTATGACGCAGACTCCCGGCGGACGGAAAGCACTTGTTGTGTTCGCAGTAGAGGATGCAGCGCGTAGAGCGAGGACTGTGTGAGGTCTTGTTCAGGGGGTAGAACAAGTAAAGCAGGGGTGGGAACCTGCGGGCAGGACTACATTTCCCATACTACTCTGCCAACCTCTTAGCTGAAAGAGCATTATGGGAGGTGTAGTTCGTCAGCAGCTGGGGGGGCGCAGTATCAGGAGGATCAGGAGACAAGTCTAAGGGGCATAGAGCAGGGGTGTCAAACTGCAGTGCTCCATCTCCTATAAACCCCTGCCAGTCACTTGGCACAAAACACTTGGTTACTGAGCAAGAGCCACAGAACAACTGAGCACTGGGTCTTGGGAGGTGAGGTTTTAAACATGCTGGTACCGTCTTGGTTCCACCTATGGTAAATACTGACCCCCACCTAGGTATTAACCATGCAAGTACCTGCAAGGAGGTGTGAGGGGCGTGCCTGACATCCGGGAGCAATATGGTGCTGTGCAGAGGGATGTGCGGGCAAACTGGTGGAATAGACTGGGATGTGTGGGCAAACTGGTGGAATAGACATACATGGGCGGGCAAACTGGTGGAATAGACATGCATGTGCGGGCAAACTGGTGGAATGGACATGGATGTGGGGGCAAACTGGTGGAATGGACATGGATGTGGGGGCAAACTGGTGGAATAGACTGGGATGTGTGGGCAAACTGGTGGAATAGACTGGGATGTGTGGGCAAACTGGTGGAATAGACATACATGTGCGGGCAAACTGGTGGAATAGACATGCATGTGCGGGCAAACTGGTGGAATGGACATGGATGTGGGGGCAAACTGGTGGAATGGACATGGATGTGGGGGCAAACTGGTGGAATGGACATGGATGTGGGGGCAAACTGGCGGAGTGTAAAGCTTATGTGAGATAGAGGTGCAACCTGGAATGGAAGGGACGCAACCAATGATGTTTGTGGGCTGCATGAATTTAGTCCTAGGACAGCATAAAACCTAAATACATCACTGGCCATACGGGAATGGTGTTACAGGGCCCATTTATAACACAAGTTATGTGTTAATTATACACAAACTAAGGAACATAACCCAAGCATTTGCATGTTTATATGTAAACTATAATAGGATTGATGTAACATTGTGACAAATCTCTCACTCCTCTACTGACTGAGGGACCACACAATAGGTGTGTAAATCTCTAATATGTTCTCATCTGAGTTGAGGGTAGAAGATGCTATATCCCTACCTTTCGGGTGACTATTAGCAGGCTCAGTGAAGGTTACGTATAATGGTCAAGGTTCTACAATGATCAGCGGAAACATTCCATCGGTCTCCATGGTGATTACTCCATGTTTGCAATGGTCCCCAGGCCTGGCATATTTGGAATGTTCTGCATTTATAAACGGATACTTTGTTTCCTTAACACCCGCCCATTCAGTGGGCTTACCTGGAACGAAGCTTGGCTGTGGGGAAGGCGGATGTGGAGCTTGTACCGTGATGATCTCCAGATACAATCGCTTCAAGAAGAAGATTGAGTATCCTTTGTGGGAATGCTTCCTGTAGCGCAGGCCATGCTGCTGGCTGCGGATCTCGTTGAGAACTCGTTCAGAACTATTCACAGAAAAAGGGGAGTTGCAGGTGAGATGAGGGGAGTCGCGGTGAGTTTGCTAAAAGGGGGGGAGGGGGTAATCCCCAGGTTTGTCTCTGCGCATTATATAATTAAATTGGGGGGAAATGTTCCTCTCAAAGCACCTGCAACTCACATTTTAGTGAATAGCTCCAAGAATAAATAATCTGGTACAAATTAGAAGGAAGAGTATGATCAATGCTGGAAAATACTCGAAAGGTGGAGCAATCACCGTGGAAACCAATAGAATGTTTCTGGTTGGATTGCTCCACTTGTAGAATGTTTCCTTAGAATGACTTATTCCTTAACGAGAAGCAATATTAATTATACCATGCCGTTAAAGGGAAGCTGTCTCCTACACTTTGGTTACTGTGCAAATATAGAGGATAAATAAATTATGTTGCGTTGGAAGAATTGCAATCAAATGCATAAATTAAGAGAAAAGCGTCCATGGTGTCACCTGTATATAACATTACTAGGCAAACAAACTACTTTTCAGGGGAAAATGCTTAATTAGCATATGAAGCCACGGGTGATGTCATAGGCGCTAGACACGCCAGACACTTTTAAAAACACATCTATCTCTTAATTTAGGCATTTACTTGCAATTTTGCTAACATAATGTATAGATCATTTTTATTCTCTATATTCACAGTCCGAGGCACTGAACGGGGGGGGGGGGGGGGGGGGGGCTGGGGCGGGCAGGAGCCAGAGCCTCAGAGAAGTTGTACAAGATGTTGGTGCTGATTATGAAAGACGGAGCAAAGATGGTAAAGATTCATGGGTAAGTTGTTTGACTAGAACAAAATGTAGGTATTAAATGTGTCAAATTCTTATTTTTATGGTTTAATCCCTTTAATGATTAAAAATTCCCCCTCCAGTCTTCAGACCTTGAGCCATTACTCTGTTTTCAGTCCTTTAGTCAATCAAACAGTTAGGTAACCGCAAATCAACCCATGATCGGCCATCACTGGGGTAATCTGTGAACTTCTATTGTTCTAAGGGATAAAACGTGGCTTGCTTGCGGCCACTGCAGACTGGGACTAAGGTAATGGGTTCTAATTAAATGATGTGACATTGGTGAGTTCCTTTACCTGATCTCTCCATACACCACGCTGTGAATGCATGTCTCACCCCCGTCTGTTCTCTGCACCAAGCTGCGGTGACCACAGTGGAATGCGTTGGCAGCACCAAGACGAGACTTCACCCTGTCCAGGTAAGTGTCAGAGGAATACTTTCTATGTAGACCTTTATTCAGGGAACTGAGGGAATTTCAAACGTACCGCCAATGTAGCCGATGAAATCCTCCAATTCAGCTAATTCATGAATAAAGCGCATAGACTTGATTAAAACCACACGTGTCAGAGCAGCAGTGCACCTACACTCCACCCTTATGTATTTGAAGGGACACTGCCACTTACATAAGGTGTAACTAGATAACCTGGTCATTTAAAACAAACGCATATATAAATCATATGCAACTGTTTTTTTTATATGATTGAATTAATTGCATATAAAAGGAAAAATAAAATGAGGTGTTTATCTCCTGGCTCCATTTTGTGAATATTTCCCATGATGCAACATTGTCCAAAATCTTCCAGCATGTCTCACTTTACAACTGTAGCAAAAGCCTGCATGATGATGTCATAAGATACTCTCCTGCTCTCTTACTGGCTCCTGTGTATCACTGGTGGGCAGGACTAGGTGGCTGTGTACAACTTTTTTTTACCTGCCTTCCAACGCAAAGAGAGGAGATTGACCTGATCAGACAGGTTATAACTCCGCCCCCTTGTGATGTAATAGTTACATTCCCCTCCCATTCAATGCAAGTCTATGGTCAGAATTCTGACTTATAGACTGCATTCTGTGTCCCCAGCCCCAAAGGGAGATACTAGTGCTGTAAAGTCAGAATGGGGTGGGGGAGGGCTAGCAACCAAAAATATTATATTTCACAAAATGGCGGCGCCCAGTCACACTTGTTTAGTAAAATATTTAATAAAATAAACTCACATAACAAAAACAAAAGACATATCATAAATCAACAATGCAAAGTAGCAAAAAAAATTGAACCTTTTCATTTTTTGGTGGGAGTGTCCCTTTAAGGCTCGGTTTGGCTCCATGTCACTGTGTAATTACAGGAACGTATTGCTAAAAGTCACGGCTCTCAGTGTGGCTTCTGCACGCCGGGTATTGTCATGTCGATGTACTCCTTGCTGCGTAACAATCCAGAGCCCACCCTGGAAGAGATCGAAGATACATTTCAAGGTATAACATTGATTTATGTGACCCGTAGGGTGAGATTTAATGACCTCATTCTCACGGGACGTGTCTCTGTATGTGGGGCAATGCTCTCTGGTTGTGAGCTGATAGCTAGTATGCAGTCAAATGTCGGAGATCAGATACAAGCATTCTCACAGAGGTTTGCTAGGCTTTCTTTATAATAACTTAATCAGATACATTAAATGAATATTCTGATATTTCAGCTTCTATACAATTACATAAATTCTGGATAAATACATAATGCGAGTTCTCTTTCCTTAGTGTGCCATGGCTGTACAACTCTATAACTCACAGTAATGTGCAGTGTGTGAGTGTATCACAGACTCCACAGCAATAAAACTCCCAGTAAAGTGCAGTGTGTATGAGTATATCACAGACTCCACAGCAATAAAACTAAAATTATTGTACAGTGTTTACAAGTATATCAGAGTTCCAAAGTAATGTTTTCTTATACAGCACATAATGTGATTATATATGAGTTTATCTTAATAAAGTACTAAATGTTTGGCTTGCCCAGTATCACAAATCTGTAGCCCTGTAGTCCCTAAAGAAAACTGCCATTCTTTGGCCATTTAATATATTTGGTGGCGTGCTGTGCATTTACAGATCATGTCCACAATCTTTATTA
Organism: Pelodytes ibericus; assembly: GCA_036172795.1. Taxonomy (NCBI): domain Eukaryota; kingdom Metazoa; phylum Chordata; class Amphibia; order Anura; family Pelodytidae; genus Pelodytes; species Pelodytes ibericus. The sequence continues at coordinate 16,558,265 of CM069862.1, forward strand.
AAACAATTTAGCACCAAGCTGCATTAACTTCAACAATTACTTTTGTACAAAGCGTTCTTCCTGCAGTGTCATTTAAACATATTAATTCTCTTATATTAACCAGGCAACCTGTGCCGCTGTACAGGGTACCGGCCGATTCTGCAAGGATTTAAGACATTTACCAAGGTAAAGGATTTTCACTCACTGTTAAAGGGACTGATTAGTTCCCAAAAAGCATCTACCAAATATTAATGCATATTACAAGAGCAAGGTCACTCAGAGGCCACACAATAGACTCAATTTGAGGAGCACAGGAAGTTACTAAATGAAGCAAAACTTTATATCCTCAGTGTCTATCTAATCAGTGCTGCTGCACCTGCAGTAAACATGCAGAGTAATCACTGGGGAGGGCTTGAGTCAAATATTAAAAATGTGATTTATACAGAATGCCTGCATCAGATCACACTGGGATAAAAGCCTGTGCATTATACAAGCAGTAATCTTCATCAAAGTGAGTTTGGGGACTAGACTGTTCCTTTAAGAGAGACAGTGAGGTCTATTCACTAAAAGGTAAGTTGTGTTGAGATGAGGGGTGTTGAGGTGAGAGGAACATTACATCTCACTAATTTAACTATACATTGTAAGGTACAAACCTGGGGAGTTCCCCCCACTTAGCAAACTCCCCAAGAATGTCCCTGCACAATATATAGCCAAACTGGTGAGATTAAATGTTCATCTCACCTGCAACTCACCTTTTAGTGAATAGACCCCAGAACGAGAGAACAGTTCAAGAAAGTGCAGTCCTTGCTGTCCATTTACCATGCCGGGTACATAGGAGATTTTCTTGACATAATGACGTTAGAATTGTAATTAGGGGAAATTAGGGTTAAAGGACAAATCTCTGGACTATACTTGGGACAATCTTTCAGTTAAACATAACTTGTTTTTTACTGACAGCTGTGTTACTTTAATACAGCTTTAATGTTATCACATTCCATACTGTAATCTGAAGGATTCCTTATTTCTATCAATCACACCTTCCCTCATCCGTAATCCGTATTTCTACTGGTCCTATCATATCCCAAAAGGTGAGCTCTGTCCCCACACCTGGCCTTCATGTGGGCTCTCTCAATAACTTTAATGGGGGTACCCACGCAAAGATTTTGTGAACTACATGGTTAGGGTGACGACTGGAGTAGTACAGAACTGTGTTTCCTGCTGATGGTGTCTTATAAATGGCGGTACTAACTTTATCATCCGTAAATCCAATAACATCTGAACTGTAATTTGACGTCAAATCTCAAATTAACCTCACTGAGGTTGAGGAACTCTAAATATTCATGCAGGTCATCCGTATATCTGCCGTAGTAGACAGTAGATGTCTACCTGCAAAAGGTCGCCATCTCCAAAGATGCGGGACCACTGCCATCAACTTAGAAACAAGTCAGCGTAAGAAAGGGGCAAAGTAGGTGCCCACAGCTGTCCCCTGTCATTGGCGATAAAAGGACCTGTCAAAAACAAAAAGGTTTTGTGTCATCAGAAGCCAAATAGACTCAATCAAAAAATGTATCATCTCTGGAGAATAACTTCTAAAGTTATTCAGAAAAAAACTGTACTGCTTCTACTCCCCTAGCATGGCGGGGATGCAGAATACAAAGACACAAAATCCACGGTGATCCATATGCCAAGCTATGCCATCTAGTTGTTCTAGTATATGTTTAGTATCATTGATACAGCTTTTTAAGGACATTTCCAAGTGCTGTAGATGGTAATCTACAAACCATGACAAGCACTCTAATCACCTATTGATCCACTTAAGTTCTGCCAACACATTTTCTCTACAGCAGCACATGACTGGTAGTGTAAAAATCATTTTATGTAGCAATAAATTATACAATGGTTTATGATGGCAATAAATCAAGTTCCAGGTGTTACGCAAGATGGACGAGTATTCAAAATCCTGCCAGAATCTCTGCAGAGAGACTGGTTTATAATGTATTACTTCTTTCTGCAATTTATCAAAATAGTAAATGTTTGATGGAGTGTCGATAACCGAATCTTCTACTAATATCACCAGGGCGGCTGTTGTGGCAAAAAGACTGAGAATGGCTGCTGTATGAATGGCCGAGATGACAACGTAAGTCACTTTGTCCCCAAATCTTAGGTAATTTCTATTATTACGATGGAAAGCAAGTCGATAAGTAGATGTCTAAATGAGGGGGGCTTCTTTCTAAACTACATGTGCTATGTTTTATAGCTGTACTTTCAGACTTACCCTTTCGGTCAATGTGTAGTGCAAATACATAATAACAATATAATATATAATAATATAATAAATTTGTGTAAAAACATACAAGGTTTCACTAAATGTTTAGTCTGAGTCCAATCGAGCGTGCCATATCTGCTGTTATTTATAGCACTGTATTAGAGAGATGTGCATATGTGCATTTTAATCAGATATGGATTATTTGTCGTAAGCAAAGTCTGAAAGTGATTTTACGTAGCAAATTTTATTACAGGTGAAATGTTTTTACACTGGGAATAGTTTAACACTTATTAACAGGAATAATAAATGTAGCGTCTGTGAAGAGCATTTTCAGTCCTTCCCCTATTTTCAGTAGGTGATGTACTGGGCATGCGCAGTTATAAGTGTACAGCTGTATGCTCAGAGTTTTCAGTATAGGTCTAGGGGGTGGAGCATGCTTATTGAACTGCTGGTTCAATCATGAAAAAAGCATCATTGAGCAACAAAAAAATTAGATCATACTTGAACAAACATATTTTGGAGTGGGCATTTAAAATGACATAAGTACAAACACATCATATGAAAGTGCTACAGCACCTGCCATGTCTTTTCTTCTATCCACAGATACAGATGTCTACAGCTCTGTTTGATCCATCTGAATTTAAACCCTTGGACTCCACCCAAGAGGCAATATTCCCGCCAGAATTGCTGGTAAGCACATCCTTCTCTATTATATAGTTCCTGCCATTCATGTGGATGTTACTTTGACACGTACCACCTACAGTGCTGTATTTACCGCGAGGCATCCTAAGCGGATGCCTAGGGCGGCAAATTTTGGGGGGCGGCAGCGCCCCCCAGCACTGAAAAAAAATAAATTAAAAAAATTTAAAAAAAAAACCCGGCCCTTTAAAAAAAAAAAAGTCCGCGCTTGCAGGCAGAGACGGAGGTGAGAGGGGATCGGAAGATCCCCCCTCACCATCGCTCTGCCTGCCAGGCTGCACGGGGAGCCGAACAGGCAGCACAGAGAAACCTCCGTGCTGCCTGTTCGGCTCCCCGTGCAGTGTGACACGGAAGTGCCGACAGTCAAGTGACGGGCGCGCTGACGTGACCTGTCGGCACAATCGCCGTGAAGCCGAACAGGCAGCATGGAGGGACCATGCTGCCTGCCACTAGCCACCAGGGAAAGGTAAGTGCTGATGGGAGTCAGAGTGTGTGTGATGGGGACAGTGTGTGTGACTGAGTGTGATGGGAGTAGGAGTGTGTGACTGAGTGTGATGGGAGTAGGAGTGTGTGACTGAGCGTGATGGGAGTAGGAGTGTGTGTGATGGGAGTATGAGCTTGATGTGAGTCTGAATGTTATGTGTGATGTGGGGTCATGAAATGGAGGTGATGGGGCATGTCTTAGGTGTGTAACGTGGGTGTGCAGCTTGGGTAGGGGGGTGCCCGGATTTTGTCTGCCTAGGGCAGCACAAAATCAAGATACACCACTGACCACCTACCTACGCATTGTTACAGCCCATGTACACCCTTTCATGGAAACAGTATTCCCTGATGCCATTGGCCTCTTCCAGCAGGATAATGCTCCCTGCCACAAAGCAAAAATGGTTCAGGAATGGTTTGAGGAACACAACAACGAGTTCAGGGTGTTGACTTGGCCTCCAAATTCCCCAGATCTCAATCCAATCGAGCATCTGTGGGATGTGCTGGACAAACAAGTCCAATCCATGGAGGTCTCACCTCGCAACTTACAGGACTTAAAGGATCTGCTGCTAACGTCTTGGTGCCAGTTACCCCAGCACACCTTCAGAGGTCTAGTGGAGTCCATGCCTCAAGGGGTCAGGGCTGTTTTGGAAGCATAATGGGATATACACATATACACATATAAAGCAAGTGGTCAAAATATTATACATGATCAGTGTATATTGACTGACTTTTACTGCAGCCACTCAGGTGAAATTACTTGATCCTGACTGAGATCATCTTTTCCCAGCCGTTTGTAATTGAAAATGTTAGTGCACCGAGAACGAGGATAAACTGGCTTGTATTATCTGCAAAAAACTGCAGAAAATGTCCCCAGCAATGTCAGGAAGTTGGCAAATGGGGGTGGTATATATGGAGAGTGTTACTGGGCACTGTGTGCTTCTGACAGTGCCACTAATGAAATGATGCAATAGGCCTGATGAGAAAGATGGCCCTGGCTAACGATGCATTTGGAAAGTAGCTGCCAGTATTGGCTCCAACCATGTTCTATCTCCCAAAGTTAGACGTAGCCAGGCCTCCGAGGCAGATCTGCTTTCAAGGAGATGGAGTGATGTGGATTCAGCCGTCCAATCTTACCGAGTTACTGGCCCTCAAATCCAGGTATCCTGAAGCAAAGCTTGTGATAGGAAACACTGAAGTGGGTAAGTGGGGTACCTAATGTTGGTCTTATTTATGGGGTGGCTCTTACCTACTGCTTTATTCATGGACGAGACTTGCAAGGAAATCGAGAAGGGACGTTCAACCCAAAGGACAAGGTAGCCGAGTTGGGAGAAATTCTTCCATTTTTTCTGACTTGGCTTATTTGGCCTTAAGTGTGAAATTCCACTGTCAATTCTCTTTTTCATGAACAAAGCCCATCATCTTGCATAGTATACAGTAATGTACAATGTAACACCAAAATACATGGTGATGTTAACTTTAAGGGCCCCCCCCCCCCCCTCTTCCCAGTGTCTATCTTTCCTTTTCTGGGTTCTTTTCTAGAAGCTGAGAATTCTTAGTATGTATAAGTGTATCACAGAGCTCCACTGCAGTAAGCTCCCAATTAAGGGGGTGATGTACTAAACAGTGGGGAATAAAAGTAGGTAAAACACGCATAGGGAGGAATTTGTAATATTTGTAACATTCTGCGCTTTTTCCCCCTGATTTGCGCCTCTTCCGTTTATTTTTATTTAGCGTGCATTTTTCCAGTTGCGCTAATAAATTGCGATTAGATTTGCGTGCGTTAAAGACTTTGTTTGTGAAAAATAATTCTTATTTTGCGTGTGAAAATTACACCCGCTTTTAGCAAACGCTATCAAAAGAGGTAGAAAAAATATTCGCAAACTTGCCTGTTTTTATTCGCAATTTGCTCATATTTACAATTTGCGTTTTAAATGTTTAGTACATTGCAAAAGGAGCAAAAATTGTTTTTCCACATGAAATATATATGTGTTATTTTTAGTATATGCCCCTCAAAGTGTGTTAAAGCTGCAGTAACTTTGTTAATGTATTAGGTTTTGTCAGTACAATACTTTGGTACCTAATTTACTGATACTATGTTACTATATACACAGAAACATGCTATTTTTATTTCATTTCTTAGCACAGTCCACATTACTTAATGATCTTGTGCTTGTTTTTTTTTTTTTTTTTACAGGGATTGAAACAAAGTTTAAGAATATGCAATACCCAGTGATCATTGCTCCTGGTTGGGTTTCTGAATTAAACTCAATCGAGCACACCGAAGAGGGTGAGAGACTGGGAATATTTGTACCTCATGGTGAATAAACAAGGTGCTCAATGGTGTATATGGAAAGATTGAGGTCATCCGCCCTTCCACGCAAAGGTTTTATTTATGCGTCCATTCTGTCATTCTCTTGACTTGCGATCAGTTGGAGAACTACTCATTCCTTTCCAAGACTTTTGAAGGACAACTGTCGGCAAAAAAAAAAAATAAGAGATTTCGGTTTAATCGAAAGATTACATCCAGTGCAGACATTTTAAATAGAAAAGTAACATTTATGTAACTTATTGGGCCCTCTTTGCTCCATACATGTGTAGCAGGGGGCAGACATGTTGTTTTGAATCTTGAGTTAGATGAAGGCAGATCTGACCAAAGATTCTAAACAACATGTCTGCCCCCTGATAGAGCTACACAGAGCAAAGATTCTAAACAACATGTCTGCCCACTGATAGAGCTACACAGAGCAAAGATTCTAAACAACACATCTGCCCCCTGATAGAGCTATACAGAGCAAAGATTCTAAACAACATGTCTGCCCACTGATAGAGCTACACAGAGCAAAGATTCTAAACAACACATCTGCCCCCTGATAGAGCTATACAGAGCAAAGATTCTAAACAACATGTCTGCTCCCTGATAGAGCTATACAGAGCAAAGATTCTAAACAACATGTCCGCCCCCTGATAGAGCTATACAGAGCAAAGATTATTAACAACATGTCCGCCCCCTGATAGAGCTATACAGAGCAAAGATTCTAAACAACATGTCCGCTCCCTGATAGAGCTATACAGAGCAAAGATTCTAAACAACATGTCTGCCCCCTGTTGGAGTAAAGAGTGCTCACCAAGGTACTTTATTTGTATTCTTCATTAAAGCATTTCTATTTAAAACACCTACACTGGATATAATCGTTCAATTAAGCAGAAGTTACTTTTTCTAACATTGTCTTTTAAAAGGGTTGATCATTGAACTAGTGGTTGGTTGTGTCACATTTCTCCTTAGTTACCCATTACTGACCTGATCTCTAACCTATTAACTAAAGTCTAGAGGAAATAAGTTCAGGACTATGTTTTTATTGCTATCCTATTGTTTGGCACAGAATGTTGTGAGATATTTTTTTATAGCGATATGAATTGTGATCTTCGGGGATGTGATTTTCTCCACAAGTGACTTTTGTATTTATTCACCTCTTGCAATCTGCCAAGAAAAGCCATTTGGAACTTGTCTGACTACCTCCTGGAATAGTTTTATGACATACTAAACATTACAACATATCTAACAGACACGGTAGATCAATGATTTGGCCCATATTGCTCCCCACACACTAAATGTGTTTTGAAACCTCCACAGGGTGAAAGCCATGCGAACTACCTTTTGTTGATTAGCTAGAGTGAAAGAGAGAGAGAGAGAAATCTTAACATACCGTATTTGCTCGAATATAAGACGACCCTGATTATAAGACGACCCCCCACACTTTGGATATTTCTTTAGCAAAAAAACTAAAAGCCTGAATATAAGACCCAATGCTGGCTCTCTCTCCCCCCTCCCTCCCCCAATGCCGGCTCTCTTCCCCTCCCTCCCTCCCCCAATGCTAGACATCCCCGGGCTGTTAGAGAGGGGGATCCAGGTCCCCTTCAGCTCTGCGGCGGACCTGGATCCCAGTCTTATAGTCAGACCTCGATTTGAGGTCTGATTATAAGACGAACCCAGAATATAGGATGAGGGGACTTTTTCAGAGCATTTGCTCTTATGTTCGAGCAAATACGATAATCAAATTTTAAAACCATGAATGATGATATCCTTATAAATTAATGAAATCTGACATTGATGTTACTAAAAGATATATTTTACAGAAATGTAAACTGTGCTTAAAGTTAAATTAAAACCTAACTGTACAATGTTTCATGGTAATAATGTTCCTTTAAGGTTTCAGATTAGGCCTCTGGACCAAGCGAATTTCATTAGCGTAAAATACATCCCCTCCTGTCGTCAAAGCTTAGGAGACTCTCATTTTACATAGTAACACCTCAGCTTCCATACAGCGTATGGTCGTTATCAATGTACTCACTTATATTAAAGGCACTGTGTTACTAATTACTGCGAATGTATAGAATACACAGTTATTGAACATGATCTATACACGGTGTGAGCAAAACTGCAAGCAAATGCCTAAATTAGGGGTATAGTTGTTTTAAATGTGTCCAGTGTGTGACATCACCTGCGGCCCGATATGCAAATTAACGTGTTTTCATTGGGAAATGTGTGATTTGCATATCAGGCCACAGGTGATGTCATAAACGTGAGACTCCACAGACACATTTAGAACACGTTTCTCCTGTTTTAGGCATCCAGTTGCAATTTTGCTAACACAATGTATAGATCATTTGCAATCATATTTTTATTATGTATATTCACATTAAAACCAATGTTTAGGTGATGCAGTCCCTTCTTCAATCAAACACTGCTCTGCATTACAGGGATCTGTTTTGGAGCAGCCTGCAGCTTGACCACTATGGCTGAGGTCCTGAAGAGAGCAGTGGCAGAGCTCCCTGCTTATAGAACCGAAGTGTTCAGGGCCGTCTTGGAACAGCTGAAATGGTTTGCTGGACAGCAGATCCGTAACGTTGCAGTAAGACTCCCATCCCACAAACAATTCATTAGTCACCTACAGTATACTGCATATTCCATCTGTGTGGAACACTGGGTAAAATAAATGCATGTTGAAGGGACTCTTGGGGCTATTCATTAAACGGTGAGTTGAAGTGAATAGCAGGTGAGTTGTGGTGAATAGCAGGTGAGTTAAAGTGAATAGCAGGTGAGTTGTGGTGAATAGCAGGTGAGTTAAAGTGAATAGCAGGTGAGTGGAGGTGAGTAGCAGGTGAGCTGCAGTGAATAGCTAGAAGGTGAATTACAGTGAATAGCAGGTGAGTAAAGGTGAATAGCAGGTGAGTTGAGGTGAATAGCAGGTGAGTTATAGTGAATAGCAGGTGAGTGGAGGTGAGTAGCAGGTGAGCTGCAGTGAATAGCTAGAAGGTGAATTACAGTGAATAGCAGGTGAGTAAAGGTGAATAGCAGGTGAGTTGAGGTGAGTAGCTGGTGAGTTGAGGTGAATAGCAGGTGAGTTGTGGTGAATAGCAGGTGAGTTAAAGTGAATAGCAGGTGAGTTAAAGTGAAAAGCAGGTGAGTTGAGGTGAGAAGCTGGTGTGTTGAGGTGAATAGCAGGTGAGTTGAGGCGAGTAGTAGGTGAGTTGCAGTGAATAGCTAGAAGGTGAATTACAGTGAATAGCAGGTGAGTAAAGGTGAATAGCAGGTGAGTTGAGGTGAGTAGCAGGTGAGTAGCAGGTGAGTTGCAGTGAATAGCTAGAAGGTGAATTACAGTGAATAGCAGGTGAGTAAAGGTGAATAGCAGGTGAGTTGAGGTGAATAGCAGGTGAGTTTAGGTGAGTAGCTGGTGAGTTGAGGTGAATAGCAGGTGAGTTGTGGTGAATAGCAGGTGAGTTAAAGTGAATAGCAGGTGAGTAAAGGTGAATAGCAGGTGAGTTGAGGTGAGTAGCTGGTGAGTTGAGGTGAATAACAGGTGAGTTGTGGTGAATAGCAGGTGAGTTAAAGTGAATAGCAGGTGAGTTGAGGTGAGAAGCTGGTGTGTTGAGGTGAGTAGCTGGTGAGTTGAGGTGAATAGCAGGTGAGTTGTGGTGAATAGCAGGTGAGTAAAGGTGAATAGCAGGTGAGTTGAGGTGAGTAGCTGGTGAGTTGAGGTGAATAGCAGGTGAGCTGAAGTGAATAGCAGGTTTGTTCCTGCACAATGTATAGCTAAATTGGTGAGAAGAAATGTTCATCTCACCTCAACTCACCTGCTATTCACCTCAACTCACCTGCTATTCACCTCAACTCACCTGCTATTCACTTCAACTCACTTGCTATTCACCTTAACTCACCTGCTGTTCACTGTAACTCACCTTTTAGTGAATAGCCCCAACTGTGTGAGCAGAATCGCAAGCCGATATATAAAATAAGAGAAAAGTATGTTTGAAACATGTCTGTTGCATCCCAACATCACCTTCATATGCAAATGAACTACTTTTCAGTGGGAAACAGGTAATTTGCATATCAACCTACAAGGTGATGTCATAAAAAGGAGACATCACACATTCATTTAAAACATATTTGTATCTTATTTTATGTATCTGATTGCAACTTTGCTAATTCACTGTATGTATAGATTGTTTTTCATCATGGTTTATTCTCGACATTCATCGTATGAGTCCCTTCAAAGCTCGCACTTTCAAAAAAAAAAATACATATATATATATATACATTTATTTGTCCAGGTTTTTTTTGGTTTATCAATTACCTATATTTAAAGGGACAGTGTCACCTAAATGTTGATCTTACTGTAAACGTAGAGCATAACAATTGATTGAAAATGATCTATACATTGTGTTAGCAAGATTGCAAACAAATGCCTAAATTAGGAGAAAAATGTGTTTTAAATGGGTCTATGGAGTCTCATGTGTATGACATCACCTGTGGCACGGTATGCAAATTACACATTTCCCATCAAAAAAACAGTTCATTTTCAATAATTTTTATTGTGAATGTAACTCCCTACATACACAGCCACTGCTGTCAAAACAAAACAATTAGCAAGCAATTAACTTCTGAATTAAGAGGGGGGGCACCCCTCTTTGCAACATTTTTTGCCGATAAACCAATCCCTCTCCACCCGTCCTCACAAGATCTCGATCCTTTATTAATACTGATTTTGTGATATCTCCCGACCTCTCTACACCTGAGTTATTTGTCTGTAAATTGAGGTACTTCTACCTGACTTACTTTGTATATAAAGATAATTTGAGCTACGACTGTAAAACGTCCCATTCTTCTGATAAACGACCAATAACTTAAACTTTCTTTGAGACCTAATACATAATCTAATATTTACCACAAATAATGAGGCCATTCATTTATGTCAGATTATTAACAACTTTGTCCCAATGGTCCTTTTTATGTACACATGTCCACTCATGAAGTATCGAACTTACAGGATGTTGTCTGTTGTATTTGTAACTTTGTATTTGTAATTTTGTAATTTGTAACTTTATATTGTATTGTCAATTTTTTATATATATATCTATTAAGAAAATTAATAAATAGGAATATTCCAAAAAATTTTTTTCTGAATTAAGCTGTTACGGTACATGTTCATGATCCTCTTTCAAGTTAGCAAAAGCAGACGAATGCAAGGAATGCCTGAATGTATTTGTATACAATGCAAAGGTTAAATACTAACCAGTATCCTTCTAACCATTCATTTGACCCTGTATAATTTACTGCTGACTATGACTTTCGATGGCTGGGTGTGTACACTACAGATATATGTTTCTGTTTTATTGCCCAGAGAAACCATACATTTTCATTCCCCACTGATTCAGTCCTTATATCTATGATACATTATATATATATGATATCATAATAAACACATTTTAAGGGCAAATGTGTAATCTGCATATGAGGCCAAAAAAACGATCCCGCATCATTTTATGGCTCTATTAAGGAAAGAAAGAAAGAATTGAGGGGATTGAGTAGAGTAGAAAAGTACACGAGTTGGAAGAATTCTCCAATCTAGCTGAATTTGGCTCGGCCCCGACCTGTGCTATGGTTACGTGAACTTGTTGGATAATCTTTTCCAGGCTGTTGGAGGAAACATAATGACGGCAAGTCCCATATCTGATCTCAACCCTGTCTTCATGGCAAGCGGCAGCAGACTCCATCTTATCTCCCAAGGTAGGGATAATGATGGATCTACAAGCTCAGCGCAATATGAAAGGGCGACAAGTCCAAAGGACTAAAAAGTGGCCTAAAAATCCAGGATCATGACAAGATTCTGTCCTACCGGCATATGAGACCAGTATTTTAGCATGCGATATAGGGGGTCATGTACTAAACAAGTGCAGTGTGGAAAAAAGTAGGTAAAACATGAGTAAGGAGCAATTTGCGACTATTTGTAACATTCTGCGCTTGTTTTCCCTGATTTGCTCCTCTTCCGTTTATTTTTATTTAGCGCACATTTTTCCAGTTGCGCTAATAAATTGCGATTAGATCTGCGCACGCTAAAGGGTTTTGCAAATATTTTGTGAAAAATAATTCTTATTTGCGTGTGAAAATTACACCAGCTTTTAGCGAGCGCTATCAAAAGACGTAGAAAAAATATTCACGAAATTGCCCATTTTTATTCGCAATTTGCTCGTATGTACTATTGCAGTGTTAAATGTTTAGTACATTGCAATAGGAGCAAAGAGCAAAAATTGTTTAGCACATAAAATATATTTGCGTTTTTTTAGTACATGCCCCTCATAATGCCTTACGGACACAATGGGGTTAAAGGACAACAGTCTGCAAAATAATAAGTAATACTTAATTTTAAATGGAAACTCTTTAATGAAAGAATAAAAATATAGTACCTTATATGCTCTGTATGGCTCTGTCAGGGGGCTGACATGTTTAGAATGTTGTGTCACATGAGTGAGATCATCCTTCATCCTACCCTAGATGTTAGCCCCGTGATAGTGCTATGCAAACAATTTTCCACAAAGATGTCGGCACTGTAGTAGAAGAAGAAGTATAGAACATGCTGAAAATGTATAGGTAAATTGTTCCAAAAGTAAGTCTTTAAGGAATCCTTCAATCCGGCAATATTTTTATTTTTATGTTTTAACTCCTTTTTAAACTGGCTTCAAATTCCTCAGATTTCTTATTGTAATATTTATCGACAGAAAGTAAAAGGTCCGTGGAAATGGATGGACAGTTTTTCACTGGATACCGAAAAACAATATTGAAACCGCAGGAAATACTGCTGTCTATCGATATTCCTTACTCCAAAAAGGTAAGGACCTTGTCTACCAGATTAGACATGGTGGGTTGTGCTCATTGAACAAGAGAATAACAAATATCAGGGATTCATAGCGGAGATGGAAAGTGGGTGAATTTATCCAACACAGCTATTAAAGCTGAATTTTTCTCCACAGTTCACTGTTTATTGAATACATCTCAGAGAAACACCTTGTTTTGGACACTGACTAATGTCCTCAGAGGTTCAATATGAGGGACAGCCGACAAAAATTTTCTGCACAATTGGGCGTACCACATATTGATCATTTTTATATCTGCTCATATCTGCTCATTGATTTTTCAATTAAAATTTCATGGAAGATTTCTAATTAACATTGGCTTCCTCTCATTATTTTCCTTTGACACAGTGGGCACTTTGCATCATCAGTCATGCCGTGGCCGTGTGTTTTATGTATACTTCCCTGAATTGTGAAAATCTAAGAGCTCAACTTAGCTTCTGGTCGGCATTTGTGAGGTTTAAAAACTCCCCCTAGACTGAAAACCATCACCTGTTCACAGGAGTGTTGATACCTATCATCGTTTTTTCAGCTTATTTCTGTAAAAAATGTTTCAGGTGACACAGCTGCTTTAACTTAGTCTCATCTTTGCAATCTCTGGACAGTGACCATTGTTTGAATTCTAGCCAGGAATGGATTGGCTGAAAAAAAACAGCTCTCATTCCAAATATATATTGTTGCTTTTTTTTCTTCTTCTGCATCTCCCTGCCATTCTTTTTATCTGTTTTCTCCTAAATATATGGTCATACCTCCCAAGAATCGTGATACTAGAGGGTGGTGCTTGAGAGGCCAAGAGCCAGTGCTCCCGCGCATGTAGGCACTGTTGGGCATGCACGCGGTAATGAGGTAGAGCTTGGCGGGACAGTGGGCCAGAGTCCAAAAACTGGGACTTTCCTGTGCAAATTGGGACAGTTGGGAAGCTTGTAGGATTTCTTTCAGCAGATCCAACAAGACGTAGGATCTTCCATCACTGTGCTAGTTCATACAGAAGGGACTAATACTTAAAATTATCGTTTTCCACAGTGGGAATACGTCTCAGCCTTCAAGCAATCCACAAGGCGGGAGGACGACATTGCCATAGTTACCAGTGGAATGAGGGTCCTTTTCAGCGCAGACAGCCAACAGGTCGAGCAAGTTCAGTTGAGTTACGGGGGCATGGCTCCTGTTACTGTCCTGGCAGAAAAAACTTGCAAGGAACTTGTCGGACTGTAAGAGAAACCTACAATTCTAAAAATCACTACAATGATTAACTTTGGCAAAAAAAAAAATCTTTTTTAGATGAATTATTATGTTGGTTGTCCAAGACCTGTTAGCTTAATTTCTTGTCGGGGACCAATTAATAAAAACGGAATAAAATGTTTTTTTGTTTTATAAAAAGAAAGACTTGGTTGAGAATACTGGGATTTGTAGTCCATTAAAACCTGACCCATTTTCTGGCTCTTTAAAATGGTAATTTCCTGTACAAGCCTCAAATGACATCATTTCCTGTACAAGCCTTAAACGACATAATTTCCTGTCCTTCCATGTGCAGAGAGTGGAATGACAATTTGCTGCAGAAAGCCTGTCTGTTACTTGCCAAAGAGATGGCCCTGTCTCCCAGCGCCCCCGGAGGAATGGTGGAGTTTCGTCAAACTCTCACCCTCAGCTTTTTCTTTAAATTCTACCTTATTGTCCTCAAGAAACTGTCGTTGGATCTAAATGGGAATGTGAGTCAATGAACTTATTATCCAATGAGTTAATCAATCTGGTGTGATAGGTACAGAAGCCCAGTGAGGCCATGCATTTTTTTAAAAATATTTCTCTAACATGTTTCCGAAGATTACAAGTTGTTTTTTCAGGATAACAAGATGTTATCTCAAGAAAACAAGTCAGAAAAATATAAAAAAATGCATGGCCTTTCTGGGCTTCCATAGATAGCTGATTGAATAGGGGAAAAGCCAAGCACTAGGTGTTGGTGTCTGTGATGGGCATGCCCCATATTGGTCTGTCAGACAGTCCTTGTTAATGGCGCACAGGGAAGACGATCTTGTTTGTTAGACTAGCAGTCGGAAAGACCAAAAGGAAGCACCCCCATAGACCACACCCACAAGCAGAGGCTGGTCTCCTAGTGCTTCATATTTATTTTCCTACTTAATCAGCAATAACGTCTAAGCATCGTGTGACGAGAAAGATTATATGGTGAGTTTTATCAAATTTAAGCATTAGTCCCAGAAATTAATTTGCTATGTTGCTGCAACGAGACAGGTCTATCACTAGTCTCACACAAAATTGGGGGTGCGTTCAGTAAAAAAGATGAGTTGCAGGTGAGAGGAACACTCCATCTCCCCAATTTAAATATACGTGGTGCAGGGACAAACCTGAGATTTCTTTCGCTAGAAGAACAGAGTTGGCCCCGCATGATGCATAGTCAAATATCTACAAACTATACATTATTTAGGGCAAACTCTGTTCTTTAGGAGGGGAAGCTCACCAGGTTTGTCCCCGTACAATGTATAGTTAAGTCAGTGAGATGGAATATTCATCTCACATCAACTCACTGGTTAGTAAATAGACTCTAGTGCTTAATTCATTGGAGTAATAATAATAATAATTTGCCTTTGGCTGTTGAATCCCATTTGTTCCATAGTTGTGGAAACTGCTCTGTATTCAATAAACCCAGCTACTCTTGTTACTGCCACAGTAAATATGAAGGTGAGACCCCCGCTGATCTGTGTTGTGTCTGATTTTCATCTCACAGTGTAACTTTGAGAAACTTCCCCCTAAGTATGAGAGCGCAACGGAAAAGTATCACCAGCCTTACCCAACTGGCGTGCAGCTTTTTCAGGTAAGGAATTCATTATCAAGGTTGCATTCGAATAAATGAAAGCACTCATTCTGGTTGTTACCAGATTGAATCACCGGGCTGGCTAACTATATAACAGGACAGGCAGCACAGACGATTGTGTGGATTGTGATGTTACAAATGGACCAATAGGACTCCACGTATTGTTCTGATTATCACTGGACATCTATACATTGTCCCATATGGATCTCCGATGACCAGTTATTACCTCCTCATTGGTACAAGTACAAAACTTTCCCTACCTCCCAGTGTTTCACAAAACTCGTTAAAACTATATTTCCCACCCCCACCCACTGCAAAATACAGACTTGCAGAGAAGAACTCCCGATGATGGCCCACCACGCGCATCTGATCGGAACCTTTCGTCTCCCCTCTGTTGGTGGCATTCACTGGAGAGACTATGAGAGACAGTCAACGACAGCTTGGCCATGATACTTCCAAGAGAAACATCATGGCTGCCGGTCAGAGGACAAAGGGGCATGTACCTTAAAAGTACATTCCAGTTTGTCCTCCTACTAGGGGTCATTGTATATTTCACTTGTGCTTCTGTATTTGAAGTTAAAATAAAAGTCTGTTGGCTCTTTAATACAGATGCTTTTAATCAGATAAGGACTGTTGGTTCTTGTGAAGACCAATGGATCAGGTTACAACATACTTTAATGATGTCCATAGCCTCGTACTCTTTTGCCTTTGCGTGTTTGAACATCTCTGGTTTGGGTGTTAATGACCAAGGCTAAATAGATCTTCACCACCACAGGAGGTTCCAGAGGGACAGGATGCCGAGGACTTTGTGGGACGTCCACTGATGCATCTTTCCGCAATGAAGCAGGCAACGGGGGAAGCCGTGTACTGCGACGATATCCCCCACTATGAGAATGAACTCTGCCTAGCTCTGATTACCAGCACCAAGGCCCATGCTAAGATCATGTAAGACCAGAAGGTTTACGTATGCTGAGATGATATCCTTCATACCATCGAATGGTTGGTTGGAATATAGTACGATGTACTGCAGCTTGCCAAATGTTTGTGGCCTTCAAAAGTAAAAAAAAAGTCAGGAGCCAACCAAATTATTTTTTTTAGGAGCCAGGGGAATGGTACCTCCATAGTGTTCTATGTAAAACCATCACAAAGGTTAGGGGCAAGTGGTAGGGAATTTAGGAGTCAAGGATCCCTGGCTCCTGGAGTTTGCTAAGTGCTACTCATATGCTTGCATGTTACTTGCAGAAAATGATCTACGACTGTAATATCTGGATATTAATAACTTTTTATTACTTTTTAGAACTCTATTTATTTGTAATGTCTCACTTATTATTAACCAATTGAGAAAAATCTGAATCATGTAGTTTGATAATATAGCAACAGATTTAGTTAATTTAAAATTACGGTACTTCTTATTCTCCAAAGCTCCATTGACACGGCGGAAGCAGAGCGGAGCCCCGGGTGCTCATGTGTTCTGCTCGCTAAAGACATTCCGGGCAGTAACATCACCGGCATTGGACATGATGAGACGATATTTGCAGATGATGTGGTATATAACTATATTAATGTTACAAGATACATGTTGGAATCAGTGGGTCCATCGGCCTGACTAAATTCATGCATCCCTTCTGACCCTTGTTTCCTCTCCAGATTGCACCCCTACCTTGCACAACATTTCCACTACACCATTTTGTGCCCACTTAACTTACAGCAGTGCCACATTACCCCAGAGCAAAATACAGAAACTGCATTATAGGGTGGTTTATAGTATGAAGGAGCAGAATAAGGGTGGTCTGTGCTCAGCTAGTGACTACCAGAGCACAGACCTCCAGCTCCCTCCACTACCCCAAAAGTTTCAGGACACCCTTATGGTGAGAAAAAAAAGTGCAAATAAGTGGGGATTGAAGAAATATGTATTTATTTTTATTAAATAAAAACATATTATGGGCAGCAAGAGGACCCTGATGGGGGGAGAGAGGGAGGGCTAGGACAGTGGAGGCAGGGGGGTTTGCAATCTCGTATTCAGCTTTATGCGCAAGACAAGCTAGTTACTGCTCTGGTTTTATGATATCCAACTCGAAAAAAAACACATTGACAGAACTTTTGATTCCAGTGTCTGTTTAGCCCCCTCCGTTACAGGCAATAAATACTGTGTCTGGTGGGTTTAATCGTTACTTTTCAGAGACGGTCTAGTAAAGTGTGACCTGGATTGATCCGTTTTAATGCTTCGTTTTACTGGCTGCCATCTGACCTCTGCTCACTTCCCTCTCCTTACAGGTGACCTGCATTGGACACATTATAGGTGCCGTTGTGGCTGACACCCAGGAACTCGCCCAGAGAGCAGCGAAGCTCGTAAAGATTTCCTACGAAGATCTCCCCGCCATCATTACTATACAGGTACATTTTTATTCCGAGGGACTATGCCCTCCTAAACCAAATCAGACAGCCGGCCTCTTGTTAACATGAGATTTAAATAATTATTTGGACAGGGATTGGCTCCTAGGTTTATGCAGTTCCCATGACAAAGATGAAGATCCCCTCCCTTAAACCTCTAAATCCAATCACAAAGTGACGTCCTCCCATGGAATCTTCCCAGCCTATGATTGGTTTGTATCATTTGATCATGGGGTTTCCCCATCCAATCCCTGTGTGCCAGCCCAGCAGCTTCTTGTCTATTTAAACCCACTTACCTGTAAATTTCCCCTGATGAATCCTCGTCTTTGGGTAGAAACGCACGTTGGGTTTTCTCTGCTTTTTTTAGAGCGATGGGCGACCTGTGCATAATTGAAATTAAATTTTATGGGACTCTCCCGGTTCAATCAAAAACTGAGCTGGAATAAATGTAATAAAGATGATTAAAGCCTCATTGGGGAAGACACCTCAGCTGGAGTAATCCCAAATGGAATTCTTGGATTTTTAAATTTTTTTTTATCCTGGTTCAATTACTGGTATTTGTACACTGGGTCCTGGACTTAGTTTGTGGCATTGTTAGATGATTGCACAGTTTTGATACATAATTGATGTAAAAGCCTTAAAGTTTATTAATATAGTATGTATGTTGATAAGAGAGATGACACATTGGTGTCAAATGGCAACTGTTAAATTCCTTGAGCCACTTAACAACCTCAATAGCTGAAACTTTAAAGTGTACACCATTACGTACATTACCTGGCTTTTACACTCTTTTATTTGATGTATCTCTAAGACCTAAGTGTCCAACTGCGGCCCTCCAGATTTTTCTGGACTACAACATTCTCGTTAGTGAAGGATTATAGGATTTGTAACGACCCGAGCCGACATTCCAGACCAATTACTTGGTTATTGGAATTATATAAAAAAAACATTAATGTGAATTTATGACCGAGCATCGTATAAGTCAATATCAGTGGATGGCAGGGGGCGAAGAAAGCAGTTGGCAGTTTGTAGAAGGGTAAAAAAAAACAGATCTACAAAAAGTCCTTTTAATTTCAGCAACTATTATACTCTTTTTTTTACGATAAACAACGTCCCACTTTTCCAGGAAGCGATTGAAAAGAAGTCATTTTATGAGCCCGTGAAGAAGATGGAAAATGGAGATCTCCAGCGTGGATTCGAGGAAGCGGATCACATCCACAAAGGTGATCATTTAAGGGGTGTAATCAACAATCCCCAATCTGACCCCAAATCACATCGTACCATGAAGCCGAATTATGGAGAAATCCACAATATGGCTACCCAAAAATGCCTGATTTAGGATGGAAATTGGCAATTTATGACAGATTTCGGGTTGAATTTCATCCACCTTCTGTTCGGGGGGGTCAGACGACAGATTTGATAAGATTTTTCGTTTTACTCTTAAGGATCAAACAACCCCGAATTTGTTGAATTTTGGCCAGTACAATCCTCCAGATATTAAGCCCGCAAACTGAAATATTAATAACAATATTTTTAGAAAAATATAATGTGTAAAAATGTTAAATTAAATAAAAATTATTATTAATTAAAAACACATTAAAATAAACAGTAATATAAGGAAAATTATATTTTAACTGCTTTGGTACCCTATTTATCTTCTATAATGTCTTGATTGCTTAGAATTTAGCAGGGCTAACCATACTAATATCTTTTAACAACAATATTATATAGATCGGCAGGTTTCTTTATTTATATTTATAAATAATTGAGAAAACAATAAAAAAAAAATAGGGATTTGGAAGCAATAACTTTGTCTTCGTAAAATGTATTGAATATAAATGAATATAGGCAATATAAAAACAACTTAATAATCCCTTATAATAAAAGCAGAGTAAATAAAGTTAAATGTATATGCTTGCAAAAAAGGAAAATAAAATCACACACCCTCCTGGTTGTTTACAGGTTAATCTCTCATTCTTGTGTTAATGCTGTCACTTCAACATAGTCTCCTCATTCTGTATCAACTAACTAATAATTGGTGATTTTCGATAACCTTTCTTCCGGTCATTTATGGGCAGGAAAAATATCATATGATACATTAAAACAGGTAACTATGGTTTACTTTGGGGTAAATCTTGGTCAATCAACAAAAAATAAATTAACCTTAAGTCTTGATTTTTTGGCAAACAGACAAGGCCATGACAAAATACGGTAATGAGGCACATGTCCTGGCCGAGCAGGACAAAATGGCGTCTATAGTCTTAACATCTTACTTGCGAAGCTGGGCGTGAAGCCAGTTTGATAACAGAAAGAACACAGCTGAAGCTACAAAATCTTCCACTGTTAAGTGACAAGGTGGAAGAAGGGGGGAACGAAACCTGTCATTTCTGCAAGTGCCCATCACAGTCTTAATCTTATATATGTTTTAGTAATACATATAATAAAATCCAATATTCACTAGAAAGGTGGTAGTTTTAATATTCCAGAGTAGCACAGAATAGCACAGAAATGCTTAAAATGAACTCCTCCTTTAGCAAAAAAATCAAAAAAGTATTTCATTTTTTTATTTGGTTTATTGTGATATCATTAATGGGCCACCATTAGCTTCTGTCCATCTTTTGCATTATATCGTCACTGACTGGTTAATTCAAAGATTTTCATGGTAGAAGCATCTTTGCAATGTTTGGTTTCACAGGAGAGATATATATTGGTGGACAAGAGCACTTCTACCTGGAAACAAACTGCACCATTGCCGTGCCCAAGGGGGAAGACGGCGAGATGGAGTTATTTGTCTCCACGCAGAATACGACTAAGACACAGGTAAGGAATGAGAGGCACAGCCTCGGTGAAGGTGAAGGATCATGGGAGGGGGTGGACCTCTTCAGATGAGAGGTGAAGGTGGCATCTGCTTCACGAGGGAGTCACGGGCAGGATAAGCTCCGTATGTCAAACACACACAGAGCTTGGTAAGTGCTGCTCGCGCTTCCCGTGTGAGGTGATAATGCATGGTGTCGGATTTCCAATGCTCTACATTTTTACTGCGTGTGGGGAGTGCGAGCAACATTTACTAAGCTCTGTGTGTGTTTGACATACAGAGCTTATCCTGCCCGCGCTTCAAGTAAGAGGGGGAGGGAGAACAGAGGACGAGGGGATGAGAACATAGATGAGAGGATGAGGGAGAGAGAACAGGGGAGGAGAAGAGAACAGAGGAGGGGAGGGAGAACAGAGGAGGAGGGGGCAAGAACATAGATGAGAGGAGGAGGGGGAGAGAACAGGGCAGGGGAAGAGAACAGAGGAGGGGAGGGAGAACAGAGGAGGGTGTGAGAACAGGGGAGGGGAGAAAACCGAGATGGAGAGGAGGGGGAGAGAACAGAGATGGGGGTAGGAGGAGGAGAGAACAGAGGAGGGGGAGAGAACAGAGAAGGGGGTAGGAGGAGGACAGAACAGAGGAGGGGGAGAGAACAGAGATGGGGGTAGGAGGAGGAGTGAACAGAGGAGGGGGAGAGAACAGAGATGGGGGAGAGAACAGAGGAGGACAGGGAGAGAACAGAGATGGTGGAGAGAACAGAAGAGGAGAGGGAGAGAACAGAGATGGGGAGAGAACAGAAGAGAGGGAGAAAACAGAAGAGGGGGAGAAAACACAGATGAGGGGGGAGAACAGAGATGAGGGGGAGAGGGAAAGAGATATGGGGAGGGGAAAGACATATGGGGAGGGGAAGGAAGGAAAGAGATATGGGGAAGGAGAGATAAGAGATTTGGGGAGAGGGAAAGAGATATGGGGAGAGGAAGGATAGATACGAGATGTGGGGAAAGGGGTATGGGAAGAGGGAAAGAGGTACGGGGAGGGGAAGAAGTGATTATCAATATAAGGGGGAGGAGAGATAACAGATATGGGGGATAGAACAGATATGGAAAGGGAGACGTAAATAACAGATTTAGGGATGAGGAGAGATCATTTATGGTGGAGGATGATTGACAGACATGGACGTGGGGAGAGGAGTGACAACGAATGTGGGGGATTGGAGAGAAGCAGACATGGCAAGGTGGAGGAAAGAGACAAACATGGGAAGGTAGAGAGACATACATGGAGGGAGAGAAAAGAGACAGACAATAGGGTAGAGGGCGAGTGGATGTCTGTGTGTTACACATGCATGCAAAATCAAAAGGGAGAGTCACTCCTTCAGTGAAATCCAACTCAAGTGAAAACATAGTAACATAATAATTTAGGTTGAAAAATACTTAAGCCCATCAGGTTCAACCCTTCTACCTATCATTCCTGCTTTTGATCCAAAAGAAGGTAAAAACCACTAAGGAAGCTATTTCGAATTTTGCCTCCTGGGGGAAAAAATTCCTTGTTGACTCCAAAGGGCAATCAGATTTCTCCTTGGTTCAATAAGCTCTATTATTAATGCTTATTCTATTATTAATAGCCCTGCATGTTCTGCTTTTCTAAAAAAAAACATCCAAACCATGTTTAAATGCATCTATTGTGGTTGATAGCACTACCTCTCTTGGCAGTGAGTTCCATAACTTTATTGTCCTTACCGTAAAGAATCCCTTCCTTTGCTGTCTATGAAATCTTTGCTCTTCCAGTCTCAGGGGGTGACCTCTTGTTCTTTGTACATTTCTGTTAATGAACAGGTCCCTGGAGAGCTCCTTATATTGGCCCTGCACATATTTATATAATGTTATCATATCCCCTCTGAGACGCCTTTTTTCTAATGTATATAAATGCACCTTATTTAGTCTCTCTTCATAACTAAGATCCTCCAATCCCCTTATTACTACCTTAGAACTACCTACAAATGCATGGAATAAAAGTCATCATGGCATGATCTGTGACTTGATATGCAAAGCAACTATGTTTCAATGAGAAATGTGTAATTTGCATATCAAGCCACATGGTGATGTCATCAGCAGGTGACTCCACAGACACACATTTAAATACAGATTTTTCCTCTTATTTTAGCAATTTGCATCCTATTTTGCTAACACAACGTTTAGATCATTTGCACAACTATAATAATAGTTGAATAATAGCATCTTTTATTATTTTGATTAATGTGCTTAACCTCTTAAGGTCACATGATGTATATCTGCATAGACATCATCAGAGTTATTAAAAAAAAAAAAATCATATGACAAATATGTAATGAAAAGAAAGCCATACGGTTCCTTACAAGAAAAACAGATGATAGTTTGTATGAGTGCACTAAATTAGAAAAAGAAGAATTACAGTTAAACACACACACAAAACAAACAAAAATCACAAAAAGACTCTTGTCCTTAAGGGGTTAAAAGGCTTTGAATCCCACTGGGAGAAGGTGTGTTATATAAAAGATTAAAAAAAAATGCAAAAATTAAGGCGGAGGCATAAAACAGAAAGAAAACAGCAAATGGGTGCAAGACAAAAAGGCAGTCCCAAAACTGCCTAAAACATAGTAAATAAAACAGAAAGACTGCACACCGAAAATAATAAAATACCTTTTAATCAAACAAATATAAGGAAAAATAGTATTGAGTATGTATTACTTTTGCTTATTTTTTCATTATATTATCTCTGTTTGATTAAAAGGTATTTTTTTATTTTTTTTATTTTATAATTTTTATTCATATTAAAATTTTTTTTAACAACATAAGCTGACTGAAAGAAATACAAAACAGAACAATAATGGTTAACATTTATAATATGGTTGAAATAGGAGAAGGTTGAGCTAAAAATGGTTATGGTGAGGAAGAGGCAGGAGAGGGGAGGAGAGAACAACAACCAAAATAAAAAATAAAAAAAATAAAAAAATATATATATATTGAACCTTTGGCCCTATGCAGTATTCCTTAACGTTTAAATCATTTATACTGGAGGCTTTAGGAGATACATAAACTTATCCATCTCCTATTCAGTCCTTCCTTTATTTACCGGGCACATTCACTGTCATGTACCTAGGTTAAAATTGTACCCCTTCCTCTATCTCCCCTCCACTGCCCCGTTTACCTCTCAGTAAATAAAGAATCAGTTGATCAACCGACATTGCATTAGTTTTTCCGCTCTGTTCTCGCCTATCTCCCGAGTCCATCGTCACCATCCTTCAATCGGCCATTCATTCAACTTTTATAACATTCACACTTCCCGTACGCGAGGGGGGGGGGAGGGGGGGGAGCCTGGGGAACCGAACCCCATCCGGGGATATCCACAGTTCTACCCGTTATTTATTCCAATATTTTTTCCAAGGGGCCCATATCTGCTGATATTTTTCCAACCGGCCAACTCCAACATAAAAGCCTATTTCCATATTTAATTGGAAATCTATTTGGTACATAATCTCCTGCTGGTTTAATTCCCCTTTTTTTTTTTCCAATTCCTGGCAATACAAAGCTTTGCTGCGATCATGATATGGATAGCCAGGGCCAATTGGGTCCCTTTTCCGGGTAACTTAATATTAAACAGAAACCTTTCTGGTGTGAGAACGAAGGGGATCCCCAGCATGCTACTCATGATATCTTGCAACCAGATGATTATGGGTTTCAGATGTCTACATTCCCACCAGATATGCGAAAAGGATCCTATGTCCTCTTCACATCTCCAGCATAGTTCTGACATCCCTGGATTTATCCTATTTAGCTTTGCTGGGACCATATACCATCTCATATTTAATTTGTGTTGAATTTCCATCAAATTTATGCTATGAATATTTTTTTTCAACAATATTATTGATTTTCCCCAATCCTCTTCTGCAAGTGAGAGCCCCAGATCGTTCTCCCATTTTACCCATGGAATGGGTTTTTCAATTGATTCTAAACTAGATAAATAATTCTTAACTCCTGATACCACTTTTTTTTTTAAGTGTTTTGTTATTAAGACGCTAAGTGGGTTTTTTTCAAGCGTTATCCGTCTTTTTACATAATTTTTCAATCTGAGATAATTAAAAATCTCATTTGACGGTAGGTTCCAATTAGATCGCAAAGCTTCAAATGAGTATAATAAGGCCTGAGGGGCTATATCTGCTATTATAGTAATATTATTGCGTATCCAATTTTGTAAGTTAATATCTCCTATGTCATATTCCAAAACATCTATTGGGGTGTCCATAAATATTAGGTTTTTTATCTCTGAAGAATTTTTTCTTGCCATAGCTATCACCATAGAAAGATCATTAAGTATTGGGTTTTGGAAAAGAGATTTTCGGCTTAACACCCTTTGACTCCAAAAGAGACCAATTGGGTTCATCCGTTTTATTTCAGATCTTTCAATCTCTAACCAGATTGGTGGTTTAATTGAAGTGTTATCCCAGGCTAATGCATGGGCTAACATACAAGAATCATATATACGGTGTATATTTGGGAAGGATATACCTCCACGTTGAGCCTCCCTTTGGAGTAATTTTAATGCCAATCTAGGTTTTTTTCCCTGCCAAATATATTCCGTAGCAATCTTCTGTATAGTATTTAGAATTGTTAAGTTTACTTTCAAGGGAATATTCCTGATTAGGTATGATATCTTTGGAAATATGTAGGCATTAATTACTTCTACTCTTCCTAGCCATGATATTTCTTTCCCCTTTTGCTCAATTAAATTTTTCTTAATTTCTTTGATTTTAAGTTCATAGTTTATTTTTATAATGTCTTCTAAATTTAACGATATCCCAACACCTAAGTAGTTTATATGGTCCATAGACCAGCCGCATCCGAATTTTAATTTAATAGCTTCTAGGTCATCCTTTTTTATATGACATGAAATTATCTGAGTTTTATCAAAATTTAATTTGTAATTGGAATATCGGCTAAATTGTTCAATTAGTCCAATTACAGTAGGAATCGACTTTAATGGATCCGTCAGGGTTAATAGTACATCATCCGCGTAAAGAATCACCTTGTTGTTGACCGTATTGGTAAATACGCCTTTTACCTCTATGGACTTTCTAATCATGGTAGCAAATGGCTCCATTGTTAATGTGTATAACATAGGTGCCAGCGGGCAACCTTGCCTGGTCCCATTTCTTATCACAAACCAATCGGAAGAAAACATATATCCAGAGACTCTAGCTGTAGGTGTTGAATAGAGGGTCATAGTACTGCTTTTAAATGGACCCTCGATGCCGAAAGCCTCCAAAACCTGATCCAGGTAACGCCAACTAACTCTATCAAAGGCTTTTTCGGCATCGAGGGCCATCAGAGCAGCCGGTACTCCTTGCTTATTAATGTGATGAATTATATTAATAGCTCTTCTAGTGTTATCAAGTGTACCTCTTCTCACTACAAATCCGCTTTGGTCTCTGTGAATTAAGTCTGGCATTACTCTTTTTAATCTACCTGCTAGGATCTTAGAATAGATTTTTATATCCAGATTTATTAATGAAATTGGTCTGTAATTCTCCGGCCGTGTCGGGTCTTTATTAGGTTTTGGTATTGGAGTTATCTGGGCCTGAAGAAGCTCTACTGGGATCGTTTCTTTATTAGTAAGTTGTATAAAAAGTCTCATGACAATTGGGGCCAATTGGTTTTGAAATTTCAAATAAAACAGGGAGGAGAATCCGTCCGGTCCGGGGGACTTTCCCTGTTTGAGGGTACTGATATTTTCTCTAACTTCTTTCATTGTAATAGGATGATTTAGTTCGTTAATTTGCTGTTGTGTTAGTTTAGGTAAACCTAGATTTTTTAAGAAGGATGCAATTTCCATTTTTGAATATTTCCTCTAAATTATATAATAATATAAATTATAAATTATATAAATTATATAATGCACTATAATAAGATTCGAAAGCTTTACCTATTTGGCTAGGAGACAACATTTCTTTACCTTTAATTATTATTTTTTTTATTATTTCTTTGCTTTGTTTATTTTTAAGTTTGTCAGTTAATAATTTTCCTGTTCGATTAGCGCTATAATACCATTTTTGTTTTAATAACTTAATAGCTCTATTAATTTTGTCCTGTAGTCTGCTTTTGATCAAATCCCTCACCTCCGAAATTTGTAACATCAAAGGAGGATCCAATGTTACCTTATGTTGTCTTTCAAGTAAAGCAAGTTTTATGTATAATTTATTTAGGGAATCACCTTTCTTTCTTATATTTTCTGCTCCCATTTTTATCAATAATCCCCGTGTATAGCATTTTAGGGCACACCATAAAGTTGCATCTGATACGTCTCCTTTATCATTTATTTCCAGAAATGTCTCTATTTGTGTTTTTAGGTATTGCTCTGCTTCCAGGGGCCTCAATAAATTTTCATTTAATCGCCAATTAATTCTAGTTTTATATTCTTTATTGTTCCTAATTGTTAAAAATATAGGAGCATGATCTGACCATGTTATGCCCCCTATGCTTATGTGTGAAATTTTATCAAGTACATCTGATCTTGTCAGAAAGTAATCTATTCGTGTGTACGATTGGTGTACCTGAGAATAGAATGAGTAATCCCGCTCTCCTGGATGTTCCACTCTCCAGCAATCGTAGAGTTGATTTCTCATGAGAAATCTTTGTAGTAATGTAGGGAGTTGATTATTTTTTTGTTCTTTTCCTTGTCTATTACTTTTATCTAATTTATTATCTAGTGTGCAATTAAAATCTCCTGCGATTATCAGATAACCAGAGGATAATTCTTCAACTCTAGACATTAATTTATCCAAAAATAACCGCGGAGTCTGATTGGGGGCGTATAGGTTAACCATTGTATAAAGTATATCGTTGATCTTAGCAATTAATATTATATATCTCCCATTCTTATCCAGTTCTAAGTATATTTGCTCAAATTTTATAGAATTGGACACTACAATAGCCACTCCTCTCTTTTTTTTAATACCCTGCATATTGGCTTTAAATACCAAAGGATATTTTTGAAATCTCCAGGGCCTATCCATCTTATCTATCCAATGCGTTTCCTGAATGAACCCTATGTCGATTCCCTTTTCAGTCAGCAAGTTATATAAACATCCTCTTTTATACATTGAGTTGAGACCCTTGGTATTTATAGATAGTATTTTAATAGACATCCCCTCTTTTGGGATCCGACTCCCCGAAACCACACCCCCGCCCGGGAATTCTCAACAGACACCACCAGCATTCATTCTCATTCATCCTTTCCCTCGTCCGCATGGGTGTACACCACATGCAGGCGAAAGAATAAACATTCAGCATTTGGGCTAATATTGCAAAACGGGAAACGGGAGGAGGAGCATGTGAGAACGCGCGCGTCCTGCACGTTCCTGTCCGATAAGATGGTCCAGCCGACTAGAGCAACCTGAAAGCCGAAAAACAGCAGGCTGACTTCTGACTTCATGAGGGTTTGAACGGCATCATATACTCATTGATCATTAAAGAACTGCGATCCCGCTTTAATCTCGTGAGTTCCATCCTACTGTGATACGGCTGAGAAAGAAAAGTAAATATATGGACATTTGTCTCAAGCAGGAGCGACACCTGAGGCATTACTGGAAACACTGAAATCTAAAGCAGCAGTGAAAAAGCGTGGAGCTCATTAAACTTACATCTGACCTGCAAACTGAAAAGAAGTGTCTAGAGCCACACCTGAACGGGGAGCTGGTAGCCGTGAGTAACAGCGTATTGAAAAAGCACGGGTGGTAAAAGCTTTATTTTCCCCGCTACTGGTAAAACGCTTCTCCTGTTTAAAACTGTGGACTAATTAAGACTCAAGTTCATGTGTCTAAGTGTCTATGTGACCCTGAAAACTCTATAAATCACAAACAGTATGTATTAAGAGACGCTGGTCGATAACATATTGCAGCTAATAAATAATATTTATTACATCGTGTCTTTCCTGTCTGAGCATTCTAGCCGGCCTCTTAGGCTATTAATATAACTCACGAACTTTCATTAAATCATTGGGAAGTAGAAAAACAGTATTCTATTTGATTATATACTGTTTATGCAGTTGATAATACTATTTGTGCATACTCCATGCTATAATCAAGAATTATCTTAATCAGTAACTTGTATGTGAAGAAAGTCTGTTTATAACTACTGCTACAAAATACCTACTCGATCTTGGCTTTTTTCCAACATTCTCACGCATATGTCAATCTACTATAAAGTATCATTATAAACCAGCAGCAGGCAGAGTGCAGTGTTAATTGCAATAAACCACCTGCATTTATGGGGAAAAGTACCAAGTAACAATTTAACCAATGTAATTAAACAGTTAATTTGCTCTCAGTAAATACAAACTGAAGCATTAACTTCTTCCTGTGAAATATCTTTCAACCTTCAAAATAAACTTTGGAAAGTACAAAATACTGTACTGCCTTTAAAAATAGCAGGATTGCAGAGCAATTTTTAACTTTCTGTGGATATCTTTACATGCTGGAAATTTAGTCAAAACGAAAAAGGCGGATTAATAATGGGTCCAAAGAAAGATAAGGACAAAATCTCTGAAAAAGAGAAGCCCAGTGCTACGGAAAAGGATAAAAACAGACAAATGAGTACATATTAATTCACCCAAGACTCAGGAGAATGCACAAGAGAGGCGTAGCAAATCTCTCACTGCAGATAATATCGGCTTGGGACTATTTGAGGCCACTCAATTTTCTATGTTAGAAGAGGATCCTCCACACCTAGAAACTGGAACGTTAGCACTGACCCAGAATGCTTTATCAACAATGTTTGAGGATCTATAGAGTAAATTAAAAAAATGATATGGCCAGCAATACACGAGAAATCAGACTGGAAATCGTTAATATTGTAGATAAACTAAACCAACAGTCTAAAGATATTGAAGAAATTCGAGAAGACAATAAAATCCTCCATGCGACTGATACCAAAATGGAAGAAAAATTAAAATTTTTGGAAAATAAAATTGCTGACATGGAGGCCAGAGAAAGACGCAATAATATTCGAATCAGGGGGATCCCTGAATCAGTCCAAAATGATCAATTAAGGGAATTCTTGGAAAAAATGCTTACAATCTTTATATCACCCAAGAAGTTGGATGAACACCCATTTGAAAGATTCCATAGAATAATAAAACCGAAGGGTATTGATCCCTCATTACCAAGAGATGTAATCGTCCGATTTACTCATTACTATCTCAAAGATCTGATTATGCAAAGTACAAGACTATAAACAACAGATGAAGACCAATACAAGAATATAAAATTTTTTCCAGATTTCTCTATCCACGAGAACAGCAAGAAGAACATTCTCAGAACAAACTCAAATCCTTCGACAAAAAAACATAAAATATAAATGGACTTTTCCCACAGCACTGATAGTCAGATATCAGGACACCTCATACTTTTTCAAAGAATCGACAGATCTTAAGGAAAAGATTGTTCTATGGGGCCTGATGTAGCCAGATATAGTCATCTCAATGATTTTCTTTATGACGTTTTGTGCTTCTAGGGAATTGCGGGCGAGTGGGGATGGGGGGAACGCGAAGGGCTAACATTAAGAAATCACAACAGTATTTCACAATCACTACCACTCAACATACACACACAATCACCTACAAACACATGCACTTTTTATAAAATATAAATCTGACATTAGAACACAGCTCAGACTAGATTGTAAACATGCAATCCATCACAACATTACTGAAGTATATCACTACACAATTATATAGTATACAATATTCACTAACACTTCTCACATATATACAAAATCACATCAAGCACTTTCGTATTGACACACACCACCTTACACCTATACACCAGACCTTCCTTTACAGGTCATTATAACACAAATAAGAACAGTATGAGACCCACACGGTGTCCCCCCCCCTCTCCACATGACCCACAATCAAACTAAGTTAATGATATATCTGGGAAACCACTCGATGTGCTATATGAGCAATTTAAACCGTAAAGAGATATTATTTTTCAAAGTGGGGAAGTGGTAAATTCGTTTAGATTAAGAAGAAAGCAGAAGTTGTACTTGAAAGTAGACAATTAAGCATCTTGGTATTGTCTATAGCACTGGGGATATGACTATTTTTTAGGAGGATATATACACAATAGTATCCTTGGTATAACTTCGGAATGTTTTGTAATTGACACAAAATTAAAATAGATATTTAGACATTGAAAAGAAGCAAAGTTCGAGATGTGAATTAATTACATGTAACTTAAGTATGCTTCTATTTAGGTACTGACTTAATATTTCTGCTTGACAGGACTGGTTTAGATTATAAATGATGTAGAAGTTGTACTCACAAAGTAGATTGTTACGCATTCTGGGATTGTTTATAGAATTCGGGATATGTCTAGTTTTCCAGTTTTCCCTCTTCTTAGATATGTATGCCTCTATTCAGGTGCTGACTTAATAATTCTGCTTGAAAAGAAATATAACATAAGGAGACGGGGCACCTTTATAGGGGGAGGGGTGGATGAAGAAACATAGGGTTACATTTTGAGTGCTTCCTCAATAAGATACACCGCTATCCAGGCTGGACCGCTTATGCCTGCGGCGTACGCAGGAATGGGCATAGGGGCTGATGTACTAAAAGATTAAAAGGTATTTTATCATTGTCGGTGATCAGTTGTTCTGTTTTATATGAAAAAAAACAAACAAACAGTTATTATTAGTTTACCCTCAGGGAAGTATAATATCAAATGCAGATATTAAAATATACCTTTAACGAAAGGAGTAAAGATTTGTACTTCTATAAGGATTTCATTTTATAATTAAACAATTTTGATATATTTGTTAGCAATTTAGTTGGCACAATGGATATTTGTTGTTTTTTTTTTTGTTTCCTATTACACGTTGATATGTATCTTAAAAATAAACCAAAGAGTCTACTCAATAGAAAGATAATTGTAGGGAATTGAGACGGGAACTTCAAACTTCAGACCAAGGCAGCAGAATGGGAAAAATGTTCCAACTCGCCTACTTTGGCCTTAAGTTTTCTAATTCCCTTCTCATTTCTCTGTAATTCTCTCTTTATTTGAGTAAATCAAGTTTCAATGGGAAAAAGAACTAATGACGAGAGATAATGTTCCAGGTCATTATTGAATGGTTCAGTGCTTTAATAATGAATGGATTAGAAATGAAACAATATCTTGTGTCCTCCAAATTATTAGTCTTTCGCAGCAAATGCCATCGGAGTCCACGCTAACAAGATCGTGGTGCGAGTGAAAAGGATGGGCGGAGGTTTTGGGGGAAAGGAGTCAAGGTGCACCATTTTATCTACGGCTGTTGCTGTGGCCGCATATAGGTAACTTATGGCACTTGTTTGTGTTTAATAGAAATATTACATTTAGTGTAGATATTGTATGTAGATTTTTTTTTTTTACATGAAAGAATATAAATAAAGTACCTTATTGAGTCCTCATAGCTTTATCAGGGGGATGGACATGTTGTTTAGAATCTTTGCTCTCTATAGCTTTATCAGGGGGCGGCCATGTTGTTTAGAATCTTTGCTCTCTATAGCTTTATCAGGGGGCGGCCATGTTGTTTAGAATCTTGGGTCAGATGGCCCTTCATGCCGATCTATGCAAAGATTCTATTGAAAACATCCAGACTTGATGCAATGTTTGAATTAAATAGAACACCATGTTTTTGATGTTATTTTTTTCTACATGGTGATTAATATTACATTTTAAACCCCTTCGCGACAATGGATGTGTCAGGCACGTCCTGCCTGGAACTCCGTTCCCGACAATGCACTTGCCTGGCAACGTCCTGCGGTGAATCAAGCGGTGAAAACTGCTTTAACGGTGCTGGTCTATTGCCTCGAGGTTGAGGCAATAGCCAGCACCAAAATTTATTTTCTGGGTCATCCACGATCGCCTTACGGAGCGATCGTGGGAGCCATATTGATTGAGCAGCATGCTCCGTCAATATGGCTATGCCCTCTGGTGGTCTGAGCTTCGGAATTGAAAGTAAATTCACTTCCGTCGCTCTGAATATGCTGCTTGACTGCCCCTAAAGGTAGCCAAGCAGCATAGCAATGTAAAAAAATAAAAAAAAAATATTTAATTAGCTTAAAACTGGTTATATAGTTAGATTAGCCTATAGGGTTAAAATTAAATCATTTTTAGCATAAGGGATAGGGTTAAAATTAGATTCAAATTACAATATATTAAGGGATAGCATAAGGGTTAGAGTTGCGGTTAAATTTAGCGTTAGGGTTAAAATTTGGGTTCGGGTTGGGGTCAAAAGGTCAATATAGGAAAAAAAAACCATAACTCGCAAATAAATACCGAAAAATATGGAAACATGCATATTTCTGAACTCGGGACAACATTTAGAAACTATTTAGACGGGGTCTTTTTTAATGATTGTATTTGTGTAAATTATATTTTAGGTCAAAGTTAGAAAAAGTGTTTTCTTTCTTTTTTCATCATATTTTATGATATTTTTTTGGTAGTAAATTATAAGATATGATGAACATAATGGTATCGAATAAAAGCCCTTCTTATGACGATAAAAACAACAAATAATTTGTGTGGGTACAATATGTGAGAAAGAAGAAAATGACAGCTAAACACAAACACCCCAGAAATGTCAAAACAGCCATTGTCACCAAGGAAAAGTCAAGGTGAAAATGTCTTGTCACTAAGGGGTTAATATTTCTGTGTGTAATTTGTTGACACAGGACCGGCCGGCCAGTGAGATGCATGCTGGATAGAGATGAAGACATGCTGTTAACTGGTGGCAGGCATCCTTATTTGGGGCGTTATAAGGTACTCCTTCTAGCTGTTTCTGCGTTTTTTTGATTGGACACTGTTTGTCCCTCTGACCTCTCTCTTTATACTTATTAATTCAACCTTCTATAACTCCCGCTCCCGCTGTTGTTTGATTTTACACTTATTTTTACCGCACCCCAACATAATTGGGTGTGATGTGAGAAATGATTACTTCACCTAGATGGTGGTAGGTGCATGGAATAGACTTCCAGCAGAAGTGGTAGCATCGGCCTATGTGTCTGATGAAGGAGACTGACAGTCAGTGAACAAAAATGTATTCTTCTGCAATTCAGAATAAAGACTTTCTTCTCATTATATTATTAGAGCGCCAGTTGTATATGGAACTGCAGCATACTGAATGTCTAGGTGGGAACAACAGGGAATTGCTGGGAATTGAGAAGGTAAATTCAAACTTAAGACCAAAGTAGCCGAGTTGGAAACATTCTCCCAATCAACTCTGCTATTTTGGCCTTGATTTTGCAATTCCCTTATCATCTGATATTCACTTTAACTCATAGGTGAGCTGAAGTGAATAGCAGGTGAGCTGAAGTGAATAGCAGGTGAGTTAAAGTGCGTAGCAGGTGAGCTGAGGTGATTAGCAGGTGAGCTGAGGTGATTAGCAGGTGAGTTGAGGTGAATAGCAGGTGAGATGAGGTGAATAGCAGGTGAGATGAGGTGAATAGCAGGTGAGTTGAGGTGAATAGCAGGTGAGTTGAAGTGAATAGCAGGTGAGTAGCAGGTGAGTTAAAGTGAGTAGCAGGTGAGATGAGGTGAATAGCAAGTGAGTTGAGGTGAATAGCAGGTGAGTTGAGGTGAATAGCAGGTGAGTTGAGGTGAAAAGCAGGTGAGTTGAAGTGAATAGCAGGTGAGTTGAAGTGAATAGCAGGTGAGTTGAAGTAAATAGCACGTGAGTTGAAGTGAATAGCAGGTGAGTTGAGGTGAATAGCAGGTGAGTTGAAGTAAGTAGCAGGTGAGTTGAAGTGAGTAGCAGGTGAGTTGAAGTGAGTAGCAGGTGAGTTGAAGTGAATAGCAGGTGAGTTGAAGTGAATAGCAGGTGAGTTGAAGTGAATAGCAGGTGAGTTGAGGTGAGATGAACATTTCATCTCACCAATTCAGCTGTACATTGTGCAGGGACAAACCCGGTTTGTTCCCCTACTAAGTGAACTCATCAGGTTTGTTCATGCACAATGTATAACTGAAATGCTCCTCCAATACAGCGTGCCCAGCAGAAAGCAACGGAAGTGAGAAAATAAATCTCTTCCGTCGCTCTGAAACTGTTGCTTGACTGCCCCTAGAGGCAATAAATAAATAAATAAAAGGAAAAAGCTAACCCTAGATCTACTAACCCTAGATCCAGGGTAAGGGTAATAATTAGGGTTATTATTAGGGTTACATGGGGGCTCGGGTTTGTACAAGGGTTAGATTAAGGGGTGGGGGTAAATTTAGGGTTGTGGTCAAAAGATCAATATAGGAGAAAATGGTTAGGAAACAAAAGAACACTAATATTGTTTATTGTCCTATTACTTGAAATAAAACATAGACAAACATGGAAACATTGGTATTTCTAAACTCAGGACAAATATTAGAAATATATAGACGGGGTCTTTTTACCATTTGTAATTGTTTTTAAAAAAATCAGGTCAAATTTAGAAAAAGTGTTTCTTATGGCATATATTCATCATATTTTATATTTATTTAATAGTAAATTATATCATATGATGAAAATAATAGTATCAAATGAACGCCCTATCCGTCCTTTAAAAAATTATATATAATTTGTGTGGGTGGACTGAACACAGAGAAAGAAATTCACAGTTCAGTAAACATATGACAAAAATAATGGAATTGTGGTCTTCAAGGCCCATCACATGCAGCATGGCACTCTCAGTAGTGATGTCATGCGCTGACACTTGTATAGTCTCTCTGCCTGCAGTATTTGTGTTCTGTGGAGTGACCACCTAAATAATGTCTCTATGACCAAACAGACAGCTTAGTACATCCTGCCCACACTCCTCCACACATGACCAAGCTCTAATGTAATGTTTGTCTCGTGGCAGGTTGGGTTCACGAAATGTGGTAAAGTGACGGCTTTGGAGGTCTACTATTACGCCAACGCTGGAAATTCTCAGGATCTCTCCTTTGGGGTGAGCACCATCCCCGCTAATACCTAAAACAGGCTACTGAAAACAGCAAGACATGACTGGGCCCAGCTACCGAATCAATCTTAGGATCCTTGTGCTGTTACCCGCTGGTTTTGTGTTGCCCTAGGCCTGACTAATCACCCCCATCCTCATTTGTTGCACCCTTTCCTTGCATGGTATTTCCACTACTACATATTTCCCACAAGTACCGGACAGCAGTGTCTGATTGCTCCTACATCCCTGCCCACTACATACTGCATTTCTGTAATCTAGTGGGGGCAGCTTGGATGTCTGTGCAGGGCAGCGAGGGAGGATTAGTAACGCTGGCTCCGTTGTCACCCGCTTCAGTCTGCTGTAGCCCCCTCCAGTCCGCTGCCGCCCCCTCCAGTCAACTGCCGCCTCGTCCAGTCCACTGCCGTCCCCTCCAGTCCGCTGCCGCCCCCCTCCAGTCTGCTGCTTGAGGGCTACGCAGAAATACAACACTGCTATGACCTTTCATTAATTCCCCATAACCCAGCTGTCAATTCAAGAGGAACTTAGGGTTCAGTATTAAGGAGTTTAGTGGTGTCACCAGTGGCACAGAGGTAATAGAGATAACTGATGTAACTAGTATATGACATCATAAACCAGCGCCCTTTAGTAATGCACAAGAAATCACAGACAGGGTTTGACACATCAGCTAGCTGTGCATCATGTAGCATTGAAAGCCGCTAAAGAGGCAAAATGTGCTTGTTTTCCCTTGAAGTCTGTGTTATTATGCTGCCGATAAAATGCCCGTTTTGTCTTATTAGTTATTTATTCTCAGCGTCCATATTTGCCCTCTCTCGGCGAAGTCACACCATGCTGTGTGGCTTGGCTAAAATATACTACCACCCCCTGTAGGAGCCTGTACTGGGCCAATAGGGGCTGTAAATACCTGTCCTATGAATCGCTTAAACTTTTATCCCCCAGATAGGTGCTTGTGCTCAAGTGGCAATTTCCTAGGACATCCCGAATAGGACTAAACAGGACCCAAGAATAAAGACTGCCCTGGAAAATCCAGGACTGTTGGCACCAATGAGTGGATAATGTTTCCATGCTGTACTGAAGCTTGTACCCATCACCGTGCTAATGGCATCCTTTCTCCTACAGATTCTAGATCGAAGCTTATTCCATATGACCAATGCTTACAAAGTCCCCCACATCAAAGGCACTGGATACCTGTGTAAGACTAACCTACCCTCCAACACTGCATTCCGTGGCTTCGGTGGACCCCAGGGCATGATGGTGGCAGAGTGCTGGATCAGTGACATTGCCCAGATCTGTAATCTGCCCGCTGAGAATGTAGGTATCTTAGAGATCAGAGAGAGCCCGCCTCACTCTTCAGTGCTATAATATAGTCTCCTTTAAATGTGTCTAATGACTGCGTCTCCTTTAAATGTGTCTAATTAATGGGTACTCAAAGAGCAACTGAACTTTAATTCTTAAATATTTTTTTTAATTTAATTTAAATGTATAGCAAACTGAAGTGCAGGAATCACCATGGACCCCAAAGAGAATATTCTGCTTTATAGAACTCTGCCCCAGGATAAAGTTTAGCAAATAAGCCCCTTAGAATGTGTCGTCAAGTAAGAACCATTCGACCCATATTTCTTCCTCAAATGTTATTTAATCCTTGGCCTTATCTTATATCTAGGATAGCCTTATACCTATCCCAAACTCCTTCACTGTATTAACCTCTACCACTTCTACTGGAAGACTATTCCATACATCCACTACCCTCTCAGTAATGTAATACTTTCATTAGTCCCTGGTGTTATCTTATACCTAGGATAGACTTATACCTATCCCAT
The DNA here is from genome assembly GCA_036172795.1 of Pelodytes ibericus. NCBI lineage: Eukaryota > Metazoa > Chordata > Amphibia > Anura > Pelodytidae > Pelodytes > Pelodytes ibericus. The sequence continues at coordinate 16,595,707 of CM069862.1, forward strand.
GCATGCTTAAACTCCTTCACTGTATTAACCTCTACCACTTCTACTGGAAGGCTATTCCATACATCCACTACCCTCTCAGTAAAGTAATACTTTCATTAGTCCCTGGCCTTATCTTATATCTAGGATAGACTTATACCTATCCCATGCATGCTTAAACTCCTTCACTGTATTAACCTCTACCACTTCTACTGGAAGACTATTCCATACATCCACTACCCTCTCATTAAAGTAATACTTTCATTAGTCCCTGGTGTTATCTTATACCTAGGATAGACTTATACCTATCCCATGCATGCTTAAACTCCTTCACTGTATTAACCTCTACCACTTCTACTGGAAGGCTATTCCATACATCCACTACCCTCTCAGTAAAGTAATACTTTCATTAGTCCCTGGCCTTATCTTATATCTAGGATAGCCTTATACCTATCCCGTGCATGCTTAAACTCCTCACTGTATTAACCTCTACCACTTCTACTGGAAGACTATTCCATACATCCACTACCCTCTCAGTAAAGTAATACTTTCATTAGTCCTTGGCCTTATCTTATATCTAGGATAGCCTTGTGCCTATCCCATGCATGCTTAAACTCCTTCACTGTATTAACCTCTACCACTTCTACTGGAAGACTATTCCATACATCCACTACCCACTCAGTAAAGTAATACTTTCATTAGTCCCTGTCCTTATCTTATATCTAGGATAGCCTTATACCTATCCCATGCATGCTTAAACTCCTTCACTGTATTAACCTCTACCACATCTACTGGAAGGCTATTCCATACATCCACCACCCTCTCAGTAAAGTAATACTTTCATTAGTCCCTGGCCTTATCTTATATCTAGGATAGCCTTATACCTATCCCGTGCATGCTTAAACTCCTCACTGTATTAACCTCTACCACTTCTCCTGGAAGACTATTCCATACATCCACTACCCTCTCAGTAATGTGATACTCTCATTAGTCCCTGTCCTTATCTTATATCTAGGATAGCCTTATACCTATCCCATGCATGCTTAAACTCCTTCACTGTATTAACCTCTACCACTTCTACTGGAAGACTATTCCATACATCCACTACCCTCTCAGTAAAGTAATACTTTCATTAGTCCCTGACCTATATATCTAGGATAGCCTTATACCTATCCCATGCATGCTTAAACTCCTTCACTGTATTAACCTCTACCACTTCTACTGGAAGACTATTCCATACATCCACTACCCTCTCAGTAATGTAATACTTTCATTAGTCCCTGACCTTATCTTATATCTAGGATAGCCTTATACCTATCCCACGCATGCTTAAACTCCTTCACTGTATTAACCTCTACCACTTCTACTGGAAGACTATTCCATACATCCACTACCCTCTCAGTAATGTAATACTTTCATTAGTCCCTGGCCTTATCTTATGTCTAGGATAGCCTTATACCTATCCCATGCATGCTTAAACTCCTTCACTGTATTAACCTCTACCACTTCTACTGGAAGACTATTCCATACATCCACTACCCTCTCAGTAAAGTAATACTTTCATTAGTCCCTGACCTTATCTTATATCTAGGATAGCCTTATACCTATCCCATGCATGCTTAAACTCCTTCACTGTATTAACCTCTACCACTTCTACTGGAAGACTATTCCATGCATCCACTACCCTCTCAGTAAAGTAATACTTTCATTAGTCCCTGGCCTTATCTTATATCCAGGATAGCCTTATACCTATCCCACGCATGCTTTAACTCCTTCACTGTATTAACCTCTACCACTTCTACTGGAAGACTATTCCATACATCCACTACCCTCTCAGTAAAGTAATACTTTCATTAGTCCCTGGCCTTATCTTATATCTAGGATAGCCTTATACCTATCCCAAACTCCTTCACTGTATTAACCTCTACCACTTCTACTGGAAGACTATTCCATACATCCACTACCCTCTCAGTAAAGTAATACTTTCATTAGTCCCTGGCCTTATATTATATCTAGGATAGCCTTATACCTATCCCATGCATGCTTAAACTCCTTCACTGTATTAACCTCTACCACTTCTACTGGAAGACTATTCCATACATCCACTACCCTCTCATTAAAGTAATACTTTCATTAGTCCCTGGTGTTATCTTATACCTAGGATAGACTTATACCTATCCCATGCATGCTTAAACTCCTCACTGTATTAACCTCTACCACTTCTACTGGAAGACTATTCCATACATCCACTACCCTCTCAGTAAAGTAATACTTTCATTAGTCCTTGGCCTTATCTTATATCTAGGATAGCCTTGTGCCTATCCCATGCATGCTTAAACTCCTTCACTGTATTAACCTCTACCACTTCTACTGGAAGACTATTCCATACATCCACTACCCACTCAGTAAAGTAATACTTTCATTAGTCCCTGTCCTTATCTTATATCTAGGATAGCCTTATACCTATCCCATGCATGCTTAAACTCCTTCACTGTATTAACCTCTACCACATCTACTGGAAGGCTATTCCATACATCCACCACCCTCTCAGTAAAGTAATACTTTCATTAGTCCCTGGCCTTATCTTATATCTAGGATAGCCTTATACCTATCCCGTGCATGCTTAAACTCCTCACTGTATTAACCTCTACCACTTCTCCTGGAAGACTATTCCATACATCCACTACCCTCTCAGTAATGTGATACTCTCATTAGTCCCTGTCCTTATCTTATATCTAGGATAGCCTTATACCTATCCCATGCATGCTTAAACTCCTTCACTGTATTAACCTCTACCACTTCTACTGGAAGACTATTCCATACATCCACTACCCTCTCAGTAAAGTAATACTTTCATTAGTCCCTGACCTATATATCTAGGATAGCCTTATACCTATCCCATGCATGCTTAAACTCCTTCACTGTATTAACCTCTACCACTTCTACTGGAAGACTATTCCATGCATCCACTACCCTCTCAGTAAAGTAATACTTTCATTAGTCCCTGGCCTTATCTTATATCCAGGATAGCCTTATACCTATCCCACGCATGCTTTAACTCCTTCACTGTATTAACCTCTACCACTTCTACTGGAAGACTATTCCATACATCCACTACCCTCTCAGTAATGTAATACTTTCATTAGTCCCTGACCTTATCTTATATCTAGGATAGCCTTATACCTATCCCATGCATGCTTAAACTCCTTCACTGTATTAACCTCTACCACTTCTACTGGAAGACTATTCCATACATCCACTACCCTCTCAGTAATGTAATACTTTCATTAGTCCCTGGCCTTATCTTATGTCTAGGATAGCCTTATACCTATCCCATGCATGCTTAAACTCCTTCACTGTATTAACCTCTACCACTTCTACTGGAAGATTATTCCATACATCCACTACCCTCTCAGTAAAGTAATACTTTCATTAGTCCCTGACCTTATCTTATATCTAGGATAGCCTTATACCTATCCCATGCATGCTTAAACTCCTTCACTGTATTAACCTCTACCACTTCTACTGGAAGACTATTCCATACATCCACTACCCTCTCAGTAAAGTAATACTTTCATTAGTCCCTGGCCTTATCTTATATCCAGGATAGCCTTATACCTATCCCATGCATGCTTAAACTCCTTCACTGTATTAACCTCTACCACTTCTACTGGAAGACTATTCCATACATCCACTACCCTCTCAGTAAAGTAATACTTTCATTAGTCCCTGGCCTTATCTTATATCTAGGATAGCCTTATACCTATCCCATGCATGCTTAAACTCCTTCACTGTATTAACCTCTACCACTTCTACTGGAAGACTATTCCATACATCCACTACCCTCTCAGTAAAGTAATACTTTCATTAGTCCCTGGCCTTATCTTATATCTAGGATAGCCTTATACCTATCCCACGCATGCTTCAACTCCTTCACTGTATTAACCTCTACCACTTCTACTGGAAGACTATTCCATGCATTCCCTACCCTCTCAGTAAAGCAATACTCATTTTACTTTTAAATCTCAGACCCTCCTGTCCTGGTGGTTTCATTTATTTTAAACACACTCTCTTCCATTGACTCTCTTGATGTATTTACATGTTTCGTAATGTAACCCCTCTCGCCCATCTTTCCGCCAAGCCTTACAAGTTGAGATCATTTAACCTTTCCTGATCATTTTGATGATGCAAGCAGGTAATTCATGTAGCATCCTTTCTCTGGCCCCAGATGGCTCTAGTCACTAGGATTTGAGAAAAGCTCAAGTAGATCTACTTTCATTCTGAGACTACGCCAAATTCATCTTAGAAAAAAAAATCTCAGGTGGGAATCTTTCCCACTGAAAGTTATGAGGGGCAAAATGATCAAAACCATTTATGAAACTAAGCCAAACTGGGCACCCAAGTTAGACTTAAGGGGTCATGTACTAAACAAGTGCAGTGGGGAAAGAAATTAGTAAAACATGAGTAAGGAGCAATTTGTGACTATTTGTAACATTTTATGCTTTTTTTGCCTGATTTGAGTCTCTTACATTTATTTAGCGTGCATTTTTCCAGTTGCGCCAATAAATTGCGATTATATTTGCGCCACGCTAAAATGCTTTGCGAATATTTTGTGAAAAATAATTCTTATTTGCGTGTGAAAATTACACCAGCTTTTAGCGAGCGCTATCAAAAGAGGTAGAAAAAATATTTGCAAACTTGCCTGTTTTTATTCGCCATTTGCTCGTATGTACTATTGGAGTGTTAAATGTTTAGTACATTGCAATAGGAGCAAAGAGCAAAAATAGTTTTGCACATAAAATATATTTGCGTTTTTTTAGTACATGCCTCTCTTAGTCTCAAAAATAGCTGTGATCATTTCGCCTCCCATTACTTACGGTGGGGAAGATTCCAACCTGGGTTTTTATTTCTAGGTCAAATTTGAAATTCGACCTCCTCGAGCTATTTCAAATTTTAGTGAATAGACCCAAGAGAGACAGATACAGACCATCCAAATCCTTCTGGAGCTGTGCTGTCCCCTGCTCTGTGTACAATACCCTCTTCAGAGCTGGGCTTGACAAAGGGGGAATTGCCCCCTCTCTCCAACTCATGACTCTATGGGTGCATAGTTTGCACTTGTATGAGAGGAGAGTGCCTCCCTGTCTCTACAGCCTTTCTCCCTCTCTGTATTTTGGGATCTGAAGTAGGGAAGGGTCAGTACAAACTGGGTATAAATTAATTGAGGCCCAGACACTGCTTTGTTTCTCTATGTGTCTTGTTTGTCTTCCTATATGTTTTATTTATCTGTAATCCCTGTCTATGTGTGTCTATCTCTGATGATACATGGTGGGTTGATCTAAGTTGCACTACGGGCCACTAAATTTGTCCCCCAGCCAAGAGTTGCCAACTTTCCCCTGTCTCTCTTTATACTGCCTACTCTCTCTATACAGTCCGGCATGTTGCTACAAATCTCTTTGCTCTGTTACATTATATCACAACGGTCTGCTCTACTGTGCCCCATTACATACAGGTTAGAAAACTGAACTTGTACAAAGAGGGAGATTTGACCCATTTCAACCAGAGGTTAGATGGCTTCACTTTACACCGGTGCTGGGACGAATGTGTTAAAAATTCAAACTTCCACAAGAGACATCTCGCCATACAAGACTTTAACAGGTCCGTACCCTGGTTATAATCAGTGGGGGACATGTACTAAACCAGTGCAATGTGCTAAAATCATAATAACTGTAGTTAACAAAATACGTGTTATCTTTCATTATTGCATTGTCTTCCATCTAAAAGTACGATTTTTTTTTTTTAATTTACGATTTATATTACGTTTATAAATTTAAATAGCAAGTATTTTTACTCCTAAAATAAAAATGTAGTGAATAAATACAGCAGGTTCTCTCAAGATGTACAGCTTTTATTTTAGCTATTATTTGATTTGATTTAGCAATTATTTTTGCACATGTATTAATTAATTTATTAGTGATGCGCAAACACATTAATGCATTCAGTGGTGCGTTCGTTAACATGTGCAATTAGGTTTTTTTTGTTTGTTTTTGCTTTTCTTTTGTACATACACCCTTCTGTTTTCTTTTATATTTATTACCTTTGCAAAAAATGAGTACAGATGGCACTCTGAACAGCCTATCAGGGTGGAGGCCCGGCCCTTGCATCTCAGCAAAAAATATGAAGTTATGTTTAATTAAAAGATTAGGTCAAGAACAGGTATTTTACAGAAATGTTTTAATGAAATAATCAAAATAAAGTACTTATTTGCTCCTTGGAGCTCTGTCAGGGGGAAAGACATGTTGTTTAGAATCTTGGGTAAGTTGGGTCAGATGATCCAAGATGTCTGCCCCCAGTGCAATAAAACCAGAGAGGGATTAATAAGGTACATTTTAAAAATATTCTTTCATTTCCATTTATACCGCCCACACTTGCGGCAATCTTTACATTAGACGAAAAAATGTAATTGCTGACACCAAAAGCTTTAGCGCCATTATAAGTTGAAACAAGCAGTGTACATGGATTCAGAGAAGGGGAAGCAAAGCGTGACTCACTGCTGTCAGATCTTATTTTCTCTCACACAGACCCCTAGTGGAGAGAATGTGATTTGTACTATATAGTAGTATATATATATATATATATATATATATATATTTTTTTTTTTTAATGTTGTTTTATTACAGACAGCACCGCTGGAAGAAGAGAGGCATTGCTGTGATCCCCACCAAGTTTGGAATAAGTTTTACTCTCACCTTACTAAATCAGGTACAGATCTCAGTGGGGGGGGGGGGGTTCCAAGGCTCTCCACTAAAAGGTTGATTTGGGATGAGATAGAAATATAGAAACATAGAAACATAGAATGTGTCGGCAGATAAGAACCATTCGGTCCATCTAGTCTGCCCAATTTTTTGAGTACTTTTATTAGTCCCCAGTTCCCGGTCTTATAGCTAGGATAGCCTTGTGTCTATCCCACGCATGCTTAAACTCCTTGACTGTGTTTACCTCTACCACTTCTGCTGGAAGGCTTTACCATACATCCACTACCCTCTCAGTAAAGTAATACTTCCTGATATTACTTTTAAATCGTTGCCCCTCTAATTTTAGACTATGTCCTCTAGTTGTGGTAGTGGGCATCTCTCTGACCTTACTATCTATACATAGTGCAGGGACAATCCTGGTGAGCATCTCCTGCTAGAGAAAGAGCGTTGGCATTCATAATGTATTGTTATAAAAGTGAGAGTTTGCAAAGATGAAGCTATAGCTTTTCTAGAAGCGGGAGCTCATCACGTTTGGCCCTGCTCAATGTATAGTTTAATCAGTGAGATTACATGTTTATCTCACCTCACATTTTATTGAACAGACCCAATAATGCATGGATACTGAGAAATACATACTGGTAAATCATATAAAATGAAAAATTGATAAAGCCAGACATGGAAGAGAATTTCTTTTTCTGCATTCAGCTCTTTCTCTATACAGTATTATTTAATGTGCGACCATGGTTTGCCTGTACCCCTGCCAGGAAGCAACCTGTACATGTAAATGTTGTTATTGGAAACAAGTGACTAGTTACAGTGATTGTCTCACAGGCCGGGGCTCTGATACACATCTACACGGATGGGTCTGTTCTACTGACTCATGGCGGCACAGAGATGGGTCAGGGGCTTCACACCAAGATGATCCAGGTACGTGTAACCTTCATCCGACCACTGTATTAAATGTTTGTTGAGTTGATGGTCCTGCGAGTGTCTCAGGACTGGGAGGGATAATGCCCACTCAGGAGCTACCCTGTGCAAGAATGCCCACTCAGGAGCTGCTCCATAGGAGCATACCCACTCAGGAGCTGCTCCATGGGAGCATACCCACTCAGGAGCTGCTACATGGGAGCATGCCCACTCAGGAACTTCTCCGTGGGATAATGCCCACTCAGGAGCTGCTACATGGGAGCATGCCCACTCAGGAACTTCCCCGTGGGATAATGCCCACTCAAGAGCTGCTACATGGGAGCATGCCCACTCAGGAGCTGCCCCATCAGTGAATGCCCACTCAGGAGCTAATCCATGGGAGAATGCCCACTCGGGAGCGGCCCCATGGGAGAATGCCCACTCAGGAACTGCCCCATGGGAGAATGCCCACTCAGGAGCTGCCCCATGGGAGAATGCCCACTCAGGAGCTGCTCCATGGGAGAATGCCCACTCAGGAGCTGCTACACGGGAGCATGCCCACTCAGGAATTTCCCCATGGGAGTATGCCCACTCAGGAGCTACTACATGGGAGTATGCCCACTCAGGAGCTGCTACACGGGAGCATGCCCACCCAGGAGCGGCCCCATGAGAGAATGCCCACTCAGGAGCTGCCCCATGGGAGAATGCCCACTCAGGAACTTCCCAGTGGGAGAATGCCCACTCAGGAGCTGCTCCATGGGAGCATGCCCACTCAGGATGGCTTGACTGTCCATGATTGAGTTTTCAGCATGTCTGGGATGGTAACTGTTGTGTTTCAGGTAGGTTGGTCTGTCTGTTGGTTTTCGGTACAGTGAAATCTGAATGGCTCCTAATGGATATGGTGGTGTCCAAGAAGTGGAAGTTTGTGTGAGAGTAAGTAAGTGTTCCCTGCTCCCTTTTGTCTTGTGACACCATGCGTCATCACTGAACCCTGCCCCATGTAGCTGTGCCCCTTTGCGTCCCAGTAACAAATATTTCAAAGTTGTCAGGTAATATCGAATTCTGCCTATATCGATGGACGCTGTGCCTTAGGCTCTATTCATGACAGAGGGTTTGTGGTGAATTAAGAAGAGAATTTCAAACGTAATGCTCGCGCAACCCAGGGTGGGACTTCCAAAAACTGGGGATGTTACTATCACGAAATGTAATGGTACTCATTTTTTACACCTCGGAAGGATGAAGGACTAAGCCGTCACCAAGCAACCCTGAGTTATTTCAACCATTTTTCAGGAGGATGATGTTTCAAGCCATAATGTAATTATGTATCTCATCAGTCTATGTCTCATACAATGGGACTGTTTTTTGTTGTCGTAGGTCGCCAGCAGAGCCTTGGGGATACCAACCTCCAAAATATTCATAAGTGAGACCAGCACCAATACTGTCCCCAACACCTCTCCCACGGCAGCATCTGTCAGCTCCGACCTCAACGGAATGGCGCTATATGTGAGAATCTATCATTATCTACTCTACAACTTGACACGTAGGACTTCACTCATGAAAGAGAGAAGTTCAGGGAGTTGAGAAGAGAACTTCAAACTGAAGTACTTTGGACTTATTTTGAAGTTTCTTTCTCAACTTCCTGCAATGTTCTATTTTGTTAATAAAGTCCACGGAGTTTAATAAGGAATATGAAAAGCGCAGTGGATGGTCGGCAAATTTTGGCCCGGGAGGCAGTGGAGAGGGGGCAAAAACTATTTAGTGGCCCAAACTTCATCAGCCCACATCCCATTATCAAAAGAGAGAAACCCAGATCGACAGGCAAGAAATATCTGCTGATTAAGTTACAGAGTTTTTAGTCAACTAAGACAATTGAGTAGAAAGATAGAAAGTGCGATGCATTGGGGGCATTTAGGTAAAGTGCAGCAACAGCCCATTGCATCAGATTAGAGAGCAATCTGGGGTGCAATTGCCCTCTGTCCCTCTGCCAGCCCTCCTCTGCGAAAGAGAATGTGCAATATAAAATAGAAACAAGGATAAGGTGACCACTAACACCCTTTCAAACATCCCATTTTGTTTATAAGGTTCACTTTGTAAACGAAGGTACAACTGGGATAAGTCTGTCACCAGGACTTATTTCTTGAATTGCTTTTAAACATATCACATACACGCTTACATTCTTTCACTGTATTTACCTGTGCCATTTCTGACAGGAGGCTATTCCATGCATCCACCGCACTCTCTGAGGAATAATGCTTTCCCAAATATTATAAAAATATTTACCAATGAACCTTGAAAATTCCACCTGAATTCTTCCATCTTATGGCACATCATTTTAGATATTCTCTGGGGACTGGGAGCAGGACTCCAGTGTAACTGTGTTTTGTTTTTCATTAGAACGCTTGTCAGAAAGTTCTGAAGAGGTTGGAGCCTTACAAATTATCCAAGCCTGAGGGAACCTGGGAAGACTGGGTACGTAGAGATGCATTAAATTCTGCACCGTGTTTACTCCAGGATGAAGAGCCTTTAGTAGGCATTCAGTGGAGCTATGTGTGTATAGTCCTCTGCCCTAAGTAGGCTAAAAAGGTTCAACTAAGCTTTTTGGGAAAGTCAGGGCATTATGCATGAAAGAGAGAATTGCAGGCAGTTGAGAATTAAATGTCAAACTTAAGGCCAAAGTAACAGTTAAGTTAAATTCTCCACTTCAGCTGATTTGGACTTAAGTTTGGAATTCCCTGCAGTTCTCTCTTAACTAATCACTGTGGTTCTGTGGATCTGTGGGATCCAATCCTTGATTTGCTAATTGATTTCCTTCTGGTCACAACCATGTGGAGGGCATAGCGTGTCCTGCTAGCAGTGCGACGCTTCCCGCTGCAGGATACGATGGGCTACAGATCTCGTTGACGGAAACTGTTGCGCGATCCCCACTGTCAGATGCTCGCGCACTGCCATCTTCCAGGGCTTTATTCTTGAAAGAGGGGAGTTCAGGGAATTGAGAAAGGAATCTAACACTTAAGGGATCCCACAAAAAACGATGTGGGATCCACTCTCAGCCCTCAGATAGCCAGCCCTATAGGATGTAACCTACTTGGGAGAGGAATCACCATTACAGGGGAAACCACTCTATTAGCGCATCAGACTGGTCCCACCCATAAGGGCAGTCCAGATCCATACTGCCAGGTCTCCTTTGCACGAGGAACACAGCAACCACAGACGCACGTTTCGGACTTCACTGGCCATGTCAAACAAAGAAGTGGGATCCCTCCCAGCAAAAACGGACAAAAGCCGAAAGAGCCGGCCATGTCTTTGAGGCAGAAACCCATGGTTTGTCCAAAAAAATCCCTCCCAAAAAAACTTTTTGTCACTAAGTCCAACATGCGGCCTGTGGGCCAAATGCAGCCTGCCGGCCAGAGAGAGGCAGCTCGCTTGAGAGTGGCAGTGGTAGCCGCACCTCTCAGCCTCTGCTACAAAGTGTGCATCAGGATGTCACTAATATCCGGTGCTCCAACAGCGTCCGAGCGCGAGGGGGCGGAGCTTTCTCCCCCACGCAGGGGAGAAATCTACGCCCCCTTGCACTCTGACCCTGTTGGAGCACCGGATATTAGTGACAACCTAGTGTTCAGATAGGAACTAGCTGCTACCATGGAACAATTCCCCTCCCTGCAGCTAAAAGGTAACCGAGCAGGAAGGGGGAACACATAAAACGTGGGTTTTTGTTTTCTTAAAAAAAAAAAAAAGCAGATGAATCAGTGTGTGTGTAAATATGAATCAGTGTGTGTGGAAGTATGAATGTGTGTAAGTGTGACTCAGTGTGTGTGTGTGTAAGTGTGACTCAGTGTGTGTGTGTGTAAGTATGAATCAGTGTGTGTGGCAGTGTGACTCAGTGTGTGTGTGTGTAAGTGTGACTCAGTGTGTGTGTGTGGAAGTATGAATCAGTGTGTGTGGAAGTATGAATGTGTGTGTGTGTGTAAGTGTGACTCAGTGTGTGTGTGTGTAAGTGTGACTCAGTGTGTGTGTGTGTAAGTGTGACTCAGTGTGTGTGTGTGTGTAAGTATGAATCAGTGTGTGTGGCAGTGTGACTCAGTGTGTGTGTGTGTAAGTGTGACTCAGTGTGTGTGTGTGGAAGTATGAATCAGTGTGTGTGTGTGTGTGTGGAAGTGTGACTTAGTGTGTGTATTTGAGTTTGTGTGTATGTAAGTGTAACTTTGTGTGGAAGTGTGACTGTGTATTTGTGTACGTGTGTCTGTGTATGCACGAGTGAACGTGTGTACATTTAATGTGAGGTTTTTTAAAATTATTTTTTATTTCTGGGGAATTTGTGACTCACTGACACACTGCAAGACTTCAAATAGACTTATTCGCCCCCTTATGGTCAGATCTGGAAAAGCTCGTATCTGTAATTCATTTTTAGTGTTTATTACCATTTTTATTTGCTGATCCTCAACTTGAACTGATATTATATTTTTTATATGTAACAAAATACCAGTTAACAGAAAGCTTAATAAAAGCCTAGCATGGCCTTTCCAAGCGGAAGTAATAAAGGCTGGGGTATTGTTAGGGTATGCACAAGGCTATCCCGAAATACAAATCGGTCATAAAATAGAGAAAGGGGTTTAAAAAAAACCTGGGACTAGATGGGATAATTGATTCCTATCTGTCGTCACAATTGATGCACCTACAGAATTCTGTTTAATGGAAGGATTGCATGAAATGCAGGCAACATACTTTATTTGTATTCTTTCATTAAAACATTTCTATGTAAAATGCCTACATTTGTTTGTCCTTCAATATTTAAAACATGTGGCCTCTAAAATGTTTTTTTTTGTTTGTTTGTTGACATTTTCTATAGGTTATGGCTGCCTACGTTGACAGAGTGAGTCTCTCAGCCACAGGATTTTATAAGTATGTTGTTCCATATTTTACTGCCTGTCACATAAATATTGTGGGGGGCCGGGGGGGGGGGGGGGGCGTAGAGAGGCAAGCGATATAACCGAGGGGTTAATATGATACGGTATTCTTAGAATTGACAATACAGGTTACAGGGAAATTAACGTGTTTATAGTATGACTAAATAATATTCCACATTAAAATTATACTTGGCAACGTCCAGTGATATGGTCCTTCAACTCTCTCTGACGTCAGCGCTCTCCTTGAAGTGTTTGTAGTGACTTTCTCTCCTCCTTTTTTTCGTCTTCCTTCACTCTCGTCTCCTCCGCGGTCGTTAATTCATTTTGGGTGGTGTGTGATTAAGTGCTTGTTGAAGGTGGGAAATGCATAAGGCATTTCCCCCCACTGGGGACTTGTGTTACCTCTCCCTGCCTATGTAGTGACAATAACATTTCACATTACCAGACGTCCGGGCGTCTGTTGATATTTCTTGTGCAAGATTCCAGAGCCACATTTCCCAGTTTCTTGTCTCCGCAACCACTGTTTGCGTCAAAGCATCAATGCTTTGCAACTGTAGCTGGACTACCCTGAATACCAGGGTTGATCACCCACCAGTGGTGTGGGAGCTCAGTTATTGCATGAAACACAGCCAACAATGGCATACCAGATGATCCCGATGATCCTCTCCTTCCCCACTGGAGTGAGGGAGAGAGAGACACCAGACATGTGGGGAGGGTGAAAGAGAGAGATACCAGACACGGGGTGGAGGGAGAAAGAGAGACACCAGACATGGGGTGGAGGGAAGGAGAAAGAGAGACACCAGACATCAGGTGGAGGGAGAAAGAGACAGAGAAAAAGACCAGACATGGGATGGGAAGGAGAAGGAAAGAGGCAACAGACATGGGGCAGTGAGAAAGACAGACTTTGGGGGGGGAGAGGAGAGAGAGAGAGATACATTGGGAAGAGGAATTGACAAACATGAAGTAAAGAAACAAAAAGAGGGGAAGATAATTGGGGAGAGGAGAAAGACAAAAGGGGGAACAGACAGATGAATGGCATGGGGGAGAGCGAGACAGACACTGATGGCATGGGGGAGAGCGAGACAGACACTGATGGCATGGGGGAGAGCGAGACAGACACTGATGGCATGGGGGAGAGCGAGACAGACACTGATGGCATGGGGGAGAGTGAGACAGACACTGATGGCATGGGGGAGAGCGAGACAGACACTGATGGCATGGGGGAGAGCGAGACAGACACTGATGGCATGGGGGAGAGCGAGACAGACACTGATGGCATGGGGGAGAGCGAGACAGACACTGATAGCATGGGGGAGAGCGAGACAGACACTGATAGCATGGGGGAGAGCGAGACAGACACTGATGGCATGGGGGAGAGCGAGACAGACACAGATGGGATGGGGGAGAGTGAGACAGACACTGATGGCATGGGGGAGAGCGAGACAGACACTGATAGCATGGGGGAGAGCGAGACAGACACAGATGGCATGGGGGAGAGCGAGACAGACACTGATGGCATGGGGGAGAGCGAGACAGACACTGATGGCATGGGGGAGAGCGAGACAGACACTGATAGCATGGGGGAGAGCGAGACAGACACTGATGGCATGGGGGAGAGCGAGACAGACACTGATAGCATGGGGGAGAGCGAGACAGACACTGATGGCATGGGGGAGAGCGAGACAGACACTGATGGCATGGGGGAGAGCGAGACAGACACAGATGGCATGGGGAGAGCGAGACAGACACAGATGGCATGGGGGAGAGCGAGACAGACACTGATGGCATGGGGGAGAGCGAGACAGACACTGATGGCATGGGGGAGAGCGAGACAGACACAGATGGCATGGGGGAGAGCGAGACAGACACTGATGGCATGGGGGAGAGTGAGACAGACACTGATGGCATGGGGGAGAGTGAGACAGACACAGATGGCATGGGGGAGAGCGAGACAGACACAGATGGCATGGGGTAGAGCGAGACAGACACTGATGGCATGGGGGAGAGTGAGACAGACACAGATGGCATGGGGGAGAGCGAGACAGACACAGATGGCATGGGGGAGAGTGAGACAGACACAGATGGCATGGGGGAGAGCGAGACAGACACAGATGGCATGGGGAGAGCGAGACAGACACAGATGGCATGGGGGAGAGCGAGACAGACACAGATGGCATGGGGTAGAGCGAGACAGACACTGATGGCATGGGGGAGAGTGAGACAGACACAGATGGCATGGGGGAGAGCGAGACAGACACTGATGGCATGGGGGAGAGCGAGACAGACACTGATGGCATGGGGGAGAGTGAGACAGACACTGATGGCATGGGGGAGAGCGAGACAGACACTGATGGCATGGGGGAGAGCGAGACAGACACTGATGGCATGGGGGAGAGTGAGACAGACACTGATGGCATGGGGTAGAACGAGACAGACACTGATGGCATGGGGGAGAGCGAGACAGACACTGATGGCATGGGGGAGAGCGAGACAGACACAGATGGCATGGGGTAGAGCGAGACAGACACTGATGGCATGGGGGAGAGTGAGACAGACACAGATGGCATGGGGGAGAGCGAGACAGACACTGATGGCATGGGGGAGAGCGAGACAGACACTGATGGCATGGGGGAGAGTGAGACAGACACTGATGGCATGGGGGAGAGGGAGACAGACACTGATGGCATGGGGGAGAGCGAGACAGACACTGATGGGATGGGGGAGAGCGAGACAGACACTGATGGCATGGGGGAGAGCGAGACAGACACAGATGGCATGGGGGAGAGCGAGACAGACACAGATGGCATGGGGTAGAGCGAGACAGACACTGATGGCATGGGGGAGAGTGAGACAGACACTGATGGCATGGGGGAGAGGGAGACAGACACTGATGGCATGGGGGAGAGCGAGACAGACACTGATGGCATGGGGGAGAGCGAGACAGACACTGATGGCATGGGGGAGAGTGAGACAGACACTGATGGCATGGGGTAGAACGAGACAGACACTGATGGCATGGGGGAGAGCGAGACAGACACTGATGGCATGGGGGAGAGCGAGACAGACACAGATGGCATGGGGTAGAGCGAGACAGACACTGATGGCATGGGGGAGAGTGAGACAGACACAGATGGCATGGGGGAGAGCGAGACAGACACTGATGGCATGGGGGAGAGCGAGACAGACACTGATGGCATGGGGGAGAGTGAGACAGACACTGATGGCATGGGGGAGAGGGAGACAGACACTGATGGCATGGGGGAGAGCGAGACAGACACTGATGGCATGGGGGAGAGCGAGACAGACACTGATGGCATGGGGGAGAGTGAGACAGACACTGATGGCATGGGGTAGAACGAGACAGACACTGATGGCATGGGGGAGAGCGAGACAGACACTGATGGCATGGGGGAGAGCGAGACAGACACTGATGGCATGGGGGAGAGCGAGACAGACACTGATAGCATGGGGGAGAGCGAGACAGACACTGATGGCATGGGGTAGAGCGAGACAGACACTGATGGCATGGGGGAGAGCGAGACAGACACTGATGGCATGGGGGAGAGTGAGACAGACACTGATGGCATGGGGGAGAGTGAGACCTATTTATTTAGGGGAAATTTATGTTAACTTGTATACAATTTAAAGGCACAGTCTAGTCCCCAAACTCACTTTGGTGCAAGATGAAGATCACTGCTTGTATAGTGCACAGGCTTTTATCCCTGTGTGATTTGATGCAGGCATTCTGTATAAATCACATTTTTAATATTTGACTCACACCCTCCCTAGTGATTACTCTGTATATTTACTGCAGGTGCGACAGCACTGATTGTATAGACACTGAGGATATAAAGGTTTGTTTCATTTAGTCACTTCCTGTGCTCCTCAAATTGAGTCTATTGTGTGGCCTCCGAGTGACCTTGCTCTTGTACACAGTAAGATCTCTTAATAGTGCAAAACGTAGATGACATCACTAGATAGACATGATATTCCATTCATTTGAATGGCATTATTCTCATTGGTCCCTGCAGCAACAAAAAAAAAAGCAAATTACATTTACTCATCTAATGTGGGCAGTCCTAGCTTCTTGCAAACTGCTGTAATCTCACAATTTCATCAAGCTGTAAGTATTTTATATTTTAAGCAATGTAAGACAGGCATTATGAAGTACTTTGAAAGCACATTAATAGGCATTAATATTTGCAAGATGCATTTTGGGCCTAGGCAGTCCCTTTAATATATGTGGAGGCACTGGAAGGGAACTGCTAGTTTGTGTATATCTTGTGGATGTACTGTATGTGTTAATCTTGGATTCTGCTCTTGTAGAATCCCTGGTATTGGGTATGACCCAGTGAAAAATGAAGGCAACCCAAGTCACTATTTCAGCTATGGTGTGGCCTGCTCGGAAGTGGAAATTGATTGCTTAACAGGCGATCACAAGGTAAAAAAAAAAAAAGGACTGTTGTATTACTATCCATGGGGCGGTCCTGATGTCTACCTGTGCCCCTCAAACTCCTGAGACGCTGCAATTCCTATAAATTTGAAGATTAATCTGTCAGAACTGCAGATATCTATGGGCGATGTAGCCTGGATCCAGCTCGGTGGCTGCAGTTGGGGGACTGTAGTCTAGCTTGTGTAATATTTCAGAATGTCTTGATAGAACTTGTTTTTACAGAACTTACGCACAGATATCGTAATGGATGTTGGCACCAGTCTCAACCCTGCTATAGATATAGGACAGGTGAGTAAACTCATTAAAATAAGGGGAACAGAGGTGAGATCGATATTAAATGCATGTTTATTTCTTTGTGCATTGCTCCTTTAATTGGGGGGAGGGCGGGTTGATATGATTCATGCTTCACAAGGGAATAATCTGACTACATTTTGCTTCGTTCCATTAAAGATCCCAAAGTGTCTCGTTCTCCTGTAGATTGAAGGTGCCTTTGTCCAAGGTCTGGGCCTTTTCACTTTAGAAGAAATGAGGTATTCTCCCGGGGGCTTCCTCTACACCCGTGGCCCAGGAATGTACAAGATTCCTGCTTTTGGTGACATCCCTACTGAGTTTAACGTATCCCTCCTGCGAGACTGCCCAAACAGCAAAGCAATTTATTCCTCGAAGGTATGAAAGATGCACAGGGTCTACGTAAACATAGGGGGGTATTTATAAAAAGAAATAGACAATACTGGGTCAAGGTTCTAAAAGTGATGTCATCAGCAGGAAGATTCCACTGGTTTCTATAGAGACTGGACCACTTTTACCACTCCCCCTCCCTCCCACTACTGATGGTTATAAATAATCCCCAAGAAAGAGTGCAACAGCGCTGTCTGGCTATATGACTCTTGCTGTCCTATATCTGAACTTCCCATCTCCAATTACCTGCAACACCTTTTTTATTAAGTAGACCCTCTAATTATTAATTAACATACACTGTCTAAAAGAGGAGAATTGAGCTCCAGACACCTGGTATCTGTGAAGGGGAAGCTGGAGCTCAATCTCCAGGAGTCAAGGGACATTGATGATGTCACGTGGCATCACGTAGCTTCCCCCGCCTCTTCGTCCAGGGAGCCAACTGAAAAAATGTTGGCAAGTATGATTTAATAGCCCGCCAGTAATGAGCTTTATTTGTCTTCAGGCTGTAGGAGAACCTCCACTTTTCTTGTCTGCCTCCATATTTTATGCCATAAAGGATGCCATTATGGCAGCCAGAGAGGAATCTGGGATTACAGGATTTTTCCGGTTGGACAGCCCTGCCACTCCGGAGAGAATCCGCACCTCCTGCGTGGATAACTTCACCAAACTGGTACGGGCCTCCGTCTTATCTACTCATATAAACTTATAATCATAGAATGAATTGGGTTAAATTCACAAGTTCAAATTTGAAATTGAAAATCAAATGTCCCCAAAGCAAAGGAATTTCGGACTGGAGCCCAAGTGACTTGAACCCAAGTGACTTGAACATCTGCTGCTAGATGAACAAAGTGGGCCTGCATAATGTATTGTTAGAAAAGTGAGAGGTCATTAAAGAATTAACAATACATTATCCTTGGCCAGCTGAGCTCTGCTAGCAGGAGAAACTCACCAGGTTTGTCCCAGCACAATGTATAGTTAAGTCAGTGAGGTTGAATGTTTATCCAATTAAAGGGACGGTATCACCTAAACACTGTTTGTACTGTGAGTGTAGCAAACAAAATTTTATTGAAAATGATCTATACATTCTGTTGGCAGAATTGCAAGCAAATGCCTAAATTAGGAGAAAAAAAATGTGTTTTAACCCCTTAGTGACAAGACATTTTCACCTTGACTTTCCCTTGGTGACAATGGCTGTTTTGACATTTCTGGGGTGTTTGTGTTTAGCTGCAATTTTATTCTTTCTCACATACAGTTCCCACACAAATTATATGTCGTTTTTATCGTCATAAGAAGGGCTTTCATTAGATACCATTATGTACATCATATCTTATAATTTACTACAAAAAAAATCAGGCACGTCCTTTGTCGTTAAGGGATTTTCTCCCAGGACGTGCCTGACACGTCCTTTGTCGCGAAGGGGTTGAATCTGTCTGTATAGTCTCCTGTTTATGACATCACCTATGGCTTAATATGCAAATTAACAATTTTCAATGAGAAATGTGTAACTTGCATATTAAGCCACAGGTGAGGTCATAAACTGGAGACTCCATAGACGTATTATAGGCATGTCATTGTAAAATGTATAGATCATTTACTTTTAATTTGTATTCTCTACATTCGCAGTAAAAGCAATGTTTAGGTGATACAGTCCCTTTAACTCTCCTTTCTACTTAATACAGCCCAGGCTCACTTCTGTCGGCACAGATATGCCGAACCTTATCTGGAGATGCAGGATTACAGATTTACCAGAGTTTTCAACTTCAAGTACTTTTTTTGTTTTTCTTGCAGTGCCCAATGGCAGAACCAGGAACCTTTACACCGTGGGCTGTACAAGTGTGAAAGAGGAATCCAAATAATGCTTAATCTACTCGCACCCCTTGTTAATGATTGTGTATATGATTCTGCCTGATGAAATAGTTTTTTGTTTTTCAATTTGTTTTGTTTGTTCTTGTTTCTGGATCTATAAAACACAGGATGGTGGGTTTGTGACAATGTATTTTCCTAAAAAAGGCTATAACCCTGCTTTTGGAAATCCTCTGCAATACTGGACAGCCCAAAAAACGAGAAGGGACAAACTAACTCTTATCTATCTATCTGCCTCAAAAATACATCAGATCCATTGCATGGGGGATGCAAGAGAACAGCAAAGAGTATTGAAAACTACAATTACTAATATTTAATAATATCATATTTTTTTTTAAACTAAGAACATGACCTCATGGAATTTGAATGACTAGAATCCCTGCTGTTTCTGCTTGTTGATCTATGGATTGTTGTAAATAAATAAATAATAAATAAATTACACCTGCGCATAGAATGTGTCATCAGATAAGAACCACATTATCCTTCCTGGATAACATGATAGCACTATATTAGACCCCTAGCGCTCAGGTTTCAGGTTTTATGATACTGTCAGATACATTTTTCATCAATAACGGAACCAGACAGGGTTGTCCTTTAGCACCCATTCTTTAAATTATGTCAATGGAACCACTAGCGGCCTACATCAGGTCGCGCAATCAGATTAAAGGAATCAGGGTTTGTTCGGCTGAAATAAAGATTTTGCTTTATGCAGATGAAGTGATTTTGACCCTTTCAGACCCAATTAATTCCCTCCCAGAAATGTGCTATTTAATAAAAGAATAATAACGAAATAAGGTAAAAAACCTTAGTAGCACAACATATTCTTCAAAAGCCAAAGGAGAAGGCGGTGTTTCCTTTCAAGATACAACTAGGCTACACTCCATATACAAGATAAGTTATTTCTTTCAGGCCATGGATGAATCAACCTCCAACAGACCGCATATGGAGAGTTCTGATTTAAACAATTTTACACCCTTTCACCTATTGCTGAAATCAGTGGTGTGACGAAAAGAGAGTAAAAAACCTAAACATCAACAGTCCCATTCTAATAGGAGTCTGTAGAACTATAGAATTAAGGAAAAAATCCTTTGCGATCGGTCACAACAGATTGAGATCATCTCCTTTGGAGCATATGGAAACTGCCATTGGGGATATCGATCTGAATACATGGAAGGTAAACATCAACAGGGCCGGCGCCACCGTAAGGCTGCTCAGGCAGCCTCCATAGGGCGCCGCAGCGACAGGTGCGCCAGCCCTAGGGGGAAAAAAAATGCCAGTAGAGGCACTGGCTGGGGAGATGATCTCCCCTCACCAGTGCTCTACACGGCCACTGTGGAGCAGCCCTGCATTATACACGGGGAGCGTGAGCAGTTCTTACTGAGCTCTGTCACACAGAGGGACGGGAGCGAAAATGTTTGAAGCACCAGAAGTGTGCTTTAACAGCCTCTGGCAAAGTGCCGCCCTCTGGCAACGTGCTGCCCTAGATGAGTGCCTTGTCTGCCTTGTGGAAGATCCACTACTGCCTCCCGTGCCAGTCTGTTCTAGTAAATGTAAAGTGTGACGCAGGATAAATGATGACGGACGCTTGTATATTTACATTTGCTATTGTTTCAGGTTCACACATGTGTTTTATTTATTTATTGTTTTTCACACACTCTGATTATTTGCAAACTTTTGCCAAGCTACTCTGATATGTATCATCATCATTTACACTGCGCAACACTTTAGATTCACTCTAACTTCGTTTTTTGTGTTCATTTGGGATTTATCCTAGTTTCATATTATTGGTCACTATCTTTTAGCGCCTATCACTTATATGTCTCTTGTTTGTCTTGCTTAGTATGTAGATCCCTTCTATGCTCCGTAGCTGGTGCTACGTATATTGTTGGCGCTACATAAAGAAATGTTAATGTAATGTATTAAGCTCCATACTGAGATGTATAAAAAAAAAGGTCACCAAAAAAAATAAATAACCCTCTTACAGGTTAATATTTTCCTTTGCGCAGACGACAATCCAATTTGGATAAGTCCTTTTGCTAGGGATGGAAAAAGAAACCCCAACCAATGCAAAGTAATTTGAATGCAGCAGGCTACTAACCATCCTGTATGGAAATAAATACTCTTTACTTTGAATATGTCAGGCAAAGCATTCTGTGATCTCTATGTGAATCTGTCCTGTGCACAAATATCCACATATACACTATTTACTGTATTTTTTCGAATATAACACAAGGTTTTTTTCTGAGCAAATGCTCTGGGCTCCGTTTGCCCACAATTTCTTTTTTCTCTTACAGATTTTTTTCTTTTTAATAGTGCCGGGCGTGTGTATTGCCCATCTCCCCCCTGTTGGCGGCCCTGTCTGCGCGGTTATCCACTGGCTGCCCCCACTAGCCAACAGGGAGATTGGGGCAGCCAGTGGATGTTTGTACATACGTGCAGACATCCTCCGCTGCTGCCGACACTTCTATGATGGGGGAGGTCATGGCCTTCCGGCGGTCCATCATAGAAGACGGAAGTGTCAGGCAGCATGGAGGATGTGTGCATGTATCAGCAGACATCCACCGGCTTCTCCAACTAGGCACCAGGGATATTGGGTAAGTCTGGGGGAGGTAGGGGGGAGAGGGAGATCCCTGGGCAATTCTGGGTGAGTGAGAGGGTAGAGGGAGATCATTGGGCAATTCTGGGGGATTGAGGGTGGAGAGGGAGATCACTGGCCAATTCTGGGGGAGTGAGGGGAGAGGGAGATCATTGGGCAATTCTGGAGGAGGGAGGGGGAGAGGGAGATCATTGGGCAATTCTGGAGGAGGGAGGGGGAGAGGGAGATCATTGGGCAATTCTGGAGGAGGGAGGGGGAGAGGGAGATCATTGGGCAATTCTGGGGGAGTGACGGGGAGATGCAGCATTGGGCAATTATGGGTGAGAGTGGGAGAGGCAGCATTAGCTAAGGCTGGGTAGCGATGGGAAGGCAGCACTGGTTAAATCTGGGGGGTAGGGGCAGAATTGGCTGTGGTGGGCAGATGGCTGTGGGGGCGATACATTGGCTATGTCTGGGGGCAGCTGGGCAAATAATAGGAAATGAAAACAAGAAATGCATTTTTTTTTTCTATCATATCAATTTTTATTAAATATGAAAAAGCAATTTACATGTGAATATGTAAAAGTTACACTTTTTTCCTATAGGGTAGTCTTTATACAGGCAGATTAGTTTCACCTCATCTCTGAGCTGGCTGTTTGGTCAGTTCTGGCATCATATGCTTTTTATGGCTCGGTCATCAGTCCACCCCTTCAGTGTGCTGCCTGTGCAGTCCCATCTGTTTGCTAGATTGTTTAAGGTACATGTAAATGCACATGGCACATTATATATTGGGGTCACGTAAATACTTTCTGCTTGTTGGTCCTGGGTGAAAGAAAGGGGTGGGGCTTAAATGGGCGGAGTTGTTTGACTAAGCTCCAGGAGCCCCAGTACAGATACCGAGTGTCTGCAGCCCATTTCCCAGAATGGGCATACATAGCTGCCAACATTGGCCACATTTCCAGGGATATTTGTTCCACATGCTGCAGAAAGAGCATGCAAAGTGCAGCCCGGCAGTATGTAGGATGGATAAAAGCACTGACACAATCCAATGAATTAATCAAGGTGGAGAGCTCATAGCACCTACCATGATTAATTAATTGGATTGTGTCTGTGCATATATCCATCCTACATACTGATGGGCTGCACTTTGCATGCTCTTTCTGCAGCATGTGGAACAAATATGTGTCCCTGGAAACAAGGATGATGTTGGCAGCTATGCATGTGTTCTCAGACATACACCATTTAAAAATCTGCCTGTGCACAGTGCAAAGCAGCAGTATTAATGCCAGGGCAGACCCAAGTTTGATAGGACAGGAATAAAAAAAATATATCCAGGTCTGTTGGCAACTATGGATTCTACTCAAAGTGAACTGGCAAGTGAATTGCAAAACGTCGATTGCAAGTTGCAAAAAGTACTCCAGCCTGCCTGTCTAGTTGTCTAATCAACTCAGCTAGCAATGCCTAGTGTTTGCAGTTCACTTGCCAGTTCACTTGTCGGCTCTCTAGATATAAGGAAAAGTCTTTTTTTTCAGGTTATAAAACCTTTCGTTTTCCGCTCATAATAAACATTAACTGGCTGCTCCTTTTGAAAGGGTTAACGGTTGCAGCGGATTTGCTGTAAGCTGGTAGTTACAGCCTTAAAACTAATTGTGCTACCATGTAATTAAATGCAGCAAAAACATACCAGCCTAGCAACCGAAATCTAAATCAGGTGCCTGTTATATCTCGTTAAATCCGTTAATCAGGAGAAGATCCATCATCCATGGCAACGCTTTATTAAAAGCAGTTTTTTTCCCCTGTCGTCCTGAATTCACATAGAATGAATTTACCAACTAATGCTTTTGCTGCTTTAGTCTGATTCCGGGAATTTATCTGTCTAGAGATGAGCAGGCTCTACACTGGATTCGGTCCTTAAAGGGACATTCTAGTCCCCAAACTCACTTTGGTGCAAGATGAAGATCACTGCTTTTATAGTGCACAGGCTTTTATCCCTGTGTGATTTGATGCAGGCATTCTGCATAAATCACATTTTTAATATTTGACTCGAGCCCTCCCCCAGTAATTACTCTGCATGTTTACTGCAGGTGCGGCAGCACTGATTATATAGACACTGAGCATATAAAGCTTTGTTTCATTTAGTCGCTTCCTGTGCTCCTCAAATTGAGTCTATTGTGTGGTCTCTGAGTGACCTTGCTCTTGTACATAGCAGGATCTCTTAATAGTGCAACACATTGTCTGATGACATCACTAGAGAGACAACATAGCAAGAGACTGATTAGGAGCGAGCGCCATTAAGCTCCTTGCCTGTAGGTTTTTAGATGGCTCCAGGGTGTCTCAGGAGATAGCCCAGAGACAATAGGACAATGGGCTATAGACTGAGATATCCTGGCAAGTGGGGTTTAGCAGTAATTCAATTAAGGGTTCAAGGGAGGGGATCTTAATTAGGGTCAGGAAGGTTATCAGTACGAGGGGAATAGTGGGGGGGAGTTAGGGTAATCAGGCAGGGCTATTTCAGCTGTAATTTGTGGAGTGAATCATTCTAATGCTTGTTCTCTTTTGTTTCCCACCCTCCCATCCCGAGGCAAGCACATCGGTGGGCGACCGTAAGCGCCAAGAAGTCATCAGGCAGCGGGATCCAGGGACTTGTCTGACTGCCAGTTCATGGAGTCAAGAAGGAATTTTTCACCCACTTGGGAGCAGATTGGCTGAGCTTCTATAGGGGTTTTTTCGCCTTCTTCTGGATCTTTGCTGGCATTTTTTATGGGGTGCGGAGTGGTGGAGTGGGGGGTCCCATCTTGCGGTAATGCGGCACTCACTACTTCTGGGGATAACGAAAACACCCTGCAGGTTGAGATGGGCGCGATTTGGGTATTGACGTGTGGTCGGGCCCATGCGGTGAGCGTAGCCAGCCGGTTGGTTGTGGATACAAAGGCGGGAACCGATTGTGTGGTCGGGCCCGCCGCTGGGGCACGGTTATGGCTACTGCAGAACGCAAAAACATTTTGGGCACGTGAGTTGGGGGGCTCACGGGCCTCCAGAAAGGGGGTGGGGCTCAAGGTCAGCAGGCTATCCTGGCCGCCCCGGGATACCCCAGTATCAGTAGAAGGCGGCCCAGTGATGATGGACCGGCCGTCACGTGCGCTGCAGGCAGGCGGGGCTCAGCGCATCTCCAGGGGGTAGGGGTGCCGCATTTGGTTTGGGGACTCCTCCCTTTTTAATGTAGTTATAAATAAATGACTTCTATTTGCCACCATATGCAAGTGTCCTGGTTTCATTCATGTGTTGTAAGGGGTTGATAAGGGTTAATTTTTTCCATCGGGAAACTGATAAGGCGTGGGAGCTTAAGGATATTCCATTCATTCTCATTGGTTCATGCAACAAAACAAAAAAAACGCAAATTACTTTTACTCAGCTAGTGTGGGCAGTAATTGTTTCTTGCAAACTGCTGTAATTTCACAGTTTCTTTATATTTTAAGCAATTCAAAATGTAAGACATACATTTTAAAGTACTTTGAAAGCACATTAATATGCATTAATATTTGGAAGATGTATTTTGCTCACCAGGCAGGAGTTTAAGGGGGCATCAGTTTACTGCCGTCCCATTTTTCCCTAGTGGGAGAGGGGTCACAGTCTGTGTAGGACATGCTCCAATACTTTGTGCATTTCACCTGCGAATCTGATTTGCATATCAATCCCCAAGGTGATGTCATAAGCATGAGACAATCACACATACATTAAAAACCTATATTTCTCTTGTTTTATGCATTTGCTTGTAATTTTGCTAACTTAACGTATAGATCATTTTTCATGTTGTTTTATCCTCTGCATAGAACTTTCATGTGTTTAGGAATAATGCACAGCAATGTACATCCTCATAAAATGATTCTCTGCCACGTCAGACATGCTCCTGGGAAGCAGCCGCTAGACATAGATATTTAAAAAGCTTTTAGTTTTGTTTATCACACGATGAAGATAATCCACGTGGAGTACGAAACACGGATTCAACTTAAAGGATCTGTATCACCTAAACACTGCTAATACTGTGATTTTTTTCTAAAGCCCCAATATAAAACTATATGTAAAGTAAACTTTTCAGGATTATATGCAACTATTTTCATAATATGTTCAGCTTTTTGTATATGTAATAATAATGTTAACACTGCATCATACAGAACGCACAGCACTTTTCATGCACCTATATTGCACCCACAGCACTTGCATAGTTGCCAACATCGGCCATGTTTCCAGGGACACATGTTTGTTCCACATGCTGCAGAAAGAGCATGCATAGTGCAGCCCAGCAGTATGTAGGATGGATATACGCACAGACAGAATCTAATTAATTGATCAGGGTGGAGATCTCATAGGACCTACCATGATTAATTAATTGTATTGTGTCTGTGCGTATATCCATTCTACATACTGCCGGGCTGCACTTTACATGCTCTGTCTGCAGCATCTTGAACACATATGTGTCCCTGGAAAAATAGCTGATGTTGGCAACTATGCACTTGGCTTGCACTCATCATCATGATCTGGCATGCCACAGCGTCAATTTGCCCCACAGAACATACCACACTGTCACTTTGCCCCATCACTTTGCAATTAACATAAGCCACAACCAGGTTGCCCATTAATGTTTTAATTAGTCCCTCCATTAATATGCCACTGTTAGTTTGCCCATTAATATGCCACAGCCAATTTGCCTATTAATATGCCACTGTTAGTATGCCCATTAATATGCCACAACCAATTTGCCCATTTATATGTCAATGTTAGTATGCCCATTAATATGCCACAGACAATTTGCCCATTAATATGCCATTGTTAGTATTCCCATTATTACGCCACTGTTGGTATGGCCAATAACATGCCACTCTCAAGTTTCCCTTTAATACCCCACAGCCAATTTGCCCATTAATATGCCACTTTTAGGCTGCCCATTAATATGCCACTGTTAACATGCCCATTAATATGCCACAGCCAATTTACCCATTAAAATGCCACTGTTAGTTTACCCATTAATATTCCACTATTAGCTTGATTATTGATAAAACATTAATATGCTTATGTCTATTGCCCATCAATATGCCAAAGCCAATTTGCACATTAATATGCCACTATTAGGCTGCCCATTAATATGCCACTGTTAATATACCCATTAATATGCCACTGTTAGTATACCCATTAATATGCCACAGCCTATTTGCCCATTAAAATTCCACTGTTAGTTTTCCCATTAATATGCCACTATTAGCCTGCCCATTAATATTCCACAGCCAATTTGCCAATTAATATGCCATTGTTATTTTGCCCATTAATAGAGACTGTCAATTTGCCCATTAATATGCCACTATTAGCTTGATTATTGATAAGAGAGTGTTAGGATGCCCATTACTATACTGGTGTTCTATTGCCCATTAAAATGCCACTATTAGCTTGCTTTTTAATGAGCCAGTTAGTATGTCAATTAATATGCTAGTGTTCTATTGCCCATTAATATGCCAAAGCCAATTTGTCCATTAATATGCCAGTGTTATTTTGCCCATTAATATGCCACAGCCAATTTGCCCATTAATATGCCATTAGCCCCACTGATATGCCAGTGTTAGTATGCTCATTTATATGGAATGGAAGAATCGCTGGCACTCCAGTTCATTAAGTTAATATAAATGTTTTAATAGTGAGCAACAGTGCAGGTGATCGGAAAGAAACACTTCGAGTCTACTTTATCAAGTGCAAAGAAAACGTGAACAAACAAGGTAATTAAACTCATTTGGCCCAATCAATAAAAAGGCTTGTTCTAACATTAATGTGGAAGTAAAGTGCTAATGACTAGAGTTGAGCGAACACCTGGATGTTCGGGTTCGGCGGGTTCGGCCGAACTTCGGAAAAAAGTCCGGGTTCGGGCTCGAACTTGACCCCGAACCCCATTGAAGTCAATGGGGACACGAACTTTTGGGCACTAAAATGCCTCTAAAAAAGTCCTGGAAAGGGCTAGAGGGCTGCAAAATGAATTAAAATGTGGGTAAGAGTAGGACAAGTGCCCTGCAAGCAAATATGGATAGGGAAATAACTTCAAATAACATAAAATACATACAAATTACAAATAGAGCTGAGCCATAAAATAGCACTAGATGGAATCTTTGATTTTAGCTTTGGAAGAACATAAATCTAAATCTAAAGCATGGCTGCCAGGAGGATCAACAGAATTATCCATTTGAGAGAGGGTTGGAGTGCACCGGAGACCAGTCACCTATTAGCAGAGGATGTACCTGGTACGTCATCAGAGACCGGCCAACTATTAGCAGAGGATGTAACGGGTACGTCACCAGAGACCGGTCACCTATTACCAGAGGATGTAACGGGTACGTCACCAGAGACCGGTCACCTATTACCAGAGGATGTACCTGGTACCTCACCGGAGACCGGTCACATATTAGCAGAGGATGTACCTGGTACGTCACTGGAGACCGGTCACCTATAAGCAGAGGATGTACCTGGTACGTCACCGGAGACCGGTCACCTATTAGCAGAGGATGTACCTAGTACGTCACCGGAGACCGGTCACCTATTAGCAGAGGATGTACCTGGTACGTCACTGGAGACCGGTCACCTATTAGCAGAGGATGTACCTGGTACCTCACCGGAGACCGGTCACCTGTTAGCAGAGGATGTACCTAGTACGTCACCGGAGACCGGTCACTTATTAGCAGAGGATGTACCTGGTACCTCACCGGAGACCGGTCACCTATTAGCAGAGGATGTACCTAGTACGTCACCGGAGACCGGTCACTTATTAGCAGAGGATGTACCTGGTACCTCACCGGAGACCTGTCACATATTAGCAGAGGATGTACCAGGTACGTCACCAGAGACCGGTCACCTATTACCAGAGGATGTACCTGGTACCTCACCGGAGACCGGTCACATATTAGCAGAGGATGTACCAGGTACGTCACCAGAGACCGGTCACCTATTACCAGAGGATGTACCTGGTACCTCACCGGAGACCGGTCACATATTAGCAGAGGATGTACCTGGTACGTCACTGGAGACCGGTCACCTATAAGCAGAGGATGTACCTGGTACGTCACTGGAGACCGGTCACCTATTAGCAGAGGATGTACCAGGTACGTCACCGGAGACCGGTCACCTATTAGCAGAGGATGTACCTGGTACCTCACCGGAGACCGGTCCCCTATTAGCAGAGGATGTACCTGGTACCTCACCGGAGACCGGTCACCTGTTAGCAGAGGATGTACCTGGTACCTCACCGGAGACCGGTCACCTGTTAGCAGAGGATGTACCTGGTACCTCACTGGAGACCGGTCACCTATTAGCAGAGGATGTACCAGGTACGTCACCGGAGACCGGTCACCTATTAGCAGAGGAGGTACCTAGTACGTCACCGGAGACCGGTCACTTATTAGCAGAGGATGTACCTGGTACCTCACCGGAGACCGGTCACCTGTTAGCAGAGGATGTACCTAGTACGTCACCGGAGACCGGTCACTTATTAGCAGAGGATGTACCTGGTACCTCACCGGAGACCGGTCACCTGTTAGCAGAGGATGTACCAGGTACGTCAACGGAGACCGGTCACCTATTAGCAGAGGATGTACCTAGTACGTCACCGGAGACCGGTCACTTATTAGCAGAGGATGTACCTGGTACCTCACCGGAGACCGGTCACTTATTAGCAGAGGATGTACCAGGTACGTCACTGGAGACCGGTCACCTATTAGCAGAGGATGTACCAGGTACGTCACCGGAGACCGGTCACTTATTAGCAGAGGATGTACCTGGTACGTCACCGGAGACCGGTCACCTATTAGCAGAGGATGTACCAGGTACCTCACCGGAGACCGGTCACCTATTAGCAGAGGATGTACCAGGTACGTCACCGGAGACCGGTCACCTATTAGCAGAGGATGTACCAGGTACGTCACCGGAGACCGGTCACCTATTAGCAGAGGATGTACCAGGTACGTCACTGGAGACCGGTCACCTATTAGCAGAGGATGTACCAGGTACGTCACTGGAGACCGGTCACCTTCTTTTAGCAGAGGATGTACCTGGTACCTCACCGGAGACTGGTCACCTATTAGCAGAGGATGTACCAGGTACGTCACCGGAGACCGGCCACCTATTAGCAGAGGATGTACCTGGTACGTCCTGCTGTGAAATCAGCGAGGGCAGCAGTTAATGATCACTGACTATGTTTTGCTGGTGTTGGCAGGGCCGCCATCAGAAAATTCAAAAACTTTCTGCCCCTTTACCTATCTCTCCCTCCCGCCCCCTATCCTCCCAATGTCCTTGTATCCAGGTCTTTGTATACCATGCCAATGAGGTGCATCCAGGACATGCCCCATCACCCACATTGCACATCCAGAACTGTACCTGCCCCCCAGGACATGCCCCATCACCCACATTGCACATCCAGAACTGTACCTGACCCCCAGGACATGCCCCTTCACCCACATTGCACATCCAGAACTGTACCTGCCCCCCAGGACATGCCCCATCACCCA
Source organism: Pelodytes ibericus (assembly GCA_036172795.1). NCBI lineage: Eukaryota > Metazoa > Chordata > Amphibia > Anura > Pelodytidae > Pelodytes > Pelodytes ibericus. The sequence continues at coordinate 16,626,348 of CM069862.1, forward strand.
CATTACACATCCAGAACTGTACCTGCCCCCCAGGACATGCCCCATCACCCTCATTACACATCCAGAACTGTACCTGCCCCCCAGGACATGCCCTATCACCCACATAGCACATCCAGAACTGTACCTGCCCCCCAGGATATGCCCCATCACCCACATTACACATCCAGAACTGTACCTGCCCCCCAGGACATGCCCTATCACCCACATAGCACATCCAGAACTGTACCTGCCCCCCAGGACATGCCCCCATCACCTACATTACACATCCAGACCTGTACCTGCCCCCCAGGACATGCCCCATCACCCACATATTTTTTAGAGAGAGATTGAAGGGGGAGAGAGATATTGGAGAGAGAGACTGAAGGGGGAGAGAGAGAGACTACAGGGGAGGGAGACACTGGAGGGGAATAGAGAGACACTGAAGGGGAGATAGAGAAACTGAAGGGGGAGAGAAAGAGAAACTGAAGGGGGAGAGAGAAAAACTGAAGGAGGAGGGAGAGAGACACACTAAAGGGGAGAGAGAGAGAAACTGAAGGGGGAGAGAAACTAAAGGGGGAGAGACCCTACAGAAATGAGAGGGAGAGAGACACTACAGAATGAGTGGGTGAGAGAGACTACAGAAATGAGATGGAGAGAGAATACAGAAATGAGGGGCGAGAGAGAGAACACAGAAATGAGACGGAGAGATTGATACACTACAGAAATGAGACGGAGAGATTGATACACTACAGAAATGAGACGGAGAGAGAGAGAGAAACACTACAGGAATGGGAGAGAGAAGGACACTACAGGAATGGGAGAGAGAAGGACACTACAGGAATGGGAGAGAGAAGGACACTACAGGAATGGGAGAGAGAAACACTATAGGAATGGGAGAGAGAAGGACACTACAGGAATGGGAGAGAGAAGGACACTACAGGAATGGGAGAGAGAAGGACACTACAGGAATGGGAGAGAGAAGGACACTACAGGAATGGGAGAGAGAAGGACACTACAGGAATGGGAGAGAGAAGGACACTACAGGAATGGGAGAGAGAAGGACACTACAGGAATGGGAGAGAGAAGGACACTACAGGAATGGGAGAGAGAAGGACACTACAGGAATGGGAGAGAGAAGGACACTACAGAAATGGGAGAGAGAAGGACACTACAGAAATGGGAGAGAGAAGGACACTACAGGAATGGGAGAGAGAAGGACACTACAGGAATGGGAGAGAGAAGGACACTACAGGAATGGGAGAGAGAAGGACACTACAGGAATGGGAGAGAGAAGGACACTACAGGAATGGGAGAGAGAAGGACACTACAGGAATGGGAGAGAGAAGGACACTACAGGAATGGGAGAGAGAAGGACACTACAGGAATGGGAGAGAGAAGGACACTACAGGAATGGGAGAGAGAAGGACACTACAGGAATGGGAGAGAGAAGGACACTACAGGAATGGGAGAGAGAAGGACACTACAGGAATGGGAGAGAGAAGGACACTACAGGAATGGGAGAGAGAAGGACACTACAGGAATGGGAGAGAGAGAAACACTACAGGAATCGGAGAGAGAAGGACACTACAGGAATGGGAGAGAGAAGGACACTACAGGAATGGGAGAGAGAAGGACACTACAGGAATGGGAGAGAGAAGGACACTACAGGAATGGGAGAGAGAGAAACACTACAGGAATCGGAGAGAGAAGGACACTACAGGAATGGGAGAGAGAGAAACACTACAGGAATGGGAGAGAGAAGGACACTACAGGAATCGGAGAGAGAAGGACACTACAGGAATGGGAGAGAGAAGGACACTACAGGAATGGGAGAGAGAAGGACACTACAGGAATGGGAGAGAGAAGGACACTACAGGAATGGGAGAGAGAAGGACACTACAGGAATGGGAGAGAGAAGGACACTACAGGAATGGGAGAGAGAAGGACACTACAGGAATGGGAGAGAGAGAAACACTACAGGAATGGGAGAGAGAAGGACACTACAGGAATGGGAGAGAGAAGGACACTACAGGAATGGGAGAGAGAAGGACACTACAGGAATGGGAGAGAGAAGGACACTACAGGAATGGGAGAGAGAAGGACACTACAGGAATGGGAGAGAGAAGGACACTACAGGAATGGGAGAGAGAAGGACACTACAGGAATGGGAGAGAGAAGGACACTACAGGAATGGGAGAGAGAAGGACACTACAGGAATGGGAGAGAGAAGGACACTACAGGAATGGGAGAGAGAAGGACACTACAGGAATGGGAGAGAGAGAAACACTACAGGAATCGGAGAGAGAAGGACACTACAGGAATGGGAGAGAGAGAAACACTACAGGAATGGGAGAGAGAAGGACACTACAGGAATCGGAGAGAGAAGGACACTACAGGAATGGGAGAGAGAAGGACACTACAGGAATGGGAGAGAGAAGGACACTACAGGAATGGGAGAGAGAAGGACACTACAGGAATGGGAGAGAGAAGGACACTACAGGAATGGGAGAGAGAAGGACACTACAGGAATGGGAGAGAGAAGGACACTACAGGAATGGGAGAGAGAGAAACACTACAGGAATGGGAGAGAGAAGGACACTACAGGAATGGGAGAGAGAAGGACACTACAGGAATGGGAGAGAGAAGGACACTACAGGAATGGGAGAGAGAAGGACACTACAGGAATGGGAGAGAGAAGGACACTACAGGAATGGGAGAGAGAAGGACACTACAGGAATGGGAGAGAGAAGGACACTACAGGAATGAGAGAGAGAGAAACACTACAGGAATGGGAGAGAGAAGGACACTACAGGAATGGGAGAGAGAAGGACACTACAGGAATGGGAGAGAGAAACACTACAGGAATGGGAGAGAGAAGGACACTACAGGAATGGGAGAGAGAAGGACACTACAGGGATGGGAGAGAGAAGGACACTACAGGAATGGGAGAGAGAAGGACACTACAGGAATGGGAGAGAGAAGGACACTACAGGAATGGGAGAGAGAAGGACACTACAGGAATGGGAGAGAGAAGGACACTACAGGAATGGGAGAGAGAGAAACACTACAGGAATGGGAGAGAGAAGGACACTACAGGAATGGGAGAGAGAGAAACACTACAGGAATGGGAGAGAGAAGGACACTACAGGAATGGGAGAGAGAAGGACACTACAGGAATGGGAGAGAGAAGGACACTACAGGAATGGGAGAGAGAAGGACACTACAGGAATGGGAGAGAGAAGGACACTACAGGAATCGGAGAGAGAAGGACACTACAGGAATGGGAGAGAGAAGGACACTACAGGAATGGGAGAGAGAAGGACACTACAGGAATGGGAGAGAGAAGGACACTACAGGAATGGGAGAGAGAAGGACACTACAGGAATGGGAGAGAGAGAAACACTACAGGAATGGGAGAGAGAGAAACACTACAGGAATGGGAGAGAGAAGGACACTACAGGAATGGGAGAGAGAGAAACACTACAGGAATGGGAGAGAGAAGGACACTACAGGAATGGGAGAGAGAAGGACACTACAGGAATGGGAGAGAGAAGGACACTACAGGAATGGGAGAGAGAAGGACACTACAGGAATGGGAGAGAGAGAAACACTACAGGAATGGGAGAGAGAAGGACGCTACAGGAATGGGAGAGAGAGAAACACTACAGGAATTGGAGAGAGAAGGACACTACAGGAATGGGAGAGAGAAGGACACTACAGGAATGGGAGAGAGAAGGACACTACAGGAATGGGAGAGAGAAGGACACTACAGGAATGGGAGAGAGAGAAACACTACAGGAATGGGAGAGAGAAGGACACTACAGGAATGGGAGAGAGAAGGACACTACAGGAATGGGAGAGAGAAGGACACTACAGGAATGGGAGAGAGAGAAACACTACAGGAATGGGAGAGAGAAGGACACTACAGGAATGGGAGAGAGAGAAACACTACAGGAATGGGAGAGAGAAACACTACAGGAATGGGAGAGAGAAGGACACTACAGGAATGGGAGAGAGAGAAACACTAAAGGAATTGGAGAGAGAAACACTACAGGAATGGGAGAGAGAGAAACACTACAGGAATGGGAGAGAGAAGGACACTACAGGAATGGGAGAGAGAAGGACACTACAGGAATGGGAGAGAGAAGGACACTACAGGAATGGGAGAGAGAAGGACACTACAGGAATGGGAGAGAGAAGGACACTACAGGAATGGGAGAGAGAAGGACACTACAGGAATGAGAGAGAGAAAAACACTACAGGAATGGGAGAGAGAAGGACACTACAGGAATGGGAGAGAGAAGGACACTACAGGAATGGGAGAGAGAAGGACACTACAGGAATGGGAGAGAGAAGGACACTACAGGAATGGGAGAGAGAAGGACACTACAGGAATGGGAGAGAGAAGGACACTACAGGAATGAGAGAGAGAGAAACACTACAGGAATGGGAGAGAGAAGGACACTACAGGAATGGGAGAGAGAAGGACACTACAGGAATGGGAGAGAGAAGGACACTACAGGAATGAGAGAGAGAAGGACACTACAGGAATGAGAGAGAGAAGGACACTACAGGAATGGGAGAGAGAAGGACACTACTGAATGGGAGAGAGAAGGACACTACAGGAATGGGAGAGAGAAGGACACTACAGGAATGGGAGAGAGAAGGACACTACAGGAATGGGAGAGAGAGAAACACTACAGGAATGGGAGAGAGAAGGACACTACAGGAATGGGAGAGAGAAGGACACTACAGGAATGGGAGAGAGAAGGACACTACAGAAATGGGAGAGAGAAGGACACTACAGAAATGGGAGAGAGAAGGACACTACAGGAATGGGAGAGAGAAGGACACTACAGGAATGGGAGAGAGAAGGACACTACAGGAATGGGAGAGAGAAGGACACTACAGAAATGGGAGAGAGAGAAACACTACAGGAATGGGAGAGAGAAGGACACTACAGGAATGGGAGAGAGAAGGACACTACAGGAATGGGAGAGAGAAGGACACTACAGGAATGGGAGAGAGAAGGACACTACAGAAATGGGAGAGAGAAGGACACTACAGGAATGGGAGAGAGAAGGACACTACAGAAATGGGAGAGAGAAGGACACTACAGAAATGGGAGAGAGAAGGACACTACAGGAATGGGAGAGAGAAGGACACTACAGGAATGGGAGAGAGAAGGACACTACAGAAATGGGAGAGAGAAGGACACTACAGGAATGGGAGAGAGAAGGGAGAGAGAAGGACACTACAGGAATGAGAGAGAGAAGGACACTACAGGAATGGGAGAGAGAAGGACACTACAGAAATGGGAGAGAGAAGGACACTACAGAAATGGGAGAGAGAAGGACACTACAGGAATGGGAGAGAGAAGGACACTACAGGAATGGGAGAGAGAAGGACACTGCAGGAATGGGAGAGAGAAGGACACTACAGGAATGGGAGAGAGAAGGACACTGCAGGAATGGGAGAGAGAAGGATACTACAGGAATGGGAGAGAGAAGGACACTACAGGAATGGGAGAGAGAAGGACACTACAGGAATGGGAGAGAGAAGGACACTACAGGAATGGGAGAGAGAAACACTACAGGAATGGGAGAGAGAAGGACACTACAGGAATGGGAGAGAGAAGGACACTACAGAAATGGGAGAGAGAAGGACACTACAGGAATGGGAGAGAGAAGGACACTACAGAAATGGGAGAGAGAAGGACACTACAGGAATGGGAGAGAGAAGGACACTACAGAAATGGGAGAGAGAAGGACACTACAGAAATGGGAGAGAGAAGGACACTACAGGAATGGGAGAGAGAAGGACACTACAGGAATGGGAGAGAGAAGGACACTACAGGAATGGGAGAGAGAAGGACACTACAGAAATGGGAGAGAGAAGGACACTACAGGAATGGGAGAGAGAAGGGAGAGAGAAGGACACTACAGGAATGAGAGAGAGAAGGACACTACAGGAATGGGAGAGAGAAGGACACTACAGAAATGGGAGAGAGAAGGACACTACAGAAATGGGAGAGAGAAGGACACTACAGGAATGGGAGAGAGAAGGACACTACAGGAATGGGAGAGAGAAGGACACTGCAGGAATGGGAGAGAGAAGGACACTACAGGAATGGGAGAGAGAAGGACACTGCAGGAATGGGAGAGAGAAGGATACTACAGGAATGGGAGAGAGAAGGACACTACAGGAATGGGAGAGAGAAGGACACTACAGGAATGGGAGAGAGAAGGACACTACAGGAATGGGAGAGAGAAGGACACTACAGGAATGGGAGAGAGAGAAACACTACAGGAATGGGAGAGAGAAGGACACTACAGGAATGGGAGAGAGAAGGACACTACAGGAATGGGAGAGAGAAGGGAGAGAGAAGGACACTACAGGAATGGGAGAGAGAAGGACACTACAGGAATGGGAGAGAGAAGGACACTACAGGAATGGGAGAGAGAAGGGAGAGAGAAGGACACTACAGGAATGGGAGAGAGAAGGACACTACAGAAATGAGGAGACATTACAGAAAGTAGAGGGGAGAGATACTACACACACAAGTTGGGTGAGGAATAAAATAGACAGACAGGACTCTGGATCTGCCCCTGTGGTGCATTCTCAATGCTGGTCTGGGTGCTGGGGCAAGTTCTGTGAGTGCAATACACGTGCTGGGGCAAGTCCTGGGTGCTGGGTCAAATGTTATTGAGTGCAATATAGCTGCTGGGGTAATTTCTGGGTGCTGGCCCTTTGAGTGTAATCTGGGTGCAGTGGCAAGTCCTGTGAGTGCAATTTGGGTGCTGCGGGTTCGTCACTATTTGCACAGAGTATGTATATGTAATCATGCTGTGGGGCTGGTACACACATTTTTTCCAGGGCTGGTTTTTGTTCCCAGTCCGGCCCTGATCACAGGCGTCTTATTAAATGGCGGCTTGCCCCTCCAATGTGGCACTGCTCTGTATCTGGCTGGATACCATAGGAATGGTAGACTGGGATGACTGTGGTTAATCTTTACCACCCCAGCTATTGTAATCTCAAGTCCTCATGTAGTGCAGGTGCATGCTGGTCTGTTTGCTACTAATACCACCGTCCTATATAATTCCTCCTATTAATGAGCAACTAACATATACCCACAAAGAAACCCCTCTCCTGGGCCAACAGTGGTAGGAAATGGGGAGGAGCTAATGTGCGGAAAATATTTTCTCCCCCCCCCCTCACTCGTGGTGGTGTGTCCCGTTTATGACATCACTTTGTGAAAATCACCTTATGCAAATGAGACAATTCCTGTTTAAAGCAGTTCATTTGCATACTAGGACAGCGTTGAAGTCATAAAGGGAAGACACCACAGACACAGCTTTCTCTTTCACATGCAGTTCTGCTTACACAGAGTATAGATCATTTTTTATGCTTCACTTTAACAGTGTAAAATATATGTAGATTAAGGAGTCCCTTTAAATAATATATTGTATCCAAAAACAAATGACATTTTCTATGATTTGTTTAAAACAGCTGGTGATATTACCATCTGTGACCCCAAGAAGATTACATTAATCTCCACTGAGTGATATGATGTTTGAAGAGTTTATTACCATTTCATGTTCCTGCGATAAATATATTACAAATTAATTAAATCCGGGGAGTATCTCCTCCATGAAGAGCTCAGCTGGCCATGGATCATGCATCATGCGGGGCCAACTCAGTCCTTCTGGCAGGAGAAACTCGTCAGGTTTGTCTCTGCACAATGTATACTTACACCATATGGATAAATGTATTGGGACCCCTCTTAATTATTGGATTCAGGTGTTATAATCAGACTCATTGCCACAGGTGTATAACAAATCATGGTTCTTTATTGAATAAAGGCCATAAATAGGGCAACAGTTCGGCCGGTCTTTCTTTTCCAACATGCAGCGCAGATTGTTAATTGAACACTAGGTGGCGTAAAATATTTTATCGCTGTCTTTTTTTCCGGACAGGACATTAGTTTTAATTTAATGAGCATGATATATGTATTGATCGTATGACAGGTGAAGACAGAATTAAGGACATCAGACTGGTTCCCAGACCAGCAGAACTGCCGGGGGGATGTCTGGCTTGGAGACTGCCTATATTGGATGCAGCTGCACAAGAATTATTCAGGTCTCAATGTAGCCCAGCCCTACCATTGGTTGAGTTTTTACAAATTCTACCCTGAGTAGACCTTTAAGTGACCGGATTTCTAGGACATTGTTGGTCATTCTGGACAATGGTTGTTTTTACACTTTTGTGGTGTTTGTGTTTAGCTGTAATTTTCCTCATTTACTGGATCCACACATATTATAAACTGGTTTTATTACCATAAAAAAAAGTGCATTCTTTAGATGCCGTAATTTTCATCATATAATTTATTATAAAAAAAATCATAAAATATGATGAAAAATTTAAGTTTAAAATTAGCCAATGTTAACATGTTTTCTGCATGTTATAGAGTGATTACTTCTACAGTGACCTTTTGTCCTCAACCCTAACCCTCAATCAAACCCTAATGTTACTCCAACCCTAACCTTAATTTAACTCTAACCCTAATTGTAACCTTAACCCTTGATCTTAGTCTAAAAAAATGTCTCTTGTTTTTATAACTGCAATGTTGCTGACTGCCTCTAGGGGCAGACTAACAATACTCTCCAAGTGCCGGAAGTGATCTGAAGCTCTTTCCCACTACAGGGCAGCGCCATATTGAAACGGCATGCTGGCTCTCCATATGGAGCTTACGATTGCTCCGTGGAACTATCGCATTGCGACCTGGAGGAAAATTTGGGTATTGCTGAATGCCTCAATGTCGAGGCATTGCAGCAACACCTGCTGAGCATAGATGACAACATAGGAAGTATAATTCCACATTTCATTGGATTAACTACACGAATTAACTACACATTGTGCAGGGACAAACCTGGCGAGTTTCTCCTGCTATAACTGTTAGCAAAACCGTTAACAGATTTATTTAACCAATCCTTGTTAACGGGAGTAGTTCCAGAAGATTGGAAATTAGCTAATGTTGTGCCCATTCACAAGAAAGGTAGTAAGGAGGAGGCGGGCAACTATATACCAGTAAGTCTTACTTCAGTAGTGGGGAAAATAATGGAAACCTTGTTAAAGAATAGGATTGTTGAACATCTAAAGTCGCTTGGATTTCAAGATCAGAGACAGCATGGGTTTACTTCAGGGAGATCATGCCAAACTAATCTTATTGATTTTTTTGATTGGGTAACTAAAATAATAGATCAGGGTGGTGCAGTAGACATTGCTTACCTAGATTTCAGTAAGGCTTTTGACACTGTCGCAGATAGAAGTCTTATCAATAAACTGAAATCTTTGAGTTTGGATTTCAATATTGTTGAATGGATTAGACAATGGCTGAGTAACAGAGGGTTGTAGTCAATGGGGTATATTCGATGCAAGGTCTTGTTACTAGTGGGGTACCTCAGGGATCTGTACTTGGACCCATTCTCTTTAATATTTTTATTAGCAATATTGCAGAAGGTCTTGTTGGCAAAGTATGTCTTTTTGCTGATGATACAAAGATTTGCAGCAGGGTTGATATTCATGGAGGGATAAGCCAAATGGCAAATGATTTAGCTAAACTAGAAAAATGGTCAGAGCAGTGGCAACTGACATTTAATGTGGACAAGTGCAGGATTATGCACCTTGGGCGTAAAAACCCAAAAGCAGTATATAGACTATTTGGTACAGTCCTAACCTCAACATCTGAGGAAAGGGATTTAGGAGTAATAATTTCAGAGGACTTGAAGGTAGGTAGGCAATGCAATAGAGCAGCAGGAAATGCTAGCAGAATGCTTGGTTGCATAGGGAGAGGTATTAGCAGAATGCTTGGTTGTATAGGGAGAGGTATTAGCAGAATGCTTGGTTGTATAGGGAGAGGTATTAGCAGTAGAAAGAGGGAAGTGCTCATGCCATTGTACAGAGCACTGGTGAGACCTCACTTGGAGTATTGTACGCAGTACTGGAGACCGTATCTCCAGAAGGATATTGATACTTTGGAGAGAGTTCAGAGAAGGGCTACTAAACTGGTTCATGGGTTGAAGGATAAAACTTACCAGGAAAGGTTAAAGCATCTTAACATGTATAGCTTGGAGGAAAGACGTAACAGGGGGGATATGATAGAAACATTTAAATACATAAAGGGAATCAACACAGTAAAGGAAGAGAGTATATTTAAAAGAAGAAAAACTACCACAACTAGAGGACATAGTCTTAAATTAGAGGGGCAACGATTTAAAAGTAATATCAGGAAGTATTACTTTACTGAGAGGGTAATGGATGTATGGAATAGCCTGCCAGCAGAAGTGGTAGAGGTAAACACAGTCAAGGATTTTAAGCATGCGTGGGATAGGCACAAGGCTATCCTAGCTATAAGACCGGGAACGGGGGACTAATCAGAGTACTCAAAAAAAAAATTTGTCAGACTAGATGGACCGAATGGTTCTTATCTGCCGACACATTCTATGTCTCTATGTTTCTATAACAGCGTTGGCCTACATAATATATTGTTAATAAAGCTAAAGGTTTTTATAGATTTACGTCTTCACTATCCCTGGCCAGCCGAGCTCCTCTAGCAGGAGGAAGTCACCTAGTTTCTCCCCGCACAATATATATAGTTAAATGTTCACGTAACTCACCACTTGGCGAATAGACCCGCTTATCTTGTAAACATAATACGGAATAGTATAACGGTATCCTGTCTCGTCTGTCATATCTACTGAAATATAAATCCCCATTACCCAATCGAGATGAACAGGACCGTTCCTCAGAAATGACATTATCTGGGCTGGATTACTGAAACTCTTTAAACATCCTGAGTTGGACGTTCCCGGCCTCGGCTGTGCATTGTCTCTCGGTCTGTCACATAATTCTCTGCTGGAAAGATAGATAACCTCATCTGACTGGGACACGTGGCTGCACGTGGATCTTCCCCAGTGTTGGGATGAAACCAAGAACTTGCCTGGCTCCAGTGGCCTCAAGGAACAGTGGTCTGATGCTTAGACTGCGAATCAGTATTATGGGAGGAGGGCTTATGAAACATGAAGACTACAGGGGCGGGAATGATTTTAATATAGCACTGATATATATATATATATATATATATATATATATATATATATATATATATATATTATATTAATGGTCCAGAACTGACCTCGTTACAAGCCGCCTTGTTGTCACCTTTATTGCTGAGGTCATGGACCTTCATTACAGTGACTCCATAGGGTCAGCTCAGGGTGCCCTCCGCTCATTAAGAAAATCCAAGTTTCTCACCCCTTTGGGTCACTTTGGGGATCCAAACAGCCCATGAATGCACGATACCCTCTGAATTGGCACAAAAACCAGGCATTGTGTACGATATTTGTGTTCAAATCTCAGGATCAGATCACCAAACTAGTAGACTAAATAGGTTTCTATAGGAGAATAGATACTCAGATACTCCAATATATCACACAGAGGCTGGGAACCATTTGGCAAAGAGCCCTTAATAGCCATACTTTAATATGCACACTGACAGTAGCATGTTTTGTGGAGCAAAGTGACAGTAGGGCATATTCCTCGGGGGGAGTTCTGTTTGTCAAGGTCAAACTGTGGTATTTTCTGTGGAACAAAATGACACTGTGTCAAATGCTGTGCAGGCAATTTGGAAATTGATGTGGGTTAATCTGAGACTGTGGCAAAAGCTGGAAGGGTAAGTGCTGTGGGAGCACTGTAGAAATAGAATTAAACTGTATCACTGTCAGTGTCACTATATAATGATGGGAGTTATACTGTATCACTGTCAGTGTCACTATATAATGATGGGAGTTATACTGTATCAGTGTCAGTGTCACTATATAATGATGGGAGTTATACTGTATCACTGTCAGTGTCACTATATAATGATGGGAGTTATACTGTATCAGTGTCAGTGTCACTATATAATGATGGGAGTTATACTGTATCAGTGTCAGTGTCACTATATAATGATGGGAGTTATACTGTATCACTGTCAGTGTCAGTGTCACTATATAATGATGGGAGTTATACTGTATCACTGTCAGTGTCAGTGTCACTATATAATGATGGGAGTTATACTGTATCACTGTCAGTGTCACTATATAATGATGGGAGTTATACTTTACCACTGTCAGTGTCTGTGTCACTATATAATGATGGGAGTTAAACTGTATCACTGTCAGTATCTGTGTCACTATATATTGATGGGAGTTATACTGTATCAGTGTCAGTGTCACTATATAATGATGGGAGTTATACTGTATCACTGTCAGTGTTTGTGTCACTGTGTCTGTGTCACTATATGATGATGGGGGTTATGCTGTAACACTGTCAGTGTTTGTGTCACTATATAATGATGGGAGTTATACTGTATCACTGTCAGTGTCTCTGTCACTATATAGTGATGGGAGTTATACTGTATCACTCTCAGTGTCTGTGTCACTATATAATGATGGGAGATATACTGTACCACTGTCAGTGTCTGTGTCACTATATAATGATGGGAGTTATACTGTACCACTGTCAGTGTCACTATATAATGATGGGAGTTATACTGTATCACTGTCAGTGTCTGTGTCACTATATAATGATGGGAGTTATACTGTATCACTGTCAGTGTCACTATATAATGATGGGAGTTATACTGTACCACTGTCAGTGTCTGTGTCACTATATAATGATGAGAGTTATACTGTACCACTGTCAATGTCTGTGTCACAGTGTCCGTGTCACTATATAATGATGGGAGTTAAACTGTATCACTGTCAGTGTCTCTGTCACTATATAATGATGGGAGTTATACTGTATCACTGTCAGTGTCTCTGTCACTATATAATGATGGGAGTTATACTGTATCACTCTCAGTGTCTGTGTCACTATATAATGATGGGAGTTATACTGTATCACTGTCAGTGTCCGTGTCACTATATAATGATGGGAGTTATACTGTATCACTGTCAGTGTCTGTGTAACTATATAATGATGGGAATTATACTGTATCACTGTCAGTGTCTGTGTCACTATATAATGATGGGAGTTATACTGTACCACTGTCCATGTCTGTGTCACTATATAATGATGGGAGTTATACTGTACCACTGTCAGTGTCACTATATAATGATGGGAGTTATACTGTACCACTGTCAGTGTCACTATATAATGATGGGAGTTATACTGTATCTCTGTCAATGTCTGTGTCACTATATAATGATGGGAGTTATACGGTATCACTGTCAGTGTCTGTGTCACTATATAATGATGGAAATTATACTGTACCACTGTCAGTGTCTGTGTCACTGTGTCTGTGTCACTATATAATGATGGGAGTTATACTGTACCACTGTCAGTGTCTGTGTCACTATATAATGATGAGAGTTATACTGTACCACTGTCAATGTCTGTGTCACAGTGTCTGTGTCACTATATAATGATGGGAGTTATACTGTACCACTGTCAGTGTCTGTGTCACTATATAATGATGGGAGTTAAACTGTACCACTATCAGTGTATGTGTCACTATATAATGATGGGAGTTATACTGTATCACTGTCAGTGTCTCTGTCACTATATAATGATGGGAGTTATACTGTATCACTCTCAGTGTCTGTGTCACTATATAATGATGGGAGTTATACTGTACCACTGTCCATGTCTGTGTCACTATATAATGATGGGAGTTATACTGTACCACTGTCAGTGTCACTATATAATGATGGGAGTTATACTGTACCACTGTCAGTGTCACTATATAATGATGGGAGTTATACTGTACCACTGTCAGTGTCACTATATAATGATGGGAGTTATACTGTACCACTGTCAGTGTCTGTGTCACTATATAATGATGGGAGTTATACTGTATCACTGTCAGTGTCTGTGTCACTATATAATGATGGGAGTTATACTGTACCACTGTCAGTGTCTGTGTCACTGTATAATGATGGGAGTTATACTGTACCACTGTCAGTGTCTGTGTCACTGTATAATGATGGGAGTTATACTGTACCACTGTCAATGTCTGTGTCACAGTGTCTGTGTCACTATATAATGATGGGAGTTATACTGTACCACTGTCAGTGTCTGTGTCACTGTATAATGATGGGAGTTATACTCTACCACTGTCAGTGTCTGTGTCACTATATAATGATGAGAGTTATACTGTACCACTGTCAATGTCTGTGTCACAGTGTCTGTGTCACAATATAATGATGGGAGTTATACTGTACCACTTTCAATGTCTGTGTCACAGTGTCTATGTCACTATATAATGATGGTAGTTATATTGTACCACTGTCCGTGTCTGTGTCACTATATAATGATGGGAGTTATACTGTACCACTGTCCGTGTCTGTGTCACTATATAATGATGGGAGTTATATTGTACCACTGTCCGTGTCTGTGTCACTATATACACACACTGACGTTCAAACAATGCAAAAAGCAGATTTTTGTTTCGCTGCCCACTGTCTGCTTGAAAAGCAGCATGATATGTCTTTGAAAAATTCAATAACATTTTAAAGAAGTAGTCCTCTTGCTTGCTTCAACCAGTTCATGCACCAGCCTTGTTCTTTAAACTTTTAACCCAATGAGTTATTTCTTCTTTTTAATTGGATCTAAACCTCAGCCAAACTTTTCTAACAAGCTGTGAGTTTGTACTAAACTTTTTTGTTTTTAAAAAGAGCACATTAAGTTCTGGGGGATATAATGACAGTAACAATATATATATATATATAAATATATAGATAAATAATATAGTTATATATATGGCTACTGTACTAAGTATTCCATTCTACACCCATTGATTACCTGCACGTCTGAGCAGTAGGAGTGCTGGAGAATCTTTTTATTCTGACTCTGAAAAGAGATAAAAGTGGATTATCTTTGTTGGCTCCCTATTAAAAACCTGAATTGTCACATTATCTCAGGAACAGCTGTGAAGCGAGAGGGAATAATAGCTCTGCTTATATCTGTCAGGTTTTCTGCTAACATCCAAAGCTCTATTCATTTGTGCAAACTGGAACGGTGGAGGATACAATGTAATGTGTGATTTAATGTTCATCCCACTGGGGATGTCTGGGGACAATGAAAAATGATCAAAGAAGATAACAATCATATATATAAAGGTTAAAAATCAGTCTCAAGAACAAAAACTTCATGGCCCATGGTACTGAATCCCCCTGTATACAGTGGTGTATCTTGCTTTTCTATGACCTAGGCATTTTTTTTTTTGTAGGGACGGAATTTTTGCTGCCCCCCAGGCAGACAAGGTAATTGCCGCCCCAGGTACTGGCCTTTTCTGCCTCTCTCAAAATACAGCGCTGCCTGTATATCCATCCTTCATCATGTACTAGAGGTGGTCAATCGGTTCTCCTACCTGATATCTACCTTTCACGGACAACCTCTCACTGGACTCACCGAATCAGCAAGGCCTCCACAACCTTGACGAGGCTATCACGGAGGTCGCGGTTTACCTCGGCTGTGTGCTGAGCACTCTCCTGAATGTGAAGCATGGACTCTGTGCATGTTATAAACTGAACCCCTTCTACATGCGCTGCCTCATGCTTGGCATTACATGGAATGATAGACAACCATCAAACAACAAGGTGCTAGAAGATCTCCAGCACGATCACCCTGTAAATTGATTGGATGATGGGAGAATCCCCAAAGACTTGTCTTGGCCTACAACAAGCTGTAGGGCAGCACTACCTTCACTTCAGTGATATCTGTTTGTATATGACATGTGTGTGTGTGTGTGTTTGTGTATGTGACTGTGTGTGTATTTATGTGACTGTGTGTGTGTGTGTATATATGACTGTGACTGTGTATATGTGTATATGACTGTGTGCATGTATGTGACTGTTCACTAGTACACACTAGAGAAACGGCGGCTTAGAGGGGATAAGATAATGTTATATAAATATGTACAGGGCTCATACAGAGGGCTTTCTAAAGACCTGTCCAATAACAGAACAGTAAAAACGGACAAGAGGTCAAGACTTGAGGAAAGGAGATTTAGTCTACGACAGTGGAAGGGATTATTTACAGTAAGGACAGTAAAGATATGGAATTCACTGCCTGAAGAAGTGGTTCTGGCAAATACCTTAGATGCCTTTAAGAGCGGCCTGGATAGTTTTTAATGAGCCGGAGCATAGAGGGCTATGCATGTTAGTATAGGCAGTAATGCCCCGGAGCATAGAGGGCTATGCATGTTAGTATAGGCAGTAATGCCCCGGAGCATAGAGGGCTATGCATGTTAGTATAGGCAGTAATGCCCCGGAGCATAGAGGGCTATGCATGTTAGTATAGGCAGTAATATTTATTTAGTGCTTGTTGATCCAAGGAGAAATCTGATTGTCATTTGGAGTCAAGAAGGAATTTTTTTACCCACTGGGTTTTTATTTGCTTCTTTTGGATCAACAGCGGTAAACATGGGATAAGAAAAGGGTTGAACTTGATGGACGCACAACTTTTTTCAACCTAAGCTATTATGTAACTATTCACTAAAAGGTGAATTGCAGGTGAGCTGAGGAGAGATGAGGGGAATTGAGTAGAGATGAACATTTAATCTCACCAGTTTAACTATATATATTGTGCAGGAACAAACCTGGTTACTTTCCCTGGCTAAGCAGACTCACCAGGTATGTGTCTGAATCTCAACTTATTTCCAACGTTTTAGAGAATAGCCACCTGTGTATGTTTATATGTGCCTGTGTGTATGCAAGTGTACGTAACTGTATGTATGACCCTGTGTGTATGTGTGTGGGGGAGACGGTGGACCCAGACAGCACAATGTCTGCATTACATTATTACATTAACATTTCTTTATACAGCACCAACAATGTAAGTAGCGCTAGCTTCAAAGCAAGTACATACTAAATTAGACAAACTAGAACAGACTGATACATGAGGTAGAGAGCCCCGTTCGCAGAGCTTACAATCTAGAGGAACAGACTGATACATGAGGTAGAGAGCCCCGCTCGCAGAGCTTACAATCTAGAGGAACAGACTGATACATGAGGTAGAGAGCCCCGCTCGCAGAGCTTACAATCTAGAGGAACAGACTGATACATGAGGTAGAGAGCCCTGCTCGCAGAGCTTACAATCTAGAGGAACAGACTGATACATGAGGTAGAGAGCCCTGCTCGCAGAGCTTACAATCTAGAGGATCAGACTGATACATGAGGTAGAGAGCCCTGCCCGCAAGCTTTCAATCTAGAGGAACAGACTGATACATGAGGTAGAGAGCCCTGCTTGCAGAGCTTACAATCTAGAGGAACAGACTGATACATGAGGTAGAGAGCCCTGCTTGCAGAGCTTACAATCTAGAGGAACAAACTGGTACGTGAGGTAGAGAGCCCTGCCCGCAAGCTTACAAACTAGAGGAACAGACTGATACATGAGGTAGAGAGCCCTGCTCGCAGAGCTTACAATCTAGAGGAACAGACTGATACATGAGGAAGAGAGCCCTGCTTGCAGAGCTTACAATATAGATAAAAGGGGTTTACAGACTGCGTTATATAAACAGAGACAAACTGATACATGAGGTAGAGAGCCCTGCTCACAGAGCTTACAATCTAGATAAAGGGAATTACAGACTGCATTATACGAACAGAAACAGACTGATACATGAGGTAGAGAGCCCCGCTCGCAGAGCTTACAATCTAGAGGAACCGACTGATACATGAGGTAGAGAGCCCTGCTCGCAGAGCTTACAATCTAGAGGAACAGACTGATACATGAGGTAGAGAGCCCTGCTCGCAGAGCTTACAATCTAGAGGAACAGACTGATACATGAGGTAGAGAGCCCTGCTCGCAGAGCTTACAATCTAGAGGAACAGACTGATACATGAGGTAGAGAGCCCTGCTCGCAGAGCTTACAATCTAGAGGAACAGACTGATACATGAGGTAGAGAGCCCTGCTCGCAGAGCTTACAATCTAGAGGAACAGACTGATACATGAGGTAGAGAGCCCTGCTCACAGAGCTTACAATCTAGAGGGACAGACTGATACATGAGGTAGAGAGCCCTGCTCACAGAGATTACAATCTAGAGGAACAGACTGATACATGAGGCAGAGAGCCCTGCTCGCAGAGCTTACAATCTAGAGGAACAGACTGATACATGAGGTAGAGAGCCCTGCTCGCATGCTTACAATCTAGAGGAACAAACTGGTACGTGAGGTAGAGATATGTTAGGAGCCAGCAGTAGGGATTATAGGACACAGGGCTCCCTGGCTCCTAGGATTTGTCCAGCCCTGCTAATGCATGTGTATGCAATAGTAATGTATTACTATTATTATGTTATAATATAATGGGGGCCACATATATATATGTAGGTGGGTTACATATATTGTTCTGTTCTTTCTTTATATGCTCTCAGTTCTTAGTGCACAGCAGAAATTACTTGGCACTTTACTGTGCTCAAGAGTAAACTCACCAGAGCAAGCAGCCAGCTGACGCCGTCTCATGACGCGTTTCGCAGTGCAAACCATCCTTTACTGCTGGGCATGCATGCACTGGAACGGACACTACTGACAGGGAAGGCAGAAGGCTATGGGCGCGAGGACGCCAAAAACAAACTGGGGTTTGGGCATTGTGGGGTTCAGATTGAATGCTGCTGCTGGTGACATCTTTTAGAAGTGAGACTTAACACCCAACGGATAGGTCATTCTTTAAAACATTTTTTGAATTCCCTGCACTCGCAGTACAATGGCTGTACAGCTCAGTCATCAAGCAGCTGGCACATTGTACGTTTAGCAACTTATTTTTAAAATCGGTCTCATCAGGCGTCTTCTCCCCCCCCCCCCCCCCCCCCGGGCGGAGAACAAAAGAGCTGGAAATGACGGTCGGATATGCTGTCTCTTCGCATACTGAGGATGTCATGAACTCTTCAAACGAGCAGCTGCTCAGACAACTGGAAACAGGATGTTCTCCTATTTGTATACAACAGAAAAGCCAACTAATACACACTGTGCGTCGGATTTATTGCTGGGATAATGTACAGCTAATGTGCCTCACGTAGCACACCCCTGACAAACACATACTGGGTGTGTATGACCAACTTGTAACATGAAAAAAACCATAGGGTACCAAATAACGCCGTGATGGCGAAAGGTTTTACCCCACATTCTACCTCCCGTCTCCCATTTTCATTGCAGACTTGTTTTATTTTAGTTTCCGCTTTCCATGTTTTTATTTATTTTCCTTCCGTTGCTCCATCTCCGTGGCCCTGTGTGTTGCACTTCCCTCGATCTATGAGGATGGTGACCCTGTAGTCTGATGCACAGGGCCACCTCAGAGGTGCCTGAGTGCCAGATGTGGCACCAGTGCCATAGGTTTGCCATCAATCTACTGCTATATAGTGTTACATTTTTGCACTTTTTTTCATTTCCACACTGTGTTGAATTTTCTTTGGGTGAAGCACTCTGGGGGTTAATCGCTAAAACTGAACTGACAAGGGAACTGCAGTAATGGCCGAGCTGGAAATATTCTCCAATTTACGATCTTTCCACTCACTTGGCTATAAATAAAGCTTAATATATAACACCCATCAGCCATTACCTGTGACCGAAATATATAGTATAAATAACCAAATAGAACACATAACCAGAAAAATAGCTGATATCTGCTAGGACTCCTCAAATCCCAAAGTGTAGCTTGTAATCCGAACAGAAATCGCAAATTGTAAAAATTGTGAAATGCAAAAAAAAACAAACTAATTTATTAAATGATTGAGTGTCATATACAGTATTACACTATTGTATTACTTCCCCTCCTTTCTTCCATATGTCCACCCATGTCTCTGTGGAGAATTCCAGTCTAAGGATCTAGGATTGTCTACAATTTGTGATGTCTGTTTGGATTACAAGAATAACATTAGCCCCACCTGCCTAATATTGTGCTGGTTCCCTTTTTGTGCCAAATCAGCCCTGACCCGTCGAGGCATGGACTCCACTAGACCTCAGAAGGTGTGCTGTGGTATCTGGCACCAAGACGTTAGCAGCAGATCCTTTAAGTCCTGTAAGTTGCGAGTTGGGGCCTCCATGGATCGGACTTGTTTGTCCAGCACATCCCACAGATGCTCGATTGGATGGAGATCTGGGGAATTTGGAGGCCAAGTCAACACCTTGAACTCGTTGTTAAGTTCCTCAAACCATTCCTGAACCATGTTTGCTTCGTGGCAGGGCACATTATCCTGCTTAAAGAAGCCAATGCCATCAGGGAATACCGTTTCCATGAAAGGCTGTACATGGTCTGTAACAATGCTTAGGTAGGTGGTACGTGTAAAGTAACAGTCAAATGGATGGCAGGACCCAAGGTTTCCCAGCAGAACTCGTCAGTGGTCATAATGTTATGGCTGAACCAAATAGAAATGTGTAGATCCTAATAGAAATAGAACAAAAATGTAAAAATCTAAAGAAGGCAAAAGATATCTTTATATATATATATATATATATATATATTCCACTAATGGAGAAAAACTGGAATAGCACTGATCATCTCCTGTGAAGTATGAATATAAAATCACAATATACTGTGAATAAATGTTCGTGATGCTGCTGATGTGTGGGCTGCAAACCCCAAAGAGAGAACAAATGGCAGCAAAACAAGAAGGGCAAACACGAGACAGGAAGATATATATAGTGTAGTATTTCATGCACTAAAAAACAGCTGTATAACAGAGTGTGTTCTTGGACAGCTGTATAACAGAGTGTGTTCTTGGACAGCTGTAATACAGAGTGTGTTCTTGGGCAGCTGTATAACAGAGTGTGTTCTTGGGCAGCTGTATAACAGAGTGTGTTGTTGGACAGCTGTATAACAGAGTGTGTTCTTGGACAGCAGTATAACAGAGTGTGTTCTTGGACAGCTGTATAACAGAGTGTGTTCTTGGGCAGCTGTATAACAGAGTGTGTTCTTGGACAGCTGTAATACAGAGTGTGTTCTTGGGCAGCTGTATAACAGAGTGTGTTCTTGGGCAGCTGTATAACAGAGTGTGTTGTTGGACAGCTGTATAACAGAGTGTGTTCTTGGACAGCTGTATAACAGAGTGTGTTCTTGGACAGCTGTATAACAGAGTGTGTTCTTGGACAGCTGTAATACAGAGTGTGTTCTTGGGCAGTTGTATAACAGAGTGTATTCTTGGACAGCTGTATAACAGAGTGTGTTCTTAGACAGCTCTATAACAGAGTGTGTTCTTAGACAGCTCTATAACAGAGTGTGTTCTTGGACAGCTGTATAACAGAGTGTGTTCTTGGGCAGTTGTATAACAGAGTGTGTTCTTGGACAGCTGTATAACAGAGTGTGTTCTTGGACAGCTGTATAACAGAGTGTGTTCTTAGACAGCTCTATAACAGAGTGTGTTCTTGGACAGCTGTATAACAGAGTGTGTTCTTGGACAGCTGTATAACAGAGTGTGTTCTTAGACAGCTGTATAACAGAGTGTGTTCTTGGACAGCTGTATAACAGAGTGTGTTCTTGGACAGCTGTATAACAGAGTGTGTTCTTGGGCAGCTGTATAACAGAGTGTGTTCTTGGGCAGCTGTATAACAGAGCGTCGCCACTTCCGTTATCCGGCATCCTGTCTCCATGACTACTTCCGGGGGTTGTGCGTTCTATTCTGGGGTTGATCTTCACAGCTCTACCATCGAGTGTTCAGAATCAAACACAGATTTTTAAGTTCCATATTATAATAGTATATTTACATTACTCTAAGTATTTTTTTAATTTTAATAAAAAAATATTTTATGTTCGTTTATTTCATTTTTATGTACTTCATTAATGTATCATGATTTATTTAATGATTTAAAATATATATATATATATATATATATATATATATATATATTATTAAGCTTCAGCCCGTTTCGGGGGGACTTTGGCTATTTCGTATCTATAGCCAAAGTCCTCCTATTGACATTTGTCATAGCCTCCTGCCATGACCGCGTAATAGGCCATCGTCTTCCCCAGAGAATTCCATAAGGAGCACCGAGGCTACCAATTTTGTTTTGGTGAGTTTTGGCTAATTTTGGTGCATGGAATAGGCTATGATTTCTTAATTCCGAATGTATTCGGAGGCACATTGGGGCTACCTAAACTACCACAACTAGAGGACATAGTCTTAAATTAGAGGGGCAACGATTTAAAAGTAATATCAGAAAGTATTACTTTACTGAGAGGGTAGTGGATGTATGGAATAGTCTTCCAGTAGAAGTGGTAGAGGTTAATACAGTGAAGGAGTTTAAGCATGCATGGGCTAGGCACAAGGCTATCCTAGATATAAGATAAGGCCAGGGACTAATGAAAGTATTACTTTAATGGGAGGGTAGTGGATGCATGGAATAGTCTTCCAGTAGAAGTGGTAGAGGTTAATAGAGTGAAGGAGTTTAAGTATGCATGGGATGGGTATAATGCTATCCTAGATATAAGATAAGGCCAGGGACTAATGAAAGTATTACTTTACTGAGAGGGTAGTGGATGTATGGAATAGCCTTCCAGCGGAAGTGGTAGAGGTAAACACAGTCATAGATTTTAAGCATGCGTGGGATAGGCACAAGGCTATCCTAGATATAAGATAAGGCCAGGGACCAATGAAAGTATTACTTTAATGGGAGGGTAGTGGATGCATGGAATAGTCTTCCAGTAGAAGTGGTAGAGGTTAATAGAGTGAAGGAGTTTAAGCATGCATGGGATAGGTATAAGGCTATCCTAGATATAAGATAAGGCCAGGGACTAATGCAAGTATTACATTACTGAGAGGGTAGTGGATGTATGGAATAGTCTTCCAGTAGAAGTGGTAGAGGTTAACACAGTGAAGGAGTTTAAGCATGCATGAGATAGGTATAAGGCTATCCTAGATATAAGATAAGGCCAGGGACTAATGAAAGTATTACTTTACTGAGAGGGTAGTGGATGTATGGAATAGCCTTCCAGCGGAAGTGGTAGAGGTAAACACAGTCAAGGAGTTTAAGCATGCGTGGGATAGACACAAGGCTATCCTAGATATAAGACCGTGAACAGGGGACGAATAAAAGTCCTCAACAAAAAAAAAAAAAATTGGGCAGACTAGATGGACCGAATGGTTCTTATCTGCCGACACATTCTATGTTTCTATGTTTCTTTGTTTACCTGGGGAGCTCAAACATCGCGCCCCGAATCCGTCTGCAATTGGGACACACCAATTTGGGTTTTATAATCAGAGCGTATTGAGTGGACTCTTAAATCTCCAACCACACTGCTTGTATCCACCTTACACTCCGAGACCCTTTACATATATCTCATTGGAAATGTTTATGGGAAAGTAAACACACTTAACTCTTCTCGTTATAAATCGAAACACTTGTAAATGTTATAAACACAGCACAGTAACCTTCCCTTTCCTATATAAAATGTGTACCATTAAATAAATGCCTAATAAACTCCAGATCGTCTTCTTGTCCACACAAACACCAGTTAATGCTGCCTCTGCTTTGCCCGACTGTTAGCTCACGTGGCAATTGGCAGGCACTTACTGCCGTGTATACAGGCTTTGCAGAAAGCACGTGGTGTGCAGAGAGGAGCGGCTGAATATTATAGGGAAGTAAAAGTCGTCATTCCTGCCATTATTAAATTGGGGATTACCGTATTTGCTCAAATATAAGACAACCCTGATCATAAGACGATCCCCAAAACTATTAGATATTTATTTAAGAAAAAAAAAAAAAAGTAAGACTACCCTATTGGAAAAAAAAAGTTTTACTTGTAAATCTTGATTTACATAGAAACAGTTTTTTCATATTTAATAAAAATGATGATTGAAAAAAATGATTTTTTTGTTTTTTTATTTCCATTTATTTGCCAATTCCTCCCCCCCCCCGCCCTCCCTACTTAGCCAATGCATCCCCTCCACACAGGAATCTGGCCCCCAGACTCAGCCAATGCTGACTATGGACCTGTGGGCCAAGAACCGCCCCCTCCCAAAGGAGCTATGTGTCATGGAAGCCTTCCTCATGGTTACCTGTCCCCTGGGTTTATTATTGACTCGCTCTATTGGGACCCATGTTGTTCCCTGTTCCCAAAGCCCCAATAGTCTGTCACTACCCATGACCTTTGCCCTGTACAGAGGCCGCCAATCCCTGCAGCAAGACTTTCTACCCAGGCAGAGCTTTCCAAGTAGTGTGTGCAATGTTATTATATGTTATTGATTAGATAAGTACACATTTCAACACTAGAGTTTACTGTCCTGTGTTTATTGTATCTTGTAGTCTGTATCTGAATGTGCCATGGTTAATTAGATTATGTCTTACTGTATTTAAATTCCATGTTTAAATAAGGTATTCAATTGTTTGAGGCTTACCATATTATAATTAGTTCCTTGTGCCTCCCCCCAGCTGATGTCATGTTTGTGTGTGTATATAAGTCTGTGCTGTTGGACAAATAAAGGTTGTTCATTCTTGCTGTACCTAACTGCTAGTGGTCCTGTCTACTATTTGGGTACAAAGAGCAAGGTTCCAGGGAAGACTTGCTGGGTGGATGTAATCAGGGGGCCAAGGAGTGGATTTCACACAACGGAGAGGTGCTACTGGCCTTGGGTAGACATTACAATGTCCATTAGATATATACACCCGGTATCTGTACTAAGCTTGCCACCTCGGCCATTTTTTACTGGCCGCATATGACTTTTCCATGCCCCCTGTGGGGAAAGTCCCAAGGGGCTGGGTTGGGAAAGAGAAGCATTTGTTCTATTCTGTCATTCATTTGATGTTTACCAATAACCATTCTATCCCACAAGAGAGGATGCGAGCACTCTAGCTGTCTTTTAATTACCATTCCATAACCCTAGCACTACTCCTGAGGAACGCGTCCTGACGTTTAATGTGAAATGCGTTGAGAAGCTTTCGGTTGCCGTTTGTTTGGTTCGGACAGATTTATTCCATTTCTACCGGACTCCTTCGGATCCATGAAGATTAGCTCATCACGGACTTAATTCATTGGTCACTTGGGAAGCACATGTGTGTGCTAAGACTTCCCGTAGGTTGCTCCTTGACAGGGGCTGAATAAATCCATTGTTTTTCTATTTCATTAAAGTCCGTTTGAATGTGCCGCACTCTTGTACCGGATTGCATTTTTGAGAATCTCACGTGTTTGTGAGTTTATATATTTAGCTCACATTGATCATATTATGACTACTGTCTTACGCTATATTTTTTATTATTCTTTTTTCCCCCCCTATGGTCTTTAATCATGACAAAGGTAATTTACGGATGAATTTCAAACTTAAGGCCACAGTAGCCGAGTTGCAAAAATCCATCCGTTTCAAGGAAATGGGAGACTTTTACCAACTTGGCTACTTTGGCCTGAAGTTTGAATTTCTCCTGCCGATTCCCTGCAAGTCCCTCTGTTATGAATAAAGCCCTGTATGTGATTGGGCCCAATCCTCTGACACTAATCAGAGTTATATGAGTCGTTACAGAGAGCACAGTGCCAGGGCATCACAGAATCTGAGGACCAGCATATGTGGCACTTTACATAGGGGCCTCCGGCACGGTGCCAGTATCCGACGCTAGGTGCTTGTGTGCCTCCTTTAGGAATAACCACCAACGTACTCGTATGAGATGCGACAGATAGACGGACATATCAGTAGACCCCGGGAGACAGACAGACGCTGCGTTTGCTGCATCACTGAATAATAGGAAGTAATTACCCCCCTGTAATGCACTATGATTATCTGTAGCATGTCGGCACAGGGGAGAGAAGGCAGACAGTTGTGTGCTACATGTTACGACAAGGTATTGGATCCACTGCAATGCCCAGGCAGATCTCATTTGTAAATTCTTGCTTTACTGTATGCTGCGGAAAACAATCATTAGAGAGACAGGTATTTAAAAGCCGTCCTTGGAAGAAGATGTGTGTATAGGGTAAGAATCATTTCCAGTTTCACAATTTACTTTTCTTAATACTCATCTGCCCACGGGAGGGCTGGCATTGGGGGGGGGGGGGGGGGCTGCAGGAGTAGGGTTGCCACCCGGCCCGTAACAAATTGGCACCAGCCCAATGTTAAGTCTATGGAGACGGTAGCAAGGCCGGTATTTTTCTGAAGAAAAGGTGGCAACCCTAGACAGGAGGGCAAGTTTCCCTGCGCAGTTTGCCTGATTTTTGCTGTTCACTTGTTAGTTTAGTTTCAATGGACAACTCCTTGAGGCATAATAATCATGCATATTAAAGGAGTCCCTGAAGTTTGTTAGCAGGTCTGCCACCCAGCGGGTATGTTATTGTTACCTCAATACAAATTTCAAGTTTCCACATAATACAGGGACAATAACACTTTAGTGCCTGTCTCCCCCTGTCCCTCCATCCTGCCCTTTTGCCCCCGATGTTTAGGAGCTCACAATAAAATTGTGGGGGGTGCCCGTGTATAATACAGGCGTGTGTCCCTTAGTGTCCCTCTTTGCCCATTTGAATGTTTCGTGGTATGTTACCTAGTAATGCAATGGCAGAGTAGCTACATACATACAAACAAACAAGAGGAACATTACATTAAAGGGGCAGTACCATCAACAGTGTCTGCTTTTTATATAATTACCGATGCCATAGCAACAGTCCTGCCTCTCTCCAAGCCCCTCCTTATGGAATGTCACTGAATTTAGCAGCCCCCATGAAAATAGTTTAAATGTAGCACTACAAGAAAACTGTAAATAGGGGCTATAATATATATATATATATATTAGGAGCTGGCTAGTCTGAGT
This sequence comes from Pelodytes ibericus, assembly GCA_036172795.1. Classification (NCBI taxonomy): domain Eukaryota; kingdom Metazoa; phylum Chordata; class Amphibia; order Anura; family Pelodytidae; genus Pelodytes; species Pelodytes ibericus. The sequence goes on from CM069862.1 coordinate 16,653,085, forward strand.
CTGTAATCTGTCTAGCAGGAGGTTTCATATGATTGACAGCAATCTCAAGAGATTCTGCAGCAGCTGAGATGCAAAGCTAGTGCTGCCTGGTGCCTGATCAGTAAGGAATCCTCCATGACCCTGTCTCTATCACCTTATGTGGACAAGATTATCCATGATCCTTATCTCATACCTGGCAGGAGGCTGCCTGAGCATCATAGGTAAAGCACTCTGACTATATCCTTGCTGCTTCCTCTGTGCTGGTTCCTCCTACCCCTGGTGTCAGACTTTGCTGATTGGGCAGGCAGGGGAGGCAGAGCATTGCTAGCTCGCAGGAGCAGTGGAAAGGAGCTGAGATATCAGAGAGCAGCAGCTCTGACAATGGAAACTTTCTAAGTGTTTCCCTCCTGCCAAGCCCCCAGAAAAAAGGAAGCTTGCTCAGCTGAGTGCAGCCCAGACAGCCTTCTCAACTTCCTTCCTGCTGCAGGGTTTGTTTGCACATTGGACAAGACTTGCAGCACAGAGGATGCAAAGGGGGATTGTGAGACTGAGAGATCCATAAGATCCCAAGGAGGGCACAGCAGTAGAGATCCAGAGAGATCCCTTTCTAGAAGGAGAGAGATCAGCCCAGGATTTGAGAGATCCAGAGGAAGCAGGAGGATTTGTGATGTAGGAGAAGACGCCTGGGGATTGCAATCCATCCGGATACTTCACTTGGGGGGGATATTCTGGATTCACGGCATTAAAGGTAAGGGCTGATCTGCAAATCTCACCTCTCCCAGCCAGCCGCGTTGCAAGGCAGGCAGCCAGGGATGCAGCCTTCGTAATGCCTGCGCGATTTGAGGTCAGTGACCCAAACAGGGCTGTACGAGGGTGATGGGAGTTGGCACAGCCAGTGCCATGAGGGTGAGCTAAGCACCGGGCAGCCTGTATTTAGAATAGAGTGGTTCATTCTGTAAGGGTGGCTGTGCGTGGTAAGAGTTGTAACCCCAAGAGCTGCAGATGCAGCATCCTGGCTGTGTCACTGCAACTCTTTGAGAAACCACCCATGGCTTTAAAATGCTGCAATGAGTAGGGCCTGAAAGGGTTAACTTTGTGCCATTTTCCCAGAGCTGTCACTGTGACATGATAATAATCCCCATGTGCTCTGTATCACTCTACTGTGCAGGATGTGTGCGGCTCATCCCCCTGGCACTGACCTCCCTGCACACACACACACATGGTGCAGGGATCCTGGCACTGACCCCCCTGCACACACACACACACAGGGTTACAGTGTGCAGGGATCCTGGCACTGACCCCCCTGCACACACACAGGGTTACAGTGTGCAGTGATCCTGGCACTGACCTCCCTGCACACACACACAGGGTTACAGTGTGCAGGGATCCTGGCACTGACCTCCCTGCACACACACACACAGGGTTACAGTGTGCAGGGATCCTGGCACTGACCCCCCCTGCACACACAGGGTTACAGTGTGCAGGGATCCTGGCACTGACCCCCCTGCACACACAGGGTTACAGCGTGCAGGGATCCTGGCACTGGCCCCCCTGCACACACACAGGGTGCTGGGATCCTGGCACTGGCCCCCCTGCACACACACACGGTGCTGGGATCCTGGCACTGGCCCCCCTGCACACACACACAGGGTGCTGGGATCCTGGCACTGACCCCCCCCCCCCCCCCCGCACACACACAGGGTGCTGGGATCCTGGCACTGGCCCCCCTGCACACACACAGGGTGCGGGGATCCTGGCACTGACCCCCCCCCCCCCCCCCCCCGCACACACACAGGGTGCTGGGATCCTGGCACTGACCCCCCCCGCACACACACACACAGGGTGCTGGGATCCTGGCACTGACCCCCCCGCACACACACAGGGTGCTGGGATCCTGGCACTGACCCCCCCGCACACACACACACAGGGTGCTGGGATCCTGGCACTGGCCCCCCTGCACACACACAGGGTGCTGGGATCCTGGCACTGGCCCCCCTGCACACACACACAGGGTGCTGGGATCCTGGCACTGACCCCCCCCCCCCCCCGCACACACACACACAGGGTGCTGGGATCCTGGCACTGACCCCCCTGCACACACACAGGGTGCTGGGATCCTGGCACTGACCCCCCTGCACACACACAGGGTGCTGGGATCCTGGCACTGACCCCCCTGCACACACACAGGGTGCTGGGATCCTGGCACTGACCCCCCTGCACACACAGGGTTACAGGGTGCAGGGATCCTCATATGGTGCTAGTATTATGTAACTTTACAGACACATTCAGAGCTGATCTGGAGACTGGGGAAGAGAAACTACCATTCATTTAACCCCTTGTATGGTGTAACACACACAAAATAACAAACTTGCAGGCTGCTGAATGTTATGTCCTTACTTGTTACACATACTAACTTCAAATACATGATTTTGTTTCTTTTTAATCTATCTATCTACCTACCTACCTGTACGTCTGTCTATCTACCAATCTACTTGTATCTCTATCTTCCATATATATCTGTCTGTCTGTATATCTTCCTAAGTGTCTGTCTGTCTGTCTATCTATCTATCTATCTATCTATCTATCTATCTATCTATCTATCTATCTATCTATCTATTTATTTATTGCTCCATCTATCTATTGTTCTATCTATCTATTGTTCTATCTATCTATCTATTGTTCTATCTATATTTCTATCTTTCCATATATATATATATATATATATATATATATATATATATATATATATATATATATATATATATATATAAAAATCCAAGGGCGGGTGCACTCAACTGAACAATGATACACTATGCCCGGGTGCCGTGTGGCTCTAAACATGTATCAATATCCAAGATCAAATATAAATCCAATGGTCGAAACTTTTATATCATACAAATATAGTCAAATGACTGGATCTACAAATATTATTTTTTGTATGATATAAAAGTTTCGACCATTGGATTTATATTGAAGCCCCGTGAGTGCGTGTTTTTTTCGATCTTGGATATTGCTATATATATCTATCCATCTTCCCACTTGTATATCTATCTATATTTCTAAAAAAAATTATATATATATATATACGCACACACACACATTTCTATCTATCTATCCTTCTATCTATATATCTATCCATCTTCCCACTTGTATATCTATCTATATTTCTAAAAAAAATTATATATATATATACACACACACACACATTTCTATCTATCCTTCTATCTATATATATATCTCTCCACTTGTGTATATATATCTATCCTTCTAAAAAAATATAAATATATATCTATCTTTCTGTCTGTCTACCTATATATCTATTGGTCTATCATCACACATGTTTATATAGATAGACAGACAGCAATTGGCCAAACACACAGTGGGGCAAAGAATTACTTAAGTTAAACTGACCATTTTAATACCTTATAGCTATTTTAGTAATGTATTGCTAGGCAGGTCCCATGGGATTGCAGTAATCCAGGGAAATAGAAAGACAGGTGTGTATACAGGTAAGGCTACACCCCTCTACTTTGCCCATCTTTCCCTATAGCCAGGATTGCTCAGGATCTTCTAGCTGTAATTCTGTCTGCTGTGCGAAGGTTGGCTCCTATGGTTTATGTTTAAGAAAATTGTTAGAATTTGTAACTTTAAGATAAAAATAAGAGCAGACCCACATCAATTGACAGGGAGCCAGTTATACAAGTAAAAATCAAAAAGAATATATAATCTGCTTTACACTGCACAGTCAGGACCTTTCAGCGCTGGAAGAGTTAAGCAGTCAGAATTTTAGGCAAATGTTCAGGAATAAGGCTTTCTTTTTGTATCATTGCTTCACAGTGATTAGCACGGTCCTGATATTATCAGCTTTAAGTCTCAATAATAGAACAAATTCCCCCAAAATTCAGCCAGTTCATGGTATCCCCAATACTTGTATATATTTGTAGATATCAGTGAAGTTCTCCGTACACCTATGTCAATGTACGTCGCAGTAAATATCTAGTCTTTTAAACTGACAATGTGCTTTTCTTTCATTTGTTCTCAGTATTTCACGATTAATCCCAATAAAGTGTTTTTATAAATGAAAAGGCAACAAAATGTTTCAAATTTTAGTTAAAAATGTACATTTTAGATTTGTTGGCTCTGTGCGTACTTGTATGCAAATTTACTTTTTAATAATTTGCTTACGGTACTGTATGATGATGTCACAAAAGAGGCAAGCCACCAATTTATTTCTGCCCCCCTAAGGAGTATTTGCAATGTGAATTTTAACACTAGAAAACTATTTGTACAATGGCTTTGTAGAAAGATCTGGGGCTCAATTAAACTATTTGTACAGTGGATTTGTAGAAAGATCTGGGGCTGAATTAACTATTTGTACAGTGGATTTTTAGAAAGATCTGGGGCTGAATAAACTATTTGTACAATGGATTTGTAGAAAGATCTGGGGCTGAATTAACTTTTTGTACAGTGGATTTTTAGAAAGATCTGGGGCTGAATTAACTTTTTGTACAGTGGATTTTTAGAAAGATCTGGGGCTGAATAAACTATTTGTACAATGGATTTGTAGAAAGATCTGGGGCTGAATTAACTTTTTGTACAGTGGATTTTTAGAAAGATCTGGGGCTGAATTAACTTTTTGTACAGTGGATTTGTAGAAAGATCTGGGGCTGAATTAACTTTTTGTACAGTGGATTTTTAGAAAGATCTGGGGCTGAATAAACTATTTGTACAATGGATTTGTAGAAAGATCTGATTGATCCAACTTTTAGAAGTTCCCCCGGAATTGCACTTTGCCCTAAACACCAAATGTATCAACAGAACTGCGAGTGTGTAAGTGTGACATCATCTTGCAGCACCATTTATAAATGAACCCCGGCAATAAATAATAACCATTTGCATGTGCTACATACAAAAAGAATCATTGATGCTCCTCGGGTACCATAGGAAGGATTTTACCTTTCATAGTGGAGAATGCTCTGTGCGACAATTCAAATAAGTCATGATTTAACCGTTTGCGTAGAAGTTGCAGTGTTATTGATCAACACAACGGACAAGCCCAGAACCTGAATGAGGTAGCCATTCGTCTTATCTGTTTAGTACAGGCTGACAAGTTGCTATGTTACACACAACTGAAACTTTATATACAATATAGTTACTTCTCGCTTTCCCCATGTATGGCACCCTGGGGATCCACTTCACAGACCTGGAGACACTGAGAACGTGATACCCAAAGGGACTGCATGCAGAGTATTAAAAAAAAGGGATCAGAAATGATCTATACATTGTGTTAGCAAAACTGCAAGCAGATGCCTAAATTAAGCTGTAAGTGTGCTTTAAATGAGTCTGAGGAGTCTTCCTTATGACATCACCCTGCGGCTGGATATGCAAATTAGCAGGAAATGTATTATTTGCCTTTCAGGCCACACGCTGATGTCATAAGCAGGTGACCCCACAGTCACATTTCACACGAGTCTCTTAAACCACTGAACTGACAACCAAGATGCAAAACTCAGTCCAAAATAGCCTAGTTGTAAGAAAACCAAACAAAATAAAACCAGTCATATTTTCCATTTTGATCAGTTGTTGGAGCATCGCAATTCACTCTTTATTAAATGCTCCGGTGAACCTCGTATATATGGAGACCTGCGCAATAAATAGTGAGCTGGGGTGAATTGTCAAGTGAATTGCACAATTATACTTTATTTTTGTGTCAGCTTTCCCCAAGAATGGCAGGACCCAATGTTTCCCAGCAGAACATTACCCAAAGCATCACACTGCCTCCACCGGCTTGCCACCTGTCAGTCCAAAGCATCACACTGCCTCCGCCGGCTTGCCACCTGTCAGTCCAAAGCATCACACTGCCTCCGCTGGCTTGCCACCTGTCAGTCCAAAGCTTCACACTGCCTCCGCCGGCTTGCCACCTGTCAGTCCAAAGCATCACACTGCTTCCGCCGGCTTGCCACCTGTCAGTCCAAAGCATCACACTGCCTCCGCCGGCTTGTCACCTGTCAGTCCAAAGCATCACACTGCCTCCGCCGGCTTGCCACCTGTCAGTCCAAAGCATCACACTGCCTCCATCGGCTTGCCACCTGTCAGTCCAAACCATCACACTGCCCCCACCTGTCAGTCCAAAGCCTAACACTGCCTCCACCGGCTCGCCACCTGTCAGTCCAAAGCATCACACTGCCTCCACACAGGCTTTTTTCCAGTGTGATTTGATGCAGGAATTTTGCATAAATTAATTTGATATTTGACTCAAGCCCTCCCCCAGTGATTACTCTGCATGCTTACTACAGGTGCAGCAGCACTGATTATATAGACAGTGAGGAAATAAAGTTGTATTCCTGTGCTGCTGGAATACCTTGTGTGTACTGTGATAAACTTGCTCTTGTACAAAGTGGGATCTCTCAACAGTGCAACACATTGTCTGATGACATCACTAGAGAGACGGTATATTCCATCCAAATAAAAATGAAATTGACTTTTACTCAGCTAGTGTGGGCAGTACTGGTTTCTTGCAAACTGCCATAATTTCATAATTTCATCTTCGCTGTAAGTATTTAATTTTTTTAAGCAATACAAAATGTAAAACATACATTAACAAGCATTAATATTTGGAAGATGCATCTTAGACACCAGACAGTCCCTTTAAGAGAATTTCCAGGATGTATGATGTCACCGGGGTCCCTGTATAGCCACATCCCTGAACCAATACAATTGAAGATGGTAGATCCCGGAGATGCACAGCTGGGCAGCCCTGAGATCCAAGGGCAGTGTTTATTTTTATAAAACACATTTCCTGTTAGTATGGGATTCTCTGATAAGGGTTTCTACTGCAATTTAGAAAGAAAAAAAAAAAAAAGATCATTACTGTTTTTCAGAATGAATGGAGCCCATTTTTTTTTTAGGTGTTGGTTTCTTTCTAATTGATTTGCTGCCATGGAAAGTTTTCTGGCTGGAGTTTGTTGCCCTCCTGCCAAGAAAAGCAATATAGAAGGTAAATTAATACATATGGCAATGAGTTCATTGGATTTCATTATTCCTGTTACTTCCAAGCTTTAAACCAGAGTTGGCAAGAGAAGGCCAAATATCCTAAAACAAAATAGAATGGATACCTTTATTGGAGGAATATATTTCAGATACAGAGATCACGATCACCTGTACATTGTTCCTACTGTGAATGTAGAGCATAAAAAAGAATTGAAAATGATCTATACATTGTATTAGCAAAACTGCCAGTAAATGCCTGCATTAGGAGAAAAATGCATTTTAAATGTGTCTGTGGAGTATCCTGCTTATGACATCACCTGTGGCTTGATATGCAAATGAACTGCTATTAAATGGGAATGTGTAATTTGCATACCGTGTCACAGGTGATTTAACAAAACAGATACTTTTTCCTGATTTAAGGATTTGCTTGCAGTTCTGCATTTTTTAACATTTTTTTTTTTTTGTGTTCACCATTCCGAGCATGATCAATATTTAGGCGATGGTGACCCTTCAATGACCAGTTTAAATGTTTGTTTTTGGCGCCAGACGTTTTAAAGTCTTTATTTGCAATTTGTCTCTCGTCTTCTGTGATGGAAGTTTTTTTAATGCAGCAGCTTTTTATACAAATGATGGTCTCACGTTTGTTTACTAAATTAAATCCTGCTGCCAAAGGATTTCCCTGTACAACCCAGAGCTGGGCAGAGCCAGAAGAATTCTCTGTATAGACAAGAGAGGTTTTGGCTTTGGTAAATTGGCCCGTGCATAGGGCATTATGTGCTGCCAGTTTTAGAATTGTCAGACCTCCCACTAACCATTTCTTTACTGTACCACATTGTTTCTCAAACCTGTCCTCGGGACCCCTCAACGGTCCAGGATTTAGGGATTACCCAGTTGTATTTAATTAAGTATATGTACACCTGGTGTGGTTCCCTAACTATTAAGCAGCCATACCAGGTGTTCAACATATTCTTATTTAAACACAACCGGGTAATCCCTAAATCCTGGACCGTTGGGGGGGGTCCTGAGGACAGTAAGCAAGTCAGGGCAAGAGAGATGCATGCTACATCCAATCCCTGTAATCAAGGCGATGGTTATATGAGGTGGTCCATGTTTAAAATATATGAAATAAAACTTTATTCGTATGTATCACCACAGTGTCCAGTGCGCCAGAAATCAGTCCCCCGCCAAATTTATGCTTAGAGGAGGTCCGTCACCTAAATTGTGCCTATACTGTGAAAGCAGAGGACAAAAAATATAATGAAAAACTATGTTTTAAATGTCTGTGGTGTCACCTGTTTATGACATCATCTCTTTGCTTGATATGCCAATGACACACTGACTATTGCAAAATCAAGCCACAGGTGATGTCATTAATAAGAAACACCACAGACACATTTAAAACACAATTTGTTCTCTTAAATTATGCATTTCCTTGCAGTTCTGCTAATACATTATTATAATTTGTTTTCTTCGTACATAGTGTTAGAAATGTGTAGTCCCTTTAAAAAAAAACGTTTTAAAAATTGGTGTATGGCTTACATAACAGTAACACACAGTTTAAATCTGAAAAAAAGAATAAAAAAAAACCAAACAAACAAATCTGCACATTAAAGTATGCCAAACTGTTTTGGCTTAATTGCAAAATACGGGACTGGAAAATGATACGCGGATGGATACTTGAGTTTGGTGCAGTCATATAATAAACCCACTACAGTAGCTCTAAATACAGACAACGGCGGGAGCGGCAGGATTATAAATGCCCCCTCATGTCTCACACGGCCCCCAGCACAGAATTTTTTTGATTCTGGTTCAGAACTCATGTCAGACAAAACCAGGCATCCTGCCTGCAGTGGATTATACCTCCCTTGTTAGAAACATAGAATGTGTCGGCAGATGAGAACCATTCGGTCCATCCAGTCTGCACAATGTTCTAAATACTTTTATTAGTCCCCAGTTCCCTATCTTATATCTAGGATAGCCTTGTGTCTATCCCACGCATGCTTAAACTCCTTCACTGTATTAACCTCTACCACTTCTACTGGAAGACTATTCCATACATCCACTACCCTCTCAGTAATGTAATACTTTCATTAGTCCCTGGCCTTATCTTATATCTAGGATAGCCTTATACCTATCCCATGCATGCTTAAACTCCTTCACTGTATTAACCTCTATCACTTCTACTGGAAGTCTATTCCATACATCCACTACCCTCTCAGTAATGTAATACTTTCATTAGTCCCTCGCCTTATCTTATATCTAGGATAGCCTTATACCTATCCCACGCATGCTTAAACTCCGTCACTGTATTAACCTCTACCACTTCTACTGGAAGACTATTCCATGCATCCACTACCCTCTCAGTAAGGTAATACTTTCATTAGTCCCTGGCCTTATCTTATATCTAGGATAGCCTTGTGCCTATCCCACGCATGCTTAAACTCCTTCACTGTGTTTACCTCTACCACTTCTACTGGAAGACTATTCCATACATCCACTACCCTCTCAGTAAAGTAATACTTTCATTAGTCCCTGACCTTATCTTATATCTAGGATAGCATTATATCTATCCTATGCATGCTTAAACTCCTTCACTGTATTAACCTCTACCACTTCTACTGGAAGACTATTCCATACATCCACTACCCTCTCAGTAAAGTAATACATTCATTAGTCCTGGCCTTATCTTATATCTAGGATAGCCTTGTGCCTATCCCATGCATGCTTAAACTCCTTCACTGTATTAACCTCTACCACTTCTACTGGAAGACTATTCCATTCATCCACTACCCTCTCAGTAAAGTAATACTTTCATTAGTCCCTGGCCTTATCTTATATCTAGGATAGCCTTATACCTATCCCACACATGCTTAAACTCCTTCACTGTATTAACCTCTACCACTTCCACTGGAAGACTATTCCATGCATCCACTACCCTCTCAGTAATGTAATGCTTTCATTAGTCCCTGGCCTTATCTTATATCTAGGATAGCCTTATACCTATCCCATGCATGCTTAAACTCCTTCACTGTATTAACCTCTACCACTTCTACTGGAAGACTATTCCATACATCCACTACCCTCTCAGTAAAGTAATACTTTCATTAGTCCCTGGCCTTATCTTATATCTAGGATAGCCTTATACCTATCCCACGCATGCTTAAACTCCTTCACTGAATTAACCTCTACCACTTCTACTGAAAGACTATTCCATGCATCCACTACCCTCTCAGTAAAGTAATACTTTCATTAGTCCCTGGTCTTATCTTATATCTAGGATAGCCTTATACCTATCCCACGCATGCTTAAACTCCTTCACTGTATTAACCTCTACCACTTCTACTGGAAGTCTATTCCATACATCCATTACCCTCTCAGTAAAGTAATACTTTCATTAGTCCCTGGCCTTATCTTATATCTAGGATAGCCTTATACCTATCCCACGCATGCTTAAACTCCTTCACTGTATTAACCTCTACCACTTCTACTGGAAGACTATTCCATACATCCACTACCCTCTCAGTAAAGTAATACTTTCATTAGTCCCTGGCCTTATCTTATATCTAGGATAGCCTTATACCTATCCCATGCATGCTTAAACTCCTTCACTGTATTAACCTCTACTACTTCTGCTGGAAGACTATTAAATACATCCACTACCCTCTCAGTAAATGAATACTTCCTGATATTACTTTTAAATCGTTGCCCCTCTAATTTAACACTATGTCCTCTAGTTGTGGTAGTTTTTCTTATTTTAAATATACTCTCCTCCGTTACTGTGCATGTGTGTGCCACACTTGCCGACTGAGCATTATGAGAGTTGCCGGGGCCGCAGTCGGAGTTCCCACGGTTTCCCATCCCTGTTTCGCTGTGGTAACTTTTGCTCATAACTGGGGATTTAGCTTTGTGGCCTAAATAAATCCTCTTAATGAGAGCAGTTCACTTTGGAATAATTACATTGTAAGTTGTAGCTAATCAGGCCTGGGAACTGGACTTCCCCCAAACACGGGTTAACCCTTTAGTTATCAGTCAGGAAGATTTAATACAGCGCCAACCCTGGTGACCAAATGTTGGTTGTTTTTTTAAAGGGACTTTCTCATTGTTAATACTGTGATAGTAGACAATAAAAACAAATAATTTAGGAAAATTTGGAACAAATGAATAATTTATGTGTGGTGTCTTCAGGAAATCACTGACAAGGGGGTGGTGGACAATACCACAATTGTCCCTCTCTTTCCTCCTCTATTGTCCCTCTCTTTCCTCCTCTATTTTTCCTCTCTTTCCTGCTCTATTGTCCCCCTCTTTCCTCCTCTATTGTCCCTCTCTTGCCTTCTCTATTGTCCCTCTCTTTCCTCCTCTACTGTCCCTCTTTACTCCTATGTTGTCCCTCTCTTTCCTCCTCTACTGTCCCTCTTTACTCCTCTATTGCCCCTCTTTCCTCCTCTATAGTCTCTCTTTCCTCCTCTACTGTCCCTCTTTCCTCCTCTACTGTCCCTCTTTCCTCCTCTACTGTCCCTCTTTCCTCCTCTATTGTCCCTCTTTCATCCTCTATTGTCCCTCTTTCATCCTCTATTGTCCCTCTTTCCTCCTCTACTGTCCCTCTTTACTCCTATATTGCCACTCTTTCCTCCTCTATAGTATTTCTTTTCTGGGAGCTCAGAATGTTTGGTTTGTATAACTGTATCACAGAGCTCCAGAGCGATAAAACTTAAAATTAAAGCAGGGTTATCCTGCAGTAAACAGAGTAAAAATAGTTATTAATTGGCCATTAAGTCAGTGAGCATGTTCCAGTGATGCCCCACCCACAGCCTTCCCTCCAGCCACTAGAAAAAAAATAAAAAATTATCCCTCTTTGACCATTTTACTTGCTGGAAGGTACGAAGATTAATGCCTGGTGATGTCATGTCTCTAATGATTCTAAGTCTGATAAAATGAGCGCCATTAAGTTGGCAAGTAGTAACATTGCCAGGAAATATCTCACTGATGGTTGTGGAAAATCTCGAATAATTCCTATGATCCTAAGCGTTTGCCTGGCCAGCATGAGAGTTTTAGTTCAACAAGAGCTCAGAATTTTACAGGCATAAATATTAATTTTATAAGATACAAAACTTGGCAAAAAAAAAAAAAACCCTAAACAATCTTAATCATTTCTAACTCGTTTGTAATCTGGTAATTTAGCGAGATTTTTTATAATACCTTCAATTAACATGTAATCACATAACTCTCTTTCTGCTTCATGGAGTAATGTGCTAAACTGATTCACCAAAATCCCAGTGAGATCTGGCACTAGACAGTGAACTGTGCTAATATGACAAGCGAATTGCATCAGGCAGTAACCCTTCAGGAGACACTGGATGATCGCGGGGGGGCTTGGGCTGGGGGGAATTGTCCCGTTAACGACATTGGGGCGTGTCTTACAAGTCCTGGAGTTTTGATCTCCTTATGCCAAAACACGGGAATTTAAAAACATAAATAAAATAAAACCTAATTTTTTTTTCCCTGTTTGGGTCGGCTTTTGGCTGGCTGAGCATGATCGGAAATGTAGTGCGCAAAGCAATACATTCAAAATTCCACATTTCAAAGCTACAATGAAATCCAATCCCAAATTTAGCGCTGTACCTGCCACAGAAACCTAGCAAAGTATGCATGGTGGGGTAGCACTATACTCAGGGGGAGTTACTGAATATATATGGGTTGGGCTTTGGCAGTAACACATAATAACCCCTGTTAATTCATATCTGTAGTACAATGTGTGTGGGGAAAAAAAACACACAAAAAACTATTACCGCAGATTTTGGTGATAATGTTACAATGTTACTATCAGTAATTTTGGAATAAAAAAAGGGTCTGGACTACCTATAATTATTGCCTTATATCTTCAAAAAAAACCATAGGGTATTCCCAAACTCAGGACAAATATTTAAATCTATTTTGCAGGTTCTTTCGTTAACGTTTGGAGAGGAGTAAAATATTTTTAAAGCAAAATATTAAAAAAAAAACCACATTTTATTATTATTTTACAATAAGTTATATCTTTTTTTTTTTTTTTAATTATAAACATACAAAAAGACAAAGGAACAATAAGTTATATCTAAAGGAAGGCTGCCTTATCCTGAAAAAAACAATATAATCATTTGTGTGGGTACAGTAAATGAGAGAAGAGAAATACAGCTAGACACAAACACTGCATAAATGTTAAGGCCACAATTGTCATGAACGACATTTTTTTGTAGTTTTTTCTGGTCATGAAGGGGTTAATAGTCGAGGCTAAAAACATAGGCAAGTTGGAGAATCAGCTCCTTGACTGATTAATGCAGTTCACTTGGCAGGTCACCATAGTTCAGCGTGTTTCCGAGCCCTGAGCATTATAGTTTGTAATCTTGCTTATTGGACTCCCCGGAACAAAATGCACAATACAGGGTATTTACTGAGCATCTATCATTCTGTTTTATTTAAAAGAATGTGTTTGATAATAACAAGTCTGTGAATCACGGGAGCCAGGGAGCCACTGCTCCTAAAATACCATCTGCTGGCTCCTAACTATCTTACATAGAACTGGGAGTTTACCTAATATGTTTGGCACCTGGAGCAGATCTTATCTTTTGCACCCTATCTATATTCAAACCCATCTAATTTACCCCAACAGTGTCGCTCTCCCTTCATCCCACCTAGCTATTACGCTTCTTTCTCCCTTTGAACTCTCCTGCTGTGTCTTTCCCCCTTCATCTGCCCCAGTGGTCTCTCTCCCCCCTCATCTACCCTAGCTGTCTCTCTCTCCCCTTTCCTCTCCTCCAGCCGTCCTTCTCTTCCGTTTTCATCTCCTCCACCTCTCTTACCCTGCCATCTCCCTCAGCTGTCATTCTCTCGTTCCCCCTTTCATCTCCCCAGCTGTCTCTCTCCCCCCTTCATCTCTCCCAGCTGTCTCTCTCTCTCCCCTTCATCTCTCCCAGCTGTCTCTCTCTTTGCTCTCCAACTGTCACTCGGTCTTTCATCTCCCCCTGCTTTCTCTCTTCCTTTCCTCTCCCTTGCTGTCTCTCCCTTTTGCTCTCTCCAGCTGTCTCTCTCCATTTCCATTCCAGCTGTCTCTCTCTTTGTGCTCTCAAACTGTCGCTCTCTTTCCTCTCCCCTTGCTGACTCTCTGCCTTTCCTCCCCCCTGCTGTCTCTTTCCTGCCCCTGCTGTCTCCCTCTTGTTCCTCTCTCCCTTTCCCCTCCCCAGCAGTCTCTCTCTCTCTCCCCTTCCTCTTCCTAGCTGTTTCTCTATCTCTCTCTCCTCTCTGTCTTTCTCCCTTTCATCTGTCTCTCTCTTTAATCACCCCCAGTTTTTTCCTCTCTCCATCCCCTCCCGCACTTCTGTTTTCTCTCCCCCGCCATTGGCAAACCTTTGTCACCCAGGGTGGACTGGCCTCCTTTGCCATTGCATAGAACACTGTGGACAAACCGTTCCCCTGACTCTTAAAAATAACTGGCTCCTGAATTGCTCTGTTTGGGTTCCTAAAGTCTACAAATATTTGTATCTGCCTTGGACTCTAAGGTTACTGACCTTACGGGTATCCCAGAAACGAAGGATAACTATGCACACATCAGTGAATAAATAATGGTTAGATGGGCTCCCCTGAGCCCATTCATGGGTGCATAACAAAACTTAGGCTACAGATGCAAAATGCTGGGTCTTGGCATCGGAGAGATATCTCTCTCTCCCCAGTGTGAATGAATGACGTTCTGTGAGCCAGGCTGTTTTATTACTGCTGGTGATCAGACAGTTTATGACCTCAGCCGTAGTCAAAACACACAGAGTACATGTGGCATAGCTCATTCGTTTACATGCTTCCCTTTCTCTAACTCCCTTGTCTTCTCATTTACAGCTGCTTCGTTTATGGAGGTTTGGGCCGGCTCCCAACGCGTTTATCTTCAGTCCAGCTTCCCAGGCAATGCGGCTGTCCTGGGAGGAAAGGAGCCATTGGGATCCCTGTTTCTGAGTCCCTGGTGCGCAGGGCACTCTCCCCTCCTCACAGTACTATGGCTGTATATTGCTATGCATTGAACAGCTTGGTGATGATGAATAACAGTACTGTGAAGCCGGGCAACGTGACCAAGACCAGCCCAACCTGCCAGAGACCTGTATTGCCAGTGCCAGACAGAAGAAGCACCTACTGTCCGTTGTTGGTGAGTCCACCACTGCCGCCCTATAGCCCAGGAGCTCCCAGTCCCGGGAGTTCGCCCAAGAGCAAAATCTCGTCTTCTTTCATTTTCCCCGTGGAGACACAAGAACGGCCCACCGCGAGAAGCCGAAGCCCGAGCTGGAGCGGTAGGGATGGACAAGCTCCGAGAAGGTGCCCTTCTCCTTTGAGGTTTCAGGGTCACACCCTGGGAGAATCTGGGATTGTGGTGAGCTCGCGCGTGGGCGTCTTGTCGGGATTTGGACAGGGGAATGGTTCCGGATCCGGAACATGGCATTTGGAGTCGGAGGAGAAGAGACGTCTGGCTAGAATACCGCGGGAGCTCCAAAACGTGCAGGTCACCCAAGTGGTGGGTCTGTTTGAAGCTCAAATAAAAGCCCAGAACAGCCCGCTTTCCCCAGCTCCTAGAAGTCCTCGACTAGGAAGTCGCTCTCCGTCACCTCTACGGAGAACCTGGAGGGAAGATAACATTTTCTCCTTCAACCAGGAGTCTGGGCGCAAAGTATCTTATTCCAGCCCGGAGGGTTCATCGTTGGCTCCCACATCCCCACCTGCTGTCCCTAGTGTAGGGAAGGACCTATCGGTAACTCATAACTCATTGTGTACTGGACAGCGGTGCAACAATTCTCCACTGCAGAAAGACTCAACCAAGCCTTGCCCACCTGCCATAGTATCACCAGGACCCATTCCGGCAGTCATTGTCACGGACCATGGGGAGGATGTCGAAGGGCAGGTGGAAAATAACAGTATCAACCCACAGTTTCTCCCCAGGAAAATGTCATCTTCTTCAGCATCTTCCACTGGCTTTTCCTCTTCTTGGGAGGAGTCTGAGGATGATGTGTCTAGCGACCCCGAAAAATCCCCAGAGCAGAGCACCCCGTTCCTTCAGACCATAGAACAGCCGAAGCCTCGTGTGGTAAGTGCACAATTTTATTGCGTTTCCTTATTGTAATGAAATTGTGTTAATGTATTTAAATGTTCTTGTACATTCAATATACGTCGGTGTAACATCACTGCACTATCAGCACTTCATTACTTTTGACTCTGTTGCCACGGTTCTAAAAGTGAAACAATCAGCTTGGAGATTCCATTGGTTTCCATGGGGACTTCTAAAAGTGGAACAATCAGCACCAACATTCCATTGTGACTTTTAAAAGTGGAACAATCAGCTTGGAAATTCCATTGGTTTCCATGGTGACTTCTAAAAGTGGAGCAATCAGCACCAACATTCCATTGGTTTCCATGGTGACTGCTCCACTTTCAGAACTTTGTTTTAAAGGGACAGTGACTCCCCACTGTCCATCTTCGGTGTGCAGTGCATGCGCGGGGAGCAGGCACAAACCGGCATTCATTGAAGTTTGTTTTTTTCAGAGGTCAGTGCTTAGCTGTATCATGAGTAGATTTAGGAGGACCGCTATGTACATCAATTAAAAGAACGTAGAAATAGTCTTTGTGTGTGACAGCTTTATTGTTTGTTTTTTGAAGTTGAGCAGTTTAAAAAAAATAAGTATTTTTCAATTCTATGTTTCTAAATTTAGAAAAGAATGAAGATTTATTTAAATCCCACCCCTTATAAAGCTATAGAATATAAAACATTTAATAAATAATACACACGCATATTACTTGAGCTCTGTGCATCTGATCAAATTAGGGAACATGTTTGGCAGAGGTTTTAGTCCCACAGACTAAAGTGTTGGGAAGTATTAAAAACAAAGGCACAATCTCCGAATTCTGACTTCTGAATGGCTGGGAATATTTTTTTTTTGGTTAAATCTTTTTTTTTTAACTAAGTTATAAAACTGGTGCAGGAATCACATTTGAAAACTAGACAGAATTTTGTATAATGCTGGTGAATGTAATATTTACTGTAGATATACACACATGCACACACACATATATATGCACACATACACATATACACACACACCCATGCACACGCATTCACACACACACACACACATATATACACACATACACGCAAACACAAATATATACACACATACACCTATACATGCACATAAACATCGCTAACGGACCGGCGTGGCAGGATCTCACACAGAATATCATGTTTTACACACTGATGAAAAAACTGTCCAGTGAACTCCCTACTTATCACAGACCTTTGACACAGCACCAAACTTTTACAAAAAAAAAAGAATGTTGGTCCTAGATCAAAACTGAACATGATCTCTAGACAATGTGTGTAGAAGAGATGTGAAGATTAGACTTTTAACTCTTACACCCACTCATCTCCTTACTGAACATCCTGCAAACAAAGCCCGCACATTAAGAGAGGCATGTACTAAAAAACGCAAACATATTTTATGTGCAAAACTATTTTTGCGCTTTGCTCCTATTGCAATGTACCAAACATTTAGCACTCCAATAGTACATACGAGCAAATTGCGAATAAAAACAGGCAATTTCGCGAATATTTTTTCTACCTCTTTTGATAGCACTTTGCTAAAAGCTGGTGTAATTTTCACAAGCAAATAAGAATTATTTTTCACAAAATATTCGCAAAGCTCTTTAGCGTGCGCAAATCTAATCGCAATTTATTAGCGCAACCGGAAAAATGCACGTTAAATAAAAATATCTAAGTAAAAAATCTCCTACTTTGTTCTTGTGCCTCGGCTGTCCTGTGCTTGTGACTGTGAAGGACATCTCACGCTGAGTCACGCCGGGGTTAGAAGGAGGAAATGATCACACTGACTCCACTAGCCTCACGTGGCCCCGCCGCCAGCCTCACGTGGCACCTCCGCCAGCCGCTGAGCCACGAATGCAGCAACCCCCAGCCATATATATATACAGCCATATTATTTATTTAGATTATGTAAATATAGAAGTGCCCCTAGAACTGTGATTTGGCAAGTGGCACACATTTGGCTGGCCAGTCACCCACCAGCAAGCAGGCCTGGTGCCCATCCTGTACTGTCTGCCTGATCTGCTTGGCACAACAAGTTTGGAAATGTAAATAAAATCTAGACGAAAATCATCTTTCTACCATTCGTCCGAACGTGAAGATGAATGAACGAAGGAGTGAACAAACAAATGGAACGTGTTCATTCTTTGATTCGGACACTGTTTGCATGACCACATATCGCTTGCTAATAATCGCTCACACATTATGATTTCACAAGCCCTGTGTTAATGGCAGTTATAAAAACATTTCCAAGCTTTGCAACTCTAAAATGCAATATTTACAGTAAAACCAATTACCATCAGCTCTGAATAATTGGTCTAAAAAAAAATCCTATTTATCCATGTTTACTTCTGGATCTGTTGCAAAGACTTGAAACTAAATATCCTTAAAAAAAATAAAAATAATTGTGCATTTTTGAGGAGCGGTGGGGAAATATCTGCCCAGTGCTTGACAAATCCCTGGAGCCAGGAAGCCATGACTTCGATAATCTCCTGATTGTTTTGGATTATTTTACATGGCAGTTCCATTTTCCTGGCTCCTTAAAATAACTACTGTTCGGTCTGGCTCCTAACCAGCTGCAAGGCTTCATTATATTCAGAGCTAAACTCAAATATGTATATATTTTTAACATTTTTATTATAATTGTCCCTGAATATAATTTAGATACGGTCACCCTGATCATCTGGCCACTCCCAACATGATGGAAACTGAACTAAATAAGTGCGTAGAACTGAAGGAATGAACTGGCTGCCTGGGGATGACAGGAGTTGGAATGCAAGCACAGCTGGCCCATTTCCCCTTCCCTGTGTCACAGTGAAGCACAGCTTTTTGTAGTCAGTAGGAAGGGTGCGTGGGTGAGGCCCTATAACTCTGGAGTGGAAAACGAAATCTTACATGTGGTTATGAGCTGTGCAAGAAGCATTGTGCTCAGTCTGCAGTGAAAGGCCGGAGGACCTCACATTCTGTCCCGAATCTGCAAATTCCTTGTTTTCGTGTGAAACAAGGTGAGAAATAAAGAGTTGCTCTTTAATAAGCACATCAATTGAGACGGGAATTTCAAGATTAAGGCCAAAGTAGCAGAGTTGGAAAAAAATGTCTCCTATTTGACTGAACTGTGCTTTGTAGTTAGGATATTCTGTTTTAGGGGAAATTAAAGCCTGAAGAAGGCACCTAACAACCTGCATAGCTGCCAACATTGCGCGTGTTTCCAGGGACACATATTTGTTCCACATGCTGCAGAAAGAGCATGCAAAGTGCAGCCCGGCAGTATGTAGGATGGATATACGCACAGACACAATCCAATTAATTAATCAGGGTGGAGATCTCATAGGCCCTACCTTGATTAATTAATTGTATTGTGTCTGTGCGTATATCCATCCTACATACAGCCGGGCTGCACTTTGCATGCTCTTTCTGCAGCATGTGGAACAAAAATGTGTCCCTGGAAACATGGCCGATGTTGGCAGCTATGAACTTGGTCTTGAAAGCTTGCAATCCAACTCTCAGTTAGCCAATAGATGTATCCTTTTAACTTGTTTCCTGTGTTTACACGGCTAGCACAATACTACTCCTTTAACTAAATGACTAATGCGCAAAGACGATCTTGTATACAGTGAACGTAAAAAAGAGATACTTCGGCCTGGGGCCTTTTGGGGTATTTGGCGTAATCTCTACTGAGATACAGTACTGTACAGCGCTTCTCCTAATGTGACCACTAAAGGCTTGGGTGATGTCCGTCCTGTCTATTAAAACATTTGTAGTGTTCACTGTATTTGCAGATTGTATAATATAAGTGAAAAAAGTGAAAAAAAAAGCTTGAGTTTCGCCTTAAGGACATTTACGTTTTACAAACTTGCGAAACGGGGCGACGGGCAGCGGAGTCTGGGGGAGATGAGTGACAGGGCACGTGCGTGGAAGCGCTTGTCAGTGCGGCGCGTGAGCAGTAAACATTTGCCGGTTTCTGGGACGCTGGAGAATGTGATCATCCCAAATCAGGACTGTCCCACGCAAAGCGAGCCAGTTGGGAGGTATGTATCCCTGCATGTAGTTTTTGTTTGCACTGTAAAATTAATAAATCAGTTTCCTATGACTAAAAAGCTTCGGTGAGATGAACATTTTCCTGTCACTGATTTAGCTATACATAGTGCAGGGACAAAGCTTCGACTCTGCGTAATGCTAGGAAGAGATTAGTAAAGCACAATGCACCATCTGAGATCTTCTAGCAGGAGAAATCTCCTTTGAACACACGTTTTAATGAATAGATCCCGTGGTGTGTTCGCATAGGGTGTCCACATGTCCTTTTTATTCATGGCCAGTTATCAAAATGCATACTCCAGGGTTTGTATCATCACTAATACTGTTTGCAACTGTATACGACAGACAGATAACTACACCGCCATTACAATGACAGTAAGTAGCTTTTAATGTTAAAGCTGCAAAATGAATCGTCTTTTACTTTCTAATTTGTTCCCTGCAAAAAAGAACAAAACCTTTTAAATCTTAAGTGTCGTATTTGTTTTAATGAAAGCTTACATCACACCTTCAAATATCTCCTACCCTGGTTATTGAGGTCTTGTGCTAAACCCCAATAAACATTGATTTATACTTTGAATGTATAGAAAATAAAATGATTGAAAATGATCTGTACCGTGTGTTACTTGGACTGCATGAAAACGCTTACATTGAGAGAGAAAAGGGATTCAACTAGGGGTGGCCACTTCAGCCATTTTTTTACTGGCCAGATATAACGTTTGCAGGCTGCTTTGCAGTATGTGGAAGTCATATGTGACCAGAAGTAAAGCAATTAACTAATCGACGTGGTTCTGTGGGATCCACTACTGGATTAGGTAATTGCTTTGCTTCTGGTCACATATGACTTCTACATACAGCAAGGCAACCGGCAAACGCATAGTTGCCAACATCGGCCGTGTTTCCAGGGACACATATTTGTTTGTTAATTCCTGCATTTGCTTGCAATTCACAAAGTATGGGATCGTCTTTGATATTTTGATGTGTGTTTGTTTTAATCCTTTATATTTTCAGTATAATCTGTGTTTAGATGGCAAAGTTCCTTTTCGAGTACCCAAAAAGGTGGTAGTTCTTGGATTTCTAAAAGCAAGCACTTGTTGGATAACGTGATGTTGTGTTGTTTTGTTTGTTTGTTTGTCTTTTCCGTTTGGTTTGTGATGTCATGTTGCATCAGATTGTATTGTTGTTTGGTTGTATTGTGTATTCTCTTCTGCACTGTACGGTTCAGAGCGGACCTCACCCTTCGTTGCTCTTGTTCCCTGCAGTTTAAAGGGTTACCGTTTTGTAATCGTAAGTAAACACATGACAAAAGATGCATAATAAAGAGCTTAACCTGTTTGTCTATCCCCAACTCGACATTTTCCATCCTGGGGTAAAACTAGACCGAAGCGCTGAGCTGTTTAGCAAAAAAAAAAAAGGGATTGGCTTACTTATGTTTAAAATGCAAAGACACAGTTCCTTTTCATGGCTCGGCTCAAACAGTGCATGCTTTCGAGCCAACAAATGCGCCCCTTTGTTCTCAGTCCAGTCCCCTGACAGGTAGAATAGGTTTCTCAGGGGTTAGAACTGCCAAGTTTCCATTCAGTAGGTCTACGCTCCAGTACAAGCGTGGCTGTCTCCTTGTTTAACAGCGACCTTTTCCTTTAAGAGGATCGTGCAGTGGATCTGTGGCTGTGCTTCGCCACGGAGATAGGCTAGGTGTGAGATTCTGGGGATTCTGTGGCTTAAAGGGGCAGTTCTACCGACAGGGTCAGAAAATTGAAAAAAAAAACAACAGATTTGCCCTGAATGTTTCCCAGCTAAAAACCTGTAATCTTTTAATTTCTGCTGCCATATATATAGTGTCTATCTGTCTATAAGTTTCTGTACCTTACCTGTCAGTATATCTGTCTATCAGTCTCTGCACCTTATCTGTCAGTATATCTGTCTATCAGTCTCTGTACCCTATCTGTCAGTATATCTGTCTATCAGTCTCTGTACCTTATCTGTCAGTATATCTGTCTGTCAGTCTCTGTACCTTATCTGTCAGTATATCTGTCTATCAGTCTCTGTACCTTATCTGTCAGTATATCTGTCTATCAGTCTCTGTACCTTATCTGTCAGTATATCTATCAGTCTCTGTACCTTATCTGTCAGTATATCTGTCTATCAGTCTCTGTACCTTATCTGTCAGTATATCTGTCTATCAATCTCTGTACCTTATCTGTCAGTGTATCTGTCTATCAGTCTCTGTACCTTATCTGTCAGTATACCTGTCTATCAATCTCTGCACCTTATCTGTCAGTGTATCTGTCTATCAGTCTCTGTACCTTATCTGTCAGTATATCTGTCTATCAATCTCTGTACCTTATCTGTCAGTATACCTGTCTATCAATCTCTGCACCTTATCTGTCAGTGTATCTGTCTATCAGTCTCTGTACCTTATCTGTCAGTATATCTGTATATCAATCTCTGTACCTTATCTGTCAGTATATCTGTCTATCAGTCTCTGTACCTTATCTGTCAGTATATCTGTCTATCAATCTCTGTACCTTATCTGTCAGTATATCTGTCTATCAGTCTCTGTACCTTATCTGTCAGTATATCTGTCTATCAGTCTCTGTACCTTATCTATCAGTATATCTGTCTATCAATCTCTGTACCTTATCTGTCAGTATATCTGTCTATCAGTCTCTGTACCTTATCTGTCAGTATATTTGTCTATCAATCTCTGTACCTTATCTGTCAGTATATCTGTCTATCAGTCTCTGTACCTTATCTGTCAGTATATCTGTCTATCAGTCTCTGTACCTTATCTGTCAGTATATCTGTCTATCAGTCTCTGTACCTTATCTGTCAGTATATCTGTCTATCAATCTCTGTACCTTATCTGTCAGTATATCTGTCTATCAGTCTCTGTACCTTATCTGTCAGTATATCTGTCTATCAGTCTCTGTACCTTATCTGACAGTATATCTGTCTATCAGTCTCTGTACCTTATCTGTCAGTATATCTGTCTATCAATCTCTGTATCTTATCTGTCAGTATATCTGTCTATCAATCTCTGTACCTTATCTGTCAGTATATCTGTCTATCAGTCTCTGTACCTTATCTGTCAGTATATCTGTCTATCAATCTCAGTACCTTATCTGTCAGTATATCTGTCTATCAATCTCTGTACCTTATCTGTCAGTATATCTGTCCATCAATCTCTGTACCTTATCTGTCAGTATATCTGTCTATCAGTCTCTGTACCTTATCTGTCAGTATATCTGTCTATCAATCTCTGCACCTTATCTGTCAGTACATCTGTCTATCAATCTCTGTACCTTATCTGTCAGTATATCTGTCTATCAGTCTCTGTACCTTATCTGTCAGTATATCTGTCTATCAATCTCTGTACCATATCTGTCTATCAATCTCTGTACCTTATCTGTCAGTATATCTGTCTATCAGTCTCTTACCTTATCTGTCAGTATATCTGTCTATCAATCTCTGTACCTTATCTGTCAGTATATCTGTCTATCAGTCTCTTACCTTATCTGTCAGTATATCTGTCTATCAATCTCTGTACCTTATCTGTCAGTATATCTGTCTATCAATCTCTGTACCTTATCTGTCAGTATATCTGTCTATCAATCTCTGTACCTTATCTGTCAGTATATATGTCTATCAATCTCTGTACCTTATCTGTCAGTATATCTGTCTATCAATCTCTGTACCTTATCTGTCAGTATATCTGTCTATCAATCTCTGTACCTTATCTGTCAGTATATCTGTCTATCAATCTCTGTACCTTATCTGTCAGTATATCTGTCTATCAATCTCTGTACCTTATCTGTCAGTATATCTGTCTATCAATCTCTGTACCTTATCTGTCAGTGTATCTGTCTGTCAATCTCTGTACCTTATCTGTCAGTATATCTGTCTATCAGTCTCTGTACCTTATCTGTCAGTATATCTGTCTATCAGTCTCTGTACCTTATCTGTCAGTATATCTGTCTATCAATCTCTGTACCTTATCTGTCAGTGTATCTGTCTATCAGTCTCTGTACCTTATCTGTCAGTATATCTGTCTATCAGTCTCTGTACCTTATCTGTCAGTATATCTGTCTCAATCTCTGTACCTTATCTGTCAGTATATCTGTCTATCAATCTCTGCACCTTATCTGTCAGTATATCTGTCTATCAGTCTCTGTACCTTATCTGTCAGTATATCTGTCTATCAATCTCTGTACCTTATCTGTCAGTATATCTGTCTATCAGTCTCTGTACCTTATCTGTCAGTATATCTGTCTATCAATCTCTGTACCTTATCTGTCAGTATATCTGTCTATCAGTCTCTGTACCTTATCTGTCAGTATATCTGTCTATCAATCTCTGTACCTTATCTGTCAGTATATCTGTCTATCAATCTCTGTACCTTATCTGTCAGTATATCTGTCTATCAATCTCTGTATCTTATCTGTCAGTATATCTATCAATCTCTGTACCTTATCTGTCAGTATATCTGTCTATCAATCTCTGCACCTTATCTGTCAGTATATCTGTCTATCAGTCTCTGTACCTTATCTGTCAGTATATCTGTCTATCAATCTCTGTACCTTATCTGTCAGTATAACTGTCTATCAGTCTCTGTACCTTATCTGTCAGTATATCTGTCTATCAATCTCTGTACCTTATCTGTCAGTATATCTGTCTATCAGTCTCTGTACCAAAATGTGAACCAGTCTGCTTTTTTGTTTATCTGATGCATACCTGGAATATGCATTTTCTTAAATTATTTTTATTCCAATTATTAATTAAGCGCCCCTGACCCTTTAGAGGGCAAGCATTGCTGGCCGTAGCTCATTCTGTCTTTTCTTCCTTGCTTTTGTCATATCTGACAATAAAAGAAGCCAAACCTTTATATTAACCCCTCAAACGCCAGCAAAGGGAGCAGGACTATTCTTAGGGCGCGGATCCAGCTGCAAATTATAAAACCATTCTGAATGAATTTTCAAAAAGGTTTTTGATGAAAAAAAAAAATTTTTTTTTATTCCTATACAGTTTCTGTTCCCTGTATTATTATTTACTGCCATGCGAGTATGACCTCTATACCTCATGCATCGCTCGGTCTCTATCCGTCCGATGTCTCATTTCTTTTAATGCTCTGTAGCAAGTGCTGGATGCATCGTTGGTGTGATGTGCTACTGTAATAATGTGTCATGATGTATAAAAAAAAAGACACAATCGCTGTTTTACGTACAACAAACGGTTATGGCGACTAATACACTGTCATTGTAACACTGACTGGCGGTCACCCTTTGGGTCCATGTTGGTCCTTGTGCAGCTGGCAGGAAATGTAGATTATTATCCCGTCATATTAGCCTCTGACATGGTCGTCTGCCAACGAGGAAGTTGTAAAGTGTATATGACTAAACCTAAAGCGATTCCATATGTGCTACAATCCAGGATATGAGACCTGCGGAAGTCTCCGGAAAGAATAATAATCGCCGCGGCCCTTTAAATAATTCAGTATGTAGCCGCTCTGCAAAGCGTCAATAAACATTTCAACTAATGTATCTTAAAGGGGCAGCAAATTAGGAAGCGCTGTGTCACTTGAAAGTCTCTCAGTTCACTAGCAATGAGTGGCAGTCAGGCGACTGGATCGGCCGCCATGCTTCTCAGGCACACATGGCGGCTTCTGGTCAGTGTCTATGACTGTTCTTTGCTGCGCTTACAGAGCGGCCGTTTCATTGTCCATGGGCAAGGTCTGCGGAGGTCCATAGGGCACAAAATGAATGGTCAATGTTGGTGTCTACTGCTGTTTTGTAACTTTCTTATACCCTGCTGGCTACATGTATTTGTTCTTCTGACTATGTCTAACTTATATGGGGAATCCGAACACCACACAAGTAAATCGCGACTGTTTAACGCAAGACATTCATGGGGGTAGGGGTACCAATATCCTTGAGGGCCACGTCCAGCCCCTTGTCCTTTTCCTTTCTGTTTTAATTACTATTACTTCCGCATTTTGCCAGGAAGTATTGCATCATTATGTTTCATATATAAGCTAGAAACATTTATTTACATTCATAATGCAACGTTACACAATTCTTGCAATCTTCCGACGTACTGCTGCTATCTCTGGATAGTGTACACACTATTGACACGTTCTTATGTCATTTAGCCTTGCTCAACAATGTCCCGTGGAATCTTTCTTTATGATATATGTCTGACTCATTATCTCGCTACAGTCGTTTCTATATTCCAATGCCATTCCCTGAATGGGAACAAATCGGCACATAACTTGCATTAAAAATGTTTAGGCTAAAAAAAAAAAAAGAGAAAGATAATTAACTCTATATTCAAAAATAGGTTGTGAGTGTTAAAACCACTGTATTTTTCACACTTGCGTCTCGCAGCGAAAAACTTTCTTTAAAAAAAAAAAAAAAAACATTCAAAAGAATGATCTCATAGAAACTTCCTTCACTGGTAATAATGTTAAAGAAAAAAACAAAACATGAGACTAAAGAACTTGTATTAATCATTTCTTTGCCATTCAAGTTGATCTTTAGTTATACATGTTAGGCCGTTTATTAGTTTCAGTCCTCTTGCTGTGTCTACAACAATGGGGGGCTGTGCCCCAAGTTCAAAGTGCGCGTACGTGTACACTTAAGGCGTTACAAGCTATTCTTTATTGTACTCCTCTCATAGCGGTCAGCGGGGATACACTAAATGTCCTGGGCAAGAACATCAGTGTCGTTGGCAAGGTCTGTGAAGATCCATAGGACCTCATTACAGTGTCCAACACAGAGTTTAGTAAATGTCCCCCATATTGGTGCCTATCCTTGATTCGCTACAGTTCTCCCTAAACGTTTCTGATTTTCAGGTAGGGGTCGGAGAAGGATTTATTCACTAAATTTGACCAGGGTTGAACTCCTTGGCACCAAGAATATGGGAGCAGGAAGCATGAGCTCAGAAAGAAGTTGGTTCCAGCATGGTTCATCTTGTAACGGTACTTGAGTCTTTTCCAATGACTTGAGTGGCCATGGCTGAGAACCACTCGCACTCACCAGATTTCTTGAACCAGGTCACTTTAGGTAAAGCTCACCAAAGCTACTGGATACGACTCTTAACATTTGAGAACTGATGAAATTTAAGGTGTGCTGCTGAATGGAAGATGGAAACTGTGCCACAGTTGAGCACAGTTTAATTTAAAGTATTTATGTACATGGAGCAACAGTGTTCTGATAATTGTAAAAGTCACCCTGAGAACCAGTGGATTGTTCCTGCTGACTGTTCTACTTTTAGAACCTTGACCCAGAATTGCTCTTCCTACAGAACCTCCATGATGTCCAGGCACGAGGTTCTCGCAGACCTGACTTGTCCACAATATTTTTCTGGAGCTGAAGCCCACCGTGCACACGCCTCTGACTGGAAGTCCAGCATTTAAGCTTTCTCGTCATATAGTGCTTGTTTGTAATTGCAGATTGTGGATTCTAATAAATCACTGTACAGGGTTTTGACTCTTTGTAACTGTGAGACAGTTTCTTAAAACTGTAGGGCCTAAACTTCCTGTGTTTAAAAACAAGTGTGTATCACCCTCTGGTCCACCGATTATGGTCCATAAACCATTTACTCGGAGCAGACAGTGCTTTGCTCATGGCTTGTAAACTGTGTATTGTATTGTGTTAAGTGTCTCAACTTCCCTTTCATTCCTCTTAACTGTTTAAATCAGGGTGGGACAATCTGAGACCTTGTGTGGTTTGCTGCATTAAACTAATTATCTCTCATCAGCGCCTAGACTTGGGGAAGTACAGTTAGGCCAGAGGTTGACTATCCCTGAAGGGCCAGAGGTTGTCTATCCCTGGAGGGGCAGAGGTTGTCTATCTCTGGAGGGCCAGAAGTTGTCTATCCCTGGAGGGCCAGAGGTTGTCTATCCCTGGAGGGCCAGAGGTTGTCTATCCCTGGAGGGCCAGAGCTTGTCTATCCCTGGAGGGCCAGAGGTTGTCTATCCCTGGAGGGCCAGAGGTTGTCTATCCCTGGAGGGCCAGAGGTTTTCTATCCCTGGAGGGCCAGAGGTTGACTATCCCTGGACAAGAGATGATACCTGGAAGCCCGGAGGCTCTCTATCCTTGATGGTTCAGAAGCTGTTTATCCTTGAAGGCCAGCTGCTGTTTTTCCATGAAGAACTAGAGTTTGTGTATTGCTAGGGAGCTAGAGGTTGTCTATCTTGGGAGAACTAATAATTGCTAATCCTTGAAGAGGTAGTCTATCCATGGAGAACAAAACCTAGAAGGTTATTAAGTTAGATGCTCTTGTCCCAGGCAATCTTGAGATGCTTCCAGTCTGGTATCAGTAAATCCGTACTAGACTTCCCTTGCATAATTCTGTCTGGTCGTCCTCTCTCTAAAGTGATACACTTGTGTCCTCCATGGAAAATATACCCCCCTAGATGCTGTGCTTCCCTTGTGCACAAGATCCTGGAGGTTCTCATATTATCCCGTGGTAAAATGTATTAATTCTGAGCTACAGCACAAAGGTCCAACCTTTTTGAAGACACAGGGGACTGAATTATAATTTCAGTCCCCTGTGTGATTTAAATGCTACTGGCTAGGTTCTTTCCTATCCCCTTATTGAGCTCCCTGTTAGTTTGTCACTGCATCACTACAAAAAAAATAACATGGAGGCACCGTGCCTGGGGTACTCACACTGCCCCCTGGAACATGCCCTCCCCCCCCCCCCCCCCCCAGTTTGGGAAGCCCCCAGGTTGGGAAGCACTACAGTAAGTGTGACCGAAGTGGTGCCTTCAGTAAATGCTATTGTGGATCTGTGTCGAGGAACACACGGATCTTTGGGTTCTTCATGAGATGTCATTGGCTGCCAGAGATATTGTCAAAGTAATTTAACCCATTGGTGCAGCAAACTGCAAGCTTTCTTCAGAATGCAAAGGAGTCTAAAGTCCACCTGTAGATAGGTGAGTGACGAAACGTTCAGTAGAAGGGCTCCTGTGATTTGCCAATAAGTCAACAGAAACATCTTGTTTCATTTTTTTACATCGCCCACCCTCCTTGCGTCTGGAGTTCCCCCGGGGCAGTGGATAAGCTGTGGAGCATTAACGATTTAAACTGACAAGCTGGATTGCTTGGTGAAAGAGCTGATTGAAGGCGAGCCAGATTCACGCTGGCAGATTCCTGGGAAGGGCATCCCCGGGTAACGTCAGTTTGCTCACTGTTGATAGAGCTGAGCATGACGTCTATGCACAGGACTAGATTTCTCCGCCGACACATTGTAACCTTTGCTCTGCACTGGAGGGCGAATCTGTCATTACAAAATAAAAATACTCCGGTCCATTAATTTCTCATATTGTAGAAGAGATTACATTCCTTAATCTCCCCGGGGTTTTTATTTTTTTTTTTGTGTGCTCCATAATCAACGTACAACAGCTGGGTGCAACCGAGCAAAGATCCTTTTACCTTAATTCCAGGGCTTAACCTTTTGGCTGGAGCTTCTCAATGAGCTGGGAATACATGTAGCGCCATCATTCTCATGGCTCCAAAGCGTTAAACGGAACTGGCGAAATGTATTGGCTAACCGTTGGTGCATGCACCTTGGAAAACGCCCCCTTTCACCTCTATGGGGAATTTGTGATTGGCTAAGAAGAAGAGGATCAGTTTGCCCAGAACGGAGCAACCATACTTGCCTGCACACAGAATAAAGCACTATACATAGGTAGTATTAATGCGGGGACACACCCTAATTTGACGGGACTGTTAGCAGCTAAGGAGAAATAAATTACATATTAAAGCATATTTTCTTAAAAATGTAATATACCGGTACATTAATCCCCCCCCCCCCCCCAAATAGGGGACACTTTCCAAACTGTATGCCAGTTAATGGATAGATTAAAAAACTTTTCATGAACAAAATACAATTACACTACTATTATTATAATTATAATTAATTGCCATTTTATTGCCATAAGTGTATAATGTATACTTCACTGCCCACGATGATCTGCTGTACGACTGTCACGGACATAGTGACATAGTGAGTACCGTATTTATCGGCGTATAACACGCACCTCATTTTAAGAAGGAAATTTCAGGAAAAAAAACTTACATTTCAAATAAAGAACTTTGAAGCCCAATATGCCATTTAATATGCCAGGATATTGCCCCCAATATGCCATTTAATATGCCAGGATATTGCCCCCAATATGCCATTTAATATGCCAGGATATTGCCCCCAATATGCCATTTAATATGCCAGGATATTGCCCCCAATATGCCATTTTAATATGCCAGGATATTGCCCCCAATATGCCATTTAATATGCCAGGATATTGCCCCCAATATGCCATTTAATATGCCAGGATATTGCCCCCAATATGCCATTTAATATGCCAGGATATTGCCCCCAATATGCCATTTAATATGCCAGGATATTCCCCCCAATATGCCATTTAATATGCCAGGATATTCCCCCCAATATGCCATTTAATATGCCAGGATATTTCCCCCAATATGCCATTTAATATGCCAGGATATTGCCCCCAATATGCCACTTAATATGCCAGGATTTTGCCCCCAATATGCCATTTTAATATGCCAGGATATTGCCCCCAATATGCCATTTAATATGCCAGGATATTGCCCCCAATATGCCATTTTAATATGCCAGGATATTGCCCCCAATATGCCATTTAATATGCCAGGATATTGCCCCCAATATGCCATTTAATATGCCAGGATATTGCCCCCAATATGCCAGGATATTGCCCCTTAGTATGCTCGTTATGTTGCTCGTTATGTCGTTACTTGTAGGGTTAGTATTAGAGGTCGGGGTTACTTGTACTGTTAGTATTAGAGGTCGGGGTTACTTGTACTGTTAGTATTAGAGGTCGGGGTTACATGTACTGTTAGTATTAGAGGTCGGGGTTACATGTACTGTTAGTATTAGAGGTCGGGGTTACTTGTACTGTTAGTATTAGAGGTCGGGGTTACATGTACTGTTAGTATTAGAGGTCGGGGTTACTTGTACTGTTAGTATTAGAGGTCGGGGTTACATGTACTGTTAGTATTAGAGGCCGGGGTTACTTGTACTGTTAGTATTAGAGGTCAGGGTTACTTGTACTGTTAGTATTAGAGGTCGGGGTTACATGTACTGTTAGTATTAGAGGTCGGAGTTACTTGTACTGTTAGTATTAGAGGTCCGGGTTACATGTACTGTTAGTATTAGAGGTCGGGGTTACATGTACTGTTAGTATTAGAGGTCGGGGTTACTTGTAGGGTTAGTATTAGAGGTCGGGGTTACTTGTACTGTTAGTATTAGAGGTCGGGGTTACTTGTACTGTTAGTATTAGAGGTCGGGGTTACATGTAATGTTAGTATTAGAGGTCGGGGTTACATGTACTGTTAGTATTAGAGGTCGGGGTTACTTGTACTGTTAGTATTAGAGGTCGGGGTTACTTGTATGGTTAGTATTAGAGGTCGGGGTTACTTGTACTGTTAGTATTAGAGGTCGGGGTTACTTGTAGGGTTAGTATTAGAGGTCGGGGTTACTTGTACTGTTAGTATTAGAGGTCGGAGTTACTTGTACTGTTAGTATTAGAGGTCGGGGTTACATGTACTGTTAGTATTAGAGGTCGGGGTTACATGTACTGTTAGTATTAGAGGTCGGGGTTACTTGTAGGGTTAGTATTAGAGGTCGGGGTTACTTGTACTGTTAGTATTAGAGGTCGGGGTTACATGTACTGTTAGTATTAGAGGTCGGGGTTACATGTACTGTTAGTATTAGAGGTCGGGGTTACATGTACTGTTAGTATTAGAGGTCGGGGTTACTTGTTCTGTTAGTATTAGAGGTCGGGGTTACTTGTACTGTTAGTATTAGAGGTCGGGGTTACATGTACTGTTAGTATTAGAGGTCGGGGTTACTTGTACTGTTAGTATTAGAGGTCGGGGTTACATGTACTGTTAGTATTAGAGGTCGGGGTTACATGTACTGTTAGTATTAGAGGTCGGGGTTACTTGTATGGTTAGTATTAGAGGTCGGGGTTACATGTACTGTTAGTATTAGAGGTCGGGGTTACATGTACTGTTAGTATTAGAGGTCGGGGTTACTTGTACTGTTAGTATTAGAGGTCGGGGTTACTTGTATGGTTAGTATTAGAGGTCGGGGTTACTTGTATGGTTAGTATTAGAGGTCGGGGTTACTTGTATGGTTAGTATTAGAGGTCGGGGTTACTTGTACTGTTAGTATTAGAGGTCGGGGTTACTTGTACTGTTAGTATTAGAGGTCGGGGTTACATGTACTGTTAGTATTAGAGGTCGGGGTTACATGTATTTTTAGTATTAGAGGTCGGGGTTACTTGTACGGTTAGTATTAGAGGTCGGGGTTACATGTACTGTTAGTATTAGAGGTCGGGGTTACATGTACTGTTAGTATTAGAGGTCGGGGTTACTTGTACTGTTAGTATTAGAGGTCGGGGTTACTTGTATGGTTAGTATTAGAGGTCGGGGTTACTTGTATGGTTAGTATTAGAGGTCGGGGTTACTTGTATGGTTAGTATTAGAGGTCGGGGTTACTTGTACTGTTAGTATTAGAGGTCGGGGTTACTTGTACTGTTAGTATTAGAGGTCGGGGTTACATGTACTGTTAGTATTAGAGGTCGGGGTTACATGTACTGTTAGTATTAGAGGTCGGGGTTACATGTATGGTTAGTATTAGAGGTCGGGGTTACATGTACTGTTAGTATTAGAGGTCGGGGTTACATGTACTGTTAGTATTAGAGGTCGGGGTTACTTGTACTGTTAGTATTAGAGGTCGGGGTTACTTGTATGGTTAGTATTAGAGGTCGGGGTTACTTGTATGGTTAGTATTAGAGGTCGGGGTTACTTGTATGGTTAGTATTAGAGGTCGGGGTTACTTGTACAGTTAGTATTAGAGGTCGGGGTTACTTGTACAGTTAGTATTAGAGGTCGGGGTTACTTGTACTGTTAGTATAAGAGGTCGGGGTTACTTGTAGGGTTAGTATTAGAGTTCTGGGTTACTTTTAGGGCTAGTATTAGAGTTTGGGGCTACTAATAGGTTTAGTATTAGAGTTTGGGGTTAGTATTAGAGTTAGAGGTTACTTTTAGGGTTAGAATCAGAGTTCGGGGGTTAGCTTTAGGGCTAGTATTAGAGTTCAGCGTTGCCTTTAGGGTTATTATTAGATTTCAGGGTTACATTTAGGGCTAGTATTAGAGTTTGGGGTTACTTTTAGGTTTAGTATTAGGCTTCTGGGTTACTTGTAGGGTTAGTATTAGAGTTCGGGGTTAGTATTAGAGTTAGAGGTTACTTTTAGGGTTAGAATCAGAGTTCGGGGGTTAGCTTTAGGGTTAGTATTAGAGTTCAGCGTTGCCTTTAGGGTTATTATTAGATTTCAGGGTTACATTTAGGGTTAGTATTAGAGTTCGGGGGTTACCTTTAGGGTTAGTACCTGGGTTAAGGTTACGCTGAGATGTCAGCGCTGTAGCGTCCCCTATGTAACTGCCGATCTGAAAGCACAGCGATCAATACTCATTGACCCTTTCAGTGCCAGACAAGTCCTGGGCTGGGTGCACGTAGACCCACAGATACTATTTTACTTCACATTCCTGTACAACTCTTGGACATGTATAGACCAGCGATGGGGCAGAGAGGCATTGGCTGTCTAGCACTCAGAGGGGGGTATTTATAAAAGTCCAAAGTTTTAAAAGTGGATCAGTCACGAAGGAAACCAACGACCTGTTTAAACCACTCGCCCCAGAATTAACTAAATAGCCCACAAAGCGTTAAATAACTGTCTACATAGATTTATATATATATTTTTTTTATCAAAAAAGCACAAATCCACCTAACTTGGAGGAGCCAATCTAACAGATCTGCGTGCGCGGTGTATAATTTGTCATGTTGTTTTTCTCTCTCTTTGTTTTATAAAAATGATGCTGTCCAAAAACTACACATCCCTTCTTGGAAAATTCCCCATAATCCAGACAAAAGACCCCGTCTGTCAGATTCGGCAAGCGCTGCTCTGTCAAATGAATGACTGTCTCCTTTCCTGTTCAGTGTATTCCTGACAGACAGACATTCGCCAGTAAATCTTTGGACAATACAAAGGCCTCTGGCAGATCCAGTCCATGTTAATTATCATTATTGTTGGCAAGAGTGCTAGCGTGCATGGACATTATCACAAGTCAGACTTTATTATGCTTTGAATCTTTAATGCTTTGTTTAAAAAAAAAAAAACATCTCAATGCATTTAGTCGGAGTCAAATTTGGCAGGAATATATTAAAGGGACACTGTCACCCGAACCTGGCTTGTACTGCATTTGATGTAGAGAAAATGTAACAAAATATGAAAAGCAATCTACACATTCTGTTCTAAGAATACAAAGAAATGGGATTTAAAGGGACACTAACTTATTTTTTTATTTTAATTTTTTTTACCATTGCTTTATTGGAAAAAGCAAGGGTAAAATAAATAGTGGCCCCCCTTCTCCGAAGTAATCCCCAGATATATTCAGGTTTACTCTCTGCTCCGTCCACTGCATCTTATTTTATAAATATATATATATATACATATACATATTTTTATGTGTAACTTGATAATTGGCTTATAAATCAAGATGGATTACACAGACCGGCTAGCCTAGACCAACGTATATAAAAACTGTATTTATTTATGCCTCAAACAGATATATATAATTTAGACATTTTTATAAAACGTAATTCTGTCCTAGAGTCCTTACATTTCTTTCCCCTGTATGCACAGGAATGAGGTGGGGCTGATAGAGGGTGGGGTAGTAGAAGGGGCTATGCACCAATGTCCTACCCACAAATTAAATAGGTTCCCCTCGAGATCCAGCAAAAAATGTTCTAACTTCCCAAATCTCCAGGGCAAATCTAGAGAGTTACCAGGTGTGATAGCTATGCTGAATTACCTGAGATATCATCTTTAATGTGTTCAGTGGCACTTGTGCCAAGTCTAAAGCATGCAGTGGGCAAACAGAAGATAAGAGACTTATCTCAGCGCAATTATTGACTCTAGATCTTAGGTTATATCTACTGCAAACTTGCATAGACATGAAGGGGTCCAAGAGTTGGACGTGGGTATATAGACTCACACAGGAAGAGATTACAGCAAATTCCCTGACTTCATCAAATATATACATTTCATCCACCAGACGTGTTTAACCCTGACATTTCCAACTGTTAAATCGTGTACATTGATAATCGTGCTCAGTATTCCCCATACTGCTGTTGGTGGACTATATAATCCATACTACTGTTTGTGGACTATATTCCCCATACTGCTGTTGGTGGACTATATATTCCATGCTGCTGTTTGTGGACTATATTCCCCATACTGCTGTTGGTGGACTATATATTCCATGCTGCTGTTTGTGGACTATATTCCCCATACTGCTGTTGGTGTACTATATTTCCAATACTGCTGTTTGTGGGCTATATTCCCCATACTGCTATTGGTGGACTATATTTCCCATAATCCTGTTGGTGGACTATATTTCCCATCACTGCGGTTGATGGGCTTTAATTCCCATACTGCTGTTGGTGGACTACCTTTCCCATAATCATGTTGGTGGACTATATTTCTCAGATATTTCCTATACCCCCCTGGCAGCCTCTTAGCCGACATAGTATTATGGAAGATGTAGGACGCCAGCAGCTGTTTCAGATTTTTGTTGAATAATGAAGGGTTGTAGTATGCTGATTTTGTTTGCAAAGCAAATTTAAGCAAAAGTAGGTGAAAAATGCCATATTCCCAAAGTAAAAAGCTTTCTTTACACTATCAGCAACGTATCTCTAGCATACTCTGTCATTTGTCTTTGGACCCAGTGGGCAAATTGCATCATTTCTGCACCATTTTGGCACAGTGGAACTCAGGCAGCGGTACATTTTTCAGAAAGGTTAATTAGTGTAAGTAACATATTCTTAATCGAAATGAGTTACCAAATGATGTAAATATTTATCAGTTGGCCATAAAGTTGCGGAAAATGTTCTCTAATGGCTGCCCGCACCCTCGCCATTTTGAAAGTTGGGAGGTTTGTACGTTTGCACACACATCCTGCATCCTTCTGCCTTTAAAACAAAATGAATATATTGACATGGAAAAAAAAAGGTTGAGATTGTAAATCGTGTTTTAAAAAACACCCCTGGTACTTTTGCATGACAGGTTCTCTTTCAAGAGCTTTTGGCGAGGGTAACAAGTGTTTAGAGAGTTTAACAGGCTACACAGAAACTAGACTAGACAGAACGGCTTAAAGCAAATACTTCTCATTGGGCTCCATTGGTTTGTGGCGGAGACGAGCATTTCCTCCCAGCTCGAAGAGCTGCAGCTCTGTGAAATGGCGGCCTCTCGGTCTTCGTTTGCGCTTGGCTTAAACTTTAGATATCTTTTGAATTTTGTGGACTAGAAGCTTTGTTTATAAGGTGTTGTAATCCGGGAGAAGAAAACATTTTTTGGAAGACTTAATGCCACTTTAATCATTTCAGAATGTATACTGGGCACAATTGTAATGCTTTCCCTTTTACAAAGGCTGGTAGACTGTGATAGCAGTGGTGTATGACATGACCCATAACTCACGTTGCACACCCAGGACATGCTCCATCACCCCATTACATACACATTACATGCCCCCAAAACATGTCCCTATCACATGCTCCATTACCCCATCACCCCATTACATACACATTACATGCCCCCATTACATGCCTCCATCACCCCATTACATGCCCCCATCACCCCATTACATGCCCCAACACCCCATTACATGACCCCATCACATGCCTCCATCACCCCCATGACATGCCTCCATCACCCCCATTACATGCCTCCATCACCCCATTACATGCCTCCATCACCCCATTACATGCCCCCATCACCCCATTACATGCCCCAACACCCCCATTACATGCCTCCATCACCCCATTACATGCCTCCATCACCCCATTACATGCCCCCATCACCCCATTACATGACCCCATCACCCCCATTACATGCCTCCATCACCCCCATTACATGCCTCCATCACCCCCATTACATGCCTCCATCACCCCATTACATGCCTCCATCACCCCATTGCATGCCTCCATCACCCCCATCACATGCCTCCATCACCCCATTACATGCCCCCATCACCCCATTACATGCCCCAACACCCCATTACATGACCCCATCACATGCCTCCATCACCCCCATTACATGCCTCCATCACCCCCATTACATGCCTCCATCACCCCCATTACATGCCCCCATCACCCCATTACATGCCCCAACACCCCATTACATGACCCCATCACATGCCTCCATCACCCCTATTACATGCCTCCATCACCCCTATTACATGCCTCCATCACCCCCATTACATGCCTCCATCACCCCCATCACATGCCTCCATCACCCCATCACATGCCTCCATCACCCCATCACACGCCCCCATCACTCCCGTTACATGCCGCCATCTCCCCCACTACATGCCCCCATCTCCCCCACTACAAGCCCCCATCTCCCACGATACATGCCCCATCTTCCCCGCGCTGTGTGCAGAAAGGTCACGTGACACGGCGTGTGTCTGATGTGTTAGGCTTTATTTTTTTTTATTTTTTTTACAAAACTGAGTTTTAGGACGCCTATATTATAGGGCCTACTTAAGAAAGGATGATTTGCAGGGAATTGCGACGGGAATTTCAAACGTAAGGCCAAAGTAGCCGAGTTGACCCAATTTCTCCCCTTTCAGCTGCATTGGAGAATTTTTCCAGCTTGGTTTCTTTGCTCCGAAGAATAATCAAACAGACCAATTCAGGAGCCAGCCTGATTATTCTTAGGAGCCATTGAAATAATAATTCCATAAAATCCGACCCAGCGCAATCAAAAACGTTAGGAGCCAGCAGTGAGACCTTTACCAGGCCTGGCTCCTGGAATTTGTTACACCCTGCATTAGAGAGCCCCTCGCCAATAATCTGTATATCGGCAACGGCTACGAAAGGCTTGCAGGAAAAGATACTTCTGTAATTCCTTAAGTACACACGTCAGCTAGCCCAGGGCTGAACCGACCTAAAAATAGCCCCTGATTCTATTCAAGGAGAAGAAGTTATTTGTAAAGTTTATTGAGCAAAGGTCAGGATTTAGGAGAGTTTCCTTATAGAATTGATCTCATTTAAAGTGCTTTCCTCTGGGAGTTCGATTCTCAGCAAGGTGTGTCCTAGTAACTGAGGGGGCCGACAGAATCCCCACCCAGCCTCCCGGAGCCAACCTCAACTTTAAAAACCTGGACGTTTGTGGAACTGTAAAAAAATCTATATAATTACGCTATATTGGGTATTCTCTAACGGGTGTGGTCATTTTAAATAACCCCATACAAAAAAAAAATGTGCCCTTTCCTTTAAATACTGATCTGGGGGGCAATGTCACAATCAGGGGACTCCACATCTAAATCACATGTTTCTCCTAATTTAGGATTTTATTTTACACCTACACAATGTATAGATCATTTTCAATCATTTTTCATTCTCTACATTCGCAGTATATGCAATGTATAGGTGAGACAGTCCCTTTAAATTTCTAAAGTGCCATAGAAGTATCCAGCATAACTCTCTGATACACAATGACTTCCTTGCATGACGGTAAAAGGTTTGCTGACAAGGGAACTGCAAGAACCAGGCATTGAGTTGGAAACGCAGGCAAGTTGGATTTTGAATAGCCTACTGTTAGATATAACCATTTATTATACAGGGCTGCCTTTTGACGGATCTGATAACTTGCAATTCAAAGAGAAATTGCTTTTGAAATGTGTTTTATGATTAAATGTTGGTTGGGGGTCTTCTGCTTCTTCTTCTATTGACACATGATGCAGTGGGTTAAAGAGGTGTGTACCAAGGGTGGTGTCAGTCTCCAGTCCCGAATCCAGAAGTACAGTATATGCACTACGAGTTCAGGGAAGGAGAGCGAAGAAGACTATAGTACATGTGTGTCTTGGGACATCCTAGCTGGTGATGTCACCATTTTTTTATGGTGGGGTATAAAATAAAAACACAGATAATACAGCATGCAGCGGCAGGGTGTATAAAGCGCCCACTCACCTAGATTAAGAAAAAAAAACACCAACGCAATTTTTAAACTTTAGTATCTCTCTATACCTGCTTTGGTGCCTTCCTGTCTGTTGAACAACAATAATGTCATCTTGTATAACGAAAAGACAGTGTCAAGTGTAGGTA
The DNA here is from genome assembly GCA_036172795.1 of Pelodytes ibericus. Taxonomy (NCBI): domain Eukaryota; kingdom Metazoa; phylum Chordata; class Amphibia; order Anura; family Pelodytidae; genus Pelodytes; species Pelodytes ibericus. Next base: position 16,692,404 of record CM069862.1, read on the forward strand.
TTTTAAATGCTACACTTTACTGATGTAATAATACAAATAAAGGGCCTTATTGAGCCTTCTTTGCTCTGTATAACTCTATCAGGGGGCAGACATGTTGTTTAGAATCTTTGCTACATATAGCGCTATCAAGGGGCAGACATGTTGTTTAGAATCTTTGCTGCATATAGCGCTATCAGGAGGCAGACATGTTGTTTAGAATCTTTGCTGCATATAGCGCTATCAGGAGGCAGACATGTTGTTTAGAATCTTTGCTGCATATAGCGCTATCAGGAGGCAGACATGTTGTTTAGAATCTTTGCTGCATATAGCGCTATCAGGAGGCAGACATGTTGTTTAGAATCTTTGCTGCATATAGCGCTATCAGGAGGCAGACATGTTGGTTAGAATCTTTGCTACATATAGCGCTATCAGGGGGCAGACATGTTGTTTGACATTGACCCTAATCACTTTCTACAGTGCCATGCATATTCCTAGTCACTTTCCACAACGCCATGTATGACCCTAATCACTTTCTACAGTGCCATGCATGCTCCTCATCACTTTCCACAATGCCATGTATGACCCTAATCACTTTCTACAGTGCCATGCATGCTCCTCATCACTTTCCATAATGCCTTGTATGACCCTTATCACTTTCTACAGTGCCATGCATGCTCCTCATCACTTTCCAAATTGCCGTGTATGACCCTTATCACTTTCTACAGTGCCATGCATGCTCCTCATCACTTTCCATAATGCCGTGTATGACCCTAATCACTTTCTACAGTGCCATGCATGCTCCTCATCACTTTCCACAATGCCATGTATGACCCTAATCACTTTCTACAGTGCCATGCATGCTCCTCATCACTTTCCATAATGCCTTGTATGACCCTTATCACTTTCTACAGTGCCATGCATGCTCCTCATCACTTTCCAAATTGCCGTGTATGACCCTTATCACTTTCTACAGTGCCAATCATGCTCCTCATCACTTTCCACAATGCCATGTATGACCCTTATCACTTTCTACAGTGCCATGCATGCTCCTCATCACTTTCCATAATGCCTTGTATGACCCTTATCACTTTCTACAGTGCCATGCATGCTCCTCATCACTTTCCACAATGCCTTGTATGACCCTTATCACTTTCTACAGTGCCATGCATGCTCCTCATCACTTTCCAAATTGCCATGTATGACCCTAATCACTTTCTACAGTGCCATGCATGCTCCTCATCACTTTCCATAATGCCGTGTATGACCCTTATCACTTTCTACAGTGCCATGCATGCTCCTCATCACTTTCCATAATGCCATGTATGACCCTTATCACTTTCTACATTGCCATGCATGCTCCTCATCACTTTCCATAATGCCATGTATGACCCTAATCACTTTCTACAGTGCCATGCATGCTCCTCATCACTTTCCAAATTGCCATGTATGACCCTAATCACTTTCTACAGTGCCATGCATGCTCCTCATCACTTTCCATAATGCCATGTATGACCCTTATCACTTTCTACAGTGCCATGCATGCTCCTCATCACTTTCCACAATGCCATGTATGACCCTTATCACTTTCTACAGTGCCATGCATGCTCCTCATCACTTTCCATAATGCCATGTATGACCCTTATCACTTAAAAAAGAAGAAATTCTTAGCGCTGGCTCCTAACTATTTGTTCGGATCGGAATTACTGTATCCTGCAAACGCATCAGCCAGTCAGTCAAATATATTTTCTGTTACTTCTCTCGTTGTGTACAGCGCTTAACGAATATCCGCCACTGGTAGGAGGATAGTTACAATGTTACATCATTACTTCTTGCACGTATGTGTTTACATTCAACATCCAATAAATCTTGCACAAGAACTATTTTAGTAAGAGAATGCACTTCAAGTCGTTACCCAACCTCAGAAGTGTCTCCGCAGGAGGGATTGTGCAGAAGAATAAAAGAAATACTTGAGATTTTCTTCCACTTTCAGGAGAAGTGTTTAAGTACTGCTGAAAGCCAAAGACACAAAAGTCTCTGCTTAATAAATAAAGAAAAAGAGAATTGCAGGGATTTGAGAAGGGAATTTCAAACTTAAGGCCAAACTAGCCGAGTTGGAAACAATTCTCCCATTCAGCTGGAGAGTTTTTTCCAGCTCGGCTACTTTGGCCTATAGTTTGAAATTCCCGTCTCAAATCCCCGCAGTTGTCTCTTTATCAAGTAGACCTTTCTTCCATGCACATTCCTTTAAAATCTGCAAAGCTCACTAGCTGCAATGTATTGGCAAGCAATATTTACAGTATAATATTATATATGGTAACATTTAAATATCACCTAAACTGTGTTTAAACCACCACTTTGAGCTGAAAATGACCTTTTTTTAAAAAAAAAAACATATTAAAGTTCATTAAATAGTAAATTATATTATATTATATTTGTTACAATTTCAATACCTTCTAAATATCATAATTCTAAATACCATATTTGCACCGAACCCCCCACTCAGCTGTCAGCATTTATTCTCTACATTTACAGTATAAGCAATGTTTAGGCTGCCAGAGTATCTTGAGAAACATAGTAACATAGACTGTGTCGGCAGATAAGAACCATTCGGCCCATCTAGTCTGCCCAATGTTCTAAATACTTTTATTAGTCCTCAGTTCCCTATCTTATATCTAGGATAGCTTTATACCTATCCCACGCATGCTTAAACTCCTTCACTGTATTAACCTCTACCACTTCTACTGGAAGACTATTCCATACATCCACTACCCTCTTAGTAAAGTAATACTTTCATTAGTCCCTGGCCTTATCTTATATCTAGGATAGCCTTGTGCCTATCCCACACATGCTTAAACTCCTTCACTGTATTAACCTCTACCACTTCTGCTGGAAGACTATTCCATACCTCTACTACCCTCTCAGTAAAGTAATCCTTTCATTAGTCCCTGGCCTTATCTTATATCTAGGATAGCCTTATACCTATCCCACGCATGCTTAAACTCCTTCACTGTATTAACCTCTACCACTTCTACTGGAAGACTATTCCATGCATCCACTACCCTCTCAGTAATGTAATACTTTCATTAGTACCTGGCCTTATCTTATATCTAGGATAGCCTTATACTTATCCCACGCATGCTTAAACTCCTTCACTGTATTAACCTCTACCACTTCTACTGGAAGACTATTCCATACATCCACTACCCTCTTAGTAAAGTAATACTTTCATTAGTCCCTTGCCTTATCTTATATCTAGGATAGCCTTATACCTATCCCATGCATGCTTAAACTCCTTCACTGTATTTACCTCTGCCACTTCTACTGGAAGGCTATTCCATACATCCACTACCCTCTCAGTAAAGTAATACTTCCTGATATTACTTTTAAATTGTTGCCCCTCTAACTTAAGACTATGTCCTCTAGTTGTGGTAGTTTTTCTTCTTTTAAATATACCGTATTTGCTCGAATATAAGACGACCCTGATTATAAGACGACCCCCCAAACTTTGGATATTCCTTTAGGAAAAAAACTAAAAGCCTGAATATTAGACTACCCTATAGGAAAAAAGTTTAACTTGTATATATTCACATTTAAATAACTTTTTATTATTCAATAAAAATAATATTAAACAAAAGCATTTCTTGTATTTATTGAGCCAATGCTGCCTCTCTCTCCACCCCCCCTGCGTTGTCTCCCTCCCCCCAAACTTCTCTCTCCCCCTTGTCTTTCTCTGCCCCCTCCTTTTGTCTTTCTCTGCCCCCCTCCCTCCCCTAGTCTTTCTCTCCCCCCTCCCTCCCCTAGTCTTTCTCTCCCCCCTCCCTCTCTCCCCTTACCTTTCTCTACCCCTCCCTCCCTCCCCTTGTCTATCCCCCCTTCTCCCTCCCCCTCGCCTTGATTCTTTCCCTGGTGGCTACTGGGGGCAGCCGGGGGCAGGGCACCCCCCTACCCAAGCTGCACACCCACGTTACACATCTTAGACATGCCCCATCACCTCCATTTCATGACCCCACATCACACATAACATTCAGACTCCCATCAAGCTCATACTCCCATCACACTCAGTCACACACTCCCTCTCCCATCACACTCAGTCACACACTCCTACTCCCATCACACTCAGTCACACACACTGTCTCCCATCACACACACTCTGACTCCCATCAGCACTTACCTTTCCCTGGCAGGCAGGCAGCATGGTCCCTCCATGCTGCCTGTTCAGCTCCCCGGCGATTGTGCCGACAGGTCACGTGACCGGGCGCGCGTATGACGTCAGCGCGCCCGTCACGTGACTGTCGGCACTTCCGTGTCACACTGCACGGGGAGCCGAACAGGCAGCACGGAGGTTTCTCTGTGCTGCCTGTTCGGCTCCCCGTGCAGCCTGGCAGGCAGAGCGATGGTGAGGGGGGATCTTCCGATCCCCTCTCACCTCCGTCTCTGCCTGCAAGCGCGGTCTATTTTTTTTCTTCTTTTTTTTTAAAGGGCCGGGTTTTTTTTATTTATTTATTTATTTATTTCAGTTCTGCCGCCCCCCAAAATTTGCCGCCCTAGGCATCCGCCTAGGATGCCTCCCGGTAAATACAGCACTGCTCCGTCCATTATGACGGACAGCCGGTCCGTCATAATAGACAGCAGTGTCGGGCAGCATGGAGGATGTCTGCACTATCATGCAGACATCCCCCATCTGCCCAAATCTCCCTGGTGGGTAGTGGAGGCAGCGGAGGATGTCTGCGCGATACACGCAGACATCCTCCGCTGCTGCCCGGCACTTCCGCCGGGACTTTTATGTTGAAGCCGGAAGGACCCGGCTTCAACATAGAAGTCCCGGCGGTCGTGACGGACGGCAGCAGGGGAGGATGTCTGCGTCTGCTGTTAGAGCGGGGGATCCAGGTCCCCTGCAGCTCTGTGTGGGACCTGGATCCATGTCTTATAGTCTGACCTTCGAATATATATTTTTGCTCTGAAAAAAACCTTGTCTTATATTCGAGCAAATACGGTACTCTCCTCCTTTATTGTTATTCCCTTTAGGTATTTAAATGTTTCTATCATATCCCCCCTGTTACGTCTTTCCTCCAAGCTATACATGTTAAGATGCTTTAACCTTTCCTGGTAAGTTTTATCCTTCAACCCATGAACCAGTTTAGTAGCCCTTCTCTGAACTCTCTCCAAAGTATCAATATCCTTCTGGAGATACGGTCTCCAGTACTGCGTACAATACTCCAAGTGAGGTCTCACCAGTGCTCTGTACAATACTCCAAGTGAGGTCTCACCAGTCCTCTGTACAATACTCCAAGTGAGGTCTCACCAGTCCTCTGTACAATACTCCAAGTGAGGTCTCACCAGCGCTCTGTACAATACTCCAAGTGAGGTCTCACCAGTGCTCTGCACAATGGCGTGAGCACTTCCCTCGTTCTGGTGCTTATATGCTTTATATGATGTATATGTACAGACGCACACATCCAGTGCACTGTGCTGTGTCAGGACCAGGAGTTTGGTTTGTTCTAAACCACAAGACCAGAGCATTAATGGGAATTTACCTAAACTGTTTAACTAGTTGACTACTTAACATTGGCCTCAAGTCATTTTTTTACCGGCCTGCTGGTAAGATACTGGCCTGAGTGCCAACCCTAGTCATTACCTGGCCAGAAAATAACAGATTTTTTAAAAAATACCATGGAGAATTATTCCATGCACTACTAGATCAAGGATTAATACCCCTCTGAGTACCAGAGACCGTGCCTAATGATTTTAAAACCAAATGTTTATATTATCTATAATTGACCAATAGGAATGTGAGGCCTCAAGTTGTAGGGTTGCCCCCCAGTTAATATTTTACTGGCAGGCTAGCCATGAAAATCAATCCCCCCCCCCCCCACTCTTTTTTTTGATTTATGTGTGCATCTTATATTGAAGCACAAGTGAAAAAATAAATAGTCCTTGTATGAGGATAAACAGACAGGTACTTTTCATTTATAAAGGTACTTTATATTAAAGCACAGTATATGTTTGACCGGTAGCCAGGGGAAGGGGTTGGAAGCTGGCAATTCCCAGCCATCAATATCATAGTTGCCAACATCGGCCATGTTTCCAGGGACACATATCTGTTCCACATGATGCAGAAAGATCATGCAAAGTGCAGCCTGGCAGTAGGATGGATATACACACACAGACACAATCCAATAAATGAATCAGGGTGGAGATCTCATAGGACCTACTGTGATTAATTTATTGGGTTGTGCCTGTGCGTATATCCATCCTACATTCTGCCGGGCTGCACTTTGCATGCTCTTTCTGCAGCAGGCGGAACAAATATGTGTCCCTGGAAACATGGCCACTATGCAAAATGCCTGGGGAGTGGAGTGCAAAGGATCATAGTTGTAGTCCCCGTGAAAAGCCCGGGGAGGGGGTTGCCTCTCGCGGTTACGGGTGTATTCGCATTGCGGCAAGCATGCGCACTGACAATGGAAATAGTAAGAGTTCCATTTTCCTGTTTGAAATGAATGTTTCCTCTTGGGGTTTTAAACCACTTCCCCCCCCCCTGAGTAGCACCCATTGTAACATCACAAACAGACATACATTCCTCAGCACACATCTTAACACGTTCTCTCTGTGTGAACCTGATACTAGTGAGCAGGCTGGTGTTTATTTACTTTTAAACTTAAACCTTTAGACTCCCGTGGGGCGGGGCAGCAGGTTTGCTATAGTAACACACCCCATCGCCCCAAACGGCAAACTAGAGGTTTAAGAAGGTAAAGAAATGAAGCTGTGTATAGTGCACAGGCTTTTATCCCTGTGTCATTTGATGCAGGCATTCTATATAAATCACATTTTTAATATTTGACAGAAGCCTTCCCCAGTGATTACTCTGCATGTTTACTGCAGGTGCGGCAGCACTGATTAAATAAACACTGAGAATATAACGTTATGTTTCATTTAGTCACTTCCTGTGCTGCTGGAATAGAATGCATTGTGTGGAATGTAATAAACTTGCTCTTGTACACAGCAGGATCTCTTAACATTGCAACATATTGTCTGATGACATCACTAGAGAGACAGGAAATTCCATTCATTTGAAGGAAATTATTCTTAGTTGTTCCTGCAGCAAAAAAAAAAAGGGAAATTGACTTCTACATTAATATGCATTAATATTTGGAGATGTATTTTAATAAATGGACTAGTGTTTTATATATTTTAAAGTTACAAAAACATGTAAGAATGCTTCAGCGTATATTGTATGCTGCATTATAACGTGAAAAAACAAACAAACAAAAGCATGAAACATATACGAAAAATGTGTAGCCCGGGAAGGGAAATACTAGGAAATGTGCCCGGATATGTTACTAACATCCTAAATATCCCACTGTTTATTATGAAACGAGGGATTTATTTATTTAATCGATATTTCCTCTCCGCTTTGAGCAGCAAATCAACATCACAATGTTTATGAAATCCCTTCCATGCTGAATGGAACCAGGATTCAGTCATTACGAGGGGCGTAAGGGCTCAAATGTGTGCTGTGGAGTTCAGTGATTCAGGCCTTGTGAACTGTGGTGAATGGATAAATGCTTTGCAAAAATCACGAATTAAAGGGACACTGATTTTTTTTTTCTTTTAACCCTTGCTTTCTTACAAGAAGCAAGGGTTAAAAATGAGTGTCCTTTCTTCTTAGATAAACCCAACGTGGATCTTTACAGCAGCATACCCTCCCATCTGCCCCACTTTGCACAGGACATTACTGTTTTGGGGAGGCAATCCTGCTGTCCCACCGAGCTCTGCCTCTGCACCTGGAAAAATCCTCCAACTTCGCTATTAATGCCTTATTTCTGCAGTTGGGGTTAAATTTGTTAGTAAACGCTATGCACTACTTCCAGTTATTGCCCTATAACTTGCACACACAATAAAAAAACAATAGAAAATATAAACATTGGATATTTCTAAACAAATATTAGAATCTATTTAGCAGGTTTATTTACTACGTTTGTAAATGTATAAAAGATTTTTCATGTAAAAGGAAGAACATTTTTCATAATTGTTCATCATATTTTATTTTTATTGTATTAAATTATATGATATGATCAAATTTATGGTATCTAAAGATAGCCCTTCTTATGCTAAATATATAAATATATAATATGTGTATATATGTGTGTGTGTGTGTGTATATATATATATATATATATGTGTGTGTGTGTGTGTGTGTGTATATATATATATATATATACATATGTATGTGTGTGTGTGTGTATATATATATATATATATTTATATTTAATAAGAGAAGAAAATTACAGCTAAACACAAACACCGCAGAAGTGTTAAAAAAACACACATTTCTATTTAAAATTCCTACCTTTGATGCAATTTTTTCTGTTAAACAGAACTTATTTATCTGTGACAGTTTTCCTTTAAGTAACAAGACACCTCCCCTCGATAAAACGAGTTATACAGTTTGGAGACCCGGTTTCTGTAGGCATGTCAGTTCCTGCCCCCTGTCCATTTAAACTCACATGTTGTTAATGGTTTTCGCACTTGGGGGCTCGGGGGGAACTGGAATTTCTATATGTGTCGTCAGAGAACCCGCCACTTCCAAAACACTGAGCTTTTTAAAAAAGGAAAGAAAATAAACAAACCAACATTTTTTTTTTTTTTTTTGGCGAAAATGATCTATTTAATAGCTTTGGAAATACCACATTCTGGCCTTTGTGTGAAGAGAGGAAAGCATTTAAAGCAACAGTGTCGGTTTGTTTGTTTTTTATTTGTTTTTTTTAGCTAAACATTGCATCATGTGAATTAAATAGAAAGACCAGACTGAGCAGTTTTTTTTTTCTATCTCCTTAAAAAAAGGGGAAATAGATGTATTGTAACAGCAACAGACATGGCTATCTCTCCAAGCCTTCATATTAGAGGCTCGGTGAAATGATTTTTAATGTAAAAACTACAGGAAAACTGTTTATTATGCTAAAGTAAAAATAAGTGTATGTGTATTAAACACATGGACAACATACAGAAATAAGAGAGGGGTTACTGCCCCTTTAAACCAAAGTCTTAATGCAATTCAGAGTTTGGTTATGAAACTTTGACCAATGCTATTAAATAGCAAATTAGGACTTCCTGAGTGACAACAAATGAATCTCCCTGGTCCAGGCACAGCCAACATGGCAAGTGGTGGTGTACAACACCCATTACTCTCAGCAAGCTCAAAACTAAAATATAGATGGTCTTAAAGGGACTGCACAGATTACTCTGAGTTCAGTATTACACTTCAGGCTAAAATAAATCAGAAGAAAGATTAATATAGTAAATCGTTATAGCAAAGCATCCTTTTATTGGTTAGTTTATTTTTATTACATCAGTGAAACTTACTCCATGTTAGGACAGGATACTCCTCCTCATCTTCTCTGGATTTGTGTGTTGCGAGATTCCTCATCTGAGCCAATCACAAGCATCGTTACATACTGCACCTATACCCTTTTCCTATCCGCAAATAAAAACCCCGTCAGCAATTTCAGCATCTCATACAGATGAATGGAAGACGCTTGTGCATGTGATGTCATGTGGAAGCTTAAAGGAAGTCCCCGTACGTGGAGAGGCAGCTGTGCTAAAACAAAAATGGCAGTGGTGAATGCAAATGTCTGTGCAAAAATAGGAAACCAACTTGGCATCAGTGTCCCTTTACAAGATCTGATATAAATCTTACAGTGGCTGTTTAGGTGCATACATTTTAATGGAGCTTAGTAAAATAGTTTCTCCTGCTATAGGACAATAATTAAATAGTTTTTCCCCCAACACAGGACCTAGCAAGCTATGCACAGTTACAGGTTGGAAGTGCACAATCACAGTATCACTCAGAATCTAACTGCACACTCGGTCAATCGGAATCCAACTGCACACTCGGCCGCTCTGAATCCAACTGCACACTCGACCAATCTGAATCCAACTGCACACTCGACCAATCTGAATCCAACTTCACACTCGGCCAATCTGAATCTAACTGCACACTCGGCCAATCTGAATCTAACTGCACACTCGGCTAATCTGAATCTAACTGCACACTCGGCTAATCTGAATCTAACTGCACACTCGGCCAATCAGAATCCAACAGCACACTCGGCCAATCAGAATCCAACGGCACACTCGGCCAATCAGAATCCAACGGCACACTCGGCCAATCAGAATCCAACGGCACACTCGGCCAATCAGAATCCAACGTCACACTCGGCCAATCAGAATCCAACGGCACACTCGGCCAATCAGAATCCATCGGCACACTCGGCCAACCAGAATCTAATTGGGGTCACTGCCCTAGCAGTGAGTGACTGTCAGTGACCGGATTGGCCTGTATTCTTTGTAGCATGGCAGCTGCCAGTCAAAAGATAAAATGGCATCTTGCATGGTAGCTGCCATTTTATCTTCATACTAGACACACTGGACTTTCCACTTGTGCTTTTATAATAGAAGGAAAGGTGAGAACACGTGTAGTGACTGTTTTAAATTACAAATACCTTTTCATACAGTATTGTCTGTTTAAATATCACAAAGTAGTGATAACAATTTAGCGCTGTTAAAGAGACACCATATCTTTCCAGTGCTGGGATCTCTGATAAGATGGCGCCTGGGCGAATCAGCAGACACTACTTACCTTGCAAAATAAAACATATTAATATACAGTGCCATATTGTAATTATAAACGCTGCCCATGCTAACCCTTTACACACTGGTACTAGACAAAACAAAATATGCGCCATTCTTGCTCCAAGGATTAAACGCCCAACCACATATTTGCAAGAAAAATTGCAAACCGATTAGTTCAAGGGAAAAAAAGGCCTTAAAATCTCTTTATTTGTGACATTATGGTGTGTCAAGAGGCAGACATGTTGTTTAGAATCTTTGCTCCATATAGCTCTGTCAGGGCGGACATGTTGTTTAGAATCTTTGTTCCATATAGCTCTATCAGGGGGTGGACATGTTGTATAGAATCTTTGTTCCATATAGTTCTACCAGGGGATCAGGGGGCGGACATGTTGTTTAGAATCTTTGCTTCATATAGCTCTATCAGGGGAATACATGTTGTTTAGAATCTTTGCTCCGTATAGCTCTATCAGGGGTAGGGTTGCCACCTTTTCTTTAAAAAAAAATACCGGCCTTGCTGTTGCCTCAATAGACTTAACGTTGGCCTAAAGCCTATTTTTTACCGGCCTGCCGGTAAAATACCGGCCAGGTGGCAACCCTAATCAGGGGGCAGTCATGTTGTTTAGAATCTTTGATCTGTATAGCTCTATCAGGGGCTGGACATGTTGTTTAGAATCTTGGGTCATATGAAAGAAGATAGGACCCAACATGTCTGCCCCCCTGACTAGGGTTGTCACCTGGCCGGTATTTTACCGGCAGGCCGGTAAAAAATTGGCATCAGGCCAATGTTAAGTCTATGGAGACAAGACCAAGGCCGGTATTTTTTTGAAGAAAAGGTGGCAACCCTACCTCTGACAGAGCTTTACTGAGCAAAGTGTACTCAATACGGTACTTAATTTGAATTCTTTCATGTTTTTTAAATTCTGCACAACATATAGATTATACTGCCTCTAACAATGTTTAGTCGACAAGACCTCCATGAAACTGTTCCTCCCTTCACACATATGTACAAATATATATATATATATATATATATATATATATATATATATATATATATGATTTAACTACCCATATTCTTACCAGCCATATAAATATCTAGTTGTCTTTGAATAAAGTTGATTTAAACATTTTGTTATGGACTGTATCTGTATTACTGCTAAATAACCAAACATTTGGCTAACCTTTTTTTCTACACTTTTATGGTCAACAAAAAAAGAAAGTTTTATGGGGCTCTGTTCATAGATGTTTTTCCCACTTCATAAAAACACATGGATGTCCCGGTTTAGGGGCCACGGTCAGGTTTTTTTTTCCGTTTCAGTTTATATGGCTTTAATGTATCACCCAGGTTTAAGCAATCAGAGTTCCTCTCTCCTGTGCTACCCATTCAGCAGCTTTCCAGACAATCATCTGCTGACACGGGCTTTATATAATGGAAAAATAAACATGGGTAAGCTGCAGTTTGCCAAACAAGCGTGTTTTGTACCACGCTAGCAAACATCGCTGCTATTTATATATCAGGCCTTTGACATACAGCTAACCGTGCTCGTGTGTATTGGTTACCAATCCTTCATGGGACAATGTGCTGTGGTCAGTTGTAAGGACGTCATGGGGGGTATTGAGGGGAGGGCTGGAAACTGTTGAGGGGGGGGGGGGGGGGCGCAAACATTTTTAGTTGCCTTTGGTTTAGTGACACTTAGGTTTTTTGTTTCCCTAGGGCAGTGATGGCAAACCTATGGTACAGATGTCACAAGTGGCACTTGCAGACATCTGAGGCGGCATTTGCATGTGCCTGTAGTATCCCCATCATTTGTAGTCCGAGGGCCATGTTTATCAAGCCAAAACTGTTGCCATTAAAGGAAAAAGTACTCAAATAATAGTAATTACCATGGAAAGCAATGGAATGCTATGGCAGTTTGGTCCAAATGTAGCACTTTTTTTTTTTGCCTTGATAATTCAGGGCCCTAAGACTGACATTGGCGGATATTAGGCACTTTGGTGCACAGTTTTTACTGGTGCAAGATAGAGATTATGAGAAGAGAGCGAGAGAAAGAATTAGCAGATAAATGCCTGGCAGTTTGAAGCTTTATCTTGGCTTCCTGCAGAAGATTGGCCACGCAAGTTCAAAAAGGTTTGCCATGACTGCGCTTGGGTGGTTGGGTGACCACTCACCATTTCCTGAAGTGTTTATAAATGTGCGTTCTCCAGGGTAAATGGAAGACTTCCGTCTACAATCCTCCTCACCTTATCAGTGTAATAATCCCGCGGGGTTTAAGCCTCCCCCAATATATATATATTTGTGGTTTATGTTGCTCGGTATAGTCTGTAATGACGGTTTATTAAATACGAAGATTTGGAAAATGTTATATTAAGAGCGTGGGTAATGTTAAGGAATGTTTACAGTTCTGTATAATTGTTTGCTGTTTTTATAACCTTGCTGTGTGGCTTTATGTGGTAATAATTGTTCTCACTGTAATATAATAACACGACGTTAGTGTAGAAACCCCTGCACTATACTGATTTAGCACATGTACCGGACGTGAAAGTGTTGTTTATGAGATGCTGGGGGGCCCTTGGCTTTCACATAAAAGTGCAAATTATGGCTGTTGACATAGGAGGAGGTGCAGCTGTCAAGTTCATTGTGTATGGAGCGCACACAAAATGGCTGCCTTGAAGGTGCATGACTGGCAAATTCATTTAGTGACTGCAAAATATGAGCTGGAGTGGGCCATCTGTTTTGCCCAACCTCAGTATGGAGTAATTGTGAGAAGAAGAACTAGACATAGCTTGCTGGAAGCCCTTGTTCCAATATATATAGTAAGTGCAGGCATAACAAAGAGAGCAGGTGGGGACTCCCAACAGAGAGAGCAGGTGGGGACTCCCAACAGAGCACAGGTAGCTACTCTCACCAGAGAGAGCAGGTGGGTACTCTACAGAGAGAGCAGGTGGCTACCCTTCAGAAAGAGCAGGTTGGTACCCCTAACACAGAGAGCAGGTGTCTTCTCTCCGAGAAGAACGAGAAAACAGGCAGCTACTCTGAGAGAGCATATGGGCACTCTCAGAGAGAACATGCACAACAGAGAGAGCAGGCAGGTACTTTCAACAGAGAGAGCAGGTGGGTGCTCTCAACAGAGAGAGCAGGTGAGTACTCTCAACAGAGAGAGCAGGTGAGTACTCTCAACAGAGAGAGCAGGTGAGTACTCTCAACAGAGAGAGCAGGTGAGTACTCTCAACAGAGAGAGCAGGTGAGTACTCTCAACAGAGAGAGCAGGTGAGTACTCTCAACAGAGAGAGCAGGTGAGTACTCTCAACAGAGTGAGCAGGTGAGTACTCTCAACAGAGTGAGCAGGTGAGTACTCTCAATAGAGTGAGCAGGTGAGTACTCTCAACAGAGTGAGCAGGTGAGTACTCTCAACAGAGTGAGCAGGTGAGTACTCTCAACAGAGAGAGCAGGTGAGTACTCTCAACAGAGAGAGCAGGTGAGTACTCTCAACAGAGAGAGCAGGTGAGTACTCTCAACAGAGAGAGCAGGTGAGTACTCTCAACAGAGAGAGCAGGTGAGTACTCTCAACAGAGAGAGCAGGTGAGTACTCTCAACAGCAGGTAGCTACAGAGAGAGTAGTTTGGAAATCTAGACAGATAGGACACCTGCGCTCTTAATTGGGAAGCAGGACACCACCACAGAAATGTCAGCGTCAGGGGGGCCAGGTTATCACAGTGGAGGCTGCAGAGGTCCACTTCAGCGACTGGAGGAACATAGGGGATTCTTATTCAGTCACCATGGAAACCGATAGAATGTTCCTGCTGATTACATCACTTTTAGAACGTTGCCCTCAGAATCACCATGGAAACCAATGGAATGTTCCTGCTGATTACATCACTCTTAGAACCTTGCCCCAGAAATCCGCTTTATCGGTCAGCCCCATGGAGGCAGTATACTGCACCTTCGTGTGGTTACAGGCAGAGATTCTCAGTACAGGTCGGGGGTGTTACGTACAGTCCCTTGTGTACCTGTCTGAACCTGTACCCACATCCCTAGCTCCCCCCCCCACAATAACACACATCCACTGCTTGTGTAACAAAGATCCCCTTATCTTCCCCTGGGGAAGGTAAGAACAGTCGCTCTGGGAAACCCTCACACGTCGGCCCAATGAGAGGAAACATTGCTCACAGTGGAAAATTCAATAGCTGCTCTTCAAAGGGCTGAGTAAACAGCCAGGCGCACCAAAGACGTATTGTTCTAAGGAGCTGAAATATTTATTAATTCAGATCTCCCAGAGGCGTGACGGAGAGGTATGGAGGATCAGCCAATTGTAGGTTCATTCTTTGAGTGTCGGGAGGCAGAATAAACTCGCTGGGGCCAAGACTTTCAGCACCAAAGACTCCTATCCCTCCTATCTCCTACTCCTATCCCAGCACACCACAGCAGAGCCCAGTCATCTTGCACTCCTTGGAAGATCTTAAGATCAGCTTTAAGTGACTGTTCAATGGTCCTCTTGCACTAAAAAGGCTAATTTCTGAGAGCACTCTAGAACAGTGGTGGCTATCCTTGGCACTGCAGATGTTTGGGAACTACATATACCACAATTCTCAGTCAGCCTTATAACTGATGGTGTATTTGCGGAATTAAATGTAGTTTCACCTGCAGTGCCAAGGTAAGCCATCACTGCTCTAGATCTTATCATCGTGCAACTTTCTAGGCCTGAAAGGGTTAATGCAGGCCCACCCCCTGGCACTGGAAAGGGGTTTATGATGGACATATCTAACACTCAAATCTATAAAACAAAAAGGCTGTTTGGAAAGTGACTTGCAAATGCTAATGTACAATAAAAGCTAAAATAAGAATTAGCAAGTGCACCACGACGGATTCATTGTGTAACACCCGGCAGATGCTGCTTATTAGGGGTCTGCGAAATGAATGTAAAGTACCAGGCACCCAGCAGGGTGCAAGGTGTCATGTTAAGTAGGTCACATATTGGTCGACAATGTTTCCATGTCATGAGGTAAGATTATAATAACAGATTCGGGGATATAAGTGACTATGAGGCTAACACACCACCAAACTGATTTCTGGGGGCTGTGTGGTGTGTGTGCATGAGCAGCACCAGAAGATTTAAGGGTCTACTCTATAAAGAAAGAACAAATCTTCAATGCAGCTGAATGGGAGAATGTTTCCGACTCGGCTACTTTGGCCTAAAGGGACAGTCTAGTCCCCAAACTCACTTTTGGTGCAAGAGGAAGATTACTGCTTGTGTAGTACACAGGCTTTTTCCCAGTGTGATTTGATGCAGGCATTCTGCATAAATCTCATTTTTTATATTTGCTGGTGCGGCAGCGCTGATTATATAGACACTGAGCATATAACGTTTTGTCTCATTTAGTCTCTTCCTGTGCTGCTGGAATAGAATACATTGTGTGGAATGTAATAGACTTGCTTTTGTACATGTAGGATCTCATCCAACACACTGTCTGATGACATCACTAGAGAGACAGAAAATTCAATTCATTTTAATTAAATTATTCTCATTGGTTCCTGCAGCAAAAAAAAAAAAAAAAAGGAGAATACCGACTTTTACTCAGCTAGTGTGGGCAGTACTTTATGGTACTATATACCTTTTTATGTTTTATTTAGTTGATATCACTGATATAATAGGGATACATCCAAGAACTAGGACAATTACTTTTTTAAGTGTCTGCTTGTGGGTAGAGTTGGGCGGACACCTGGAGGTTCGGGTTCGGCCGAACTTCGGAAAAAAGTCCGGGTTCGGGCTCGAACTTGACCCCGAACCCTACTGAAGTCAATGGGGACACAAACTTTTGGCCACTAAAATGCCTCTAAAAAAGTCCTGGAAAGGGCTAGAGGGCTGCAAAAGGAAGTAAAATGGGGGTAAGAGTAGGACAAGTGCCCTGCAAACAAATATGGATAGGGAAATAACTTAAAAAAACATAAAATACATACAAATTAAAAATACAGCTGAGCCATAAAATAGCACAGTAGACTCCTCAGACGCATATATAAAACACATTTTTCTCCAAAGTTATGCCTTTGATTGCCATTTTTCAAACACAATGTATAGATCATTTTCAATCATTTTTAATTCTCTCCTAGGGTTGCCACCTGGCCGGTATTTTACCGGCAGGCCGGTAAAAAATTGGCACCAGGCCAATATTAAGTCTATGGAGACAGTACCAAGGCCGGTATTTTTTTGAAGAAAAGGTGGCAACCCTATTCTCTCCACATTGACAGTATAACAATGTTTAGGTGATACAGTCCCTTTAAGGCTATACTTTTTATCTAATATTTTCCAGCATATGTTTTAAGGCATTTTTCTGCAAAACGACCATATTTGGGTATGTTTTCTTGATATTGGGTTACAAATCACCCTTCTTTTTTACGCTGATATTTTAATTACACGTTACAAGTGTATAACCTGCCAGTTACCTGGAGGTGTACTATTAAATCCCATTATTCTTGGAATCTGACAAGTGTTTGGAGATCTCTATTGCTTTGTAGTGGTTCGAAAATATTCCGAACTATTGTGCTGTGGGGAAGATATTAAATTGTTTGTTTGTTTTTTTTAATGTTTTTTTACATGCCGTTTTTATCTGGGGTTTCAAAGTTTAATTCAGAAGTACATGTGCATGCTGGGCGGATTTAATTATTTTTCATTTACAGTAATGGTGTAGAAGAGCTTGTTATCCATAGATAATATTATAGATAATAATACAAAAGCTGTCCAAAACAATCTCAAATTAACTGCATTCAAACAAAAGTATACATATATATGGATAATGATGCCGTGGGCCGCTCGTTGGACACCCCTGTTATATTGATTTCAAAGATGTGTTATGCTTGTCTAAGTTACAGTTAGATCACGATACTTAGAGGCTTATTTATTCCTGAAAGAGAATTGCAAGGTAATTTCAAACGTAAGGCTAAAGTAGCTGAACTGGAGAATGTTTCCAATTCTGCAACTTTGGCCTTAAGTTTCAAATCCTCTTGCCAAGTCTCTGTAATGGGTCTAGGATAGCTCCTCGGGGTGCGCGCTCCGCAGCAGTTAGAGCGCTGACAGTCCAACGTGGCTGTTTCGGCACTAAAATACTACCCCCCCCCCATGACATAACTCCCACTTACCCTAACAGTACCCCCTGAACCCATATCTCATAGCGATAAACTGCCAGGCACTCTAACTTCTACGAAGAACTGTCCCAGTCAGGCTGCAATTCCATCTTTCGTGAGTAAAGCTCTTGGTATAGAAGGTACTAAGACACCACTCCCCGTGAGATATATTAAAGGGACTGATGCGTAGAGACACTTTATTCATGAAAGAGAGAACTGCAAGAAATTGGCAAGAGAATTCCAAACTTAAGACCAACTTAGCCGAGTTGGAAAAAAATTCAACAGGTCAGCTGAATGGGAGGCCTTTTACAACTCTACTACTTTGGCCTTATGTTTGAAGTTCCCTTTGTAATTTGTTCTACTCTTAAAAATAACTTTTTTTTTTTATCTTGGTTTATAGTCAGGAGGCCTTTATTTTGAACAAATCCTTATTACTATCAACAATTTATAGCACATTCTAATTAGCTCAGTCCAAGTCGTGCATGTTAAAATCTATAATATATGATTTTTTTTTTTTTTTTTGCACAGTACGTTTGTTCCCTGGCTGTTTTGGCATTTATAGATTCATCTGTCACAGTCGTGAGCAAGAACTGTCACATATTTTGCATGATCATATGTGCCAGTTAGTGGATAATTAGTATTATACAGGTTTTATTGAAGTTTCTTTGCAACATAAGATGATAGGGTTCAGGCAATAAAGAGAACTGCCGGGAATTGAGACTTTAGGCCAATGTAGTCGAGTTGGAAAAATGCTCCAATGCAGCTGAATGGGGAGAATTTTTCCAACTCTGCTACTTTGGCCTTAAGCATTTTTCCCCATTAAATGCGAGACAACATTTTCATTTTTCAAAAGGTAACGTTGCTAGACGGCTCCTCATGTTTTCCTGGAGAGGAAAGTAGCACAGCAGAGAGATTTATGGAGAAAGGCTGTAATAATAATATCCTATACAATGGCAGCAGCATAATTCCTTTTACTGAACAAATACAAAGCAACAGAAAGATGAGAGGCAGCAGACAAACGCCTAATGTGTTTAAAACTGTAACTGGCTTCGTAAACATGAGCCGACTATTAAAAACTCAGGTTAGGGTTTGAAATGTGTTGGGGATGCTGTTAGTTCAGATGAACCTGATGAGCCCACCCGTTGAATTATATTCATACTGTTTGTACTGTTGGACTTGTATATAATCTTAACTGTGAACAAGGACATAACTCATACCAAAAAAAAGGCACAATCAAAATCATTTGGGGCTATATATTATGAACTGTCTGGTGACCAAAATGCATTTTTCCAAATATTAATGCATATTAATGTGCTTTCAAAGTACTTTAAAATGTTTTTTTTACCTTTTGCATTGCTTAAAATATAAAATACTTACAGCTAGAGGAAATTGTGAAATTACAGCAGTTTGCAAGAAGCCAGGACTGCCCGCACTAGCTGAGTAAAAGTCAGTTTCCAAAAACCAATGAGAATAATTTCTTTCAAATAAATTGAATTTCCTGTCTCTCTGGTGATTTCACCAGACAATGTGTTGCACTGTTAAGTGATCCTACTGTGTACAAGAGCAAGTTTATCACATTCCACACAATGCATTCTATTCCAGCAGCACAGGAAGTCTTTATATAATCAGTGCTGCCGCACCTGCAGTAAACATGCGAATAATCACTGGGGAGGGCTCTAGTCAAATATTAAAAATGTGGTTTATACAGAATGCCTGCATCAGATCACACGGGGATAAAAGCCTGTGCACTATACAAGCAGTGATCTTCATCTTGCACCAAAGTGAGTTTTGGGGACTAGAGAAAAATTCTCCAATGCAGCTGAATTCTCCAATGCTCTCTTCATTGAGTAGAACCTATAGTCTTTTCATTGATTTAATAAGTGTATTTTTTTTGAACTCCAACATTCAAATCCAAGTTTTTTTTTTTCTGATTCCTGAAAATCAGCATCACAGGAACTGCCTGAAAGCCAGAAATGAATTGGAAAGAGTGATTACAATTGGATTTGCATATGAATATCTGCGGCAGACTGTGAGTGGGCGGGTAGCTTTTGTATTGATCTCCCGGGATAGTGCTACATTCGTTTCAGTGGGGAGATGTCACTTATCCCCTCCATCAGTGTTATACTAAAAACAGTCTGCGCTGTGTGTACGGTAATGAATCGGCTTTCAAGTTCAATAAAGGGCCCCTTCCATGCGAAACGCACTGGGGTCTGTTTGTTAATTAGTGAATTACAGTGAACTGACAACTCAACTCAGGTATTAATAGCTGAGTTGGAAAAATTCAAAATTCAATGTGTGCCTGATTTGGGATATTGTACGACACCATAAATAATAAAAAGGTCAGACTGTGATGGTGTCTGTGCCTCGGAACCTTTCTTTGCAGTTTGTGTTGATGGAAGGATTTAGATGGGACACCTACTCCATGTGGACAGCTCTCCGCTGCAGACAAACACAAATAAAATACCGGCCTTGCAACTGCTGTTTTTTAAATTATACGGACACAGGCTCAGTTACCGGCTGTGTCGGTAAAGTATGTTGTACGTGTGTCTAATAGATGGGAAATTCACTTATTTTTATTTAAAAACAATTTACAGATCTCCGGTAGTTTTATGTTAAAAAGAATTACCCCGGGGCTTCTAAATTCATTGGAGAGACAGGCATGACTGTTACTATAGCAGTACATCGGTTACACTTCTAGATAGAAGTCACTGGAGGTCAAACGACATTTGTTGTTTTTGTTTTTTTTTTCTAATTCTATATGATCATTTTATAAACAGATTATTGTACTACCAGCCAGCGACTGCTCCTCCATTTAATCTGGGCAGTCAAAGGGTTAACCAGCAGTGTACAAATATTGACCTAGTCAAATATCAAAGTGGCCGTGGGAGCCAGGGAGGGGGGGTCTGTGCCTAGGAAAGCCATGCACTCCCCGGGAAGAGGGGCAAACAAAATGTGCTGTGTCAGCCGGCCGCGCATCATGGTCTACTCAATAAAGAGAGGATTGCGGGGGAAACCGAAATGGGAACTTCAAACTCCCTGCAATTCCCCAATTTTAATGAGTAGACCCGAATCTCTTCCAGCAGTCCACACCCAGATTTGAAAATACTTCTGGCAAAAGGTTAATAAAAGTTATTTTGCCAATATGACTTTCATTCTTTAGCATGGCTGCATATGACTCTGCTACTAATGATAGACGCTACTCAGGTTATCCCCAGTCTGTCTGCTGTTGCCTGAGAGTGATGGGATTTGGAGTACCTGCATTCCTTTTAGTTGGCTGGCTATGGGGGGGGGGGGGGGGGGGTTTTAAACAGTTTTTTCACAAATACCGCACATTACAATCCTCTCTGTAAATCTCTTCATGGGGAGACTTTATGCTTGTGACCCATTTCTTTCCCCCCCGTTCCGGCTGTGTTGTATTCGGCGTACAGCCCTGTTTGTGTTAGATGCTCTCCCGCCGGGCTGCCATATTGCACGCGGTCGAGTGTGCATCGCGGGCGGTGTGAATTCTGCGCCTCCCCACAGGATGCATGTTTCATAACAATACTCCATGATCTCCAAACCGCAGCAAAACTCATCTCTCCCATGGACCTTACAATTCATCCCTCCAGAACCTCTGGCCACACTGTCAGCTGTCACTGACCCCCCCCCCCCCCCCCCCCCCCCCCCAAGCACTCTGCCACCCCACTTCCTGCCTCTTTACTCATATTCCTGGTTTTATCCATGAAAGAGGGAATTGGCAAGGGAATTTCAAACTTCGGGACAAAAAGAACCGAGCTGGAAACACTCTCCCGTTCATAGAGTTTGCTATTCTGCCTTAACTTTGCTATTCCCTTTTCAATTTCCTGCAGTGTAAAGTTCATCGTTTTTGCTTTTTTTACTGTCTCCTGTCTATGACATCACCTGGTGACACCACAAATAAATGACACGGCGTTTTTACACGACTCTGATGCGCACCTTTTTTTCACCAAATTGTGTCTCCGATATCTGAGTGCGCATTACAATCACGTAACTACGGCATTATACATTATCAATGATTCAATTGATGACACTAGACACATTGAACAAAGGTTGGGGTCTATGTCAAGAGGAGGCAAACTGGATGGTCAGGGATGTAGGCTCTCCGTAGCTGGAAGGGCCACAGTTTGACAACCCCATACCTGCCCCTATTTGGGAGCTGCGGTCCCTGATGTGGAACCAAATCCCTCAATCCTGCTTTCTCTCCCTTTTTTTCTCTCTAAACTTAACATTTTTGGTATGCAAAATAGTTTCTTTATTCATTTTTATAAAGAAGTTATTTGGTCATTTGAAAAGTCGGGAGGTATGCAACCCCGAACCATGCATTCGCTTCTAATTCCTCCCAAACACGAGCCATTGGTTATCCTTTTATCCTTTGCATTCACACTGTTTGAGTGACGTAGTCCCTTTAAAAGGGTCAAGCATTTGGGGGTATTGATGTTGGCTTTCCCATGCCCCATCCCCTGCACTTCTTATAATTTCTAGCATAATATTTAAACAGAGATTCTTTCCAGGATCCTCGAAGTGTAGTTATCAGCGAGGCATAGTAACAGCATCATTCCCATGTACTGCCCGGTTTGGCTTCTCGGATGCTGTTAAAGCTTTGATTGACCAAAAGGCTGGACCCATTGTTTTGGTTATTTGGTCTTAATTGGCGGTTCAGTACTTGATGTGCGCCGAACTCTCTTCAAATTCGGCAACATATACGAATTTCGCATCATATCAATTCTCCAGATTTGAGCTGGAGAATTGAATAGAAAAAACGTAGAAGAATTAAAGTAAACATTATAAGCTCAGAAGCGTACATGTACAATTATAGTACATTAATGTTGTATATTAAAATGGTATGTTTAGGTTAATAAAAGCGTTTTATAATCTTAATAAGAACATTTATTATGGTATGATCATACTTTATTTTTATGTATTTAATTAATGAATCGTGTTTTTTTTTTAATTATTATTTTTAATGATTAAAACGAGCAAGCTGTTGGCATATTGAGTAACAAAATCATACTGGCATACTGAGTGACAATATACTGGCATATTGAGTGGCAAAATATTGGCATATTGAGTGGCAAAATACTGGAATATTGAGTGGAAAAATACTGGTATATTGAGTGGCAAAATAATACTGGCATACTGAGTGACAAAATACCCGCATATTAAATGTCTAAATATTGGCATATTAAGTGGCAAAATAATACTGGCATACTGAGTGACAAAATACTGGCATGTTGAGTGGCAAAATACTGGCATATTGAGTGACAAAATACCCGCATATTAAATGGCTAAATACTGGCATACTGAGTGACAATATACTGGCATACTGAGTGACAATATACTGGCATATTGAGTGGCAAAATACTGGCATATTGAGTGGCTAAATATTGGCATATTGAGTGGCAAAATACTGGATTATTGAGTGGCAAAATAATACTGGCATACTGAGTGACAATATACTGGAATATTGAGTGGCAAAATACTGGCATATTAAATTGCTAAATACTGGCATATTAAATGGCTAAATCCTGGCATATTAAATGGCTAAATACTGGCATATTAAATGGCTAAATACTGGCATATTAAATGGCTAAATACTGGCATACTGAGTGGCAAAATACTGACTTATTGAGTGGCTAAATATTACTGGCTTATTGAGTGACAAAATACTAGCATATTGACCAACTGCTCCCAACCACCCTCCATATTACACTAGACCTGGATAACATGCTTGGGGCCCAGAAAATGTGTTCAATAAGGGGCCCTGACTGAAATTCCGGTGGCGGCCCTGCTCTAATCCAGCACATTGCTTATGCTGTGAATGTAGCTAATTCATAGTAAGCAAATAGTGTATTTTGAAAGTGATTCTGCTGTCTCCTGCTTATGACATCACCTTGTGGCTTGATATGAAAAGTAGTTAATTTGCATATCAAGCCACAGGTGATGTCATAAACAGGAGACTCCACAGACATATTTAAAAACATATTTTTTTCTTTTTATTTATTTTTTATTCTCTATACTGACAGTATAAAACCATGCTTAGGTGACATGCAGTAACTCTGTATTGTGCGAATGGTCTATAGCGTATCCAAGTTGTGGGCAGGGGGTTATTGGGGGACAGGGCCGAGGACACGGTGTGCAGCTGCGTCCAGGCTGACGCGTTTCGCACAAGGCGCTGCTGTAATGAGTATGACTTTTACCACCAATGGTTTCCTGCTAGGAAGGTATGTTCATTATGAAAAAGGCTCTGTATTCCGAGCAATATACCGTCTATAAAATCTGGAAAAACCTTAGGTAACCCCAGGCTGGGCTCATTCACGTTCAAAAGAATTTTTTTTTTTTCCCCCAAGAACTTTTCGTATTCGTTTTTCTGACTTAACGCATCGTGTGCCGGGAAGCAATGGCTTGTGTACCGGCGTTGTATTCTGGCCATTATAGAAACAGGAACAAAATATCAACCATCAAAACGGCCTGTTGGTTCAGGTCATATAACCTTTGGGAGATTTCAAAGTCCTCGTCGGTGGAAACTTACTTTAACGATCGTGAATTAACACATGTCTCCTGTTGATGACATCACCTTGTGCCACCATAGGCAAATTACCTATTTTCCACAAAAAAGGTTGATTTGCATATGAGGATGGAAGGTGATGTCATAACTGGGGGACAGCATAGTCTCACTTCTAACAGTTTTTTTTTTTCTCTCTCTCTTAACCTATGCATTTGCTTGTAATTCTCCTAACATAATGTATAGACCAACAATGTTTAAGCAAGACTCTTATCTGCACTCCACAAGCCAGGCAGATCAATTCAGGAGCCAGTCTGGTATTTTTTTTTTTTTTTTTTAGGAGCCAGAGAACAATTAAAAAAGTTAGAAGCCAGCAGTAGGGATTTTAGGAGCCCTGTCTTCAAGGATTTGTCAAGTCCTAACTTAACCATTGCAGTGCAGAGTTATGTGTAGTTACCATTATAAATATCACCCCCCCCCTTCTGCTTTTTTTTTCTGTGTGCATAAAAAACATTTTTTTAAAAATGTATTTATAGAAATAATATATGTTAAATGCACTTATTTTAATTTTAAAACAGTTCATAGTGAATAATGAACTTCTTGCTTGTGCCAATGATACATGGGCTAGCTTGACTGTAGTCTGTTAGAAAAGCACAATGGCTGCTCCCAGGAACCCATTTTTAATATACTGATTTTTTATTTATTTAAATATATATATTATATCCGTTTAGCTTGTCCCTTAACTACCATTCTGTCTTGTGTGTTACAGAGCAAGTCATGGAGGAAGATCAAAAATATGGTGCACTGGTCTCCCTTTGTCATGTCGTTCAAGAAAAAGTACCCCTGGGTCCAGCTGGCAGGACATGCAGGTAAGACCCTACTATAAATTAGGGTTAGCAGGAGCGCCACAGCAGGGGTCAATAAAGGGGAGGAGTTTACGCGCTCATGGGATAACCCTAAGGCTGTATTGAACATAAGATAAGGCCGAGGACCACATAGGGTGCAAGGATTTTACAGAAGATAGACAGCTATGCGTATGCTCCAGATCTGTCGGCATAGTCTATGTTTCCACTATACAGTGTTAATATTATAGAGTTGGTCCAGGCATATTCTAGAGGCTTCAATTGCAACATTTTAAATTAATAATAAATAATTATCTGCCTATTATGTTTTGTTTAGAAGATATCATTGTGTACACAGGGTAGAAACCCAGCACTAGGAGATTTGGAATCTGTCCAAGGCTCATATCAAGCTCTTGGAGATGCAGTCAACGGACGTGGCCCTTTGCTAATGCCCCTGCTGATTTAGTAGATTGACTGACCCAGTAAGGGACTATGCCCTCCAGCAGCCACTGGAGGAAGCGTGTGTCCTAGTGCTTGGTTTTATCCCTACTATATCAGCGATATCTTCCAAATTAAAAGTGATAGAGAAATAATTTCTAATATGCCTTGGATGTGGCAGCCACAAGCACATTTTGCTCTTTGCACAGATGTTTAGTGCTTTGTTACACACACTTTTACCCAGGCTCCTCCTAGATAGGTTTATTTTATTTTTTTTTGGAGTGTGGTGGGGCTGTGCGTAGTCCTCCAGGCTAGGTGGGGTATGAATCAAGCCTTGCCTATTCTGTGATATAGAAAAATAGAAACAAAACGTATGCATAAAAGATTATCCATACAGCATAAGCACAAATAATAGTAGATGAAATCTGATACTAGTCTCCCCTACTCGTTTCACTTGTTACCATTCCAAGTAGCTGCGGTTTTGCTGTTGGTTCTGCTAGAGAATAACCAATGATGTTGATGGCTTTTTGTCAGGGAGCTTCAAGCCCGCCGCTAATGGGAAGATCCTGAAGAAGCACTGTGACTGCGAGCAGCGGTGCCTGATCCAACTCATGAATGACGTGCTAAGGCCTTACGTCCCGGCCTACCATGGGGACATCCTGAAAGACGGTGAGAAGTACAACCAGATGGATGACCTGCTGTCCGAATTCGACAGCCCCTGCGTCATGGATTGCAAGATGGGCGTCAGGTGTGTTTCCCATTAAGATTCTCGGTGGATAAAGAGAGGGATAGATAAGTTACAGACCTGCCAATGGCTCTACTTTGTTTCTCAAGTGTAAAGTTTTTTTTTTGGGGGGGGGGGGGGGGTCAATACATTGGCTATCAACATTTCAACATTGCTTAATTGCCACCTGTGTGACATTTCTGACTAATTAAGGTGTGCCTGCCCCCCTCCCACTGTGGCATGTTCTTATGTGAGGGATTAGATAGATATTACCAAGGAAGAGGTCATATTAACACTGAAATGCGTTGCCATCTAATTATGATGTGCCCGTTTCATGGGTGACTAGAGTATGTTTTGATGGTAGCTTCCTCATCCAGCACATGACAGAAAGCAACTTGTGTCTAAGGCAAATGGCTGAATGCCAGGCTTGTTGCATTGCACCCTGTGATAAGCGATAGACATCAAAATGCGTTGGCGGGCCAGGCTCGGTTGACCGATGTGAAGGCTGCTCTGGAACTGCCAGCTAACTTCTTTGGCCATGCACACAAGTGATGTGATAAGTTGTAACACTTACAAGGCCAGCATGCATTGTAGAAGCTTAAAGGGACAGTCTAGTCCCCAAACTCACTTTTGTGCAAGATGAAGATCACTGCTTGTATAATGCACATGCTTTTATCCCTGTGTGATTTGATGCAGGCATTCTGTATAAATCACATTTTTAATATTTGACTCGAGCCCTCCCCAGTGATTACTCTGCATGTTTACTGCAGGTGCAGCAGCACTGATTATATAGACACTGAGGATATAAAGTTTTGTTTCATTCAGTCACTTTCTGTGCTCGTAGAATTGAATACATTTTGTGGACTCTGTTCGACCTTGCTCTTGTACACAGTAGGATCTCTTAACAGTGCAACACATTGTCTGATGACATCACTAGAGAGACAGGATATTCCATTCATTTGAATGAAATTATTCTCATTGGTTCCTGCAGCAAAAAAAAAGGGAAATTACTTTTACTCATCTAGTGTGGGCAGTCCTGGCTTCTTGGAAACTGCTGTAATTTCACAATTTCATCTAGCTGTAAGTATTTTATATTTTAAGCAATGCAAAATGTAAGACATGCATTTTAAAGTACTTTGCAAGCACATTAATATGCATTAATATTTGGAAGAGGCAATCTGGACAAGGCTCTCTTAAAACGGGACAAAATCACCACGAAAAAAAGGGCAGACTAAACAGGCCGTGTGGCTCTACCTGCCATGCAAATCTTCCAAAATGTTCCCAGTACTTGATGGTAATCAAGAGCAGCTTGAAATTGGATTTGCAAAGAGATTAAGGTTAGAAATGACTCTGGCAGGGGGCGGTGTAAGGAAGGACAGGGTGTGGGATTTATTGTTGTTTTATATTTGGGGTATGTTGTGCTTCTTTCTTTCTTTTTTTTTTTTTAAACTCTACAAAAGGATTTGAAAGGTTGTTGACAGTGGAAAAATGTACGGAGATGCCTTCAGCTTGTAACAATAGTGTGTGCGTAAGTGAACTAAAAAAGGAAAGGTTTTCCCTGCACCAAACAGGAAGACAGCCCGGAGGGGGGGGGGGGGGGGAATGGGGGGGGGGGGAGGCAAGTGCAGATAAAAAGCTGAACAAGAACAGCAGATGTGGTCAGTGGAATTTGAGTTTAAAACACAATGGAACTCAAGGTCCCGGCAAATGACTGGGCCAAGGAAATGGCTGAAATATCTTTTCGATTATCTAATTAAAGCATGGGGGGTGAAGTGTCTAAACCCAAGGAATGTAGTTATCCAGTACCCTGCAGTCAGCACGGCAGCTCAAACCAGTTGATTTTTGAATGCTGTACATTTGTGTGTCATGCACATACTGGCTTTTAGAAAACTTTGCAGCAGTTTTCATGCTCCCGTCTGAGAAAGTCATTAGCCATTACTGTGGAATCAGCCACGCAACTCTTTCAAGTGCTGGGAGTAGGGGGGGGCTCTGTGTGCTGTGATGTAACACAAGAAGGAAGGGTTTGGGGATCTAGGCAACAGCATTAACTATATTAAACTTCCATAACCTCCAACTGATCACCCCCCCCGAATCGGGATGTGGAGGGAGCATGAGCAGTAAGGCATTCTCTGGTGACCCAGACACCAGAGAATGCGATCAGGACCGCGGGACTGTACCTAGATCTAGAAAAGCAGGACAACAAGACAGACCCCCTATCCGGGACTGTCCCACAGAATGCACGTTATATGCAATTTAATTTTGAGTGGAGTTTTTTTTCCATTCCCGTTACCTCCACCATAACGTATGTTGTGTATGCAGTTTTTAGTTTCATTCTATGTATTCGAAGCCGGCCAGTAATATCAAGGTTAGTATTAAAGGTTTTTTTGTTTTTTTTTTAATATAAAATATAAGTTTGAACACTTGTCACCAGGAAGCGTAATTTGAATGTTTATGCACTATGATCCTATGATGTGTATTGGAATACAATGGAACACAAAACTGGGCTTGAAATCAAAGCAATATGCTAAAAAAGCTATATTTAAAATGGGCACCGATGTTCTCTTGGCGGAACAGCTTGCAGAATCCTGATCCTCGTTACTTCCTGTCTTCAATTTAAAAGTCTTAGTGACGATAGTTCTGTAAAGCTTAAAGCTCCACTCGTTTTAGTTCATTTGTAAAAAAAAAAATTGAATAATTGAAATCTCTGTGTATGTGTTTTTTTTCCTGACGCGTAGGACGTACTTAGAGGAAGAGCTGACGAAGGCCAGGAAGAAGCCCAGCCTTAGGAAGGATATGTATCTTAAGATGGTTGACGTCGATCCAGAAGCCGCCACGGAGGAAGAGAATTTACAGCGAGCAGTGACCAAACCGCGCTACATGACCTGGAGGGAGACGATTA
Source organism: Pelodytes ibericus (assembly GCA_036172795.1). Classification (NCBI taxonomy): domain Eukaryota; kingdom Metazoa; phylum Chordata; class Amphibia; order Anura; family Pelodytidae; genus Pelodytes; species Pelodytes ibericus. The sequence goes on from CM069862.1 coordinate 16,721,552, forward strand.
GTTCTACAGCCACTTTGGGCTTCAGAATCGAAGGCATTAAGGTACATATTTGGAATATGTGGCGAATGGTATTACGCTAGAGAGGCTCAGCCACCAATATATTGTTAAAACGGGTCAGAGGGGCTCAGGATCCACGGACTAAAACTTTGATCTCAGCGGGATCGCGATGTTATCCCCTAAATCTCATGACTTAGGCACCATCTACTTAGGAGAAACCAACTGGGAACACTCAACACACAGGACTCAACGAGTTCAAAGGCCACAGCGTTTATTTCCAAACGCACTGTAACGACTTATTATACTTTAATAAAAGTTATAACACATATAGTAACATATGTGAAAACATATGTCACACTTAAATCAATATAATATAAATAATGATGTAACATAAGGCTAATATTAGCGAGATCCCGTGAGAATTGGCCCCAGGCACAATAGTACCAGCGTATTCCGATGATAAGTAAAACCACCAGTCGCCTCCTCCTAGCTGGTGGTACAATTGCCCAAATAACTCCTCAGGAACCTGCCCTTGAGGAGATTGTGCACTGCCGCCCATTGGACAGTGCACCCAGTGTAGCCCTCCCTGTGAGGACCACCTCCAGCTCTGGAGCCAATTCTCTTAGGACCCCCTGCCATGCCAAGGGGATGCCTTTTTACCCAAGAACAGGGGAGGGAGGGAAATCAGCTTGGGTAGAATTGTTCTAATGAGCTGATTATGGGAAGACTCACGCTTGTATAACATTTTTCTCCTCACCCCTATAGGGGATACCTTAATGGATATCCTGCCTGTCACTCAGAGAGGACTCATGACTTAGGATCATGTTTAACACACATCTATCTGGTGGGAACTCCCCTGATTTGGGCCTAGTAATGGAGCCCATCCTGGAATACTTAAATCCAGGGTTTTACTCTATACTTCCACATTACTGCGGGTGTTTGTAGTGAGAGCTCACTATGGTTTTTTGCGGCCGTTGCACAGATGGGGGTCAGTAGAGCCCCTCATTATAAGCGAAATCGTTTTATAACGGATAGGGCTACCGCTAGGGTTTATCTGCCCTGTAAATATAAAGAATTTAAAAGAAACTAATTTGACCTTGTGTTAGCAGATGCATAGATTAAGAGAAAAGGTGCCTTTTAAATGTGGCTGCTGGTTATGACATCACCGTGGCTTTCAATTTGAAATGTGTCATTTGCATAGCTGCCAACATTGGCCGTGTTTCCAAGGACACATATTTGTTCCACCTGCTGCAGAAAGAGCATGTAAAGTGCAGCCCAGCAGTATGTAGGATGGATATACACACAGACACAATCCAATTAATTAATCATGGTAGGTCCTAAGAGATCTCGACCCTGATTAATTAATTGGATTGTGTCTGTGCATATATCCATCCTACATACTGCCGGGCTGCACTTTGCATGCTCTTTCTGCAGCATGTGGAACTAATAATGTCCCTGGAAACATGGCCGATGTTGGCAGCTATGCAAATTACACATTTCAAATTGAAAGCCACGGTGATGTCATAACCAGCAGCCACCACAGCCACATTTAAAAGGCATAGCAAACCCCAAGATGATTGTGTACTACTGACTTGTAAAATGTCAGTCCCAAATTAAAGGGACTGTATCAGCTAAACATTGTTTGTTACTGTGCATGTAGAGCATATAAAATGATTGTAAATGATCTATACATTGTATTAGCCAAACTGCAAGCAAATGCCTAAATTAGGAGAAAAATGTGTCTGTGGAGTCTGCTGCTTAGGACATCACTTGTGGCCTGATATGCAAATTACACATTTCCCATTGAAAAGCAGTTCATTTGCATACCGTGCCACAGGTGATGTCATAAGCAGGAGTCTCCACAGACACATTTAATACACATTTTTCTCCTAATTTAGGCATTTGCTGGCAGTTTTGCAGACACAACGTATTGATCATTTTCAATCATGTGTTGCTCTCTGCGTTCACAGTACAAACGATGTTTGGGTGATACAGTCCCATTAAGTGTAACTGGTAAATACTGGGCCTTCTGTACAATTCAATGTGTATAATGCTGCCAAAGGGTATAAAACCTATAGGAAACGATTGTATAAGAGCCAGTTATTAATCTTATTAGTAGAACCAGTTGATGGCTGTTTGCGGTGTATACGGGGTGCAGGACGTGTATTCAGTTTGTCAGGTGTGTACATATTACAGCCTGAGTTCACGTGTGATGTGGACACAGCTGGGGACAGATGTGGTAACTGTGATGAGAACAATAGATGGATGTATCCTCCGTGATATTCAGATCCCATTATATACAGCGCTCATTCACTTCCTCTTATAGCAGCGTTTGAAGCATTTCCCTGTATTGAGACACGCACCATGGGAAAGAGCAGCTGGGCAGCCGGCCTGGTGCCTGGATGAGCACAGTGAGAGTTGTAACACACAGTAGCTGCAGGGCCAGTCTTAGGCTGGCACAATATGCACAGGGAATTGGAGCTGTAACCTGTTGGGTTTGGGTGCGTGTTGGTCCTAGAAGGCGCATGATGATGATCTCACAGCATCTGGAGTACCAGTACCGGCTCTATAACGGGCTGTGAAGCTGTAGCCACTGGAGTGGCAGACTGGGGACTTTATTCACGGCAGAGGGAATTGACGAACCAAAAATAACCAAGTTGGAATGATTCGGCTAAATGGGAGATTGTTTCCAACTCAGTTACTTTATCCCTAAGTTTGAAATTCTCTTGTCAATTTCCTGCGTTGCCATCTGTCACGACTAAAGCTCTGTGTGTAATAGGAGCAACAGTAGCTGCATTTCTAAAAGTGGTGATAGCAGCAGGAACAATCCATTGGTTTCCATGGTGATTCTGGGGTAGAGTTCTAAAAGTGATGTAATGAGCAGGAACATTCCATTGGTTTCCATGGTGATATCAGCAGGAACATTCCATTGGTTTCCAAAGTGATATCAGCAGGAACATTCCATTGGTTTCCATGGTGATAGCAGGAACATTCCATTAGTTTCCATAGTGATATCAGCAGGAACATTCTATTAGTTTCCATAGTGATATCAGCAGGAACATTCCGTTGGTTTCCATGGTGATATCAGCAGGAACATTCCATTGGTTTCCATGGTGATATCAGCAGGAACATTCCATTGGTTTCCATGGTGATATCAGTAGGAACCTTCCATTGGTTCAGAAAGTGATATCAGCAGGAACATTCCATTGGTTTCCATGGTGATATCAGCAGGAACATTCCATTGGTTTCCAAAGTGATATCAGCAGGAACATTCCATTGGTTTCCAACGTGATATCAGCAGGAACCTTCCATTGGTTTCCATGGTGATATCAGCAGGAACATTCCATTGGTTTCATGGTGATATCAGCAGGAACATTCCATTGGTTTCCATGGTGATTAATACACTTTTCAACTTTGCCCAAGAATTGATCTTTACAGATACATTGTGTTCTCTCGTCATACACCCAGTAAGTGCAACATCCTGTAAGGGGAAGTGTATTAGGAAGTAGAGTGATTCTTATTTTCCACTGATCGGCCTGTGAGTGATGTACAGATCAGTTGCAGTGAGGCTGCCCATTGTTTTGCATTCTCAGAGATGGATAGTTCTTGCACATTGGCTTGTGAAATAAAATAGGCAAATGAAAAACGAGTTGTCCCTAGTATGAGCAGTGGTGTATCTTGATTTTGTGCTGCCCTAGGCAGACAAAATCCGGGCACCCCCCTACCCAAGCTGCACACCCACGTTACACACCTAAGACATGCCCCATCATTCAGACTCACATCAAGCTCACACTCCCATCACACTCAGTCACACACTCCTACTCCCATCACGCACACTCCGACTCCCATCACACTCAGTCACAAACACTGTCTCCCATCACACACACACTGTCTCCCATCACACACAATCTGACTCCCATCACACTCAGTCACACACAGTCTCCCATCACACACACTCTGACTCCCATCACACTCAGTCACACACAGTCTCCCATCACACACACACTCTGACTCCCATCACACTCAGTCACACACAGTCTCCCATCACACACACACTGTCTCCCATCACACACACTCTGACTCCCATCACACTCAGTCACACACACTGTCTCCCATCACACACACTGACTCCCATCACACACATTCTGACTCCCATCACACTCAGTCACACACACTGTCTCCCATCACACACACTGACTCCCATCACACACATTCTGACTCCCATCACACTCAGTCACACACACACACACACACACACACACACACACACACACAGTCTCCCATCAGCACTTACCTTTCCCTGGTGGCAGGCAGCATGGTCCCTCCATGCTGTTCGGCTTCCCGGCGATTGTGCCGACAGGTCACGTGACCGGGCGCGCGTATGACGTCAGCGCGCCCGTCACGTGACTGTCGGCACTTCCGTGTCAGACTGCACGGGGAGCCGAACAGGCAGCACGGAGGTTTCTCTGTGCTGCCTGTTCGGCTCCCAGTGCAGCCTGGCAGGCAGAGCGTTGGTGAGGGGGGATCTTCCGATCCCCTGTCACCTCCCTCTCTGCCTGCAAGCGCGGATTCTTTTTTTTTTGACATTTTTTTTTTTTTTGACACTTTTTTTTTACATTTTTTTTTTTCAGTGCTGGGGGGCGATGCCGCCCCCCAAAATTTGCCACCATAGGCATCCGCCTAGGATGCCTCGCGGTAAATACAGCACTGAGTATGAGGATGAACTGGCGTGTACTTTGGATAGTACTTTTGATAATACAGGCCAGTTTATTCTCTGACCGGCAGCTGCCATGTTTCCATAGGAAGCAGGAAGCCCAGTCTGGTTTTGGCAACGGGCTCTCCTTGTTTTTGCATGGGATCAGCAGAGGGGATCTTAAAGGGACACTCCCACCAAAAAATGAAAAGGGTTTATTTTTTTTACTTTGCATTGTTGATTTCAGATATGTGTTTTGTTTTTGTTATGTCAGTTTATTTTATGAAATATTTTACTAAACAAGTGTGACTGGGCGCCACCATTTTGTGAAATATAGTGTTTTCTGGTGCCACCCACTAGTGATATTACAGCACTAGTATCTCACTTTGGGGCTGGGGACACAGAATGCAGTCTATAAGTCAGAATTCTGACCATAGACTTGGGATGGGAGGGGAATGTAACTATTACATCACAAGGGGGCGGCGTTATGATCAAGTCAATCTCCTCTCTTCGTGTTGGAAGGCAGGTAAATACACAATGTACACTGCCACCTAGTCCTGCCCACTATGATACACAGGAGCCAGTAAGAGACATGGGAGTCATGTACTAAACAAGTGCAGTGTGGAAAAAAAAGTAGGTAAAACATGAGTAAAGACCAATTTGCGACTATTTGTAACATTCTGCGCTTGTTTTCCCTGATTTGCGCCTCATCCGTTTATTTTTACTTAGCGTGCATGCTTCCGGTTGCGCTAATAACTTGCGATTAGATTTGCGCACGCTAAATAGCTTTGGGGATATTTTGTGAAAAATAATTCTTATTTTGCATGTAAAAATTACACCAGCTTTTAATGAGTGCTATCAAATGAGGTAGAAAAAATATTTGCAAAATTGGGGTTTATGATATGACATCATCATTTGGCCACAGTTGTAAAGTGAGACTTTCTGGAAGATTTTGGAGAATGTTGCATCATGGGTAAAATTCTCAAAATGGATGCAGGAGATAAACTCCTAATTTTATTTTTACTTTTATATTCAATTTATTATATTGCATATAAGTTATTAGATGCGATATAATAAATATTATAGAAGGAAAAAAAACCAGTGGCATCTGTCTTATATATGTGTTAGTTTTAAATGCACAGGTAATCTACTTACATATTATGTAAGTCAGGGCCGATCCTGGGCGGGTGCACGGGGTGCACCGCGCCCAGGCGCACGGGAGGAGAGGCGCTGAAGCAGGGAGCTCTCTCCCTGCCATCCTCCTCCTTGTTAAAGCAAGCCACGCGACGGGTGCAAGCTCCGCCCCCGTCGCGTTCTGTGATTGGCTGCTGCCGGGAGGAGGACGTTCTCTGCCAAGACACCATAGAGAACATCCTCCTCCCTGCAGCCAATCACAGAACGCGACGGGGGCGGAGCTTTCCCCCGTTGCTCTGTGCTTGGATTACCAAGAAGAAGGAGGAGGAGGTGATGGGGAGGGGGGGGGGGGGTATTGTTAAAATATATAAAAAATAAAAAAAGTGTGGAAGTGTCTGTGAATGTGTATGTGTGTGTGTCAATGTGTTTAACTATGTGTGTGTTACTGTCTGTGTATGTGAATGTGTATAAGTGTGTATGTGTGTTACTGTCTGTGTAAGTGTGTGTGAATGTATGTGTATAAGTGTGTATGTGTGTGTCAATGTGTATAACTATGTGTGTTACTGTCTGTGTAAGTGTATAAGTTTGTGTGTGTGTGTCTGTCAATGTGTATAACTATGTGTGTGTTACTGTCTGTGTATGTGTATAAGTGTGTATGTGTGTGTCAATGTGTATAACTATGTGTGTTACTGTCTGTGTAAGTGTGTATAAGTGTGTATGTGTGTGTCAATGTGTATAACTATGTGTGTGTTACTGGCTGTGTAAGTGTGTGTACATGAGTGTCTGTGCAAGTGTATCCTGTGTCTGTGTAAAGGTGGCTGTGTGTGTATTTATGTATGTGTGACAGTGTGTATAAGGGTGTCTGTGTAAATGTATGTTTGTGAGGGTGACTAAGTGTTTAACTGTGTTTGTGTGACTGTATGTATTTATGTATGACTGTGTATTTATGTGTGACTGTATTTATGTGTCACTGTGTGTATTTATGTGTGACTGTGTGTATTTACATGTGACTGTGTGTATTTATGTATGACTGTGTGTATTTATGTGTGACTGTGTATTTACGTGTGACTGTGTGTATTTACGTGTGACTGTGTGTATTTATGTGTGACTGTGTGTATTTATGTGTGACTGTGTGTATTTATGTGTGACTGTGTGTATTTATGTGTGACTGTGTGTATTTATGTATGACTGTGTGTATTTATGTGTGGCTGTGTGTAAGTGTGTTCTTGCCCGGGGCCCTCACTGCGCTCATCAATTTATCACATGGAGGGCACCAGCCCCCAACCAGCTGGCGTCTATTTCCCGCCTCCTGCACTTAGCGTGCGTAGAGGGAAGACTGTGCGGAGGAGACGGCCGGGGACGCGAGAGCAGCAGCAAAGTGAGTACTGGGAAGGCAGGAGAGGAGATTATGCTTTTATTGGGTAAACTAACTGTGGCATATTGGCTGTAGCCTATTTATTGGCAAACTAGCATAGGTATATAAATGGGAAAACTGTCTGTGACATATCAGTGGGCAAATTGGCTGTTGTATATTAATGGACAAACTGGCTGTGGCATATTAATGGGCAAAATAACTGGCATATTACTTGGGAAACTGGTGTATTTTGAGGACGAACTGACATTTTTATTGGGCAAACTGTAGCATTTTTAATAGGCAAACTGGCTGTTGCTTATGTTAATGGCAAAGTGTACCCTTAGTACACCTCTGTAAATGGGCTGCCCATGTGCTGCTTTGCTGCCTCTCAGAGCCAGCTCTGCAGATCGGCGCCATGTTTCCACTTAGACCTCAGTCAGCGCTTTCTGCTCTTTCCGTGCACAGTGATGAACGAGCGTCGGAACATAACGGTCAGAGTCATCACTATGTGCAGGGAGATCAAGGCAGCGCTAATTGAGTTCTGAGATGAGGTCAGTAGGGGGCATGAAAAAGGGACATGGGAAGAGACAAATACATGGTAGGTAGGAGGTATAGGAGAAAGATATGGGGTGTGACAGACAGACATGGGGTATGAGTGGAGAGAGACAAACATGGGGCATGAGTGGAGAGAGAGACAGACATGGGCAATGAGTGCAGAGTGAGAGACAGACATGTGGAATGAGTGCAGAGTGAGAGACAGACATGGGGAATGAGTGCAGAGTGAGAGACAGACATGGGGAATGAGTGCAGAGTGAGAGACAGACATGGGGAATGAGTGCAGAGTGAGAGACAGACATGGGGAATGAGTGCAGAGTGAGAGACAGACAGACATGGAGTATGAGTGGAGAGAGAGAGACAAACATGGAGCATGAGTGGAGAGAGAGAGAGAGACATGGAGCATGAGTGGAGAGAGAGACAGACATGAGGGAATGGGGAGAGAGAGACAGACATGAGGGTACGGGGAGAGACAGACAAACATGAGGGTACGGGGAGAGAGAGAGACACGTGAGTGACTGACTTGGTGGAATATTATTTATCACTTATTGTGTACTTCTTTTCTAATGATGCTCAGCCAGACTAATGAGAGACTTTGGCTGGTTGGGAATCATGGGTAGTATGGTAGTAAAAACACATTCTGCCAGCCAGCAAAAAGTCTCCCATGTTGCTGGCTGAGCATCATAGAAATAAATAAAACTAATACACAGTATTATGGCAAAATATATATCTTTATTTAAAATAAACGTTGGTCCTTTACATTAAAATAAAGTTTTCTCCCTCCCCCTCTCCCCAATATTGAAATGGGCATGTCTGGAACAGAAATGTCTAAAGGGGAGGAGTTCATAATATAGCCACGCCCACCCTTGGGCGCCAAAGGAAAACCTGCACCCAGGCGCCCTTGACCCTAGGATCGGCCCTGATGTAAGTGGTAGTGTTCCTTTAACGGTTATTCAGACCCCAATCAGACAAGCGGGCTGAGCCCCCACTCTGATTGACACTGTCAGTATGTGGCAGTATGTGTCCCAGCTGTGAGACACAGCTGAGAGTAATCCCACACAAATACACACTGGGTTTACACTGTAGAAGTAAGGCATGTTTAAAAAATTGTGCTTTAATGATAAATATTTTTGGAATTTTTTGATTAAAGAATTGAAAGATTGCATCAAGTGTAGATGTAAAGAATGCTTTAATGAATGAAGTAAAATAAACAAGCCTTTTTGAGCCCTCTTTGCTGTATACAGCTCTAGCAGGGGGCTGACATCTTGGGTCAGGTGAAGGAACATCTGACCCATCTGATCCAAGATTCTAAACAACATGTCTGCCCCTGATAGACCTGTACAGAGCAAAGAACGCTCAGTAAGATACTTTATTTGTATTCTTTCATTAAAGCGTTTCTGTTTAAATTCCCTACACTTGATGCAATCTTTCAATTAAACTTAACGTCTATTTTTTGCCAACAGTTGCCCTTTAATTATTAGTTTACCTACTGTTTTTAAATCTGTTCAACAATTTGTTTATTTAATAAGATTGGGTAAAAGATTTGTAACGAGCCTGTAATTCCTGGTATTTTTTTATTTGGGCAAGATACAATCTTTCAATTACACACAAGTTAGTGTTTTGCCTACAGTTTTATTCAGATTAAAGATTTAATCAGCCCTGTAAAAAGAAAAAATAATATCTTGCCTGGTCTTGCATGGTTTTTCTGTAACATAATATTATTGTTGTTGCATACCCAGGGTCACGTGCTTGGATCGCCCGCTACTTCATGTAAATTAGGAAATATGCCAACAAATACATGATTAAAAACAGGTTTTATATTATTCTATGTTTCAGCCAAATTCCAAGTAGATCTTGGGAACCAATCAATGGTGTTCCATATAGATACATGGGGATGCTTATTTCACATATGCAGTGACATCACATAACTTTGCAATTACTAGCTAATTAATTAAGTTGTTACTGTACATGTTTATGAACTGGAGGCCCAGTGGGTCTGCACTGATCCTCTGGCAAGTAACCAAAAAGCAAAGGAAGAGAGATTCCTAAGGATGTGCAGTAAAAACACAAACCCTGTACAATGTACAGGTGAAACACTAACACTAATATAACATAAAATATGAGCCTCATTCTCAGTTGTAAGACCCCCGGGTTTCTCTCTAAATATCATGTAATGTAAGGTTTTTATTATCCCCAGGGTCCACCGATGCAGCTAGCAAAGAAATAGGTTTAAAAGTAATTTCCCCCATACTACACAGCTAAGAATACACTGACAGAGGGCTTGGCAGAGGGAATTGGCAGATTTGTTTGGTAACAGTGCTTACAGTGTGTGCAATGCCAAGAATAAAAAGAGAGAAATAACTGGGAAAACTATAGAAAGGCTTTGTTTGAACCTGATGCCAAAACAAAAAAAAATGTCAGGTTCCAATTCTAAGAGATTTTCCAAAGATGAGCTTTTACTTTACTTCTCTTAAAGTGCTCTATATTTCGGTAGTCGCCCTCTTGCCTGGTGTATATGGTATGACTCGTATGTACTGTTATGGTGAAATAACACAACCTAAATATGTACATATTTTGCCACAGGTTTCTGTTTTGTGAACAGACCACATATGTAGTTGCCAACACTCCAGGATTTGTCAGGACAGTCATGTTTTGTGCTGCCTATGTTCAGCTAAACCTTGTGTGATGTCACATGATCTTGCCCCCTTTGGTCCCACCATGTTGGCAGTTATGCCATGAAACATTGACAGCCAAGAATGTATAAATCAAGGCCCGGATTCCTCAGTAGGCTTTATCTATCTTATTTTGGGGTCCTGGTAGATGTAAAATAGGTTATTGCCCCTCTATCAGGGGACTGACATGTTGTTTGGGATCTTCGTTCATCTTACCCAAGATTCTAAACAACATCCCCGCCCCCTGATAGAGCTATACAGAGCAAAGATTCTAAACAACATGTCCGCCCCCTGATAGAGCTATACAGAGCAAAGATTCTAAACAACATGCCCGCCCCCTGATAGAGCCATACAGAGCAAAGATTCTAAACAACATGTCTGCCCGCTGATAGAGCTATACAGAGCAAAGATTCTAAACAAGATGTCTGCCCCCTGATAGAGCTATACAGAGCAAAGATTCTAAACAACATGTCCGCCCCCTGATAGAGCTATACAGAGCAAAGATTCTAAACAACATGTCCGCCCCCTAATAGAGCTATACAGAGCAAAGATTCTAAACAACATGTCCGCCCCCTGACAGAGCTATACAGAGCAAAGATTCTAAACAACATGTCTGCCCCCAGATAGAGCTATACAGAGCAAAGATTCTAAACAAGATGTCTGCCCCCTGATAGAGCTATACAGAGCAAAGATTCTAAACAAGATGTCTGCCCCCTGATAGAGCTATACAGAGCAAAGATTCTAAACAACATGTCTGCCCCCTGATAGAGCTATACAGAGCAAAGATTCTAAACAACATGTCTGCCCCCTGATAGAGCTATACAGAGCAAAGATTCTAAACAACATGTCTCCCCCCTGATAGAGCTATACAGAGCAAAGATTCTAAACAACATGTCCGCCCCCTGATAGAGCTATACAGAGCAAAGATTCTAAACAACATGTCTGTCCCCTGATAGAGCTATACAGAGCAAAGATTCTAAACAACATGTCTGCCCCCTGATAGAGCTATACAGAGCAAAGATTCTAAACAACATGTCTGCCCCCTGATAGAGCTATACAGAGCAAAGATTCTAAACAACATGTCTGTCCCCTGATAGCGCTATACAGAGCAAAGATTCTAAACAACATGTCTGTCCCCTGATAGCGCTATACAGAGCAAAGATTCTAAACAACATGTCCGCCCCCTGATAGAGCTATACAGAGCAAAGATTCTAAACAACATGTCTGTCCCCTGATAGCGCTATACAGAGCAAAGATTCTAAACAACATGTCTGCCCCCTGATAGAGCTATACAGAGCAAAGATTCTAAACAACATGTCTGTCCCCTGATAGCGCTATACAGAGCAAAGATTCTAAACAACATGTCCGCCCCCTGATAGAGCTATACAGAGCAAAGATTCTAAACAACATGTCTGTCCCCTGATAGCGCTATACAGAGCAAAGATTCTAAACAACATGTCTGCCCCCTGATAGAGCTATACAGAGCAAAGATTCTAAACAACATGTCTGACCCCTGATAGAGCTATACAGGGCAATGATTCTAAACAACATGTCTGACCCCTGATAGAGCTATACAGGGCAATGATTCTAAACAACATGCCCGCCCCCTGATAGAGCTATACAGAGCAAAGATTCTAAACAACATGCCCGCCCCCTGATAGAGCTATACAGAGCAAAGATTCTAAACAACATGTCTGACCCCTGATAGAGCTATACAGGGCAATGATTCTAAACAACATGTCTGCCCCCTGATAGAGCTATACAAACAAATAGGGCTCAGTAAGTTTTTCTTTATTTAATGAAAAGCAATCTTTTTAATTAAACATGTTTTTTTGCTGACCGTCATCCTGTAAAGTGCTGGATGTCAGTGGAAAGAAAACCTGTTGTTCAATGTGCGTTGTAGTTATTTATCTACTATATATCTCTATAAATGGAATATATATAGAACTGTGAAATGGCAACTGCTAGAATACACATTTTCCATCATGTTTACTTCCTCTTAGTTGCAAATATACCAACATCGCTGACCAGGCGACAGAAGACAATCATTTATTTTTAGTAGATCAAGATATATTTTCTATTTGTGAAGTGTTGGGGAAAACCTTTTTGTGTTTTTATTTGCTAGTTCACCCCAAGACTTGCCAATGCATCCACACATCTGCCAATCTGCTGCTAATCTGGCCCCACACTTGCCAATCTACCCCCACTTGTCAATCTGCCCTCACACTTGGCATTCTGCTGACAATCTGCTCCCCCACATTCTAATTTGTCCCTCACTTTGCCCCTCAGTTTGCCAGATTGCTGCTACCTCTCTGCCCCTATACATGCCAATCTGCCCCCCCCACATGCCAATCTGCCCCCCACTCTTGCCATTCTGCTGCCATCTGCCCCCAGACTTGCCAATGCTCCTTCAGACTCCTAGTGAGTGCAGTCTGTTGATGTCTGCACGATGCGCGCAGACTTCCCCCAATGCTGCCCAACACTTTCGCTGGGCCCCCTGTGATTGAACACCGGGGTTACATGACCTCCCGGCGTTCCATTGTAGAAGTCCCAGCGGAAGAGCAGTATCGAAGGATGTCAAGGTGTTGACTTGGCCTCCAAATTCCTCATATCTCAATCCAATCGAGCTGGACAAACCAGTCCGATCCATGGAGGCCCCACCTCTCACCTTACAGGATCTGCTGCTAACGTCTTGGTGCCAGTTACACCAGCACACCATCAGAGGTCTAGTGGAGTCCATACCTCGACGGGTCAGGGCTGTTATGGCATCAAAAGGGGAGCTACACAATACTAGGCAGGTGGTGATAATGTTAGGGCTGATCAGTGGATAATTCTATATAAATCTATCTTTCCAGTTGCACACTATCTAGAAATTCATATCATTTCTGGTTTCATTTGGACAGGAAACTGCTACACAGCAAAAAAAAAAAAAAAGCAGTAGTGACCTTTAAAATATGATTCCCAGATAAGGAAACGGTGGCAGATAGAAATGTCAGATACGGTCTTATTTGTGCAACTGATTGTATTAATTCTAATCAGCAATTCTGTTGTGTTTTATCTTGTTTATCTGATGACCTTAATGTTCTACTTCTATAGATGAGGAGTAAACTTATGGAACAAATGTAGCATTTCCCTTAATATATAATGATACATTAACTTTAATACTTATAAATGCTGAGAGAGGTTCTAAATCAGAACCTTAGATGCTAGAGCTTTGCCATCCACTGTATGCAAGAGAATAAAGTTGTCTCATTTATTCACCCCCCCCCCCCCCCCCCTCTGCAGCGATGGCTAACCTAGGCACTGTTGATGCCTGTGAAGTCACAGTTTTAGAATTGCCAACCATTTCGAGTCACATGTTTATTACTGACCTATGTGGCTCATAAAATCCCCCCCGTGTATAGGAAAGTGATGTGGTGTTCATCTGCCACTGTTGTCTGGTATAAAGGGGCAATCTGGTGTAGTTGAAAGTGATTTGGTGCCCATCTGCCACTGTTGTCTGGTATATAGGGGCAATCTGATGTATTGGAAAGTGATGTGGTGCCCATCTGCCACTGTTGTCTGGTATATAGGGGCAATCTGGTGTAGTGGAAAGTGATGTGGTGTTCATCTGCCACTGTTGTCTGGTATATAGGGGAAATCTGATGTAGTGGAAAGTGATGTGGTGTCCATCTGCCACTGTTGTCTGGTATATAGGGGCAATCTGGTATAGTAGAAAGTGATGTGGTGCCCATCTGCCACTGTTGTCTGGTATATAGGGGCAATCTGGTATAGTAGAAAGTGATGTGGTGCCCATCTGCCACTGTTGTCTGGTATATAGGGGCAATCTGGTATAGTAGAAAGTGATGTGGTGCCCATCTGCCACTGTTGTCTGGTATATAGGGGCAATCTGGTATAGTAGAAAGTGATGTGGTGCCCATCTGCCACTGTTGTCTGGTATATAGGGGCAATCTGGTGTAGTGGAAAGTGATGTGGTGCCCATCTGCCACTGTTGTCTGGTATATAGTGGAAATCTGGTGTAGTGGAAAGTGATGTGGTGCCCATCTGCCACTGTTGTCTGGTATAAAGGGGCAATCTGGTGTAGTGGAAAGTTTATGTGAATAAGTGGTGCAAGCTGGAGAGGAAGTGGTGCAAGCATTGAGTGCTTGGGGTACATGAGTTTCGTCAGTCCTAGGGCAGCACAAACCCTAAATAAACCAGTGCTGTAATGTTGGGTAACCTGGCGGTAACAATACACGACTTCCTCCTGATGATTGACTCTGTAACGGGTGAATTCGAGTCTGGCTGGTAAGGGGCGATGCTGTACTAACTCTCCCTGCCGAGGACCACCTCTAGTGGACCCCCCTGCTTCTTTCTTCCCTGTCCATTATTTTTTTTATTTTTTTGGTCTAATTATCGTCACTGGTTTTCTTTTACGTTTCTTTCTTCCTTTTTTTTTTTTGTACAGAAGGAAGATGGCACAGTGAACAGGGACTTTAAAAAGACCAAGACTCGGGACCAAGTAATGGAGGCGTTCAAGGGGTTCACCAAGGGGAACCGAAAAATTCTGGTAGGTTTTGGCAATTTGGATGAAGATCTGCCTTAAAAAAAAAAAAAGGAGGGGGGGCGGGCGGAGTAGTTGATCCTTTGGATAGTTGCCCACAAATAAGGTTTAGAAACTGAAAACCAGAAGTGGGGAGATGTATAAACGCGGAGCACACAGCAATATATATCACCTAATAGTGGCGCAACCTCTGCGTGCGCTAATAATGTATATAGTTTGGGCGCGAACTTCGGTTTTTCACCCAACACTGTACTCTCGTAAAATCCGTTGTGGAAGCGCAATTTTCAGGCGTTTATTTATTTATTACTTTTCTGGCGCTCTATTCGTCCCCTCCTTCATCTTTACTAGAAAACAGAGTTTTTGGTTAACAGGCGGCGTTAATTACGAATGATACATATGGTGGCGTTTCCATGTTTTCACACTTGTTTTCTTTCTACCTGGGTCTCCAGAATTCCTATCTCAGGCGGTTAGAGGAAATACAAACCACGCTGGAGAAATCGCCATTCTTCGTAAGCCATGAGGTAAGAATATCTCCCGCCGCACTGTAGGAATAACCCTACACAGGCCGTTGTGGACTACATAAACCCATAATGCCAAGTCAGCCAAATGTAGTTAACTAGAGTTGATGTTCAGATAATAAGGGTGGCTGAGCATCATGGGAAAGGCGGCCCACAACAGGTGAGTGAATTCATTGCAAAAAAAAAAAAAAATAGTTTTGGCCAACCTTCTGGCTGAGCATCATGGGCATTATGCAGGAATGACACGTTTTCCTTGTACGCTGTGGGGGAAAAAAAGATTTATAGTGGTTTATTCACTAAATAGTGACAAAATAAGAAAAAAGGGAGAACACAGCGCCTAATAATAGATGTATAGAAAAAAATCATGTTTGTAAAACACCAACAGAAAATATAGAAAATATATCACCTGCTAATCACCTCAACTCACCTGCTATTCACCTCAACTCACCAACTATTCACTTCAACTCACCTGCTACTCACTTTAACTCACCTGCTATTCACTTCAACTCACCTGCTAATCACTTCAACTCACCTGCTAATCACTTCAACTCACCTGCTAATCACTTCAACTCACCTGCTATTCACCTCAACTCACCTGCTATTCAATTCAACTCACCTGCTAATCACTTCAACTCACCTGCTAATCACTTCAACTCACCTGCTAATCACTTCAACTCACCTGCTATTCACTTCAACTCACCTGCTATTCACTTCAACTCACCTGCTATTCACTTCAACTCACCTGCTATTCACTTCAACTCACCTGCTATTCACCTCAACTCACCTGCTATTCACCTCAACTCACCTGCTATTCACCTCAACTCACCTGCTATTCACCTCAACTCACCTGCTATTCACCTCAACTCACCTGGTATTCACTTCAACTCACTTGCTGTTCACCTCAACTCACCTGCTAATCACTTCAACTCACCTGCTAATCACTTCAACTCACCTGCTATTCACCTCAACTCACCTGCTATTCACTTCAACTCACCTGCTATTCACTTCAACTCACCTGCTATTCACTTCAACTCACCTGCTATTCACCTCAACTCACCTGCTAATCACTTCAACTCACCTGCTATTTACCTCAACTCACCTGGTATTCACTTCAACTCACCTGCTAATCACTTCAACTCACCTGCTAATCACTTCAACTCACCTGCTAATCACTTCAACTCACCTGGTATTCACTTCAACTCACCTGCTAATCACTTCAACTCACCTGCTTTTCACCTCAACTCACCTGCTATTCACCTCAACTCACCTGGTATTCACTTCAACTCACCTGCTGTTCACCTCAACTCATCTGCTAATCACTTTAACTCACCTGCTATTCACTTCAACTCACCTGCTAACCACTTCAACTCACCTGCTATTCACCTCAACTCACCTGCTATTCACCTCAACTCACCAACTATTCACTTCAACTCACCTGCTACTCACTTTAACTCACCTGCTATTCACTTCAACTCACCTGCTAATCACTTCAACTCACCTGCTAATCACTTCAACTCACCTGCTATTCACTTCAACTCACCTGCTAATCACTTCAACTCACCTGCTAATCACTTCAACTCACCTGCTAATCACTTCAACTCACCTGCTAATCACTTCAACTCACCTGCTAATCACTTCAACTCACCTGCTATTCACCTCAACTCACCTGCTATTCACTTCAACTCACCTGCTATTCACTTCAACTCACCTGCTATTCACTTCAACTCACCTGCTATTCACCTCAACTCACCTGCTATTCACTTCAACTCACCTGCTATTCACTTCAACTCACCTGCTTTTCACCTCAACTCACCTGCTATTCACCTCAACTCACCTGCTATTCACCTCAACTCACCTGGTATTCACTTCAACTCACTTGCTGTTCACCTCAACTCACCTGCTAATAACTTCAACTCACCTGCTAATAACTTCAACTCACCTGCTAATAACTTCAACTCACCTGCTAATAACTTCAACTCACCTGCTAATAACTTCAACTCACCTGCTAATCACTTCAACTCACCTGCTATTCACCTCAACTCACCTGCTAATCACTTCAACTCACCTGCTATTCACCTCAACTCACGTGCTATTCACCTCAACTCACCTGCTATTCACCTCAACTCACCTGCTATTCACTTCAACTCACCTGCTATTCACCTCAATTCACCTGGTATTCACTTCAACTCACCTGCTGTTCACCTCAACTCATCTGCTAATCACTTCAACTTACCTGGTATTCACTTCAACTCACCTGCTATTCACCTCATCTCACCTTTTAGTGAATAGGCCCATAAGAGATTTCCTCTTCCTGAAGTGTTTTTCTCTGACTGATGGGGTTTATATAATAATTATATTCACCTGCTATTCACTTTAACTCACATACATTGACATGTATTGATATAAAAAGGCAATCGCTACTAGTTAAAACCTACAAATAAGAATCTACTCACTAAGGGGTTAAAACAAATCACCAAATCACAGCTTGTTCCCTGATGAGCTCAATGTTCTCCAATCTGCACAAAAATGACCTGTGTTAAACGTGAAAAGTGGACTGCAACAAGCAGACCTCAGCCATCCTCCGCCATCCTCCGCCATCCTCTGCCATCCTCTGCCATCCTCGGCCATCCTCGGCCATCCTCTGCCATCCTTCGCTATCCTCCGCCATCCTCTGCCATCCTCCGCCATCCTCTGCCATCCTCCGCCATCCTCTGCCATCCTCTGCCATCCTCGGCCATCCTCAGCTATCCTCGGCCATCCTCGGCCATCCTCAGCTATCCTCGGCCATCCTCAGCTATCCTCGGCCATCCTCGGCCATCCTCGGCCAGTCTGTCTCCTCCAGCAGCCAACGGGGGTTTGGATCATGTGGGGAAAAGGAGAACCGAGTAATCCAATGACATCATCCTTTACTAACATCCAGCACCCGGGACAAGACCCCATGTGATCTGCTGCTCCAACTATGGTTTATTTATATTAGTGACAAGACGAATGTCTTCTCTGGGGGCTCACACTGGAAGGACGGATTTCCCACACTCTCTCTCTCTGGCGCACTTATCAGCCTCGCAAGGGGTCATCGGCAGTCAGTATCTCCCCCCGCCACATGCTAGCAAGATATCTGCAAAAAACACTGGGGCTTAATGACTTAAACATAGTGCTACCATTAAAGGAACTGTATGATCTAAACATAGTGCTACTAGCAAAGGGACTGTATGACCTAAACATAGTGCTACCATTAAAGGGACTGGATCACCTAAACATAGTGCTACCATTAAAGGGACTGTATCACCTACACATAGTGCTACCATTAAAGGGACTGGATCACCTAAACATAGTGCTACCATTAAAGGGACTGGATCACCTAAACATAGTGCTACCATTAAAGGGACTGGATCACCTAAACATAGTGCTACCATTAAAGGGACTGGATCACCTAAACATAGTGCTACCATTAAAGGGACTGTATGACCTAAACATAGTGCTACCAGTAAAGGGACTGGATCACCTACACATAGTGCTACCAGTAAAGGGACTGTATGACCTAAACATAGTGCTACCAGTAAAGGGACTGTATGACTTAAACATAGTGCTACCATTAAAGGGACTGTATGACCTAAACATAGTGCTACCATTAAAGGGACTGTATGACCTAAACATAGTGCTACCATTAAAGGGACTGTATCACCTAAACATAGTGCTACCATTAAAGGGACTGTATGACCTAAACATAGTGCTACCAGTAAAGGGAGTGTATCACCTAAACATAGTGCTACCAGTAAAGGGACTGTATGATATAAACATAGTGCTACCAGTAAAGGGACTGGATCACCTAAACATAGTGCTACCATTAAAGGGACTGTATCACCTAAACATAGGGCTACCAGTAAAGGGACTGGATCACCTAAACATAGTGCTACCATTAAAGGGACTGTATCACCTAAACATAGGGCTACCAGTAAAGGGACTGGATCACCTAAACATAGTGCTACCAGTAAAGGGACTGGATCACCTAAACATAGTGCTACCATTAAAGGGACTGTATCACCTAAACATAGTGCTACCATTAAAGGGACTGTATCACCTAAACATAGTGCTACCATTAAAGGGACTGGGTCACCTAAACATGGTGCTACCATTAAAGGGACTGGGTCACCTAAACATAGTGCTACCATTAAAGGGACTGGATCACCTAAACATAGTGCAACCAGTAAAGGGACTGGATCACCTAAACATAGTGCTACCATTAAAGGGACTGGATCACCTAAACATAGTGCTACCATTAAAGGGACTGGATCACCTAAACATAGTGCTACCATTAAAGGGACTAGATCACCTAAACATAGTGCTACCATTAAAGGGACTGGATCACCTAAACATAGTGCTACCATTAAAGGGACTGTATCACCTAAACATAGTGCTACCATTAAAGGGACTGGATCACCTAAACATAGTTCTACCAGTAAAGGGACTGTATGATCTAAACATAGTGCTACCAGTAAAGGGACTGGATCACCTAAACATAGTGCTACCATTAAAGGGACTGTATCACCTAAACATAGTGCTACCATTAAAGGGACTGTATCACCTAAACATAGTGCTACCATTAAAGGGACTGTATCACCTAAACATACTGCTACCAGTAAAGGGACTGTATGATCTAAACATAGTGCTACCATTAAAGGGACTGGATCACCTACACATAGTGCTACCATTAAAGGGACTGGATCACCTAAACATAGTGCTACCATTAAAGGGACTGGATCACCTAAACATAGTGCTACCATTAAAGGGACTGTATGATCTAAACATAGTGCTACCATTAAAGGGACTGTATGATCTAAACATAGTGCTACCATTAAAGGGACTGTATCACCTAAACATAGTGCTACCATTAAAGGGACTGGATCACCTAAACATAGTGCTACCATTAAAGGGACTGGATCACCTACACATAGTGCTACCAGTAAAGGGACTGGATCACCTAAACATAGTGCTACCATTAAAGGGACTGTATCACCTACACATAGTGCTACCAGTAAAGGGACTGGATCACCTACACATAGTGCTACCAGTAAAGGGACTGGATCACCTAAACATAGTGCTACCAGTAAAGGGACTGGATCACCTAAACATAGTGCTACCAGTAAAGGGACTGGATCACCTACACATAGTGCTACCATTAAAGGGACTGGATCACCTAAACATAGTGCTACCATTAAAGGGTCTGGATCACCTAAACATAGTGCTACCATTAAAGGGACTGGATCACCTACACATAGTGCTACCATTAAAGGGACTGGATCACCTAAACATAGTGCTACCATTAAAGGGACTGGATCACCTAAACATAGTGCTACCAGTAAAGGGACTGGATCACCTAAACATAGTGCTACCATTAAAGGGACTGTATGATCTAAACATAGTGCTACCAGTAAAGGGACTGTATCACCTAAACATAGTGCTACCAGTAAAGGGACTGTATGATCTAAACATAGTGCTACCATTAAAGGGACTGGATCACCTAAACATAGTGCTACCAGTAAAGGGACTGTATGATCTAAACATAGTGCTACCATTAAAGGGACTGTATGACCTAAACATAGTGCTACCATTAAAGGGACTGTATGACCTAAACATAGTGCTACCATTAAAGGGACTGTATCACCTAAACATAGGGCTACCAGTAAAGGGACTGGATCACCTAAACATAGTGCTACCAGTAAAGGGACTGGATCACCTAAACATAGTGCTACCATTAAAGGGACTGTATCACCTAAACATAGTGCTACCATTAAAGGGACTGGGTCACCTAAACATAGTGCTACCATTAAAGGGACTGGGTCACCTAAACATAGTGCTACCATTAAAGGGACTGGATCACCTAAACATAGTGCTTCCATTAAAGGGACTGTATCACCTAAACATAGTGCAACCAGTAAAGGGACTGGATCACCTAAACATAGTGCTACCATTAAAGGGACTGGATCACCTAAACATAGTGCTACCATTAAAGGGACTGGATCACCTAAACATAGTGCTACCATTAAAGGGACTAGATCACCTAAACATAGTGCTACCATTAAAGGGACTGGATCACCTAAACATAGTGCTACCATTAAAGGGACTGTATCACCTAAACATAGTGCTACCATTAAAGGGACTGGATCACCTAAACATAGTTCTACCAGTAAAGGGACTGTATGATCTAAACATAGTGCTACCAGTAAAGGGACTGGATCACCTAAACATAGTGCTACCATTAAAGGGACTGTATCACCTAAACATAGTGCTACCATTAAAGGGACTGTATCACCTAAACATAGTGCTACCATTAAAGGGACTGTATCACCTAAACATAGTGCTACCAGTAAAGGGACTGTATGATCTAAACATAGTGCTACCAGTAAAGGGACTGTATGATCTAAACATAGTGCTACCATTAAAGGGACTGGATCACCTACACATAGTGCTACCATTAAAGGGACTGGATCACCTAAACATAGTGCTACCATTAAAGGGACTGGATCACCTAAACATAGTGCTACCATTAAAGGGACTGTATGATCTAAACATAGTGCTACCATTAAAGGGACTGTATGATCTAAACATAGTGCTACCATTAAAGGGACTGTATCACCTAAACATAGTGCTACCATTAAAGGGACTGGATCACCTAAACATAGTGCTACCATTAAAGGGACTGGATCACCTACACATAGTGCTACCAGTAAAGGGACTGGATCACCTAAACATAGTGCTACCATTAAAGGGACTGTATCACCTACACATAGTGCTACCAGTAAAGGGACTGGATCACCTACACATAGTGCTACCAGTAAAGGGACTGGATCACCTAAACATAGTGCTACCAGTAAAGGGACTGGATCACCTAAACATAGTGCTACCAGTAAAGGGACTGGATCACCTACACATAGTGCTACCATTAAAGGGACTGGATCACCTAAACATAGTGCTACCATTAAAGGGTCTGGATCACCTAAACATAGTGCTACCATTAAAGGGACTGGATCACCTACACATAGTGCTACCATTAAAGGGACTGGATCACCTAAACATAGTGCTACCATTAAAGGGACTGGATCACCTAAACATAGTGCTACCAGTAAAGGGACTGGATCACCTAAACATAGTGCTACCATTAAAGGGACTGTATGATCTAAACATAGTGCTACCAGTAAAGGGACTGTATCACCTAAACATAGTGCTACCAGTAAAGGGACTGGATCACCTAAACATAGTGCTACCATTAAAGGGACTGGATCACCTAAACATAGTTCTACCAGTAAAGGGACTGTATGATCTAAACATAGTGCTACCAGTAAAGGGACTGGATCACCTAAACATAGTGCTACCATTAAAGGGACTGGATCACCTAAACATAGTGCTACCATTAAAGGGACTGTATCACCTAAACATAGTGCTACCATTAAAGGGACTGTATCACCTAAACATAGTGCTACCAGTAAAGGGACTGTATGATCT
This sequence comes from Pelodytes ibericus, assembly GCA_036172795.1. Taxonomy (NCBI): domain Eukaryota; kingdom Metazoa; phylum Chordata; class Amphibia; order Anura; family Pelodytidae; genus Pelodytes; species Pelodytes ibericus. Next base: position 16,744,518 of record CM069862.1, read on the forward strand.
AAACATAGTGCTACCATTAAAGGGACTGGATCACCTACACATAGTGCTACCATTAAAGGGACTGGATCACCTAAACATAGTGCTACCATTAAAGGGACTGGATCACCTAAACATAGTGCTACCATTAAAGGGACTGTATGATCTAAACATAGTGCTACCATTAAAGGGACTGTATGATCTAAACATAGTGCTACCATTAAAGGGACTGTATCACCTAAACATAGTGCTACCATTAAAGGGACTGGATCACCTACACATAGTGCTACCAGTAAAGGGACTGGATCACCTAAACATAGTGCTACCATTAAAGGGACTGTATCACCTACACATAGTGCTACCAGTAAAGGGACTGGATCACCTACACATAGTGCTACCAGTAAAGGGACTGGATCACCTAAACATAGTGCTACCAGTAAAGGGACTGGATCACCTAAACATAGTGCTACCAGTAAAGGGACTGGATCACCTACACATAGTGCTACCATTAAAGGGACTGGATCACCTAAACATAGTGCTACCAGTAAAGGGACTGGATCACCTAAACATAGTGCTACCATTAAAGGGTCTGTATCCCCCTGAACGGAATGAATGAGGATTGGAATGAATGAGGATTGGTTGAGAGATTGAGACAAAATAGGAATAGAAATTAATCATAGAAAATACTTGATTACATTGAACTCAACTCGATTTGTATGTCTTAGTTTAATTGCTTCAAGGAAGTAAATTGGGAATTTTACCAATTTGTGTATGTCTATCACATAATAATAAAGAAAAAGATTATATATTAAAAATGAAAGAAGAAAAAAAGAAGACCAATAGAAACTATGGAAATAACAATTTGGTAATAAATAAAATGGCCAAAGGATGCAATTAAAAATAAATCGATTGAACTTTCAATCAAGAGGAATCTGAGAAACAATAATTGTCTGATGGCTAAAGAAAATAAAAAAAAATAAAAAAAAAAAATAAAGGGACTGTATCACCTAAACATAGTGCTACCATTAAAGGGACTGTATGATCTAAACATAGTGCTACCATTAAAGGGACTGGATCACCTAAACATAGTGCTACCATTAAAGGGAATGGATCACCTAAACATTGTTGTTATGATAATGACCTATACCTTGTGTTAGCAAAATTGCAAACCCATGCCCAAGTGTGTGTTTGAACTGTGTCTGTGTCTCCTGTTCATGACATCACCTGTGGCTTCATATGCAAATTACACATTTCCCATTGAAAAGCAGTTCATTTGCATACTAGGCCACAGGTGATGTCATAAGCAGGTGACGCCACAGACACATTTAAAACCCATTTTCTCCTAATTCAGGCATTTGCTGGCAGTTTTGCTAATACAACGTATAGATCATGTTCAATCATTTTTTATTATCTACATGCGCAGCAAAAACAATGTTTAGGTGATACAGTCCCTTTGTTTTTCCCACTCCGGTTCTGAAACACGCTGTAGAGATTTAACAAGACAACAAACAAGGTGCTAGACAGAAAGAGAAGGACAGGGGCCCACTGGGAAATATTACAAAATATCCACACATTTTAACTCACAGGTCGTAATAATAATAGCAAAGTGTTGAATTGGGAAATGTGTGTTCAGAGGTTTATTACTATGACCCAATTTAAAGGGACTTGGTCACCTGTGAATGTAGAGAATAGAAAACTATCTCTATTAGGGTAAATTTCTATAGACTGTAGGAGCCAGCCTGGTTATTTTTTTAAGGAGCTAGGGAAATGTGTCATTTAACAACTGTGCTATCTCACTGGAAGTAAATAATCGTCTTCCAGTGTACTTGAAGGTTTTTTTAAAAAAAAAAAAAAAATTATGGATGTCTCTGTGTAATGAGAGATTTTCAAATCTCCATTGTTAAACCCATCCTGTAGCTAGCTCGTCCGATTGACTCCTCCCACTACTCTTTTCACCACCCGTTTTTCAGTATAGTGTTATATGCAAAAAAAAAGTCCACGCTGTAGTTTTTATTGCCGGTGAAGAGGTGGCTCAGTATAGGTAGAGAGTGGAGCGGACCCACGTGCGTTTCGCCTGACCAGCTATGTCGGGGATCAAGTGTTTTTTTTTTTTACGGAACATTATTTTATTGGGCAAGGGAGGGTGGCCTGTCACTGCTATTTGCAAAGGGTTTGCTTGGTAGAAAATGATAACCTGATTAGGACTGCAGACAGGGACGGGGGAAGGATTTTGTGCTACACAGCCGAAAGGGCTTTTTGGTGCCCCCCCCCCATATCCCTTATCTATCCTCCCTCTCCCCATATCTCTTTCCATAACCCCATATCTTATCTCTCCTTCCCTATATCTCTTTCCCTCTCACCTGTTCTCTCCCTCCTCTTCTATTCTCTCCCTCTCCCCCATCTGTTCTCCCCCCCGAAGCAGCCCTACGGTGCTGCCGGCCCTGACTGCAGACACATCACTAAAAGGGTTAATCCCCTAATGGTTTGGCTCCTATATCTCGGTTTTGTTAAACATATGCGGTTAGCCTGTGCTAAAATTTGGCACTCCGTTTCTCTGATGACTCTAAGCAGGATCTATTTTTTCTTTGTTAGCTTAATGCGTGTTTCCTAGTCGTTTTTATTGACATGCTTGAGGGATGACAAAGGCCCTGTTGTCCGTTCAGTTTATCCGTTGTTTTGGAATACGCCAGGTATACAGAACAAGCCAGGTACATTCGCTCCAGGGATACAATAAACAGGATATTGTATATTGAGTTTGTCAACATGCCAGTTTCCTCCAATTTAGCGAAACTTGTGCAATTAAGGCTATTCAATTACAACGGAAAACCTTGACTTGGTATATTGCCTAAGCTCCAGGAAAAACATGGCAAACTCAAAGCACCATCCTGACTTCAAAGTGATCTATGGGTTCTCGTTAAAAGGATTATAAAAATGCATGTATTCATTAAGTGAATATCTGGGGGGGTTTTAAAAATATTTAATATACTTACAGTCAGGTTTGCAGCATCTGCTGATCCTCCCACTCAGTCTGAAGCATTTTAAAGTCTTTCTAAAAAGGAAAGTTCCAAATGATGGACTATTCTTGCAATGTGTCTGTGGCAAGGTCTCGGATGGTCAAATTGTCCATCACTGACCCCAGTAAGTGTCAAACCCGTCCTTTACTAACGTCTTCTCTTTGTATTGCTCCTTCAGGTCATTGGGAGCTCCCTGCTTTTTATCCACGATAAGAAGGAGCAGGCCAAAGTATGGATGATCGACTTTGGGAAGACCACCCCACTGCCGGAAGGCCAGGTGCTAAACCACCGAGTATCCTGGGTGGAAGGTAACCGAGAGGACGGATACCTCTTGGGACTGGATAACCTAATAGACATTCTTTCGGAGATGGCTGAGCAGGAGGAGGAGGAGGAGGAGGTGGTGGTGGTGGCGGCGGCGGCGGCGGTGGTAGAAGAAGAAGACGTTCATTAAAAGCCATACCCACCATCCCTCTCCCCAAGACCAACACTCCAGGGAATGCACTACACAAACCATCCTCATCCTGTGAGGAGGAACTGTGATTTGTAGCAATACCTTCCAGCAGCCATGGGGTTAATGTGAAAGATCTAATCTCCGTGATCCCTGCGCCTTTGAGATTTGTAAATATTTTATTTGCCAGAACAAAAAAGACCTTTTTTTTTTTTTTTTCTTCTTCTTTTTTTACTGTTATATATACATTTTATATATAGTGATACAGATGGCTTTTTGCTTTCGACACTTGGAACACCTCTCCGTGTTTTGCGTATTCCTATTTTTATTTTTGGGGCATTTTAAGAATTCAACAGATCACACTATGGGTTTAAAAAAAAAAAAAAAAACATTTCAGCATAAAGCTTAACAGATTACAACGGAACTGGCAACTTGGGGGGTTAACTCATTCACAGCTTCAAGATTCAGTCTTGGGGGGGGTGCTTGGTACGCCTGGTACTTTGGTTAAATCTGCCCACCCAGAGACTAATAAACCCCTGAAGCTGGTCTTAAATCCAGGTGAATATCTGCCATGTAATCTATGGCCAGTAGGTGGAGCCAAATGTTATCCACGCCCCCAGTTGTGCACACACCTGACCAAGCTCTTCCCACTGGGTCTTTAAAAGTGACCTTTTTTGTTGGTGGGTTTGCCCATTGAAGCACCTAGGATGTGGTGTTGCCCTTTCCAAATATGGCTGCTGTGTCAGATGCTTGAAATGTCCATACTACAATATATAAGCTCGTGGTTAATTTACCCCATCAAACGCCTGTTTGCTGTATATCAGGAGCTGGGGGTGACCCAGCCGGTCACTGCCATGTTTAGTGATGTGACTTAATCAAATTGGAACAATTGGCCCCTGCTAATTCAATAATAATACACAAGTATTGAAGTAGAGAAATGTAAAATGAATTGAGATCAAAGGAAACAGAAGAGACAATATGAGAATAGCAGTGTAACAAAATGTATCGGATTCTTAAAATAAGGAAAAACATATGTTTGAAATGTGTCTCTTTGTGAAACATAGAATATGTCATTGGCAGATAAGATCCATTCAGCCCAATTTACTGAATACTTTCATTAGTCCCCAGTTCCCTATCTTATATCTAGGATATCCTTATACATATCCCAAGCTTGCTTAAACTCCTTCACTGTATTAACCTCTACCATTTCTACTGGGAGACTATTCCATACATCCACTACCCTCTCAGTAATGTAATACTTTCATTAGTCCCTGGCCTTATCTTATATCTAGGATAGCCTTATCCCTATCCCATGCATGCTTAAACTCCTTCACTGTATTAACCTCTACCACTTCTACTGGAAGACTATTCCATACACCCACTACCCTCTCAGTAATGTAATACTTTCATTAGTCCCTGGCCTTATCTTATATCTAGGATAGCCTTATACCTATCCCACGCATGCTTAAACTCCTTCACTGTATTAACCTCTACCACTTCTACTGGGAGACTATTCCATACATCCACTACCCTCTCAGTAAAGTAATACTTTCATTAGTCCCTGGCCTTATCTTATATCTAGGATAGCCTTATCCCTATCCCATGCATGCTTAAACTCCTTCACTGTATTAACCTCTACAATTTGTACTGGGAGACTATTCCATACATCCACTACCCTCTCAGTAAAGTAATACTTTCATTAGTCCCTGACCTTATCTTATATCTAGGATAGCCTTGTGCCTATCCCACGCATGCTTAAACTCCTTCACTGTATTAACCTCTACCACTTCTACTGGAAGACTATTCCATGCATCCACTACTAATACTTTTAATCCATTTCCCCTCTAGTCTAAGGCTATGTCCTCCTGTTGTGGCACTTTTAGTTCTTGAAATCATCTTGGGTCTTGCCATGCAAATCCCAAACATTCCCATTGAAAGCAGTTCATTTGCTCATCAAGGGACAGGTGATGTCACAAACACTGACACTACAGACACATTTATAACATATATTTGTTTATATTCTGTACCTTTATTTCCAATTCTAACAACACAATACATAGGTTGTTTTTGCCCATCTTTTATTCTCTGCATTCACCATTTAGAAATCACCAGTGACCAGATGTTCTGCGTCAGTGTAATTCAGCTTGGCCCTGCTGAGAGATAAAGCAAGTAAAAAAACTACCTACATGTCAATTAAAAAGGACCTGTTGTTTTCTGAAAAATTCCCAACCTCTGAAAAAAATATCCTTTGCTTCTATAAAAGAGTGGTGACTGCCACCTACTGGCAGGACTCCAGTACTATTCGGTAAGCCCTTGTCTGCAAACAGGTGGACTGGTGCTGGAATACAGAACCTGTTATTTCAGGTTCTCTATCTCTATATAACAACTAGGGCGGCACTGAGAGTTTACTGTCTATTAATTCATTAAACATAATCCTATATTGGTCAGCGGTCCGACTGCAGTACATACACAGGTCAGCAGGGGAGGGCTGGCAGCCTTAGGCCTGGGGGGCAAATCCAGTCAAGTGGCCCATTGCATCATCGAATCGCCTCCCCATCCACGGCCATCTTTTCCTTGTTTTATAACGAATATTGCCAGGATTTTCCCCCTCAATATGCCAGGATTATGCCCCTCAAAATGCCAGGATTTTCTCCTCAATATGCCAAGATGATGCCCCCTCAATATGCCAGGATTATGCCCCTCAATATGCCAGGATTATGCCCCTCAATATGCCAGGATTTAGACACCCAATATGCCAGGATTTTCCCCTCAATATGCCAAGATGATGCCCCCTCAATATGCCAGGATTTCCCCCTCAATATGCCAGGATTATGCCCCTCAATATGCCAGGATTTAGACACCCAATATCCCAAAATTTGGGCACCCCCCCCCCCTACCCACGTTGCACACCTACGACATGACCCATAACCCATGTTGCACACCAGGACATGCCCCATCACCACATTTACATGCCTCCATCATCCCATTACATACACATTTCCAATAATATTTGCCATTAATATTCCCCAGCCAATTTGTCCCATAATATGCCAGTGTTATTCTGCAATTTAATATGACTCAGTAAATTTGCCCAATAATATTCCAAGGTTATCTGCAATTTAATATGCCCCTGCTAATTTGCCCAATATGCCAGTGTTAATCGCCATGTAATATTCCCCAGCCAATTTGCCCAATAATATGCCAGTGTTATTTGCCATGTAATATGCCCCAGCCAATTTGCCCAATAATATGCCAGTCTTATTTGCCATGTAATATGCCCCAGCCAATTTTCCCAATAATATGCCAGTCTTATTTGCCATGTGATATGCCCCAGCCAATTTGCCCAATAATATGCCAGTCTTATTTGCCATGTAATATGCCCCAGCCAATTTTCCCAATAATATGCCAGTCTTATTTGCCATTTAATATTCCCCATCCAATTTGCCCAATAATATGCCAGTGTTATTCTGCCATTTAATATTCCCCAGCCAATTTGCCCAATATTATGCCAGTCTTATTTGCCATGTAATATGCCCCAGCCAATTTTCCCAATAATATGCCAGTCTTATTTGCCATGTGATATGCCCCAGCCAATTTGCCCAATAATATGCCAGTCTTATTTGCCATGTAATATGCCCCAGCCAATTTTCCCAATAATATGCCAGTCTTATTTGCCATTTAATATTCCCCATCCAATTTGCCCAATAATATGCCAGTGTTATTTGCCATGTAATATTCCCCAGCCAATTTGCCCAATAATATGCCAGTCTTATTTGCCATGTAATATGCCCCAGCCAATTTTCCCAATAATATGCCAGTCTTATTTGCCATGTGATATGCCCCAGCCAATTTGCCCAATAATATGCCAGTCTTATTTGCCATGTAATATGCCCCAGCCAATTTTCCCAATAATATGCCAGTCTTATTTGCCATTTAATATTCCCCATCCAATTTGCCCAATAATATGCCAGTGTTATTCTGCCATTTAATATTCCCCAGCCAATTTGCCCAATATTATGCCAGTCTTATTTGCCATGTAATATGCCCCAGCCAATTTTCCCAATAATATGCCAGTCTTATTTGCCATGTGATATGCCCCAGCCAATTTGCCCAATAATATGCCAGTCTTATTTGCCATGTAATATGCCCCAGCCAATTTTCCCAATAATATGCCAGTCTTATTTGCCATGTGATATGCCCCAGCCAATTTGCCCAATAATATGCCAGTCTTATTTGCCATGTAATATGCCCCAGCCAATTTTCCCAATAATATGCCAGTCTTATTTGCCATGTAATATGCCCCAGCCAATTTTCCCAATAATATGCCAGTCTTATTTGCCATGTGATATGCCCCAGCCAATTTGCCCAATAATATGCCAGTCTTATTTGCCATGTAATATGCCCCAGCCAATTTTCCCAATAATATGCCAGTCTTATTTGCCATTTAATATTCCCCATCCAATTTGCCCAATAATATGCCAGTGTTATTCTGCCATTTAATATTCCCCAGCCAATTTGCCCAATATTATGCCAGTCTTATTTGCCATGTAATATGCCCCAGCCAATTTGCCCAATAATATGCCAGTCTTATTTGCCAGCCAATTTGTCCAATAATATGCCCCCCCCCCCCCCCCCCCTTACCTTTTTCTCTGGTGGCTAGTGGCAGGACTTCCCTGGTGGCTAGTGGCAGGAGGACTTCCCTGGTGTCAGGCAGCATGGTCCCTCCATGCTGCCTGTTCGGCCTCCCGGCGGTTGTGCCGACAGGTCACGTGATCGGCGCGCGTCTGACGTCAGAGCGCCGATCACGTGACTGTCGGCACTTCCGTGTCAGACTGCACAGGGAGCCGAACAGGCAGCACGGAGGTTTCTCTGTGCTGCCTGTTCGGCTCCCCGTGCAGCCTTGCAGGCAGAGCGGAGGTGAGAGGGGATCTTCCGATCCCTTCTCAGTCTCTGCCTGCAAGCACGTTTTTTTTTTTTTTTTTTTTTTTTTAAACACTGGCCCAGCGGCCGTGTTTTAAATAGCTTAGGGCGGCCTGGGGGGCAATTGCCACCCTGCCCCCCGGCCCAGCCCGCCCCTGATTACATGGCAAATAAGACTGGCATATTATTGGGAAAATTGGCTGGGGCATATTACATGGCAAATAAGACTGGCATATTATTGGGCAAATTGGCTGGGGCATATCACATGGCAAATAAGACTGGCATATTATTGGGAAAATTGGCTGGGGCATATTACATGGCAAATAAGACTGGCATATTATTGGGCAAATTGGCTGGGGCATATCACATGGCAAATAAGACTGGCATATTATTGGGAAAATTGGCTGGGGCATATTACATGGCAAATAAGACTGGCATAATATTGGGCAAATTGGCTGGGGAATATTAAATGGCAGAATAACACTGGCATATTATTGGGCAAATTGGATGGGGAATATTAAATGGCAAATAAGACTGGCATATTATTGGGAAAATTGGCTGGGGCATATTACATGGCAAATAAGACTGGCATATTATTGGGCAAATTGGCTGGGGCATATCACATGGCAAATAAGACTGGCATATTATTGGGAAAATTGGCTGGGGCATATTACATGGCAAATAAGACTGGCATATTATTGGGCAAATTGGCTGGGGAATATTACATGGCAAATAACACTGGCATATTATTGGGCAAATTGGATGGGGAATATTAAATGGCAAATAAGACTGGCATATTATTGGGAAAATTGGCTGGGGCATATTACATGGCAAATAAGACTGGCATATTATTGGGCAAATTGGCTGGGGCATATCACATGGCAAATAAGACTGGCATATTATTGGGAAAATTGGCTGGGGCATATTACATGGCAAATAAGACTGGCATAATATTGGGCAAATTGGCTGGGGAATATTAAATGGCAGAATAACACTGGCATATTATTGGGCAAATTGGATGGGGAATATTAAATGGCAAATAAGACTGGCATATTATTGGGAAAATTGGCTGGGGCATATTACATGGCAAATAAGACTGGCATATTATTGGGCAAATTGGCTGGGGCATATCACATGGCAAATAAGACTGGCATATTATTGGGAAAATTGGCTGGGGCATATTACATGGCAAATAAGACTGGCATATTATTGGGCAAATTGGCTGGGGCATATTACATGGCAAATAACACTGGCATATTATTGGGCAAATTGGCTGGGGAATATTACATGGCGATTAACACTGGCATATTGGGCAAATTAGCAGGGGCATATTAAATTGCAGATAACCTTGGAATATTATTGGGCAAATTTACTGAGTCATATTAAATTGCAGAATAACACTGGCATATTATGGGACAAATTGGCTGGGGAATATTAATGGCAAATATTATTGGAAATGTGTATGTAATGGGATGATGGAGGCATGTAAATGTGGTGATGGGGCATGTCCTGGTGTGCAACATGGGTTATGGGTCATGTCGTAGGTGTGCAACGTGGGTAGGGGGGGGGGGGTGCCCAAATTTTGGGATATTGGGTGTCTAAATCCTGGCATATTGAGGGGCATAATCCTGGCATATTGAGGGGGAAATCCTGGCATATTGAGGGGGCATCATCTTGGCATATTGAGGGGAAAATCCTGGCATATTGGGTGTCTAAATCCTGGCATATTGAGGGGCATAATCCTGGCATATTGAGGGGCATAATCCTGGCATATTGAGGGGGCATCATCTTGGCATATTGAGGAGAAAATCCTGGCATTTTGAGGGGCATAATCCTGGCATATTGAGGGGGAAAATCCTGGCAATATTCGTTATAAAACAAGGAAAAGATGGCCGTGGATGGGGAGGCGATTCGATGATGCAATGGGCCACTTGACTGGATTTGCCCCCCAGGCCTAAGGCTGCCAGCCCTCCCCTGCATGTAATATGCCCCAGCCAATTTTCCCAATAATATGCCAGTCTTATTTGCCATGTGATATGCCCCAGCCAATTTGCCCAATAATATGCCAGTCTTATTTGCCATGTAATATGCCCCAGCCAATTTTCCCAATAATATGCCAGTCTTATTTGCCATTTAATATTCCCCATCCAATTTGCCCAATAATATGCCAGTGTTATTCTGCCATTTAATATTCCCCAGCCAATTTGCCCAATATTATGCCAGTCTTATTTGCCATGTAATATGCCCCAGCCAATTTGCCCAATAATATGCCAGTCTTATTTGCCAGCCAATTTGTCCAATAATATGCCCCCCCCCCCCCCCCCCTTACCTTTTTCTCTGGTGGCTAGTGGCAGGACTTCCCTGGTGGCTAGTGGCAGGAGGACTTCCCTGGTGTCAGGCAGCATGGTCCCTCCATGCTGCCTGTTCGGCCTCCCGGCGGTTGTGCCGACAGGTCACGTGATCGGCGCGCGTCTGACGTCAGAGCGCCGATCACGTGACTGTCGGCACTTCCGTGTCAGACTGCACAGGGAGCCGAACAGGCAGCACGGAGGTTTCTCTGTGCTGCCTGTTCGGCTCCCCGTGCAGCCTTGCAGGCAGAGCGGAGGTGAGAGGGGATCTTCCGATCCCTTCTCAGTCTCTGCCTGCAAGCACGTTTTTTTTTTTTTTTTTTTTTTTTAAACACTGGCCCAGCGGCCGTGTTTTAAATAGCTTAGGGCGGCCTGGGGGGCAATTGCCACCCTGCCCCCCGGCCCAGCCCGCCCCTGCAGGTCAGCGGTCCGACTGCAGTACATACACAGGTCAGCGGTCCGACTGCAGTACATACACAGGTCAGGGGTCCGACTGCAGTACATACACAGGTCAGCGGTCCGACTGCAGTACATACACAGGTCAGCGGTCCAACTGCAGTACATACACAGGTCAGCGGTCCAACTGCAGTACATACACAGGTCAGCGGTTGCGTTGCCTTTCTTTATATGCTTCGAGGAAAGCAAAAAAGGGGCGTGGTTTGTAGACCTTCCCTAAGGTAGAACAAACTTGTCCTCTTGTAAAGTAAAACATGTTAGCTCTTTGTCTATTTTAGGAATACTCTCCCTACAAAACCTATAATTTCTCTTTAAAGCCTAACCTGATCACTGGCTGAGCAGATGTCAGCCCCACGGTATACATCTTACACGTACCAAAGGTGATCCTTAATATTGGAGCTGTTGCTTGCTTCAGACCAGCGTAGAATTCATATCTGGCCAGAATATCAATCCTATCTATTACGTGGACCTTTAGAACTTGGTATTCTATCCGCAAGACCTTCCCTTGAACAGACCCTGATGTGCAGTATTAATGTTGGCGTGGGATGGATCTAGTGCTTTAGCACAGGTGAGGTAACCAGATAACCTAATTTAGGATACCCTGAAATTTGGAGCTGTTTATGGTAATTACATTGAGGGTGAGGACTAAATTAGATAACTTAAATAAAGGAAATTCCAAGTATCTGGCACTCTGCACCTTTAATAAAACATTTTTTTTCTGGAAAGATCGTGCACAGGGGCATTATAGAAATCGATAGTGTATACAAACCGCTGTAGATAGAATTGTATCTATGTGTTGGCCTTCTTTTGATTGTTTTAGGCATTACTTTACTTAGCTTGGCGCATGGGGAGGGGCTGTGCGGTGCCTTTTTTTTCTTCTTGTGTTTGTGTTTTGCAGTGAATTCTACCTTCCTATTTTATTTTATTTTTTTAAATACTTTTGGAGTTTATGTATAAAGATCAATAGAGGGACGAGTTCTAAAAGTGGTCCATTCACCATGGCAACCAATGGGATGTTCCTGTGGATGACATCACATTTAGAACCTTGCCACCCCCCCACCCCCATTTGGTTTATTCTGATTAAGTTGTTGGATGTTTACATAGTTTTGTGATATACCCCATTTTATATACATATATCAAAGTGCCTGACTGGATTGGCTTTTTATTATTGTAATGCTTAGGTTTTTAATTGATATTTATTTAATTGTTTTTATTACACAGGACACTAAGACTAACTGCATGCCAATCTTTTTTTGTTTCTTTTTGTATATATATATATATTATTATTTTTTTTAAATATGATCATGGTAACCCTTTGCTCTCCAGAGGGGGGAGGGCATTGCATTACTCTGTCGTCTGGTGAGTTAAGGAGGCAGTTCCATGTATTAGCGTCCGAAAAATATATATTTTTAGATAAATGTGAAGAAAAAATAATTACATTTGTCTCAGTTTTGTCAATACTTCCTATCCCATAATAACTGCAAATCAAGTATAATGGAGATGTTACTGTTACTATAGCAACATCTCTCCGTGCCCCTCCTTATAGAATGTCACTTGATTTAGAAGCCCCGATGATTATCAAAGTAAAACTACAAGAAACTGTAAATTGCTTTAATGCACAAATAGCTACATTGACATATATTAAAAGCATGTACAATAAAAAAAAAGAGAAAATGTTGTTAGGTGGAACTGACTCCTTACAGGGTCTATAAACTGCTTACAGATATCCTGATATCCTCCCCCCTATCACTCCCCCCGCTCGTTATAGCTGCCTGACCATAGCATCCCATGTTTGCTGTGTAAGGGCAGCGTAATGTTCAGCCCGTTTCTGTGACCTTGGCTTGATACATGTTTTTGTGTGGAATAAAAATGATATGAAATCCTTATGAGTTGACAAATACCAACACTGTGCTCCTGTTTCTTAAATAAAGTATTTTCATTTGAAAGGGTGTGTTGTAGTTTTTCGGTATTGTAAGACATAACATTTATTGCTGGCTCAATATGAAAAATACATGTGTATTTCAGATAGCGCTTCCTGTTATCCAGCATTAGGAGGTATTCATACTACTGCTGGATTATGGAACTGCTATAACTCAATAAAACTGATGGGGGCGCCATAATCCAGAGGTTTGAAAGCATGCCGGCCAGGGATTCCGCTTAGGGATCGACCGATATTGATTTTTTAGAGCCGATACCGATACCGATAACCTGTGAACTTTCAGGCCGATAGCCGATAACTTATACCGATATTTCGTGCATTTTAATTTTTTGGGAAAAAAAACAATTTCTACACAAATCTGCTGTTAAATGAACATGTTTATTGTTAACGTTTAGCTTTTTTTTGTAAATCTTTTTCATTGCTAAATAAAAATAAATAATGCAGCAAAACAATGGTGATATGGTCAAATACAACAAATTGGACCACTTTTTTTTTTTTTTTTAAATAAATATCAGTCAAAAGGTAACAAGAACAACAATGTTCAATTGCACATAATCCATACTTAGATTAAATCTTAGTAAAATGAGCAGCAATGACATAGGCAATTATATCAAAGGGACACTACAGTAAATATAAGCAAGGCATCAAAACAGCTTAATTAAGCTATATTTGTTGCCTAACTGCTTAGCCTTAGTGTCAATTTAAAGTAATTTAAACACATTTAAAACAAGATACATGTTGGGTAACTTAACCTTTCTAGCTGAGTAAAGATAGGTAGCATAACTTATAAGGGTAGACATAGACAATACAATACGATTAGTCATCATACAGGTATTGGTCTTGGGTAGCAAAGGAAATGGCAGTGGGTACACTACACTACACTACACACAGGACCAGTTCCTGGAGCATCCCATCCCAGATCATTCAGTGAATGCCAAGCCATGTTAACCTGCTATCCAGCTTCAAGGTTACAAAAAAGTGAGTTAAGACAGACATTAAATAACATTTAATGAAAACTATTAACTATTCTAAATTAATCTAAAACGTTAGAATTTCTTCAATACTTCCAGTTCCAGAAATTTCTGCATGTTCTTCTGTTAAACGGTTTCTGTTTCTTTCATAGATTGCAGACACTTCACTGAAAACACGCTCACTAGGTACAGAGGAGGGTGGAGAGCAAAGGTATCTTCTGGCATAAGAAGCAAGGGTTTTAAAGCGTGTCTCATTTTCTTTCCACCACTCAAGTGGATTGCCCTTTCTATTGATCACTGGTTCTTTCAAATAAAGATGAAGCTCATCGTCAAGGCTGACTTTGGGTAAAGTTAGAGTATCCTCTACATGGGGCCCCAATAAAACGCTGAACATGGCATCAATTTGGCCATGTTGTTTAAGACTTTTTTCCATGTGTTTCCTTTTTGGGAATTTGTAGGTTTCTGTTGCATCATCATCCTGCTCTTCCAGACTAGTACTACTAGTATCATGCTCTTCCAGACTAGTACTACTAGTATCATGCTCTTCCAGACTAGTACTACTAGTAGCATGCTCTTCCAGACTAGTACTACTAGTAGCATGCTCTTCCAGACTAGTACTACTAGTAGCATGCTCTTCCAGACTAGTACTACTAGTAGCATGCTCTTCCAGACTAGTACTACTAGTAACATGCTCTTCCAGACTAGTACTACTAGTATCATGCTCTTCCAGACTAGTACTACTAGTATCATGCTCTTCCAGACTAGTACTACTAGTAGCATGCTCTTCCAGACTAGTACTACTAGTAGCATGCTCTTCCAGACTAGTACTACTAGTAGCATGCTCTTCCAGACTAGTACTACTAGTAGCATGCTCTTCCAGACTAGTACTACTAGTAGCATGCTCTTCCAGATTAGTACTACTAGTAGCATGCTCTTCCAGACTAGTACTACTAGTAGCATGCTCTTCCAGACTAGTACTACTAGTAGCATGCTCTTCCAGACTAGTACTACTAGTAGCATGCTCTTCCAGACTAGTACTACTAGTAGCATGCTCTTCCAGACTAGTACTACTAGTAGCATGCTCTTCCAGACTAGTACTACTAGTAGCATGCTCTTCCAGATTAGTACTACTAGTAGCATGCTCTTCCAGACTAGTACTACTAGTAGCATGCTCTTCCAGACTAGTACTACTAGTAGCATGCTCTTCCAGATTAGTACTACTAGTAGCATGCTCTTCCAGACTAGTACTACTAGTAGCATGCTCTTCCAGACTAGTACTACTAGTAGCATGCTCTTCCAGATTAGTACTACTAGTAGCATGCTCTTCCAGACTAGTACTACTAGTAGCATGCTCTTCCAGACTAGTACTACTAGTAGCATGCTCTTCCAGATTAGTACTACTAGTAGCATGCTCTTCCAGACTAGTACTACTAGTAGCATGCTCTTCCAGACTAGTACTACTAGTAGCATGCTCTTCCAGACTAGTACTACTAGTAGCATGCTCTTCCAGATTAGTACTACTAGTAGCATGCTCTTCCAGACTAGTACTACTAGTAGCATGCTCTTCCAGACTAGTACTACTAGTAGCATGCTCTTCCAGATTAGTACTACTAGTAGCATGCTCTTCCAGACTAGTACTACTAGTAGCATGCTCTTCCAGACTAGTACTACTAGTAGCATGCTCTTCCAGATTAGTACTACTAGTAGCATGCTCTTCCAGACTAGTACTACTAGTAGCATGCTCTTCCAGACTAGTACTACTAGTAGCATGCTCTTCCAGACTAGTACTACTAGTAGCATGCTCTTCCAGACTAGTACTACTAGTAGCATGCTCTTCCAGATTAGTACTACTAGTAGCATGCTCTTCCAGACTAGTACTACTAGTAGCATGCTCTTCCAGACTAGTACTACTAGTAGCATGCTCTTCCAGACTAGTACTACTAGTAGCATGCTCTTCCAGATTAGTACTACTAGTAGCATGCTCTTCCAGACTAGTACTACTAGTAGCATGCTCTTCCAGACTAGTACTACTAGTAGCATGCTCTTCCAGATTAGTACTACTAGTAGCATGCTCTTCCAGAAAATCCAGACTAGTAGCACCAGGCTCTTCCTGATGTGACCTTTCTAGAACCTGCACCTCCTTTTGCATATCTTCTGTCAGCCATTCTTTTGCCTTGGCCAACACATTATCAGAAGAGAAAGCATGATGTTTGAATCGAGGATCTAAAAGACATGCCATAACTACGTTTATATTCTCTTCATACTTCAAAAAACGTTTGTTGAGGCTTTCCTTCATGACCTCCCTGAGTGTTTTAATGCCACGTGTAGTGGACCCTTCATTCTCTTGAAGAAGCATCTACAGCACTCTCACACATGGAATAATGGATGACACACTTGAGTCGTTATGGCTAACCTCTAGTGTCACTTCCTCTATTGGGAGGAGGGTCTGAATAAGATTTGCTACAATCTCCCACTGATCAGCATTAGGGCAAGAATAGCCTCCATGCTTACCAGCATAGATGCTAAGAGCTCGCTTCTGTTCCAGCATTCTTTGTAGCATGTGGAGTGTGGAGTTCCATCGTGTTGGAACAGCCTGAATCAGGCTGCTTTTGGGCAGGCCAAGGTCTGACTGAATGCACCTCAGTCGGTGCTTGGCAATGAATGAATGGTGAAAATGACTTGCACACTTCTTTAGCATGGCAATTATGTCGATCACAGCTCTCTGGCTTGACAGACCATCATTTACTACAAGTTGCAGGGTGTGTGCCATATGCAGCTGAGATCTGACACTTCAGCAAGCCTCATTCCTTTCACCATGTTTGCTCCGCTGTCTCGAAGCACAAGCAGCACTCTATCTTTGCTTATACCCCAGTCATCAAGCATGCCTAGAAACATTTCTTTAATGTACTCGCCAGTGTGGGATCCTTGCATCACCTTTGTGTTCAACACCAACTGCCTTTTTGTCCATCCATTATCAATGAAGTGACACGTAAGACTCATTAGTGATTCTGTTGATCCGGACCAGCAGTCAGTAGTGAATGAGAGTGAATTGCCAGCGTTCTCTGGTTGTAACATTGTTTTTACTTTCTGTATCACCTTCTGATGAATCTTTGGCAGCATTTCGTTCCTGTAAAACTTTTCATTTTTCAGTGTGTACCTTGGCTCAACTATGGACATCAAGCGCTTAAAGCCAGAATCAGACACCATTGTAAATGGCTGGTTATCCGTAACCATCATCTCTGTGATTGCTCTGTCCAGAAGTTGGGATCTTTCATCGGACTTTTGCCACTTTGTGTGTCTCTGAAATAGGTCTTTTATTTTTGGCTGGAATAGAGTTGGTGTTTCACATGATTCCTTTTCTTTTGTTTTCTGTGCTTCATTAAATAATTCAACATGATGAATTCTTAGATGGGTCCAAAGATTTGATGTATTCTTTGTTTTTGCAGTTGCAGATCCCATGCTCACATTGGTTTTGCATGTGTTGCACATTGCCTGTCCTAGGGAGGGTTGACTAAAATAGTCCCAAACAATGCTTTTACTTTTTCTTTGTGCATCCATCTGCATTGAAAGAAGAGGGTTACAACAAGCTACAGTGAGGTTTAGAGTAAGTTGTGGATGAATAAAAAAAAATATCAATATGAATATGAGATCCCAGCATGTACCTGGCTGTTGCTGATGGCAGTGTAAATGCTGTCAACAGTCATACTCCTGTCATGCTCATCCGGCCAGTACATACTGGGATGTATGACTACTAGTGCTATTAGCCTTTTACTTATTGGACTTGGAGCAGTACAGATTAAGTAAAGCACACACACAATCCAGTGACTGTTGTGTTTACATTTCACAAAGCTAAAAGCCCCTATAATCAATTCTTAGCTAAGAAATATGTGGATAAGGGGAGTGTAAGTAAAATATATTTATATATAACAATAAAAGCTTGTGTTGACTTCATTACTACTTTATATTAATTGCATGAAGAAAATCACTGACCACAATGCTACAATAGTATCATTGGTGTGCGTGATTTTATTGCATTTAATATTATGGGGTGATTTGAAAATGAAATGTGGTATTATAATTAATTAAATTTAATACGCACAGCAGAGGGGTAGACTAGACTATATAATATATTAAAATGATTTCAGCAAAAATATTTTCTCTACACACAGACCGCATTATTAATAATAATACTGTCTGTGTGTAGAGGAAATATTTTTGCTGAAATCATTTCAATATTATTTACTAGCACTAGTCAGTTGTCCCCAAACTCACTTTCTCATCTACCTTGATCTGTGCTCCGGATACTTCTGGCGCTCGGCTCACAGCAGGGAGGGGTGATGATGATGACGACGTAAAGCCTCTTTGGCTGGCGGCTAGACGTGGAAGAAGGAGTGCTGTGAAGGTAAGTATTGAATGTTACAAAGAGCACTGTGGTGGTTGACAGGTTGTAGCTCTGGTTGATATCAGACAGAAACATCAGTCACACCTTCTGTCTATGGTTTGGTGCTATTACTACTGAGTTCTAGTTGTAGAAGTAGTAGTATTTTTTTATCCGACCTTAAATTTCAATCAGTTCTGGACTTTATAATACTTACACAAATTAAACGCCATATTGATAAAGTGTAATGAATTCCTTCTGAATGTAATACTTAATAATTTGCACAGTACTTGGTGTGGGAGCATTTTAGTATACTACCCCCACTCCCCAGTGCTTTATCATTTTTATTGTGCCAAATTGCCAATATACTACCCAAGGGCTTTATTATTATATCATTTATATAAATCTAATGCAAACAATTACACCCAGAGCTTTATTATAATATATACTAACTATAGTGCAATTCTATATTATCCAGCAGCAGCACCAGCCCTCCCCCCGACTGACTACCAAGGCCGGCTTGCTTCTTTATTATAATTTATATTGGTGCCACTGCCAAATGCCAATATCCACCACCACCCCCTCCCCCCACCTCACTGACTACCAACTAAAGGCTTTATTAATTTATAATTTACATTTATAATATACTAGTGCCAAATGCCAATTACCACCATCACCCCCCACCCCTCACTGACCACCAACTAATTTATTATTTATTATTAGTGAGGTGGGGGTAGGGAGTGGTTAAATTTGGTATTTGGCAAAATTTGCACTAGTATATTATAAATTATAAATTAATAAAGCTCTTAGTTGGTACTGGTAGTCAATTTATAATATACTAGTGCCAAATGTAAATTTCCACCACCATCCCCCCTCCCCCTGAATTGAACTTCCAGTTCCAATTCAAACCAAGGGATTAATTATAATTAATTATAATTTAAGATGCCAAAGTGCCACTGCAAAAAGCAAATATAGTTAGTGTGCCACCATGTGGCATCCGACCACCACCACCCCTCCCCCACCTCACCGACTAACCTCTGGAAAAAAAAACAACATAGTATAAAAAAAAAATCATAGAAAAATATCATAAAATAAAATTACCTTTTTAGTAGACCATAAAACTTGGCAAATCAAGCGATCCGACTGGGCTGGCAGTGGCACACAAGCGGCAGAGCAGACAATTGGGCTGGCACACGACACTGACTGAAGCCACTCCTCCAGACAGCACTACTTCAGTGCCGGGACTTCAGCTCCTCTCCCGCGATTCGTGCGCACACCTTGTTTTGCTGTGCGGAGCCGCGAGATGGATTGGGGGCGCACGCGCTGGACGCATTATCGGCATTATCGGTAAAGTTAGATGCCGATACCGATAATTTAGGAAACTGTGAATATCGGCCGATAATATCGGCTAATCCGATAATCGGTCGATCCCTAATTCCGCTATATATTATCATTGAGGTCTAGTCATTAACGCGAACTGTGAAGGGCCCAATTATTCCTGAAGGTTGAGAGTCAAGGACATCTGGAGGAGTTGGGTAAGAGGGGTTGTTGGGTTTTTTTGACACTATAATGGTTGTGGATATCTCCTGGGTGTGCAGTGTAGAATACATTGGCATGTCTGGGGACAGAATGGCAGGTCTGGGTGTGCATTGGCAAGTCTGGGGACAGAATGGCAGGTCTGGGTGTGCATTGGCAAGTGTGGGGACAGAATGGCAGGTCTGGGTGTCCATTGGCAAGTCTGAGGACAGAATGGCAGGTCTGGGTATGCATTGGCAAGTCTGGGGACAGAATAAAAGGTCTGGGTATGCATTGGCAAGTCTGGGGACAGAATGGCAGGTCTGGGTATGCATTGGCAAGTCTCAGGACAGAATGACAGGTCTGGGTATGCATTGGCAAGTCTGGGGACAGAATGGCAGGTCTGGGTGTGCATTGGCAAGTCTGGGGACAGAATGGAAGGTCTGGGTGTGCATTGGCAAGTCTGGGGACAGAATGGCAGGTCTGGGTGTGCATTGGCAAGTCTGGAGACAGAATGGCAAATCTGGGTGTGCATTGGCAAGTCTCGGGACAGAATGGCAGGTCTGGGTATGCACTGGCAGGCCTGGGGACAGAATGGCAGGTCTGGGTGTGCATTGGCAAGTCTCGGGACAGAATGGCAGGTCTGGGTATGCATTGTCAAGTCTGGGGACAGAATGGCAGGTCTGGGTGTGCATTGGCAAGTCTGAGGGAGAGATTGGCAAATAAAAGGGGGAAAAAACAATAAATGCAGTTTTTCATTTATAGTTTTCACTAAATATTTTTACATATGAACTAATATTTACTAGTAAATCTTTTTTCCCATAGGGTAGTCTTATATTTAGACTTTTTCCCCCCCTAAATGAAACCTTACTGCTGGGTGCCTGGGAAAGTCCTGTGAGTGCAATCTAAGTGCTGGGGTGAGTCCTGGGTGTTGGGGCAACTCCTGTGAGCGCAATCTAAATGCTGGGGTAAGTACTGGGTGCTGGGACAAGTCCTGTGGAAGCAATCTAAGCGATGGAACACTGGAACATTTGCCAAGCAACTTTTGCCAAATCCGATATAACTGGGGGCCTCACAGTATCTGTAGCCCAGGGACCTAATCCGTCCCTGTGTCTAACCAGCGAGCAGATACTCCTACTGCTGCTTCCCTCAAATAAGTAGTGTGCTCTCATTTTCTGTTTGTTGTTTTATTTAGGACCTTTTATTGCATGATTTCATGTTGTACATATTCGTTTTATTGATGTATGCTTCATTATCGCCATACTTATTGTATTTTCAGATATCTTATCCGTTTGTGCTGTGTACCCTGTCGTTGCTTTTAAAATGTTGCTTATATTCACATCCTGCACTGTTGGCTTTATATTGGATGAATATGTACCCCATGTGTTTGGACCCCCAACCCCTGTAACTACCCCACTGGCCCTATCTGCCCCAGAGGTCCAGGATAGGGGCCACACAACCACCTCCAGCATTACACGGCCATAAAGCTAAGATCAAACACACCTTTAAATAAACTTGAGACTGACACGGTTTATCCTGGCACAGTTACACCGTGCAAAAGAGCCTCTCACTGGGCAAAATCTGTGAGAAGATCCCCTGTGATTCGGATTCTCAATCTGTTTCCGAGGAGGTATCAGAGAGTTTAGACGATTCTGATCACTATGATATGGCAGGTTTTGCCTCGCCACAAGATTCTGCTTCGGCAGCTAAAGATGGTTACTCTGCCCAGTTACCGGAGGATGATACTCCGTTAGACGCAAGAGGTCAGCCCCTCTTCGACCCAGATCAACTACAACACCCCAGTCATTGAAAGCTGCAGGTTTTCAATGACTAGAACTAAACAATACTAAATAAAAAGTTACTAGGACTAAAACCTGGGCTGAAATCAATTGTAATTTAGTTCAACTGAATAAAATGTAACTAAAATGTTAGGGAGGGGCTATTACATTTACTATTTGGTCTTCTGGTTCTGGTGCCCATGGATCTCTGCCAAAGCCCAGTCCCCTGACTCTATCTGCAGCTGGACTGGCTGAGACACAGGCTCTGTGTGCCTGTCTGACCCCTGGAACAACGGCCTGCAAACTGCAGAGGTAGAGGATACTCCTCCATCTGATTCACCTGGTACTGTCACCTGAGTGTTTCCCTCCCATCTCCCTAACAAGGTAACTTAACACTATGTAACAGCCTTCTCAGACCTGTTCCCTCCCATCTCCCTAACAAGGTAACAACACTATGTACCAGCCTTTCTCAGACCTGTTCCCTCCCATCTCCCCAGAAAGTTAACTTAACACTGAGTAACAGCCTTCTCAGTCCTGCTCCCTCCCATCTCCCCAGCAAGCTAACTTAATACTGTGTAACAGCCTTCGCAGACCTGTTCCCTCCCATCTCCCTAGCAAGCTAACTTAACACTATGTAACAGCCTTCTCACACCTGTTCCCTCCCATCTCCCCAGCAAGCTAACTTAATACTGTGTAACAGCCTTCTCAGGCCTGTTCCCTCCCATCTCTCTAGCAAGTTAACTTAACACTGTGTAACAGCCTTCTCAGACCTGTTTCCTCCCATCTCCCCAGCAAGTTAACTTAATATTGTGTAACAGCCTTCTCAGACCTGTTCCCTCCCATCTCCCTAGCAAGGTAACTTAACACTGTGTAACAGCCTTCTCAGACCTGTTCCCTCCCATCTCCCTAGCAAGTTAACCTAACACTATGTAACAGCCTTCTCAGACCTGTTCCCTCCGATCTCCCTAGCAAGTTAACTTAACACTCTGTAACAGCCTTCACAGACCTGTTCCCTCCCATCTCCCTAGCAAGGTAACTTAACACTATGTAACAGCCTTCTCAGGCTTGTTCCCTCCCATCTCCGTAGCAAGTTAACTTAACACTATGTAACAGCCTTCTCAGGCCTGTTCCCTCCCATCTCTCTAGCAAGTTAACTTAACACTGTGTAACAGCCTTCTCAGACCTGTTTCCTCCCATCTCCCCAGCAAGTTAACTTAATATTGTGTAACAGCCTTCTCAGACCTGTTCCCTCCCATCTCCCTAGCAAGGTAACTTAACACTGTGTAACAGCCTTCTCAGACCTGTTCCCTCCCATCTCCCTAGCAAGTTAACCTAACACTATGTAACAGCCTTCTCAGACCTGTTCCCTCCGATCTCCCTAGCAAGTTAACTTAACACTATGTAACAGCCTTCTCAGACCTGTTCCCTCCCATCTCCCTAGCAAGTTAACTTAACACTATGTAACAGCCTTCTCAGACCTGTTCCCTCCCATATCCCTATCAAGTTAACTTAACACTGAGTAACAGCCTTCTCAGGCCTGTTCCCTCCCATCTCCCTAGCAAGTTAACTTAATACTATGTAACAGCCTTCTCAGACCTGTTCCTTCCCATCACCCTAGTAAGTTGGCAGCAGAGCTTGGCGGCAGTAGAACTCAATTCTAAGCTAGCAGAATGCTTGGTTGCATAGGGAGAGGTATTAGCAGTAGGAAGAGGGAAGTGCTCATGCCATTGTACAGAGCACTGGTGAGACCTCACTTGGAGTATTGTACGCAGTACTGGAGACCATATCTCCAGAAGGATATTGATACTTTGGAGAGAGTTCAGAGAAGGGCTACTAAACTGGTTCATGGGTTGAAGGATAAAACTTACCAGGAAAGGTTAAAGCATCTTAACATGTATAGCTTGGAGGAAAGACGTAACAGGGGGGATATGATAGAAACATTTAAATACATAAAGGGAATCAACACAGTAAAGGAAGAGAGTATATTTAAAAGAAGAAAAACTACCACAACTAAAGGACATAGTCTTAAATTAGAGGGGCAACGAGTTAAAAGTAATATCAGGAAGTATTACTTTACTGAGAGGGTAGTGGATGTATGGAATAGCCTGCCAGCAGAAGTGGTAGAGGTAAACACAGTCAAGGATTTTAAGCATGCGTGGGATAGACACAAGGCTATCCTAGCTATAAGACCGGGAACTGGGGACTAATAAAAGTACTCCAAAAAAATTGGGCAGACTAGATGGACCGAATGGTTCTTATCTGCCGACACATTCTATGTTTCTAAGTTAACTTAACACTATGTAACAGCCTTCTCAGACCTGTTCCCTCCCATCTCCCTAGGAAGTTAACTTAACACTATGTAACAGCCTTCTCAGACCTGTTCCCTCCCATCTCCCTAGGAAGTTAACTTAACACTATGTAACAGCGTTCTCAGACCTGTTCCCCTCCCATCTCCCTAGCAAGCTAACTTAACACTGTGTAACAGCCTTCTCAGACCTGTTCCCTCCCATCTCCCTAGCAAGGTAACTTAACACTATGTAACAGCCTTCTCAGACCTGTTCCCTCCCATCTCCCTAGGAAGTTAACTTAACACTATGTAACAGCCTTCTCAGACCTGCTCCCTACCATCTCTCTAGCAAGTTAACTTAACACTATGTAACAGCCTTCTCAGACCTGTTCCCTCCCATCTCCCTAGGAAGTTAACTTAACACTATGTAACAGCCTTCTCAGACCTGTTCCCTCCCATCTCCCTAGGAAGTTAACTTAACACTATGTAACAGCGTTCTCAGACCTGTTCCCCTCCCATCTCCCTAGCAAGCTAACTTAACACTGTGTAACAGCCTTCTCAGACCTGTTCCCTCCCATCTCCCTAGCAAGGTAACTTAACACTATGTAACAGCCTTCTCAGACCTGTTCCCTCCCATCTCCCTAGGAAGTTAACTTAACACTATGTAACAGCCTTCTCAGACCTGTTCCCTCCCATCTCCCTAGGAAGTTAACTTAACACTATGTAACAGCCTTCTCAGACCTGTTCCCTCCCATCTCCCTAGCAAGTTAACTTAACACTATGTAACAGCCTTCTCAGACCTGTTCCCTCCCATCTCCTTAGCAAGTTAACTTAACATTATGTAACAGCCTCCTCAGACCTGTTCCCTCCCATCTCCCTAGCATGTTAACTTAACCAGGGCCGTCTTTAACGCGGGGCAAACGGGGCAGCTGTCCTGGGCCCATTTACTCCTGGGGGGCCTTAAGGCAGCTGTCCCTTGGGCCCCCAGCCCCTGCTTGCCGCGTTCACAGCGCATTGCGCTTGTGAACGCTTTTTTCCAGCAAGCCGCATCCGATGAATGCGACGACCGGAAAAAAACAAAAAAAACAACTGACGCCGGATGTGACGTTGCGTCACATCCCGTGACTGTTTCCCTCCTCCGTGCAAGAGGGAAGACTGCACTAAGGAGACATCCGGCGGGGGACACGGAGCAGCTTCATGTAAGTACTAGGGAAGGGGGGGAGGAAGGTTTTACAGGCATCTGGCTGTCACAATATTACAGGGATCTGACTGGCACAATATTACAGGGATCTGACTGGCACAATATTACAGGCATCTGACTGGCACAATATTACAGGCATCTGACTGGCACAATATTACAGGGATCTGACTGGCATAATATTACAGGCATCTGACTGGCACAATATTACGGGCATCTGACTGGCACAATATTACAGACATCTGACTGGTATAATATTACAGGCATCTGACTGGCACAATATTACAGGCATCTGACTGGCACAATATTCCTGGTATCTGACTGGCACAATATTACAGGCATCTGACTGGCACAATATTACGGGCATCTGACTGGCACAATATTCCTGGCCTCTGACTGCACACTATTACAGGCATCTGACTGGCACAATATTACAGGCATCTGACTGGCATAATATTACAGGCATCTGACTGGCACAATATTACAGGCATCTGACTGGCATAATATTACAGGCATCTGACTGGCACAATATTACAGGCATCTGACTGGCACAATATTACAGACATCTGACTGGCACAAAATTACAGGCATATGACTGGCACAATATTACAGGCATCTGGCTGGCATAATATTACAGGCATGTGACTGGCACAACATTACAGGCATCTGGCTGGCACAATATTACTGGGCTCTGACTGGCACAATATTCCTGGTATCTGACTGGCACAATATTCCTGGGCTCTGACTGGCACAATATTCCTGGGCTCTGACTGGCCCAATATTCCTGTGCTCTGACTGGCCCAATATTACTGGGCTCTGACTGGCCCAATATTACTGGGCTCTGACTGGCCCAATATTGCAGGCATCTGACTGGCACATTATTACTGGGCTCTGAATGGCACAATATTGCAGGCATCTGACTGGCACAATATTACTGGGGTCTGAATTTCACAATATTCCTGGTATCTGACTGGCACAATATTCCTGGTATCTGACTGGCACAATATTCCTGGGCTCTGGCTGGCACGATATTCCTGGGCTCTGACTGGCACAATATAACTGGGCTCTGAATGGCACAATATTACAGGCATCTGACTGGCACAATATTACTGGGCTCTGAATGGCACAATATTACTGGGCTCTGACTGGCACAATAATACTGTGCTCTGAATGGCACAATATTACTGGCATCTGAATGGCACAACAATTATGGCATATGTGTGTGTGTGGGGGGGGGGTAACATTGCGATGGATGGCGGGATTGCATGCAGGGGAGGGGGCAGGGTCCAGGCGGCCCAAGCAAATGCTTGCCCAGGGTCCAATCACTATTAAAGACGGCCCTGAACTTAACATTATGTAACAGCCTTCTCAGACCTGTTCCCTCCCATCTCCCTAGCAAGTTAACTTAACACTATCAAACAGCCTTCTCACACCTGTTCCCTCCCATCTCCCTAGCACTTTAACATAACACTGTGTAACAGCCTTCTCAGACCTGTTCGCTCCCATCTCCCTAGCAAGTTATCTTAACACTATGTAACAGCCTTCTCAGACCTGTTCCCTCCCATCTCCCTAACAAGTTAACTTAATACTATGTAACAGCCATCTCAGACCTGTTCCCTCCCATCTCCCTAACAAGTTAACTTAACACTATGTAACAGCCTTCTCAGACCTGTTCCCTCCCATCTCACTAGCAAGTTAACTTAACACTATGTAACAGCCTTCTCAGACCTGTTCCCTCCCATCTCCCTAGCAAGTTAACTTAACACTATGTAACAGCCTTCTCAGACCTGCTCCCTCCCATCTCCCTAGCAAGTTAACTTAACACTATGTAACAGCCTTCTCAGACCTGTTCCCTCCCATCTCCCTAGCAAGTTAACGTAACACTGTGTAACAGCCTTCTCAGACCTGTTCCCTCCCATCTCCCTAGCAAGTTAACTTAACACTATGTAACAGCCTTCTCAGACCTGTTCCCTCCCATCTCTCTATCAAGTTAACTTAACACTATGTAACAGCCTTCTCAGACCTGTTCCCTCCCATCTCCCTAGCAAGTTAACTTAACACTATGTAACAGCCTTCTCAGACCTGTTCCCTCCCATCTCTCTATCAAGTTAAATTAACACTCTGTAACAGCCTTCTCAGACCTGTTCCCTCCCATCTCCCTAGCAAGGTAACTTAACACTATGTAACAGCCTTCTCAGACCTGTTCCCTTCCTCACGTCTGGAGATTTAGTCTAGACTTAAAAAATTCAGATGACTAAAATTCGTCTAAACTAAAACGGCATTTTAGTCAAAAGACTATGACTAAAACTAGATAAAAAAATGTGCCGTAAAAATGAACACTGCTTGTGAGTAACATGCACGGTTGTCAGAACTTGGCATACTCTGTTGGTCCTGGTGATGCTGGGGCAAGGTTTGAGGAACAATGTGAAACTACAGAAAGCTCTGTGGGCACATTATGACACTGGCAAGCTCCGTGGGCCAATCTGACATGGTAGCTAGTAGTGTGGGGGCAAGCTGTGTGGAGAGATGAATTGGTTGCCATATAAAAGGGTCATTATTATAAATTAACTCATTGGTAGGGGAGGATTTAGCAATAGAGTTACACATCACCGGGGACACCAATATTAAAATCTTGCACCCTGGATAAAGGATCGCTTTGTAGCAGTCCTGCTAGTGCAAAGAGGCTATATCTGTGCCTCCAGCACCCACTGAGCTGCCTGGGAGCCAGAGAGCTCTGTGTCACATGAGGCACAGAGCACACTGGACCACCAGGGTCCCAAATTGCATACATTTTGGAAGGTGGGGATACTTGAGGACCTTTTTGTCACTGCTCATGTTGTATTATTACTAAGAGATCACCCATGTAAGGATAGAAGATCCCTTTCCACTGCACAATTTTTCTCCATATACATTTGCACGGCACCATTTGCTCCCACATACCTTTCCACTGCACCATTTGTCTTTACATCCCTTCCCACTACACCAAATGACCCCCACATCACTTTACACTGAACCAAATGCCCCCACATCACCTTCTACTGTACCAAATGCCCCCGCATCTCTTTCCACTGCACCATTAGCACCCACATCTCTTTCCACTGCACCATTTACCCCCACATCTCTTTCCACAGCACCATTTGCTCCCACATCCCATTTGACTGCACTATATTGCCCTCACATCTCTATGCACAGCACCAGATTGCTCCCTAGTGATCCAGTGGGGACAGCCTTCAATGTCCCACCAACAATGATACCCCTTTAATCTGGTGCTGCCCTTCTGCATTAGGCCTAGGCATAGTTGGCCCATGCAGAAACACAGCATTCAGCTGCTCACTAGCAACTTGATCATTAGTCCTCTTCATGGGCGTAGGAAGCGGGGGGGATGGGACGGATCCCCCCCAGGAAAAAATGTGGGGGGGACAGGTAAGGTGAAATCCCCCCCAGAACGTGAGGCAAACGGGGCCCCCAGCCCCTGCTTGCCGCTTTTTTCCGGCAAGCCGCATCCGATGGAAAAAAAAACTGACGCCGGATGTGACGTTGCGTCACATCCGGTGACTGTTTCCCTCCTCCGTGCAAGAGGGAAGACTGCACGGAGGAGACATCCGGCGGGGGACACGGAGCAGTGAAGTGTAAGTACGGGGGGGGGGGGGGGGGGCTGACTGGCATAATATTACTGGCATCTGGCTGGCACTATATTACTGGGTATCTGACTGGCACTATATTACTGTGCTCTGGCTGGCACTATATTACTGGGTATCTGATTGGCACTATATTACTGGGTATCTGACTGGCACTATATTACTGGGCATCTGATTGGCACTATATTACTGGGCATCTGATTGGCACAATATTACTGGGCATCTGATTGGCACTATATTACTGGGTATCTGACTGGCACAATATTACTGGGCTCTGGCTGGCACTATATTACTGGGCTCTGGCTGGCACAATATTACTGGGCTCTGGCTGGCACTATATTACTGGGCTCTGGCTGGCACTATATTACTGGGCTCTGACTGGCACAATATTACTGGGCTCTGGCTGGCACTATATTACTGGGTTCTGGCTGGCACTATATTACTGGGCTCTGGCTGGCATAATATTACAGGCATCTGGCTGACACTATATTACTGGGCTCTGGCTGGCACTATATTACTGCCCAAATGAATGTGGGCAACAAAAAAAAAAACCCTGGCAAATGAATGTGGGCAAAAAAAACCCTGGCAAATGAATGTGGGCAAAAAAAAACCTGACAAATGAATTTGGGCAAAAAAAAAAACACTGGCAAATGAATGTGGGCAAAATAAAACTGACAAATGAATGGGCAAAATAATGTAATTAATAAGTAATGATGGTCTGTGCCTTTGTAAGAGGCACAGACAAACTTGGAACGGAAATGCCCACCTTCCCTGCAATGAGATATAGTGTGTGTGACTGACTGTGTGAGTTTGTGTGTCTGTGACTGACTGTATGAGTTTGTGTGTCTGTGACTGACTGTATGAGTTTGTGTGTATATGTGACTGATTATGAGTGTGTGTGTCTGTGACAGACTGTATGTATGAGTGTATGTGAAAGACCATGTATGCGTGTGTGTGTCTATGTGACTGACTCTGAGTGTATGTGTCTATGTTACAGACTGTATCTATGAGTGTGTGTCTGACAGACTGCATGTATGTATGAGTGTGTGTCTGCGACAGACTGTATGTATGTATGTATGTATGAGTGTGTCTGTGAACGACTGTATGTATGAGTGTGTGTGTGTCTGACAGACTGTATGTATGTGTGAGTGTGTGCCTGGCAGACTGTATGTATGTATGTATGAGTGTGTGTCTATGTGACAGTATGTATATGTGTGACAGGCTGTATGTATGAGTATATGTGTGTCTGACAGACTGTATGTATGTGTGAGTGTGTGCCTGGCAGACTGTATGTATGTATGTATGAGTGTGTGTCTATGTGACAGTATGTATATGTGTGACAGGCTGTATGTATGAGTATATGTGTCTATGTGACTGAATGTATATGACTGCATGTGATTGTGTGTATGTGCTGTTGTCTGGCTCCTAGATTTTTTTCCTTGCTCCTAAAACTTAGTTAAGGTTGTCAAGCCCTGGTATAAATGTTACTAGTTATATACATATATTTGGGGTCCACCTTAAGCTTTTGGAAATGCTGGAAATATTTAATATTTTACAGTTTATTTTCTGGTCAGAAATGTAATGTTTGTTTGCTGAGAGGGTAGTGGATGCATGGAATAGTCTTCCAGTAGAAGTGGTAGAGGTTAATGCAGTGAAGGAGTTTAAGCATGCATGGGATAGGTATAAGGCTATCCTAGATATAAGATAAGGCCAGGGACTAATGAAAGGATTACTTTACTGAGAGGGTAGTGGATGCATGGAATAGTCTTCCAGTAGAAGTGGTAGAAGTTAATACAGTGAAGGAGTTTAAGCATGCATGGGATAGGTATAAGGCTATCCTAGATATAAGATAAGGCCAGGGACTAATGAAAGTATTACATTACTGATAGGGGGGTGGATACATGGAATGGCATTCCAGCAGAAGTGGTAGGTTCATACTGATGTATGTTTTATGGTGTACACACAGCTCGCTGACTAAATTTCATGTAACAGTGATAAAATGCACCTGCCTGATGTAGATGTTCTGCTGTGAATGTATCTGTTGTATACCAAGGATCCTGGTAATGTTGGTGGGAACTTGGTGATATAATATACACTGTGACAAGCTTTATTTTTACTGCTGCTATACCCGGCGAGCAAAAATGCTGTCCCCCCCCAGATTTTTGGGGGTTCCTACACCCATGGTCCTCTTCTACACGCTCACCTGTGTTTCATTCACAAGTAGAGCCCCCATGAATAAAATAGTGGCTAATATTAACTTTACTCAGAGACCACTAGGTGGCAGCATCTGTCAAGAGTTTATCAGATTGTTAAAGAAAATTCAACAAATAAGTTTAATTTTAAGGTTAATAGTGATAAAATGTAATACATTTCATACATTTTTTTCTCTTCCCCAAAATGTAAAGTTGATGTTTGGAAAGCAGTCTTTTTAACACAGTTCCATGCTGCAGAAATCTGATGTGTATGTGTAATGTCAGTGATCTACAGTAGTTTAATTATAGTTAGAGTAGAACATAGAAACATAGAAAGTGTCGGCAGATAAGAACCATTCGGTCCATCTAGTCTGCCCAATTTTTTGAGTAATTTTATTAGTCCCCAGTTCCCGGTCTTATAGCTAGGATAGCCTTGTGTCTATCCCACGCATGCTTAAAATCCTTGACTGTGTTTACCTCTACCACTTCTGCTGGCAGGCTATTCCATACATCCACTACCCTCTCAGTAAAGTAATACTTCCTGATATTACTTTTAAATCGTTGCCCCTCTAATTTAAGACTATGTCCTCTAGTTGTGGTAGTTTTTCTTCTTTTAAATATACTCTCTTCCTTTACTGTGTTGATTCCCTTTATGTATTTAAATGTTTCTATCATATCCCCCCTGTTACGTCTTTCCTCCAAGCTATACATGTTAGAACATTGGAAAGATATTATGTGCGTTATGTATAAACCCCCCGCACTGAAAAATGTCAGGAAGTGAAAAAAGAAAAAAAACGGTGCAATCGCTATTCTTTACGCGTAACGCCGATTGCGTATTTGTCGAAAATCCCGATTCTTTATACATAGACTTCAACCAGCGCAATGAGTGCCGGCGAAACTCGGAACTTGGAAACCGCCAGAGGCGGAGCAGACATACAAAGGAGCACATGCTGATAGTACTAGTATATGGCGTTATCTGCGTGTGTGCCGAGGTTTATACATGAACTCCTGTATGTCCAGACAAAGGATGACGTCACCATTTAAAGGGACAGGACCACCTAGATTATTTTCTGCATATTGTACATGTTTCTGATAGATGTAAAATGCATATGTGATAAACATTGGGTTTAATTAGGAGTCAGGAACAACATTTATTGTAACCCTTGATTCCTATTTTGTCTTTTAAAAGACCTTTAAAAAAACTTTAATTGTCCCTTCATGTTTATGTTTTTCCTCCTTCCCATCCATTTAATACTCCTTCTCTCCTCCATCCCCATGTCTCCTGGATCCTGCTGCCTCAATATAAACCAGCAGAACATTCCTGCTTCCTGACATGTGTCCTGGGGCAATATGATGACCTGAGAGGGGGAGGAACAGAAGATTCAGGACCCAATCTAAAAGCAAAAACATATAAACCTTTTACTGCCAGAAAGAAAGTGCAACATGCAGTGCTGTATATTGGTTTTGTGATGCCCTAGGGAGACTACACGTCACCCACACTGCACACCCAGGACATGCCCCATCACCCACACTGCACACCCAGGACATGCCCCATCACCCACACTGCACACCTAGGACATGCCCCATCACCCACACTGCACACCCAGGACATGCCCCATCACCCACACTGCACACCCAGGACATGCCCCGTCACCCATACTCCACACCCAGGACATTCCCCATCACCCACACTGCACACCTAGGACATGCCCCATCACCCACACTGCACACCCAGGACCAGGGCCGGGGGGCAGGGAGGCAATTGCCCCCCAGGCCGCCCTAATGTAAGTAAAAAACGGCCGCTGGGCCAGTGTTAAAAAAAAAAAAATAAAAAACGCGCTTGCAGGCAGAGACGGAGGTGAGAAGGGATCGGAAGATCCCCTCTCACCTCCGCTCTGCCTGCAAAACTGCACGGGGAGCCGAACAGGCAGCACAGAGAAACCTCCGTGCTGCCTGTTCGGCTCCCCGTGCATTGTCCCGACACGGAAGTGCCGACAGTCACGTGATCGGCGCTCTGACGTCGGACGCGCGCCGATCACGTGACCTGTCGGCACAACCGCCGGGAGGCCGAACAGGCAGCATGGAGGGACCATGCTGCCTGCCACTAGCCACCAGGGAAGTCCTCCTGCCACTAGCCACCAGGGAAGTCCTGCCACCAGGGAAGTCCTCCTGCCACTAGCCACCAGGGAAGTCCTGCCACCAGGGAAGTCCTCCTGCCACTAGCCACCAGGGAAAAAGGTAAGAGATGGGGAGGGGGAGGGGGGGGGAACACTGGCATATTATTGGGCAAATTGGCTGGGGAATATTACATGGCAAAAAACACTGGAATATTATTGGGCAAATTGGCTGGGGAATATTACATGGCAAATAAGACTAGCATATTATTGGGCAAATTGGCTGGGGAATATTAGAATATTACATGGCAAATAACACTGGCATATTATTGGGCTAATTGGCTGGGGCATATTACATGGCTAATAACACTGGCATATTATTGTGCAAATTGGCTGGGGAGTATTACATGGCAAAAAACACTGGAATATTATTGGGCAAATTGGCTGGGGAATATTACATGGCAAATAAGACTAGCATATTATTGGGCAAATTGGCTGGGAATATTACATGGCAAATAACACTGGCATATTATTGGGCAAATTGGCTGGGGCATATTACATGGCTAATAACACTGGCATATTATTGGGCAAATTGGCTGAGGCATATTACATGGCTAATAACACTGGCATATTATTGGGCAAATTGGCTGGGCATATTACATGGCTAATAACACTGGCATATTATTGGGCAAATTGGCTGGGGAATATTACATGGCAAATAACACTGGCATATTATTTGGCGCATTGGCTGGGGAATATTACATGGCAAATAACACTGGCATATTATTGGGCAAATTGGCTGGGGAATATTACATGGCAAATAACACTGGCATATTATTGGGAAAATTGGCTGGGGAATATTACATGGCAAATAACACTGGCATATTATTGGGAAAATTGGCTGGGGAATATTACATGGCAAATAACACTGGCATATTATTGGGCAAATTGGCTGGGGAATATTACATGGCTAATAACACTGGAATATTATTGGCCAAATTTACTGGGGCATATTAAATGGCAGAATAACACTGGCATATTATTGGACAAATCGTCTGGGGAATATTAAATGGCAGAATAACACTGGCATATTATTGGGCAAAATGGCTGGGGAATAATAAATGGCAGATAACACTGGCATATTGGGCAAATTAGCAGGGGCATATTAAATTGCAGATAACCTTGGAATATTATTGGGCAAATTTACTGAGTCATATTAAATTGCAGAATAACACTGGCATATTATGGGACAAATTGGCTGGGGAATATTAATGGCAAATAATATTGGAAATGTGTATGTAATGGGGTGATGGATGCATGTAAATGTGGTGATGGGGCATGTCCTGGTGTGCAACGTGGGTTATGGGTCATGTCGTAGGTGTGCAACGTGGGTAGGGGGGGTGCCCAAATGTTGTCTGCCTAGGGCAGAACAAAACCAAGATACACCACTGGGTGACGGCCTCCCCACTTTCCCAGTACTTACCTCCTTGCTGCTGTCCACCGGTGCTGCAGGTCCGTGGCTGTGAGGGAAGCGTTCTGCGCTCCCCTAGAGCCAATGCACATTCAATAAAGTTTGTTGAAAAAAAAAGTTTAAACAAACTTTATTGAAGACGCTTGGCTGGAAGGGAGCGCACAACGCTTCCCTTACAGCCACAGATGGGCAGATGAGAGCACCAGGAGACGGAGACAGAGGAGCAACAAGTAGGTAAGTAGTCAATATTCTGGCAAAATCCTCGCATATTGTGGGGGAAAATCCTGGCATATTGAGGGGCAAAATCCTGGTATATTGAGGGGCATAATCCTGGCATTTTGTAAGGGAAAATTCTAGCATATTAAATGGGAAATCCTGGCATATTGTGGGAGAAAATCCTGGCAATATTTGTTGTAAAACAAGGAAAAGATGGCCGTGGATGGGGAGGCGATTCGATGGTGCAATGGGCCACTTGACTGGATTTGCCCCCCAGGCCTAAGGCTGCCAGCCCTCCTCTGCCAAGGACATTCCCCATCACCCACACTGCAAAACCAGGACATGCCCCGTCACCCACACTGCACAACCAGGACATGCACTGTCACCCACACTGCACACCCAGGACATGCCCCGTCACCCACACTGCACACCCAGGACATGCCCCGTCACCCACACTGCACAACCAGGACATGCCCCGTCACCCACACTGCACAACCAGGACATGCCCTGTCACCCACACTGCACAACCAGGACATGCCCCTCACCCACCTTGCACACCCAGGACATGCCCCGTCACCCACACTGCACAACCAGGACATGCCCCGTCACTCACACTGCACAACCAGGACATGCCCTGTCACCCACACTGCACCACAGTACATGCCCTGTCACCCACACTGCACAACCAGGACATGCCCCGTCACCCACACTGCACAACCAGGACATGCACTGTCACCCACACTGCACACCCAGGACATGCCCCGTCACCCACACTGCACCACCAGTACATGCCCTGTCACCCACACTGCACAACCAGGACATGCCCTGTCACCCACACTGCACCACAGTACATGCCCTGTCACCCACACTGCACAACCAGGACATGCCCCGTCACCCACACTGCACAACCAGGACATGCACTGTCACCCACACTGCACACCCAGGACATGCCCCGTCACACACACTGCACCACCAGTACATGCCCTGTCACCCACACTGCACAACCAGGACATGCCCTGTCACCCACACTGCACAACCAGGACATGCCCCTCACCCACACTGCACCACCAGTACATGCCCTGTCACCCACACTGCACAACCAGGACATGCCCTGTCACCCACACTGCACCACCAGTACATGCCCTGTCACCCACACTGCACAACCAGGACATGCCCCGTCACCCACACTGCACACCCAGGACATGCCCCGTCACCCACACTGCACAACCAGGACATGCCCTGTCACCCACACTGCACCACCAGTACATGCCCTGTCACCTACACCTCACAACCAGGACATGGATACACCACCAATATGTTAGGTGTATCCAAATGCACCAACCATTTGGAATAAGACAGAAAACTTCTCCTTACATGGTATATGGTACCTTTAAAACGATCCAGTATCTATACCAATTACTACAAAAACTGCTGGTATTGCAATTCATCCACAGGAAAAATGAACCACATCTGGTGGCACTGCCCAAAACTCAGAAAACTTTTGACAGACACCTTAACCCTAATCAAGACCTTTCTTCACTCACTATGGCCCTTCTGGTTTCCATGGATCTCTGCCAAAGCCAAGTCCCCTCTATCTGCAGCTGGATTGGTTGAGACACAGGTTCCCTGTGCCTGTCTGCCCCCTGGAACAATGCCCTTCAAACTGCAGATACTCCTCCATCTGATTCACCTGGTACTGTCACATGAGTGATTCCCCTCCCATCTCTCTATCAAGTTAACTTAATACTGTGTAACGGCCTTCTCAGACCTGTTCCCTCCCATCTCCCTAACAAGGTAACTTAACACTATGTAACAGCCTTCTCATACCTGTTCCCTCCCATCTCCCTAGCAAGTTAACTTAATACTATGTAACAGCCTTCTCAGACCTCTTCCCTCCCATCTCCCTAACAAGGTAACTTAACACTGTGTAACAGCCTTCTCAGACCTGCTCCCTCCCATCTCCCTAGCAAGGTAACTTAACACTATGTAACAGCCTTCTCAGACCTGTTCCCTCCCATCCCCCTAGCAAGCTAACTTAACACTATGTAACAGCCTCCTCAGACCTGTTCCCTCCCATCCCCCTAGCAAGTTAACTTAACACTATGTAACAGCCTTCTCAGACCTATTCCCTCCCATCTCCCTAGCAAGTTAACTTAATACTGTGTAACAGCCTTATGAGACCTGTTCCCTCCCATCTCCCTAGCAAGTTAAGTTAACATTATGTAACAGCCTTCTCACACATGTTCCCTCCCATCTCCCTAGCAAGTTAACTTAACACTCTGTAACAGCCTTCTCAGACCAAATCCCCTCCCATCTCCCTAGCAAGCTAACTTAACACTATGTAACAGCCTTCTCAGACCTGTTCCCTCCCATCTCTCTATCAAGTTAACTTAACATTGTGTTACAGCCTTCTCAGACCTGTTCCCTCCCATCTCCCTAGAAAGTTAACTTAACACTATGTAACAGCCTTCTCAGACCTGTTCCCTCCCATCTCACTAACAAGGTAACTTAACACTATGTAACAGCCTTCTCAGACCTGTTCCCTCCCATCTCTCTATCAAGTTAACTTAACATTGTGTAACAGCCTTCTCAGAACTGTTCCCTCCCATCTCCCTAGCAAGTTAACTTAACACTCTGTAACAGCCTTCTCAGACCTGTTCCCCTCCCATCTCCCTAGCAAGCTAACTTAACACTATGTAACAACCTTCTCATACCTGTTTCCTCCCATCTCCCTAGCAAGTTAACTTAACACTAAGTAACAGCCTTCTCAGACCTGTTCCCTCCCATCTCTCTATCAAGTTAACTTAACATTGTGTAACAGCCTTCTCAGACCTGTTCCCTCCCATCTCCCTAGCAAGTTAACTTAACACTATGTAACAGCCTTCTCAGACCTGTTCCCTCCCATCTCCCTAACAAGGTAACTTAACACTATGTAACAGCCTTCTCAGACCTGTTCCCTCCCATCTCCCTAGCAAGTTAACTTAACACTATGTAACAGCCTTCTCAGACCTGTTCCCTCCCATCTCCCTAACAAGGTAACTTAACACTATGTAACAGCCTTCTCAGACCTGTTCCCTCCCATCTCCCTAGCAAGTTAACTTAACACTATGTAACAGCCTTCTCAGACCTGTTCCCTCCCATCTCCCTAGCAAGTTAACTTAACACTATGTAACAGCCTTCTCAGACCTGTTCCCTCCCATCTCCCTAGCAAATTAACTTAACACTATGTAACAGCCTTCTCAGACCTGTTCACTCCCATCTCCCTAGCAAGTTAACTTAACACTGTGTAACAGCCTTCACAGACCTGTTCCCTCCCATCTCCCTAGCAAGTTAACGTAACACTGTGTAACAGCCTTCTCAGACCTGTTCCCTCCATCTCCCTAGCAAGTTAACCTAACACTATGTAACAGCCTTCTCAGACCTGTTCCCTCCCATCTCCCTAGAAAGTTAACTTAACACTAGGTAACAGCCTTCTCAGACCTGTTCCCTCCCATCTCCCTAGCAAGTTAACTTAACACTATGTTATAGCCTTCTCAGACCTGTTCCCTCCCATCTCCCTAGCAAGTTAACTTAACACTATGTAACAGCCTTCTCAGACCTGTTCCCTCCAATTTCCCTAGCAAGTTAACTTAACACTATGTAACAGCCTTCTCAGACCTGTTCCCTCCCATAGCAAGTTAACTTAACACTATGTAACAGCCTTCTCAGACCTGTTCCCTCCCATCTCCCTAGCAAGTTAACGTAACACTGTGTAACAGCCTTCTCAGACCTGTTCCCTCCATCTCCCTAGCAAGTTAACCTAACACTATGTAACAGCCTTCTCAGACCTGTTCCCTCCCATCTCCCTAGAAAGTTAACTTAACACTAGGTAACAGCCTTCTCAGACCTGTTCCCTCCCATCTCCCTAGCAAGTTAACTTAACACTATGTTATAGCCTTCTCAGACCTGTTCCCTCCCATCTCCCTAGCAAGTTAACTTAACACTATGTAACAGCCTTCTCAGACCTGTTCCCTCCCATTTCCCTAGCAAGTTAACTTAACACTATGTAACAGCCTTCTCAGACCTGTTCCCTCCCATCTCCCTAGAAAGTTAACTTAACACTATGTAACAGCCTTCTCAGACCTGTTCCCTCCCATAGCAAGTTAACTTAACACTATGTAACAGCCTTCTCAGACCTGTTCCCTCCCATAGCAAGTTAACTTATCACTAGGTAACAGCCTTCTCAGACCTGTTCCCTCCCATCTCCCTAGCAAATTAACTTAACACTATGTAACAGCCTTCTCAGACCTGTTCCCTCCATCTCCCTAGCAAGCTAACTTAACACTGTGTAACAGCCTTCCCAGACCTGTTCCCTCACATCTCCCTAGCAAGTTAACGTAACACTGTGTAACAGCCTTCTCAGACCTGTTCCCTCCCATCTCCCTAGCAAGTTAACTTAACACTATGTAACAGCCTTCTCGGACCTGTTCCCTCCCATTTCCCTAGCAAGTTAACTTAACACTATGTAACAGCCTTCTCAGACCTGTTCCCTCCCATAGCAAGTTAACTTAACACTATGTAACAGCCTTCTCAGACCTGTTCCCTCCCATAGCAAGTTAACTTAACACTCTGTAACAGCCTTCTCAGACCTGTTCCCTCCCATTTCCCTAGCAAGTTAACTTAACACTATGTAACAGCCTTCTCAGACCTGTTCCCTCCCATAGCAAGTTAACTTAACACTATGTAACAGCCTTCTCAGACCTGCTCCCTCCCATCTCCCTAGCAAGTTAACGTAACACTATGTAACAGCCTTCTCAGACCTGCTCCCTCCCATCTCCCTAGCAAGTTAACTTAATACTGTGTAACAGCCTTCTCAGACCTGTTCCCTCACATCTCCCTAGCAAGCTAACTTAACACTATGTAACAGCCTTCTCAGACCTGTTCCCTCCCATCTCCCTAGCAAGTTAACTTAATACTGTGTAACAGCCTTCTCAGACCTGTTCCCTCCCATCTCCCTAGCAAGTTAACTTAACACTATGTAACAACCTTCTCAGACCTGTTCCCTCCCATCTCCCTAGCAAGTTAACTTAACACTATGTAACAACCTTCTCAGACCTGTTCCCTCCCATCTCCCTAGCAAGTTAACTTAACACTATGTAACAGCCTTCTCAGACCTGTTCCCTCCCATCTCCCTAGCAAGTTAACCTAACACTATGTAACAACCTTCTCAGACCTGTTCCCTCCCATCTCCCTAGCAAGTTAACTTAACACTATGTAACAGCCTTCTCAGACCTGTTCCCTCCTATCTCCCTAGCAAGTTAACTTAACACTATGTAACAGCCTTCTCAGACCTGTTCCCTCCCATCTCCCTAGCAAGTTAACTTAACACAATGTAACAGCCTTCTCAGACCTGTTCCCTCCCATCTCCCTAGCAAGTTAACTTAACACTATGTAACAACCTTCTCAGACCTGTTCCCTCCCATCTCCCTAGCAAGTTAACTTAACACTATGTAACAGCCTTCTCAGACCTGTTCCCTCCCATCTCCCTAGCAAGTTAACGTAACCCTATGTAACATCCTTCTTAGACCTGTTCCCTCCCATCTCCCTAGCAAGTTAACTTAACACTCTGTAACAGCCTTCTCAGACCTGTTCCCTCCCATTTCCCTAGCAAGATAACTTAACACTATGTAACAGCCTTCTCAGACCTGTTCCCTCCCATCTCCCTAGCAAGTTAACTTAACACTCTGTAACAGCCTTCTCAGCCCTGTTCCCTCCCATCTCCCTAGCAAGTTAACTTAACACTATGTAACAGCCTTCTCAGACCTGTTCCCTCCCATTTCCCTAGCAAGCTAACCTAACACTATGTAACAGCCTTCTCAGACCTGTTCCCTCCCATCTCCCTAGCAAGATAACTTAACACTATGTAACAGCCTTCTCAGACCTGTTCCCTCCCATCTCCCTAGCAAGTTAACTTAACACTATGTAACAGCCTTCTCAGACCTGTTCCCTCCCATCTCCCTAGCAAGTTAACTTAACACTATGTAACAACCTTCTCAGACCTGTTCCCTCCCATCTCCCTAGCAAGTTAACTTAACACTATGTAACAGCCTTCTCAGACCTGTTCCCTCCCATCTCCCTAGCAAGATAACGTAACCCTCTGTAACAGCCTTCTCAGACCTGTTTCCTCCCATTTCCCTAGCAAGTTAACTTACCGTATTTGCTTTATTATAAGACAAGGTTTTTTTTTAGGAAATAAAGTCTTATATTCGAGGTCGTCTTATAGTCTGACCTCAAATTGAGCTCTGACTATAAGACTTGGATCCAGGTCCCCACAGAGCTGCAGTGGACCTGGATCCACCTCGCAAGCAGCGGTGGATGTCTGCGCAATGCGCGCAGACATCCTCTGTTACTGCCTGGCACGTCCGTCAGGTCTTCTATGACTGAAGCCGGGAGGTCATGTGACCTGGATCCCCCTTCGCTAACAGCCAGTGGATGTCTGCGCAATGCACGCAAACATCCTCCGTCGGGACTTCTATGATGAAGCCGGGTCCATGTGCTGGGTGTGCAATGTGGGCGATGGGGCATGTCCTATGTGGGCAAGGGATATGGATAACAAAAGGAGAACTTGAGTGGGGGAGGGGGAGACCCAAACCATTTGGTCTCTAAGAGAACCCACAATTTCTGATGGCGGCCCTGTGGGCAAATGCCCACTTTGTCCACTGAATAAAGCAGCTTTGGTCCTGGATAATTCTTCAAGTCCTTCTTATTGGATGCCACTGAATTTAGGAACCACGATTAAAACTGCAGTTGAACTGTGAAAAAAAAGTAAATATAGGTGTATTTAACATATATTAAACACATGTACATCATACAGAAAATAAGCGGGGGGGGGGGGGGGGGGGGGGAAATTGCCCCTTTAAAGGGTCTCTATCACCCAAATGTCTCTGCATTGTGAATACAGAGTGTAAAATGATTTTACATGTGAGTTTACCTCTGTCATAGTTATGATGTCATTTCCTGGCACCACAGGCAAATGGCCCAATGGGCTACACATTTTGCATGTTCATGCTACAAGGAGATGTCATAAATTAGTGACGGCATACATCATATGCATTTTACTCTTGCTCTATGCATTTGATAGTATTTCTCTATATACCGTGTACAAACATTTTTTATGCTGTACATTTCCACTGTAATGACTATTTAGGAGCTGGATTACCTTAGCCACCTTCTCTGTCAAGGCAGAAGTGACTTAAAAGGCCAACTAAACTTTTCTTTAATCCTTGCTTCCTTAACGGGTTAAAAATATTTCCCCCTCCCCATTCAACAGAGGCGGAGCTCAGCAGAATGCTGGCGCACACTAACACTGCTCATAGCCAATCAGCACAGGGGCATACCAACAACACAGGGGACCTTGGCACAGAGGGACACTGTCGGTGACACTTTCCATGGAAACATCATGGCTGCCAGTCATAGGATAAACCTTAAAAATTACCTTAAAGGGACACTCCCACCAAAAAATGATTTTTTTATTTTTATTTTGTATTGTTGATTTCAGATATGTCTTTTGTTTTTGTTATGTGACTGTATTTAATAAAATATGTAACAAAACAAGTGTGAAATATTGTATTTTGACTTTACAGCACTAGTATCTCACTTTGGGGCTGGGGACACAGAATGCAGTTTATGTGTCAGAATTCTGACCATAGACTTGCATTGAATGGGATGGTAATGTAACTATTACATCACAAGGGGGCGGAGTTATGATCCTATTTGATCAGGTCAATCTCCTCTCTGTGTTGGAAGGCAGGTAAACACACAATGTACACAGCCACCTAGTCCTGCCCACTATGATACACAGGAGCCAGTAAGAGATCAGGGGTGTATCTTATAACATCGTCATCCAGGCTTTGGCCACAGTTGTAAAGTGAGGCTGGCTGGAAGATTTTGGATGATGTTGCATCGTGGGAAATATTCACAAAATGGAGTCAGGAGAAGAACACCTCATTTTATTTTTCCTTTTATATGCAATTAATTCAGTCATATAAAAAAAAAACAGTCGCATATGATTTATATATGTGTTTGTTTTAAATGACCAGGTTATCTAGTTACATCTTATGTAAGTGGTAGTGTCCCTTTAAAAAGTACATGCCCAGTTTATCTTCATACTAGTGCCCCTCATATTTTCCCTTTTGCTTCTATATAAGACTCATAAGTAATTTTGAGGACACTCTGTAACTACCAGATCTTCATCAGTTTTCTCTGTTTTGGTTTGTATCTTATATTAGCGATGGCCGCTAAATTCCAGAAGCTGCTGAAAAAGTACTGTACTTTAATATTGATGCGTTAAAATAAATCTCTGGATCCAAAGACACAAGCATGCTTCGTCCAGCTCCTGCCTTATTAGCACAGTGCTGGCTGTACAGTGTACACTGCCCTGCACACCAAGCCTTGCAATCCTAAAAAGAAATCTTTCAGCACATACTGTCAGAATAGCTCATTACTTAACTCTATGAAGCTTCCCATGAACTGTTCAGAAGAAGCATCTATTTTTCATCTAAGTAACACGATCTGTAAAGACCAACGCATTTTACATATGTTGGAGAAATTGCAATTTAATGTGGAATTTTGTTCGAATCTTTAAACACTTCTAGAAAGAGTTTCTTTTTTTTTTTAGAATAAAAAAAAAATAGTTGTCTTCCAGCATCCAAGCAGATTTCCTCAACAGAACTGACTACACCCAGCATTCCACAATGCAAAAATGGGGGAGATGATGCAACATACCCACTGTGCCCAAAGAAAAAAAGACAGCAAAGATTTTTAAATTAGGTTTTAAAAGAG
The DNA here is from genome assembly GCA_036172795.1 of Pelodytes ibericus. NCBI lineage: Eukaryota > Metazoa > Chordata > Amphibia > Anura > Pelodytidae > Pelodytes > Pelodytes ibericus. The sequence goes on from CM069862.1 coordinate 16,788,197, forward strand.
GTCCAATGCACCTGGTGAGATACCCTTTTTTCACTAGTTTCTTCTGTGATTACAGCGGCTGCAGCGAAGGATTCTGGAACTTGTAAACATGGTTCCTCTACCATATTTTTCCATGTATAAGATGCCCCCATGTATGAGACAAGCCCTACTTTATTGAACACACAATTAATAAATCAATATTTTTTTTTTACATTTATTTTTATTAAGTTATTCATTGCCCCCAAACTCCCTTTGCGCTCTGAAATTGCTCCAAGCCCACTAAATAAATGGCTCCCAAACTCCCTTTTGCACTCATAAATTGCCCCCACACCCCCTTTACACTCAGAAATTGCCCCAAACCCACTTTGCACTCAGAAATTGCCCCAGAAGCCACTTTGCACTCTTGACTCACACCAGCTATTATATGGCAAGGATATCAGCCTGCTGCACCAACTGCATCCTGCCACGGCCGAATTCCTACCTGGATTTTTCCTGGTATCACAGCCCTGCCTCTGTGCATAAGACGACCCCCAATTTTTGGTCTAGAGATTTTAGGAAAAAAGGATTGTCTTATACACAGACGGGAAACTTCTGGGAAATTACCTTTATAATCAATATAATTAAACACTGGGACCAGATCTAGATGTTATTTAACTGATTGCAATTATTACACTTGCACTATACACAGTAGGACCACCCATAAGACCATCCTGTATAATGTAATCTGCTGCTTGTACACATTTGAGCATTCTCACATAGCATTAGTGCAAACTGTAGATGAACTTAGGTAAACACAGACAACCTTGTGGGTCTATTCACTACAATTCGAGTTTGGAGGTCGACTTTCTTTTTGAAACAAAGACTTAGAAAAAAAAAACCCAGGTTGGAATCTTCCCCATTGAAAGTAACGGGAGGCGAAATGATCAAACTCAGGGTCAACCTCCTCAAGCTGTTCTCGAGTTTTAGTCAATAGACCCATTAGTCAAATTTTGCACCTGAGTTTGATTTAGTCTCAAAAATAGCTTCGGTTAGTGTGCCTCCCATTACTTTCAGATTCCAACCTGGGTTTTTTTTAACCTCCCCCAAGTCAAACTCGGCTGTCGAATATGAAAGTCGACCTCCAAAGTCAATTTTCGGTGAATAGACAGACCCATTAGTGTGTCTAAGTGCTGGACTTGACTGGAAGATAAACACTTGTGTTTTACCTGATGGCCATCTCTTACCTAAAAACCAACGCATTCCACTTTAATAGATACTCAGAAGCCAGCTTAATACTGGACAGCTTAGTAAATAATGTTTCACTACACACCACCATACCACATTGATGATACATGGGATAGGACGAAATGTACATCTGTGGTTGCTATCTGCCTTGTGCAAAGGAGGCTTGCCACACATTTTGGGTATGTCCTACCCTTTTTCGGTGGGATTACTCACATGTTAATGGACTATAATGGAGACAGGTAGCAGAAGCTCTTTGATTCCCATCTCGAGTAGGTACTGTGGCGGAACCAACCTCGCCACTATGTTCTGGAGAAGCCTGGTTGCTCGCCTGCTGCTTCTGGAATATGGCCCCATGGTAAAAGCTTGTATTTTCCCCTGTAGAAAGGCTTGTTCGTGCCTTTCTGCCTGGGTGTTCGGTAGATTGAATCTACCGAACCAACTCACGAATGAACGGACCACCTATGGATGTGCCATAGCACTGTATGTTAATATTGTTAGTTAGTTATATTCTGTTGGTATATTGGTTTATGTGTAACGTTTAATTCTGTTAATAGACCACTCTGAAGGTTTATAATGTGACAGTGACTCCAATAGTTTACCCCAACATCCATTGTTCTGTTTTAACTAGATTAAATGGTAAACTGATTATGTTGTGTACATTACTGTATGTATTGTAATTAGGTCTACTCACTCTATGTAAATTCCTATTTGGTTTGCAGTCTGAATGTCTAATGTTTTCCTAGCCCCAGTTAGTTGGAGAACAATGTTTAGTTCCTTCCCCCCATTGTATACTAATGTCTGTGATGTCATGTGTATGTCTTTATATATAAGTCTGTGTTGTTACACAAATAAAGGAGTTGTTCAATCTTGCTGTACCTAACTGCTAGATGTCCTGTCTATTTGGGTACAAAGAGCAAGGGTCCAGGTAAGACTTGCTGGGTGAATGCTGAGCTGTAAGTGGGGGCTAAGGAGGTGATTTCCCACAACGGACAGAGGGTCTACTTCGTCCGGTAGACGGTCCGTTACAGGTACCATCCTATAGTCCAGACTATTTCAGCGCTGTCTGTTCTCGATGAGATGTGGCTTCTTTTATCAGCTTAGTAAATACCCCTTAAATACAATATATGATCAAATTGCAATCAGACTTACTTAACTCTTCCATTGTCTGCTAAAAAAAAGGCATTGCAATTTATTCATAAACACAGTGTTTGATCTTTCTCTGGGTGCTGGTAGTCTGTAAGATTACTGTGTGCTGTGAGTTCCCAGTGGGATTAGATCAGGCTGATATTTATTTCCAGTTATATTCAGAGAATCTCCTCCCACCGCTGGCATTATGTTTAACTCATTGGAGTTGTGTATATACAGTAGCTCTGTTTTATGTCTAATCCTGATTCTGCATAGTACATATAAACCGGTCAGAATGGGTTTTATTCATGAAAAAAAAAGTGACTTTTTATTCTGTGTGTGAGTTTATATTCCCAGTGTGTGAGTTTTTATTCTCAGTGTGTGAGTTTTTATTCTCAGTGTGTGAGTTTTTATTCTCAGTGTATGACTTATTCCCTGTGTGTGAGTTTATATTCTCAGTGTGTGAGTTTTTATTCTCAGTGTGTGACTTTTTATTCTCAGTGTGTGATTTTTTATTCTGCGTGTGAGTTTTTATTCTCAGTGGTTGACTTTTTATTCTCACTGTGACTCTTTATTCTCAGTGTGGGACTTTTTATTCCCAGTGTGTGAAGTTTTATTCCCAGTGTGACTTTTTATTCTGTGTGAGACTTTTTATTCTGTGTGAGACTTTTTATTCTCAGTGTGAAACTTTTTATTGTCAGTATGTGACTTTTTATTCTCAGTGTGAAACTTTTTATTGTCAGTATGTGACTTTTTATTCCCAGTGTGAGACTTTTTACTCTCAGTGTGACTTTTTATTCTAAGCATTCTCAGTGTGTGACTTTTTATTCTCAGCATGTGACTTTTTATTCTCAGCATGTGACTTTTCATTCTCAATGTGTGACTTTTTATTCTAGTGTGCAAAATGGAACACTAGAAGTGGTATATAAAAAATAATAAAATATGTTGAAAAATGTAAAAAGTTTTTCTGACTTTTATTTGAAAAATCTTATACTCATCTACAAAAGCTAATAAAAAAACTTGCTAAATAGTTTCTAGTATTTTTCCTAAATTTAAAAATAACCCATTTTTTTGCTTTTTTATTCAAGTTACAGCGCAACAAGTATTTTTTCAAATTTAGCGATAGTGACATTGTAACACTGATTTCGGTCATGAATCCCAGGATCACCCCCAACATGTTTACTTTTTTCAAAACTAGACAGCCCATGGTATTTAACTTGGGGCATTTTGACACTTTTTATGTAGCCATTTTACCACCAATCTTTGACAAAGTTTGCAGAGATAAACAAAAATTGATGATTTTTTTCCCTCTGATTCACTTCAGGTGTAAACGTACATAAAAATGTAAAGGAGTACTGCCAAACAGCACCTCAATATATGTTCAGCAACATCTCCTGAGTACAGGGATACAACCCATGCATAGGTTTGTTGGGTTGTTTGGGGGCTAAAAAAGCCACATTTGGGAGGTGCGCCAACTTGGAATTTTGACATGTAGTCAACCTGCTGCCATGTCCAAATGGGATATATCTTTGAAGCTGGCCAATGTAATTTACCCCCACCAAACCATATGTTTTTTGAAAGGTAGACATAAGGTATTGCATATATATGCATATAGGGCTAGTGCTCCCTAGTATCCCTATCAGCATAATGTGTGCCCAGAATCTAAAATCAGACCTTGTGTCAGCAGCCTCAGACTCAATTGCAAAGCAGTGGCCTATGGCAAGGAAGGGGTTAATAGCTCTTAGAAGAGTCATGTAGTATGAAGAAATGAACCGGTAAAAAAATGCACAGATATAAAAAAAAATAGCTGTTGTGGAAGATCACTGCTTATGCAGTGATCAGGGGCAGTTAAAGGGTTAATACACAGGGAAAAAGCCCTATGGTCTCACAGTTTTATTGAATTGTTTTTTTAACATTTCAGACTGTCTCTCTCCCTCACAAAAATTTAAGTGAGGAGAGGGAGGCATATACAAATTGGTGGCATATAAAAATCAGGCAAATGGTGATGCTCAATGAAGCAAAATAAGGTGCACTCCACATTCCAGTTGATGCAAGAATGCAAAACCGACAATGGTACAGACAATAAGTTGGAGAAGAGTCCACGCCTTACAAGTTTCGCCTATTAATACGATTAATCCTAGGGCATATCTGAGCTCATCTGAGTAATCACCAAACCGTCTTTGCCCCTAACAAAAATGCACAGACAGCAAAAAATGTGCTGCTGTGAAAGATCACTGCTTATGCAGTCATCAATGGCAGCGAAGGGGTTAAACACAGGGAATGGCTTTTATAAACGCCCTTGGGCCTCAAAATGTTATTACATTTTATAACATTTTATTCTAACAACACATTCATTATGATCTGTCTCTATCCCTCATAAAAATGTAAGGCATAAGGCAGATCCGAAATGTTTACCACATTTTAAATGTTGCTTTTCTTTCTTCCAGGCAAATGTGTCAGAGCAGAGTGCGCGGGTCAGTAGAATATTTGAAGTAAATCACACATTTAGAATACAGACATTCCCATGTTAATAAATACATCCATTTTTATAGTTATTAAACTTTAATACACATAAAAAAAGAGGCAGGTCATTTTTAAATTAAATTGGTCCATTAATTGTCCCCTATCTAATACATACTTCAGCCATTTATTCTTTATAAATATTTGTTCTATATGTTAATGTTTTTATGTTTAATGGCATAATGATTTCTGTTTGTCTTTAGCAGAGAGGAGAGCTGTTTATTTACTATATTTTTTAAATTGTTGTTTCTTATTCCTCCGCTTTCTGAGTGAGCTCAGAGCTTCTAGCAATGCACCGTATTCAGATAATCACCCCTATGTAATCCCCTCCGGAGCAATCTTCAAAACATACGTTTTCGACTTAGTAGGCCTCTTGGCAACATTGCACTGAGGGGAGTCCAAGGCTGCTGGTAGAATGCAAGGCGTGTGGGGAGGGGGGCAGTACACACAAACTATAGAATATACCAAAAATGGATCACTATCCAAAGAGAAAGAATCTAAACTTCGAACAAAACAGTAATTCTGAAAGGTTACGGAAATGTTATACTTTTATTTTAGGCTTTTCTCTTATATGAGCAGGAGATAATGCAGATCATTTTTCTTTATTCCGTATTATTTATTCTTTATTACATTTTTGATAGCACGATTTGTGCTCGTCCTTTCCTTTAACACATATTTTACATTTTTAGTATTTCTGATTCATTGTGGTTCTGCATCCTCCCTCATCTGGTCAAGAACCTCATCTGTACAAAGCAGAGCAAGGTTACGGCACTAAACTACATACACTCCCCAATTAGAAACCACTGGGCCCCTGAGCCTCATCATGCAAAACGTCACTGCATGATACTACCAGGGCCATCCAGTGTCACTTTCCATAGTGCCAGCCTTGCCCAATATCCCGCAACACAGTTTCCCTGGGAAAAACTACTAATGAAAAGGATTTAGGAATAATTGTAGATAACAAACTTAGCAACAGTGCCCAATGCCAGTCAGCAGCTGCAAGGGCCAATAAGATACAGACACCATCACACACACACATACAGACACCATCACACACACACATACAGACACCATCACACACACACATACAGACACCTGCACACACACACACATACAGACTCCATCACACACACATACAGACACCTGCACACACACACACATACAGACTCCATCACACACACATACAGACACCTGCACACACACACACATACAGACTCCATCACACACACATGCAGACACCTTTACACACACTCATACAGACACCATTACACACACATACAGACACCTTTACACACACTCATACAGACACCATTACACACACATACAGACACCTTTACACACACTCATACGGACACCATCACACACACTCATATAGAAACTTTTACACACACATACAGTCACCTTTACACACACACACACACACACACACACACACACACACACACACATACAGTCACCTTTACACACACACTCACACACACACATACAGACACCTTTACACACACACACACACACATACACACACACATACAGACACCTTTACACACACATACAGACACCTTTACACACACTCATACAGACACCTTTACACACATACAGACACCATCACACACACATACAGACACCTTTACACACACTCATACAGACACCATCACACACACATACAGACACCTTTACACACACTCATACAGACACCATCACACACACTCATATAGAAACTTTTACACACACATACAGTCACCTTTACACACACACACACACATACATACAGACACCTTTACACACACATACAGACACAATCACACACACATACAGACACCTTTACACACATATACAGACACCTTTACACACACATACAGACACCATCACACACACATACAGACACCTTTACACACACATACAGACACCATCACACACACATACAGACACCATCACACACACATACAGACACCTTTACACACACATGCAGACACCTTTACACACACATACAGACATCATCACACGCAAACATACACCATCACACACACATGCAGACACCTTTACACACACATACAGACACCATCACACACACATACAGACACCATCACACACACATACAGACACCATCACACACACATACAGACACCTTTACACAGACACCATCACACACACATACAGTCACCTTTACACACACATACAGACACCTTTACACACACACACATACAGACACCTCTACACACATACAGACACCATCACACACATACAGACACCTTTACACACATACAGACACCATCACACACACATACAGACACCTTTACACACACTCATACAGACACCATCACACACACATACAGACACCTTTACACACACTCATACAGACACCATCACACACACTCATATAGAAACTTTTACACACACATACAGTCCCCTTTACACACACACACATACAGACACATACATACAGACACCTTTACACACACATACAGACACAATCACACACACATACAGACACCTTTACACACATATACAGACACCTTTACACACATACAGACACCATCACACACACATACAGGCACCTTTAAACACACATACAGACACCATCACATGCATACAGACACCATCACACACACATACAGACACCTTTACACACACATACAGACACCATCACACACACATACAGTCACCTTTACACACACATACAGACACCTTTACACACACACACACACACACACACACACACACACACATACAGACACCTCTACACACACATACAGACACCTTTACACACACACACACACACACACACACACACCTCTACACACACATACAGACACCATCACACACATACAGACACCTTTACACACACTCATACAGACACCTTTACACACATACAGACACCATCACACACACATACAGACACCTTTACACACACTCATACAGACACCATCACACACACATACAGACACCTTTACACACACTCATACAGACACCATCACACACACTCATATAGAAACTTTTACACACACATACAGTCAAGTTTACACACACACACATACAGACACATACATACAGACACCTTTACACACACATACAGACACAATCACACACACATACAGACACCTTTACACACATATACAGACACCTTTACACACATACAGACACCATCACACACACATACAGACACCTTTACACACACATACAGACACCATCACACACATACAGACACCATCACAGGCATCACACACACATACAGACACCTTTACACACACATACAGACACCATCACACACGCAAACAGACACCATCACACACACATACAGACACCTTTACACACACATACAGACACCTTTACACACACATGCAGACACCTTTACACACACATACAGACATCATCACACGCAAACATACACCATCACACACACATGCAGACACCTTTACACACACATACAGACACCATCACACACACATACAGACACCATCACACACACATACAGACACCTTTACACACACATACAGACACCATCACACACACATACACACACCATCACATACACATACAGTCACCTTTACACACACATACAGACACCTTTACACACACACACACACACACACACACACACACACACACACACACACACACATACAGACACCTTTACACACACATACAGACACCATCACACACAAGGTTACACACAACGATTTCTTTTCTTTAACCAAAATAAAATGTCCTTTTGTTTGCCCGCCTCCCTGCTCATTTACCCTTTATTTGCAGACACACTGTCTGCCTCCAATACCTGCAGCCTTAGCCGGCCGTTATCATCATTCTGAGTGTGAGGGGGCGGAGCATGTACCACTATGCAGCCTGGAGGTGCGGTTACTGCAGCCAATCTCATGTGGGCCGCACCTTCATGTGCGACGGGCCGCATGTTGGACGCCCCTCCCCTGAGGTACACTCAGCCAGAAACAGGGCTACATGAGGGCTAGAACATTGCACCAGACATAAAATTACATCATATCCGGCACAGCCACAAGACAGACAAGTGGTCCGAGCGATTGATCGGGCCCCCAATATTGGCGGGCCTGGTCACCGTTGCGACCCCTGCAATCTCTATAGTTACGCCAGAGCTCCCCATTGGTCACAAAGAATGGGGGCCTGGGTGCTACTGCCCATGTTGGAGATTTAATAGGACAGCTGGGAACATGATAAATTTCAGTCAGAGGGTCTGGATGTGGCAGCTGTCTGCTCAGTCTCTGAATATAATCCTTACTTTGTGGGCTAGGTTTGCAACCAGGGACCACCTGGGACCACCATTTCCTGTCCCCAAGGAAAGAAGTGCCACCCTTGTCCCCAGGCATTTATATAGGGTTTGCACCAGGGGCGTATCCAGAGTCTGGTCTCGGGAGGGGCACTTCCAGATTGTTCCATGGCACCACACTACACTAGTCAATGCTTGCCCACTCTGACATAACGAGAGTTTTAAAGACTCTCAATGCCAGCCGTTAAGGCCAGGAAAAGTTCAAATACTGCAAGTTTTTTTCCTAAAGGAATAACGTTTGATTCAACTGAAACAGGGACAGCAGAAATACTGAGTGTTAAAGCGTGGGTTCTGCGGTAAGGAAATAAGCATAAAACCCCCCGTTATTCCCTATATCCTGTTAATAAAATGCTAGCGGACCGGGGGTGAAAAAATAAAAAAGCTCTGCGATTAAACAAAATGGCTCCCCACCCCCCGACACACATAGGGTGTCCAGTATAATAAATTATTACCTGTACTCAGGTTCCAGCAGTGATCAGTGATGCCCTAGATCCTCATCTTCTGTCCCAGGGAATGGGGCCACCCAAAAATAAAAATAATAATTAAAAAAATCCACTTAGCACTAAAAAAAACTTGATGGGAAAAATAAAACTTCTTCACCTACTTCTATTCAGCCTGCTCTCACTGGGAGCAATGAAGTGCCAGCCTGGGGAGGGCTCTGATTGGCTGAAAGTGCTGGCTGAAACCACAACCCCCTGCACTGCATACACATGAGTTCAATGGAGAGAGGCTGATTTCACAGTAATGGCAGCACATTCTCGTGAGGAAGCATGAAAACTGCTGCCAAAGGAGCCAGTCCACCTCCTGACTATTCTCAGTCACGGGTGAAAATGATTTATTAAATCTTGTACAAAATGTAGAGAATAGGACATGCAGTAGTTCTTGTGGATCTGCACCTTTAAGCACAGCTTAAAGTTCTACACAAATTATTTCCTAACACAGACAAAAACACATTGACCTTCCCATTGGAAAAATAAATGAGCAACCGATGTCCATTTACAATCATTAAACAGGACACGACACAATCAGCCCTGCAAATATTAACACAAATGAATGGCTTGCTAGCTGGGGCAGCAGATGGCTTTCTGGGCTCTGCTTCAAACGCCGGATCCGGGATAACTCCTTGGAAACATGGTCACCTTCTGTGTCCCGCAGCTCACGGGAGATGACGCCAGGAACGTTGCTTTAGAAAATTGGAGAAATTAAATAAAAAGAATACACGCAACAGTGTAAAAATCACTTACTGTTAATATGGAGGTGTTGAACCAGGAAGGGGACATTCAGGATACCATTACCTAATTTGCTGGTACTCATTTTAGCGATCTTGGAAGCATGTCTACCTGCAACCCTGGCATCTGCACAGAGGGTAGAATAACAGAGGGTACCACGGGGCGCAATAACCTGTCCTTTTAAGTGGATCTGTGTCAGCCACTCTAGCCAGTGCTGTATTTACCGCGAGGCATCCGCTAGGGCGGCAAATTTTGGGGGTCGGCAGCGCCCCCCAGCACTGAAAAAATAAAATAAAGAAATAAAAAACCCGGCCCTTTAAAAAAAAAAAAAAAAGACAGCGCTTGCAGGCAGAGACGGAGGTGAGAGGGGATCGGAAGATCCCACTCACCATCGCTCTGCCTGCCAGGCTGCACGGGGAGCCGAACAGGCAGCACAGAGAAACCTCCGTGCTGCACTTTCGGCTCTCCGTGCAGTGTGACACGGAAGTGCCGACAGTCACGTGACGGGCGCGCTGATGTCATACGCACGCCGGGTCACGTGACCTGTCGGCACAATCGCCTGGGAGCCGAACAGGCAGCATGGAGGAGACCATGCTGCCTGCCACTAACCACAAGGGAAAGGTAAGTGCTGGGGAAATGGGGGGATTTGGCCACATTAGCTGGGGCTTAATAAATGGAAAATAACACTGGCATATAATTGGGCAAATTACCAGGGGCATATTAAATGGCAAATAACACTGGCATATAATTGGGCAAATTGGCAGGGGCTGATTAAATGGCAAATAACACTGGCATATAATTGGGCAAATTGGCAGGGGCTGATTAAATGGCAAATAACACTGGCATATAATTGGGCAAATTGGCAGGGCATATTAAATGGCAAATAACACTGGCATATAATTGGGCAAATTGGCTGGGCATATTAAATGGCGAATCACACTGGCATATTATTGGGCAAATTGGCTGGGCATATTAAATGGCAAATAACACTGGCATATAATTGGGAAAATTGGCTGGGCATATTAAATGGCAAATAATACTGGCATATTATTGGGCAAATTGGCAGGGGCATATTAAATGGCAAATAATACTGGCATATTATTGGGCAAATTGGCAGGGGCATATTAAATGGCAAACTAATACTGGCATATTATTGGGCAAATTGGCAGGGGCATATTAAATGGCAAATAACACTGGCATATTATTGGGAAAATTGGCAGGGGCACATTAAATGGCAAATAACACTGGCATATTATTGGGCAAATTGGCTGTGGGAATATAACATGGCAAATAACACTGGCATATTATTGGGAAAATTAGCAGGGGCATATTAAATGACAAATAACACTGGCATATTATTGGGCAAATTGGCTGGGGCTTATTAATGGCAAATAACACTAACATATTATTGGGCAAATTGGCAGGGGCATATTAAATGGCAAATAATACTGGCTTAATATTGGGCAAATTGGCTGGGGCATACTACCGGTAAATGGCAGAATAACACTGGCATATTATTGGACAAATTGACTGGGAATATTATTGGCAAATTATACTGGCATAATATTAGGCAACTTGGCAGGGGCTGATTAAATAGCAAATACTGGCATATTATTGGGGAAATTGGCTGTGACTTATTAATTGCAAATAATACTTGCATATTATTGGGCAAATTAATGGCAAATGATACTGGCATATTATTGGGCAAATTAGCTGGGGAATATTATGGGCAAATAATATTGGCAATGTGTATGTAATGAGGTGATAGAGGCATGTAATGGGGTGATGGGGCATGTCCTTGGTGTGCAACGTGGGTTATGGGTCATGACGTGGGTGTCCAGCAAACACGGACACATGGCTCTCGGCACAACGTGGGAGAACATTAATAAACAAATTAAAAAGAAGAGGGCCCAAAACAGACCCCTGAGGTACTCCGCTCACTACCCTGGTCCAATTTGAGGCTTTTCCATTTACAACAACCCTTTGCATTCTATCTTTTAGCCAATTTTCAATCCAAATACTTACATTTGCCCCCAAACCTACTTCTCTCAATGTGTAGAGTAACCTTTTGTGTGGAACTGTATCAAATGCTTTAGCAAAATCCAAATAGATCACATCAACTGCCACACTTAGATCTATATCTTTACTGACCTCTTCATAGAATGTTATTAAGTTTGTTTGACAAGACCTGTCTTTCCCAAAACCATGTTGACTTTTACTAATTATATTCTGATTCAAGATGTATTCTTGAGTGTATAACTTTAGCAATCCTTTAAATATTTCCTCACTACAGATGTCAAGCTCACTGGCCTATAATTACCCGGCAGAGATTTTGATCCCTTTTTAAATATTGGAATGACATCCGCCTTTCGCCAGTCTGTTGGCACTGTACCTGAACTGAAAGAATCCAGGTAGATCCAGGCAGCACAAAACCAAGATACACCACTGCATACATCCATGCGTATGCATGGAATCAGAAGGATGAGATGAGATATATTTAGGTTTAAGAAAATGGTAGTGATTCAGAAAGTGTGGTTGAGAGGGGTGAATGGTTGGGATACAAGGAATAAGTCTTTCCCTCACTGGCCTTATAGGATACTGCATCCTCAACACTTTCCATAATTCCCCCAAAATACACACATTTGACCGTCCGGACCACCAGGTCTCTGCTGGCATCAGATAAAAACCTTTATCCTAAAGCACAAAAGACAACACAGCTCTCCAAAACGTACATATCACAGCGACATTTTATTAAATACAAAAGAGGAGAAAAATATTCAAACATTCATTTATTCATTTTAAAAACATTAAAAAACACAACCTCCCGCCCCCCTCCCCCCAGTGTTTTAAATACATGGTTACAAGTGATTTTCCCAATAGAATTATTTACACTTAAATATACAGTTTAGATTGTTACACAACAGTGAATTATAAACACACATCAGACATAAATAGAAAGTACACACTAAGAAATTGGCAGTAACTGTAGCTGTGCATTGGTAATTATACAATCGCGACATTCGTATCAATGGTACACGGACTGGATGATATGTACGTTCTTGTTGCTAGTGCTGTGTGGTATTAAAAATAAACACTGAGACAGTGAGAATTTTACATAGACCTGTGTAGACATCCAAGGGATAACACAGTGACTTCGGACCACTCCCTTATTTACCCCCCCCCCCCCCCATTTATTTATTAGCTTAAAATACCTTGGGGGCTGGGGCTGGGGCTTAGGCAAAAATGGGCGAGTCTTAGAATAAATAGGGTAGAACATGCCCAAATAAGTTACGAGCTGAGCAAATAAAAAGAGAGTTAAACTAAACTTTTAGAAGCTGTTCCTACGCCTTGACCCATTTTACACTGTGTATTGCCCCGCCTGCCCCCCAAAAGTTCTGTTGTAGACATGTCTTTATCATAGAGCCAGGTGCTGTGGGGAAAATATTTTGTCCTGCCCAAATCCCTGCCCAGCTACACCTACCTCAAGGGGCAGTACTATCGGGTGCGGTAGGTGCCACGCAACCCGGGATTGTCCCTTTACGGACAGACACTCTTGTCTAGTGCCACAGCCACACTTAGTCCTATTAGTGGTGGGTCCAGAAACGGTTTCTGCACCATTCGCCCTCAAACATCTAAGCCCCCCTGTTTTCAGACAAAGCCTGACCTATAATGTGTGCAATAAAGACTTAGTGAATATTGAAGGGAACCAGCATGAATCAGGAGATATTGGAAATGCTGTTGACAATATAGACTGTATAGCATAGACTTTGTGCATTTTATACAATCATTTTCGATTTAAGGAGATTTCAGGTCCCCACTATTGTTGTATACATAAAGTATTAGAAGAGCCTAGATAAAGGCCGCTTTGGAATTAATGTTTATTCACAAGCAACTCTATAGACACCCCCCCCCCCCTCCCCCCCAAATGAACTATGGACTTTCAGGGTCTGCTTTCTCTGCCGAATATCACATGAAATGAATGAAGGTTTTTACGAATCGGTAACGTGAGACATTAAAGGCAATCCTAGATATAAGATAAGGCCAGGCCAGGGACTAATGAAAGTATTACTTTACTGAGAGGGTAGTGGATGTATGGAATAGTCTTCCAGTAGAAGTGGTAGAGGTTAATATAATGACGGAGTTTAAGCATGCGTGGGATAGGTATAAGGCTATCCTAGATATAAGATAAGGTCAGGGACTAATGAAAGTATTACTTTACTGAGAGGGTAGTGGATGTATGGAATAGTCTTCCAGTAGAAGTGGTAGAGGTTAATACAGTGAAGGAGTTTAAGCATGCATGGGATAGGTATAAGGCTATCCTAGATATAAGATAAGGCCAGGGACTAATGAAAGTATTACATTACTGAGAGGGTAGTGGATGCATGGAATAGTCTTCCAGTAGAAGTGGTAGAGGTTAATACAGTGAAGGAGTTTAAGCATGCATGGGATAGGCACAAGGCTATCCTAGATATAAGATAGGGAACTAGGGACTAATGAAAGTATTACTTACTGAGAGGGTAGTGGATGTATGGAATAGCCTTCCAGCGGAAGTGGTAGAGGTTAATACAGTGAAGGAGTTTAAGCATGCGTGGGATAGGTATAAGGCTATCCTAGATATAAGATAAGGCCAGGGACTAATGAAAGTATTACTTTACTGAGAGGGTAGTGGATGTATGGAATAGCCTTCCAGTAGAAGTGGTAGAGGTTAATACAGTGAAGGAGTTTAAGCATGCGTGGGATAGGTATAAGGCTATCCTAGATATAAGATAAGGCCAGGGACTAATGAAAGGATTACTTTACTGAGAGGGTAGTGGATACATGGAATAGCCTTCCAGCGGAAGTGGTAGAGGTTAATACAGTGAAGGAGTTTAAGCATGCGTGGGATAGGTATAAGGCTATCCTAGATATAAGATAAGGCCAGGGACTAATGAAAGTATTACTTTACTGAGAGGGTAGTGGATGTATGGAATAGTCTTCCAGTAGAAGTGGTAGAGGTTAATACAGTGAAGGAGTTTAAGCATGCGTGGGATAGGTATAAGGCTATCCTAGATATAAGATAAGGCCAGGGACTAATGAAAGTATTACATTACTGAGAGGGTAGTGGATGCATGGAATAGTCTTCCAGTAGAAGTGGTAGAGGTTAATACAGTGAAGGAGTTTAAGCATGCATGGGATAGGTATAAGGCTATCCTAGATATAAGATAAGGCCAGGGACTAATGAAAGTATTACATTACTGAGAGGGTAGTGGATGCATGGAATAGTCTTCCAGTAGAAGTGGTAGAGGTTAATACAGTGAAGGAGTTTAAGCATGCATGGGATAGGCACAAGGCTATCCTAGATATAAGATAAGGCCAGGGATTAATGAAAGTATTACATTACTGAGAGGGTAGTGGATGCATGGAATAGCCTTCCAGTAGAAGTGGTAGAGGTTAATACAGTGAAGGAGTTTAAGCATGCGTGGGATAGGTATAAGGCTATTCTATATATAAGATAAGGCCAGGGACTAATGAAAGTATTACTTTACTGAGAGGGTAGTGGATGTATGGAATAGTCTTCCATTAGAAGTGGTAGAGGTAAACACAGTGAAAGAGTTTAAGCATGCGTGGGATAGGTATAAGGCTATCCTAGATATAAGATAAGGTCAGGGACTGATGAAAGTATTACTTTACTGAGAGGGTAGTGAATATATGGAATAGTCTTCCAGTAGAAGTGGTAGAGGTAAACACAGTGAAGGAGTTTAAGCATGCGTGGGATAGGTATAAGGCTATCCTAGATATAAGATAAGGTCAGGGACTGATGAAAGTATTACATTACTGAGAGGGTAGTGGATGTATGGAATAGTCTTCCAGTAGAAGTGGTAGAGGTAAACACAGTGAAGGAGTTTAAGCATGCGTGGGATAGGCACAAGGCTGTCCTAGATATAAGATAGGGAACTGGGGACTAATAAAACTATTTAGAACATTGGGCAGACTAGATGGGGCGAATGGTTCTTATCTGCCGACACATGCTTATGCTGTGACTGTATCACCTAAACACTGCTTATGAACTTAAACTATTTGTACAGCTAAGACGACCAGATCAGCCTTTTTTTGGGGGGTTGGACACAAATAACTTTAAAATGCTAATTTAAAAAGAATACAGAATGGAAGTATGAATGAGAATGAAACATTCAGAACTTTTAGGTGAACAAAAGAAATAAAAACATTTTTTTTTTTTAACCAAAAATACTGATAATTATGGTTCCTCTTTTTATTATTATTTTTTTATACTATTTTAAAGTTCCCACAATAAATAAGTTGAATTTTACTGTACATGACAAGAAGACAAAGAACACAGCAGAGAGAGTCTCCCCCCCCCACCCCCCCCCCCCCCCCCCTTTGAAGTAGTTCCTGCTTCTTCGCGATTAACCCCGAAATCAAGGTCGGACAATGAAATCCACAATTCTGAATTATTAAGAACGACTTTAAAAATGTATAATAAAATAAATGCAGATTTGAATCCCTACAAGATTCCACAATCGGATTGTATGGATTGGGGCTTCATCTCCATTCCGAGGGTCCTTCAGTCACCAAATATTTGGTGTCTATCTGTTCAGATTGTCCTATGTATTAACCAGCTCCGTGCGGAGGTTTGAAGCTGGGACTACAGTAGTGAAATGTCTTGGAAGGATTTTATTTTTTTTAGATTACAGCTGCTGGGGAATGCCTTGATCTTTGTAGCCTAGAGAAAGATAGAAACACAGGTTACCATGGACCAGGTCATCTTCCGATTCAAGTTATTTTCATTTGATTAACCCTTTAGTGACAAGACATTTTGACCTTGACTTTCCCTTGGTGACAAGGGCTGTTTTGACATTTCTGGGGTGTTTGTGTTTAGCTGTAATTTTCTTCTCTCTCACACACTGTACCCGCACAAATTATGTGTTGTTTTTATCATCATAAAAAGGGCTTTCATTAGATAACAGTATGTTCATCATATCTTATAATTTACTACAAAAAAAAATCATAAAATATGATGACAAAAAAAAACACTTTTTCTAACTTTGACCTAAAATATAATTTACACAAATACAATCATTAAAAAAGACCACATCTAAATAGTTTCTAAACGTTGTCCCGAGTTCAGAAATATGCATGTTTCCATGTTTTTGTGCATTGTTTTGCAAGTTATCGGGCAAAAACCAAAAATAGTGTTTTTTGTTTTTATCCTATATTGACCTTTTGACCCGAACCCTAAACTCTAACCCTTATACTATCCCTTAATATATTTTAATTTAATTTTAACCCTATCTCTTATGTTAACTGTAGTTTAATTGTAACCCTAACAGCTAATATAACCCCAATCCTAGTTTTTATGCTAATTACCGTATTTGCTCGAATATAAGACGACACTGATTATAAGACGACACCTCAAACTTTGGATATTCCTTTAGGAAAAAAACTAAAAGCCTGAATATAAGACTACCCTATAGGAAAAAAGTTCAACTTGTATATATTCACATGTAAATATCTTTTTAATATTTAATAAAAATTATGATATAATTGTTGTCTCTCGCCCCCCCCCCCCCCCCTGTTGTCTCTGTCTTTCCCCCAAGCGTTCTCTCTCTCCTCCTCATTCTCTCCCTCGCCCCAAACACTGGTCTCTCTCTCCCCCTCCCCTTGTGTGTCTCTCTCCCCCTCTCCTTGTGTGTCTCTCCCCGCCTCCATCCCCCTTGTGTGTCTCTCTGCCCCCTCCCTCCCCTTATGTGTGTGTTTCTCTGCCCCCTCCCTCCCCTTGTGTGTGTCTCTCTGCCCCCTCCCTCCCCTTATGTGTGTGTCTCTCTGCCCCCTCCCTCCCCTTGTGTGTGTCTCTCTGCCCCCTCCATCCCCTTGTGTGTGTCTCTCTGCCCCCTCCATCCCCTTGTGTGTGTCTCTCTGCCTCCCTCCCCTTGTGTGTCTCTCAGGGAACTAATAAAACATTTTAGAAAATTGGGCAGACTAGATGGACCGAATGGTTCTTATCTGCCGACACATTCTATGTTTCTATGTTTTCACCTCTGCAATCGGATCTGCCATAAGTTTATCACACCTTCCTCCCCACCTAATCAAAGTATTCCTCTATTTCTTTTCCCCTTTTTCTCATCATCATCCTTCATTTTAATTTCAGCCCCGTGCTGTCTCCTATTGTCACGGTGTCTGTTATATTCAGAATACGCCTGGACAGTGGGGGTCTTTGCAAGGGTGCTATACCTCTGCCAAAGGGTACCTTTCTGATTAAACCTGCAGTCAGTGGCTTCAGATAGGCTTCCGACATGTGCCCCACTTATATATTCCCATAATAACATTGGATCAGCTGATAATATAATTGCCACTCACAGTTTGCAACTTTGTCTCTAGAACCAAATTCATAGTTTGTTATATCGTCCTTAGTATCCGTTGACCAATCCCAAACATTCACTGACAGCAAGCTGTGTCTACATGTGTGTATTAGATGAACTTACCTTGTGAGACTGTGATGTACACCAGCCAAAACAGAGCAGGAAAGAGGAAAAAAACAAGAAATATATTATTAAGGGAGTAATTATAACAAAACAGACCTGTAAACACAAATGTAAAAACATTATAGATAGATAAGAACATAAAATATGTATCATAGAAACATAGAAAGTGTCGGCAGATAAGAACCATTCGGTCCATCTAGTCTGCCCAATTTGTTTTTGAGTACTTTTATTAGTCCCCCGTTCCCGGTCTTATATCTAGGATAGCCTTGTGTCTATCCCACGCATGCTTAAAATCCTTGACTGTGTTTACCTCTACCACTTCTGCTGGCAGGCTATTCCATACATCCACTACCCTCTCAGTAAAGTAATACTTCCTGATATTACTTTTAAATTGTTGCCCCTCTAATTTAAGACTATGTCCTCTAGTTGTGGTAGTTTTTCTTCTTTTAAATATACTCTCTTCCTTTACTGTGTTGATTCCCTTTATGTATATAAATGTTTCTATCATATCCCCCCTGTTACGTCTTTCCTCCAAGCTATACATGTTAAGATGCTTTAACCTTTCCTGGTAAGTTTTATCCTTCAACCCATGAACCAGTTTAGTAGCCCTTCTCTGAACTCTCTCCAAAGTATCAATATCCTTCTGGAGATACGGTCTCCAGTACTGCGTACAATACTCCAAGTGAGGTCTCACCAGTGCTCTGTACAATACTCCAAGTGAGGTCTCACCAGTGCTCTGTACAATGGCATGAGCACTTCCCTCTTCCTACTGCTAATACCTCTCCCTATGCAACCAAGCATTCTGCTAATACCTCTCCCTATACAACCAAGCATTCTGCTAATACCTCTCCCTATGCATCCAAGCATTCTGCTAATACCTCTCCCTATGCAACCAAGCATTCTGCTAGCATTTCCTGCTGCTCTATTGCATTGCCTACCTACCTTCAAGTCCTCTGAAATTATTACTCCTAAATCCCTTTCCTCAGATGTTGAGGTTAGGACTGTACCAAATAGTCTATATTCTGCTTTGGGGTTTTTACGCCCAAGGTGCATAATCTTGCACTTGTCCACAGTTAATGTCAGTTGCCACTGCTCTGACCATTTTTCTAGTTTAGCTAAATCATTTGCCATTTGGCTTATCCCTCCATGAATATCAACCCTGCTGCAAATCTTGTATCATCAGCAAAAATACATACTTTGCCAACAAGACCTTCTGCAATATCGCTAATAAAAATATTAAAGAGAATGGGTCCAAGTACAGATCCCTGAGGTACCCCACTAGTAACAAGACCTTGCATCGAATATACCCCATTGACTACAACCCTCTGTTGCCTGTCACTCAGCCATTGTCTAATCCATTCAACAATATTGAAATCCAAACTCAAAGATTTCAGTTTTTAATAAGCCTTCTATGTGCGACAGTGTCAAAAGCCTTACTGAAATCTAGGTAAGCAATGTCTACTGCACCACCCTGATCTATTATTTTAGCCAATCAAAAAAATCAATAAGATTAGTTTGGCATGATCTCCCTGAAGTAAACCCATGCTGTCTCTGATCTTGAAATCCAAGCGACTTTAGATGTTCAACAATCCTATTCTTTAACAAGGTTTCCATTATTTTCCACACTACTGAAGTAAGACTTACTGGTCTATAGTTGCCCGCCTCCTCCCTACTACCTTTCTTGTGAATGGGCACAACATTAGCTAATTTACAATCTTCTGGAACTACTCCCGTTAACAATGATTGGTTAGATAAATCTGTTAACGGTTTTGCTAGTACACCACTAAGTTCATAACTTTGGATGTATCCCATCAGGTCAGGCTACCATATCTTGCCACCTGTTAGTCCAAAGCATCACACTGCCTCCACTGGCTTACCACCTGTCAGTCCAAAGCATCACACTGCCTCCGCCGGCTTGTCATCTGTCAGTCCAAAGCATCACACTGCCTCCGCCGGCTTACCACCTGTCAGTGGTCTTAATGTTATGGCTGATCGGTGTATATAGCGATCTGTCTATCTACCTAGTTTTTTTTCATACTCTCTCTGTCTGTCTATCCATCTCTGTGCAGGTGAGATGACGAAATTACCCATTTAAAGTGGAAGTAATATTTGTTTTTAACTTTTGCTTAATTAATACACTCAAAAGTAAAATATCGTGGGCCACTCGTCCAGAGTAAACCTTTCATGTATCTTTGCAGGTGGGTTTTCTCAGCTGAGGCAGAGCTCGTTGAACACTGACGCATGCTGACACGCGTGTGCCAGCTAGTCAGCACAGGGGTTCATCCAAAACTTCTTATCGGGGTCTGTCGGATCTGGTTGTCTCTCACTACTAGTGTGGATCTTAAAGGGACACTGCCACTTACATAAAATGTATCTAGATAATCTGGTCCTTTAAAACAAACACATATATAAATCATATGCCAAATCATACTGTTTCTTTTTTTTTTAATGATTGAATTAACTTCATATGAAAGGAAAAATAAAATTAGGTGTTTATCTCCTGGCTCCATTTTGTGAATATTTCCCATGATGCAACATCGTCCAAAATCTTCCAGCCAGTTTCACTTTACAACTGTGGCCAAAGCCTGCATGATGATGTCATAAGCTACTCCCCTGCTCTCTTACTGGCTCCTGTGTATCATAGTGGGCAGGACTAGTTGGCTGTGTACATTGTGTGTTTACCTGCCTTCCAACACAAAGAGAAGAGATTGACCTGATCAAACAGGATCATAACTACACCCCCTTGTGATGTCATAGTTACATTCCCCTCCCATCCCAAGTCTATGGTCAGAATTCTGACTTATAGACTGCATTCTGTGTCCCCAGCCCCAAAGTGAGATACTAATGCTGTAAAGTCACTAGGGGGGTAGCACTATATTTCACAAAATATTTCAGAAAATAAACTCACATAACAAAAGACATATCTGAAATCAACAATGCAAATAAAAAAATAAATAAACCTTTTTCATTGTTTGGTGGGAGTGTCCCTTAAACTAGGTCCTCTCTGAGGGTGGATTGTGAACACAAAGATCTCTTTCTGCAACAAAGGGGGGTTGAGAACAAGGCCGTTGGAATTGAATGGGAGGATGGAGAGTACAGGTGCAAACTATGTACTGCTAATATGCTCTCTCCTAAAGGGCATATATATGAAAATACATAATATATAGAAAGAAGCAGACATGCACACTGGTGTATAAGTCAAAAAAACTTTAATATTTATTAGGTAAATGTATCGACAAAAGGGTACGCGTAAACAGTATATATCTCAAGGTCGGGGACACATAGTGCAAAAGAGCGTAAATATGTCAATGTGATAGAAGCTGTAAACGTGGGAAGAGACGACCATAAAAAATGGCGAGCAAAGCAATGGAGAAAATATATGAAAAAATATATGAAAAAGTAGGGCAGTGTTAGAAATGAACCGCAGATGGAAAATACATCAAAAAGGTAAAGAAAAAATAAGGCATGTAGAATAGTATACTGGGAGAGCACAAAAAACAGGGGAGGGGACACAAGGGAGTGTGTCCAGAACGAAAAATAAATAAAAAATATAATCAGGAGAAAAAATGTGGTTATGTCAGGTAAACACCTTGAAAAATAGAGTATTAGTAAAAAGTATGGAACCACAAGAAAATATAAACAATAGAAAAAAATATAAAGCAAAGTCCAATGAACCAGATAGTAAACGAAAGTAAACACAAAAAAACAAACAAGACACTTCACAAAAAAACAAAAAAACACAAATAGTGCCTCTTGCAGTAAATAGCTGGACAGATCGAAACGTAGAAATCACAGGCAGAAAAAACAGCTGATCAGTAGGTTCTGATAAGGTCCATAGAAATGGACACAGTCTCACCCAGATCCAGTGGTTCAATTCGTTGGTGGTATGGTCGAGTAGGGTAAGTATAGCACTCTTCTGCTTGAAAAAAAATTATTAAAGTTCCAGGCTGTGATGAGGTAAGATCGTTGGTGTGAAAATAGCAGAGGACTTGAGGGGTAAGGGCACAGGCTATGCGTTCGGAGATCGCTCCTTCTGAGGCCATGATCTCCGAACGCGTAGCCTGTGCCCTTACAATGTATAGATAAATCGGTGAAACGGAATGTTCATCTACTCACCTAATCTCACCTTTTAGTGAATAAGCCCCTATCTAGCCCTAATCTCAACCTCTAACCTCGACCAGACTCACCCCTGTCCTCGGATGCCTCATCCAGTGGTGTATCTTGATTTTGTGCTGCCCTAGGCAGACAAAATCCGGGCACCCCCCTACCCAAGCTGCACACCCACGTTACACACCTAAGACATGCCCCATCATTCAGACTCACTTCAAGCTCACACTCCCATCACACTCAGTCACACACTCCTACTCCCATCACACTCAGTCACACACTCCTACTCCCATCACGCACACTCTGACTCCCATCACACCCAGTCACACACACTGTCTCCTATCACACACACTCTGACTCCCATCACACTCAGTCACACACACTGTCTCCCATCATACTCACTCTGACTCCCATCACACTCAGTCACACACACTGTCTCCCATCACACACACTCTGACTCCCATCACACTCAGTCACACACAGTCTCCCATCACACACTCTGACTCCCATCACACTCAGTCACACAGTCTCCCATCACACTCACTCTGACTCCCATCACACTCAGTCACACACTGTCTCCCATCACACACACTCTGACTCCCATCACACTCAGTCACACACACTGTCTCCTAACACACACTCTGACTCCCATCACACTCAGTCACACACAGTCTCCCATCACACACTCTGACTCCCATCACACTCAGTCACACAGTCTCCCATCACACACACTCTGATTCCCATCACACTCAGTCACACACACACTGTCTCCCATCACACACACTGTCTCCCATCACACACACTCTGACTCCCATCACACTCAGTCACTCACACACACACACACACACAGTCTCCCATCAGCACTTACCTTTCCCTGGCAGGCAGGCAGCATGGTCCCTCCATGCTGCCTGTTCGGCTTCCCGGCGATTGTGCCGACAGGTCACGTGACCGGGCGCGCGTATGACGTCAGCGCGCCCGTCACGTGACTGTCGGCACTTCCGTGTCGGCACACTGCACGGGGAGCCGAACAGGCAGCACGGAGGTTTCTCTGTGCTGCCTGTTCGGCTCCCCGTGCAGCCTGGCAGGCAGAGCGATGGTGAGGGGGGATCTTCCGATCCCCTCTCACCTCCGTCTCTGCCTGCAAGCGCGGTGGGGTTTTTTTTTTTTTTTAAAGGGCCGGATTTTTTTATCTTTTTAATTTTTTTTTTTCCCGTTGCTGGGGGGCGCTGCCGCCCCCCAAAATTTGCCGCCATAGGCATCCGCCTAGGATGCCTCGCGGTAAATACAGCACTGGCCTCATCTCAACATCGAAAAACAGTGAGAGGGTGAGATTAGTCATCTAGAGGTCTGCCAATAGTAAGTCACACTCATCATCTGAGAATTCTGGGGGCCTTGAGCAAGCCCCCAGAATATGTTTTAACAGTGTGTGTGTGGGGGGGGGGGGGGAGTTATTTATTTATTTTTGTAGTTTTTTTTTTAATACGTTTTTATGCAACTCACCTCCCAATTCAAACTCTGTTTGGATTTTAGTGAAAAGCTATTTTTATTTGTATCGAGATGGACTTTGGCGAGGTCGAGTTTGACTTAGTGAAAGTCGATCTCCGACATTTCCTCTATAATCTAATATCGCTACTCGAAATGCAGGTTTTTATCAGCTGTTCCAAAAAACCTTTCATCTGTTCACAGAAATTAGAACGTTAATATTGTACCTTTGCTTTGCATATATTTATTACCATGACAACTTGCAAGATAAAACAATGTATAATTAGAACATAAATGTTAGCTTCACCCTGGCACACCAAGCTCTCCTGACTGCCAGTAATAGATAGAGATGCCTCTAGTGCCCAAATACAGAGTATAGCAGTATGAATATAGGGTTAATATTGTCTGTGTCAGTCTGGATACGGGGTTAAAAAAGTCTGTGTCAGTCCAAGTACAGGATTAATACAGTCTGCATCAGTCTGGGTACAGGAGTAATACAGTCTGTGTCAGTACAGGTACAGGAGTAATACAGTCTGCGTCAGTCTGGGTACAGGAGTAATACAGTCTGTGTCAGTCCAGGTACAGGAGTAATACAGTCTGCGTCAGTCCAGGTACAGGAGTAATACAGTCTGCGTCAGTCCAGGTACAGGAGTAATACAGTCTGTGTCAGTACAGGTACAGGAGTAATACAGTCTGCGTCAGTCCAGGTACAGGAGTAATACAGTCTGCGTCAGTCCAGGTACAGGAGTAATACAGTCTGTGTCAGTCCAGGTACAGGAGTAATACAGTCTGCATCAGTCTGGGTACAGGAGTAATACAGTCTGCGTCAGTCCAGGTACAGGAGTAATATAGTCTGTGTCAGTCCAAGTACAGCGTTAATACAGTCTGTGTCAGTCCAGGTACAGGGGTAATACAGTCGGTGTCAGTCTGGGTACAGGGGTAATACAGTCTGTGTCAGTCCAGGTACAGGGGTAATACAGTCTGTGTCAGTCCAGGTACAGGAGTAATACAGTCTGTGTCAGTCCAAGTACAGGATTAATACAGTCTGTGTCAGTCTGGGTACAGGAGTAATACAGTCTGCATCAGTCTGGGCACAGGAGTAATACAGTCTGCATCAGTCTGGGTACTGGAGCAATACAGTCTGCGTCAGTCCAGGTACAGGAGTAATACAGTCTGTGTCAGTCCAGGTACAGGAGTAATACAGTCTGCGTCAGTCCAGGTACAGGAGTAATATAGTCTGCGTCAGTCCAGGTACAGGAGTAATACAGTCTGTGTCAGTCCAGGTACAGGAGTAATACAGTCTGCATCAGTCTGGGTACAGGAGTAATACAGTCTGCGTCAGTCCAGGTACAGGAGTAATATAGTCTGTGTCAGTCCAAGTACAGCGTTAATACAGTCTGTGTCAGTCCAGGTACAGGGGTAATACAGTCGGTGTCAGTCTGGGTACAGGGGTAATACAGTCTGTGTCAGTCCAGGTACAGGGGTAATACAGTCTGTGTCAGTCCAGGTACAGGAGTAATACAGTCTGTGTCAGTCCAAGTACAGGATTAATACAGTCTGTGTCAGTCTGGGTACAGGAGTAATACAGTCTGCATCAGTCTGGGTACAGGAGTAATACAGTCTGCATCAGTCTGGGTACTGGAGCAATACAGTCTGCGTCAGTCCAGGTACAGGAGTAATACAGTCTGTGTCAGTCCAGGTACAGGAGTAATACAGTCTGCGTCAGTCCAGGTACAGGAGTAATATAGTCTGTGTCAGTCCAAGTACAGCGTTAATACAGTCTGTGTCAGTCCAGGTACAGGAGTAATACAGTCTGTGTCAGTCCAGGTACAGGAGTAATACAGTCTGCGTCAGTCCAGGTACAGGAGTAATACAGTCTGCGTCAGTCCAGGTACAGGAGTAATATAGTCTGTGTCAGTCCAAGTACAGCGTTAATACAGTCTGTGTCAGTCCAGGTACAGGGGTAATACAGTCGGTGTCAGTCCAGGTACAGGGGTAATACAGTCTGTGTCAGTCCAGGTACAGGGGTAATACAGTCTGTGTCAGTCCAGGTACAGGAGTAATACAGTCTGTGTCAGTCCAAGTACAGGATTAATACAGTCTGCGTCAGTCTGGGTACAGGAGTAATACAGTCTGCATCAGTCTGGGTACAGGAGTAATACAGTCTGCATCAGTCTGGGTACAGGAGCAATACAGTCTGCGTCAGTCCAGGTACAGGAGTAATACAGTCTGTGTCAGTCCAGGTACAGGAGTAATACAGTCTGCGTCAGTCTAGGTACAGGAGTAATACAGTCTGCGTCAGTCCAGGTACAGGAGTAATATAGTCTGTGTCAGTCCAAGTACAGCGTTAATACAGTCTGTGTCAGTCCAGGTACAGGGGTAATACAGTCGGTGTCAGTCCAGGTACAGGGGTAATACAGTCTGTGTCAGTCCAGGTACAGGGGTAATACAGTCTGTGTCAGTCCAGGTACAGGAGTAATACAGTCTGTGTCAATCCGGGCACAGGATTAATACAGTCTGTGTCAGTCCAGGTACAGGATTACACAATCTACATCAGTCCAGGTACAGTAGTAATACAGTCTGCATCAGTCTGGGTACCAGAATATAGTCTGTGTCAGTCCAAGTACAGCGTTAATACTAGGGATCGACCGATATTGATTTTTTAGAGCCGATACCGATACCGATAACCTGTGAACTTTCAGGCCGATAGCCGATAACTTATACCGATATTTCGTGCATTTTAATTTTTGGGGAAAAAAACCAATTTCTACACAAATCTGCTGTTAAATGAACATGTTTATTGTTAACGTTTAGCTTTTTTTTGTAAATCTTTTTCATTGCTAAATAAAAATAAATAATGCAGCAAAACAATGGTGATATGGTCAAATACAACAAATTGGACCAGTTTTTTTTTTTTTTTAAATAAATATCAGTCAAAAGGTAACAAGAACAACAATGTTCAATTGCACATAGTCCATACTTAGATTAAATCTTAGTAAAATGAGCAGCAATGACATAGGCAATTATATCAAAGGGACACTACAGTAAATATAAGCAAGGCATCAAAACAGCTTAATTAACCCCTTAGTGACAAGACATTTTCACCTTGACTTTCCCTTGGTGACAATGGCTGTTTTGACATTTCTAGGGTGTTTGTGTTTAGCTGTAATGTTTTGCTTTCTCACATACAGTACCCACACAAATTATATGTTGTTTTTATCGTCATAAGAAGGGCTTTCATTAGATACCATTATGTTCATCATATCTTATAATTTACTACAAAAAAAATCATAAAATATGATGAAAAATTTAAAAAAACCCACTTTTTTTAACTTTGACCTAAAATATAATTTACACAAATAAAATCATTAAAAAAGACCCCGGCTAAATAGTTTCTAAATGTTGTCCCGAGTTCAAATATATGCATGTTTCCATATTTTTCGGTATTTTTTTGCGAGTTATGGGGCAAAAACCAAAAATAGTGTTTTTTGTTTTTTTCCTATATTGATCTTTTGACCCCAACCCGAACCCAAAATTTAACCCTAACACTAAATTTAACCCCAACTCTAATCCTTATTATATCCCTTAATATTTTTTAACTTTAATTTAATTTTAACCCTATCCCTTATGCTAAAAAATATTTAATTTTAACCCTATAGGCTAATATAGCTAAATAACCTATTTTTATTTAATTAAATATGTATTTTAATTATTTTCCATTGCAATGCTACTAAACCACCACTAGGGGTAGTCAAGTAGCATATTCAGAGCGACGGAAGTGAAGTTACTTTCACTTCCGAAGCTCAGACCGGCAGAGGGCTTAGCCATATTGACGGAGCAGCATGCTCCGTCAATATGGCTCGCCACGATCGCTCCGTGGGGCGATCGTGGGGGTCCCAAAATAGAAATATCGGTGCTGGCTATTGCCTCGATGTCGAGGCAATAGACCAGCACTGTTAAAGCGGTTTTCGCGATCGTTGATCGCGAAAACTGCTTCATTCAAATATCGGCATTATCGGTAAAGTTAGATGCCGATACCGATAATTTAGGAAACTGAATATCGGCCGATAATATCGGTTAATCCGATAATCGGTCGATCCCTAGTTAATACAGTCTGTGTCAGTCCAGGTACAGCGTTAATACAGTCTGCATCAGTCTGGGTAACAGAATATAGTCTGTGTCAGTCCAAGTACAGGATTAATACAGTCTGTGTCAGTCCGGGTACAGGATTAATACAGTCTGCATCAGTCTGGGTACCAGAATACACTCTGCGTCAGTCCAGGTACAGGAGCAATACAGTCTGTGTCAGTCCAGGTACAGGAGCAATACAGTCTGTGTCAGTCCAGGTACAGGAGTAATACAGTCTGCGTCAGTCCAGGTACAGGAGTAATACACTCTGCGTCAGTCCAGGTACAGGAGCAATACAGTCTGCGTCAGTCTGGGCACAGGATTAATACAGTCTGTGTCAGTCCAGGTACAGGAGTAATACAGTCTGCGTCAGTCCAGGTACAGGAGTAATACACTCTGCGTCAGTCCAGGTACAGGAGCAATACAGTCTGCGTCAGTCTGGGCACAGGATTAATACAGTCTGTGTCAGTCCAGGTACAGGAGCAGAGGCGGCTCTCTAATTAGGCGAGTTAGGCAGCCGCCTAAGGCCTCGCACTCACGGGGGCCTCGCGACTGCCTAACTCACCTTATTGCCTTTGATGTAACAGGGAGATTAACGCTGCCGTTAAGCTCCCTGTTACACTAACCTGGGACGTTTCCTCCGTGCATCTTCTCTCCTGCACGGAGGAAGGAAGCTCCGATCGCGTTTTTTTTTTTTTTTTAACTTTATTGAACCCGCGCAGCTTAATGAGGGGCTAAATATTGGCACAGTGTGGGGCAAAATCCTGGCATAATGAGGTGAGGGGCAAAATCCTGGCATAGTGAGAGGCAATATCCTGGCATTGTGAGGGGCAATATCCTGGCATACAGTGGCAAAATCCTGGCATATTGAGAGGCAAAATTCTGGCATTGTGAGTGGCAAAATTCTGGCATAATGAGGGGCAAAATCCTGGCACAGAGTGGCAAAATCCTGGCATAGTGAGAGGCTAAATCCTGGCATTGTGAGGGGCAAAATAGTGGCATTATGAGGGGCAATATCCTGGCATACAGTGGCAAAATCCTGGCATATTGAGAGGCAAAATTCTGACATTGTGAGTGGCAAAATTCTGGCATAATGAGGGGCAAAATCCTGGCACAGAGTGGCAAAATCCTGGCATAGTGAGAGGCTAAATCCTGGCATTGTGAGGGGCAAAATAGTGGCATTATGAGGGGCAATATCCTGGCATACAGTGGCAAAATCCTGGCATATTGAGAGGCAAAATTCTGGCATTGTGAGGGGCAAAATTATGGCATAATGAGGGGCAAAATCCTGGCATAGAGTGGCAAAATCCTGGCAAATTGAGGGGCAAGATCCTGGCATAGAGTGGCAAAATCCTGGCATATTGTGGGGCACAATCCTGGCATAGAGTGGAAAAATCCTGGCATATTGAGGGGCAAAATCCTGGCAGATTGAGTGGCACAATCCTGGCATATTGAGGGGCAAAATCCTGGCATATTGAATGGCTTAATCCTGGCATATTGAGGGGCTAAATCCTGGCATATTGAGGGGGTAAATCCTGACATATTAAGGGGCTAAATCCTGGCATATTAAATGGCTAAATCCTGGCATATTGAGTGGCAAAATTCTGGCATTTTGAATGGCTAAATCACAGTGCATACGGTGCTGTGAGGAAGAACAAAGTGCCAATCTTCTAGCACAACGTGGTCTGTGAGACCACTTTCAACATTGAGCACCTTTCCTTCTGGCTGAGTGTTTCTCTTAGTGTGTGATTGTGTGCTTTCTGAGTGTGTCTGTGAGTCAGTGTGTGCTGGCTGAGTGTATCTGTGAGTGTGTGCTGGCTGAGTGTGATTGTGTGCTGACTGAGTGTGTCTGTGAGTCAGTGTGTGCACACTGAGTGTGTCTATGAATGACTGTGTGATATGTGTTAGTGTTCACATTTAGAACACAGCAATAACAATGTGAGTTAGTCAGCCGCACACAATTTTATCTATACCAAATGTTTATAGATGTTTGTAGAATAATTATGAGACAAATAAAATTCTAGGAGCTGTTCATTTCTAGAAGCTGGGATCTTGAAATATGCTTTTTCTACAGTTCATTTTTATTATCACTTGCATATATTTTATTTAATAATGTGTGTCCGTGAGGGCCTCATGTTCGACTTTCGCCTAAGGCCTCACAAAGTCTAGAGCCGCCACTGTACAGGAGTAATACAGTCTGCATCAGTCCGGGTACAGGAGTAATACAGTCTGCGTCAGTCCGGGTAGAGGAGTAATACAGTCCGCATCAGTCTGGGTAGAGGAGTAATACAGTCTGCATCAGGAGTAATACAGTCTGCATCAGTCAGTCCAGGTACAGGAGTAATACAGTCTGCATCAGTCCGGGTACAGGAGTAATACAGTCTGCATCAGTCCAGGTACAGGAGTAATACAGTCTGCATCAGTCCGGGTAGAGGAGTAATACAGTTTGCGTCAGTCCGGGTAGAGGAGTAATACAGTCTGCGTCAGTCCGGGTACAGGTGTAATACAGTCTGCATCAGTCCGGGTAGAGGAGTAATACAGTCTGCGTCAGTCCGGATAGAGGAGTAATACAGTCTGCATCAGGAGTAATACAGTCTGCATCAGGAGTAATACAGTCTGCATCAGTCAGTCCGGGTACAGGAGTAATACAGTCTGCATCAGTCAGTCCGGGTAAAGGAGTAATACAGTCTGCATCAGTCAGTCCAGGTACAGGAGTAATACAGTCTGCGTCAGTCAGTAAGTCTAGGTACAGGAGTAATATGGTCTGTGTCAGTCAGTCCGGGTACAGGAGTAATACAGTCTGCATCAGTCCGGGTAGAGGTGTAATACAGTCTGCTTCAGTCCAGGTACAGGAGTAATACAGTCTGCGTCAGTCTTGGTACAGGAGTAATACAGGCTGCGTCAGTCCTGGTACAGGAGTAATACAGGCTGCGTCAGTCTGGGTACAGGTGTAATACAGTCTGTGTCAGTCCAGGTACAGGAGTAATACAGTCTGCGTCAGTCCGGGTACAGGAGTAATATAATCGGTGTCAGTCCGGGTACAGGTGTAATACAGTCTGGTTCAGTCCAGGTACAGGAGTAATACACTCTGCGTCAGTCCAGGTACAGGAGCAATACAGTCTGCGTCAGTCCGGGTACAGGAGTAATACAGTCTGTGTCAGTTTTGATTTAGCATTAATACAGTCTGCGTCAGTCTGGATTTAGCATTAATACAGTCTGCGTCAGTCTGGATTTAGCATTAATACAGTCTGTGTCAGTTTTGATTTAGCATAAATACAGTCTGTGTCAGTCCGGGCACAGAATTAATAGTCTGCGTCAGTCTGGATTTAGCAGTATACAGTCTGTGTCAGTCTGGTACTGTTTTAGCAGAATTATTCATTGAAGTACAAATATCAGACTTGAATAGTGTGCTTTCTGAGGCAAGAACTAAAACTGAATATATGGCCAGGACCTGAAAAATATCTGTAGTTTCAGGAGCCATCTAGATGCCAACCAATTTATTTTTAAAAGTTTACTTTCTTAGAAACACAACAGAAAAGAACGATTTGGCCCATCTAGTCTGCCCAATTTTTTTTAATATTTTTAGAAAAACCCCATAATATATTTAGGATAGCCTTGTGCCAATCCCACATACTCCAAACAGGTAGAAGCCAGCAATAGCATATTAATGAGCTCTCTGGCTCCTGGGATTTGTCACATCCTGATATGGTATAATTAGAACATAATGTATAATGTGGTAGAATGCACAGAGGAGACAACCAGGAGGTGAGTACATGAGTATATTAATGGGTAAATTGGCTGTGGCATATTAAATGGTAAAATAATAATGGCATATTACTGGGCATATTGGCTGTGGCATTATAATGGCAAAATAATACTGGCATATTATTGGGCAAATTGGCTGTGGCATATTAAGTGGCAAGCTGGCTATGGCATATTTAATGGACAAACAGTGGCGTATTTTAAACGACAAACTGGCTGTTGCATATGTTAATGACAACGTGACTGTTGTATGTTAATTGGTACCTGACAGTGGCTTATGGCTATGGTGCTATATGAGTGCAAGCCAAGTGCTGTGGGTGCAATATTGGTGCATGGTAAGTAATGTGGGTACTGTATGGTGCTGTGTCCTTTAGGTGCAAGGTGGGTGCAGAGGAAGGAAAAAAAATAGGAATGCAATTTTTCAATAAAAATATTTTTATTACAAATGAAAATAGTTGAATATAATATTAAAAGGTTCATATAAGTATAAATGCAACTAGTTAGAAAGATGTATATAGGTATTTATTGTTCTAGAATTGTACATTCTAGACCCCCTCCCCCCCTGGATAGTTTATCCATTAATATCCCACTGATCATTTGCTCATTAATAGCCAATGACAATTCATCATGCTATTACAGGCAGAGAGTCAGAGGGGGAGATATAAAAGGAGCACAGGACAGATCCCAGAAATCCCATTAAGCATGTTCTTGGTGGTAGGTAAATAACTATACAGGGGACAAAAAAAAGGAATCTGACTTTAACTCAGCTAGTGTGGGCAGTCCTGGTTTATCACAATTTCATCTAGCTGTAAGTATTTTATATTGCAAATGATGCAAAATGTAAAACATGCATTTTAAAGTACTTTGAAAGCACATTAATATTCAATAATATTTGGAGATTGCATTTTGGGCACAAGACAGTCCCTTTAATAGATGTCAGTGAGTAAGGACTCTGGGTTTGACAACTCGTGCACTCATTTGGGGCTATTCACTAAAAGGTGAGTTGAAGTGAATAGCAGGTGAGTTGAGGTGAATAGCAGGTGAGTTGAGGTGAATAGCAGGTGATTTGAAGTGAATAGCAGGTGAGTTGAGGTGAGATGAACATTCCAGCTATACATTGTGCAGGAACAAACCTGGTAAGTTCACTTAGCGGGGAAAATAACCACGTTTGTTCCTGCACAATGTATAGCTAAACTGGTGAGATGGAAAGTTCATCTTACCTCAACTCACCTACTATTCACAACTCACCTGCTATTCACCTCAACTCACCTGCTATTCACCTCAACTCACCTGCTACTCACTTTACCTCACCTTTAAGTGAGTAGCCCCACATGTGTGATCAAAGAGACCTTGCTGAATAAATGATCCGATCCGATTTTAATGTCTTTTTCGTGGACTAAAAGACATAAGAGGTCTAAACACGCGTCACTTCTAAAGAAAGTAGCATTCAAACAGTTCCAATTCCACTAGATAATATTACAGTAATATAGAACATGCATCCAGTTTAATAGGCTAATAAAAGATTTCCTGGTAGTGTGTCTTTAACCCCTTAACGCATATGGACGTATATATATACTACCTGAAAAGCATGGTCGAGGACGTATAAATACTGCTTTTCGCAATGCTACATGTCTGTAGCTATTCCTAGAGGCTGCTTCCGAGAGTGCTTTCAGCCCCCCAATCCCCCCCCCCCCCCCCCCGTGCGCATATGATCACCGCGAATGTAATCGTATGCGCGTTACACACATAGGCAGTGAAAGCTGATCACTGCCTATGTGTGTTAAAGTGATGCAATGATCATGCAACACCTTCGGTGCCCCCCTGGGCACTGCGATCTCTTCCGTCGCTCTGAAACCGCTACTTGACTGCCCCTAGAGGCAGTTAGACAGTATTACAGTTAGAAATGGAAAAATAAATTAATTAAATAAATAAATGGAAAAAGCCAACCCTAGATCTACTAAACCTAGAACTAGGGTTAGGGTCATAAATAGGGTTATAATTGAGGTTACAGGGGGATTCGGGTGAGTACAAGGGTTAGATTAAGGGGTGGGGGTAGATTAAGGGTTAGGGTAAATTTAGGGTTGGGGTAAATTTAGGGTTGGGGTAAAAAGGGCACTGTAGAAGAAAATGGTTAGAAAACACGAATATTGTTTATTGCCCTATTAGTTGAAATAAAACATAGACAGACATGGAAACATTGGTATTTCTAAACTCAGGACAAATAGAAATATATAGACGGGGTCTTTTTTACCATTTGTAATTGTGTAAAAAAAAAAAATCAGGTCAAAGTTAGAAGTGTTTTTTATGGCGTATTTTTATCATATTTTATATTTTTTTAATAGTAAATTATATCACATGATGAAAATAATAGTATCAAATGAAAGCCCTATCTGTCCTTTAATAAATGATATATAATTTGTGTGGGTGGACTGAACACAAAGAAAGAAATTCACAGTTCAGTAAACGTAGGACACAAATAATGGAATTCTGGTCTTCAAGGCCCATTTCATGCAGCATAGCACTCGGTCACTAAGGGGTTAATCTTCCTATACCGTACTCAGTGTTGTGTACAGAAAGCATGGC
The DNA here is from genome assembly GCA_036172795.1 of Pelodytes ibericus. Lineage (NCBI taxonomy): Eukaryota > Metazoa > Chordata > Amphibia > Anura > Pelodytidae > Pelodytes > Pelodytes ibericus. The sequence continues at coordinate 16,823,110 of CM069862.1, forward strand.
GATCGTTAGTCTATAGGGAGAGTATAGAGCTTTATCTCCTGCAGAATCCAATCACAGTGCTGGAATGTTACTAAAATCCTTTATATAAATATTGTCTGTCCCTCTCCAAGAAGACACATTTTTTCCTACAATTCCTTGTAAGCTGCTATAACCAGCTCATCCCTGGAACATAAACACTTTCCTAGATAGATGAACAGATATTATTAAAGGGACACTGCACCCTATTTTACAACTCCGTATTGTAGAAAAGGCTGCATTCAGTCACTTTATTAACAGAAAAAGTCTTTCCAATCGGGGTGACCATTTATCCCTCGTTTCAGGGAATAGTCCCTGGATTGTGACCACTGTCTCCGGACCAAAAGTGTCCGCAGACTATTTTCCAAACACTTACCAGCCACAACCTAATGGCAAAGGGAAAAGTGAGAGTTAATGTAGTTGATCTGCATATTACACTTACAACATGAACCCAAACCAAATACAGTGTGCTTATATATCTGTGGGAAACATTCCATTAGCTGCCAACAGTCCCGAATTTGCAAAATTAGTCCTGTTTTTCTGTGGTCCTATCTTGTCAAATATGGGTCTGTCTCAGGATTAAAGCTGCCTATGAATTATATACCGACAGCATGGCTTTTAAACTGTGTGTGTGTCAGACATACACAGGCTAAACACCATGAAATAAGCACCAGACACCCCTTATGTCCTTTCTTAAGTATAAACAGTGTATTTTAGTGATGCAATGTTATGGAGCTAGTATAATGGTGCAATGCTGTTGGGCTGGTATAATGGTATAATGATGTGATGCTATGGGGCTGGTATAATGATGAGGTGCTATGGGGCTGGTATAATGATGTGATGTTATTGGGCTAGTATAATGGTGCAATGCTGTTGGGCTGGTATAATGATATAATGATGTGATGCTATGGGGCTGGTATAATGGTATAATGATGTGATCTTATGGGGCTGGTATAATGATGTGGTGCTATGGGTCTGGTATAATGATGGGATGTTATGGGGCTGGTATAATGATGTGATGTTATGGGGCTGGTATAATGATGTGATGTTATGGGGCTGGTATAATGATGTGGTGTCATGGGGCTGGTATAATTATGTGGTGCTATGGGGCTGGTATAATGATGTGATGCTATGGGGCTGGTATAATGATGTGATGTTATGGGGCTGGTATAATGATGTTATCCTATGGGGCTGGTATAATGATGGGGTGCTATGGGGCTGGTATAATGATGTTATACTATGGGGCTGGTATAAGGATGTGGTTCTAGAGATGCTATGGGGCTGGTATAATGAAGTCTGGCTATGGGGCTGGTATAATAATGTGATGTTATGGGGCTGGTATAATGATGCAGTGTTATGGGGCTGGTATAATGGTGTTATGCTATGGGGCTGGTATAAGATGTGATACTATGGGGCTGGTGTAATGATGTGATACTATGGGGCTGGTATAATGATGTGATGCTATGGGGCTGGTATAATTATGTGATACTATGGGGCTGGTATAATGATGTGGTGCTAGAGATGCTATGGGGCTGGTATAATGATGTGGTGCTAGAGATGCTATGGGGCTGGTAAAATGATGTGGTGCTAGAGATGCTATGGGGCTGGTATAATTATGTGATACTATGGGGCTAGTATAATGATGTGGAGCTAGAGATGCTATGGGGCTGGTATACAATTATTTCCAGGGCTGCTTTTTGTCCTCAGTCCGGGCCTGGTCGGACTATGTTACTAATGTTGAGTACCAGTTCTTAAAAAGAGCGTTATGAACACAGAGAAAGTGCAACAGGGAATTAATAAGGGGAATGGAAGATGTTAGTTATGAAGAGAGACTAGAAAAGTTCCATTTGTATACACTCGAATAACTGGTATATTATAAAATGATATAACTATATGCAGGGCAAATATTATACCAGCCCAGAGCTCATCCTCTGACACTGTAAGACTGAGTATTGCCTAGGCGACAAAGAAAGGATTCTTTACATTAGGGCAATAATGGTTTGGAATCCACTGCTGCACACTCTCATGTCAATTCAAACAAATGTGAGATTGAAGGAGTAAAAAAAAAAAAAAAAAAAAACTGTGGCGTAATTTCAAAATGGCTGCCCCCACAAACAAAACATATCTGCAAATGGCAAATACTACTGCTAAATATAATAGATCACACCCAGACAGTGTTTATCTGTTGGGAATTTATCAGTTGATTCATGTAGAGGATTTTCAGGTAGCCGAGGTACTTTAAAAAGCCTCCAACATATTTGTTATTCCACTAATGGAAACACTTAGTTCAAAATGTCACACAGGTGCTAAAAATTGATCCAAAAAAAAAAGATAACCATCTGAAGTAATCTGTCATGGATATATCGCTGGGCTCTGCTTACAGGCACTTTAATCTAATTTGCCACAAAGTCTTCCATAACAGCTCCATTTGATGCCATTTGTTCTGTAAATTTGTTTTTGTTTCTTCCTGATAATTTTTCTCTTTTTATTTAAAATTTTTTTTTATTATTAGTTTCTACAATATTACTCAGAATTGTGCAGATTTTGGTTTAAAGGACAGCTGCAGGCAAAAAAGTACTTATGTTTAATTGAAAGATTGCTTCAAGTGTAGGCATTTGAAATGGAAAAGCATGCAAATAAAGTACCTTATTGAGAGCTCTTTGCTCCCCTCAGCTCTATCAGGGAGCAGACATATTGTACGGAATCTTGGGAGATCTGACCTATCTGAGGCAAGATTCTAAACAACATGTCCGCCCCACGAGAAAAGATGTAAGGCACAAAGTAGGCTCAAGAAGGCATTGTGGATAATTATAAGTATTACCTTGTCCCACCCAAGAATCATCTAACATATAAAGACGACTAACATGACATCTGGCGGCCTCAGTAACGTGTCATACGTTGATATCTCTCAATACCCAGCTTTCCCTGGGATTTATTGCCAGGTCTTGCTGCATAACACCAAGCACACATTCTCCAGTGTATTAATATCTCCTGCTTGTATGAATATATTCCACTGCAACAGCTTGCCCTCCTGACATGTTTACAGAGGAAGATGCTGGATGAGGTTACATTTTTTTTTACAGCAAAGAAACAATTATTCCCCTTGACTCCAGTGGATTTATTTTTGCAGAGATGACAGTGACAAGGGTTAAAACAAAAACCCATTGGGTGTTCTGCATAAATAATGACTGTTTATGTCTAATCCTGATTTATTTCATTTGGTTTCTTCTTTTGCTCTTGTATGGTACATATAAAAATTATCAGAATGCTATGGGGCTGGTATAATGATGTGATGTTATGGGGCTGGTATAATGATGTGATGTTATGGGGCTGGTATAATGATGTGATGCTATGGGGCTGGTATAATGATGTGATGCTATAGGGCTGGTATAATGATGTAATGTTATGGGGCTGGTATAATGATGTGATGTTATGGGGCTGGTATAATGATGTGATGCTATGGGGCTGGTATAATGATGGAATGCTATGGGGCTGGTATAATGATGTGGTGCTATGGGGCTGGTATAATGATGTGATGTTATGGGGCTGGTATAATGATGTGATGTCATGGGGCTGGTATAATGATGTGATTTTATGGGGCTGGTATAATGATGTGATGTCATGGGGCTGGTATAATGATGTGATGTTATGGGGCTGGTATAATGATGTGATGTTATGGGGCTGGTATAATGATGTGATGTCATGGGGCTGGTATAATGATGTGATGTTATGGGGCTGGTATAATGATGTGATGCTATGGGGCTGGTATAATGATGGAATGCTATGGGGCTGGTATAATTATGTGGTGCTATGGGGCTGATATAATGATGGAATGCTATGGTGCTGGTATAATGATGTGGTGTCATGGGGCTGGTATAATGATGTGGTGCTATGGGGCTGGTATAATGATGGGATGTTATAGGGCTGGTATAATGATGGGATGTTATGGGGCTGGTATAATGATGGAATTCTATGGGGCTGGTATAATGATGTCATGTTATGGGGCTGGTATAATGATGTGATGCTATGGGGCTGGTATAATGGTGTGAAGCGATGGGACTGGTATCATGATGTGGTACTATGGGGCTGGTATAATGATGTGGTACTATGGGGCTGGTATAATGATGTGGTACTATGGGGCTGGTATAATGATGTGGTGCTATGGGGCTGGTATAATGATGTGGTGCTATGGGGCTGGTATAATGATGTGGTGTCATGGGGCTGGTATAATGGTGTAATGGTTTTTTTGCGAGTTATGGGGCAAAAACCTATATTGACCTTTTGACCCCAACCCGAACCCAAAATTTAACCCTAACACTAAATTTAACCCCAACTCTAATCCTTATTATATCCCTTAATATTTTTTAATTTTAATTTAATTTTAACCCTATCCCTTATGCTAAAAAATATTTAATTTTAACCCTATAGGCTAATATAGCTATATAACCTGTTTTTAATTAATTAAATATGTATTTTCCATTGCAATGCTACTTAACTACCACTAGGGTAGTGGTAATTGCATTACATGTATTCTATAAGCCGAAAGTCTATAAACCGAAAGACATTCGGTTTATAGACTTTCGGTTTATAGAATACATGTAATGCTATTGGCTATTCTATAAACCGAAAGTCTATAAACCGAACGACATTCGGTTTATAGACTTTCTTTTTATAGAATAGCAATAGCATTACATGTATTCTATAAAACGAAAGTCTATAAACCGAATGTCTTTCGGTTTATAGACTTTCGGTTTATGGAATACATGTAATGCTATTGCTATTATATAAACCGAAATGGAGTCCCCATTCATAAGAATAGGTCTATTTATAGAATAGTAATAGCATTACATGTATTACATCTGAGAGTCAAATAGAACAGTCCAATACTGTGCTTACAGCGCACTTTGAAAAATTCTGGCTACCTCCTCCTCCTCCTCCAGCGCCGCTTCCACCTACACCGCCACAGTCACCGCCTCCTCAACCTATGGGTCACTTAGTATAAACTGAAAGAGAATACCCTGCACTCCAACCCTCTCTCAAATGGATAATTCTGTTGATCCTCCTGGCAGCCATGCTTTAGATTTCGATTTATGTTCTTCCAAAGCTAAAATCAAAGATTCCATCTAGTGCTATTTTATGGCTCAGCTGTATTTTTAATTTGTATGTATTTTATGTTATTTGAAGTTATTTCCCTATCCACATTTGCTTGCAGGGCACTTGTCCTACTCTTACCCACATTTTACTTCCTTTTGCAGCCCTCTAGCCCTTTCCAGGACTTTTTTAGAGACATTTTAGTGGCCAAAAGTTCGTGTCCCCATTGACTTCAATGGGTTTCGGGTTCGGGGTCAAGTTCAGGGTCAAGTTCGAGCACGGACCCGGACTTTTTTCCGAAGTTCGGTCGAACCTCTCGAACCCGAACATCCAGGTGTCCGCTCAACTCTAGTCAGGAACCGCCAGTTAAGAAACACGATCTAAGGGATCTGTCAACCCTAAAACTTGTTTTCCTTTCACAGAAAGATGTATAAACACACAAAGTCTGAATGCAAAGGAATTAAAAATCAACCCACCAGGATTCTCCTGATAAAATTACCTGCCACTGTTTGTCATAGATAAAGCACAAAAAGGATCCAGATGATTACAGCTTATGTGCAATGGCCATGTGCACAACTGTTGGTTACAAAAATGCGCAAATACAATTGCCATCTATAAGCGCAACCGAAAAAATGCACACTACATAAAAATAAACGGAAGACATGTTACAAATAGTCGCAAATTGCTTCTTACTTATGTTTTACCTACTTTTTTCACCTACTGCACTTGTTTAGTACATGACCCCCTATATATACAGTATAGTTAGAGGTTGCTTACAGTTCTAAATAAGGAGCCACTTACTTGCCAGAATGACCATGTCCATCCCCCAAAATATACTCATGATCCATCCCACCATGACGATTGCTGTGAGGATTTGGATCAGCGCTGCGGCTATATTCAGCCAAAATACACAGCACATGTGCCTGTCAGGAAGGTCCGTCCGAGCTCCGCACAGGACAGTAAAAGCTGAAACAAATGTTCCTGAAACGGACAAGGGAGAAGCAATAGAGGTCATGTTAAATTCATGGAAGAGGGAAGACATTTTAAACTTAAAGGAACACTACCACTTACATTACTAGAGTACCTGTGCATTTCAAACAAACACATATATAAGACATATGCCACTGTTGTTTTTTTATATATGTTTGAATTAATTGCATATGATAGTAAAAATAAAATTAGGAGTCTATCTCCTGCATCCATTTTGTTAATTTTAGCCATGATGCAACATTCTACAAAGTTTTCCAGCAAGTCTTACTTTACAACTGTGGCCAAAGCCTGCATGATGATGTCATATGATACTCCCCTGCTCTCTTACTGGCTCCTGTGTATCATAGTGGGCAGGACTAGGTGGCTGTGTACATTGTGTGTTTACCTTCTTTCCAACACAAAGAGAGGAGATTGACCTGATCAAACAGGATCATAACTCCGCCCCCTTGTGATGTAATAGTTACATTACCCTCCCATTCAATGCAAGTCTATGGTCAGAATTCTGACTTATAGACTGCATTCTGTGACCCCAGCCCCAAAGTGAGATACTAGTGCTGTAAAGTCACTGGGGGGTGGCACCAAAAACACTATATTGCACATAATGGCGGCGCCCAGTCACACTTGTTTAGTAAAATATTTAATAAAATAAACTCACATACCAAAAACAAAAGACATATCTGAAATCAATAATGCAAAATAAAAAAATAAAAAACCCTTTTAATTTTTAAGGCCAAAATAGTCAAGTTGGAAATACTGTCTCAGTTGGCTGAATAGGATCATTTTTTCCAACTCAGCTACTTTGGCCTTAAGTTGTAAGTATTTGATTACATTTTAACACATTGTGGCACTTTTTCCTTTATTGGCGCTTTCTGTATCTTGCACAGTTGTGGCTGCAGTGTATTTATTGATTTTTGAATAATTGTATAGCACTTTGTGTCACTCTCATTGCTATCTTATTATACAAGTAAAATATATTATTTCAGATTCTGGGCTTTGCATTTATAACCCACATGTTCCACAGAAATGTATAGCCCATCTTCAGATACGAATAATAGAAGATCGGAGTTATGAAACAATAATAAATACGCACAAATGGGAAAAAAAAAAAAAAGAAGTTTCTTGTCAGTTAAGGCAAAAGTAGCCGAGTTGGAAAAAAAATCTCCAATTCAGTTATACTTCAAACTCGGCTACTTTGGCCTTAAGTTTGAAATTCCCTTGAAACAAAAATTGAAAACGGCTTCAATTTAAGTTTTTTACTTCCTTTTTTTGGCTTCCAGCAGCCACAATGATGTGTTTTTTTTTTTTTTTTATGTTTTTGTTGCCATGTCAGTAAATACGTACCTGGTAACACTAATCAAAGCAAAAAATGAATAAGCAATACAAATCTAGTATCCAATCCAAACGCACACAGTTAGTAAAATCCAAATGGTTCTAACCAGCTGATGAATCGGATTTATTGCAGCTATTTACTGCACAATCCATTTCCCGAGACGGGAAGTTAGCCCTCTCTCTGTATACTGACCAGATGTACCAGAACGTAAAATGATTGCATTTATGCAAACTGCTCCGTAAATAGAGCGCACACGCTGCTCAAAGACGAAACCAGTCCAGATTTCTCATTTCAATCTGTTCTTTGTATTTTATGCTTAGGGAAAAAAAAATAAAAAAAAACATAAAAAATGATCTATCCAGAATGTGGTATTTTCAGAAAATGTTCTAAATATCAGATATAATTATTTTTGTGTCTCTTTGCTATGGAATAAATATGTCTGGGGGCAGGGCTGACCTAAGACATAGTGCTGACTGGGTTCAGTGATAAAACGCTGCCCCCCAACTAATCAAAACTACACCCACGCCCATTACTGTCAAGCATCAGAATTTTAAATAAATTTTAAATAAATGTTGGTGTCAGAATTCCCCCACAGAGCTGCCCCTGTGTCAGAATGCCCCTACAGAGCTGTCCCAGTGTCAGAATGCCCCCATGGAGCTGCCCCTGTGTCAGAATGCCCCCACGGAGCTGCCCCAGTGTCAGAATGCCCCCATGGAGCTGCCCCTGTGTCACAATGCCCCCACGGAGCTGCCCCAGTGTCAGAATGCCCCCATGGAGCTGCCCCTGTGTCACAATGCCCCCACGGAGCTGCCACAGTGTCAGAATGTCCCCATGGAGCTGCTCCTGTGTCAGAATTCTCCCATGGAGCTGCTCCAGTGTCAGAATGCCCGCATGGAGCTGTCCCAGTGTCAGAATGCCCCCATGGAGCTGTCCCAGTGTCAGAATGCCCCCATGGAGCTGCCCTGTGTCAGAATGCCCCCATGGAGCTGTCCCAGTGTCAGAATGCCCCCACAGAGCTGCCCCAGTGTCAGAATGTCCCCATGGAGCTGCTCCAGTGTCAGAATGTCCCCATGGAGCTGCTCCAGTGTCAGAATGCCCCCATGGAGCTGCCCCAGTGTCAGAATGTCCCCATGGAGCTGCTCCAGTGTCAGAATGTCCCCATGGAGCTGTCCCAGTGTCAGAATGCCCCCATGGAGCTGCCCTGTGTCAGAATGCCCCCATGGAGCTGCCCTGTGTCAGAATGCCCCCATGGAGCTGTCCCAGTGTCAGAATGCCCCCACAGAGCTGCCCCAGTGTCAGAATGTCCCCATGGAGCTGCTCCAGTGTCAGAATGCCCCCATGGAGCTGCCCCTGTGTCAAAATACCCCCACCTAGTTGTCCCAGTGTCACTGGCACAGACTGCTTCCCCACGTGCTCCCCTTCACATAGGTGTGGGTAGGAGGGATGGTGGAAAGTGGCTGTGGTCTGGATAAAAACTACCCGTGGGTGCAGTTTGGAGACCCCTGTTCTAGAACATATTTTTATCCCACAGAGAAGGCATCTGAATGATGATCCAATGGGGCATCCTACGTTTGGAAGTGAAGTTGGTGACTTCCTGGCTGCCATGCTGCCGAGAGTGTGTATCGGATGAGAGGCAGCACCGTGGTATCAGAGGAGCTGCAGTATCAGAGGAGCTGCAGTATCAGAGGAGCTGCAGTATCAGAGGAGCTGCAGTATCAGAGGAGCTGCAGTATCAGAGGAGCCGCAGTATCAGAGGAGCTGCAGTATCAGAGGAGCTGCAGTATCAGAGGAGCCGCAGCACCAGGGCCGGTGCAAGGATTTTTGGCACCCTAGGCGAAGATGGACTTTGCCGCCCCCTCCACGTAGTGTTACAATTTCAGTGGTGGTATAGTCAAGCTCAGTCTATAGTTGGCAATGCAGATGTATTGTATAAATCCCATTACTATGCAGTTAACTCACAGTCGGTTGTAAATAACAGCTGTAATCAATGTATCGTTAGCCAGACTGATAATTATCCTTTGAGTGGTACAGCATATCTACTATAAGTTTATAGTTCCACATTGCACCCAGCACTTACCCCAGCACCTAGATTTACTTTTGGCTGGCTGAGCATTATAGGAAAGGTAGTCAGTAAAAAACATTATAATTTAAAAATAAATAAAATTAAAAAACACTACTTGATAAATGCAAAAGGTGACAGTGACAAGAAGATAAAGTAGGATATACAAATGGCGAATAGATAAACATCAAACAAATAAAAAAGTAAATTATATGAATAAACTAGTAAAAATTAGAAGTAAAAACAATAAAAATAATATGATCCAAAATACATCCATTAAACACATATTTACAGAAAAAAAAACGCATAAATAATGGTATAAAATAATATAAATAAATAATAATAACTGATAAGCAGCTAAAGAAGAAAAAAAGAAAAATTTAATTACTAATGAATAAGAAAAAATGAAATTAATTAATCAAAAATGGCAAGGAGAAAACCAATTAAAAAATAAATATGCAAAACAATAAAATAAATATGCAAAATAAAATATGAGCAGTTCATAGTAACCAATAGTCTAATCAGTATGGTTTGCGCAAACATTTGGTAACTCACTATAATGGACAGTATATCTTTCCTGGTGCTCTGTGGTGCATAGTAATGCCTCATCGCTGGTGGCCAGTGGTCTCTAACTTCCAGGAGGCTGGGATATGAAGTCATATCCCCACGCGCCCTTCCTATTGGCCAGACACACAGCATGAAGAGCAGGTCTGTGCTGGAAGCAGGGTCACCTTAAGACCCTAGTGGTCCCTGGGCAAAGTCTTAAACAGTGGAACCCCCTCCGACCCAATTTTTTCTAACGTTGCTTTGTAAAAAAAACTGTATGTAAATGTAAACTTTGTAATATTATATGCAACTATTTTCACATCACATTCTATAACTATGTGTATATGTAATAAAAATGTTATTAAAATAAGGAGGGCTACATTTCCCAATAAACAATCACATCAAGCTAATATGATGGTACATATTTACATCCTTCAGGTTACTGCAAACCAATTAGAGCTAGACATGTGCATTCGTTTTCGGACAAATGAATTTTCGTCTGAAAATAGCATTTTCGTCCATTCGTCCAAAAAACGAATAACGAAAATGCTAAACTAACGAAAGTCGAATAAACGAATGGTTAATAAACGAAAATCATTCGTCTATTCGTGCTATTGGCATTCTATAAACCGAAATAGAGTCGGTTTATAGAATACCAATAGCATTACATATACATTCCATAAACCGACATAATGAACGACTTTCGTTTTATGGAATGCATGTAATACTATTGGTATTCTATAAACCGAAATAGTGTTGAAATAGGTAAATTCGTATGAATGGGGACTCTATTTCGGTCTATAGAATGCCAATAGCATTAAATACATTCCATAAACCGAAAGTCTATAAACCGAATAAAACGAAACGGAAATAATGAACGAATTTCGTCTGAAACGAATGCAGTAGTGAACTGCAAATTCATTTTGGACGAAATAAATAAAATTTTCATCCGAATGGACGAAAACTATTCGAAAATTTTAATTTTGCACATGTCTAATTAGAGCCTTGGTACCTACTCAAATCCAAAAGTATGGGGAACAATCACATAGACCTATATATCTGATCATTAGACAATAGGATTAATCAAACTGCTCTTCTACGATTCTGGGACAAACGCTTAAGGTGTGGCAGCCCATCAGGAGGCTTATTGGCCTTCATGGAAAAGTCCTGGTCTCTCTTAAAATCAAATTAACAGAACAGTTAGTAGAAAACAGCTCACCGAATCAATGGTTGGTGGGAGGGCTCACTTCGGTTGCTGATTTAATACATAACGACAAACTTCTGACCTTTTCCGTTTTGGTAGAGATCCCGGCTAACGAAAAATGTAATTATTTAAGAATAAAAAAGCTACCTAGATGCCTTTTTGTACATCACAGGAGCATCACAGGAGAGAGAGTTTTAAACAGGTTTTTCTGTTCAGAAACAGTGGCCAGGGTTTTAAATAAATCTAATGACATTTTAGACATATCCTCCAATAATTATATTGGAGCAATAGCTTCTTAGAAAAAAGACCTCAATATAAAGATCTCGGCCGGTGATTGGTTGTCGACCCTAACTAGGGTCAAGAGGAAAATCAATATAAATTAGCCAATAGATGGTATCTGGTCCCGAACAGATTGGCTTAGATGTATCCCAATTATTCATCCAGCTGCTGGAGATGTGGACTGAGAGGGGGGGTCATACCTGCATGTTTGGTGGGGATGCGTGGCTGTTAGAAGGCTATGGCAGTGGGCCTTTGACATGTTTCACTCTTTGACAGGAGAAGCAATGACGATACACTGGCTAGGGGCTACCAAAACCATCATTGCCCGTAACTGGAAACCTAGCCTCCCCTACTGCAAGGGACATCTGTAGAACCAATTAAAACGCCAATTATATATGGAGAGAGAATTGGGCTGGTCCAATGAGCTCTCCACTTATAAATACGCAGTGTATGGCAACTGGCTAAACATATGGGAAACTTCAATCAGCACTTGATCACTTAAGGAGCCTGGCATATAATCATTCCCATAAACTCCCCTGATCACACGCACTAGTCATTACCTATTCAAATACTAGTATGCCAACTCTTTGACCCTTTCTGTCATTTTCTCCCTATCCGAAATGATAGTATTAATGTTTTGTATTACTCACCGCTATCCTGGGCACATATTGTGCATAATGTTCTGTATATTGATAGCCTGCGTGAGAAATGTTAATTGTTGTTGTTGTATTGTCTTAAGATTTAACCCCTTAGTGCAGGGGTGTCCAAGTTTAATCGGCAAAGGGCCACTTCGCTAGAAATGTATGCGTGCGTGGGCCGCATTCATTTTTTCATTCAGAGAATAATATATATAATTATATCCATGTGTGTGTGTGTGTGTGTGTGTGTGTATGTATATATATATATTTTACACTAATGTGTAGTGGTCACATTAACTACAAACACACACATGCATACACAGTCACACTTACCCCTCCTTCCCACACACACAGTCACAATTACCCCACACACACATACACATTTATACACACACACTCACTTACCCCACTCACACACATACATATTTATACACACACACACTCATACATACAGTTACCCCACACACACACTCACATACATACACTTACCCCACACACACAGTCACATACACTTACCCCACACACTAATACACATTTATACACACTCACATACATACATACATACATACATACATACATACACTTAACCCACTCACACATTGATATACACACTCAACATACATACATACATACATACATACACTTAACCCACTCACACATTGATATACACACTCAACATACATACATACATACATACATACACTTAACCCACACACACATTGATACACACACTCACATACATACATACACTTACCCCACACACGTGGCTGTGGACTAGGGTAGAGGAGGGGATTTGTGCTCGAGAGCAGCACTGCTGCTGCACACCGCACGGGAAGCTGTATCGGGGAACGAAGTTCTCTACACAGAGCGTGTAGGAAACTTCGTTACCCGACACAGCTTCTCGTGTGATGTGCAGTTCGAGGTGCGGCTACCGGAGCAGAGCTCGGGCGGGCCGCACCTCGATGCCCGGCGGCCGCACGTTGGACGCCTCTGCCTTAGTGACAAGACATTTTCCCCTTGACTTTCCCTTGGTGACAATGGCTGTTTTGACATTTCTGGGGTGTTTGTGTTTAGCTGTAATTTTCTTCTTTCTCACATACTGTACCCACACAAATTATATGTTATTTTTATCGTCATAAGAAGGGCTTTCATTAGATGCCATTGTGTTCATCATATCTTATAATTTACTACAAAAAAAATCATAAAATATGATGAAAAATTTAAAAAAAACACACTTTTTCTAACTTTGATCTAAAATATAATTTAGACAAATACAATCATTAAAAAAGACCCTGTCTAAATAGTTTCTAAATGTTATCCCGAGTTCATAAATATGCATGTTTCCATATCTTTTTAGATTTTTGCGCGTTATGGGGCAAAAACTAAAAATAGTGTTTTTTGCCTATATTGACCTTTTGACCACAACCGAGCCCTAAATTTAACCCTAAAACTAAATGTAACCCCAACTCTAACCCTTATCTATCGCTTAATATATTTTAATTTAATTTTAACCCTATACCTTATGCTAAAAATTATATATATTTTTTTAACATTACAATGTTGGTTGCTGCCTCTAGGGGCAGTCAAGCAACATATTCAGAGCGACAGAATTGAATTTTCTTTCACTTCCGAAGCTCAGACCACAAGAGGGCACAGCCAATAATATGCCAGTATTATTTGCCATTAATATGACACAGCCAATTTGCCCAATCATAAATTTGCCCATGGCTGCTGTGGGGTATCGGAGGAGTGGCTGCTGTGGGGTATCGGAGGAGAGGCAGCAGTGCAGTATCGGAGGAGAGGCAGCAGTGGGGTATTGGAGGAGAGGCAGCTGTGGGGTATTGGAGGAGAGGCAGCAGTGGGGTATCGGAGGAGAGGCAGCAGTGCAGTATCGGAGGAGAGGCAGCTATGCGGTATTGGATGAGAGGCAGCAGTGGGGTATCAGACTAGAGGCAGCAGTGGGGTATCGGAGATGCAGTAGTGTGGTATTGGATGAGATGCAGTAGTGTGGTATCAGAGGAGAGGCAGCAGTGCGGTATTGGATGAGAGGCAGCAGTGGGGTATCGGAGGAGAGGCAGCAGTGGGGTATCGGAGGAGATGCAGTAGTGTGGTATCAGAGGAGAGGCAGCAGTGCGGTATTGGATGAGAGGCAGCACTGCGGTATTGGAGGAGAGGCAGCAGTGCGGTATTGGAGGAGAGGCAGCACTGCGGTATTGGATGAGAGGCAGCAGTGGGGTATCGGAGTAGATGCAGCAGTGGGTTATCGGAGTAGATGCAGTAGTGTGGTATCGGAGGAGATGCAGCAGTGGGTTATCGGAGTAGATGCAGTAGTGTGGTATCGGAGGAGATGCAGCAGTGGGTTATCGGAGTAGATGCAGTAGTGTGGTATCAGAGGAGAGGCAGCAGTGCGGTATTGGATGAGAGGCAGCAGTGGGGTATCGGAGTAGATGCAGCAGTGGGTTATCGGAGTAGATGCAGTAGTGTGGTATCGGAGGAGATGCAGCAGTGGGTTATCGGAGTAGATGCAGTAGTGTGGTATCAGAGGAGAGGCAGCAGTGCGGTATTGGATGAGAGGCAGCAGTGGGGTATCGGAGATGCAGTAGTGCGGTATTGGATGAGAGGCAGCAGTGGGGTATCGGAGGAGATGCAGTAGTGTGGTATCAGAGGAGAGGCAGCAGTGCGGTATTGGAGGAGAGGCAGCAGTGCGGTATTGGATGAGAGGCAGCAGTGGGTTATCGGAGGAGATGCAGTAGTGTGGTATCAGAGGAGAGGCAGCAGTGCGGTATTGGATGAGAGGCAGCAGTGGGTTATCGGAGGAGATGCAGTAGTGTGGTATCAGAGGAGAGGCAGCAGTGCGGTATTGGATGAGAGGCAGCAGTGGGGTATCGGAGATGCAGTAGTGTGGTATTGGATGAGAGGCAGCAGTGGGGTATCAGAGGAGATGCAGTAGTGTGGTATCAGAGGAGAGGCAGCAGTGCGGTATTGGATGAGAGGCAGCAGTGGGGTATCGGAGATGCAGTAGTGTGGTATTGGATGAGAGGCAGCAGTGGGGTATCAGAGGAGATGCAGTAGTGTGGTATCAGAGGAGAGGCAGCAGTGCGGTATTGGATGAGAGGCAGCAGTGGGGTATCGGAGGAGATGCAGTAGTGTGGTATCAGAGGAGAGGCAGCAGTGCGGTATTGGATGAGAGGCAGCAGTGCGGTATCGGAGATGCAGTAGTGTGGTATTGGAGGAGAGGCAGCAGTGGGGTATCAGAGGAGATGCAGTAGTGGGGTATCAGAGGAGATGCAGTAGTGGGGTATCAGAGGAGAAGCAGCAGTGCGGTATTGGAGGAGAGGCAGCACTGCCGGTCTTTCCAACTCGGCTAGTAATGCCTTTTTCACGTTTAGTGTATTGCCCCTTTTTACAGGCAAATGGTTAATGACACAGTAAAAATCAACATTTATTTTTCAAGTAGTTTTGCCGAGTCTCCCATATGGGTAGATCCCACGTGAATTCAGTCAGGCAGAGCTGCTTAGCATAGCTAATCTGATTTAACAAATTAATTATTGCAAATGACTTGGTTCAGTTCTGTGAAGTATAAAACATGCAGCAGCCATAACAATACATTATATATTAATTGCCAGAGGGCTATCAGTATGGATGAGCCAGTGCTCTGTGATGCCATGTGCACACACACACCTCAAATCTGCCCTGACCCTCCTGAGAAAAGATTATTTTACTACAAGGGAGACCAGAGGGTGAGAAAACCAAACACCCGTAGGATGGCAGATTAGTTATCCTCTTTAAAGGAACATTAAATATTGTGTAACCCTTGAAGGAAGCAAGGGTTAAACAAAACATGTCTCGGGACATTTATCTTAATAGTTACAGGCGGGTTTTCTATCTGCTGTGTCTCACATGCGAGACACAGCAGTTCCTGGTTGTCGCGTGCTGACAAACGTCAGCGTGCGCACAGCCAATCGGAGCAGGGGGCTCGAATGCGAGAGAGAGACCCTCGTTTTTTCATGGGACTAGCATGGGACTAGCAGGGGGATTTTGGTTAATTATGGGTGGGCTGGCAAAGTTGCACCACGGGCCGCTAGTTGACTCCCCTGGAGTCTGGTCACAGGGGGGTAGATGGCTGAATGTAGAGAATATACAATGATATTGCGTTAGCTGAGTTGCAAGCAAATGTATAGATTAAGATAAAATAAAAGAGTGGTTTATATGTGTGTGTGTCTCCGGTCTATGACATCACCTTGTGTCTATGACATCACCTTGTGGCTTGATATGCAAATGACACATTTCCCAATGGAAGGGAGCTGGCTCTGTCCCTTTATATGTAGCAGGTATTTATTAGGAAGCAAACGTGTGAATATATTCTGCATGCTGACACATTCTGAATAGTAATGACCCTTCACATGATCGTGCAGGTATATTGGGAACATATTTTGTATTTACATCACACCTTTGGCTCCCTGCAAAACAGCAGGAATGTTGTACATTATTATCTGCAGAAATTCAATCACAGGAGCAGAGAGACAGAAGCATTGCAATCGCCAGGGTCATTTCCCTTTAAATACCATAATCAGTGTGATCCAGACAGCAGAAAGATTCCTTGTGTGATAGCACATCAGCCATACCCCCCCCCCCCCCCAACAGTGCTAGCTGTGCTATTAAATGGTGCACTCTATATCTCTTACTTACAGGAGTAATGGAACACATGATGTATATGGAACGTTACTGTATATGCCACATGATGTATATGGAATGTTACTGTATATACCACATGATGTATATGGAACGTTACTGTGTCTACCACATGATGTATATGGAACGTTACTGTGTATACCACATGATGTATATGGAACGTTACCGTGTCTACCACATGATGTATATGGAACGCTACTGTGTAACTGTGTATACCACATGTTGTATATGGAACGTTACTGTGTATACCACATGATGTATATGGAACGTTACTATGTATACCACATGATGTATATGGAACGTTACTGTGTATACCACATGATGTATATGGAACGTTACCGTGTATACCACATGATGTATATGGAACGTTACTCTGTATACCACATGATGTATATGGAACGTTACCGTGTCTACCACATGATGTATATGGAACGTTACTGTGTATACCACATGATGTATATGGAACGTTACCGTGTATACCACATGATGTATATGGAACGTTACCGTGTATACCACATGATGTATATGGAACGTTACCGTGTATACCACATGATGTATATGGAACGTTACCGTGTATACCACATGATGTATATGGAACGTTACTGTGTATACCACATGATGTATATGGAACGTTACCGTGTATACCACATGATGTATATGGAACGTTACTGTGTATACCACATGATGTATTTGGAACGTTACCGTGTATACCCCATGATGTATATGGAACGTTACCGTGTATACCACATGATGTATATGGAACGTTACCGTGTATACCACATGATGTATATGGAACGTTACCGTGTATACCACATGATGTATATGGAACGTTACCGTGTATACCACATGATGTATATGGAACGTTACCGTGTATACCACATGATGTATATGGAACGTTACCGTGTATACCACATGATGTATATGGAACGTTACCGTGTATACCACATGATGTATATGGAACGTTATCCTGTATACCACATGATGTATATGGAACGTTACCGTGTATACCACATGATGTATATGGAACGTTATCCTGTATACCACATGATGTATATGGAACGTTACCGTGTATACCACATGATGTATATGGAATGTTACTGTATATACCACATGATGTATATGGAATGTTACTGTGTATACCACATGATGTATATGGAACGTTACTGTGTAACTGTGTATACCACATGATGTATATGGAATGTTACTGTATATACCACATGATATATATGGAATGTTACTGTGTATACCACATGATGTATATGGAATGTTACTGTATATACCACATGATGTATATGGAATGTTACTGTGTATACCACATGATGTATATGGAATGTTACTGTGTATACCACATGATGTATATGGAATGTTACTGTATATACCACATGATGTATATGGAATGTTACTGTGTATACCACATGATGTATATGGAATGTTACTGTTTATACCACATGATGTATATGGAATGTTACTGTATATACCACATGATGTATATGGAATGTTACTGTGTATACCACATGATGTATATGGAATGTTACTGTATATACCACATGATGTATATGGAATGTTACTGTATATACCACATGATGTATATGGAATGTTACTGTGTATACCACATGATGTATATGGAATGTTACTGTATATACCACATGATGTATATGGAATGTTACTGTTTATACCACATGATGTATATGGAATGTTACTGTATATACCACATGATGTATATGGAATGTTACTGTTTATACCACATGATGTTTATGGAATGTTACTGTATATACCACATGATGTTTATGGAATGTTACTGTATATACCACATGATGTATATGGAATGTTACTGTTTATACCACATGATGTATATGGA
Source organism: Pelodytes ibericus (assembly GCA_036172795.1). Classification (NCBI taxonomy): domain Eukaryota; kingdom Metazoa; phylum Chordata; class Amphibia; order Anura; family Pelodytidae; genus Pelodytes; species Pelodytes ibericus. The sequence continues at coordinate 16,841,812 of CM069862.1, forward strand.
ATGTTACTGTTTATACCACATGATGTATATGGAATGTTACTGTATATACCACATGATGTATATGGAATGTTACTGTATATACCACATGATGTATATGGAATGTTACTGTTTATACCACATGATGTATATGGAATGTTACTGTGTATACCACATGATGTATATGGAATGTTACTGTATATACCACATGATGTATATGGAATGTTACTGTATATACCACATGATGTATATGGAATGTTACTGTTTATACCACATGATGTATATGGAATGTTACTGTGTATACCACATGATGTATATGGAATGTTACTGTATATACCACATGATGTATATGGAATGTTACTGTTTATACCACATGATGTTTATGGAATGTTACTGTATATACCACATGATGTTTATGGAATGTTACTGTATATACCACATGATGTATATGGAATGTTACTGTTTATACCACATGATGTATATGGAATGTTACTGTATATACCACATGATGTATATGGAATGTTACTGTATATACCACATGATGTATATGGAATGTTACTGTATATACCACATGATGTATATGGAATGTTACTGTTTATACCACATGATGTATATGGAATGTTACTGTGTATACCACATGATGTATATGGAATGTTACTGTGTATACCACATGATGTATATGGAATGTTACTGTATATACCACATGATGTATATGGAATGTTACTGTGTATACCACATGATGTATATGGAATGTTACTGTATATACCACATGATGTATATGGAATGTTACTGTGTATACCACATGATGTATATGGAATGTTACTGTGTATACCACATGATGTATATGGAATGTTACTGTATATACCACATGATGTATATGGAATGTTACTGTATATACCACATGATGTATATGGAATGTTACTGTATATACCACATGATGTATATGGAATGTTACTGTTTATACCACATGATGTATATGGAATGTTACTGTATATACCACATGATGTATATGGAATGTTACTGTGTATACCACATGATGTATATGGAATGTTACTGTATATACCACATGATGTATATGGAATGTTACTGTGTATACCACATGATGTATATGGAATGTTACTGTATATACCACATGATGTATATGGAATGTTACTGTGTATACCACATGATGTATATGGAATGTTACTGTGTATACCACATGATGTATATGGAATGTTACTGTTTATACCACATGATGTATATGGAATGTTACTGTATATACCACATGATGTATATGGAATGTTACTGTGTATACCACATGATGTATATGGAATGTTACTGTATATACCACATGATGTATATGGAATGTTACTGTGTATACCACATGATGTATATGGAATGTTACTGTATATACCACATGATGTATATGGAATGTTACTGTGTATACCACATGATGTATATGGAATGTTACTGTGTATACCACATGATGTATATGGAATGTTACTGTGTATACCACATGATGTATATGGAATGTTACTGTATATACCACATGATGTATATGGAATGTTACTGTATATACCACATGATGTATATAGAGCTTTCCATCCTGTCTGGTTTCTTGGTTTACGATAACACTTTCCTTGGCAGTCTCCTCCTGAGAATAATAAGCTATAAATGTCCTTATTTCCCACATGAGGAGCCATGAAGCCAGCACTTCAGTAATAAAAGCATCACTCTCTAAGCTGTCTGGACTGTCATTACAGGTAAATTGGCAATTAGCTCTGTGAATTACAAAATCAGCCCCCCAGGGAAATAAACAGTCATCTTCCCTTTGTTTCACTCCTCGAAATAAAAAGCTGATCATACAATAACAGAGCATCAACACTGCCACCAGCAGACAGGCGAATAAAGGTCTAATAATAAGGCAACTCAATCCTGGCGAGTATCCTGCGGGGTGTGGAACCCGCGGCCCTCCAGCTGATGATGAACTACATCTCCCATAATGCTGGCCGGGGAGTATGAGAAATGTAGTCCCGCAACATCTGGTGGGCCGCAGGTCCCCCCCCCCCCTTCTTTAGTGAATAGCAAAAGTAGGTAGAGCTTTATTTTATACAAAGTCAAATTTGACCTTCCAATTCGACCTCCTCTCGCCAAACTCCAATTTTTACTGAATAGCCCCAGCAGAGTTGCATCATGTCTCACTGAGGTTGACAAAGCATCTTCTAATCTGTCTAACAGTGTGATAAATATCTTAAACTGTCAGTACAAAAGGAAGTAAAATAATCTTTCTCCAAGGTACCCAAAAACTTTTTTTTTTAACTTTGATTTGTTTTATCCAGCATGTGTAATAAAGCATTCCTTGTTCCATCCATTTTTCACAGTATTGAATTGTTTTTAAATCTTTTCATCCTTCCCTTACTAATTCAGAGGGAGCAACATTCCATCATTGTTTCATTGTATCTCTATCCATGGCTAACACATTTGTTTTCGAAATTACATTTATTTTAAAGCGTCAGCTCTAGCCGAGTATATTGTTATACTTCCAGTGCCTTGGGAAGAGATCAGTGGTCATATAGATGTACTAACAAGATTGTATAGCCTTTCTCAAGCACAATTTGAAACTATCACAGAAAGTGGGTGTAATTTTTTTTTAGCACTTTGAAAACTGCCTACTGGTGAAGTTGAGCGGACACCTGGATGTTCGGGTTCGGCCGAACTTCGAAAAAATGTCCGGGTCCGTGCTCGAACTTGACCCCGAACCCCATTGAAGTCAATGGGGACACGAACTTTTGGCCACTAAAATGCCTCTAAAAAGTCCTGGAAAGGGCTAGAGGGCTGCAAAATGAAGTAAAATTGACCTATTCGTATGAATGGGGACTCTATTTCAGTTTATAGAAAGCCAATAGCATTACATGTATTCCATAAACCAAAAGTCTATAAACCGAAAGACAATGGAATACATGTAATGCTATTGCTATTCTATAAACCGAAATAGAGCCCCCATTCATCCAAATAGGTCAATTGACCTATTCGTATGAATGGGGACTCTATTTCGGTTTATAGAAAGCCCATAGCTTTACATACAATGTAATCGCCGAACCCCGAACTCCAACCCGAACATACAGTGAAATGTCCATGTTCGGGTCTGGGGTCCAAAAACCGTAATGTTCGGTACGAACCCGAACAGTGCGGTTCGGGTTCGCTCAACACTACCTACTGGATGCTGATGAATTTTGAAAAATGATTAGCAGTTCAAAAAAACAAACAAGGAAACGATTCCTAACATATACACACTTCCTTACATTACTTTTGGCACAATAGACATGCAGCATCATTTCTGTTTTTTGACATTCACCGAGGCAGATGTGACACAATTCCAAGGCACTGCTGCCTACCAACAGTGCCAACCAACCATACCAAAGTATTGTGGCAAAATCGGGTATCACTGCATTAGAGTCATGATCACAATGATTACTCATGTCGCGTTACACCAATTGTAAGACAGGTGTACGAAAATCCAGAGAAATTTTAAAATGCTTGAGAGGAGGAGGTTAAAAAGTCATGGGAGATAGCGAAGAGAGAAGGTGGCTAGACAAAGGGAGGACAAAATACTGGGGAAGAAAGTGTGTGGACAACATGGTTAATTTGACAAAACAAGGGAACAGAATGAGAATAGAGTTGAGCGGACACCTGGATGTTCGGGTTCGGCCGAACTTCGAAAAAATGTCCGGGTCCGTGCTCGAACTTGACCCCGAACCCCATTGAAGTCAATGGGGACACGAACTTTTGGCCACTAAAATGCCTCTAAAAAAGTCCTGGAAAGGGCTAGAGTGGGTAAGAGTGTCCCCAATTGACCTATTCGCATGAATGGGGACTCTATTTCGGTTTATAGACAGCCAATAGCCATGTAATGCATTTATTGAGTTGTAATTGAGTTTATAGAGAGGACCCTAATAAGAATGGGGGGGGGGAACCTAGTGTCGTCGTCGTCCCCCCGCCCCCGGCCCCACCCATGGCCGGCGGGTGGGGGCCCTAATAAGAATGAGGGGGGGACCTAGCGTCCCCCCCGATCCCCACCCATGGCCGGCGTGTGGGGACCCTAAAAAGAATGAGGGGGGGGGGCCTAGTGCTCCCCCCCCTCATTCGTGGGGGTCCAAAAATCGTAGTGTTCGGTACGAACCCGAACTTCTCAACACTAATTGAGAATGTACAGAGGTTCAGAAAAAAAAGACTAGATGGGAATGAGAGAGAAAATGAGAGTGGGGAAAAATTAGGGGAGAGGGGAATAATAGTTTGGACAGAGGAAAAAAACTGTGCAAAGAGAAAGAGGAAAGAAACAAAAAGATTTGGTGAGAGAAAGAGTGATAGGGATCTAGGAAAGGAAAGGGAAAAGGCACACAATGGTGTAGTTTGTCAAAAATGTCCTGATGAAGCTGAACCTGTCACAGCGAAACGTGTCAGGCCTTTTTGATTTGAATTGGATTTATGGTATACTTTATTCATTGATGTGTGCTCTGATGCTGGGACTTCTGTAAGTCTTTCCTCACCCAGTGGTGGTATTGCACATTTTTTGACATACTACACCATTGTGTCCCCCTTTTTTTATATCTCCAGATTAAAGCAAGCGTCAGTCTTGGAGATGTCTTTTGGTGATATTCTTTTACGCTTTGCACCTTTTCACGTTTGTGAGTGTGATTATATTACGCAACACCTATCATTTGAAAGTCTGTGACATATTACACTATGTGCTGTATTTATTTTATTATGATCTAGCATTATCTATGCCATCCTTTTTTGATAAGCTTTCTTGGTTAGCAGGCAGCCCAGTCAGGTTGGCAACTGTCTCTCTTTGCTAGCCCCTTGGCCAGACGAGAGCGGCAAGCTCTGATTGGCTGTGCACGCTCTGAGTACTGAACTGTGTAGATACACATCGGGATTACTTGGGATAAGGCCACACTATATATGTACGAGTGTGCTACAGATGGCACATGCTGTCTTGTCATGCATGTATAAGTTCCAGCAATCCTATCATCGCTCTCCCAAGGTTTTGCAAACAGTATTTTCCAGGATGCAAATATTTTACACAAGTGTCAATGGGATCCAGAGTATGTTCTATCCTAGTAAGGGGCTGGAGGTAACTGGAATATGTGCTTTATATCAACATAACTGATTGTTGCACTGACTGACGATGAACCATTTGAGATATTTATTATACTGGGAGACCTGCGAGGTTAGGAGTACATCCAGATACCTCTGTGAGGCTTCTGCCCCCGCAATACATCATCTGGGACAACTTCCAGCTAATCCCCTGGTGACTGGTGCTCGCTCTAACAGTACACTGTGTATGAGGAGATTAATCCCCTAACCTGTGCTTAATGTACTTGCATATTTCAGTATTAAATTGCAATGTTTAATGGCTCCTTCTAGGGGGTCATCAGGAGAAGGCTAGAAACGTTTGTTGTTGGGGGAGCAAAAATGATTTAGTGACTCAGTTTGCAATTTCATCAGCCCACCCATTATCATCACAGACTTCTAAATGCCCTAGTGAGTCTCATTTGCGGCCCTCCAGTCTCATCAGAGACACAAACAGACGGGCAGGACAGATATACTGACCGATAAGGTACAGAGATTGATAGACAGACGCAGTCACACACACATATAGGACAGTTATACTGACAGATAAGGTATAGAGATTGATAGACAGATGCAGTCACACACACACATAGGACAGTTATACTGACAGATAAGGTACCGAGATTGATAGACAGACAAAACAATTAGATAGAAAGTGCTATAAACTAGAGCCTAGGTGTCCAACTGCGGCCCATCAGCTGTTCTACAACTCCCATAATTCCCCGGTAAGGAAACATATTGTGCAGCAAATGTTAATGTCGATCTTAGACTATGGAGATGTTGTGTATTATTCTGCCCCGCAGACCCATCTCGGTAAACTTGACACTCTGTACAATACATTGTGTCGTTTTGAACTACAGTGCGATTATTACACTCATCACTGTAAAATGTTAAAAGAGTTAAACCATTTCTCTGGAACGCTCCCCCCCTACCTGAGCGGCATGCTCGCTCTTACTCCCTGCACATCCTACAATCTCAGATCCTGCACCAGCCCCTCACCAGGGATCCCTTACTTCAAAAAGGAAGTAGATCGAGGTGCGTTCTCTTTCAGAGCTCCTCATATGTGGAATCAGCCTCCCTGATTCTGCCAAATCACCCTGTAGTCTAAAATCCCTGAAAATGAGTGTCTGCCAAATCCTCAAAACAGATTGTACCTGTAATTAGTTTACAAACTCTTTCTTATACTGTACATGTTGTTCCTTATTGTATCAATAATTATTCACCCTGTATGTCCTCCTTCCAACTTGTTTAATATATGTATGTATTTATTTTTAATCTACTGTTAAATGTGTAACTCTGTGTAACTCCATTCTGGACTGGGTCCCCAGGACATACTTGAAAACGAGAGAAATCTCAATGTATTCTTCCTGGTAAAACACTTTCTAAATAAATAAATAATTCCCTGCCATTCTAGAAAGCTGGGGGAATTATGGGGTTTGTAGTCCTGCAGTAGCTGGAGGGCCGCAATTGGACGCCTAGGAACTTGGGCATTTAGAAGAGAAAAATGTTGCAGCCCCAACCCATTGAGCAAGGGTAGTGGGCATCCCCGGGGGCAATAGCCACTCTTGCTCAGATAGTATAATATTGACAGACTTGGCTCCATTGGATGCATTTTGTAGTACTCGCACACACAGGGGAGTATTCACTAATAGATGAGTCGAGGTGAGAAGAACATTTCGTCTCATCAGTTTAGCTATACATTGAGCAGGGACAAACCTGATGAGTATGCTTAGTGGGGGTAATGCCAAGCATGTTTGTCTCTGTACAATCTCACCTCATCTTATAGTGAAAAGCCCTAACAGTCTCTACTGTTCCCTACGTGAACCAAACTTATTCACAACCCAAGACCCCCATAAAGGTCTTCTGAACCCTAAATCCCCATCCCTTATTGACTTACCCCTTTCATTTACCAAAATAATGTGAATAGATTATGTCTATGACAATGTCTCCTTTTGTTCAATCCCTAGCCCCCCACCCCCACCCCTGTATTTTAAAATGTGATTTAAAAAAAAAAAACGTTTTCAATTAGACGATATATAGACAGACATGTGGAACTAGGACTCCCGACAATCACACCAGACTGAACACAAAGTGGAACAGACTCTGACATGAGACTATATGACCTACTGAGCCTCTCAAACACTGTACAATTACAATGACATGAACGCGTGCAGAAATATATACACACATGCCTCACGTTCCGACAGATCCTGGTCACTGACGTTACTAAGGCTAGCGGGGGAATGAGAGATATTTACCAGAGAAAAAACGGAGATATTTTTTATAAAAGAGATATATTTTATTCTAGAAATGCTTCAATTGTGCTGTCAAAAAATTATATACAATCAGTTATATTAATGATATTATTGCTTCATACGCAAATAAACTACTTTGATTTGCGTATCAAACTTTGAGATGATGCTATACAGACATATTTTTCTAGTATTTTGCTTGCAATTCTGTTAACACAATGGGGGTCAGTATATAAACGTGTCAGATGTGCCGAGAGCAGCAAATAATGGCGTGATTGGCGTGCACGCCTATGTATAAAGCAGACTCCCGACAAAGACGTCTGCATTGCTTAATTTGTTTTTTGCAAAGTGCCAGGATTTTTTTTTTTTTTTATAATAAACATTTTTATTGGTTTTCAGTTGCAAAGGATATGCAAGTACCCAGTACATTTGAATATTTCAACATGTTACCCAAGTATTACACAAATTACAGATATACAGTTTCCGACCTAGTAGTGATTGTCAGAGCTTGTAAGGGCCACAGCTTGTACTGGTTTGAACAATAAAAAATAACCTTGAACAATCTAAGAATAAAGAGAGGCAAAAAGACAGGAAAGTAAAAAAAAAAAGAGAGAGAAGAAAAAGAAGGGGGTTGTCAAGGGGGCTGGGAGGGAGCTGGTCTTCATATATTAGGCAGGAAAGAGACGGGGGCCCAAATGGTAACGACCTCTTGGTACACATGGAGTTGGAGTTTTTCCATCATTAGATTATGGGATAATAGATTTGCTGCTATATTATATTTTTTCTGATATGTTGAGACACTCTGTAATTTCTTTTGATGTTTAGCAGTATATCATGTTATATCACAACAGATGTAGGTTGAGAATCTGTCACTTCAGCGAGCATGAGTATGATCTGGAGGGTACTTTTGATAGTATGTTCCAGTATCTCCTCTGACCGGCAGCTGACATGCTTCAATGGAGAGCAGGCAGCCCACTCTAGTCAGTGACTAGTGCAGAGAGAGACCCTTATTTTCAAACAGAATCCGCTGTAGGGATCTTAAGGACTAGCAGACCACAGTCAGACGAGGCAGAGCCGATGCACATTGGGCTTACCTTGAAGAAAGGGGGACACCAGGTCCCCTGATAGTTATATAAAGCACAGAGTGCTCAATAAGGTACTTAAAATGCTAAAACATTTCGATATAATATGATTACACTTGATGTAAACAGAATTACCGTATATACTCGAATATAAGCCGACCCGAATATAAGCCGGGGCACCTAATTTTACCACAAAGAACTGGGAAAAAATATTGACTCGAGTATAAGCCTAGGGTGGGAAATGAGGCAGCTACTGGTAAATATTGCCCCCAATCTGCCATTTAATATGCCAGGATATTGCCCCCAATATGCCAGGATATTGCCCCCAATATGCCAGGATATTGCCCCAATATGCCAGGATATTGCCCCCAATATGCCAGGATATTTCCCCCAATATGCCAGGATATTTCCCCCAATATGCCAGGATATTGCCCCAATATGCCAGGATATTGCCCCCAATATGCCAGGATATTGCCCCAATATGCCAGGATATTGCCCCCAATATGCCAGGATATTTCCCCCAATATGCCAGGATATTGCCCCAATATGCCAGGATATTTCCCCCAATATGCCAGGATATTGCCCCAATATGCCAGGATATTTCCCCCAATATTCCAGGATATTTCCCCCAATATGCCAGGATATTTCCCCCAATATGCCAATATGCCAAGATATTGCCCCCAATATGCCAGGATATTTCCCCCAATATGCCAGGATATTGCCCCAATATGCCAGGATATTGCCCCAATATGCCAGGATATTTCCCCCAATATGCCAGGATATTTCCCCCAATATGCCAGGATATTGACCCCAATATGCCAGGATATTGCCCCAATATGCCACGATATTGCCCCTTACTATGCTCGTTATGCCACCCTCCTCCCCCAGACCCCAGCACTTACCTCTTTGCTGCTCTGTCCCCCGGTGCTTTGAAGCTGCGTGGCTGTGAGGGAAGCGTTGTGAGCTTCCCTCCAGCCGCGCGGTCAATAAAGTTTGTTTAAAAAAAAACACACTTTATTGACCGCGCGGCTGGAGGGGAGCTCACAACGCTTCCCTCACAGCCACGCAGCTTCAGAGCACCGGGGGACAGAGCAGGAACGAGGTAAGTTTTAGATTCCCCCCCCCCCCCCCCCCCCACTGACTCGAGTATAAGCCGAGGGGGGCATTTTTCAGCACAAAAATTGTGCTGATAAACTCGGCTTATACTCGAGTATATACGGTACATTTTTTGCAGATAGTTGTCCTTTAACTGATTTCCCTATCAACACATATAAATCATTCATATTCTGAAGGGCAAACTTTCTGCAGAGAAATTATATGTGCTCTTAAAAAAAAAAAAAAAAAAAAAAAAAGCTCCCATTATCTTCTGGAGAAGTTTTGGCTTATAAGCAAAATGCACATTCCACATCTTACTAAAGAAATCTCCAGTGAAATGTCTGGAGCATGAGTGGCCAATCAAAATGCACAATGCATACCCAGCTTCTGACTTTTCTCTAGCTAAACATTGAAAGGACAGTCTTGTCCCCAAACTCACTTTGGTGCAAGATGAAGATCACTGCTTGTATAAAGCACAGGCTTTTTTTCCAGTGTGATTTGATGCAGGCATTCTGCATAAATCACATTTTTAATATTTGACTCAAGCTCTCCCCAGTGATTACTCTGCATGGTTACTGCACTTGGGGCAGAACTGATTATATAGACTGTGAGGATATAAAGTTATATATAAAGGACATTGCAAGTTTAGTCACTTCCTGTGCTGTTGCAATTGAATACATTGTGTGGACTTGAAGTGGCCTTGCTCTTGTACACAGTAGAATCTCTTAACAGTGCAACACATTGTCTGATGATTGCACCAGAGAAACAGGATATTTTTTTAATTTGAATGAAATTATTGGTTTCTGCAGCAAAAAATAAAATTAAAAAAGAAGGAAATTGATGTTTACTCAGCTAGTGTGGCCAGTCCTGGTTTCTTGAAAACTGCTGTAATTTTACAAATTCATCCAACTGTTTTTTTTTTTATATTTTAAGCAAATGCAAAATGTAAAACATACATTGTAAAGTACTTTGAAAGCACATTAATATGCATTAATATTTGGAAGATGAATTTTTGGCACCAGACAGTCCCTTTAAGTTTGAGTTCTTTGCTAGCTGCCAGTTCTGGCCTGGAATAATGCAATATATAAAAGGCCATCATGACATAGGTTTCCTGTCATTTCCCTCACCCTGTCAGTTAAGCCAAGAGCCCAATAAGGGCACGGCAGGGGGGTGGCAATGAGTGGATAGAGGGGATGGCCTTAAGCTATATATTGCAGGATTTCCAGGTATGATTTCCTGTTTAAAGTAAAATGACAAGTTCCCTCCCTCCCATCCCTAGGTGACGAAGAAGGAAGTGGCAGCGGGGGTCCCCGAGGTTTGGCGCTAGTGCAGGGGGTTGGTCATCTGGGGTATGGCCAACCCGGTTGGGCAGTAGCTGTGGGAAGCTAGCTGCACGGGCTCCCCATGGGCTTGTCCCTGGGGAGTGAGGCATGGCTACTGTGCAAACAGGGACGTCAGTAGCCGTGAGTCATGTGGTACGCCTGCGCCAGATTCTCGGGGTCCTGATCCTAGATGGTCTAGGATAAGGCACCCGCTACCGCTAAGGTTCAGTAGTATTGTTTCATGTTGTTTATATTTATGGTTATAAAAGCATGTGTTGGTTGGTATATATGTATATGTATATAATGTTTGTATATTTATATAATTGTATATGCCCGGTTATTTATTTATTTATAAAGTTTAAACCATATTACAGTAATATTCGTTACTTATTTCAGCTATATTTTAGCTGTCAATTTATGTTGCATCATTTCAATAAAGACTGCGACCTTTCTAGCCACTCTGTCTCTTTATTGGTGGGGGGAATGTATTATCAGGTATACCTTGGTCATGTTGGTTGCATGTAACCTCAAATGACTGTCCTGTTACTAAATATACTAAAATATGACAATTCAGATGGAACATCAGTGGGAATATGTGTAAAATTAGACTGCCTTGCAGAAGGGTTACAAGGTTAAGATATTAATATATATTTTTAGATTTTGTTTCCTTTTCAGGAATATTATTTGCTTCCCATCTGAGCTATGATCTGTGCCTTAAATCTTTCAGTTAGACTTTCTAGACGGAGCCAAAGTTGTATTATTTTATATTATATTTCCTGGACCCTTTGGCTCAGATGTAGATCAGTTTGTACAAAAAACCCTTGCTTTACATTGTAAGCAAATATGGAGAATTAACGGAGGAATTATTGCAGCAGGGTTTTTAAAGGATCTACTCAATATAGACCGGTGTGGCCCAAAACAGAGCCATAATTACCAAGATTCGGCTACTATATATTGTTGATTTTGAGGCTAAATCGACTGCACAGAATTTTAAATATTGGAAGTATTCATATTGGGCAATTTGGGGTTGCCACCTGGCCGGTATTTTAACAAAATTGGCATCCGGCCAATGTTAAGTCTATGGAGACAGTACCAAGGCCGGTATTTTTTTGATGCAAAGGTGGCAACCCTAGGCCAATTTCCCTAAGAAATGCATTGATTTTTGTCTCCCCAATAAAGTCTGATCACCCGCGAACACCCCGAATTCAGGAAGCATACACGAAATTCACACATATCAATTCTACAGCTCTTAGTTGGAGAACTGAGAAGGTAAGTGTGGAAGAATTAACCCCTTCGCGTTGAATGGTGCTTTGGGCCTTAACATATCTATAGCAGAAGCCTGGAATATCCTTCCAATGGAAGCAGTAATCGCCAGCAGGGCCGCCACCAGGAATTTCAGAAGGTGCAAACGAGCACAACGCTTCCCTCACAGCCGCGGACCGGCTTAAACAAGGGAATTTTTTTTTTATCCTGGCGTGACCCGGGCCCGCGGGCATCGCCGGTCACCCCCTCATGGCGGGCCTGATAGCCAGTACTATACTTTTACAACCTGCCTTGTTATCCTATATCAAAGAATGACATTACTGATAATTGAATTGCTGTGGAGCTCTGTGATAAACTCACAGATACTGCACATTCCCATGAACTGTATTGATGTGGAGCTCTGTGATAAATTCACGCACTGCACACTGCTCACTATTGCTGTGGAGCTCTGTAATAAACTCTCACACACACACTGCCCATTACTGATAATTGTATTGCTGTGGAGCTCTGTGATAAACTCACACACACTGTACATTACTGTGAATTGTATTGCTGTGGAGCTCTGTGATAAACTCACACACACTGTACATTACTGTGAATTGTATTGCTGTGGAGCTCTGTGTTACACTCACACACTGCAAATTACTATGAATTGTATTGCTGTGGAGCTCTGTGATACACTCACACACACTGTACATTACTGTGAATTGTATTGCTGTGGAGCTCTGTGATACACTCACACACACTGTACATTACTGTGAATTGTATTGCTGTGGAGCTCTGTGATACACTCACACACACTGTAGATTATTGTGAATTGTATTGCTGTGGAGCTCTGTGATACACTCACACACACTGTACATTACTGTGAATTGTATTGCTGTGGAGCTCTGAGATAAACTCACACACACTGTACATTACTGTGAATTGTATTGCTGTGGAGCTCTGTGATACACTCACACACTGTACATTACTGTGAATTGTATTGCTGTGGAGCTCTGTGATACACTCACACACTGTACATTACTGTGAATTGTATTGCTGTGGAGTCTGAGATAAACTCACACACACTGTACATTACTGTGAATTGTATTGCCGTGGAGTCTGTGATACACTCACACACACTACTGTGAGTTTGATCTGTGAACATAACTATAATAGTTTGCTGAGCAGACATTCACATGCTTTCTCATGATAGACAGATTCACTTTGACATCTGGTATATACACTGAGTGGAATTTGAGAGGACAAGACTTTGATATCATTACATTTTACTTAATAACATTATGTGTCATTTAAAAAAAATATCTGTTAAACTGTTAAAAGCAAGTCGCTTAACTCCTAACGCCTGATCCTCGCTGGTACACAAGTCGCCAGACAAAAAAATATTTATAAAAATTAAATTGCTATGGAAACAGTGAAAACTTTACAGACTTAAAACAGCAGCTACTGTATCAATTTTAAATCTCAATGTTACATAACTGAATGGGACAAATCTAACTCCCGCACTTACCTCCAAAATATTAAAATACTGTTAGAATGGAAACAGCAAATAACACTTAAACCCCAATCAATGAATTAGCAGCTCACTTTATATTAATTGAAAGGACCAAATGGGATTTTGGAGTAATCATTTCAGAGGACTTAAACGTAGGAAGACAATGTAATAGAGCAGCAGGAAATGCTAGCAGAATGCTTGTTGCATAGGGAGAGGTATTAGCAGAATGCTTGGTTGTATATTGAGAGAGGTATTAGCAGAATGCTTGGTTGTTTAGGGAGAGGTATTAGCAGAATGCTTGTTGCATAGGGAGAGGTATTGGTAGAATGCTTGGTTGTATAGGGAGAGGTATCAGCAGAATGCCTGGTTGTATAGGGAGAGGTATTAGCAGAATGCTTGGTTTATAGGGAGAGGTATTAGCAGAATGCTTGGTTGTATATTGAGAGAGGTATTAGCAGAATGCTTGGTTGTTTAGGGAGAGGTATTAGCAGAATGCTTGGTTGTATAGGGAGAGGTATTAGCAGAATGCTTGGTTGTATAGGGAGAGGTATCAGCAGAATGCCTGGTTGTATAGGGAGAGGTATTAGCAGAATGCTTGGTTTATAGGGAGAGGTATTAGCAGAATGCTTGGTTGTATATTGAGAGAGGTATTAGCAGAATGCTTGGTTGTTTAGGGAGAGGTATTAGCAGAATGCTTGGTTATGTAGGGAGAGGTATTAGCAGAATGCCTGGTTGTATAGGGAGAGGTATTAGCAGAATGCTTGGTTGTATAGGGAGAGGTATTAGCAGAATGCTTGGTTGCATAGGGAGAGGTATTGGCAGAATGCTTGGTTGTATAGGGAGAGGTATTAGCAGAATGCTTGGTTGTATATGGAGAGGTATTAGCAGAATGCTTGGTTGTATAGGGAGAGGAATTAGCAGAATGCTTGGTTGTGTAGGGAGAGGTATTAGCAGAATGCCTGGTTGTATAGGGAGAGGTATCAGCAGAATGCTTGGTTTATGGGGAGAGGTATTAGCAGAATGCTTGGTTTATAGGGAGAGGTATTAGCAGAATGCTTGGTTATATAGGGAGAGGTATTAGCAGAATGCTTGGTTGTATAGGGAGACTTATTAGAATAATGCTTGGTTTATAGGGGAAGGTATTAGCAGAATGCTTGGTTTATAGGGAGAGGTATTAGCAGAATGCTTGGTTTATAGGGAGAGGTATTAGCAGAATGCTTGGTTGCATAGGGAAAGTTATTAGCAGAAGGTTGGTTGTTTAGGGAAAGGTATTAGCTGAATGCTTGGTTTATAGGAAGAGGTATTAGCAGAATGCTTGATTGCATAGGGAGAGGTATTAGCAGAATACTTGGTTGCATATGGAGAGGTATTAGCAGAATGCTTGGTTGTTTAGGGAGAGGTATTAGCAGTAGAAAAAGGGAAGTGCTCATGCCATTATACAGAGCATTGTTGAGACCTCACTTGGAGTATTGTACGCAGTACTGGAGACCGTATCTCCAGAAGGATATTGATACTCTGGAGAGAGTTCAGAGAAGGGCTACTAAACTGGTTCATGGGTTGAAGGATAAAACTTACCAAGAAAGGTTAAGGGATCTTAACATGTATAGCTTGGAGGAAAGACGTAACAGGGGGGATATGATAGAAACATTTACATACATAAAGGGAATCAACACAGTAAAGGAGGAAAGTATATTTAAAAGAAGAAAAACTACCACAGCTAGAGGACATAGTCTTAAAAATATCAGGAAGTATTACTTTACTGAGAGGGTAGTAGTGGATGTATGGAATAGCGGCATAGTAATAGTGGTAGGAGTTTAAGCATGCGTGGGATAGGCACACGGCTATCCTAGATATAAGATAGGGAACTGGGGACTAATAAAATTGGGCAGACTAGATGGACCGAATGGTTCTTATCTGCCGACACATTCTATGTTTCTAAATGGAAATTTCTCTATCTATAAAAAGTAATCTCTGAAAGAAAATGTAAAGTAGTTTTAAAAAAAATACATGTATAAAATGTGTCCTGTCCCCTAATTATGACATCACCTTATGGCACCAATCACATATCTGTTCCGTCCCCTCATGAAATATTGTTCTTTTGTTGCCAACAGGACTGCTACTCCTATGATGCTAAGTCACTGCTCGGCTAGTTCCGATATGCCTCAGAATACATACACAATTCTGATATTATAGTCGATTCCACATTGATATCTCCAGACCCTGAAATCAGCCAAAATGAACTGAAACTCAGTGGCAGCCTCGGTCCTCCCAGGCTTTTTTGGGGAGAACCTCAGCTTATTTAAAGCCCTCTTGGGAAGTCCTTGGCTATTACGAATAAAGCCGAATTCCTCCCATCGAAGTCATTGGGCAGACTTTGGCTACTGCCAAAATAGCCGAAGTCTTCCCGAAATGGTCTGAAGTGTGATAAAAATAAAAATATTAAAACCAAACAAAATAACACGATATATTAATTAAGTACTTTAAAATAAAGTAAACATAGATAAAATAATATCAATTTTTTTTTAAATTAAAATGCTTATATAAATATACTATTATATGATATAAATTATCTCCGAAATCCTCTACATTTCAACAATACCGTTAAAATTGTTGAAAAAAAAAATAAAATATATATATATATATATACAAACGAACATAATAAAACTGAGCAGTAATTACTGCTGATCTTTGCTTTGTAAACTGATTTCTATATTGATTTAGAAACATCTGTGTCTCTTCAGTGAAATGAAACTTGCTGGGATAATTATATGTGTACCCCTATAATACAACAGAGGGGGTGATCAGTAAAGTGATCGAGTTCCCAATGTGGAATCTCTGGGGGAGTCTCTCTCCATGTACGGGGCCTGGTCACTGACCATGTGTTTAGAAACATGGCCGAAAATGAAGGAATTATTACAGTAAATATTTGCTAGCTCTATTTAGTCTATACTGACATAGATTTAATTTTAATAATAATAATTCATTCCCATTGTTATTTCCCCTGGGGAAATGTACTAGAGATTCCTGCTTAGGACAAAATTGCAAGGAGAAAAATGTGTTTTAAATGTGTCTGTGGAGACTCTTGCTTATGACATCAACCTGTAGCCTGATATGCAAATGAACTGCTTTTCAGTGGCACATGTTTAATTTGCATATGAAGCCACAGGTGATGTCATAAACCGGAGACAGTTTAGTAATTGGCTTGCAATGTAACACAATGTATAGATCGTTTTCAATCATTTTTTTAACCTATTCATGCACAGGAAAAACAATAATTAAATGATACAGTCCCTTTAAATCTCAGCTTGCTTTCTCTGCCCCGTCCCTTTAAATTTCAGCCTGCTTTCTCTGCCATGTCCCTTTAAATCTCAGCTTGCTTTCTCTGCCCTGTCCCTTTAAATCTCAGCTTGCTTTCTCTACCCCGTCTCTTTAAACCCCAGCTTGCTTTCTCTGCCCCGTCCCTTTAAATTTCAGCTTGCTTTCTCTGCCTCGTCCCTTTAAATCTCAGCTTGCTTTCTCTGCCCGACCCTTTAAATCTCAGCTTGCTTTCTCTGCCCGACCCTTTAAATCTCAGCATGCTTTCTCTGCCCGACCCGTTAAATCTCAGCTTGTTTTCTCTGCCCTGTCCCTTTAAATCTCAGCTTACTTTCTCTGCCTGACCCTTTAAATTTCAGCTTGCTTTCTCTGCCCTGTCCCTTTAAATCTCAGCTTGCTTTCTCTGCGCTGTCCATTTAAATCTCAGCTTGCTTTCTCTGCCCTTCCCTTTAAATCTCAGCTTGCTTTCTCTGCCCTTCCCTTTAAATCTCAGCTTGCTTTCTCTGCCCGACCATTTAAATCTGAGCTTGCTTTCTCTGCCCGACCATTTAAATCTGAGCTTGCTTTCTCTGCCCTGTCCCTTTAAATCTCAGCTTACTTTCTCTGCCCTTCCCTTTAAATCTCAGATTGCTTTCTCTGCCCTTCCCTTTAAATCTGAGCTTGCTTTCTCTGCCCGACCATTTAAATCTGAGCTTGCTTTCTCTGCCCTGTCCCTTTAAATCTCAGCTTACTTTCTCTGCCCTTCCCTTTAAATCTAAGCTTGCTTTCTCTGCCCGACCATTTAAATCTGAGCTTGCTTTCTCTGCCCTGTCCCTTTAAATCTCAGCTTACTTTCTCTGCCCTTCTCTTTAAATCTCAGCTTGCTTTTTCTGCCCGACCCTTTAAATCTCAGCTTGCTTTCTCTGCCCTTCCCTTTAAATCTCAGCTTGCTTTCTCTGCCCTTCCCTTTAAATCTCAGCTTGCTTTCTCTGCCCTGTCCCTTTAAATCTCAGCTTGCTATCTCTGCCTGACCATTTAAATCTCAGCTTGCGTTCTCTGCCCTGTCCCTTTAAATCTCAGCTTGCTTTCTCTGCCCTTCCCTTTAAATCTCAGCTTGCTTTCTCTGCCCTTCCCTTTAAATCTCAGCTTGCTTTCTCTGCCTCGTCCCTTTAAATCTCAGCTTGCTATCTCTGCCTGACCATTTAAATCTCAGCTTGCTTTCTCTGCCCTGTCCCTTTAAATCTCAGCATGCTTTCTCTGCCCTTCCCTTTAAATCTCAGCTTGCTTTCTCTGCCCTGTCCCTTTAAATCTCAGCTTGCTTTCTCTGCCCGACCATTTAAATCTCAGCTTGCTTTCTCTGCCTCGACCCTTTAAATCTCAGCTTGCTTTCTCTGCCTCGACCCTTTAAATCTCAGCATGCTTTCTCTGCCCTTCCCTTTAAATCTCAGCTTGCTTTCTCTGCCCCGTCCCTTTAAATCTCAGCTTGCTTTCTCTGCCTCAACCCTTTAAATCTCAGCTTGCTTTCTCTGCCCCGTCCCTTTAAATCTCACCTTGCTTTCTCTGCCCCGTCCCTTTAAATCTCAGCCTGCTATCTCTGCCCCGTCACTGACTCACACACAACAAAGAGCCGCTGCAATTTACCTTTTCATAGCCCTGGCACCAGCCTGTGCCTTGGCATCCTTAGTAGCTGATTATTTTAGCTGCCGTTGTGCCAACTGGCAGTGTGGTGAAATGCACTATGACTGACAGTTCCAGGAGGTAGCCTTAGCGACCTCAATAATTATCCCACCTTCTGGAACTGTCAGCTATACTTACTGTGGACCCGCACTGATCAGTACATTGGAACAGACAGGAAAAGCCCAGGGGCAAGCTGTGAATTCACACAGGAAGCATCTTTACCAGGCCACAGAAGGACAAACAGGTGGTTAATACAAGAATTGCTATAAAGAGAAAAATAAAAAAGTAGGGGGGTAAAAGGAGCAAGAATTGGAATATAAGAAATGCACACTGCTGGTAAATTTACAGTGACGGGGGAAAAAAGAAAGAAAAGATGGAAGGATGGAGCAGTCTGGCGTGTAACCCAACAAATGTTCCCGAAAGGTTGCTCTATATTTATCACTTTGCCCTACAGTTTTTTCATAAACAATACAAATTAGGACTCAAGGAAAGGAAATTTCACCTAAAGCAGTGGAAAGGACTTTTATTTTATAATAAGAGCATTCTGTATGTTTACTACGGGTGTAGGTAGCACTGATTATATAGACATTGCAGATATAAAGTTTTATCTAGTCACTTACTATGCTGCTGGAATAGAATGCATTGTGTGGGGTGTACACACACAATGCACACAATAGGACTTCTTAACAGTGCAACACACTGTCTGATGACATCACTAGAGACTAGTGTTGAGCGAACCCAAACCGCACTGTTCAGGTTCGTACCGGACATTACGGTGTCTGTGCCACGAACCCGAACCCGGACATTTCACTGTATGTCCGTGTTGGAGTTCGAGGTTCGACTATTTAATGGCGCATGTTGAAAGGCTGCAGGGCAGCCAATCAACAAGCGTTTGACTTAGAAGCCATCACAGCCATGCCTACTAATGGCATGGCTGTAATTGGCCAGTGCAGCATGTGACCCAGCATCTATATATAAGCTGGAGTCACGTGCACGCAGATCACATGAGCTCTTCTTAGTGTAGGGAGAGGATGCTGCAGCTGTGAGGGACAGATTAAAAACATTCTGGTGTTGAATCTGCAAACTACAGCGATTATTCAAACTACAGCGATTATTCAAATTACAGTGATTATTTTAGTGGGTGCTATACTACATATTTGTACCCTGCCCTGAGCCCAGTACCACAGAGAGTGCAGTGCACTTGCAACTGCATGTGTGCCAGGCACATGACTTTAATCCTGTTCTGTTAGCTCAGTGGGCAACATCTAGGCATTTTTAAATACTGCAATTTGTTGGTGTTAAATATTACATTTGCGTCCTGCACTTCATATCTGAGAGTCAAATAGAACCGTCAAATACTGTGCTTACAGCGCACTTTGAAAAATTCTATTTGTTTTGGGTGGTAAATAGTACATTTGCTTCTTGCACTTCATATCTGAGAGTCAAATAGAACAGTCCAATACTGTGCTTACAGCGCACTTTGAAAATTCTAATCGTTTTGGGAGGTAAATAGTAAATTTGCGTCTTACGGTGCACTTCATATATGAGAGTCAAACAGAACAGTCCAATACTGTGCTTACAGCGCACTTTGAAAAATTCGAATTGTTTCGGGTGCTAAATAGTACATTTACGTCTTGCGGTGCATTTCTTGCAGTCCAATGAACAAAAAAACAAATTGTTGACTATTGGTGGTTACATTGTCGCCTGACATAAACCATCTGTTACTTTGGTGGGTGACCGCAAAGAATGAGGAGAGCGTCAAATAAGGGACGTGGCCCCGGTCGTGGTGCTGCTGGTGTTGGTGGAGCTCCTGTTGCAAGTAGGGGATGTGGTCGATCTGTGCCAGCTACACCCACAAGTGAAACACCTTCCTCGGGTGCTAGTACGCGACAGAACCTTCAGCGTTATTTGGTAGGCCCGAATGCCACTCTTAGAATGGTGAGGCCAGGACAAGTACAGGCGATAGTAGATTGGGTGGCTGACAGTGCCTCCAGTTCCATCACATTGTCTCCCACCCGGTCCCCTGCTGAAAGCTCAGAGTGGACACCTGCAGCCCATGGCCATCTGTCTTTCACCTCACCCCCTTGCAAATCAGCCAAGCAGACTGAGCCACAAGTCATGCAGCAGTCTCTTATGCTTTTTGATGACTCTGCTGGCGGGGTCATCAAACCAAGCCTTGCCCCAGAAGTGGAAGAGATTGAGTGCACTGATGCACAACCACTTATGTGTCAGGATGTGGACATGCGCGGACCACCACAGCACGTCTCTGATGGAAGAGGATGTGGCACAGGAGGAAGAGGAGGAGGAAGAAGAGGGGTCATTTCCACGGTTATCAGGCCAGTCATTCACAAGTGGCTTGGAGGGTGGGTTCCTGCACCAGCATAGGCCAGGTACACAACTGTCAAGCCAGGGCACAGTTTTTGAGGAGGATGAGGATGATGATGAGGAGGAGGAAGAGGTCGCCAACGGAGCTGGGGCACCGCCAGCACCTCAGAAGTCAGGGTTAGCATGGCCGAAATGTGTAAAAGCTTTGTCAGCACGCCACAAGAAGCAGCACCAACATCTGATATGCAATGTCTTAGCAGGAGGCAGCATTTCAGCAACATGGTGGAACAGTATGTGTGCACAGGCCTAAAGTACTGACTGATGGGTCTGCCCCATTCAACTTCTGGGTCTCCAAATTGGGCACATGGCCTGAGCTTGCCCTTTATGCCTTGGAGGTGCTGGCCTGCCCTGCAGCCAGTGTATTATCTGAACGTGTGTTTAGCATGGCAGGGGGCGTTATCACAGACAAGCGCAGCCGCCTGTCCACAGCCAACGTGAACAAGCTCATGTTTATTAAGATGAACCAGGCATGGATCCCACCAGACTTGTCTGTACTTTGTGCAGAATAGACATTTATACCGGCCTCACCCAGTCATTGTTATACTCAAGTGCACGTATTCTTTGTTTTCTGTTGTTATATGTCCCAATATTTTGGGGGCTACCCCAATTTAAAAAAACAAAACCAAATAAAAAACAGTGTTGGCTACCTCCTCCTCCTCCTCCTCCTCCTCCATCGCCGCTTCCACCTACACCGCCACGGTCACCGCCTCCTCAACCTATGGGTCACTTAGTATAAACTGAAAGAGAATACCCGGCACTCCAACCCTCTCTCAAATGGATAATTCTGTTGATCCTTCTGGCAGCCATGCTTTAGATTTATGTTCTTCCAAAGCTAAAATCAAAGATTCCCTCTAGTGCTATTTTATGGCTCAGCTGTATTTGTAATTTGTATGTATTTTATGTTATTTGAAGTTATTTCCCTAACCACATTTGCTTGCAGGGCACTTGTCCTACTCTTACCCACATTTTACTTCATCTTGCAGCCCTCTAGCCCTTTCCATGACTTTTTTAGAGGCATTTTAGTGGCCAAAAGTTTGTGTCCCCATTGACTTCAATGGGGTTCGGGTTCGGGGTCAAGTTCGAGCACCGACCCGGATTTTTTCGAAGTTCAGACGAACCTGCCGAACCCGAACATCCAGGTGTCCGCTCAGCTCTACTAGAGACACGGGATATTCCATTCATTTGAATGGCATTATTCTCATTGGTTCCTGCAGCAACAACAAAAAATGAAATTGACTTTTACTCAGTTAGTGTGGGCAGTCATGGTTTCTTGCAAACTGCTGTAATTTCCCAGTTTCATCAAGCTGTAAATATTTTATATTTTAAGAAAATGCAAAATGTAATACATGCATTTTAAAGTACTTTGAAAGCACATTAATATGCATTAATATTTGGAAGATGAATTTTGGAAGATGAATTTAAGAAGATTTTTTTATTCTGCTTTTTGGAAATCACTTCAATGTGTGTTTTATTTGCTTTGGTTTTTTTTTAATCATTAGGTGTTGTATGGAGAATGTAACTTTTGTTTTACTGATTGTGGTGTATACCTATGCATATAGGGTATATGGCATATATTTGGTAAAGAATAAAAAGGTGCAATCTCTGCAGTCTGATGTATAAATACAAATGTACATTTTCTATATATAAACACAGTATGCTGGAGCATCCTGTGTCTCCATCAAACAGTGTCACTGAACTGCTCTTGCTGAAAGTCTATTCATTGCATCTACTTCACTTTCTGTTACATAATATGTTCACACATGTTCTAGTCTTCCTGTATTAATGCTCCAATCAAGTGCAGTAATTTAAAGGTTTTATTGGCAATGGCATAGTTGCCAACATCGGCCATGTTTCCAGGGACACAATTGTGTTCCACATGCTGCAGAAAGATCATGCAAAGTGCAGCCCGGCAGTATGTAGGATGGATATACGCACAGACACAATCCAATTAATTAATCATGGTAGGTCCTATGAGATCTCCACCCTGATTAATTAATTGGATTGTGTCTGTGCGTATATCCATCCTACATACTGCCGGGCTGCACTTTGCATGCTCTTTCTGCAGCATGTGGAACAAATATGTGTCCCTGGAAATATGGCTGATGTTGGCAACTATGCAATGGCTGCCCTGGTTATTGGGCTAATAATCCCCACTGTTCTTGCATTTCCATATTCCCTATAGATTTATCTTTACCAAGTGGTAATTCCAGAGGGCTGTAGCAGATTGCAGGAAACTGGTTATGATGTGACAGCTCAGAACAGTCAGCCTGTATTGCACTGCAAGAGAGAGTAGGGTAGAGGTCTGCTCCAGGACTGGGCGACTAGGAAGGGACCTTCTCCCCTCTGCCTCCCTTACAAAGTATACAACCGTCTGGATGGTGTTTTGTTAGAAGTAGTTCTGGGATTCCAAAAAATGTTCATCCAAGAGGTATCAACCACTTTGCTACACCCATCATTAAAGTGATTCAGTTACCTAAACATTGTCTATAATGGAAATGTAGACAGAATAGTTGCCAACATCGGCCATGTTTCCAGGGACACATATTTGTTCCACATGCTGCAGAAAGAGCATGCAAAGTGCAGCCCGGCAGTATGTAGGATGGATATACGCACAGACACAATCCAATTAATTAATCATGGTAGGTCCTATGAGATCTCCACCCTGATTAATTAATTGGATTATGTCTGTGCGTATATCCATCCTACATACTGCTGGGCTGCACTTTGCATGCTCTTTCTGCAGCATGTGGAACAAACATGTGTCCCTGGAAACATGGCCGATGTTGGCAACTATGAGACAGTAAAAAAATTATCAAAATGAAGCTACACATTGCATTAACAGAACTGTACTCCAATGCACCACGTAAATTAAAATTTCATTTTTTTGCATGTGTCTGTGGAGTCTCCTGATTATGACATCATCATTACTTTCCATGGGAAGCAGCATGTAGTTTGGGTATATTGTCACCATGTGATATAGGAGAAACCACAGACACATTTAACAAACACTTCTATCTCATATTTGATGCATTTACTTGCATTTTTGCTGATACAATGCAGAGATTATCTGATTATATTTTATTCTCTATCACTGTATATACCAAAGTATATACAGTGCAGGTGACAAAGTCCCTTTAACTCCAGTAATGTATTTAATGATTTTTTTGTTGTTGTTGTTGTTAAAAGCTTTCTCTGCAGATGCACATATTTCCCTGGTACAATTCTGACTCCAAACAGTAAAGTCCACCGGTCCCCAGTGTTTGCATCAATTAGATTCACCAGGTGTGAAGTGCTATCAACTTCTCCTCCCCAGAGATCTGGGTCAAATTAAGGAAACCGGATAAAAGAGTTTCAGCCATATCCCTCTGACACATATTGACTGCAAAGTACCGTATTTGCTCGATTATAAGACGAGGTTTTTTTTGAATTTGTTTTGAAAAATACCCCTTATAATCGAGGTCTTCTTATAATCTGACCTCAAATCGAGGTCAGATTATAAAACATGGATCCAGGTCCCCAGCAGAGCAGCAGGGGACCTGGATCCCCCTCGCTAACAGCCAGGTTACAAGTTAAAAAAAAATCCCCCTATAGGGTAGTCTTATATTCAGGCTTTTAGTTTTTTTCCTGAAGGAATATTAAAAGTTTGGAGGGTCGTCTTATAATCAGGGTCGTCTTATAATCGAGCAAATAAGGTAAGTAGGTGGGGTGTCCGCACTAAAAAAATAAAATAGCTGCAACCCATGAATGTAAAAAAAAAAAAAATTCACAGGAAATAAAACAAGAAATTATAGAAAACATTTAGGTAGGTAGCAAAAGAAATGCATGCAAGAATCTATGCTGGACGCGTTTCGCCAGCTGATTGTTCCTCTTTTAGAGCTTTGCCCCTCCTGCATACACCATGCAGACTTCCTAAAAGGGACACCGGTGCTTACAGAATCACGCAAGTGAAACCATGACTTTAAATTATATAATTACAGTAATATGTATATCGCAAAAGTATTTTTTACCATTAAAGGTGATGAGAATAATTAATTTTAATGGGAGGATTGGGCACTGTGCAGAAGGAAGGATTGGGCTGTGTGGAGAAAGAGAGATTGGGCACTATGGCTTGATATGCAAATGACACATTTCCCACTGAAAAACAGTTCATTTGCATATCAAGCCCCAGGTGAGGTCACACCACAGACACATTTCAAATGCATTTTTCTTCGATTTTAGGCATTTGCTTGGAGTTATGTTAACACAATGTATAGATAGTTTTCAATCATTTTGTATTCTCTACATGCGCAGTAAAAACAATGTTTAGGTGATACAGTCCCTTTAATATGTGCCTTTAACGAGATAAAAGGAGACATACAATGCACACGCAACAGCTTTAAAATCTTCAGCCCTATCAGTATCAGTTACGACCCACGACTGAAGGTGTTAAATGACAACTGGCAGCAAAAAAATGGTTCTGTTTAATGGAAAAATTGCATTCAGTGTAGGAATTTTAAATAGAAATGCTTTAATGAAAGAATACATATAAAATACCTTATTGAGCTCTCTTTGCTTGTATTACACTAACAGGGGGCTGACATCTTGGGTCAGATCTACATTCACCTGACCCAAGATTCTAAACAACATGTCCGCCCCTGATAGAGCTATACAGAGCAAAGATTCTAAACAACTAGTCTGCCCCCTTATAGAGCTATACAGAGCAAAGATTATAAACAACATGTCTGCCCTCTGATAGAGCTATACAGAGCAAAGATTCTAAACAACATGTCCGCCCCCTGATAGAGCTATACAGAGCAAAGAGTCTAAACAACATGTCTGCCCCTGATAGAACTATACAGAGCAAAGATTCTAAACAACATGTCCGCCCCCTGATAGAGCTATACAGAGCAAAGATTCTAAACAACATGTCCACCCACTGATAGAGCTATACAGAGCAAAGATTCTAAACAACATGTCCGCCCCCTGTTAGAGATATACAGAGCAAAGATTCTAAACAACATGTCTGCCCCCCTCATAGAGCTATACAGGGCAAAGATTCTAAACAACATGTCCGCCCCTGATAGAGCTATACAGAGCAAAGATTCTAAACAACATGTCCGCCCCCTGATAGAGCTATACAGAGAAAAGATTCTAAACAACATGTCTGCCCCCTGATAGAGCTATACAGAGCAAAGATTCTAAACAACATGTCCGCCCCCTGATAGAGCTATACAGAGCAAAGATTCTAAACAACATGTCTGCCCCCTTATAGAGCTATACAGAGCAAAGATTCTAAACAACATGTCTGCCCCCTTATAGAGCTATAC
The DNA here is from genome assembly GCA_036172795.1 of Pelodytes ibericus. Classification (NCBI taxonomy): domain Eukaryota; kingdom Metazoa; phylum Chordata; class Amphibia; order Anura; family Pelodytidae; genus Pelodytes; species Pelodytes ibericus. The sequence goes on from CM069862.1 coordinate 16,868,074, forward strand.
AGAGCAAAGATTATAAACAACATGTCTGCCCTCTGATAGAGCTATACAGAGCAAAGATTCTAAACAACATGTCCGCCCCCTGATAGAGCTATACAGAGCAAAGATTCTAAACAACATGTCCGCCTCCTGATAGAGCTATACAGAGCAAAGATTCTAAACAACATGTCCGCTCCCTGATAGAGCTATACAGAGCAAAGATTCTAAACAACATGTCCGCCCCCTGATAGAGCTATATGGAATATATATATAGCAAAATGGGCTCAATAAGGTACTTTATTTGCATTCTTTCATCAAATCATGTCTCTTTAAACTGCCTAACTTTAATGCAATATTCCACTTGAAGATAAGTAATTATTTTGGCAAACAGTAGTCTTTTAAAGTAGCCAGGAGCACTTTGATCTTATCCACCGATGGAAACATACCACCACCATTCCCCCCCCCCCCCCCCACACCCCACACCCCACACCCCCACACCCAATTCACAACACTTTGCCTTTTATTTATTTATTTCATGTGTTGTTTTTTGAAATAGAGAGCGGTTTCCTACTTCATTCAGGGAGATAAAAACATGAGAACGAAGCCACTTCCTTTTAAACTAAAAGGGTGTGGACCGTGTAAGATACAATGTGCTGACAGTGACGGGGTTAATCAAATGATATCACTTGTCAGATCACTGACAGTGACGGGGTTAATCAAATGATATCACTTGTCAGATCGCTGACAGTGACGGGATTAATCAAATGATATCACTTGTCAGATCACTGACAGTGACGGGGTTAATCAGATGATATCACTTGTCAGATCACTGACAGTGACGGGGTTAATCAAATGATATCACTTGTCAGAACAGTGACAGTGACGGGGTTAATCAAATGATATCACTTGTCAGATCACGGACAGTGACGGGGTTCATCAAATGATATCACTTGTCAGATCGCTGACAGTGACGGGGTTAATCAAATGATATCACTTGTCACATCACGGACAGTGACAGGGTTCATCAAATGATATCACTTGTCAGATCGCTGACAGTGACGGGGTTAATCAAATGATATCACTTGTCACATCACGGACAGTGACGGGGTTAATCAAATGATATAACTTGTCAGATCGCTGACAGTGACGGGGTTAATCAGATGATATCACTTGTCAGATCGCTGACAGTGACGGGGTTAATCAGATGATATCACTTGTCAGATCGCTGACCGTGACAGGGTTAATCAGATGATATCACTTGTCAGATCGCTGACAGTGACGGGGTTAATCAAATGATATCACTTGTCAGATCGCTGACAGTGACGGGGTTAATCAGATGATATCACTTGTCAGATCGCTGACAGTGACGGGGTTAATCAAATGATATCACTTGTCAGATCATGACAGTGACGGGGTTAATCAAATGATATCGCTTGTCATATCACGGACAGTGACGGGGTTAATCAAATGATATCACTTGTCAGATCACTGACAGTGACGGGGTTAATCAGATGATATCACTTGTCAGATCACTGACAGTGACGGGGTTAATCAAATGATATCACTTGTCAGAACAGTGACAGTGACGGGGTTAATCAAATGATATCACTTGTCAGATCACGGACAGTGACGGGGTTCATCAAATGATATCACTTGTCAGATCGCTGACAGTGACGGGATTAATCAAATGATATCACTTGTCAGATCACTGACAGTGACGGGGTTAATCAGATGATATCACTTGTCAGATCACTGACAGTGACGGGGTTAATCAAATGATATCACTTGTCAGAACAGTGACAGTGACGGGGTTAATCAAATGATATCACTTGTCAGATCACGGACAGTGACGGGGTTCATCAAATGATATCACTTGTCAGATCGCTGACAGTGACGGGGTTAATCAAATGATATCACTTGTCACATCACGGACAGTGACAGGGTTCATCAAATGATATCACTTGTCAGATCGCTGACAGTGACGGGGTTAATCAAATGATATCACTTGTCACATCACGGACAGTGACGGGGTTAATCAAATGATATAACTTGTCAGATCGCTGACAGTGACGGGGTTAATCAGATGATATCACTTGTCAGATCGCTGACAGTGACGGGGTTAATCAGATGATATCACTTGTCAGATCGCTGACCGTGACAGGGTTAATCAGATGATATCACTTGTCAGATCGCTGACAGTGACGGGGTTAATCAAATGATATCACTTGTCAGATCGCTGACAGTGACGGGGTTAATCAGATGATATCACTTGTCAGATCGCTGACAGTGACGGGGTTAATCAAATGATATCACTTGTCAGATCATGACAGTGACGGGGTTAATCAAATGATATCGCTTGTCATATCACGGACAGTGACGGGGTTAATCAAATGATATCGCTTGTCATATCACGGACAGTGACGGGGTTAATCAAATGATATCGCTTGTCAGATCACTGACAGTGAAGAGGTTAATCAAATGATATCACTTGTCAGATCACTGACAGTGACGGGGTTAATCAAATGATATCACCTGTCAGATCGCGGACAGTGACGGGGTTAATCAAATGATATCACTTGTCAGATCACGGACAGTGACGGGGTTAATCAAATGATATCACTTGTCAGATCACGGACAGTGACGGGGTTAATCAAATGATATCTCTGCCCAACACACAGGATGGAATTTAAATGAGAATAAGAAAAAAAATCTAAATAAGGCAACAAATTAACTTATGTATAAATGAAAGATTACATCAAGTGTAGGCATTTTAAATCGAAATGTGTTAATGAAAGAACACAAATAAAGTATGTTACGGAGCCTGTGCGTATAGGTATATCAGGGGGCAGACGTGTTTAGAATCCTGGGTCAGATGAAGGAAGATCAAGATTCCAAACAACATGTCTGCCTCCTGAGATAACAATGCAAGCAAAGAGGGCTCAATAAGGTACTTTATTTGTATTTCATTAAAACATTTCCGTTTAGGACAGAACCCCTGATGCAATCACAGGATTATTTTGTTTGCCAACAGTTGTGCTTTAAGTTTTTCATTTGAAGTTTTCGAGCTCGGATTTCTGCTGGAGATATTAGGGGAGATGCTCTTGTTTGTTGTCATGTGGTAGGTGCTCTGTCTTCTGCTCTGTGATATCAGAGACACAGAGAGGAAATCTGCAAGTCCCTCTGCACAGTTATAATTACACGGGGGGGGTGGGGGGGAATAGTAACCACTTCTCTGAAAATGCCCAGCAGTACCGTAATGTCCACCCTAGGGTTGCCACCTTTTCTAGAAAAAAATACCGGCCAGACTTAACATTGGCCTTAAGCCAATTTTTAGAAAAAAACGGCCAAGTGGCAACCCTAGTCCACCCTGACTCTTAAAGGGGCAGTGCCACCTGGATTACTTCCTGTATATGTTACGCATGTCTGTCATATACAGGGAATGCTTGTATTTTAGCTTTCAAAAAAATGACATTTGTTTCTGTAATTTTGCTGAAAATAATTTCAAATGCACATTTGTATTCTCACCTTGCAATCTTTTCTTCTGAGATTGTGACGTTTTGTGCAGTTCAGATAATGCTAGAAATAGGAGAATGACAATGCGTGTATATATATATATATATATGTATGTATAAATGTCTATTTTGGATCAAAGTTCTCCAAGTGGTCCAGTCACCGTGGGAACCATTGGAATGTTACTGTGTTTAATCAACACAGTAAAGGAAGAGAGTATATTTAAAAGAAGAAAAACTACCACAACTAGAGGACATAGTCTTAAATTAGAGGGGCAAAGATTTAAAAGTAATATCAGGGAGTATTACTTTACTGAGAGGGTAGTGGATGTATGGAATAGCCTTCCAGCAGAAGTGGTAGAGGTAAACACAGTGAAGGAGTTTAAGCATGCGTGGGATAGTTATAAGGCTATCCTAGATATAAGACCGGGAACAGGGGACTAATAAAAGTACACAAAAAAAATTGTGCAGACTAGATGGACCGAATGGTTCTTATCTGCCGACACATTCTATGTTTCTATGTTTCTATGTTCCTCCCGATTACATCACTTTTAGAACTTTGTCCCAGAAAGGATCTTCGTAAATAAGCCCCTAATGTGTTAGGTGCACATTGACTCTACTAAGAGGAAGATCCATAACAAGGGTGTTGACCATGCAGATGAGAACCCTCCGAAGCCCCCACCCCGGCCTTTCCGAGCACTGTGGTCATCAAGCCGACATGTACATAGTTGCCTGCATCGGCCATGTTTCCAGGGACACATATTTGTTCTACATACTGCACAAAGAGCATGCAAAGTGCAGCCCGGCAGTATGTAGGATGGATATACGCACAGACACAATCCAATTACTTAATCATGGTTGGTCCTATGAGATCTCCACCATGATTAATTAATTGGATTGTGTCTGTGTGTATATCCATCCTACATACTGCCAGGCTGCACTTTGCATGATCTTTCTGCAGCATGGGGAACAAATATGTGTCCCTGGAAACATGGCCGATGTTGGCAGCTATGCATGTATAGGCAAAGTGTCCATACAAGACCACCAGTATCTGTTGTGAACGTACATAGGAGATCATTCACAGAGTCCAGCAAATGCCCCACCAAATCCCAGACAAGACGACAGACCTGTCTCTACCACAGATACGGCCAGTGTGTAGCGATTCTACCCCGGTGAGGGTTTCTGGTTAAAATGTTCTTATTCTTACCCAGAATTCCCTGCAGTGGTGAGAACACTTCCCACCGTATGGCATTGTTGGCCATTTAATACAGAAGGGGCAAATTATGGTAGCACTTAAAAGCTGCTGGGGCATATAACTGAATGAGAATGATAGGATCTATCCATGATATATACTGCTTTGGAGCACATTCCCTTGGTCTCCAAGACTCCATAAAACAACACAGACATTCCTCTCCCTGGACCCATATTAGGAAGTGATCTCCACAAGGTCTTGGTTTTTTTTTTTTCAATTACAGGGAACTAAACTGTCACATATGAGTTTTCCGCAATGCCACACAACAAGACTGATAGGGTCATCGCTAGCTGTGACGCCGCATCAGGCGGGGTGGAGAAAAGTGACGCAAGCGGAACTAGAGCCTGACAGGGGTGTTAGATCCACAAGAGCCAATGTATAACGATCAGTCAGAGTTAGATGTGCCTTGGCTGCTCTACACGCCTGGTATGTGCACGTTTTAACCATATCAGTGTTATAGGGAAAAAAACTGCGATCCCTACAGCACCTAAAGGGTTAACCCCAAGAAAAATGATATGCCCTCTCAAGGCTTCCGGCCTCTAATTTTATTTTTTAATGGGCAATGTGCATTGTGCTGGCCCCCGGCCCCTGGCCCTATTCTTATATTATTGATATACTTTTTACTGGTAACTAGCAGGCTGTTAGCCAAGAGGGGGGGGACGCTAAGGGGCTGGGGGTGATTACTATACACCCATACGCTAGCAAACGATTAACTGGGAAGTAGGAAATAATGGGGTTTATTCCCTTACCGCTATAACGCACTGGATATTTGCTGTCTCCATTGGAGTTTAATCGCACACTATTCTCGGTTAGTAACGGGGGCCATTGAATCTACCCTATTAACAATTGAATGTATGAGGAGCCAACTCGAAAGCAGGCCATACTAGACTTAGTGTTCACAAATGGAGATTTGTTATCAGATATTACTGTAGGTGAAAGTTTAGGATCTAGTGATCACCAGACAGTGTGGTTTAATATAAGAACAGTGACGCAGTCACACCACACAAAAACAAAAGTTTTAGATTTTAGAAAAACAGACTTTTCTAAAATTAGATTAGGTGTGAAGGAGTCATTATCAGACTGGAGCAATTTAAATGGAGTCCAGGAGAAATGGGATTATCTAAAAGTTGCACTACTGAAGGCAACAGAAAATTGCATAAGGCTTGTCAGTAAGAGCAAAAAATTGAAGAAACCACTGTGGTACTCCGCAGAGGTGGCCAAAATAGTAAAAAATAAAAAGCTAGCATTTAGTAATTATAAAAATACTCAGAGTGAGGAAGATAGAAAGATCTATAAGAGTAGGCTGAAAGAGGCAAAGCAAGCTATAAGAGCTTCCAAAGCACACACAGAAGAGACTATAGCCCAGTCAGTGAAAAAGGGGGATAAAACATTTTTTAGATACATAAATGAGAAAAGGAAAGTAAAACAAGGATTAGTTAGATTAAAAACAAAAGAAGGATGCTATGTAGAAGAGGATAAAGGCTTAGCAGACTGCCTTAATGAATATTTTTGTTCAGTTTTTACAAATGAAAATGAGGGTAAGGGACCTCATTTAGGGAAAAAGACTAATGAGTCTTTTGATGCATGTAAGTTTACAGAGGAAGAGGTTTTACTTCAGCTGTCTAAAGTAAAGACAGATAAGTCGATGGGACCTGATGGGATACATCCAAAGTTATTAAAAGAACTTAGTGGTGTACTAGCAAAACCGTTAACAGATTTATTTAACCAATCATTGTTAACGGGAGTAGTTCCAGAAGATTGGAAATTAGCTAATGTTGTGCCCATTCACAAGAAAGGTAGTAAGGAGGAGGCGGGCAACTATAGACCAGTAAGTCTTACTTCAGTAGTGGGGAAAATAATGGAAACCTTGTTAAAGAATAGGATTGTTGAACATCTAAAGTCGCTTGGATTTCAAGATCAGATACAGCATGGGTTTACTTCAGGGAGATCATGCCAAACTAATCTTATTGATTTTTTTGATTGGGTAACTAAAATAATAGATCAGGGTGGGGCAGTAGACATTGCTTACCTAGATTTCAGTAAGGCTTTTGACACTGTCGCACATAGAAGGCTTATCAATAAACTGAAATCTTTGAGTTTGGATTTCAATATTGTTGAATGGATTAGACAATGGCTGAGTGACAGGCAACAGAGGGTTGTAGTCAATGGGGTATATTCGATGCAAGGTCTTGTTACTAGTGGGGTACCTCAGGGATCTGTTCTTGGACCCATTCTGTTTAATATTTTTATTAGCGATATTGCAGAAGATCTTGTTGGCAAAGTATGTCTTTTTGCCGATGATACAAAGATTTGCAGCAGGGTTGATATTCATGGAGGGATAAGCCAAATGGCAAATGATTTAGCTAAACTAGAAAAATGGTCAGAGCAGTGGCAACTGGCATTTAATGTGGACAAGTGCAAGATTATGCACCTTGGGCGTAAAAACCCAAAAGCAGAATATAGACTATTTGGTACAGTCCTAACCTCAACATCTGAGGAAAGGGATTTAGGAGTAATAATTTCAGAGGACTTGAAGGTAGGTAGGCATTGCAATAGAGCAGCAGGAAATGCTAGCAGAATGCTTGGTTGCATAGGGAGAGGTATTAGCAGTAGGAAGAGGGAAGTGCTCATGCCATTGTACAGAGCACTGGTGAGACCTCACTTGGAGTATTGTACGCAGTACTGGAGACCGTATCTCCAGAAGGATATTGATACTTTGGAGAGAGTTCAGAGAAGGGCTACTAAACTGGTTCATGGGTTGAAGGATAAAACTTACCAGGAAAGGTTAAAGCATCTTAACATGTATAGCTTGGAGGAAAGACGTAACAGGGGGGATATGATAGAAACATTTAAATACATAAAGGGAATCAACACAGTAAAGGAAGAGAGTATATTTAAAAGAAGAAAAACTACCACAACTAGAGGACATAGTCTTAAATTAGAGGGGCAACGATTTAAAAGTAATATCAGGAAGTATTACTTTACTGAGAGGGTAGTGGATGTATGGAATAGCCTGCCAGCAGAAGTGGTAGAGGTAAACACAGTCAAGGATTTTAAGCATGCATGGGATAGACACAAGGCTATCCTAGCTATAAGACCGGGAAAGGGGGACTAATAAAAGTACTCAAAAAAAAAAAATTGGGCAGACTAGATGGACCGAATGGTTCTTATCTGCCGACACATTCTATGTTTCTATGTTTCTATGTTTCTATGTTATCCGACATCATAACTCTACATATGCAAACTTGCCACCTATAGAGAATGATGTATACAGCATGCAACAACGAACATAACCAAATGCTGGAGATGACCTTTTAATTAATACAAGTGATTTATATATTTATATATATATATTTTATATGTTAATATAAGTGATATATCTATATATAAATTAATTAATACATTCACATTAATATCCTAAATGTATTGATTAATACATTCACATACTGATAACCTATATGTTTAATTAATAAATCCATACACCAGATGTATTAATACACCCATATATTACCATCCAGATATATTTATTTATACATCTATGCATCATAATCTGCATATACTAATACATCCATAAAATAATAACCTATATGTACTAATTAATACGTCCATATAGTAATAACCAAAATGATTTAATCGATACCTTCATTATCAATCATTAATTATATTAATCAATGCAATCATCCAATATAGTATAAACATTTTGCATATAACTGATGTATTTTCTATTTGTAGCTTCTCTAGTAAATAATGTGATGATATTAAAATACACCACACTCCCTGCTGCACGATGTACATTATTACCAGACTGGGCAACCTCTTGTATTTACACCTAACTCTAAAAACTCTAAGAGGGTGTTACGCAAGGAATGAGAAGTGTGATAGCAACATCACAGTGCTAATGTCCAGTGGTGTATCTTGGTTTTGTGCTTCCCTAGGCAGACAAAATTCAGGAACCCACCCCACGTTGCACACCTACGACATGCCTTATCACCCTCGTTGCACACCCACGACATGCCCCATCACCCTATTATGTGCCCCATCACCCGCATTGCAAACAGATTAAATGCCCAATCACCCCATTACATGCCACCATCACCCCCATTACAAACCTCCACCACGTCCCTTACATGCCCCCATCACCCTGATTTTTTGGAAGGAGGTAAAGCTTTCTAAACAGCGAAAATGTTTGAAGCACTAGAAGTGTGCTTTAACACCCTCTGGCAAACTGCCGCCCTAGTGGGCAAAGCTTCCCCACTAAAGTGTAAAATCACTAATAATTGGCAACATAGCAGAAAAAACAGAAGGGGGTCCCCCAAGATGGAAAATATGGGTGAAATGTTTCACCTCTGTTGTAGCCAAAAAGATAAAGAAACACATAGCTAAACAGATAAAGAAACACATAGCTAAACAGATAAAGAAACACATAGCTAAACAGATAAAGAAACACATAGCTAAACAGATAAAGAAACACATAGCCAAACAAACAGATAAAGAAACACATAGCTAAACAGATAAAGAAACACATAGCTAAACAAACAACTAAAAAAACACATAGCTAAACAGATAAAGAAACACATAGCCAAACAGATAAAGAAACACATAGCTAAACAGATAAAGAAACACATAGCTAAACAGATAAAGAAACACATAGCTAAACAGATAAAGAAACACATAGCTAAACAGATAAAGAAACGCATAGCTAAACAAACAGATAAAGAAACGCATAGCCAAACAGATAAAGAAACACATAGCTAAACAGATAAAGAAACACATAGCTAAACAGATAAAGAAACACATAGCCAAACAGATAAAGAAACACATAGCTAAACAGATAAAGAAACACATAGCTAAACAAACAGATAAAGAAACACATAGCTAAACAGATAAAGAAACGCATAGCTAAACAGATAAAGAAACACATAGCTAAACAGATAAAGAAACACATAGCTAAACAAACAGATAAAGAAACACATAGCTAAACAGATAAAGAAACACATAGCCAAACAGATAAAGAAACACATAGCTAAACAGATAAAGAAACACATAGCTAAACAGATAAAGAAACACATAGCCAAACAGATAAAGAAACACATAGCTAAACAGATAAAGAAACACATAGCCAAACAGATAAAGAAATACATAGCTAAACAGATAAAGAAACACATAGCCAAACAGATAAAGAAACACATAGCCAAACAGATAAAGAAACACATAGCTAAACAGATAAAGAAACACATAGCCAAACAGATAAAGAAACACATAGCCAAACAGATAAAGAAATACATAGCCAAACAGATAAAGAAATACATAGTGTCATGCCAAAGCATGAGTTGACATTGATATAATTTGTTATGTTTATGTTATAATAGAGTGTATTGTAGGCTTTGATCCACCACCAGGCCTAAGCCATAAAGTGTAACTAGCTGATAGCCATCACCAGAGCTGGACTTCATGAGCTGGGGTCATAAAAGGTAGTGGAGCATGTACTCTGACATTGGGTGAATCAGAGGACAACCAGAAAATGTGAAATATGGGGAACACGTGTATATATTGTGTGAGGGTCCAGTATATATATATATTCAGATTGTCCAGGTGCTATTCTTTTGGTTGGTACCAAACATGGCCAGCGGAATGTGTTACTGTCACGAGAACCAAGAATGAGTACTTTCCAAACAGTTAAAACATCCATGTTTGGTGTCTAAATACTCCTAAAAATATAAGTAATGTGATCCTTACTATATTATGGTGTTATACAGTACATGACATATATTGGTAAGCTTATTGTGTTTGTAGGTAACAATCCACACTAGTGCCCTGGACAGGTATGATGGAGTGGGCCATAAACTGTCAGGCCGAGCCCCTATGATCCACCCAGGGGGGCTGGTCTCTTAGAAAATCACCAGGGATCTATATAATCAGAATGTTGGATTGTACACAGGGAGATTTTCTTTTTTAACAACTGTATGGAGAACTTTACCATCTGAATCTCCCACAAGGATTATATATATCGGTAATTATATATGTAAGGATTTCTTGTTTTTTCTCCTATTTTATTTTATGGACTGTTTTGCACTTGTACTTTGTATTTCTGTATTTTTGTACAAGCACTGTGAAGCCTTTTTTCGGATTAAATGTTTACTTAATCAGCTCTTGTCTTTGTTCTCTAATATGAACTCACACTTCTGAGGATAGCTCAGGTAGAGCACGTTACCAGAGGGTTAATTATATATGTGTCTGATCATTAAAGTAAGGTTGTGATACTGTATTGTACTGTGTTTGGGGTAACCGAAGACGCCCGGATGTAAGGTCTTGGTGGTGGCAGCAAATTGTGTACTAGGGCAATAGTGTGGGAGGTATTGCAGGGGTTAATTTAGTGGTTGCTGGGACTGATCTGGTGTCATTAACCCTTTCACTCCCACACTCTTTCCACTGTCTCAGCCGGGCCAATAGCCCGTGTTCGTGACAAACTGGTGGCAGCGTCGGGATATATTTAGAGATTTTTAGTGCTTGCTGGATTTTACCTGTAAGGTCTTAGCACTAAAAGAAATTGCATATATTTTTTGTGTAATCTCCAAAGACAGAGCTCAGTGCTGATTTAAAAGACATACAAAGTGCAAAACAGTTCTCCCCTTCCCATCTCTTGTTTTTCTTTCTCTATCCCATTTGTGAATATGGAGGCCTATCGCAAACAACCCAAAGAGGCCCTGGAATTGATGTGCCAAGCAAAGGATTTACCAACTTTTGGCAAAAACAAGGAACAACTTATTGCTGACCTTGTGGAGGCTGACAGCCATGTTTTCCCGCCAGAGACTGACACTGAAAGGGTTACTGAGCTCCCTACTTCCGCAGGAGCTCTACTTACTGGAATGCATAGTGGTTGTACCCCTCAAAGTGTTATGGACATTTGCTCAACGGATTTATTCCGACAACTGATGGCTTCAAATCCTCAGGAGGCCCTGCAAGTGATGATCCAACAGCAGACGGCTGCACAAGAAAGATTGGCAGCTAGAGAAGCTGCAGAAAGAGAATCTGCAGAAAGGTTGGCAGAAAGAGAATCTGCAGAAAGGATGGCAGAAAGAGAATCTGCAGAAAGGATGGCAGAAAGAGAATCTGCAGAAAGGTTGGCAGAAAGAGAATCTGCAGAAAGGTTGGCAGAAAGAGAATCTGCAGAAAGGATGGCAGAAAGAGAATCTGCAGAAAGGTTGGCAGAAAGAGAATCTGCAGAAAGGATGGCAGAAAGAGAATCTGCAGAAAGGATGGCAGAAAGAGAGGCGCAAAGGAGACATGAGCTGGAAATGGCCAAGCTGCAGTCCATGGTTCAGTCCTCAGTGAGCAGCAATGCATCAGATTCCAGCATACGTAGGCTCCGCAAGGATGATTTTCCCTCCCTGGAAGAGGGGACTGATTTGGATGTATTCCTACAAAGTTTTGAAAAGGTATGCAGGCAGCACCAACTACCTTCAGACCAGTGGGGGAGATATTTAACTCCACAACTGAAAGGAAAAGCCTTGGATGTGTTTGTGTCCCTTCCCCCAGAGACTGATAATGATTATGAGGCAATCAAATCGGCCTTGCAAAAAACTTTTAACCTTACTCCTGAGGCTTACAGGAAAAAGTTTAGGAGCATGCAGCAGAGTGTGTCATCCAGCTGCATTCTATATGTTTCCCAATTGGAAACCACGTACAAGCAATGGGTTACTGGAGTACAAGCTACTACCTATGAAGCTGTTAATGACTTAATGGTCCTGGAGCAGTTCTTACAGACACAGAGTCTTAATATACGAGAGTGGATTTTAGAACGAAAGCCGAAAAATGCTAAGGATGCTGCCGAACTTGCAGACGACTATGCTGACATCCATGCACCCGCATCCAGGCGTGGAGCTGTGCCGACTGGCACATCAACCTGGACAGGAGATTCAGTACCGACCACAAGATCTGCAGTGAGAACACCACTGGCTGCCAATGTAGCAGGGGCTATGTCGAGTGAGTCACAGGCCCGCCGTTGTTTTAGATGCAACCAGATTGGGCATCTGAGCATTACTTGCCCTACTAGGAGTGCACCCCTACCTGCTCGTGGAGGTGGGAGCACCCCGGGAGGGGCACCATCAGTTTTGCTTGTGGATGGGTCTGTGGAAAAAAGAGAGGATAACCTGCAGAGAGTGACTGTGGGTAACCGGGTGACCCTGGGGCTGAGAGATTCTGGAGCTTCATTCACCTTGGTACGTCCTGAAGTGCTGAATGCAAAGGACATAATCCCAGGAAGAACCATGTCCATTAAAGGAATTGGAGGTGTGTGCCCTGCTGTGCCCATGGCACGTGTGTACCTTGATTGGGGTGCAGGAAAAGGTTTGCGGGAGGTGGGGGTTTCTGAGGATATCCCTGTTAATGTTCTGTTGGGGAATGATTTGGGCCGGATGCTCTGTCACTATGCTCCAGAGGACACTGTTTGCGAGCTGGAAGGGCTGACTGACAGTCCTTCTCTACCTAAGGTACTATGTGAAACTTTGGGGGACTTTGTGAAAAGTGACCACTGGGAGGGAGAGAAGGAGATGGATAAATGTGTTCCTGTAACTGAACCAGTGATGCCTTGCAAAGATGAGATGGGGTGTGTTGTAAAAAGTGATTACAATGAAATCCAAATGCCTAAACCTAGTGGAGAAGGGCTAGGAAGAGGGTTTGGTGAGCCTCTGTTAACAATTAAGGATGAGGGACCGGAAATGATTGGTGATTTGCTTGTGTCTAAATCCTGTAAGAATGTGATGCCTGAAGGTAAGAGGGAGGAGAAATGGGATCTTCCTTCTGGAAAATATTCCCTGGATGGGGAGTGCAGAGGACTGGGGACTGATAAATGTCTACCAGTAACTGGACCAGTGATACCTTGCAAAAGTGAGTTGGGGTGTGTTGTAAACGGTGATGATTACAATGATTTCCAAATGCCTAAACCTAGTGGAGACGGGCTAGGGAGTGGCTTTGGTGAGCCCCTGGTAACAAGTAAGTTTGATAGACCAGGAATGTGTGGTGCTTTGTCTGTGTGTGAATCCTGTGACACTGGGATGGCTGAGAGTGAGGGGGAGGAAGAATGTGATTTTGTAACATGCTCCCTGGATAGGGAATGCAAAAGGCAGAGCTTGTTCTTCTGGGAGGAAAATGGTAACCAGACAGAGAAACTAATGAGATCAGGGGTAACATGTCAGCAGTGTACCAGGGCTGTACCTGTAGAAGATGAGGGGGGTGATAATGGAAGGGTCAAGCTGTCTGACCCGCAGTCAGATATTATGGGGCCTTCAGCTATACCCAGCAGCACAGAGAAATCATTTTTCCCTAAAGTGACCAACTATTTCAATAAGCACGCTGAGAGCATGGCCTTATCCTCAGTCCAAGCAGATACAGTAGTTGATGCTGTGATCAGTAAAGCCTGTAGGATAGGTATCCCAACAGAAATACTGTATCTTAGCAGGAAACTGTTACCAAGGCCTAATCAGTAATAGAGGGTTAATGGTTGACAGATTTATCAGCCTGTGGCTGAATCCCTCTGTCCACCATCTTAAGGGGGAGGTGTCATGCCAAAGCATGAGTTGACATTGATATAATTTGTTATGTTTATGTTATAATAGAGTGTATTGTAGGCTTTGATCCACCACCAGGCCTAAGCCATAAAGTGTAACTAGCTGATAGCCATCACCAGAGCTGGACTTCATGAGCTGGGGTCATAAAAGGCAGTGGAGCATGTACTCTGACATTGGGTGAATCAGAGGACAACCAGAAAATGTGAAATATGGGGAACACGTGTATATATTGTGTGAGGGTCCAGTATATATATATATATATATTCAGATTGTCCAGGTGGTATTCTTTAATTTGGTATCAAACATGGCCAGCGGAATGTGTTACTGTCACGAGAACCAAGAATGAGTACTTTCCAAACAGTTAAAACATCCATGTTTGGTGTCTAAATACTCCTAAAAATATAAGTAATGTGATCCTTACTATATTATGGTGTTATACAGTACATGACATATATTGGTAAGCTTATTGTGTTTGTAGGTAACAATCCACACTAGTGCCCTGGACAGGTATGATGGAGTGGGCCATAAACTGTCAGGCCGAGCCCCTATGATCCACCCAGGGGGGCTGGTCTCTTAGAAAATCACCAGGGATCTATATAATCAGAATGTTGGATTGTACACAGGGAGATTTTCTTTTTTAACAACTGTATGGAGAACTTTACCATCTGAATCTCCCACAAGGATTATATATATCGGTAATTATATATGTAAGGATTTCTTGTGTTTTCTCCTATTTTATTTTATGGACTGTTTTGCACTTGTACTTTGTATTTCTGTATTTTTGTACAAGCACTGTGAAGCCTTTTTTCGGATTAAATGTTTACTTAATCAGCTCTTGTCTTTGTTCTCTAATATGAACTCACACTTCTGAGGATAGCTCAGGTAGAGCACGTTACCAGAGGGTTAATTATATATGTGTCTGATCATTAAAGTAAGGTTGTGATACTGTATTGTACTGTGTTTGGGGTAACCGAAGACGCCCGGATGTAAGGTCTTGGTGGTGGCAGCAAATTGTGTACTAGGGCAATAGTGTGGGAGGTATTGCAGGGGTTAATTTAGTGGTTGCTGGGACTAGCAACAGGTAACCAGGGATCTGGTGTCATTAACCCTTTCACTCCCACACTCTTTCCACTGTCTCAGCCGGGCCAATAGCCCGTGTTCGTGACACATAGCTAAACAGATAAAGAGACACATAGCTAAACAGATAAAGAAACACATAGCCAAACAGATAAAGAAACACATAGCTAAACAGATAAAGAAACACATAGCCAAACAGATAAAGAAACACATAGCCAAACAGATAAAGAAATACATAGCTAAACAGATAAAGAAACACATAGCTAAACAGATAAAGAAACGCATAGCCAAACAGATAAAGAAACACATAGCTAAACAAACAGATAAAGAAACACATAGCCAAACAGATAAAGAAACACATAGCCAAACAGATAAAGAAACACATAGCTAAACAGATAAAGAAACACATAGCTAAACAGATAAAGAAACACATAGCTAAACAGATAAAGAAACACATAGCTAAACAGATAAAGAAACACATAGCTAAACAAACAGATAAAGAAACACATAGCTAAACAAACAGATAAAGAAACACATAGCTAAACAGATAAAGAAACGCATAGCCAAACAGATAAAGAAACACATAGCTAAACAAACAGATAAAGAAACACATAGCTACACAGATAAAGAAACACATAGCTAAACAGATAAAGAAACACATAGCTAAACAGATAAAGAAACACATAGCTAAACAGATAAAGAAACACATAGCCAAACAGATAAAGAAACACATAGCCAAACAGATAAAGAAACACATAGCTACACAGATAAAGAAACACATAGCCAAACAGATAAAGAAACACATGGCTAAACAGATAAAGAAACACATAGCCAAACAGATAAAGAAACACATAGCTAAACAGATAAAGAAACACATAGCTAAACAGATAAAGAAACACATAGCTAAACAGATAAAGAAACACATAGCTAAACAGATAAAGAAACACATAGCCAAACAAACAGATAAAGAAACACATAGCTAAACAGATAAAGAAACACATAGCTAAACAGATAAAGAAACACATAGCTAAACAGATAAAGAAACACATAGCTAAACAGATAAAGAAACACATAGTTAAACAGATAAAGAAACACATAGCTAAACAGATAAAGAAACACATAGCCAAACAGATAAAGAAACACATAGCTAAACAGATAAAGAAACACATAGCCAAACAGATAAAGATACACATAGCCAAACAGATAAAGAAACACATAGCTAAACAAACAGATAAAGAAACACATAGCTAAACAGATAAAGAAACACATAGCCAAACAGATAAAGATACACATAGCTAAACAGATAAAGAAATACATAGCTAAACAGATAAAGAAACACATAGCTAAACAGATAAAGATACACATAGCTAAACAGATAAAGAAATACATAGCTAAACAGATAAATAAACACATAGCTAAACAGATAAAGAAACACATAGCCAAACAGATAAAGAAACACATAGCTAAACAGATAAAGAAACACATAGCCAAACAGATAAAGAAACACATAGCTAAACAGATAAAGAAACACATAGCTAAACAGATAAAGAAACACATAGCCAAACAGATAAAGAAACACATAGCTAAACAGATAAAGAAACACATAGCCAAACAGATAAAGATACACATAGCCAAACAGATAAAGAAACACATAGCTAAACAAACAGATAAAGAAACACATAGCTAAACAGATAAAGAAACACATAGCCAAACAGATAAAGATACACATAGCTAAACAGATAAAGAAATACATAGCTAAACAGGTAAAGAAACACATAGCTAAACAGATAAAGATACACATAGCTAAACAGATAAAGAAATACATAGCTAAACAGATAAATAAACACATAGCTAAACAGATAAAGAAACACATAGCCAAACAGATAAAGAAACACATAGCCAAACAGATAAAGAAACACATAGCCAAACAGATAAAGAAACACATAGCTAAACAGATAAAAAAAAAACATAGCTAAACAGATAAAGAAACACATAGCTAAACAGATAAAGAAACACATAGCCAAACAGATAAAGATACACATAGCTAAACAGATAAAGAAACACATAGCTAAACAGATAAAGATACACATAGCTAAACAGATAAAGAAACGCATAGCCAAACAGATAAAGATACACATAGCCAAACAGATAAAGAAACACATAGCTAAACAGAAAAAGAAACACATAGCTAAACAGATAAAGAAACGCATAGCCAAACAGATAAAGATACACATAGCTAAACAGATAAAGAAACACATAGCTAAACAGATAAAGAAACACATAGCCAAACAGATAAAGAAACACATAGCTAAACAGATAAAGAAACACATAGCTAAACAGATAAAGAAACACATAGCTAAACAGATAAAGAAACACATAGCTAAACAGATAAAGAAACACATAGCTAAATAGATAAAGAAACACATAGCTAAACAGATAAAGAAACACATAGCCAAACAGATAAAGAAACGCATAGCTACACAGATAAAGAAACGCATAGCTAAACAGATAAAGAAACACATAGCCAAACAGATAAAGAAACACATAGCCAAACAGATAAAGAAACACATAGCTAAACAAACAGATAAAGAAACACATAGCTAAACAAACAGATAAAGAAACACATAGCTAAACAAACAGATAAAGAAACACATAGCTAAACAAACAGATAAAGAAACACATAGCCAAACAGATAAAGAAACACATAGCTAAACAGATAAAGAAACGCATAGCCAAACAGATAAAGATACACATAGCTAAACAGATAAAGAAACACATAGCTAAACAGATAAAGAAACACATAGCTAAACAGATAAAGAAACACATAGCTAAACAGATAAAGAAACACATAGCTAAACAGATAAAGAAACACATAGCTAAACAGATAAAGAAACACATAGCTAAACAGATAAAGAAACACATAGCTAAATAGATAAAGAAACACATAGCTAAACAGATAAAGAAACACATAGCCAAACAGATAAAGAAACGCATAGCTACACAGATAAAGAAACACATAGCTAAACAGATAAAGAAACACATAGCTAAATAGATAAAGAAACACATAGCTAAACAGATAAAGAAACACATAGCCAAACAGATAAAGAAACGCATAGCTACACAGATAAAGAAACACATAGCCAAACAGATAAAGAAACACATAGCTAAACAAACAGATAAAGAAACACATAGCCAAACAGATAAAGAAACACATAGCTAAACAGATAAAGAAACACATAGCTAAACAAACAGATAAAGAAACACATAGCTAAACAGATAAAGAAACACATAGCTAAACAGATAAAGAAACGAATAGCTAAACAAACAGATAAAGAAACACATAGCTAAACAGATAAAGAAACACATAGCCAAACAGATAAAGAAACACATACCTAAACAGATAAAGAAACACATAGCTAAACAAACAGATAAAGAAACGAATAGCTAAACAAACAGATAAAGATACGCATAGCTAAACAAACAGATAAAGATATGCATAGCTACACAGATAACGATACACATAGCCAAACAGATTCTATTATTATGGTCATATTTACGATAAACAGTGCTCCAAATCTTAAACATACATTGACTAACAAAACAGACATATATAAAATTGCTATATTTAAGCATTTCATGTGTTTGGCTTCCAATTTACTTCCTTTGCGATTACCCACCTCTCTAAACAGATAACTAAACAACTAGCTAGTCAGGTAGCTAGAGAGCTAAACAGATAACGAGTCATGTAACTAAACAGATATCTAACCAGGTAGCTAGACAGATGGCTAGGTATAGATAGCTAGATAGACAATATATTTATAGATATAGATGTATTTTTACAAATATGGTTCTTCAGAATAAATAGATTTATTATGACTTCATCTGACCGGCATTCCTAGCTCGAGTCCTGGAAAAGGGTTAGTCAGCCTTTTGCACGTAAACTACAACCCAACTGTCCTCAGAGTGCGCATGATGGGAGTTGGGATCCCGGGAAGTTGGCGTTCCTGGGCTGCCTATGACTCACATATTAATAATACTATTATTACCGTGTTATCATTGTGCAAAGCCTATAGTAACCATTCATTACCATTCGCTGCCCATTCACTGGAGGTTATAGGTTATGTGACGGTCAGTTCTGGGGCAAAGTTCTAAAAGTGATGTCATGACTGGTTCCCATGGTGACTGCTCCGCCTTTAGAACGTTGCCCCAGAGCTGAACGTTCTAATCCCATTGTTCTCCTAGTAGTTGTTACGAGTCCAACTTCCTTACATGGCAGAACCTGAACAAAGGATCAACCACAGCCATCCTAGGTACCAAAGACTAGTTACTACTACTAGTGATGAACAGGTGTGAGGATCTGGCAAACTTTCCCTGGATCTAATAATCTAATCGTGCGTGGGAGCCGCACGGATCCACAAACACGCTCGTGCTGCGGCTGACTGCAACGCTCATCAGGCTGGCCAACTCCCAGGGTGATGGGAGTTGCTGTCCTGCAACACTTCCCGAGCCACCTTCATCTCTCCACGTGCGGGCTGCACAGCTGGGGATTAGAGCCGGGAAGGTTGTGAACTGCAGCTCCAATGGGGCTGGCAGAGCGTCGTGGGAGTTGCAGTCCACACCAGTCAGCGTGTCAATAGGCTAGCTATCATTGAATGCTCATTACAGATCACACCAGGCAAACAGTGATGTCAAGTCACTTACCCAGCCCTGGTACAAAAGTATTGAGGAACAAACAGATGACTGCTACAGGGAAGGGCATGTAGGGGATAGCGGCTCTCAGGGGCCCCTTCTTCTCTCTGACCTGGACCACGACCCCACTAGCAGCTGTGCCCCTCTCCACCACGTCACCTTCCTTGATATCCATCCTGTGTGAGTCTGATCAGCCTGGGAGCAGATCCGAGTCCTACAACTTGGAGTTGGGTTGTGGGGGTCAGATGTTGAGAGGGTGCAAAGATACCCTCCTTCTTCTTCCTCCTCCTCCTCCTCCCTTACACACTCTCTCTCTCCTTCTACAGGCTCAGACTGAGGGCTGAGTGAACAGCATCTAGCAGGAGAGAGCCTGAATTAAAGGCACAGCGACTCCCAGTGTAACCACTAATGTGGATTTAAATATATATACCTGTGTATCCAGTCATCCAAATAGATGGACAAATAGAGAAAAATGGTAGCAATTTAATTATTATGTATTGTTTAATATAATACTATGTATTTGATATGTGTATACCTATAATGTAGAGTTTTGTTATTGGAAGGATCTGGTACATGTGGTTTATGCAGAAAATAAACAAATAAAATAGAAATACAGTATATAATAATAATAATGTGTGTGTGTGTGTATCTGTGTCTACAGGTGGGTAAAGATTACTGAGATCTCTCTCCTGTATACACTTTCAGGTGTTTTTTGAGTAGATCATTTATCACTCTAATACACATGAATATATAATATACTGCTGCTTGTCTCCAGTATTAGGAGGTGATGAAAAGACAAGGTAAATGTGTGAAAAAAATTAGCCCCTGGGTTTGAAGGCTGATAGATCCCCTCTCTGATTTTGTTAAACATTTTCACATATTGCATGCTAGCAATAAAGGCCATGGTTATATATTTAATTTGGTACATTTGTCACCGCTGTACATTTGTTGTTACTGTTAGGGGCCCATCTACAATCCCTCAAGCAGTATTTTGGCGGTAATGGGGTCTATTCACTAAAAGTGAATTTGGGAAGTGACTTAATATCAAGTTCTGAGCTGGAGAGATAGACAAGTTAGAGAATATCTCCAATTCAGTGTAACTAGGTTCCCTATGTTGATGCCATGGAAGAATAAGGATCACTGTGTAAATTAGACCCCGCGATTTCAATGAGAAGTGAGCAGTGAGTCCCCTTTCTGACTGGCTGAGCCTATGGATCAGCTCTGCCTCACTGGAGAGGCAGAACTGAGAGTAAGCCCATGGTTATCTCTAAAGTTACTCATTGGGTTTAGTTAGGGGAGGTGGCTCCAGTTCTACTCAATAAGGTATTGAGATGGGAATTTCAAACCTTTGGCAAATCTAACTGAGTTGGAAACACTCAACCAATGCAACTTAATGGAAGAATGTTTCCAACTAGACTTTGACATTCTCTGCAATTCTCTCTTTACTGAGTAGACCCTTTACTGTCACTTTAATTCGGTGAGATTAAATGTTTACTCACCTCACTTACCTTCAACTCACCTGCACCTCACTTTTAGTATATAGCTCCCTATGGGGGTCATGTACTAAACAAGTGCAGTGGGGGAAAAAGTAGGTAACTATTTGTAACATTCTGCGCTCGTTTTCCCTGATTTGCACCTCTTCCGTTTATTTTTATTTAACGTTCATTTTTCCCGTTGCCTTAATAAATTGAGATTAGATTTGCGCACGCTAAAGAGTTTTGCGAATATTTCGTGAAAAATAATTCTTATTTGCATGTGAAAATTACACCGTCTGTTAGCGAGCGCTATCAAAAGAGGTAGAAAAAATATTCGCAAGATTGCCTGTTTTTATTTGAAATTATGCCCGTTTTATTCGCCATTTGCTCGCATGTACTATTTGAGTGTTAAATGTTTAGTACATTGCAATAAGAGCAAAGCGCAAAAATAGTTTTGCACATAAAATATATCAGCGTTTTTTTAGTACATGCCTCTCTATATTACAGAGCTTTACAATTCCAGAGGTGACATGACTGATAAAGTGCGAAATTCAAGTAGGGCCTGATTAAGGTCCAACTGATGCCCTAAGCACAGCTCAACAATACACCTGCAGCGGGAGCCGAGCACAGCTCATCGCGGGGAGCCGCGATGAGCTGTTTAGTACAGGACGTACTATGCCGTCCTAACGACTTTAAGGCACTTAGTCAGGACGGCATAGTACGTCCTAACGTCGGGAAGGGGTTAAAGAAATTCAAAATATGCTTCCTCAGGACAGACAGCTGAATAGTGTGAATTTAGGCCTCGAATCTCCTGCTACCTTCAGTCACCCACACCTCTAGATGAGTATTAATGCAAGGTGACAAACAAGGCCGTTATGGGACGGTGTGGTTATATCATTTTTAATGTTCTTGCTATACATGGATATATATATATACATATTTATTTATTTATTTGGGATTCCCTTTACCCTTGGTGGCCTAAGCATGTGCCTTTTTTTAAATCCAGCCCTGAATACAAGTCTACAAGAAAGAGCAGTACGTGATGTCTTAATGATTTCCTATATGTTGGGGGACATGCTGTACTCCCAGTAGTGGATCTTCCACAAGGCAAACAAGGCACTCGCCTAGGGCGGCACTTTGTCAGAGGGTGTTAAAGCACACTTCTGGTGCCTCAAACATTTTCGCTCCCTCCCCCATCGTTCAGTAAGCTTTAGCTCCTTCCAATTAATCAGGGTGATGGGGGCATGTAAGGAACGTGGTGGGGTGTATGAAATGAGGGTGATGGTGGCATGTAAGGGGGGTGATGGGGCATTTAGTGTGTATGCATTGTGGGTTATGGGGGCAAATAATGGGGTGATGGGGCATTTAGTGTGTATGCATTGTGGGTGATGGGGGCATGTAATGCAGGGATTGGGCATTTAAGGTATGCACAATTTGGGTGATGGGGCATGTCGTAGGTGTGCAACGTGAGGGGGGGGGGGGGGGGGATGCCCGAATTTTGTCTGCCAGGGCAGCACAAAACCAAGATACACCACTGTGTACTCCACCACCAGAAGAGAAGCGCCTTCAATAAACCAGGCGGATCATTTATTCAATGTGGTTCCTAGAAGGTATCTATCTAACCTACTGTTGGAATACCCAGCACAGGTAGTGAGACCAGTGCTGTATTTACCGCGAGGCATCCTAGGCGGATGCCTAGGGCGGCAAATTTTGGGGGGCGGCAGCACCCCCCAGCACTGAATTTTTTATTTTTTTTTTAAAATAGAAAATGTAAAAAAAAAAAAACGCGGCCCTTTAAAAAAAAAAAAAAAAGACCGCGCTTGCAGGCAGAGACGGAGGTGACAGGGGAATCGGAAGATCCCCCCTCACCAACGCTCTGCCTGCCAGGCTGTACGGGGAGCCGAACAGGCAGCACAGAGAAACCTCCGTGCTGCCTGTTCGGCTCCCCGTGCAGTGTGCCGACACGGAAGTGCCGACAGTCACGTGACCGGCGCGCTGACGTCATACGCGCGCCCGGTCACGTGACCTGTCAGCACAATCGCCGGGAATCCGAACAGGCAGCATGGAGGGACCATGCTGCCTGCCTGCCAGGGAAAGGTAAGTGCTGATGGGAGACTGTGTGTGTGTGTGATGGGAGTCGGAGTGTGTGTGATGGGAGTCGGAGTGTGTGACTGAGTGTGATGGGAGTAGGAGTGTGTGACTGAGTGTGATGGGAGTATGTGTGTGATGGGAGTATGAGCTTGATGTGAGTCTGAATGATGGGGCATGTCTTAGGTGTGTAACGTGGGTGTGCAGCTTGGGTAAGGGGGTGCCCAGATTTTGTCTGCCTAGGGCAGCACAAAATCAAGATACACCACTGAGTGAGACGTAGGAGATTTTGATTAAAACTAAAATGGGAGGATGGGGAGGAGATATCTCAGGGGAACCACTGATCTATATATATATAATCCTCTTTGTTCCTGTAAACAGTTAAGCCAATTTTATCATGCTTAATGTACAAACATACAAAATCTCCCACTTCCAAAAGCAATGAAATGACATTAAAAAAAGAAACACATAAAACATAAAGAAAATAAGTGCTTAACGGAAAGGTATTTTTAGTCTGCCTTCCTCCATGTAATAAACATGCTGTGTTGAACCAGTTATGTCCTCTCCATAAAAGCCCCAGCTCTATTTTCTGATCTATAACCCCTCACAATGCTATTTTTATAGTACAGCTTTATAAATGGAGGATTTTTGACCCACTTTGAAGACAAATTGAATTATTATTATTTTTTATTTCTCTGTTTCCTCAATTCTGCTACAGAAATAGGTGGAAAATACTAATAGGTGAAAATAAATGAAAACCTACAACTATTTATTTATTAAAGCAGGTCTGCCATCAGAAGAATGTGGTTCCACCATAGTATAGCAAGCATGATTTACCTGCTGATGATAATTTTATAAATCTGTCACTGATTTCTAATAAACCTTTTTCTTTGGGCCCAGGGGGCACACTGCATCATTTGCCACCTTTTCGCTCAGTGGAATGGATGGAGCAATTCCTCTCACAAGATAAACTAACAAGTTTTTATAGGTTGCTGACAGCTGTCTCTGGAGAATAAAGTCTGATCCGCAGGATAGCAGCAGGCCTGGGACGGGGGTATGATCAATTACCGACACAACTACAAAATAGCTTTCTTTGCCATAAAGCATAATTATCATACAGAATCACCTAGAACTTTAACATTTTGAACAATCCAGGCAGAGTTGGCACGCAGCTTCAATAAACTTTATTGCTCGAATGGCAGTATCACCAACAGAGGGCACTAAGTTGAAAGAGAATCATGAAAAGCAGTGGTGTATCTTGGTTTTGTTCTGCCCTAGGCAGACAAAATTCGGGCACCCGCCCCACACACACACACACACACACACACACACACGTTGCACACCTACAACATGCCCCATCACCAACGTTGCACACCAACGACATGCCCAATCACCCCATTATATGCCCCCATCACCCACATTGCATACACACTAAATGCCCCATCGCCCCATTACATGCCACCAACACCCTCATTACATACCCCCACCTTGTCCATTACATGCCTCCATCACCCTGATTAATTGGAAGGAGATAAAGCGTTATGAACAGTGGGGGAGGGAGGGAACATGTTTCAAGCACCAGAAGTGTGCTTTAACACCCTCTGGCAAAGTGCCGCCCTAGGCGAGTACCTTGTTTGTCCTGTGGAAGATACACTACTGATGAAAAGGCCTAATGTGGTTGACTTCATCCGTCTGAGGTAAATAAAATGTGTTACATAGAATATGTGAGTGAATAAGAACCATTTGGCCCATCTAGTCTGCCCTGTTTGTTTGACCAATTTCTTAGTCCCTGGCCACATCTTATATCTAGGATAACCTTATGGTTATCCCATGCATGCAAAAACTCCTTCACTTAGGTTAACTAACCTCTAACACTTCTGCTGGAAGGATATTCCATTCTCTCTCAGTAAAGTAATTCTTCCTGATATTAAACCTTTGCCCCTTAATCGTCTTATTCTGGTAATCTTTCTTCTTTTAAATATACTCCATGAAATTGGGAAAGGGCAACATCCCTGAATTGCACTATTGCACTATCGCCCACCAGCTGATGAAGAAAATTCGAAACGCGTCCTGTGGGGTGTAGCTGTTTTTCTTAGTGCATATCCTAAACTGTTCAATAGACCTGGCCAGGCGAACAGACCCAGTGGGTAAGGGATTTTTGTCATTATTAGTTTTTATGTATTATACCATTTATGTACTATTTTTGTAGCCATAGAGGGCTTTTTATTCTGTCTATTGTTACTTATTCCCAGTGTTTTTTCTATCCATGTGATCACCCATCCATTTTGTGACTCTGGATTGTCATATTGTGTCTTTTTATGTTTATTTATATATATATATATATATTCTGTTGCAATAAATTTTGTATATTTTTTTATATATCCTATTGTCCTTGCAGTTCATTTTGCCATACTGTGTTTGTATTTACTATTAGCGTTGTCTCACTTTTATACTGCAACATCCCTGAATGTCAAGCAAAAGGAACTTCTGCCAGGACTTAGCCTTCCTTGTTACGCATTCTGTTATTATTATAATTATCACTTAGTATGCACATATTGTTTGTTTACTTTGGAACAAAACGCTTTCCTTGCTTTTTTCATCCAGATGCACACATGGCTCCAGCTACTGACTGTCAGCATATTTAGAGTATATCATACTAACTACCGTCCTGCTCCCCAGAGGATGAACATAGAAGATGTCATCTATCTCCCAACGCACGTGGCAAGAAGCCAACTCAATACCACTGATTATTTTGCTTTTAGAACCAGCCTCGCTTGCAGTGAATGAAAGTTTGGCCTGGTAAAGCCCAGCAATGTTGGGACAGTGATGGATGTTAAGCTCCTAGTGGAGTATGGAATAGTTCAAAGAACTGCAAGATCCTTAAAAATCCGACTCAATACAAACAATGGCCACACGGCAGCCACAGAATGGGAACATATGGCCAACGCCAGCCCAGTAGACTTCCAGATGCTCTAGAAGATGAAGTGGATGTATCTTATAAAGTGCAAGTCAGTAATCTCACTCGCTACGCACATGACGCTAGAGGAGATGTGTGGTTTGGAGAGCTGACAATCAAGATGCGAAAATTCTCCAACTTTTTTCTAATTATGATATTTAGGTCCAAGATGTTTGATTACACCTTGACCAGCCTTGTTCCAGCCACTCACCCCGATGATTTGCTCCCAACCTGGATTGTCGTTCTTCGCTCTTCCAGTCTCTTTTTCTTGTCTCTCTATATAACGTTATCATACCCCCTCTAAGATGCTGTTTTCTGCAGGATACAAATCACACGGGTGCTCAGAGATCTCAGCCGTCCTTTTACCTATGGAAAAAGGAAAATTCAAAATGGCTCCTGTATTTGCCGTGTCCGTGGGGAAAAGTGAAGATAAAATCATACCCAAAAATTTACAAACGGAAATTCACAAAATGAGTTTACAAATGCTCCCTCGATGTGTTTTATATAAGTTTTAATATGTGCATATACAAAAATTAAATATATTTGCCCTTTAAGGTTTATTAATAGTGGCCTATCCTACAACCTACTATCTGCTTAGCCCAACCACGCTAACTGCAGTGTCATTTACAAGGAAAGAGTAAAAAAAACAAAAAAAAACATTGTTGTAAAAATAGATTGCAAGCTCTTGAGGGAAAAACCTGGAATAAAGCTTGCACTGTGTGGCCCTCTGGGATTAGCTTTCAAGGGTCCCATTATGAATAAAGACAGTCCGGCACACTCAGGGTCAAGATATTGCCGGGATTATATATATTTTCCAAGTATACACACAGTATGTTAGATTAAATCCCTATTGATTAGCAGTATCTACAAGCTTTGTACAGCATGGAATGGCTCACACCGTGATAGCACTTTAATTGGGTAACAAGCCTGATATCTGAAGAGGCCGCAGCTGTGGATACACCAACTGTCTTATCTTTGTATTAGATACAAATGCTGGGGATGAAAGTCAAACACAGCTATTGAGTTACATCTGGGATTAGGGAAGCTTGGTGTTATAATGACACAAGGTTAAATATATGAAACTCTCAGTCAGACCCTGGTGCAACGATTGTATGAGCCTCTGCTCTGGATATATTTACTATTGTGTAGTCTCTTCCAATGGCCTTCTTTGCATGGATGGGATCCCTGGTGACCGAGAGCAGTAGAGTTGTGTGGTCTTGCACTAACACTGACTCCCACATGGTCATTCAGGTTAAATATCCCTTATCCAAAAGGATCCATTATCCCACAATTTTGCCCCAAGTTGTAAATCCCACACGCACCTGACAGAATGCAAACGCACAACAGTTTATTCAGCGTCCAGCCCCCTTAAGCTGTGATATAGCCTTTCCATGCATGCTCGGATTCCCCCACGCCCACAAAGGGTAATACAATGACACGTGTGCAGACCTGACACCAGTGGTGTATCTTGATTTTGTGCTGCCCTAGGCAGACAAAATCCGGGCACCCCCTACCCAAGCTGCACACCCACGTTACACACCTAAGACATGACCCATCACCTCCATTTCATGACCCCACATCACACATAACATTTAGACTCACATCAAGCTCATACTCCCATCACACACACTCCTACTCCCATCACGCTCAGTCACACACTCCTACTCCCATCAAGCACAGTCACACACACTGACTCCCATCACACACACTATGACTCCCATCACACTCAGTCACACACACTGTCTCCCATCACACACACTCTGACTCTCATCAGCACTTACCTTTCCCTAGTGGCAGGCAGCATGGTCTTCCCCATGCTGCCTGTTCGGCTTCCCGGTGATTGTGCCGACCGGTCACGTGACCGGGCGCGCGTATGATGTCAGCGCGCCCGGTCACGTGACTGTCGGCACTTCCGTGTCACACTGCACGGGGAGCCGAACAGGCAGCACGGAGGTTTCTCTGTGCTGCCTGTTCGGCTCCCCGTGCAGCCCGGCAAGCAGAGCGATGGTGAGGGGGATCTTCCGATCCCCTCTCACCTCCGTCTCTGCCTGCAAGCGCGGTCTATTTTTTTTTTTTTTAAAGGGCCAGATTTTTTCATTTTTTTATATTTTATTTTTTAATTTTTTTTTTTTTTAGTGCTGGGGGGTGCTGTCGCCCCCCAAAATTTGCCGCCCTAGCACTGCCTGACACGCCAACGGCAGGTTCCCAGCGATGCCTCACATCACAGCTACTGCACAGTAACAGTGATTTATTTGCTCTATACAGTATTTACATTGATATTACTGTATTTCATGTGTGCAGAGATGATGTAATATATCTCACTGGTGAAAATGATCCGTTATCCTAAATACTTCTGGTCCCAGGCATTTCGCATAAGGGAGACTCAACCTGTAATCCAAAAGACACACATAGTATAAACGAGTAGACATGATATCTGGTACCTGTATCACTGCACGATTGAGCTCCAACCTCCTGTACTTCCAAGGCTTGAGATTAAAGGGGCACTCCCACCAAAAATTGAAAAGGGTTTATTTTTTTTATTTTGCATTGTTGATTTCAGATATGTTTTTTTTTGTTTTTGTTATGTGGGTTTATTTTATGAAATATTTTACTAAGCAAGTGAGACCGGGCGCTGCTATTTTGTCAAATATAGTGTTTTTGGGTGCCACCCCCTAGTGACTTTACAGCACTAGTATCTCACTTTGGGGCTGGGGACACAGAATGCAGTCTATAAGTCAGAATTCTGACCATAGACTTGCATTGAATGGGAGGGTAATGTAACTATTACATCACAAGGGGGCGGAGTTATGATCCTGTTTGATCAGGTCAATCCTTTTCCATAAGAGACAGTGTTCAATGAGGGGATGACAGTACCCAACGCTCTGTAATCCACATGGATGTTAGCGTAGGCAGGAGGCGCTACATCGGACCCCTTATCTTGGAACATGTAGATCTCCTTTAGTATAAAGCTCCAGAGGTCCAGGAGATATGTTCCCATTTGACTGCAGCCAATCCCTCATCATGTGAGATGCTAGCCTATAAACTTTGCACATCTATAGGTACCAAGGAGGCCGTGTAGTAGCTGTGTGAGAAATCTGCATTTTCTATTGCACTTGTGTTGCAGAAAATGTTATTATAAAAACATTAAACATACTTTTCCTCTTTCATTTATTTGTAAATAAATCAGAGACTATGGGCTTCATGAAAGAGGGAGTTGCGGGGAATTGACAAGAGAATTGCAAGGCTTAATTATCAGAATTTGAAGTATAGCTGAAGGAGAATTTTTCTACCTTGGTCTCAAGTTTGCATTTCCCTTGTCGACTCCCTACAATTTCTGCTTTCATGAACAAAGCAAGTATATTTGTCACATTATTTTGCACAACATTGTTTTTTTCTCCTCCTTTTCCAACCCGGCGCACGTAATAATCCTTCTAAACGAGCAAGATACGAAGGCCGGTCCGGGTTATCCGGAGATTTTATCACAAGTTTTTCCTAGTCTCCTTTGTAAATATCACATCATAACTGCTTCTGCCCCGCAGAGCCCCATGTCGCAGTGTTA
The DNA here is from genome assembly GCA_036172795.1 of Pelodytes ibericus. Taxonomy (NCBI): domain Eukaryota; kingdom Metazoa; phylum Chordata; class Amphibia; order Anura; family Pelodytidae; genus Pelodytes; species Pelodytes ibericus. Next base: position 16,898,221 of record CM069862.1, read on the forward strand.
CAGATTAAAGAATAAAGGAAGATGATCTAGTGGAACAATGAAATTAATATTTATAAGAACCAGTGTTTATCTCTCTCGGGGACAGTGACCTGAGGAAACAGAGCCCCCTCCACGATGGAAGTAAAATAAAACTAAAAAAACAATAATATGATAATTTATGGTAATATAACCATAATGCAACAGAACTGGAGAACAATGTTTTTGGTCAGGTTAATAAAGTAATGTACAAAAAGGAAATCTAGGGCAACATTCTAAATGGGGAGCAGTCACCATGGCAACCAATAGAATGTCCGTTCTGATTGTTCCACTGTTTGAATCTTATGGAATCAATATGAATAGGTCAAATCCAATTTAACAAACAAACGATGAATACACCACTAAGTGAATACATTCGTGTACATAATATAAAAATACATCATGATATTTTATTTTTAATGAGAGATGGCTCAATCTATGAGATCTCCACCCTGATTAATTAATTGTATTGTGTCTGTGTGTATATCCATCCTACATACTGCCGGGATGCACTTTGCATGCTCTTTCTGCAGCATGTGGAACAAATATGTGTCCCTGGAAACATGGCCGATGTTGGCAGCTATGCCAACAGTGTCTGTCTTGCTCTCCCCCATGCCATTCATCTGTTTAGACCTTTTGTCTTTCTCCTCTCCTCATGTTTGTCTTTTCCCTCATGTATGTCTTTCTCCTCTACCCCATGTCTGTTGTCTCTCTCGGTGCCCCCCACCACATGTCTGGTGTCTCTCTCCCTCCCTCTCCAATGTCTGGTGTTTCTCTCTCCCTCCCTCCTCAATGTCTGGTCTCTCTCTTTCTCCCTCCCCAATGTCTGGTCTCTCTCTCTCTCCCACCCCATGACTGATGTCTCTTTTTCTCCCTCTCCCACTGCCTGGGGTCTTTTTTCCCCCTCACTCCCCAATGTCTAGCGTGTGTTTTTCCCCCTCCCACCCCAATGTCTGTTGTGTTTTTTTCCCCCTCCCTCCCCCAATGCCTGGTGTGTATTTTTCCCCTCCCTTGCACAATGGCTGGTGTGTCTCCCCCCCCCCCCCCCCCCCCATGCCTGGTATCTGTATTTTTCCTCCTTCCTCCACCATACCTTACCTCAGCCAGCATCAGAGCTCTGTCAGTAACAACTCAACCTAAAGTGAGCCCAATGCTGTATTCAACTCGAGGCAGACATGGCAAGTGCCTAGGGTAACACTTACCTTGTATGCCTGGGGGCGGCAAAAAACACCTCTCCTTTAAAAAAAAAAACTTGGCAGCAGAGACGATGGGAGCATGGTGTCTGTGTGCTGCCCAGGCGCACAGACATAATCCCATGCTGCCTGGGACGCTCACTGCACGGTTTGACTGGTGAGTGCCAACAGGTCACATGACCCTGCGTTCTGACGTTAGACATGCTCTGGGAAACATGACCTGTCGCCCCTTACCAGACAAACCTGTCGGAGAGCCCAACAGGCAGCTAGACGCCTTACGCGTTTCGTTCCCTGAAGCACTTACTCATAGGCTTATGATTAAGTGCCTCAGGGCACGAAACGCGATGGGCATCTAGCTGGAGGTTGCGACTAGTGCAGGCTTTTATACAGTAACATTAAAAGGCACCAAATGATCCAGATTCGACTTCTGACTAGTCTTTCCGCTGTTTTAATAATAAATATTGAATTTCTCCTCAGCGTCTCCCATCATTATATTGGAGCAATTACACTCCCAGATTGGGCTAGCCATTTTTTTACTTCCATTATCATTACTAACATAATTATATGCAAATTAAAGGTCGGAGTTTGACCCGCTATGCAATATCCAGGGCTACAAGCCGCATTCAATATTAACCTCATCAGATCTCACAGCGTGTGATTCGTATTCACCATATCATTACCATCTCATTTTCCTTTTTTATCACCTATTGCGGCACTGTGCTATTAACAGAATGAGCACATATATTAGTATTACTTTCTTTTTGGGGGGAATAGAAGGCTGACACGTCCTCCAGGGATATAAAATCAATGGAAAAGCTTGTCGTTGAGTCCCTACTCTTGTGAAATTCCTGTTTTAATGCTAGGATACCCGTATAGAAGAATAGGATATAACAGAACCATTTGCCCATTTATTTAAATCTGAAATTAAAAAGGAATGGAACACTCCTCACGTTCTTATTTTTATAATGATAGGCATTAATTTGTATTTAATTAGCTCTCTTTCATGCCAAAATGCATTGTTTTATAGCACTGTGGGGTTATTTGAGGTTCTATTTTTTGTGAGCTGCCTTTATTTATTAATCGGGAGACTTTATATCAATTTCTCCCAAGAGAAGTGGAAAAATCAGCAGGAACATTTCAATTGTTTCCATGGTGATCGCTTTTCTGTTTGAATAGTCATGATCGCTGGTTCACTGTCGGGGTAGCAGGATAATTGGTTTGGCCAAGACTCCCTAACTGACAACCATAGATGGTCCAAGTGGCATTCCCTAAGAGGAGTAAGTGCCCGAGCATGGGAGAGGAGTAAGCCATATGTGTCACACCTTTGAGACCGGAACCACTCCAGGGCTGGCTAGAGCGAGGTCTAATCTCTCAGCAAGCGTTCCTGGCGTCTGCCTGCTGCGCAGTCACATCAATAAGTGAGCTGACCTGAAGGTGCTCAGGTAACGCACAAGTCTAATGAATACCTTATCTGTCAGTATATCTGTCTATCAATCTCTGTACCTTATCTGTCAGTATATCTGTCTATCAATCTCTGCACCTTATCTGTCAGTATATCTGTCTATCAATCTCTGTACCTTATCTGTCAGTATATCTGTCTATCAATCTCTGTACCTTATCTGTCAGTATATCTGTCTATCAGTCTCTGTACCTTATCTGTCAGTATATCTGTCTATCAATCTCTGCACCTTATCTGTCAGTATATCTGTCTATCAATCTCAGTACCATATCTATCAGTATATCTTTCTTTCAGTCTCTGTACCTTATCTATCAGTATATCTGTCTATCAATCTCTGTACCTTATCTGTCAGTATATCTGTCTATCAATCTCTGTACCTTATCTGTCAGTATATCTGTCTATCAATCTCTGTACCTTATCTGTCAGTATATCTGTCTATCAGTCTCTGTACCTTATCTGTCAGTATATCTGTCTATCAATCTGTGTACCCTATCTGTCAGTATATCTGTCTATCAGTCTCTGTACCTTATCTGTCAGTATCTCTGTCTATCAATCTCTGTACCTTATCTGTCAGTATATCTGTCTATCAGTCTCTGTACCTTATCTGTCAGTATATCTGTCTATCAATCTCTGTACCTTATCTGTCAGTATATCTGTCTATCAATCTCTGTATCTTATCTGTCAGTATATCTGTCTATCAATCTCTGTACCTTATCTGTCAGTATATCTGTATATCAATCTCTGTATCTTGTCTGTCAGTATATCTGTCTATCAATCTCTGTACCTTATCTGTCAGTATATCTGTCTATCAATCTCTGCACCTTATCTGTCAGTATATCTGTCTATCAATCTCTGTACCATATCTGGCAGTATATCTGTCTATCAATCTCTGCACCTTATCTGTCAATATATCTGTCTATCAATCTCTGTACCTTATCTGTCAGTATATCTGTCTATCAATCTCTGTACCTTATCTGTCAGTATATCTGTCTATCAATCTCTGTACCTTATCTGTCAGTATATCTGTCTATCAGTCTCTGTACCTTATCTGTCAGTATATCTGTCTATCAATCTGTGTACCCTATCTGTCAGTATATCTGTCTATCAGTCTCTGTACCTTATCTGTCAGTATATCTGTCTATCAATCTCTGTACCCTATCTGTCAGTATATCTGTCTATCAATCTCTGTATCTTATCTGTCAGTATATCTGTCTATCAATCTCTGTACCTTATCTGTCAGTATATCTGTATATCAATCTCTGTATCTTATCTGTCAGTATATCTGTCTATCACTCTCTGTACCTTATCTGTCAGTATATCTGTATATCAATCTCTGTATCTTATCTGTCAGTATATCTGTCTATCAGTCTCTGTACCTTATCTGTCAGTATATCTGTCTATCAATCTGCACCTTATCTGTCAGTATATCTGTCTATCAATCTCTGTACCTTATCTGTCAGTGTATCTGTCTATCAATCTCTGTACCTTATCTGTCAGTGTATCTGTCTATCAATCTCTGTACCTTATCTGTCAGTATATCTGTCTATCAGTCTCTGTACCTTATCTGTCAGTATATCTATCAATCTCTGTACCTTATCTGTCAGTATATCTGTCTATCAGTCTCTGCACCTTATCTGTCAGTATATCTATCAATCTCTGTACCTTATCTGTCAGTATATCTGTCTATCAGTCTCTGTACCTTATCTGTCAGTATATCTGTCTATCAGTCTCTGTACCTTATCTGTCAGTATATCTGTCTATCAATCTCTGTACCTTATCTGTCAGTATATCTGTCTATCAATCTCTGTACCTTATCTGTCAGTATATCTGTCTATCAATCTCTGTACCTTATCTGTCAGTATATCTGTCTATCAATCTCTGTACCTTATCTGTCAGTATATCTGTCTATCAGTCTCTGTACCTTATCTGTCAGTATATCTGTCTATCAATCTCTGTACCTTATCTGTCAATATATCTGTCTATCAATATCTGTACCTAATCTGTCAGTATATCTGTCTATCAGTCTCTGTACCTTATCTGTCAGTATATCTGTCTATCAGTCTCTGTATCTTATCTGTCAGTATATCTGTCTATCAATCTCTGTACCTTATCTGTCAGTATATCTGTCTATCAATCTCTGCACCTTATCTGTCAGTATATCTGTCTATCAGTCTCTGTACCTTATCTGTCAGTATATCTGTCTATCAGTCTCTGTACCTTATCTGTCAGTATAACTGTCTATCAGTCTCTGTACCTTATCTGTCAGTATATCTGTCTATCAATCTCTGCACCTTATCTGTCAGTATATCTGTCTGTCAATCTCTGTACCTTATCTGTCAGTATATCTGTCTATCAATCTCTGTACCATATCTGGCAGTATATCTGTCTATCAATCTCTGCACCTTATCTGTCAGTATATCTGTCTATCAATCTCTGTACCTTATCTGTCAGTATATCTGTCTATCAATCTCTGTACCTTATCTGTCAGTATATCTGTCTATCAATCTCTGTACCTTATCTGTCAGTATATCTGTCTATCAGTCTCTGTACCTTATCTGTCAGTATATCTGTCTATCAATCTGTGTACCCTATCTGTCAGTATATCTGTCTATCAGTCTCTGTACCTTATCTGTCAGTATATCTGTCTATCAATCTCTGTACCCTATCTGTCAGTATATCTGTCTATCAATCTCTGTATCTTATCTGTCAGTATATCTGTCTATCAATCTCTGTACCTTATCTGTCAGTATATCTGTATATCAATCTCTGTATCTTATCTGTCAGTATATCTGTCTATCACTCTCTGTACCTTATCTGTCAGTATATCTGTATATCAATCTCTGTATCTTATCTGTCAGTATATCTGTCTATCAGTCTCTGTACCTTATCTGTCAGTATATCTGTCTATCAATCTGCACTTTATCTGTCAGTATATCTGTCTATCAATCTCTGTACCTTATCTGTCAGTGTATCTGTCTATCAATCTCTGTACCTTATCTGTCAGTGTATCTGTCTATCAATCTCTGTACCTTATCTGTCAGTATATCTGTCTATCAGTCTCTGTACCTTATCTGTCAGTATATCTATCAATCTCTGTACCTTATCTGTCAGTATATCTGTCTATCAGTCTCGGCACCTTATCTGTCAGTATATCTATCAATCTCTGTACCTTATCTGTCAGTATATCTGTCTATCAATCTCTGTACCTTATCTGTCAGTATATCTGTCTATCAGTCTCTGTACCTTATCTGTCAGTATATCTGTCTATCAATCTGTGTACCCTATCTGTCAGTATATCTGTCTATCAGTCTCTGTACCTTATCTGTCAGTATATCTGTCTATCAATCTCTGTACCCTATCTGTCAGTATATCTGTCTATCAATCTCTGTATCTTATCTGTCAGTATATCTGTCTATCAATCTCTGTACCTTATCTGTCAGTATATCTGTATATCAATCTCTGTATCTTATCTGTCAGTATATCTGTCTATCACTCTCTGTACCTTATCTGTCAGTATATCTGTATATCAATCTCTGTATCTTATCTGTCAGTATATCTGTCTATCAGTCTCTGTACCTTATCTGTCAGTATATCTGTCTATCAATCTGCACTTTATCTGTCAGTATATCTGTCTATCAATCTCTGTACCTTATCTGTCAGTGTATCTGTCTATCAATCTCTGTACCTTATCTGTCAGTGTATCTGTCTATCAATCTCTGTACCTTATCTGTCAGTATATCTGTCTATCAGTCTCTGTACCTTATCTGTCAGTATATCTATCAATCTCTGTACCTTATCTGTCAGTATATCTGTCTATCAGTCTCGGCACCTTATCTGTCAGTATATCTATCAATCTCTGTACCTTATCTGTCAGTATATCTGTCTATCAGTCTCTGTACCTTATCTGTCAGTATATCTGTCTATCAGTCTCTGTACCTTATCTGTCAGTATATCTGTCTATCAATCTCTGTACCTTATCTGTCAGTATATCTGTCTATCAATCTCTGTACCTTATCTGTCAGTATATCTGTCTATCAATCTCTGTACCTTATCTGTCAGTATATCTGTCTATCAATCTCTGTACCTTATCTGTCAGTATATCTGTCTATCAGTCTCTGTACCTTATCTCTCAGTATATCTGCCTATCAATCTCTGTACCTTATCTGTCAATATATCTGTCTATCAATATCTGTACCTAATCTGTCAGTATATCTGTCTATCAGTCTCTGTACCTTATCTGTCAGTATATCTGTCTATCAGTCTCTGTATCTTATCTGTCAGTATATCTGTCTATCAATCTCTGTACCTTATCTGTCAGTATATCTGTCTATCAATCTCTGTACCATATCTATCAGTATATCTTTCTTTCAGTCTCTGTACCTCATCTATCAGTATATCTTTCTTTCAGTCTCTGCACCTCATCTGTCAGTATATCTGTCTATCAGTCTCTGCACCTTATCTGTCAGTATATCTGTCTATCAATCTCTGTACCTTATCTGTCAGTATATCTGTCTATCAGTCTCTGTACCTTATCTGTCAGTATATCTGTCTATCAATCTCTGTACCTTATCTGTCAGTATATCTGTCACGCAGTCTCTGTACCTTATCTGTCAGTATATCTGTCTATCAATCTCTGTACCTTATCTGTCAGTATATCTGTCTATCAATCTCTGCACCTTATCTGTCAGTATATCTGTCTATCAGTCTCTGTACCTTATCTGTCAGTATATCTGTCTATCAATCTCTGTACCTTATCTGTCAGTATATCTGTCTATCAGTCTCTGTACCTTATCTATCAGTATACCTGTCTCTCAGTATCTGTACCTTATCTGTCAGTATACCTGTCTCTCAGTATCTGTACCTTATCTGTCAGTATATCTGACTGATGAGGTATATCTGACTGATAAGATAAACAGCAACATATAGTGGGGAGAAAAGACCCTACGCTTTTTGCAAAGTGTGATTATTTAGTAAGCATTGGTAAATGTGAAACGCGTCAACTCTGTTCTTTCCTCTATATGCGGCTGATTATTTCACAGTCTCCATTTGGAATAAATCCACGTCGTAGCATTTAAAGTTTGGCATGACGATTATTTCTTCTTTTTTCCTGTACTTGAATGACTAGCTATAATTTTTCAGCTAAACTGCAGGAATCTGTAAACACAAGCTGTCTGCTTCACCAGAGCAGTAACAGGATATTTAAATGTTAAATGGTTAATTATCCTTTTCCAAATGCCATATTTATTCACACAATCTATTCCTTGGCATTGTAATCACTACTAGTCCTCTTCTTGGTGCTATAATAATTCATGCCCACTGGCAATGTTGTGTTTGATACTGATCAGGGGGAGATTTTGGGACACACCAGCCACAGGTCCTGACCCTCATCCTCTGCACTTTCAGATACCATTAGTCTGGTTCCCTGGCATAGAACAGATTGATTTTAAAAGAAGAAACACTTGGAAAATGTGTAGAATATATTTATAGTAAATATTTATAGCAAATTCGGATCAGAATAACCGTACTCCATGTGAACTAATTTTAGATTTTCTTTAATTTTCAAAAAGTGGGCTTCGAGAGAAAGTTTTAGTAGTCACAGAAAGAAAATTCTGGGGGCAAAGTTCTAGAAGTGTTGCAGTCACATGGACACCAGTGGAATGTTCCTGCCAATTGCTCCAGTTTTAAAAGTTTTTCGCAGACCTGACCCTTTCAAATGACCCATCATGTAAATCTGAAGAAAAGGGACAGTCTGTGTATTGTGTTCATTAAAATGAAAAATAGTATTCAGCCTACATACTATGGAATTATAGTTCATTGCTACATCTAAGATATAGTAATATTAATGATATTGCTATTATTATATTTCTTTCGCCATTATTGGCTAGACCTCATGACTGCTGTGAGTCTATTGGCAGATATGGCTTTACATTGACCCCTCACACTAGTGTGAGATACCAGATAACATGCACCAGTGACTACAGCAGCAACATCCAGGCCAGAGAAAGGTTCAGCCATACCCAGCAGGCCCCTTCAGTCAGGATGACAAGACTTAGGGACAGAAACATGGGATCAACATTAGGTAGATAAACAAGACAAGGGAACAGAACTTAGAAAACACAGGAGACTGATAAAAAAAAGACACAGGATGTGACGACTGATAGGGAACTTGATAGAGACCTCGATGCAGACACAATATAATAAAGATCAATACACTGTGGGTACGAACCTAGTTTGTAATATAGAGTAACACAGGAACACATAAAAGTTTGTAATCCAGCAGGAAGGTGATAAGCTTGACGCCACGGGTAATGGCTATAATCCAGCAGGGAGAGGGTTAATGCATATAAGCATAACACAGCAACTGTAATCCAGCTGGTAGATGGTTAACGCATATGAGCGTAAACAGCAACTGTAATCCAGCAGGTAGATGGTTAAAGCACATAAGCATAAACAGTACTGTAATCCAGCAGGTAGATGGTTAAAGCATATAAGCATAAACAGCAACTGTAATCCAGCAGGTAGATGGTTAAAGCATATAAGCATAAACAGTACTGTAATCCAGCAGGTAGATGGTTAAAGCATATAAGCATAAACAGCAACTGTAATCCAGCAGGTACATGGTTAAAGCATATAAGCATAAACAGCAACTGTAATCCAGCAGGTAGATGGTTAAAGCATATAAGCATAAACAGCAACTGTAATCCAGCAGGTAGATGGTTAAAGCATATAAGCATATAGAATGGTCAAAGTACAAAACGGGTTCAGTGGGGCACAGGCAGACAGAGTTTTAATAGGACAGTCCAGGATCAAAGGCACAGGCAGACAGAGTTTTAATAGGACAGTCCAGGATCAAGGGCACAGGCAGACAGAGTTTTAATAGGACAGTCCAGGATCAAGGGCACAGGCAGACAGAGTTTTAATAGGACAGTCCAGGATCAAGGGCACAGGCAGGCAGAGTGGTAATAGGACAGTCCAGGATCAAGGGCACAGGCAGGCAGAGTGGTAATAGGACAGTCCAGGATCAAGGGCACAGGCAGGCAGAGTGGTCAGAATACAATCCAGGGTCAAGTTCGATCAAAAAAGTAGAATAGAGCAAAACGCTGGGCATGGAACACGAGAATCACCAAGCAAGGATTGCAAGGTGATACTCCCTTTTAAATCTTCATGCGTCTGACGTGCACGCGACGGGCGTGACTTCATCGGGGACGCGCCTCCATTTTCATTGGCAGCAGTGTGGGCGATACTGGAGCGGGATTCCAGGTCAGTAGAACGGGGTATTCGGGGGATCTACTTCGTGGTAGATCCTGACACAGGAGGACCTTAAACATATGTTAAATGTGAGGATTTAGTTCCACCAGATGGCCAGAAAAGGGCAAGCTTGCAACCACATCAATGTAACCCAGAATCTGGCAAGTTCTACTCACTAACCCTGGCTAAAGGAAAACAAAACTCTCAACCTGATCTCAAGCAGAGGAGACAAGGAGACAAGATGATAACCCGGTTGAGCTTAAAGGAGCAATGAACATTGTTTAACCCTTGAAGGAAGACAATGATGAAGCTATGAAGGCAATAGCATGGCCAGGATTTGTTGGAAGCAACGATGGAACCTTAGAGCAGCACTACTGGTGAAAAACATGGAAGAGGAAATGGCAGTGTGAGCAGAATTGGACAGACTATGATTCAGTCATTAATTCACTGTGCTTCACTGTGCGTCTGAGGAGTTATTTGGTCATTTACATTTCCTTGCTTCTACCAAGGTAAAGAGACATCAAAGTATCCGCCCACAGGCCTCCCAGATATTCTCAATTTGCATTTTATGAGGGGCGGCCTCATTTGCTCCGAAATAAATAAATAAGTAACACGATGACAAGAAACAACATAAATCTCTTAGAAAAATATGTGTATCTTTCGGTGATGCAAAAGAACAGACACAGAAAGATGGTTGATTTAAAACCTGATCTTAAAGGGACTGTCTAGTGCCCAAAATATTGCAAATCAATGGGTTTTCAAAGTACTTTGAAATGCATGCTTTACTTTTTGCATTGCTTGAAATGAAAAATACTTACAGCTAAATGAAATTGTGAAAATTATAGCAGTTTTGAAAGAAACCAGGACTGCCCGCACTAGCTGAGTAAAAGTTATTTCCTTATTTTTGCTGCAGGAACCAATGAGAATAATTTCATTCAAATGAATGGAATTTCCTGTCTCTCTAGTGATGTCATCAGGCAGTTGAATGGTAAGAGATCCTACTGTGTACAAGAGCAAGGTCACTCAGAGTCCGCACAATGTATTCAATTCGAATAGCATAGGAAGTGACTAAATGAAACAAAACGTTATATCCTCAGTGTCTATATCAGGGGTCCTCAAACTTTTTAAACAGGGGGCCAGTTCACTGTCCCTCAGACCGTTGAAGGGCCGGACTATAGTAAAAATAAAAACTATAAAGAAATTCGTATGCACACTGCATATATCTTATTTTAAACCAAACGAGAACAAATACAATATTTAAAGTAAAGTTAAATCAACAAACTTACCAGTATTTCAATGGGAATAGTGTGCCAGTCAGAGCCCAGGAATATGATGCCAGTCAGATGCCCAGGAATATGATGCTAGTCAGATGCCCAGGAATATGATGCTAGTCAGATGCCCAGGAATATTATGCCATTCAGAAGCCCAGGAATATTTTGCCAGTCAGATGCCCAGGAATATTGTGCCAGTCAGAGCCCAGAAATATGATGCCAGTCAGATGCCCAGGAATATTATGCCAGTCAGAGGCCAGGAATAGTGCTCGTTATCCCTCCCTCCTCCCCCGCTTCCCCATCACTTACCTCCAGCTGCTGTGTTCCCGGACGTCTCGCGCGGTGTCCTCCTGTGGAGGAGGGAAACAGATACCGGATCCGGATGTGACGTAACGTCACATCCGGTCGCGGTGAATTTTTTTTTTTTTTCTTCCTGCAGCCGCATCCTTTGCGGCTGCCAGAAAGAAAAAAAAAAGTAAACGGGGTGGGTGCCGGCAGCACCCCCCGCGGGCCACATAAATGTCCTCGGCGGGCCGCATGTGGCCCGCGGGCCGTAGTTTGAGGACCCCTGGTCTATATAATCAGTGCTGCCGCACCTGCAGTAACCATGCTGAGTGATCACTGGGGAGGGCTTGAGTCAAATATTAAGAATGTGATTTATACAAAATGCATGCATCAAATCACACTGGAAAAAAAGCATGTGCTCTATACAAGCAGTGATCTTCATCTTGCACCAAAGTGACCTGGATGGCTAGGTCGTTGGTTTCCTTCTGAGAATGATTTAGGCCCAAGATGGCTCAATGACAATAAATATGGTAATTGACCTGTTTTCACCTTGTTCACTAATAGAAACCCTGCACCCTCCTCAGGATTGGATGCAGGGGAATCGGGCCCACCCTGAGCTGAAAGAGAACTGCAATAGACATGCCCAATGTGCAGGAATAACCAGCTCAGCAACGCAAAAAGGTACAAGGAAGTCCATCTTAGGTAGTAACACCTTCCGCGTTTCGTTCTAATAGGAGCTAGTTATCTGATTAACAGAGAGGCAGATAACAGCAGGAACAAATATGCTTAGCTTACAGTTTTATCATTTGGGCCAATTTAATAATTGCTTTTTAGTGTTTAAAGGGGAAATGCCTCCAGCTTATTTTTATTTATTTTTTTAAAACACGCCTAATATATGGGAAGTGCATTTATATTTTCTAGTTCTAAAGTAATATTGCATTGAAAATCAATCAATTCTGTCACATCAGTGTTAGAGAGTACAAAGGAGGAACTGCCCCTTTAATGCTTTTCTCAAAAATAACTTATAATAAGATATAACCGATCTATGGGCCCTAACTATTAAGATAAAAATGGAGCAGTCCCAGGATCTGTGAAGTGCTCCTGCTTATTATTTAAAATCAGGGGTGGGCCACCTGATGCCCTCCAGCTGTTGATGAACTACATCTCCCATAATGCTCTTTCAGCTAAGAGGCTGGAGTATGGGAAATGTAGTCCTGCGACAGGTTGCCCACCCCTGATTTAAATTTAGCTCCTTGCCTCAGATTTGCCCCGATAAAGTCCCCTGTTGGTCAGTAAGAGAGTTGATGTCTATAATAGCATTCTAAAATTAAAAAACAAATAAACAAACAAAAAATAAATCACTTTTACTCATTATAACACAGATTTAGAGAGACTATACCCGCCATATTGTTATATAGGAAAGATAACTTCTCTCCGTTTTATACTGTTTTTGAAGGATACTTCTGCAATGTACCATGCAAAAAATATGCCATAGTCTTTATCCCTCCCAAAAATAAATAACCGTATCCCCCTCTCCCCAAAAACGATCATTTTGTGAAGCTGCTACTTGGCTGATATGATCCGGCAGCCGTTGGTTGCTCTAACAGGTCTGTGTTAGGGGGAACTCGTGTCCTGGAATGCCAAGGCATTGCTACTGTATCTCCCAGGAGCCGGCAAGCTTCAATCCGGGATAATACAAAGTCACAGATTTCGAGCTCTGAGAGAAAGAATGTGAGACCTCTCAACTCTCCTGATTGGCTGAGAGTTCAGAAGCCTCTTCTGATTGGCTCAGTGCTTCCTTCACACAAAGCTCAAAGCTGCAGCGACCTGCCTGCACAAGGTAAGATAAGAAAACCCACACTCTCTGACAGCGTGTGTGTGTGTGTGTGTGTGTCTGTGTAAGTGACAGACTGTGTGTGTGTGATAGATGGAAATAAAGGGGTTAAATACTCTGAAACTGTCTCTGGTAATTAGAAGGGGTTAAATGCTTGGAAACTGCCACTCTGGTAATTAAAGTGGTTTAAATGGTCTGAAACTGTCTGTCTGGCAAATAGGGGGGGGGGGGGGGGTCAAATGGTCTGAAACTGCTTATCTGGTATTTAGAGGGGGTTAAATGGTCTGAAACTGTCTGTCTGGCAAATAGGGGGGGGGGGGGGGTTACATGGTCTAAAACTGCCTGGCTGGTAACTAGAGGGGGTTCAATTATCTTAAATTGCTCCTGTCTGATAATAACTATATGTCTATTATAAATATATTATTCCAGATGGCCCTTGAAGGAGATACTCTCCGAGCGCGTCGCCCCCTGCCTGTACTAAGCCTCAGCTGTTATACCCCAGGACTACCTCTGCATCTATAAGGTTTTTTTTGGTATCAGTGGACTTATGGACTATCCACTTACTACTATTATTATTTTTCCGATTGTGGTTATTTTTTGTTTGATATAAACTGTGCTTATATCCCCGTGTTTGGGAAATTTTTTCAGGTTTTTCCACAATTATTTATCCCTGTTGCTGTTTTTTTCTATACCACCTTTGATGCAGGTCCTTTGAGCTATTGTTTGCAGGAGGTTTACCTGTGGACACTTTCCCACATTACTCTCTTTTTTTTTATATTATATGTCTTTTTTTATAGTGGTCGGCCATTTATTAGACTTATGCTGCATTATTCGCTATTTTTTTGAGCCGCTCTGTTACCACTTATTCTTGTTATTATTTTTTATTTTCCATTTCTTTATCCTTTTTGCTCTGTTTTTGTGCTTTTTTCCAATTTTTCTAGTTTTCTACATCTTTTTCACTATCTACTATTTTTTTACTATTTTTTCTTTTTGCTGCTCACTCATTCTGCTTACATAGCTCTCTGTAGCCTCCCAAATTTTTTTTCCATTTTTTTCTTTTTATTCTACTTTTACAGTATCACTATATATACTGTTATATTTCTCCGTCCCATACCTACTGTGTTTGTCGTTACATTATTACATTTTCAAATAAATATACTTGATTTTCTACTATCAGTGTGCATGTCTGCTTATTTGTTATATTTTTGTTTTAAATATATTATTCCATCTGAATTCTAAATAGTTCCCTATGCTTCCTAGTAACTGATATAATATAAAATGTATCCCTGAATGGCAGACATAAGATATGGTCACCCTGTGTGTCATTATGCAAGATGGGAGGGAGACAAATATTTGTGAATGGGAATGTGCATGAGAATGAAATGAATGTATGTAAATGCTAATGCTAAAATGAACAGTTTGGAAGTGAAGTATTAGGGAGCAGAGCAGTCAGACAGTAAGAAGAGCGGGTTAACCAAGGCCTTACACAAGATGTTCATGCTGTAGTAGCAGGGGGAACACAGGAAATGCTGATACCTATGAATTACACCAGGAAAAAAGGTAAGTATTAGGGTAACCCATAAATATTGCACATGAGTAGTTATAGCATGAAAATGTCTGGTAAGAAGAATAAAAATAGAAGATATAAAAATGTGGGATTGGGCACTTTAAGGATATTGACATTGCAGTATAACTATTTTATTGCCTGCTATATGTGAAGATAATCATGATTTCTGATTTTCTTTGTAGAATTTTCATTATAAATAGTGTAACACTTTCATGGCTTTGCAATATATTGTCCTTAGCAGCTCTGTTAAGGGTGGCTGACATATTGGGAAAAGGGGTGCGGTTATCAGTGAATGGGAGGAGTTAGCAGGAAAGAGGTGTGGCTTGGTGAAAAAGGGTTGAACCCATGTCTATAAAGCCTTTTTCACAGAAATATCTCATGTATAGTATATAATTTCAGGGAATTGAGATGGAAATTTCAAAATTTAGGCCAGAGTAGCCGAGTTGGAAATATAGGAAAGGTGCCAGATTTGTCTTATCTAATTTTGTCAGTTCGTCACAATTCCCTCTCTTGACAAAGCAGACTAGCAGCAGTGGCATCCCAAGTACTTTACAGTTTACTCATCGGCTCTCCTAAAGCAATGTTAGTTAACCTTGGCTCTGCAGATACTTTAACACTGACTGATGGCTTATGTAGTTCTCAAACATCAGTAGTGCCAAGGGCGACCATCACTTGCTTTTCCGGACGCTTTTCACTTATTTATCTCCATTTCGGCTGAATATTTGTGAAAGTTTTAAATTCAGTTGTAAGCCAAGTGCCACCATATTGGATTAATTAGTTGAGGTTCTACATGTTGCTCCACATCTATGGGTATCTTGCATGCATAGTATATATCTTTCAGCATACTACACTATATGTAATTTTTCTCTTTTTACAGTTCACTGTAAATTTCACCTTAATGCAGTCTGTCTATATCTGTTTACAGTTTTTCTGCAGTAATTGCATTTATTATAGCAGGATTCACAGTGGTTAAGATAGGCTTGCTAGCCAGGGTCACATGAACTGTAAACCCCACCTGTTCCCCTTAGGACATTGCATGTAGTCCCAGCGCTCTGGTTTTAAAGCTAACTTCAAATGAAAAGGAAGAATGCCGGCTCGGGAAAGCAGTGTTACACTCTTGTTTGAGGCTAGGTTTGTTCCGTAAATCAGAGAGTGGATGTAACGTGGCAGGCCGGAGCCTTGTGGCAGTAAATTATGCAGGAAGCTACTGGGAGCGCAATAAAATAATTTCTAAATCTGTTTCCTTTTTTTTTACCAGCTTATAAATTACATAAAGGCGTAAACATTGGGAAAAATACCGCTGGTAAAATGAATTGCTCAATGATTGTTTTCAATGCTGCAGAATGTTTCAGATGTCTTTTCAAAGAAGTTTCTTTAGTAAGTTTCTGTAAAACTGTGAAGTACAGTGTGTGAGCGTAAGACAGAGCTCCACAGCAATAAATCACATAGTAATGTGCAGTGTGTGAGCGTAACACAGAGCTCCACAGCAATAAATCACATAGTAATGGGCAGTGTGTGAGCGTAAGACAGAGCTCCACAGCAATAAATCACATAGTAATGTGCAGTGTGTGAGCGTAAGACAGAGCTCCACAGCAATACATCACATAGTAATGTGCAGTGTGTGAGCGTAAGACAGAGCTCCACAGCAATACATGTCATAGTAATGTGCATTATTTGAATGTAAGACAGAGGTCCACAGCAATAAATCCCACAGTAATGTGCAGTGTGTGAATGTAAGACAGAGCTCCACATTAGTGGTATCACATGTCCCTGAATGCCCAGAACAGTCCTGTAATAGGTTAAGTTATGTCCCGGGTCCTAGCCAGTCAATTCGGGACAAAGCAAAGTTCCAGTTTCAGAGCTCTGAGAGAAAGAGATCTCAGCCAATTATGTGAGACCTCTCAACTCTTTGCAGTATGCGAGTGTATCACAGAGCTCCAGAGCAATAAATCTCAGTAATGTGCACTGTGTGTAAGTTTATCACAAAACTCTACAGCTATAACACCTTGACTGCAGTAAATGTGTTTATTTGTCAGTTTTTGAAAATAAATTAAAAAACTTTATTCTTATTGTAATTAGATAAATAGCTTTCACATGACAATAAACCCACTTAAAACATTCCAGGACGTCCTGCTCCTTTAGCCATTCCCCTCCGACGTGTTCTCTTGTTTGTAACGTGGAAGGCGACATACTACGCAGAAAGATTAAGGGAAGACATTATTAATTGCATGATACAATACAGTAGAACCCATTGGCTTTGTAACCTGGATAATGGCCACATCTGTCTTACCTGCTGCCACTAGCTGGACATCAATGCTCTTTGAAGAACCCAGTGGATCATACCAAATCCCTCCAGGTCCTGCTAACGGGGGCCACTCTAATGCTGTAATCATTTGAAGATTACGTCTGTATGACACCATTTTTCCCTTCCATTACGTGGTCTTCTGTAGTGGAGCAATTTATTTGTAGCGAAATTCAGATTCTTTGGGTTCAGTAGTTAGATCAAAGCGTTCAAGAGAAGCTGGAAAGAGGATTAAATGTCACCAAGGAGTCATATAAGCTTTAAACGAGCTCTCTGAAGCACAATCAGCCGGAATGGAGATACAGCATCTGTAATCGACTCGAGGCAAGAAACAATATCTTGTCTAGTGCAATACCTGAGGCCTGGATCCTCTTTTAGAGGGGCATGTACTAAAAAACCCAAATAGAATTTATGTGCAATACTCATTTTTGTTGTTTGCTCCTTTTGCGATGTACCAAACATTTAACACACGCAGTAAATATGAGCAGATTGTGAATGAAAACGGGCAAGATTGCATATATTTTTGTTCTACATTTTTTATTCGCACTTGCAAAAAACTGGAGTAGTTTTACATACAAAATAAGAATTATCTTAGTCGCAAAAGTCTTTTGCATGCACAAATATAACTGGAAACATGCACACTACATAAATATAGGCACAAATTGGGAAGAAAAAGAAGCAAAATATTACAAATATTCGCAAATTCCTCCTTACTCATGTTTTACCTACTTATACTATTGCACTTGTTTAGTACATGACCCCCATAGAGTTTTAAGAGTTTGGATGTGGTACTTGGGGTTGGTGGTATCGGGGAAAGAGATCCTAAAAGGTAAAGGAGACAGGATGGACATGTCTGGTGTAGAATTGGAGTCGATGGGGATCACCAATTGATGATCACTGATCTCTTCAATCATGACATGTTTGGGTTTCATGATTTATCACAAGAACTTGGGGTGCTACTCGCTAAACGTGAGGCGCAGGTGATCTGAGGTCATATGCCCCGGCCAATTTGCCCAATAATATGCCAGTATTATTTTGCCATTTAATATGCCCCAGCCAATTTGCCCAATAATATGCCAGTATTATTTTGCCATTTAATATGCCCCAGCCAATTTGCCCAATAATATGCCAGTATTATTTTGTCATTTAATATGCCCCAGCCAATTTGCCCAATAATATGCCAGTATTATTTTGCCATTTAATATGCCAGAGCCAATTTGCCCAATAATATGCCAGTATTATATTGCCATTAATATGCCCCAGCCAATTTGCCCAATAATATTCCAGTATTATATTGCCATTTAATATGCCCCAGTCAATTTGCCCAATGATATGCCACCCTCCTCACCAGTAGTTCCCTGTCCCCAGTCTTCTCCTCTGCGCAGTCTTCCCTCCTGCACGGTGGCAATGATTTTACCCAGTTGTATTTAATTAAGAATATGTACACCTGGTGTGGTTCCCTAACCATTAAGCAGCCATACCATGTGTTCTTCATATTCTTATTTAGACACAACTGGGTAATCCCTAAATCCTGGACCGTTGGGGGGTCCCGAGGACAGGTTTGAGAAACACTGGTCTAGATCAATAAATTTAATTCAAAATTTTGAATGACTCTCGTTCTGTGTGGATTTTGAAGCAAGAGTTTAGCTGGGGAAACTAAACAAGAAAAGGCCAATAAAGAGATTAGTCTGTTTTAAAAACAGAGCAATAGTTCTGTTCCTCTAAGATGAAATTGCTTTGAACAGATAAACTGAACGCAGACAGCAGATGGCGATTCTCTTTATTTTATGAATTTCAAAATTTATAGAGAATTCAACCTGACACAAGGCAATAATTCACTGAGCAAAGAGCTCTTTCCCCCAGACTGATGGGGAAAATGCAATGAATAATACACTTTTGTGAAATGTAGTTAAACCAAATCTAAGGCACAAAAACGTGACTGCAATTAAATGTAGAGACTGATGTAAAGGTTCTATCACTATTTCATGAAAGAGACTTGTTAAATAGATTTGCTGCCTTTTTAATAAGTTAGGACGAACTGGCCTCTCGGTATGTTTAGCACTGTCCTGCTTTGCCTGATTTGGAGAATTAAGGGGGTCAAGTACTAAACAAGAGCAGTGGGGGAAAAAAAAGTAAAACATGAGTATGTAGCAATTTGCAACTATTTGAAACATTCTACGCTTTTCACCCCTGATTTGCGCCTCTTCCATGTATTTTTATTTAGCGTGCAATTTTCCGGTTGTGCTAATAAATTGTGATTATATTTGCGCACGCTTAAGAGCTTTGAGAATATTTCGTGAAAAATAATTTGTATTTGACTGTGAAAATTAAACCAGCTTTTAGCTATCAAAAGAGGTAGAAAAAAAATATTTGCAAAATTCCCTTTTTTCATTCGCCATTTGCTCGTATGTACTATTGGAGTGTTAAATGTTTAGTACATTGCAACAGGAGCAAAGCGCAGAAATAGTTTTGCACATAAAATATATTTGCGTTTTTTTAGTACATGCCCCTCTAAATCTCGCAGTTCCTATTTTCATTCAGGACACTGGAGAATACGGCGCATGCTCTGAGGTCAGTGACACTCAACCTACCAAGCTCTGCCTCCCACATTACCAGGGGGAGGGGGCACACACGTATGCAGCAAATCATTTAATTTCAGTTTGCATGTGGACCTGGAATTCAGTACAGTCCAATTAGATTCCCCCCCCCCCCCCCCCCCCCCCCGTTTCCCTCTACTGCACACATCACACACACACACAAAAGGCACGGGTTCCCTTTAAGGAGAGCAACACGTCATCCAAATATAGTGGGCCAATGTGCCAAGCATCATTACAGGAATGATGGTCATTTAAATCCATAACGGTCATGACACAATGACAGAGCCGCCCATTATGGGGATAAAAGAAACGCATTGGATGCTGCCTGACACATCTGCCGGAGTCACATGACTTCCCAGTGTTCCATCTCGGAAGACCTCGGGCAGAAGTGTCAGGCAGCATCGGATGATGCTGCCCAACTAGACACCAGCAGCAGCAGTAACGCAGATTTACGCTCTAGATCAGTGCCTGTCTTACCAGAAGGTGGCGCTGGCCTTGTACATCCCATCATGCCACCCACATGCTATGCATGATGGGATGTGACCATCACCTGATTGATTGAGATAGAAGTCAACAACATCTAAATAAATCTAATAAGCGATATAATTCCTTGTAATATCGTAGGAAAATGAATAGATGCACGACAGATGTGCTATAAAAGATGTATTAACACACCATACATGGGGCGGAGTTACATCATATCATGCAATGCTGCTGGACTCATCAATATGGAATGCAAGGTACCCGGAGGTTTATCTAAATAAAACATACACAGCCCATAGTTTAAATGCATACCTCCCAACTTCTGCCCCCCAGCAAATCAGGACGCTAGGAAGAGGGGTTACAGACCTTGGGACTACTACTGTGCGTGTGCACAATCCCAGACACCAGAGAATGAATTCAGGACTTTGGGATTGCATAGTTGCAAACATCGGCCATGTTTCCAGGGACACATATTTGTTCCACGTGCTGCAGAAAGAGCATGGCCTTTCTACCGGCCTTGGTACTGTCTCCATAGACTTAACATTGGCCTGATGCCAATTTTTTACCGGCCTTAATTGGATTGTGTCTGTGTGTATATCCGTCCTACATACTGCCGGGCTGCACTTTGCATGCTCTTTCTGCAGCATATATGTACAAATATGTGTCCCTGGAAACATGGCTGATATTGGCAACTATGGGATTGCCTTTTCAAATCCCACTGGGCTCTCCCTCTCTCTAAAAATGCAGGACAGAGGTAGAGCTCAGCGGGAAGGAGTGCCAAAATCAAGATAGTATGGAGGCATGCACTTGTGTACACAGAGGAGGGCTGGCAGCCTTAGGCCTGGGGGGCAAATCCAGTCAAGTGGCCCATTGCACCATCGAATCGCCTCCCCATCCACGGCCATCTTTTCCTTGTTTTACAACAAATATTGCCAGGATTTTCTCCCACAATATGCCAGGATTTCCCATTTAATATGCTAGAATTTTCCCTTACAAAATGCCAGGATTATGCCCCTCAATATACCAGGATTTTGCCCCTCAATATGCCAGGATTTTCCCCCACAATATGCGAGGATTTTGCCAGAATATTGACTACTTACCTACTTGTTGCTCCTCTGTCTCCGTCTCCTGGTGCTCTCATCTGCCCATCTGTGGCTGTAAGGGAAGCGTTGTGCGCTCCCTTCCAGCCAAGCGTCTTCAATAAAGTTTGTTTAAACTTTTTTTTTCAACAAACTTTATTGAATGTGCATTGGCTCTAGGGGAGCGCAGAACGCTTCCCTCACAGCCACGGACCTGCAGCACCGGTGGACAGCAGCAAGGAGGTAAGTACTGGGAAAGTGGGGAGGCCGTCACCCAGTGGTGTATCTTGGTTTTGTTCTGCCCTAGGCAGACAACATTTGGGCACCCCCCCTACCCACGTTGCACACCTACGACATGACCCATAACCCACGTTGCACACCAGGACATGCCCCATCACCACATTTACATGCATCCATCACCCCATTACATACACATTTCCAATATTATTTGCCATTAATATTCCCCAGCCAATTTGTCCCATAATATGCCAGTGTTATTCTGCAATTTAATATGACTCAGTAAATTTGCCCAATAATATTCCAAGGTTATCTGCAATTTAATATGCCCCTGCTAATTTGCCCAATATGCCAGTGTTATCTGCCATTTATTATTCCCCAGCCATTTTGCCCAATAATATGCCAGTGTTATTCTGCCATTTAATATTCCCCAGACGATTTGTCCAATAATATGCCAGTGTTATTCTGCCATTTAATATGCCCCAGTAAATTTGGCCAATAATATTCCAGTGTTATTAGCCATGTAATATTCCCCAGCCAATTTGCCCAATAATATGCCAGTGTTATTTGCCATGTAATATTCCCCAGCCAATTTTCCCAATAATATGCCAGTGTTATTTGCCATGTAATATTCCCCAGCCAATTTTCCCAATAATATGCCAGTGTTATTTGCCATGTAATATTCCCCAGCCAATTTGCCCAATAATATGCCAGTGTTATTTGCCATGTAATATTCCCCAGCCAATGCGCCAAATAATATGCCAGTGTTATTTGCCATGTAATATTCCCCAGCCAATTTGCCCAATAATATGCCAGTGTTATTAGCCATGTAATATGCCCAGCCAATTTGCCCAATAATATGCCAGTGTTATTAGCCATGTAATATGCCTCAGCCAATTTGCCCAATAATATGCCAGTGTTATTAGCCATGTAATATGCCCCAGCCAATTTGCCCAATAATATGCCAGTGTTATTTGCCATGTAATATTCCCAGCCAATTTGCCCAATAATATGCTAGTCTTATTTGCCATGTAATATTCCCCAGCCAATTTGCCCAATAATATTCCAGTGTTTTTTGCCATGTAATACTCCCCAGCCAATTTGCACAATAATATGCCAGTGTTATTAGCCATGTAATATGCCCCAGCCAATTAGCCCAATAATATGCCAGTGTTATTTGCCATGTAATATTCTAATATTCCCCAGCCAATTTGCCCAATAATATGCTAGTCTTATTTGCCATGTAATATTCCCCAGCCAATTTGCCCAATAATATTCCAGTGTTTTTTGCCATGTAATATTCCCCAGCCAATTTGCCCAATAATATGCCAGTGTTCCCCCCCCCTCCCCCTCCCCATCTCTTACCTTTTTCCCTGGTGGCTAGTGGCAGGAGGACTTCCCTGGTGGCAGGACTTCCCTGGTGGCTAGTGGCAGGAGGACTTCCCTGGTGGCAGGACTTCCCTGGTGGCTAGTGGCAGGAGGACTTCCCTGGTGGCTAGTGGCAGGCAGCATGGTCCCTCCATGCTGCCTGTTCGGCCTCCCGGCGGTTGTGCCGACAGGTCACGTGATCGGCGCGCGTCCGACGTCAGAGCGCCGATCACGTGACTGTCGGCACTTCCGTGTCGGGACAATGCACGGGGAGCCGAACAGGCAGCACGGAGGTTTCTCTGTGCTGCCTGTTCGGCTCCCCGTGCAGTTTTGCAGGCAGAGCGGAGGTGAGAGGGGATCTTCCGATCCCTTCTCACCTCCGTCTCTGCCTGCAAGCGCGTTTTTTATTTTTTTTTTTTTAACACTGGCCCAGCGGCCGTTTTTTACTTACATTAGGGCGGCCTGGGGGGCAATTGCCTCCCTGCCCCCCGGCCCTGGTCCTGGGTGTGCAGTGTGGGTGATGGGGCATGTCCTAGGTGTGCAGTGTGGGTGATGGGGAATGTCCTGGGTGTGGAGTATGGGTGACGGGGCATGTCCTGGGTGTGCAGTGTGGGTGATGGGGCATGTCCTGGGTGTGCAGTGTGGGTGATGGGGCATGTCCTAGGTGTGCAGTGTGGGTGATGGGGCATGTCCTGGGTGTGCAGTGTGGGTGATGGGGCATGTCCTGGGTGTGCAGTGTGGGTGACGTGTAGTCTCCCTAGGGCATCACAAAACCAATATACAGCACTGCATGTTGCACTTTCTTTCTGGCAGTAAAAGGTTTATATGTTTTTGCTTTTAGATTGGGTCCTGAATCTTCTGTTCCTCCCCCTCTCAGGTCATCATATTGCCCCAGGACACATGTCAGGAAGCAGGAATGTTCTGCTGGTTTATATTGAGGCAGCAGGATCCAGGAGACATGGGGATGGAGGAGAGAAGGAGTATTAAATGGATGGGAAGGAGGAAAAACATAAACATGAAGGGACAATTAAAGTTTTTTTAAAGGTCTTTTAAAAGACAAAATAGGAATCAAGGGTTACAATAAATGTTGTTCCTGACTCCTAATTAAACCCAATGTTTATCACATATGCATTTTACATCTATCAGAAACATGTACAATATGCAGAAAATAATCTAGGTGGTCCTGTCCCTTTAAATGGTGACGTCATCCTTTGTCTGGACATACAGGAGTTCATGTATAAACCTCGGCACACACGCAGATAACGCCATATACTAGTACTATCAGCATGTGCTCCTTTGTATGTCTGCTCCGCCTCTGGCGGTTTCCAAGTTCCGAGTTTCGCCGGCACTCATTGCGCTGGTTGAAGTCTATGTATAAAGAATCGGGATTTTCGACAAATACGCAATCGGCGTTACGCGTAAAGAATAGCGATTGCACCGTTTTTTTTCTTTTTTCACTTCCTGACATTTTTCAGTGCGGGGGGTTTATACATAACGCACATAATATCTTTCCAATGTTCTAACATGTATAGCTTGGAGGAAAGACGTAACAGGGGGGATATGATAGAAACATTTAAATACATAAAGGGAATCAACACAGTAAAGGAAGAGAGTATATTTAAAAGAAGAAAAACTACCACAACTAGAGGACATAGTCTTAAATTAGAGGGGCAACGATTTAAAAGTAATATCAGGAAGTATTACTTTACTGAGAGGGTAGTGGATGTATGGAATAGCCTGCCAGCAGAAGTGGTAGAGGTAAACACAGTCAAGGATTTTAAGCATGCGTGGGATAGACACAAGGCTATCCTAGCTATAAGACCGGGAACTGGGGACTAATAAAATTACTCAAAAAATTGGGCAGACTAGATGGACCGAATGGTTCTTATCTGCCGACACTTTCTATGTTTCTATGTTCTACTCTAACTATAATTAAACTACTGTAGATCACTGACATTACACATACACATCAGATTTCTGCAGCATGGAACTGTGTTAAAAAGACTGCTTTCCAAACATCAACTTTACATTTTGGGGAAGAGAAAAAAATGTATGAAATGTATTACATTTTATCACTATTAACCTTAAAATTAAACTTATTTGTTGAATTTTCTTTAACAATCTGATAAACTCTTGACAGATGCTGCCACCTAGTGGTCTCTGAGTAAAGTTAATATTAGCCACTATTTTATTCATGGGGGCTCTACTTGTGAATGAAACACAGGTGAGCGTGTAGAAGAGGACCATGGGTGTAGGAACCCCCAAAAATCTGGGGGGGGACAGCATTTTTGCTCGCCGGGTATAGCAGCAGTAAAAATAAAGCTTGTCACAGTGTATATTATATCACCAAGTTCCCACCAACATTACCAGGATCCTTGGTATACAACAGATACATTCACAGCAGAACATCTACATCAGGCAGGTGCATTTTATCACTGTTACATGAAATTTAGTCAGCGAGCTGTGTGTACACCATAAAACATACATCAGTATGAACCTACCACTTCTGCTGGAATGCCATTCCATGTATCCACCCCCCTATCAGTAATGTAATACTTTCATTAGTCCCTGGCCTTATCTTATATCTAGGATAGCCTTATACCTATCCCATGCATGCTTAAACTCCTTCACTGTATTAACTTCTACCACTTCTACTGGAAGACTATTCCATGCATCCACTACCCTCTCAGTAAAGTAATCCTTTCATTAGTCCCTGGCCTTATCTTATATCTAGGATAGCCTTATACCTATCCCATGCATGCTTAAACTCCTTCACTGCATTAACCTCTACCACTTCTACTGGAAGACTATTCCATGCATCCACTACCCTCTCAGCAAACAAACATTACATTTCTGACCAGAAAATAAACTGTAAAATATTAAATATTTCCAGCATTTCCAAAAGCTTAAGGTGGACCCCAAATATATGTATATAACTAGTAACATTTATACCAGGGCTTGACAACCTTAACTAAGTTTTAGGAGCAAGGAAAAAAATCTAGGAGCCAGACAACAGCACATACACACAATCACATGCAGTCATATACATTCAGTCACATAGACACATATACTCATACATACAGCCTGTCACACATATACATACTGTCACATAGACACACACTCATACATACATACATACAGTCTGCCAGGCACACACTCACACATACATACAGTCTGTCAGACACACATATACTCATACATACAGCCTGTCACACATATACATACTGTCACATAGACACACACTCATACATACATACATACAGTCTGCCAGGCACACACTCACACATACATACAGTCTGTCAGACACACACACACTCATACATACAGTCGTTCACAGACACACTCATACATACATACATACATACAGTCTGTCGCAGACACACACTCATACATACATGCAGTCTGTCAGACACACACTCATAGATACAGTCTGTAACATAGACACATACACTCAGAGTCAGTCACATAGACACACACACGCATACATGGTCTTTCACATACACTCATACATACAGTCTGTCACAGACACACACACTCATAATCAGTCACATATACACACAAACTCATACAGTCAGTCACAGACACACAAACTCATACAGTCAGTCACAGACACACAAACTCACACAGTCAGTCACACACACTATATCTCATTGCAGGGAAGGTGGGCATTTCCGTTCCAAGTTTGTCTGTGCCTCTTACAAAGGCACAGACCATCATTACTTATTAATTACATTATTTTGCCCATTCATTTGTCAGTTTTATTTTGCCCACATTCATTTGCCAGTGTTTTTTTTTTTGCCCAAATTCATTTGTCAGGTTTTTTTTTGCCCACATTCATTTGCCAGGGTTTTTTTTGCCCACATTCATTTGCCAGGGTTTTTTTTTTTGTTGCCCACATTCATTTGGGCAGTAATATAGTGCCAGCCAGAGCCCAGTAATATAGTGTCAGCCAGATGCCTGTAATATTATGCCAGCCAGAGCCCAGTAATATAGTGCCAGCCAGAACCCAGTAATATAGTGCCAGCCAGAGCCCAGTAATATTGTGCCAGTCAGAGCCCAGTAATATAGTGCCAGCCAGAGCCCAGTAATATAGTGCCAGCCAGAGCCCAGTAATATTGTGCCAGCCAGAGCCCAGTAATATAGTGCCAGCCAGAGCCCAGTAATATTGTGCCAGTCAGATACCCAGTAATATAGTGCCAATCAGATGCCCAGTAATATTGTGCCAATCAGATGCCCAGTAATATAGTGCCAATCAGATGCCCAGTAATATAGTGCCAGTCAGATACCCAGTAATATAGTGCCAATCAGATACCCAGTAATATAGTGCCAGCCAGAGCACAGTAATATAGTGCCAGTCAGATACCCAGTAATATAGTGCCAGCCAGATGCCAGTAATATTATGCCAGTCAGCCCCCCCCCCCCCCCCCGTACTTACACTTCACTGCTCCGTGTCCCCCGCCGGATGTCTCCTCCGTGCAGTCTTCCCTCTTGCACGGAGGAGGGAAACAGTCACCGGATGTGACGCAACGTCACATCCGGCGTCAGTTTTTTTTTCCATCGGATGCGGCTTGCCGGAAAAAAGCGGCAAGCAGGGGCTGGGGGCCCCGTTTGCCTCACGTTCTGGGGGGGATTTCACCTTACCTGTCCCCCCCACATTTTTTCCTGGGGGGGATCCGTCCCATCCCCCCCGCTTCCTACGCCCATGAAGAGGACTAATGATCAAGTTGCTAGTGAGCAGCTGAATGCTGTGTTTCTGCATGGGCCAACTATGCCTAGGCCTAATGCAGAAGGGCAGCACCAGATTAAAGGGGTATCATTGTTGGTGGGACATTGAAGGCTGTCCCCACTGGATCACTAGGGAGCAATCTGGTGCTGTGCATAGAGATGTGAGGGCAATATAGTGCAGTCAAATGGGATGTGGGAGCAAATGGTGCTGTGGAAAGAGATGTGGGGGTAAATGGTGCAGTGGAAAGAGATGTGGGTGCTAATGGTGCAGTGGAAAGAGATGCGGGGGCATTTGGTACAGTAGAAGGTGATGTGGGGGCATTTGGTTCAGTGTAAAGTGATGTGGGGGTCATTTGGTGTAGTGGGAAGGGATGTAAAGACAAATGGTGCAGTGGAAAGGTATGTGGGAGCAAATGGTGCCGTGCAAATGTATATGGAGAAAAATTGTGCAGTGGAAAGGGATCTTCTATCCTTACATGGGTGATCTCTTAGTAATAATACAACATGAGCAGTGACAAAAAGGTCCTCAAGTATCCCCACCTTCCAAAATGTATGCAATTTGGGACCCTGGTGGTCCAGTGTGCTCTGTGCCTCATGTGACACAGAGCTCTCTGGCTCCCAGGCAGCTCAGTGGGTGCTGGAGGCACAGATATAGCCTCTTTGCACTAGCAGGACTGCTACAAAGCGATCCTTTATCCAGGGTGCAAGATTTTAATATTGGTGTCCCCGGTGATGTGTAACTCTATTGCTAAATCCTCCCCTACCAATGAGTTAATTTATAATAATGACCCTTTTATATGGCAACCAATTCATCTCTCCACACAGCTTGCCCCCACACTACTAGCTACCATGTCAGATTGGCCCACGGAGCTTGCCAGTGTCATAATGTGCCCACAGAGCTTTCTGTAGTTTCACATTGTTCCTCAAACCTTGCCCCAGCATCACCAGGACCAACAGAGTATGCCAAGTTCTGACAACCGTGCATGTTACTCACAAGCAGTGTTCATTTTTACGGCACATTTTTTTATCTAGTTTTAGTCATAGTCTTTTGACTAAAATGCCGTTTTAGTTTAGACGAATTTTAGTCATCTGAATTTTTTAAGTCTAGACTAAATCTCCAGACGTGAGGAAGGGAACAGGTCTGAGAAGGCTGTTACATAGTGTTAAGTTACCTTGCTAGGGAGATGGGAGGGAACAGGTCTGAGAAGGCTGTTACAGAGTGTTAATTTAACTTGATAGAGAGATGGGAGGGAACAGGTCTGAGAAGGCTGTTACATAGTGTTAAGTTAACTTGCTAGGGAGATGGGAGGGAACAGGTCTGAGAAGGCTGTTACATAGTGTTAAGTTAACTTGATAGAGAGATGGGAGGGAACAGGTCTGAGAAGGCTGTTACATAGTGTTAAGTTAACTTGCTAGGGAGATGGGAGGGAACAGGTCTGAGAAGGCTGTTACACAGTGTTACGTTAACTTGCTAGGGAGATGGGAGGGAACAGGTCTGAGAAGGCTGTTACATAGTGTTAAGTTAACTTGCTAGGGAGATGGGAGGGAGCAGGTCTGAGAAGGCTGTTACATAGTGTTAAGTTAACTTGCTAGGGAGATGGGAGGGAACAGGTCTGAGAAGGCTGTTACATAGTGTTAAGTTAACTTGCTAGTGAGATGGGAGGGAACAGGTCTGAGAAGGCTGTTACATAGTGTTAAGTTAACTTGTTAGGGAGATGGGAGGGAACAGGTCTGAGATGGCTGTTACATAGTATTAAGTTAACTTGTTAGGGAGATGGGAGGGAACAGGTCTGAGAAGGCTGTTACATAGTGTTAAGATAACTTGCTAGGGAGATGGGAGCGAACAGGTCTGAGAAGGCTGTTACACAGTGTTATGTTAAAGTGCTAGGGAGATGGGAGGGAACAGGTGTGAGAAGGCTGTTTGATAGTGTTAAGTTAACTTGCTAGGGAGATGGGAGGGAACAGGTCTGAGAAGGCTGTTACATAATGTTAAGTTCAGGGCCGTCTTTAATAGTGATTGGACCCTGGGCAAGCATTTGCTTGGGCCGCCTGGACCCTGCCCCCTCCCCTGCATGCAATCCCGCCATCCATCGCAATGTTACCCCCCCCCCACACACACACATATGCCATAATTGTTGTGCCATTCAGATGCCAGTAATATTGTGCCATTCAGAGCACAGTATTATTGTGCCAGTCAG
This sequence comes from Pelodytes ibericus, assembly GCA_036172795.1. NCBI lineage: Eukaryota > Metazoa > Chordata > Amphibia > Anura > Pelodytidae > Pelodytes > Pelodytes ibericus. The sequence goes on from CM069862.1 coordinate 16,928,082, forward strand.
AGCCCAGTAATATTGTGCCATTCAGAGCCCAGTAATATTGTGCCAGTCAGATGCCTGTAATATTGTGCCATTCAGAGCCCAGTTATATTGTGCCAGTCAGAGCCCAGGAATATCGTGCCAGCCAGAGCCCAGGAATATTGTGCCAGTCAGATACCAGGAATATTGTGCCAGTCAGATACCAGGAATATTGTGAAATTCAGACCCCAGTAATATTGTGCCAGTCAGATGCCTGCAATATTGTGCCATTCAGAGCCCAGTAATAATGTGCCAGTCAGATGCCTGCAATATTGGGCCAGTCAGAGCCCAGTAATATTGGGCCAGTCAGAGCCCAGTAATATTGGGCCAGTCAGAGCACAGGAATATTGGGCCAGTCAGAGCCCAGGAATATTGTGCCAGTCAGAGCCCAGGAATATTGTGCCAGTCAGATACCAGGAATATTGTGCCAGTCAGAGCCCAGTAATATTGTGCCAGCCAGATGCCTGTAATGTTGTGCCAGTCACATGCCTGTAATATTATGCCAGCCAGATGCCTGTAATATTGTGCCAGTCATATGCCTGTAATTTTGTGCCAGTCAGATGTCTGTAATATTGTGCCAGTCAGATGCCTGTAATATTGTGCCAGTCAGATGCCTGTAATATTATGCCAGTCAGATGCCTGTAATATTGTGCCAGTCAGATGCCTGTAATATTATGCCAGTCAGATGCCTGTAATATTGTGCCAGTCAGATGCCTGTAATAGTGTGCAGTCAGAGGCCAGGAATATTGTGCCAGTCAGATGCCCGTAATATTGTGCCAGTCAGATGCCTGTAATATTGTGCCAGTCAGATACCAGGAATATTGTGCCAGTCAGATGCCTGTAATATTGTGCCAGTCAGATGCCTGTAATATTATACCAGTCAGATGTCTGTAATATTGTGCCAGTCAGATGCCCGTAATATTGTGCCAGTCAGATGCCTGTAATATTATGCCAGTCAGATCCCTGTAATATTGTGCCAGTCAGATGCCTGTAATATTGTGCCAGTCAGATGCCTGTAATATTGTGCCAGTCAGATCCCTGTAATATTGTGCCAGTCAGATCCCTGTAATATTGTGACAGCCAGATGCCTGTAAAACCTTCCTCCCCCCCTTCCCTAGTACTTACATGAAGCTGCTCCGTGTCCCCCGCCGGATGTCTCCTTAGTGCAGTCTTCCCTCTTGCACGGAGGAGGGAAACAGTCACGGGATGTGACGCAACGTCACATCCGGCGTCAGTTGTTTTTTTTGTTTTTTTCCGGTCGTCGCATTCATCGGATGCGGCTTGCTGGAAAAAAGCGTTCACAAGCGCAATGCGCTGTGAACGCGGCAAGCAGGGGCTGGGGGCCCAAGGGACAGCTGCCTTAAGGCCCCCCAGGAGTAAATGGGCCCAGGACAGCTGCCCCGTTTGCCCCGCGTTAAAGACGGCCCTGGTTAAGTTAACATGCTAGGGAGATGGGAGGGAACAGGTCTGAGGAGGCTGTTACATAATGTTAAGTTAACTTGCTAAGGAGATGGGAGGGAACAGGTCTGAGAAGGCTGTTACATAGTGTTAAGTTAACTTGCTAGGGAGATGGGAGGGAACAGGTCTGAGAAGGCTGTTACATAGTGTTAAGTTAACTTCCTAGGGAGATGGGAGGGAACAGGTCTGAGAAGGCTGTTACATAGTGTTAAGTTAACTTCCTAGGGAGATGGGAGGGAACAGGTCTGAGAAGGCTGTTACATAGTGTTAAGTTACCTTGCTAGGGAGATGGGAGGGAACAGGTCTGAGAAGGCTGTTACACAGTGTTAAGTTAGCTTGCTAGGGAGATGGGAGGGGAACAGGTCTGAGAACGCTGTTACATAGTGTTAAGTTAACTTCCTAGGGAGATGGGAGGGAACAGGTCTGAGAAGGCTGTTACATAGTGTTAAGTTAACTTCCTAGGGAGATGGGAGGGAACAGGTCTGAGAAGGCTGTTACATAGTGTTAAGTTAACTTGCTAGAGAGATGGTAGGGAGCAGGTCTGAGAAGGCTGTTACATAGTGTTAAGTTAACTTCCTAGGGAGATGGGAGGGAACAGGTCTGAGAAGGCTGTTACATAGTGTTAAGTTACCTTGCTAGGGAGATGGGAGGGAACAGGTCTGAGAAGGCTGTTACACAGTGTTAAGTTAGCTTGCTAGGGAGATGGGAGGGGAACAGGTCTGAGAACGCTGTTACATAGTGTTAAGTTAACTTCCTAGGGAGATGGGAGGGAACAGGTCTGAGAAGGCTGTTACATAGTGTTAAGTTAACTTCCTAGGGAGATGGGAGGGAACAGGTCTGAGAAGGCTGTTACATAGTGTTAAGTTAACTTAGAAACATAGAATGTGTCGGCAGATAAGAACCATTCGGTCCATCTAGTCTGCCCAATTTTTTTGGAGTACTTTTATTAGTCCCCAGTTCCCGGTCTTATAGCTAGGATAGCCTTGTGTCTATCCCACGCATGCTTAAAATCCTTGACTGTGTTTACCTCTACCACTTCTGCTGGCAGGCTATTCCATACATCCACTACCCTCTCAGTAAAGTAATACTTCCTGATATTACTTTTAACTCGTTGCCCCTCTAATTTAAGACTATGTCCTTTAGTTGTGGTAGTTTTTCTTCTTTTAAATATACTCTCTTCCTTTACTGTGTTGATTCCCTTTATGTATTTAAATGTTTCTATCATATCCCCCCTGTTACGTCTTTCCTCCAAGCTATACATGTTAAGATGCTTTAACCTTTCCTGGTAAGTTTTATCCTTCAACCCATGAACCAGTTTAGTAGCCCTTCTCTGAACTCTCTCCAAAGTATCAATATCCTTCTGGAGATATGGTCTCCAGTACTGCGTACAATACTCCAAGTGAGGTCTCACCAGTGCTCTGTACAATGGCATGAGCACTTCCCTCTTCCTACTGCTAATACCTCTCCCTATGCAACCAAGCATTCTGCTAGCTTAGAATTGAGTTCTACTGCCGCCAAGCTCTGCTGCCAACTTACTAGGGTGATGGGAAGGAACAGGTCTGAGAAGGCTGTTACATAGTATTAAGTTAACTTGCTAGGGAGATGGGAGGGAACAGGCCTGAGAAGGCTGTTACTCAGTGTTAAGTTAACTTGATAGGGATATGGGAGGGAACAGGTCTGAGAAGGCTGTTACATAGTGTTAAGTTAACTTGCTAGGGAGATGGGAGGGAACAGGTCTGAGAAGGCTGTTACATAGTGTTAAGTTAACTTGCTAGGGAGATCGGAGGGAACAGGTCTGAGAAGGCTGTTACATAGTGTTAGGTTAACTTGCTAGGGAGATGGGAGGGAACAGGTCTGAGAAGGCTGTTACACAGTGTTAAGTTACCTTGCTAGGGAGATGGGAGGGAACAGGTCTGAGAAGGCTGTTACACAATATTAAGTTAACTTGCTGGGGAGATGGGAGGAAACAGGTCTGAGAAGGCTGTTACACAGTGTTAAGTTAACTTGCTAGAGAGATGGGAGGGAACAGGCCTGAGAAGGCTGTTACATAGTGTTAAGTTAACTTGCTACGGAGATGGGAGGGAACAAGCCTGAGAAGGCTGTTACATAGTGTTAAGTTACCTTGCTAGGGAGATGGGAGGGAACAGGTCTGTGAAGGCTGTTACAGAGTGTTAAGTTAACTTGCTAGGGAGATCGGAGGGAACAGGTCTGAGAAGGCTGTTACATAGTGTTAGGTTAACTTGCTAGGGAGATGGGAGGGAACAGGTCTGAGAAGGCTGTTACACAGTGTTAAGTTACCTTGCTAGGGAGATGGGAGGGAACAGGTCTGAGAAGGCTGTTACACAATATTAAGTTAACTTGCTGGGGAGATGGGAGGAAACAGGTCTGAGAAGGCTGTTACACAGTGTTAAGTTAACTTGCTAGAGAGATGGGAGGGAACAGGCCTGAGAAGGCTGTTACACAGTATTAAGTTAGCTTGCTGGGGAGATGGGAGGGAACAGGTGTGAGAAGGCTGTTACATAGTGTTAAGTTAGCTTGCTAGGGAGATGGGAGGGAACAGGTCTGCGAAGGCTGTTACACAGTATTAAGTTAGCTTGCTGGGGAGATGGGAGGGAGCAGGACTGAGAAGGCTGTTACTCAGTGTTAAGTTAACTTTCTGGGGAGATGGGAGGGAACAGGTCTGAGAAAGGCTGGTACATAGTGTTGTTACCTTGTTAGGGAGATGGGAGGGAACAGGTCTGAGAAGGCTGTTACATAGTGTTAAGTTACCTTGTTAGGGAGATGGGAGGGAAACACTCAGGTGACAGTACCAGGTGAATCAGATGGAGGAGTATCCTCTACCTCTGCAGTTTGCAGGCCGTTGTTCCAGGGGTCAGACAGGCACACAGAGCCTGTGTCTCAGCCAGTCCAGCTGCAGATAGAGTCAGGGGACTGGGCTTTGGCAGAGATCCATGGGCACCAGAACCAGAAGACCAAATAGTAAATGTAATAGCCCCTCCCTAACATTTTAGTTACATTTTATTCAGTTGAACTAAATTACAATTGATTTCAGCCCAGGTTTTAGTCCTAGTAACTTTTTATTTAGTATTGTTTAGTTCTAGTCATTGAAAACCTGCAGCTTTCAATGACTGGGGTGTTGTAGTTGATCTGGGTCGAAGAGGGGCTGACCTCTTGCGTCTAACGGAGTATCATCCTCCGGTAACTGGGCAGAGTAACCATCTTTAGCTGCCGAAGCAGAATCTTGTGGCGAGGCAAAACCTGCCATATCATAGTGATCAGAATCGTCTAAACTCTCTGATACCTCCTCGGAAACAGATTGAGAATCCGAATCACAGGGGATCTTCTCACAGATTTTGCCCAGTGAGAGGCTCTTTTGCACGGTGTAACTGTGCCAGGATAAACCGTGTCAGTCTCAAGTTTATTTAAAGGTGTGTTTGATCTTAGCTTTATGGCCGTGTAATGCTGGAGGTGGTTGTGTGGCCCCTATCCTGGACCTCTGGGGCAGATAGGGCCAGTGGGGTAGTTACAGGGGTTGGGGGTCCAAACACATGGGGTACATATTCATCCAATATAAAGCCAACAGTGCAGGATGTGAATATAAGCAACATTTTAAAAGCAACGACAGGGTACACAGCACAAACGGATAAGATATCTGAAAATACAATAAGTATGGCGATAATGAAGCATACATCAATAAAACGAATATGTACAACATGAAATCATGCAATAAAAGGTCCTAAATAAAACAACAAACAGAAAATGAGAGCACACTACTTATTTGAGGGAAGCAGCAGTAGGAGTATCTGCTCGCTGGTTAGACACAGGGACGGATTAGGTCCCTGGGCTACAGATACTGTGAGGCCCCCAGTTATATCGGATTTGGCAAAAGTTGCTTGGCAAATGTTCCAGTGTTCCATCGCTTAGATTGCTTCCACAGGACTTGTCCCAGCACCCAGTACTTACCCCAGCATTTAGATTGCGCTCACAGGAGTTGCCCCAACACCCAGGACTCACCCCAGCACTTAGATTGCACTCACAGGACTTTCCCAGGCACCCAGCAGTAAGGTTTCATTTAGGGGGGGAAAAAGTCTAAATATAAGACTACCCTATGGGAAAAAAGATTTACTAGTAAATATTAGTTCATATGTAAAAATATTTAGTGAAAACTATAAATGAAAAACTGCATTTATTGTTTTTTCCCCCTTTTATTTGCCAATCTCTCCCTCAGACTTGCCAATGCACACCCAGACCTGCCATTCTGTCCCCAGACTTGACAATGCATACCCAGACCTGCCATTCTGTCCCGAGACTTGCCAATGCACACCCAGACCTGCCATTCTGTCCCCAGGCCTGCCAGTGCATACCCAGACCTGCCATTCTGTCCCGAGACTTGCCAATGCACACCCAGATTTGCCATTCTGTCTCCAGACTTGCCAATGCACACCCAGACCTGCCATTCTGTCCCCAGACTTGCCAATGCACACCCAGACCTTCCATTCTGTCCCCAGACTTGCCAATGCACACCCAGACCTGCCATTCTGTCCCCAGACTTGCCAATGCATACCCAGACCTGTCATTCTGTCCTGAGACTTGCCAATGCATACCCAGACCTGCCATTCTGTCCCCAGACTTGCCAATGCATACCCAGACCTTTTATTCTGTCCCCAGACTTGCCAATGCATACCCAGACCTGCCATTCTGTCCTCAGACTTGCCAATGGACACCCAGACCTGCCATTCTGTCCCCACACTTGCCAATGCACACCCAGACCTGCCATTCTGTCCCCAGACTTGCCAATGCACACCCAGACCTGCCATTCTGTCCCCAGACATGCCAATGTATTCTACACTGCACACCCAGGAGATATCCACAACCATTATAGTGTCAAAAAAACCCAACAACCCCTCTTACCCAACTCCTCCAGATGTCCTTGACTCTCAACCTTCAGGAATAATTGGGCCCTTCACAGTTCGCGTTAATGACTAGACCTCAATGATAATATATAGCGGAATTAGGGATCGACCGATTATCGGATTAGCCGATATTATCGGCCGATATTCACAGTTTCCTAAATTATCGGTATCGGCATCTAACTTTACCGATAATGCCGATAATGCGTCCAGCGCGTGCGCCCCCAATCCATCTCGCGGCTCCGCACAGCAAAACAAGGTGTGCGCACGAATCGCGGGAGAGGAGCTGAAGTCCCGGCACTGAAGTAGTGCTGTCTGGAGGAGTGGCTTCAGTCAGTGTCGTGTGCCAGCCCAATTGTCTGCTCTGCCGCTTGTGTGCCACTGCCAGCCCAGTCGGATCGCTTGATTTGCCAAGTTTTATGGTCTACTAAAAAGGTAATTTTATTTTATGATATTTTTCTATGATTTTTTTTTTATACTATGTTGTTTTTTTTTCCAGAGGTTAGTCGGTGAGGTGGGGGAGGGGTGGTGGTGGTCGGATGCCACATGGTGGCACACTAACTATATTTGCTTTTTGCAGTGGCACTTTGGCATCTTAAATTATAATTAATTATAATTAATCCCTTGGTTTGAATTGGAACTGGAAGTTCAATTCAGGGGGAGGGGGGATGGTGGTGGAAATTTACATTTGGCACTAGTATATTATAAATTGACTACCAGTACCAACTAAGAGCTTTATTAATTTATAATTTATAATATACTAGTGCAAATTTTGCCAAATACCAAATTTAACCACTCCCTACCCCCACCTCACTAATAATAAATAATAAATTAGTTGGTGGTCAGTGAGGGGTGGGGGGTGATGGTGGTAATTGGCATTTGGCACTAGTATATTATAAATGTAAATTATAAATTAATAAAGCCTTTAGTTGGTAGTCAGTGAGGTGGGGGGAGGGGGTGGTGGTGGATATTGGCATTTGGCAGTGGCACCAATATAAATTATAATAAAGAAGCAAGCCGGCCTTGGTAGTCAGTCGGGGGGAGGGCTGGTGCTGCTGCTGGATAATATAGAATTGCACTATAGTTAGTATATATTATAATAAAGCTCTGGGTGTAATTGTTTGCATTAGATTTATATAAATGATATAATAATAAAGCCCTTGGGTAGTATATTGGCAATTTGGCACAATAAAAATGATAAAGCACTGGGGAGTGGGGGTAGTATACTAAAATGCTCCCACACCAAGTACTGTGCAAATTATTAAGTATTACATTCAGAAGGAATTCATTACACTTTATCAATATGGCGTTTAATTTGTGTAAGTATTATAAAGTCCAGAACTGATTGAAATTTAAGGTCGGATAAAAAAATACTACTACTTCTACAACTAGAACTCAGTAGTAATAGCACCAAACCATAGACAGAAGGTGTGACTGATGTTTCTGTCTGATATCAACCAGAGCTACAACCTGTCAACCACCACAGTGCTCTTTGTAACATTCAATACTTACCTTCACAGCACTCCTTCTTCCACGTCTAGCCGCCAGCCAAAGAGGCTTTACGTCGTCATCATCATCACCCCTCCCTGCTGTGAGCCGAGCGCCAGAAGTATCCGGAGCACAGATCAAGGTAGATGAGAAAGTGAGTTTGGGGACAACTGACTAGTGCTAGTAAATAATATTGAAATGATTTCAGCAAAAATATTTCCTCTACACACAGACAGTATTATTATTAATAATGCGGTCTGTGTGTAGAGAAAATATTTTTGCTGAAATCATTTTAATATATTATATAGTCTAGTCTACCCCTCTGCTGTGCGTATTAAATTTAATTAATTATAATACCACATTTCATTTTCAAATCACCCCATAATATTAAATGCAATAAAATCACGCACACCAATGATACTATTGTAGCATTGTGGTCAGTGATTTTCTTCATGCAATTAATATAAAGTAGTAATGAAGTCAACACAAGCTTTTATTGTTATATATAAATATATTTTACTTACACTCCCCTTATCCACATATTTCTTAGCTAAGAATTGATTATAGGGGCTTTTAGCTTTGTGAAATGTAAACACAACAGTCACTGGATTGTGTGTGTGCTTTACTTAATCTGTACTGCTCCAAGTCCAATAAGTAAAAGGCTAATAGCACTAGTAGTCATACATCCCAGTATGTACTGGCCGGATGAGCATGACAGGAGTATGACTGTTGACAGCATTTACACTGCCATCAGCAACAGCCAGGTACATGCTGGGATCTCATATTCATATTGATATTTTTTTTTATTCATCCACAACTTACTCTAAACCTCACTGTAGCTTGTTGTAACCCTCTTCTTTCAATGCAGATGGATGCACAAAGAAAAAGTAAAAGCATTGTTTGGGACTATTTTAGTCAACCCTCCCTAGGACAGGCAATGTGCAACACATGCAAAACCAATGTGAGCATGGGATCTGCAACTGCAAAAACAAAGAATACATCAAATCTTTGGACCCATCTAAGAATTCATCATGTTGAATTATTTAATGAAGCACAGAAAACAAAAGAAAAGGAATCATGTGAAACACCAACTCTATTCCAGCCAAAAATAAAAGACCTATTTCAGAGACACACAAAGTGGCAAAAGTCCGATGAAAGATCCCAACTTCTGGACAGAGCAATCACAGAGATGATGGTTACGGATAACCAGCCATTTACAATGGTGTCTGATTCTGGCTTTAAGCGCTTGATGTCCATAGTTGAGCCAAGGTACACACTGAAAAATGAAAAGTTTTACAGGAACGAAATGCTGCCAAAGATTCATCAGAAGGTGATACAGAAAGTAAAAACAATGTTACAACCAGAGAACGCTGGCAATTCACTCTCATTCACTACTGACTGCTGGTCCGGATCAACAGAATCACTAATGAGTCTTACGTGTCACTTCATTGATAATGGATGGACAAAAAGGCAGTTGGTGTTGAACACAAAGGTGATGCAAGGATCCCACACTGGCGAGTACATTAAAGAAATGTTTCTAGGCATGCTTGATGACTGGGGTATAAGCAAAGATAGAGTGCTGCTTGTGCTTCGAGACAGCGGAGCAAACATGGTGAAAGGAATGAGGCTTGCTGAAGTGTCAGATCTCAGCTGCATATGGCACACACCCTGCAACTTGTAGTAAATGATGGTCTGTCAAGCCAGAGAGCTGTGATCGACATAATTGCCATGCTAAAGAAGTGTGCAAGTCATTTTCACCATTCATTCATTGCCAAGCACCGACTGAGGTGCATTCAGTCAGACCTTGGCCTGCCCAAAAGCAGCCTGATTCAGGCTGTTCCAACACGATGGAACTCCACACTCCACATGCTACAAAGAATGCTGGAACAGAAGCGAGCTCTTAGCATCTATGCTGGTAAGCATGGAGGCTATTCTTGCCCTAATGCTGATCAGTGGGAGATTGTAGCAAATCTTATTCAGACCCTCCTCCCAATAGAGGAAGTGACACTAGAGGTTAGCCATAACGACTCAAGTGTGTCATCCATTATTCCATGTGTGAGAGTGCTGTAGATGCTTCTTCAAGAGAATGAAGGGTCCACTACACGTGGCATTAAAACACTCAGGGAGGTCATGAAGGAAAGCCTCAACAAACGTTTTTTGAAGTATGAAGAGAATATAAACGTAGTTATGGCATGTCTTTTAGATCCTCGATTCAAACATCATGCTTTCTCTTCTGATAATGTGTTGGCCAAGGCAAAAGAATGGCTGACAGAAGATATGCAAAAGGAGGTGCAGGTTCTAGAAAGGTCACATCAGGAAGAGCCTGGTGCTACTAGTCTGGATTTTCTGGAAGAGCATGCTACTAGTAGTACTAATCTGGAAGAGCATGCTACTAGTAGTACTAGTCTGGAAGAGCATGCTACTAGTAGTACTAGTCTGGAAGAGCATGCTACTAGTAGTACTAATCTGGAAGAGCATGCTACTAGTAGTACTAGTCTGGAAGAGCATGCTACTAGTAGTACTAGTCTGGAAGAGCATGCTACTAGTAGTACTAGTCTGGAAGAGCATGCTACTAGTAGTACTAATCTGGAAGAGCATGCTACTAGTAGTACTAGTCTGGAAGAGCATGCTACTAGTAGTACTAGTCTGGAAGAGCATGCTACTAGTAGTACTAGTCTGGAAGAGCATGCTACTAGTAGTACTAGTCTGGAAGAGCATGCTACTAGTAGTACTAATCTGGAAGAGCATGCTACTAGTAGTACTAGTCTGGAAGAGCATGCTACTAGTAGTACTAGTCTGGAAGAGCATGCTACTAGTAGTACTAATCTGGAAGAGCATGCTACTAGTAGTACTAGTCTGGAAGAGCATGCTACTAGTAGTACTAGTCTGGAAGAGCATGCTACTAGTAGTACTAATCTGGAAGAGCATGCTACTAGTAGTACTAGTCTGGAAGAGCATGCTACTAGTAGTACTAGTCTGGAAGAGCATGCTACTAGTAGTACTAGTCTGGAAGAGCATGCTACTAGTAGTACTAATCTGGAAGAGCATGCTACTAGTAGTACTAGTCTGGAAGAGCATGCTACTAGTAGTACTAGTCTGGAAGAGCATGCTACTAGTAGTACTAATCTGGAAGAGCATGCTACTAGTAGTACTAGTCTGGAAGAGCATGCTACTAGTAGTACTAGTCTGGAAGAGCATGCTACTAGTAGTACTAATCTGGAAGAGCATGCTACTAGTAGTACTAGTCTGGAAGAGCATGCTACTAGTAGTACTAGTCTGGAAGAGCATGCTACTAGTAGTACTAATCTGGAAGAGCATGCTACTAGTAGTACTAGTCTGGAAGAGCATGCTACTAGTAGTACTAGTCTGGAAGAGCATGCTACTAGTAGTACTAGTCTGGAAGAGCATGCTACTAGTAGTACTAGTCTGGAAGAGCATGCTACTAGTAGTACTAGTCTGGAAGAGCATGCTACTAGTAGTACTAGTCTGGAAGAGCATGCTACTAGTAGTACTAATCTGGAAGAGCATGCTACTAGTAGTACTAGTCTGGAAGAGCATGCTACTAGTAGTACTAGTCTGGAAGAGCATGCTACTAGTAGTACTAGTCTGGAAGAGCATGCTACTAGTAGTACTAGTCTGGAAGAGCATGCTACTAGTAGTACTAGTCTGGAAGAGCATGATACTAGTAGTACTAGTCTGGAAGAGCATGATACTAGTAGTACTAGTCTGGAAGAGCATGTTACTAGTAGTACTAGTCTGGAAGAGCATGCTACTAGTAGTACTAGTCTGGAAGAGCATGCTACTAGTAGTACTAGTCTGGAAGAGCATGCTACTAGTAGTACTAGTCTGGAAGAGCATGCTACTAGTAGTACTAGTCTGGAAGAGCATGATACTAGTAGTACTAGTCTGGAAGAGCATGATACTAGTAGTACTAGTCTGGAAGAGCAGGATGATGATGCAACAGAAACCTACAAATTCCCAAAAAGGAAACACATGGAAAAAAGTCTTAAACAACATGGCCAAATTGATGCCATGTTCAGCGTTTTATTGGGGCCCCATGTAGAGGATACTCTAACTTTACCCAAAGTCAGCCTTGACGATGAGCTTCATCTTTATTTGAAAGAACCAGTGATCAATAGAAAGGGCAATCCACTTGAGTGGTGGAAAGAAAATGAGACACGCTTTAAAACCCTTGCTTCTTATGCCAGAAGATACCTTTGCTCTCCACCCTCCTCTGTACCTAGTGAGCGTGTTTTCAGTGAAGTGTCTGCAATCTATGAAAGAAACAGAAACCGTTTAACAGAAGAACATGCAGAAATTTCTGGAACTGGAAGTATTGAAGAAATTCTAACGTTTTAGATTAATTTAGAATAGTTAATAGTTTTCATTAAATGTTATTTAATGTCTGTCTTAACTCACTTTTTTGTAACCTTGAAGCTGGATAGCAGGTTAACATGGCTTGGCATTCACTGAATGATCTGGGATGGGATGCTCCAGGAACTGGTCCTGTGTGTAGTGTAGTGTAGTGTACCCACTGCCATTTCCTTTGCTACCCAAGACCAATACCTGTATGATGACTAATCGTATTGTATTGTCTATGTCTACCCTTATAAGTTATGCTACCTATCTTTACTCAGCTAGAAAGGTTAAGTTACCCAACATGTATCTTGTTTTAAATGTGTTTAAATTACTTTAAATTGACACTAAGGCTAAGCAGTTAGGCAACAAATATAGCTTAATTAAGCTGTTTTGATGCCTTGCTTATATTTACTGTAGTGTCCCTTTGATATAATTGCCTATGTCATTGCTGCTCATTTTACTAAGATTTAATCTAAGTATGGATTATGTGCAATTGAACATTGTTGTTCTTGTTACCTTTTGACTGATATTTATTTAAAAAAAAAAAAAAAAGTGGTCCAATTTGTTGTATTTGACCATATCACCATTGTTTTGCTGCATTATTTATTTTTATTTAGCAATGAAAAAGATTTACAAAAAAAAGCTAAACGTTAACAATAAACATGTTCATTTAACAGCAGATTTGTGTAGAAATTGTTTTTTTTCCCAAAAAATTAAAATGCACGAAATATCGGTATAAGTTATCGGCTATCGGCCTGAAAGTTCACAGGTTATCGGTATCGGTATCGGCTCTAAAAAATCAATATCGGTCGATCCCTAAGCGGAATCCCTGGCCGGCATGCTTTCAAACCTCTGGATTATGGCGCCCCCATCAGTTTTATTGAGTTATAGCAGTTCCATAATCCAGCAGTAGTATGAATACCTCCTAATGCTGGATAACAGGAAGCGCTATCTGAAATACACATGTATTTTTCATATTGAGCCAGCAATAAATGTTATGTCTTACAATACCGAAAAACTACAACACACCCTTTCAAATGAAAATACTTTATTTAAGAAACAGGAGCACAGTGTTGGTATTTGTCAACTCATAAGGATTTCATATCATTTTTATTCCACACAAAAACATGTATCAAGCCAAGGTCACAGAAACGGGCTGAACATTACGCTGCCCTTACACAGCAAACATGGGATGCTATGGTCAGGCAGCTATAACGAGCGGGGGGAGTGATAGGGGGGAGGATATCAGGATATCTGTAAGCAGTTTATAGACCCTGTAAGGAGTCAGTTCCACCTAACAACATTTTCTCTTTTTTTTTATTGTACATGCTTTTAATATATGTCAATGTAGCTATTTGTGCATTAAAGCAATTTACAGTTTCTTGTAGTTTTACTTTGATAATCATCGGGGCTTCTAAATCAAGTGACATTCTATAAGGAGGGGCACGGAGAGATGTTGCTATAGTAACAGTAACATCTCCATTATACTTGATTTGCAGTTATTATGGGATAGGAAGTATTGACAAAACTGAGACAAATGTAATTATTTTTTCTTCACATTTATCTAAAAATATATATTTTTCGGACGCTAATACATGGAACTGCCTCCTTAACTCACCAGACGACAGAGTAATGCAATGCCCTCCCCCCTCTGGAGAGCAAAGGGTTACCATGATCATATTTAAAAAAAATAATAATATATATATATATACAAAAAGAAACAAAAAAAGATTGGCATGCAGTTAGTCTTAGTGTCCTGTGTAATAAAAACAATTAAATAAATATCAATTAAAAACCTAAGCATTACAATAATAAAAAGCCAATCCAGTCAGGCACTTTGATATATGTATATAAAATGGGGTATATCACAAAACTATGTAAACATCCAACAACTTAATCAGAATAAACCAAATGGGGGTGGGGGGGTGGCAAGGTTCTAAATGTGATGTCATCCACAGGAACATCCCATTGGTTGCCATGGTGAATGGACCACTTTTAGAACTCGTCCCTCTATTGATCTTTATACATAAACTCCAAAAGTATTTAAAAAAATAAAATAAAATAGGAAGGTAGAATTCACTGCAAAACACAAACACAAGAAGAAAAAAAAGGCACCGCACAGCCCCTCCCCATGCGCCAAGCTAAGTAAAGTAATGCCTAAAACAATCAAAAGAAGGCCAACACATAGATACAATTCTATCTACAGCGGTTTGTATACACTATCGATTTCTATAATGCCCCTGTGCACGATCTTTCCAGAAAAAAAATGTTTTATTAAAGGTGCAGAGTGCCAGATACTTGGAATTTCCTTTATTTAAGTTATCTAATTTAGTCCTCACCCTCAATGTAATTACCATAAACAGCTCCAAATTTCAGGGTATCCTAAATTAGGTTATCTGGTTACCTCACCTGTGCTAAAGCACTAGATCCATCCCACGCCAACATTAATACTGCACATCAGGGTCTGTTCAAGGGAAGGTCTTGCGGATAGAATACCAAGTTCTAAAGGTCCACGTAATAGATAGGATTGATATTCTGGCCAGATATGAATTCTACGCTGGTCTGAAGCAAGCAACAGCTCCAATATTAAGGATCACCTTTGGTACGTGTAAGATGTATACCGTGGGGCTGACATCTGCTCAGCCAGTGATCAGGTTAGGCTTTAAAGAGAAATTATAGGTTTTGTAGGGAGAGTATTCCTAAAATAGACAAAGAGCTAACATGTTTTACTTTACAAGAGGACAAGTTTGTTCTACCTTAGGGAAGGTCTACAAACCACGCCCCTTTTTTGCTTTCCTCGAAGCATATAAAGAAAGGCAACGCAACCGCTGACCTGTGTATGTACTGCAGTTGGACCGCTGACCTGTGTATGTACTGCAGTTGGACCGCTGACCTGTGTATGTACTGCAGTCGGACCGCTGACCTGTGTATGTACTGCAGTCGGACCCCTGACCTGTGTATGTACTGCAGTCGGACCGCTGACCTGTGTATGTACTGCAGTCGGACCGCTGACCTGCAGGGGCGGGCTGGGCCGGGGGGCAGGGTGGCAATTGCCCCCCAGGCCGCCCTAAGCTATTTAAAACACGGCCGCTGGGCCAGTGTTTAAAAAAAAAAAAAAAAAAAAAAAACGTGCTTGCAGGCAGAGACTGAGAAGGGATCGGAAGATCCCCTCTCACCTCCGCTCTGCCTGCAAGGCTGCACGGGGAGCCGAACAGGCAGCACAGAGAAACCTCCGTGCTGCCTGTTCGGCTCCCTGTGCAGTCTGACACGGAAGTGCCGACAGTCACGTGATCGGCGCTCTGACGTCAGACGCGCGCCGATCACGTGACCTGTCGGCACAACCGCCGGGAGGCCGAACAGGCAGCATGGAGGGACCATGCTGCCTGACACCAGGGAAGTCCTCCTGCCACTAGCCACCAGGGAAGTCCTGCCACTAGCCACCAGAGAAAAAGGTAAGGGGGGGGGGGGGGGGGGCATATTATTGGACAAATTGGCTGGCAAATAAGACTGGCATATTATTGGGCAAATTGGCTGGGGCATATTACATGGCAAATAAGACTGGCATAATATTGGGCAAATTGGCTGGGGAATATTAAATGGCAGAATAACACTGGCATATTATTGGGCAAATTGGATGGGGAATATTAAATGGCAAATAAGACTGGCATATTATTGGGAAAATTGGCTGGGGCATATTACATGGCAAATAAGACTGGCATATTATTGGGCAAATTGGCTGGGGCATATCACATGGCAAATAAGACTGGCATATTATTGGGAAAATTGGCTGGGGCATATTACATGCAGGGGAGGGCTGGCAGCCTTAGGCCTGGGGGGCAAATCCAGTCAAGTGGCCCATTGCATCATCGAATCGCCTCCCCATCCACGGCCATCTTTTCCTTGTTTTATAACGAATATTGCCAGGATTTTCCCCCTCAATATGCCAGGATTATGCCCCTCAAAATGCCAGGATTTTCTCCTCAATATGCCAAGATGATGCCCCCTCAATATGCCAGGATTATGCCCCTCAATATGCCAGGATTATGCCCCTCAATATGCCAGGATTTAGACACCCAATATGCCAGGATTTTCCCCTCAATATGCCAAGATGATGCCCCCTCAATATGCCAGGATTTCCCCCTCAATATGCCAGGATTATGCCCCTCAATATGCCAGGATTTAGACACCCAATATCCCAAAATTTGGGCACCCCCCCCCCCCTACCCACGTTGCACACCTACGACATGACCCATAACCCATGTTGCACACCAGGACATGCCCCATCACCACATTTACATGCCTCCATCATCCCATTACATACACATTTCCAATAATATTTGCCATTAATATTCCCCAGCCAATTTGTCCCATAATATGCCAGTGTTATTCTGCAATTTAATATGACTCAGTAAATTTGCCCAATAATATTCCAAGGTTATCTGCAATTTAATATGCCCCTGCTAATTTGCCCAATATGCCAGTGTTAATCGCCATGTAATATTCCCCAGCCAATTTGCCCAATAATATGCCAGTGTTATTTGCCATGTAATATGCCCCAGCCAATTTGCCCAATAATATGCCAGTCTTATTTGCCATGTAATATGCCCCAGCCAATTTTCCCAATAATATGCCAGTCTTATTTGCCATGTGATATGCCCCAGCCAATTTGCCCAATAATATGCCAGTCTTATTTGCCATGTAATATGCCCCAGCCAATTTTCCCAATAATATGCCAGTCTTATTTGCCATTTAATATTCCCCATCCAATTTGCCCAATAATATGCCAGTGTTATTCTGCCATTTAATATTCCCCAGCCAATTTGCCCAATATTATGCCAGTCTTATTTGCCATGTAATATGCCCCAGCCAATTTTCCCAATAATATGCCAGTCTTATTTGCCATGTGATATGCCCCAGCCAATTTGCCCAATAATATGCCAGTC
The DNA here is from genome assembly GCA_036172795.1 of Pelodytes ibericus. NCBI lineage: Eukaryota > Metazoa > Chordata > Amphibia > Anura > Pelodytidae > Pelodytes > Pelodytes ibericus. The sequence continues at coordinate 16,945,255 of CM069862.1, forward strand.
TTATTTGCCATGTAATATGCCCCAGCCAATTTTCCCAATAATATGCCAGTCTTATTTGCCATTTAATATTCCCCATCCAATTTGCCCAATAATATGCCAGTGTTATTTGCCATGTAATATTCCCCAGCCAATTTGCCCAATAATATGCCAGTCTTATTTGCCATGTAATATGCCCCAGCCAATTTTCCCAATAATATGCCAGTCTTATTTGCCATGTGATATGCCCCAGCCAATTTGCCCAATAATATGCCAGTCTTATTTGCCATGTAATATGCCCCAGCCAATTTTCCCAATAATATGCCAGTCTTATTTGCCATTTAATATTCCCCATCCAATTTGCCCAATAATATGCCAGTGTTATTCTGCCATTTAATATTCCCCAGCCAATTTGCCCAATATTATGCCAGTCTTATTTGCCATGTAATATGCCCCAGCCAATTTTCCCAATAATATGCCAGTCTTATTTGCCATGTGATATGCCCCAGCCAATTTGCCCAATAATATGCCAGTCTTATTTGCCATGTAATATGCCCCAGCCAATTTTCCCAATAATATGCCAGTCTTATTTGCCATGTGATATGCCCCAGCCAATTTGCCCAATAATATGCCAGTCTTATTTGCCATGTAATATGCCCCAGCCAATTTTCCCAATAATATGCCAGTCTTATTTGCCATGTAATCAGGGGCGGGCTGGGCCGGGGGGCAGGGTGGCAATTGCCCCCCAGGCCGCCCTAAGCTATTTAAAACACGGCCGCTGGGCCAGTGTTTAAAAAAAAAAAAAAAAAAAAAAAACGTGCTTGCAGGCAGAGACTGAGAAGGGATCGGAAGATCCCCTCTCACCTCCGCTCTGCCTGCAAGGCTGCACGGGGAGCCGAACAGGCAGCACAGAGAAACCTCCGTGCTGCCTGTTCGGCTCCCTGTGCAGTCTGACACGGAAGTGCCGACAGTCACGTGATCGGCGCTCTGACGTCAGACGCGCGCCGATCACGTGACCTGTCGGCACAACCGCCGGGAGGCCGAACAGGCAGCATGGAGGGACCATGCTGCCTGACACCAGGGAAGTCCTCCTGCCACTAGCCACCAGGGAAGTCCTGCCACTAGCCACCAGAGAAAAAGGTAAGGGGGGGGGGGGGGGGGGGCATATTATTGGACAAATTGGCTGGCAAATAAGACTGGCATATTATTGGGCAAATTGGCTGGGGCATATTACATGGCAAATAAGACTGGCATAATATTGGGCAAATTGGCTGGGGAATATTAAATGGCAGAATAACACTGGCATATTATTGGGCAAATTGGATGGGGAATATTAAATGGCAAATAAGACTGGCATATTATTGGGAAAATTGGCTGGGGCATATTACATGGCAAATAAGACTGGCATATTATTGGGCAAATTGGCTGGGGCATATCACATGGCAAATAAGACTGGCATATTATTGGGAAAATTGGCTGGGGCATATTACATGGCAAATAAGACTGGCATATTATTGGGAAAATTGGCTGGGGCATATTACATGGCAAATAAGACTGGCATATTATTGGGCAAATTGGCTGGGGCATATCACATGGCAAATAAGACTGGCATATTATTGGGAAAATTGGCTGGGGCATATTACATGGCAAATAAGACTGGCATATTATTGGGCAAATTGGCTGGGGCATATCACATGGCAAATAAGACTGGCATATTATTGGGAAAATTGGCTGGGGCATATTACATGGCAAATAAGACTGGCATAATATTGGGCAAATTGGCTGGGGAATATTAAATGGCAGAATAACACTGGCATATTATTGGGCAAATTGGATGGGGAATATTAAATGGCAAATAAGACTGGCATATTATTGGGAAAATTGGCTGGGGCATATTACATGGCAAATAAGACTGGCATATTATTGGGCAAATTGGCTGGGGCATATCACATGGCAAATAAGACTGGCATATTATTGGGAAAATTGGCTGGGGCATATTACATGGCAAATAAGACTGGCATATTATTGGGCAAATTGGCTGGGGAATATTACATGGCAAATAACACTGGCATATTATTGGGCAAATTGGATGGGGAATATTAAATGGCAAATAAGACTGGCATATTATTGGGAAAATTGGCTGGGGCATATTACATGGCAAATAAGACTGGCATATTATTGGGCAAATTGGCTGGGGCATATCACATGGCAAATAAGACTGGCATATTATTGGGAAAATTGGCTGGGGCATATTACATGGCAAATAAGACTGGCATAATATTGGGCAAATTGGCTGGGGAATATTAAATGGCAGAATAACACTGGCATATTATTGGGCAAATTGGATGGGGAATATTAAATGGCAAATAAGACTGGCATATTATTGGGAAAATTGGCTGGGGCATATTACATGGCAAATAAGACTGGCATATTATTGGGCAAATTGGCTGGGGCATATCACATGGCAAATAAGACTGGCATATTATTGGGAAAATTGGCTGGGGCATATTACATGGCAAATAAGACTGGCATATTATTGGGCAAATTGGCTGGGGCATATTACATGGCAAATAACACTGGCATATTATTGGGCAAATTGGCTGGGGAATATTACATGGCGATTAACACTGGCATATTGGGCAAATTAGCAGGGGCATATTAAATTGCAGATAACCTTGGAATATTATTGGGCAAATTTACTGAGTCATATTAAATTGCAGAATAACACTGGCATATTATGGGACAAATTGGCTGGGGAATATTAATGGCAAATATTATTGGAAATGTGTATGTAATGGGATGATGGAGGCATGTAAATGTGGTGATGGGGCATGTCCTGGTGTGCAACATGGGTTATGGGTCATGTCGTAGGTGTGCAACGTGGGTAGGGGGGGGGGGTGCCCAAATTTTGGGATATTGGGTGTCTAAATCCTGGCATATTGAGGGGCATAATCCTGGCATATTGAGGGGGAAATCCTGGCATATTGAGGGGGCATCATCTTGGCATATTGAGGGGAAAATCCTGGCATATTGGGTGTCTAAATCCTGGCATATTGAGGGGCATAATCCTGGCATATTGAGGGGCATAATCCTGGCATATTGAGGGGGCATCATCTTGGCATATTGAGGAGAAAATCCTGGCATTTTGAGGGGCATAATCCTGGCATATTGAGGGGGAAAATCCTGGCAATATTCGTTATAAAACAAGGAAAAGATGGCCGTGGATGGGGAGGCGATTCGATGATGCAATGGGCCACTTGACTGGATTTGCCCCCCAGGCCTAAGGCTGCCAGCCCTCCCCTGCATGTAATATGCCCCAGCCAATTTTCCCAATAATATGCCAGTCTTATTTGCCATGTGATATGCCCCAGCCAATTTGCCCAATAATATGCCAGTCTTATTTGCCATGTAATATGCCCCAGCCAATTTTCCCAATAATATGCCAGTCTTATTTGCCATTTAATATTCCCCATCCAATTTGCCCAATAATATGCCAGTGTTATTCTGCCATTTAATATTCCCCAGCCAATTTGCCCAATATTATGCCAGTCTTATTTGCCATGTAATATGCCCCAGCCAATTTGCCCAATAATATGCCAGTCTTATTTGCCAGCCAATTTGTCCAATAATATGCCCCCCCCCCCCCCCCCCTTACCTTTTTCTCTGGTGGCTAGTGGCAGGACTTCCCTGGTGGCTAGTGGCAGGAGGACTTCCCTGGTGTCAGGCAGCATGGTCCCTCCATGCTGCCTGTTCGGCCTCCCGGCGGTTGTGCCGACAGGTCACGTGATCGGCGCGCGTCTGACGTCAGAGCGCCGATCACGTGACTGTCGGCACTTCCGTGTCAGACTGCACAGGGAGCCGAACAGGCAGCACGGAGGTTTCTCTGTGCTGCCTGTTCGGCTCCCCGTGCAGCCTTGCAGGCAGAGCGGAGGTGAGAGGGGATCTTCCGATCCCTTCTCAGTCTCTGCCTGCAAGCACGTTTTTTTTTTTTTTTTTTTTTTTTAAACACTGGCCCAGCGGCCGTGTTTTAAATAGCTTAGGGCGGCCTGGGGGGCAATTGCCACCCTGCCCCCCGGCCCAGCCCGCCCCTGTGTGTACAGTGCTGAGCACATGCTGGGAGATGACCCCAAAAAATCAGTTCTATTCTGTGAAATCCAGGACTGGTGGCAGCTATGACAATGTACACTATTTTCCTGACATGTTCTCTGTAACACAGAAAAGTTTCTGTTCAGTTTTCAAGTTAAATTCACCAGATTCCCCCCCCTCTCCTCTTAACAGTGATTGAGAATTCCTGGTATGTCCAATTACATTCACTTAAACTATTTCTAACATTAGACATGTTTTCTTACAACAATCTATATTAAATGCCTTATTTGCTTTTACATTTAGAGGCTTACGATTGGAAAATTGAATAGCTAAAAATAAATGGCATCAGAGAACCATTAACATGGGAGCAGTGCTGGGATTTAGCCGGCTGATTGTATTTCAAGTGATTGGTCTATTTAACTAAAGATCACTTTGGGTGGAAAGTATTTATATCGTATACCAAGCTGGGAAATGCAATCCATGTTATATCACTGAGACAGATCGATTTCAAAGGTGAGACAGTTAAAGAGACAATATAATGCAATGAATTGTATTCTCCCATTTAAATGGAAAATACAACACATACAGCGCCAATAACAAACTGCTACAATATAAAAATATAACATCAAATAGGAAAATAGTAACTGAAAAAAATTACAGTAAAAAAGTGCCTAAGAGCTGAGATATGTGAACACTATTTAGTTGAAGTAGCACAATTGTAAATTTTTATGAAATGTATTTATTTTACATTGCAGGTAAACTTGCATTGAGCAGCTTGGTAGGTAATCCCTAGGTAGGGAAGCTTGGTAGGTAATCCCTAGGTAGGGCAGCTTGGCAGGCAACGCCTGCATAGTTCAGCTTGCAGGCAATCCCTGGGTAGGGCAGCTCGGCAGGTAATCCCTAGGTAGGGCAGCTCGGCAGGTAATCCCTAGGTAGGGCAGCTCGGCAGGTAAACTTGCATTGAGCAGCTTGGTAGGTAATCCCTAGGTAGGGCAGCTTGGTAGGTAATCCCTAGGTAGGGTAGCTTGGCAGGCAACGCCTGCATAGGGCAGTTTGCAGGTAATCCCTAGGTAGGGCAGTTTGGCAGGTAATCTCAGATTGGGCATTTTGGTAGGTAATCCCTAGGTAGGGCAGCTTGGTAGGTAATCCCTAGGTAGGGCAGCTTTGTAGGTAATCTCAGATTGGGCATCTTGGTAGGTAATCCCAAGGTAGGGCAGCTTGGTAGGACAGCTTGCAGGTAATCCCTAGGTAGGGCAGTTTGCAGGTAATCCCTAGGTAGGGCAGTTTGGCAGGTAATCTCAGATTTGGCAGCTTGGTAGGTAACCCCAGATAGAGCAGCTTGACAGGTTACCCCTGGATAGGAAAGCTTGGCAGGTAACCCCAGGATAGGGAAGTTTGGCAGGTTACCCCTGGATAGGAAAGCTTGGCAGGTAACCCCAGGATAGGGAAGTTTGGCAGGTTACCCCTGGATAGGAAAGCTTGGCAGGTAACCCCAGGATAGGGCAGTTTGGCAGGTTACCCCTGGATAGGAAAGCTTGGAAGGTAACCCCTGGATAGGAAAGCTTGGCAGGTAACCCCTGGATAGGAAAGCTTGGCAGGTAACCCCTGGATAGGCAAGCTTGGCAGGTAACCCCTGGATAGGAAAGCGTGGCAGGTAACCCCTGGATAGGGCAGTTTGGCAGGTAACCCCTGGATAGGACCTAGGATGGATATTTTATGTTGTAGCAGGTTGGTCACAGGAAAAGATGAAACTCTTCCTCTGGATGGATGAGCCCTCCAGGAAATGGGTCCCAGCTCCTGGACAGGATAATAGAAAGTTTCATAGCTGACAACAGCCCTGAATTTGGCAAGTCAGTCCAGTTTTTTGTGTCCTATACCATCAAATTTGGACCTTTACCAGCTTGCTTCCTGCTTTGTAAAAGCTTTGCACAAGCAGCATTGCCTTTAAACTAAGATATGTCTTGCTTAAACTGGCAAGAAATGAGCTCCAGGCAACTACCCTTTCCCACCCACCTTCAGTCTGTCTTTTTGTTGGCAGGTATCATATTTTCTAGTCCAATGACTTGTAGGATATTCAGCTGCTGGTCAAGTTTCTGCAAAAGAGTAAACTGCCTTTAAAGAGGCCGCCCCACGTGTATTTTATTTGACGTTCACTTGTTTTACTTTAACGCAAATCACTGTTCACTTGAAACCAATTTAATCAGGACCTGTAACTTCAGTGACATCAATGAGAGGAAGAAAACAGGAGGTGGGCAGTCATGCTCCCCTCTGAGAAAGGGCTGTTATTAGCCATTACTGTGGAATCAACCTCTCTCTGTTGAACTCAGCTGTTTGGAATGCAGGGGGCGGGGTTTCAGTCAGCTCTGTTTGCTTTAACAAGAAGGAGGGCCGTGGACAGGGGTCTAGGACACTTCTTCGCCGCATCTTCATCGCTGACAGTTCAGCGCGGCAGTTAGAACGCTGAACTGTCAGCAATGAAGTATAACGCGGCTGTTTCACCGCGGCTGCAGCTATGTAAGAGCTGACAGTTCAGCGCTGAACTGTCAGCTCTTACAAATCTAAAAGTAAAACTAAAATAACCCCCCCTAATAAATGATTCCCCCCCAATAGTAACACTAAACACTAAACCCCAATACTAACACTAAAATTAACCCCAATACTAAAATTAACCCCCTAAACCCTAATACTAACCCCCGACCCCTAATACTAACCCTAATACTAACCCCCGACCCCTAATACTAAAGTTAACCCCCTAAACCCCAATACTAACCCTAATACTAACCCTAATACTAACCCCCCGACCCCTAATACTAAAGTTAACCCCCTAAACCCTAATACTAACCCTAATACTAACCCCCGACCCCTAATACTAATATTAACCCCCTAAACCCTACTACTAACCCTAATATTAACCCCCGACCCCTAATAGTAAAATTAACCCCTAACACTAAACACTAAACCTAATTCTAACCCCCTAAACCCTAATTCTAAACAAACTAAAATCGGTAAAATACTTACCTTTAGCGATGAAATGTCCCGCGATGAAATCTCCAGCGACGATCTGTCTTGTGCTGTAGAGTCGGCGGTGAAGCGGCTGCGTGGAAGCAGCCGCGATGAAGTGTCCCATCCCCGTGGACAGTTGCTATAGCAACATCAATAGCACTTCATATACAGTCTAAGCACCAAACAAAAAAGTGTTTCAAAGCAACACTGCTTGGGTTTGAAGTATTTCCTTTATCAATTCTTCATGCTCTATCGTTTGGGAAATTACAGCCTGGGACAGAGATAAATCAGAATTCATATTCTTGTCTTTTCGACGAACACTAATCCTTTACAGTCCCCAGCAGATTAATTAAGGGGTGCAATAAAGACTAGAACATTACCAATTGATTTTGCAGACTATTAAAGTGAGTACAATTTGTTCAGCTTGTGTCCCTTGTGTGTATATTTTGCACAGTATACACATTTTTTCATCAGTTGGTTTTTATAGTCTTTTTTTAATTATTAATGGCATTCAGGTGGCCATTAGAAAGTAATGTCTTCATCTAAACCAGTGCTTCCCAGCCTCCGGGAAGTGCCCACCTTGGGGGAAGTTGAGGAGGAGGGCACGGCATGTGACGATTCCTGGAGGGGTGCCTGGATATTTATTTGGTTTCCATGAACAGATTCACTAACAGGGGGGGATAGTGTGAGCCAGTAGGGCTGCAAATTCCGAGGGGATTGTGAGACACTGGCTTTAATTTCGAAAGCTTGGGATCCCCCTGCTCTAAGCTATAGGTTAGAATCAGAGTAGAACGGATGTTATCAGCAGAGATTCAGCGGTGGGAGAATAAAGCCCCATAAATTGATACAACGCACACAAATTCAATCTGAATAGATCGAATCTGGATTATTCGCACCTCCAAATTGTAAGGTTATAATCCAGCAATGAGTGGAGATACATGTATTTGGATTTGGAATGGCAATGTTTCTATTTCCATTGGAACTGTTGGTTGAGAAAGACTGGCATCAATTATGAAAAAAGTCAATGCCCCTGGCCCTGTCAACAATTTCCCCTCCTTAAAGGGTCATGGGTTTGCCAAGTGCCCCTGGCCCCTTCTATAATAATCAGGTCCAGGAGCTGGTCAAAAGACTCCTGACCCCTGTAAAAGCATTGGGACCAGGGGCTGGTCAAGTGTCCCTTGCCCCCTTATCACAATTGGGACCAAGAGCTGGCCTCCTGACCCCTCTAGAATCAGTGGGTCTGGCCAAATGCCTCTGGTCCAGTTAAACCCCCATATGATAATATGATGGCCAGGAATGGCCAAATTCCACTGTGCAGTTACCCCTAATAAAATCCATGGTGCCAAGGGCGCACCAAATATATATACTCCTCCTAGCCCTAGAGTGCTGAGATTTCAGTTTGCATCCATCCTCCACTGAGGACAGATGCTTTTAGTTTTCGTTCGTTGCTTTTTTTTTTTCTTTTTTTTTTCAACATTCTTTCTTGCCTGCGATTTTTTTTTTTTTTTTTTTTAGAATAGGAGGATTACTTTTCAGTTTGGATGGTGAGTTTCTTTTTTTTTTGTTATGTCCATACACTTATTTTCTGTGATAAATGGAGTCATTGCGATTCCCTGTGCAGCTGGCGCAGGGAAAGCACCCAAGGACTTTGTATTCTTTTTGCCTTCCAGAGGGGTGAAAATTGTTCTTACGCGTCTGATGTGAAAATATGTATTTTCCTGTAAGATAATAATAGAGTAAGTGTGAGATCTTCATCATATGAAGGCCAGTGCTTGAAAGCAGATAAGCAGAAATGATTATTCTGTATAGCTTTACGTAGGGGAGTAAATCCTTGTTTAAGATAAATGAGGTCATTATTACTGTATGCCTGGCTGTAATATATACCAAACCATTGCAGGGGTTTATAATGGGCATCGTGGCCAAGACATAGGATTTCTCCATTTATTTACAAGATTTAAACAAAATCGAAAGGAAAATAAATGGTATTCTGTTTATTGCTGAGATTGGTCGGCACCCAGATGGAACATTTAAAGGGAAACTCCATTCATTTGTGTGCTAAATGGAGTCAGTCTTGGATTCAGTAATCCAGATTTGTTATGTGTCATTAGTTGTAATTGTGTTTAAAAAAAATAGCAGGAGAAAGAAAAGATGTTATTTTTTTCTTTCTTTTATCTTAAGTTAACAGACCTCCCAATTTCTGCCCCAGGAGAATCGGGAAAGGTTTGGAGGATCTGGGCGGAGCTTGGGAGGTCGAGTGCCGGCGATTGAGCGCGTGCTCAGTATCGATGTCACTCACACTGGCAAATAGGAGACCCCCCCAGGCACATTTGGAACATATATTGGTAATGTTTTTGTTGCATTTGATCACAATGGGGTAGATTCTATGGCCCCTGTTAAGTGGCAAATAATGCATCATAAGCGCACCTGTTATTAATGACGGCATCTGTTAGAAAGAAAAACCTTATACACGCAAGGATCTTACCGTAAACGTTACTAAAAACATTAATTACACTGGAAAAGCATGTTAATTAGGGCAGAGGGGTAACCGTTAACTGGGTCGTTAATGGGTCTTTAAATTCCCGCTCTCTAGACCAGGGCATAACTGGTCCGATCTGCGTTATAAAAAGGTTAAACGCAGGCGGGAAAGTTCTTTACGCACATTGAACCCTTTATGACCGATTAACCCCCTATCAGTGCTGGATGAAAGTGAACAGCTAATGTTAAAGGGACAGTATCACCTAAACATAGAAACAAAGAAACATAGAATGTGTCGGCAGATAAGAACCATTCAGTCCATCTAGTCTGCCCAATTTTTTTTTGAGTACTTTTATTAGTCTCCCGGTCTTATATCTAGGATAGCCTTGTGTCTATCCCACACATGCTTAAACTCCTTCACTGTATTAACCTCTACCACTTCTACTGGAAGACTATTCCATACACCCACTACCCTCTCAGTAAAGTAATACTTTCATTAGTCCCTGGCCTTATCTTATATCTAGGATAGCCTTATACCTATCCCATGCATGCTTAAACTCCTCCACTGTATTAACCTCTACCACTTCTACTGGAAGGCTATTCCATACATCCACTACCCTCTCAGTAAAGTAATACTTCCTGATATTACTTTAAATCGTTGCCCCTCTAATTTAAGACTATGTCCTCTAGTTGTGGTAGTTTTTCTTCTTTTAAATATACTCTCTTCCTTTACTGTGTTGATTCCCTTTATGTGTACATTGTTCATGGTGTGAGTAACTGATTTATATTTAAGGATCTACTCTTTAGGTACTGACTTGTGCCCCAGTTGGATTCGGATCGGGCATAATTGCCAAAATCGAACGAATCCGCGAAATGCAGCGATTCAATATCAATGAAATGCGATCGATGAAGGAGCAAGTCTGAACAAGCATCTCACAAGAAGTAACGTTCTGTCCTCTGTTTGAATGAAGCCTGTTTATTTAACTGACGGCTCCCTTTTTAGGTACAGAAATGATTATCAAGGGTAAAACAGATAACTTTAACATGAACCATCCACATCACCAGTGTAGTCAGGAATTGATTTTTTTTTCTGTAGGAAGCCAATTGAACGAATGCATGAAATAGCTGTGTCTATTATTGGACCATCTGGATATACAATCCATACGATGACAGAATGTGACATTTTTACCCCGCTAGGCTTAGGGTTGCAAACCAGTGGGTATCTTACCGGCAGGTTGGTAAAAAAAATTAGCTTGAGGCCAATATTAAGTCCATGGAGGCACTGGCAAGGATTTTTTTTTTTGGGCTCGAAAAGGTGGCAACCCTATCTAGACTCCCCATGGACTCCATGGAGGTTAAATAAGGTCAGTAATACATTGGATCACTCATTACTCATTACTGGTAACATGCTTCTAATTTCTCCAATCAGGAGATCGTTAATCAGGTCTTAATGATGGCAATTAAAGCAGGATGGCCATTTATGTGCCAAGCTTTTACACTAATTACCCAGCATTCCGTGTTTTCTCTCCATTAGCTGGTAGGATCAGTCACAGTGACAGGTACCCCACCTCATAATAACATTGTGTCAGACCTCGTTTTAAGAAGTCAGGCTGAACTGTACACATTGATGTGTGGGATGTGTACAGAACAGCCAGGCAGTTCCGTGTCCCAAATATATTTTTGTAGAAAAGAGCATAGTGACACTGGCCGGCAATGTAGCTGTGGGGAATCTGCCAGGATGATGCTGTGGGGAATCTGCAGGATGATGCTGTGGGGAATCTGCAGGATGATGCTGTGGGGAATCTGCCAGGATGATGCTGTGGGGAATCTGCCAGGATGATGCTGTGGGGATGATGCTGTGGGGAATCTGCCAGGATAATTCTGTGGGGATGATGCTGTGGGGAATCTGCAGGATGATGCTCTGGGGATGATGCTGTGGGGAATTTGCAGGATGATGCTGTCGGGATGATGCTGTTGGGAATCTGTCAGGATGATGCTGTGGGGAATCTGCCAGGATGATGCTGTGGGGAATCTGTCAGGATGATGCTGTAGGGATGATGCTGTGGGGAATCTGTCAGGATGATGCTGTAGGGATGATGCTGTGGGAATCTGTCAGGATGATGCTGTGGGGATGATGCTGTGGGGAATCTGTCAGGATGATGCTTTAGGAATGATGCTGTGGGGAATCTGTCAGGATGATGCTGTGGGGGTGATTCTGTGTGGAATCTGACAGGATGATGCTGTGGGGATAATGCTGTGGGGAATCTGCCAGGATGATGCTGTGGGGATGATGCTGTGGGGGGTGATGTTGTGGGGAATCTGCCAGGATGATGCTGTGGGGATGATGCTGTGGGGAATCTGTCAGGATAATGCTGTGGGGAATCTGCCAGGATGATGCTGGGGGGGATGATGCTGTGGGGGGTGATGTTGTGGGGAATCTGTCAGGATAATGCCGTGGGGAATCTGCCAGGATGATGCTGTGGGGAATCTGCCAGGATGATGCTGTGGGAAATCTGCCCGGATGATGCTGTGGGGATGATGCTCTGGGGAATCTGCCAGGATGATGCTGTGGTTAATCTGCCAGGATAATTCTGTGGGGATGATGCTGTGGGGAATCTGCCAGGATGATGCTGTGGGGAATCTGCCAGGATGATGCTGTGGGGAATCTGCCAGGATAATGCTGTGGGGAATCTGCCAGGATCATGTTGTGGGGGGTGATGCTGTGGGGAATCTGCCATGATGATGCTGTGGGGATGATGCTGTGGGGAATCTGCCATGATGATGCTGTGGAGCTCTCTGATGCTGACAGGCCTGGGAATGAAAAAGGATCACTTTTAATAAACAGCTGTAAAACATGCAGTGTGAATGTTCTCATAGCTTCATGCAGCCGATCAAAGGGAACAGGGAATAATCTGTTTGTCTTCCATCTATATTTGATGTTCTGCTATTGCTTTCAATCTAATTTAAATTACAATCTGTGGGTTATTAGCCCCAAATCTGTGGATTGATTTGTCCTTTACTGGAACATGAGTTATAGGATCATTCAGCTCCTGCGTCTACTGCACTGAAGATTGTCACCGGAGGACTGCTATATGATCTCTAGTCCACGTGTGTTATATATGATCTCTACTCTACGTGTGTAATATATGATCTCTAGTCCACGTGTGATTTATATGATCTCTACTCCACATGTGATATATATGATCTCTACTCCACATGTGTTATATATGATCTCTAGTCCACGTGTGATTTATATGATCTCTACTCCACATGTGATATATATGATCTCTACTCCACATGTGTTATATATGATCTCTAGTCCACGTGTGATTTATAGGATCTCTACTCCACATGTGATGTATATGATCTCTACTCCACGTGTGTAATAAATGATCTCTTGTCCACCTGTGTAATATATGATCTCTACTCCACATGTGTTATATATGATCTCTACTCCACATGTGTTATATATGATCTCTAGCTCACGTGTTATATATGATCTCTAGTTCACGTGTGTGAAATAGGATCTCTAGTACATGTGCGTAATATATAATCTCTAGTCCCCGAGTGTAATATAAGATCTCTAGTCCATGTGTGTAATATATGATCTCTAGTTCACGTGTGTAATATATGATCTCTAATCCATGTGTGTAATATATGATCTCTAGTTCACGTGTGTAAAATAGCATCTCTAATCCATGTGTGTAATAAATGATCTCTAGTCCACTTGTGTAATAAATGATCTCTAGTCCATGTGTGTAATTTATGATCTCTAGTACACGTGTGTAATATATGATCTCTAGTTCACATGTGTAATATAAGATCTCTAGTCCACGTGTGTTATATATGATCTCTAGCTCACGTGTGTTATATATGATCTCTAATCCATGTGTGTAATATATGATCTCTAGTTCACGTGTGTAAAATAGCATCGCTAGTACACGTGTGTTATATATGATCTCTAGCTCACGTGTGTTATATATGATCTCTAATCCATGTGTGTAATATATGATCTCTAGTTCACGTGTGTAAAATAGCATCTCTAGTACACGTGTGTTATATATGATCTCTACTCCACGTGTGTAATATATGATCTCTAGTCCACTTGTGTAATAAATGATCTCTAGTCCATGTGTGTAATTTATGATCTCTAGTCCACGTGTGTAATATATGATCTCTAGTTCACATGTGTAATATAAGATCTCTAGTTCACATGTGTAATATAAGATCTCTAGTCCACGTGTGTAATATATGATCTCTAGTTCACATGTGTAATATAAAATCTCTAGTCCACGTGTGTAATATAAGATCTCTAGTCAACTTGTGTAATATATGATCTCTAGTCAAGATGTGTAATATATGATCTCTAGTCAAGATGTGTAATATATGATCTCTAGTTGAGGTGTGTAATATATGATCAATAGTCCACATGCGTAATATAAGATCTCTAGTCCACATGTATAATATAAGATCTTTAGTCCACATGTGTAATAAAAGATCTCTAGTCAACTTGTGTAATATATGATCTCTAGTCAAGATGTGTAATATATGATCTCTAGTCAAGATGTGTAATATATGATCTCTAGTTGAGGTGTGTAATATATGATCAATAGTCCACATGCGTAATATAAGATCTCTAGTCCACATGTATAATATAAGATCTTTAGTCCACATGTGTAATAAAAGATCTCTAGTCCACATGCGTAATATAAGATCTCTAGTCCACATGTGTAATAAAAGATCTCTAGTCCACATGCGTAATATAAGATCTCTAGTCCACATGTGTAATATAAGATCTCTAGTCCACGTGTGTAATATATGATCTCTAGTCCACGAGTGTAATATAAGATCTCTAGTCCACGTGTGTAATATATGATCTCTAGTCCACGAGTGTAATATAAGATCTCTAGTGCATATGTATGGTGTAATATCTGTATACGATTGTGTGAGATATTTAATGCACAGATTTCATACACATGATTGGTGTAAGATCTGTTGTACACATGTGTGGCATGACACATGTAGCTGTAGTCTACACTTGTGCTGTAGGATCTCTACTACATGTGCGTGATGTGAGCTCTATAGTGATCAAGTATAACATATCTAGCGCATGTGTGTAGTATGTGCTCTCTAGTACAAATGATGAGTGATGTAACTTTCGTAGTGTACCATGGCCTTCTGATTTGGGAAAAAGGCACCTGATCCGAGTAGTGTTAAAGCCCATGGCACAGAAAGGGTTATAGTTGTGCCCACCTTCCCTTCTGCTTGCCCCCATTTCACATTATTGCCATGGATTATTCAGGCTGTTTCCCAGTTTTCTGCCAGACTATGTGGAATCTTACTGGGGGACATCAAACAGAAGATGCCCTTACCAAAGTTTATACTGATTTGGAAAGATGATTTCCAATACTTCTTATGATATTGATGTTTTACATAATAATCCCTCATAGTGAGCAATTCATTACCTGAGCCACGTAATCAGTCTCTTGCTGTATATATAATTATTTTCATGCTTCAAAATCAATTTTGTAATTAATGAAACAGTTTTTACCATCTGCAAAATCAGTCGCGCTTCTCCAAAATAAGTTGTCATTGATGAATTAGATTTTGTTCTACAATATTTATTCTAAAAGTCACAATAATCATTTTTTACCACACATAGTCTGCAAAAGGCAATGTCAATCTATAAAAAGGAATAGTACAACGTGTTGTGGCATAACTGGTTAGTGTAGAGAAATAGTTTATTGAACAATTTTAATAAATTTTTAGGTAAAAAAGGGAAACCTATTTATTACATTTATTATTTTACCATATTAACAATGTTCCTTTCATGCTGGGTTTATTTAATTACCAGTCATTTTCCAAAAGGGTCTGTGTTTATGTTTCTGTGTCTCAGGGTTACGATTATATGTGTAAAAACAAAATTCTCCCAATTCATCTCCCCTTTGCTGGTGTTGTGAATTTGTTAGAATGAGGGTAAGGATTACTTATCCGTTTCTGTACCTTATCTGTCAGTATATCTGTCTATCAGTCTCTGTACCTTATCTGTCAGTATATCTGTCTATCAGTCTCTGTACCTTATCTGTCAGTATATCTGTCTATCAATCTCTGTACCTTATCTGTCAGTGTATCTGTCTATCAATCTCTGTACCTTATCTGTCAGTATATCTGTCTATCAATCTCTGTATCTTATCTGTCAGTATATCTGTCTATCAATCTCTGTACCTTATCTGTCAGTATATCTGTCTATCAATCTCTGCACCTTATCTGTCAGTATATCTGTCTATCAGTCTCTGTACCTTATCTGTCAGTATATCTGTCTGTCAATCTCTGTACCTTCTCAGTAAGTATATCTGTCTATCAGTCTCTATACCTTATCTGTCAGTATATCTGTCCATCAATCTCTGTACCTTCTCTGTCAGTATATCTGTCTATCAGTCTCTGTACCTTATCTGTCAGTACATCTGTCTATCAGTCTCTGTACCTTATCTGTCAGTATATCTGTCTATCAATCTCTGTACCTTATCTGTCAGTACATCTGTCTATCAGTCTCTGTACCTTATCTGTCAGTATATCTGTCTATCAGTCTCTGTACCTTATCTGTCAGTATATCTGTCTGTCAATCTCTGTACCTTATCTGTCAGTATATCTGTCTGTCAATCTCTGTACCTTATCTGTCAGTACATCTGTCTATCAGTCTCTGTACCTTATCTGTCAGTATATCTGTCTATCAGTCTCTGTACCTTATCTGTCAGTATATCTGTCTGTCAATCTCTGTACCTTATCTGTCAGTACATCTGTCTATCAGTCTCTGTACCTTATCTGTCAGTATATCTGTCTATCAGTCTCTGTACCTTATCTGTCAGTATATCTGTCTGTCAATCTCTGTACCTTATCTGTCAGTAAATCTGTCTATCAATCTCTGCACCTTATCTGTCAGTATATCTGTCTATCAGTCTCTGTACCTTATCTGTCAGTATATCTGTCTATCAGTCTCTGTACCTTATCTGTCAGTATATCTGTCTGTCAATCTCTGTACCTTATCTGTCAGTATATCTGTCTATCAGTCTCTGTACCTTATCTGTCAGTATATCTGTCTATCAATCTCTGCACCTTATCTGTCAGTATATCTGTCTATCAATCTCTGTACCTTATCTGTCAGTATATCTGTCTATCAATCTCTGTACTTTATCTGTCAGTATATCTGTCTATCAATCTCTGCACCTTATCTGTCAGTATATCTGTCTATCAATCTCTGTACCTTATCTGTCACTATATCTGTCTATCCATCTCTGTACCTTATCTGTCAGTATATCTGTATATCAGTCTCTGCACCTTATCTGTCTATCAATCTCTGTACCTTATCTGTCAGTATGTCTGTCTATCAGTCTCTGTACCTTATCTGTCAGTATATCTGTCTGTCAATCTCTGTACCTTATCTGTCAGTATATCTGTCTATCAGTCTCTGTACCTTATCTGTCAGTATATCTGTCTATCAATCTCTGCACCTTATCTGTCAGTATATCTGTCTATCAATCTCTGTACCTTATCTGTCAGTATATCTGTCTATCAGTCTCTGTACCTTATCTGTCAGTATATCTGTCTATCAATCTCTGTACCTTATCTGTCAGTGTATCTGTCTATCAATCTCTGTACCTTATCTGTCAGTATATCTGTCTATCAATCTCTGTATCTTATCTGTCAGTATATCTGTCTATCAATCTCTGTACCTTATCTGTCAGTATATCTGTCTATCAATCTCTGCACCTTATCTGTCAGTATATCTGTCTATCAGTCTCTGTACCTTATCTGTCAGTATATCTGTCTGTCAATCTCTGTACCTTCTCAGTAAGTATATCTGTCTATCAGTCTCTGTACCTTATCTGTCAGTATATCTGTCCATCAATCTCTGTACCTTCTCTGTCAGTATATCTGTCTATCAGTCTCTGTACCTTATCTGTCAGTACATCTGTCTATCAGTCTCTGTACCGTATCTGTCAGTATATCTGTCTATCAATCTCTGTACCTTATCTGTCAGTACATCTGTCTATCAGTCTCTGTACCTTATCTGTCAGTATATCTGTCTATCAGTCTCTGTACCTTATCTGTCAGTATATCTGTCTGTCAATCTCTGTACCTTATCTGTCAGTATATCTGTCTGTCAATCTCTGTACCTTATCTGTCAGTACATCTGTCTATCAGTCTCTGTACCTTATCTGTCAGTATATCTGTCTATCAGTCTCTGTACCTTATCTGTCAGTATATCTGTCTGTCAATCTCTGTACCTTCTCAGTAAGTATATCTGTCTATCAGTCTCTGTACCTTATCTGTCAGTATATCTGTCTATCAATCTCTGTACCTTATCTGTCAGTATATCTGTCTGTCAATCTCTGTACCTTATCTGTCAGTAAATCTGTCTATCAATCTCTGCACCTTATCTGTCAGTATATCTGTCTATCAGTCTCTGTACCTTATCTGTCAGTATATCTGTCTATCAGTCTCTGTACCTTATCTGTCAGTATATCTGTCTGTCAATCTCTGTACCTTATCTGTCAGTATATCTGTCTATCAGTCTCTGTACCTTATCTGTCAGTATATCTGTCTATCAATCTCTGCACCTTATCTGTCAGTATATCTGTCTATCAATCTCTGTACCTTATCTGTCAGTATATCTGTCTATCAATCTCTGTACCTTATCTGTCAGTATATCTGTCTATCAATCTCTGTACTTTATCTGTCAGTATATCTGTCTATCAATCTCTGCACCTTATCTGTCACTATATCTGTCTATCCATCTCTGTACCTTATCTGTCAGTATATCTGTATATCAGTCTCTGCACCTTATCTGTCAGTATATCTGTCTATCAATCTCTGTACCTTATCTGTCAGTATGTCTGTCTATCAGTCTCTGTACCTTATCTGTCAGTATATCTGTCTATCAATCTCTGTACCTTATCTGTCAGTATATCTGTCTATCAATCTCTGTACCTTATCTGTCAGTATATCTGTGTATCAATCTCTCTACCTTATCTGTAAGTATATCTGTCTATCAATCTCTGTACCTTATCTGTCAGTATATCTGTCTATCCATCTCTGTACCTTATCTGTCAGTATATCTGTATATCAGTCTCTGCACCTTATCTGTCAGTATATCTGTCTATCAATCTCTGTACCTTATCTGTCAGTATATCTGTCTATCAGTCTCTGTACCTTATCTGTCAGTATATCTGTCTATCAGTCTCTGTACCTTATCTGTCAGTATATCTGTCTATCAATCTCTGTACCTTATCTGTCAGTATATCTGTCTATCAATCTCTGTATCTTATCTGTCAGTATATCTGTCTATCAATCTCTGTACCTTATCTGTCAGTATATCTGTCTATCAATCTCTGTACCTTATCTGTCAGTATATCTGTCTATCAATCTCGGTACCTTATCTGTCAGTATATCTGTCTATCAATCTCTGTACCTTATCTGTCAGTATATCTGTCTATCAATCTCTGTACCTTATCTGTCAGTATATCTGTCTATCAGTCTCTGTACCTTATCTGTCTATCAATCTCTGTACCTTATCTGTAACGGTCGTGTTCAGGAGATGGACCACAAGTGTAGATGAGGCTATAGGGACACTCACTAAGTACCGTAGGTAGCAAGTATTGGTCTTCACCTTAATGACTACACACCCTTGGTTGAGCCGCCGGTGGTATGTCACCAAGGATTTTGCTGGAACACTTACTACCGGATACTCAGCATGTGGAGCCCGTATAGGATCGTACAGGAATACAGGCAAACGGAGAGTCAGGAGACAGGCCGGGTCACGGACAGGAGAGATACGGATAAACAGGTCACTAGCAGAAATCGAGGCAGGCGGCGGACGGAGAATAGTCAGGAACAGCAGGGTCATACACAGAATAATCAGGAATGCAGGAACAAACGGATGGAGAATATAGGGACGAACCGGGTCAGCAACAGATAAACGGAGTCAATCAGGAGTCAAAACGCTAGTGAGATACACAAGGCACTATCACAGGCAAAGGTAACCTGTGAAATGACCGTTTAAATACACTACCAATTGATCAGGACACACCTCTGATCAATTGGCAAGGGAGGGGTTAATTTAATAAATAGCCCTTTAACTGGGCTCATGAATATTCATGAAACACCCGTTCGCGCATGCGCGAACGGGTGCGTGACGTCACTGAGCGCGCGTCTTACTGGACGCGCGTCTCAGCATCAAGGGAAGCTGGGGCTCTCACTCTGAGCCCCAGCCGACGGGATGGCGTCCTCCTGATCCGCGATGGCGGCGGATCAGGAGGTAAATCAAGGTAGGTGACACTACCCCTCCCCCGACGGGAGACATACTGGCTACCAAGACCCGGCTTGAGAGGAAACTTGGAATGAAAAGATCGGAGTTTCACAGGAGCATGAACATCCCTAGCCGGTATCCAGGAATTCTCCTCAGGACCATAACCCTTCCATCTAATTAGATATTGCAAGGAGCCTTGCCGGAACCGAGAATCCAAGATAGACTGAACTTCGTATTCTTCATCCCCCTGGAATAAAACGGATTCGGGAACTTTGAGCATATGAGAGTATTTGTTAGTAATGGCAGGTTTCAATAAGGACACATGGAAAGAGTTGTTAATGCGTAACGATTTGGGAAGACACAAAGAGAAAGAAACGTTGTTGAGTCGAGATTGAATCTTATAGGGTCCTATATACTTTGGCCCCAATGTTTTGGCAGCTTGACGAAGGCGGAGATGTTTTGTAGACAGCCAGACCAGTGTACCAGGTGTAAGGACAGGACCCACCGACCTGTGTTTATCTGCGGCTGTCTTCTGTTTGACCTTGGCTTGACGCAAAATATTGGCCAGGCGAGACCAATGGTCTCGGATAGATAAAACTTGGAGGTCAGCGGCAGGAACCTCAGTGAGAATGCGATCCTGAGGCCATAAGGTGGGTTCATATCCATGAACGGCCTTGAAAGGGGACATCCGGAGAGATTCATGGTAAGAGCTGTTATAGGACCACTCGGCTAGGTATAAAAGATCAGACCAGTCAGATTGGTCGGCAGACACATACATTCTCAGATATTGTTTAAGAGCTTGGTTTGTACGTTCAGCCTGACCGTTGGATTGAGGGTGGTGAGAAGAAGAAAAATGAAGTTCGATATGTAGAAGTTTGCATAACGCCCTCCAAAATTTTGAGACGAACTGAGGACCTCTGTCAGAGACAATCGATTGCGGAATTCCGTGCAGACGAATGATTTCTTTAAGAAAAATATTAGCAAGCGTGCTGGAGTTAGGTAACTTGGGGAGTGCGATAAAATGAGCCTGTTTGCTAAATAAGTCGACGATGACCAGGACAGTAGTGTACCCATGAGATATAGGTAAATCAGTAATAAAGTCCATGGCTATATTAGTCCACGGTCTGTCGGGTACAGGTAAAGGGTGTAGTAATCCAGAAGGACGAGTACGAGGAATTTTGTAACGAGCACAAACAGGACACGAGTGGATGAAAAGAGAAATATCCTTCAACATTGAGGGCCACCAAAAATATCTCTGAAGTAAGAATCGTACATTCTGTTTGCCCCTATGACCTGCCACAGGGGATTTATGACCCCAGGATAGTACTCTTTTTCTGAAGCGGAGCGGAACGAATAATCTGCCAGGAGGTGATTGACAGTTCTTTGGTTTATTTCCTTGTGACTTGGATATCCACCATATTAAGGAACTTTGTACAGTAGCTACCATCTTGGACGAGGGTATGATGGTTTCTACAGGATGCTCGGTTAACGGAGTCTCAAATTGTCTGGATAAGGCATCTGCCTTAGTATTTTTTGAACCAGGACGGAAAGAAATTATGAAGTTAAAACGAGTAAAAAATAGAGCCCATCTAGCTTGACGTGGGTTTAATCTTTTGGCCTTTTCAATATAAAGCAAATTCTTATGATCAGTGAGGATGGTGATGGGGATTTCTGTACCTTCAAGTAAGTGACGCCATTCCTCCAAAGCTAATTTAATGGCTAACAATTCCCGATTACCTACATCATAGTTCCTCTCTGCGGAAGAAAAAGACCTTGAAAAATAGGAACAAGGGTGGAGTTTATTGGTTTTCTGATCCCTTTGTGATAATATAGCGCCTGCTGCAATTTCCGAAGCATCGACTTCCAATACAAATGGTTGGTTGGTTTCTGGTCGTTTAAGTATGGGTGCAGAGGTAAAAGCCAATTTCAATTTTTTGAAGGCGGCAGTAGCTTCGGGTGTCCAATGTTTGGGGTTGGCTCCCTTTTTGGTTAGTGCAATGATGGGGGCTATGACACGAGAGAAGTTATGGATAAATCGTCTGTAGTAATTGGCAAAACCTACGAATCTTTGTACTCCTTTGAGGTCAGTGGGTTCCTTCCAATCATTAATAGCTGAAAGCTTGTCTGGATCCATCTCTAATTGACCAGCAGAGATAATGTAGCCTAAAAATTTTATTCGGTTGGATTCAAATTCGCATTTCTCTGCCTTGGCGAAAAGGGAGTGATCCCTAAGACGTTGCAACACTTGTCTGACATGACTGCGATGTTCTTCAAGGTTTTTGGAATATATTAAAATGTCATCCAAATAAATCATTACGTGGGACAGAAGTAAGTCCCTGAAGATATCATTCATGAACGTTTGGAATACAGCTGGCGCATTACACAACCCAAACGGCATTACCAGGTACTCATAGTGGCCGTATCGGGTATTAAATGCCGTCTTCCATTCATCCCCTTCCTTGATGCGGATCAAGTTATAGGCCCCCCGAAGATCTAATTTAGTGAAAATCGTGGCATCCCTTAATTGATCATACAGTTCAGTGATGAGCGGTAGAGGGTATTTGTTCTTGACTGTGATCTTGTTAAGTCCCCTGTAATCAATACAGGGACGGAGGGATCCCTCTTTTTTAGCCACAAAGAAAAAACCTGCTCCTGCTGGGGATGCTGAGGGTCTGATAAATCCTTTATTTAGATTTTCTTCTATGTATTGGGCTAAGGCCTGATTTTCTGGACTTGATAAAGGATAAGTATGACCTGTGGGAGGACTGGATCCACATAATAATTCAATAGCACAGTCATATGCCCGATGTGGAGGTAAGGACTCTGCTTTCTTTTTAGAAAATACATCTAAGAAATCCCAATATGGAGATGGTACAATTTTCCGGGGATCTTCGGTAGGTAAATCAAGAACAAGATTGACTTTATGGAGGGTTATACAACAGGATGTTTTACACCGATTGCTCCAGGAAGTAATTTGTTTGTTTTCCCAATCAATACAAGGATTATGGAGTTGTAACCATGGCATCCCTAAAATGATAGGTATGTGAGGACTCTGCAATATATCAAAATGTAATTCTTCAGTATGACATATTCCTACTACAACTCCCAGAGGTTCAGTCTGTAAAGAAATGATTCCTGTACCCAGCGGAGTCCCATCTAATGTGGCGACAGCTGTCTTTTGGGTTTTGTTATTAAGATGGATCCCTTGACGAAGAGCCCATGTCTCATCAATAAAATTCCCAGCGGCCCCTGAATCTATGAAGGCTTGTGTGGCCATTTGGTGGCCTCTCCACTGGAGAGTAATGGGTACATACATTCTTTGGTTGTCTGGAGGCATGATCATAGAAACGCTCAGTGGAGAACCTCCTGACTCCACCAAGCTTAGGCATTTCCCGATTTTTTAGGACAGAGAGCTACCAAGTGACCTTTTTGGCCACAATACATACACAACCCTAGAGATCGTCGGCGTTGTTTTTCTTCTGGAGTTAACCGAAGAACTGGACCTATCTCCATAGGTTCTGCACCGGGAACGTTACTTTCGGTTGTGGGTTTGGGGTAAGGTGAACGAAATGGACGAGAAGGTTTTCTCTCTCTGTCTCTATCTTTCTCCAATCTTCTTTCTTGATCTCTAGCTTCTAATCTTAGGCATAAGGCAATCAGGTTTTCTAGATCGTGTGGTATATCTCTATATGTGAGAGCATCTTTGATGGATTCATTTAAACCTCTGCGAAATGCAGCCCGTAAAGCGCTAGCATTCCAGTCGGTCTCGTAGGCCAAAGTGCGGAACTCCACTGCATATTGAGCTACAGTTCTTCTCCCTTGGAGAAGTTCCATCAGATTTGATTCTGCAGCTTCACGTCGACCAGGGGCGTCAAATACCGAGCGAAAAGCAGCTGTAAATTCATCTGCATCTTCCAGAAGTATAGAGTTCTGTTCCATAAGTGGGGTGGCCCAGGCAAGAGCTTCTCCCTTTAACAGGTTGATAATAAAGGAAACTCTGTTGAAGTGTGAAGAAAAGGTCTGTGGTTGTGTCCGAAAATGTAAAGAACATTGATTTAGAAAACCCCGACATAATTGAGGTTCACCAGAATACTTCTCAGGAAGTGGCATTTTTGGTGGTTTCACCAAGGAAGCAGAATGAGTAGCGGTCTCGGCCATGGTTCTGGAGGACGTAGACGAACCAGTCATTTGACGTAGAAGATCTGCAACTTCATCCACTTTCCTCTCAAGAGACTGGAGATGTGTAGCATGGGTCATCAGGACTTGATCATGCGTGTCCTGTCTGGACGAAATCCTCGCCATATCTACGGGATCCATATTTAAGGCCTGTGATAAATGTAACGGTCGTGTTCAGGAGATGGACCACAAGTGTAGATGAGGCTATAGGGACACTCACTAAGTACCGTAGGTAGCAAGTATTGGTCTTCACCTTAATGACTACACACCCTTGGTTGAGCCGCCGGTGGTATGTCACCAAGGATTTTGCTGGAACACTTACTACCGGATACTCAGCATGTGGAGCCCGTATAGGATCGTACAGGAATACAGGCAAACGGAGAGTCAGGAGACAGGCCGGGTCACGGACAGGAGAGATACGGATAAACAGGTCACTAGCAGAAATCGAGGCAGGCGGCGGACGGAGAATAGTCAGGAACAGCAGGGTCATACACAGAATAATCAGGAATGCAGGAACAAACGGATGGAGAATATAGGGACGAACCGGGTCAGCAACAGATAAACGGAGTCAATCAGGAGTCAAAACGCTAGTGAGATACACAAGGCACTATCACAGGCAAAGGTAACCTGTGAAATGACCGTTTAAATACACTACCAATTGATCAGGACACACCTCTGATCAATTGGCAAGGGAGGGGTTAATTTAATAAATAGCCCTTTAACTGGGCTCATGAATATTCATGAAACACCCGTTCGCGCATGCGCGAACGGGTGCGTGACGTCACTGAGCGCGCGTCTTACTGGACGCGCGTCTCAGCATCAAGGGAAGCTGGGGCTCTCACTCTGAGCCCCAGCCGACGGGATGGCGTCCTCCTGATCCGCGATGGCGGCGGATCAGGAGGTAAATCAAGGTAGGTGACATTATCTGTCAGTATATCTGTCTATCAATCTCTGTACCTTATCTGTCAGTATATCTGTCTATCAATCTCTGTACCTTATCTGTCAGTATATCTGTCTATCAGTCTCTGTACCTTATCTGTCAGTATATCTGTCTATCAGTCTCTGTACCTTATCTGTCAGTATATCTGTCTATCAATCTCTGTACCTTATCTGTCAGTATATCTGTCTATCAGTCTCTGTACCTTATCTGGCAGTATATCTGTCTATCAGTCTATGTACCTTATCTGTCAGTATGTCTGTCTATCAGTCTCTGTACCTTATCTGGCAGTATATCTGTCTATCAATCTCTGCACCTTATCTGTCAGTATATCTGTCTATCAATCTCTGCACCTTATCTGTCAGTATATCTGTATATCAATCTCTGTACCTTATCTGTCAGTATATCTGTCTATCAGTCTCTGTACCTTATCTGTCAGTATATCTGTCTATCAATCTCTGTACCTTATCTGTCAGTATATCTGTCTATCAGTCTCTGTACCTTATCTGTCAGTATATCTGTCTATCAATCTCTGTACCTTATCTGTCAGTATATCTGTCTATCAGTCTCTGTACCTTATCTGTCAGTATATCTGTCTATCAATCTCTGTACCTTATCTGTCAGTATATATCAGTATATCTGTCTATCAGTCTCTGTACCTTATCTGGCAGTATATCTGTCTATCAATCTCTGCACCTTATCTGTCAGTATATCTGTCTATCAGTCTCTGTACCTTATCTGTCAGTATATCTGTCTATCAATCTCTGTGCCTTATCTGTCAGTATATCTGTCTATCAGTCTCTGTACCTTATCTGTCAGTATATCTGTCTATCAATCTCTGTACCTTATCTGTCAGTATATCTGTCTATCAATCTCTGTACCTTATCTGTCAGTATATCTGTCTATCAGTCTCTGTACCTTATCTGTCAGTATATCTGTCTATCAGTCTCTGCACCTTATCTGTCAGTATATCTGTCTATCAGTCTCTGTACCTTATCTGTCAGTATATCTGTCTATCAGTCTCTGTACCTTATCTGTCAGTATATCTGTCTATCAGTCTCTGTACCTTATCTGTCAGTATATCTGTATATCAATCTCTGTACCTTATCTGTCAGTATATCTGTCTATCAGTCTCTGTACCTTATCTGTCATATATCTGTCTATCAATCTCTGTACCTTATCTGTCAGTATATCTGTCTATCAATCTCTGCACCTTATCTGTCAGTATATCTGTATATCAGTCTCTGTACCTTATCTGTCAGTATATCTGTCTATCAGTCTCTGTACCTTATCTGTCAGTATATCTGTGTATCAATCTCTGTACCTTATCTGTAAGTATATCTGTCTATCAATCTCTGTACCTTATCTGTCAGTATATCTGTCTATCCATCTCTGTACCTTATCTGTCAGTATATCTGTATATCAGTCTCTGCACCTTATCTGTCAGTATATCTGTCTATCAATCTCTGTACCTTATCTGTCAGTATATCTGTCTATCAGTCTCTGTACCTTATCTGTCAGTATATCTGTCTATCAGTCTCTGTACCTTATCTGTCAGTATATCTGTCTATCAATCTCTGTACCTTATCTGTCAGTATATCTGTCTATCAATCTCTGTATCTTATCTGTCAGTATATCTGTCTATCAATCTCTGTACCTTATCTGTCAGTATATCTGTCTATCAATCTCTGTACCTTATCTGTCAGTATATCTGTCTATCAATCTCGGTACCTTATCTGTCAGTATATCTGTCTATCAATCTCTGTACCTTATCTGTCAGTATATCTGTCTATCAATCTCTGTACCTTATCTGTCAGTATATCTGTCTATCAGTCTCTGTACCTTATCTGTCTATCAATCTCTGTACCTTATCTGTCAGTATATCTGTCTATCAATCTCTGTACCTTATCTGTCAGTATATCTGTCTATCAATCTCTGTACCTTATCTGTCAGTATATCTGTCTATCAGTCTCTGTACCTTATCTGTCAGTATATCTGTCTATCAGTCTCTGTACCTTATCTGTCAGTATATCTGTCTATCAATCTCTGTACCTTATCTGTCAGTATATCTGTCTATCAGTCTCTGTACCTTATCTGGCAGTATATCTGTCTATCAGTCTATGTACCTTATCTGTCAGTATGTCTGTCTATCAGTCTCTGTACCTTATCTGGCAGTATATCTGTCTATCAATCTCTGCACCTTATCTGTCAGTATATCTGTCTATCAATCTCTGCACCTTATCTGTCAGTATATCTGTATATCAATCTCTGTACCTTATCTGTCAGTATATCTGTCTATCAGTCTCTGTACCTTATCTGTCAGTATATCTGTCTATCAATCTCTGTACCTTATCTGTCAGTATATCTGTCTATCAGTCTCTGTACCTTATCTGTCAGTATATCTGTCTATCAGTCTCTGTACCTTATCTGTCAGTATATCTGTCTATCAATCTCTGTACCTTATCTGTCAGTATATATCAGTATATCTGTCTATCAGTCTCTGTACCTTATCTGGCAGTATATCTGTCTATCAATCTCTGCACCTTATCTGTCAGTATATCTGTCTATCAGTCTCTGTACCTTATCTGTCAGTATATCTGTCTATCAATCTCTGTGCCTTATCTGTCAGTATATCTGTCTATCAGTCTCTGTACCTTATCTGTCAGTATATCTGTCTATCAGTCTCTGTACCTTATCTGTCAGTATATCTGTCTATCAATCTCTGTACCTTATCTGTCAGTATATCTGTCTATCAGTCTCTGTACCTTATCTGTCAGTATATCTGTCTATCAGTCTCTGCACCTTATCTGTCAGTATATCTGTCTATCAGTCTCTGTACCTTATCTGTCAGTATATCTGTCTATCAGTCTCTGTACCTTATCTGTCAGTATATCTGTCTATCAGTCTCTGTACCTTATCTGTCAGTATATCTGTATATCAATCTCTGTACCTTATCTGTCAGTATATCTGTCTATCAATCTCTGTACCTTATCTGTCATATATCTGTCTATCAATCTCTGTACCTTATCTGTCAGTATATCTGTCTATCAATCTCTGCACCTTATCTGTCAGTATATCTGTATATCAGTCTCTGTACCTTATCTGTCAGTATATCTGTCTATCAGTCTCTGTACCTTATCTGTCAGTATATCTGTCTATCAATCTCTGTACCTTATCTGTCTGTATATCTGTCTATCAATCTCTGTACCTTATCTGTCAGTATATCTGTCTATCAGTCTCTGTACCTTATCTGTCAGTATATCTGTCTTGCCTGTCTATGTGTCTAATTTGCCAACAGTTGCCAGCCTTCCCTGGTCATTTTGGGGAAAAATGACTGTAGGAAGATGTTCCTTTCAAACAAAGGATTGAAAGGTTGAGTTAAAGAGATAAATCAGGTACGGAATATAGATTCTAACGAAGCTGAGACATTTTTCAGCTGAAATCAGTTTTCATCTTTCTGTGTAATTTATACATAGTTTATTTTGCACAAATAAGATGTTTGTAGATTGGGAAGATTAATTGTTTAAATTCCAGTCATACACTGCAGGGGGCCTGGCCTGATGATTTATTCTATTTATCTACCAGTCCTGCTGTGCTGGGTTCTTTGACTGTGAAAAATAACTAAGCTTCCTATTATATCTTAAAAGGACCAGTCAAACCTCATTTTTTATATTGCTGAATAGCGTAGACACAAAAAACCTGTTGTGTGCGCTGGTTGCTGAAAATAGTAAATAATTGGGTAACAAATCTGTAATAATTAAAAAATTTTACATTAAGCAAAAATAAATGTTTTCGGACCACAAACCAATTAAATTCTCTTTTCGCTATTTTCTGCATCGCTACCCAAGGGCAAAAACCTCTCCGAGGACTGATCCCTGAGAGAGGACACCCATGCAGCTTCCCATATACCACATATCCAACTATAACAAGGTAGCCTTCCAACAGTAGTATCTGCTGCAAAACCATACAAACTACGCACCTCTGAAAGAAGACCCCCCCCCCCCCCCCCCGCAGTGGGCGAAATGCATTGGGTTTTTCCCCACTATATATTTTTATCTGTACAACTACTTTATTGTTTTTATGAAATGTTTGTATGTCACAGTCCTTATACAAAAGAGTTTTATGTCATAATTTCTACAAATTTGTTGTTTTTCTATGTGACTTTTTCAACTTCACATTGCATAGATTTCTAAAAGTTGTTATTTGTTGATTGCACCTTAGAGTTATATATATATATATATATATATATATATATATATATATATATATGTATATATATATATATATATATATAAACAGACTTTTACATTCCTAGAGCCTGATCCATGGTTCATTCACTGCTTTTTTGGTCATTATAGCTCTAGCCAGAGCTGATGTAAAGGGCACACAGTGATTTATTGATTTTTAGAGTAGGATTAGTTTTTCTCATCTTACACCAAACATATTTTTCAATAAGATTTTTTTTTATTTCATTTAAAGGGACACTCCCACCAAAACAATTTGCATTATTGATTTCAGATATGTCTGTTATTCTTGTTATGTGAGTTTATTTTATGAAATATTTTACTAAACAAGTGTGACTGGGCACCGACATTTTGTGAAATATAGTGTTTTTGGTGCCACCCCCTAGTGACTTTACAGCACTAGTATCTCACTTTGGGGCTGGGGACACAGAATGCAGTCTATAAGTCAGAATTCTGACCATAGACTTGCATTGAATGGGAGGGTAATGTAACTATTACATCACAAGGGGGCGGAGTTATGATCCTGTTTGATCAGGTCAATCTCCTCTCTTTGTGTTGGACGACAGGTAAAAAAAAGTTGTACACAGCCACTTAGTCCTTCCCACTACGATACACATGCGCCAGTAAGAGAGCAGGGGAGTATCTTATGACATCATCATGCCGGCTCTGGCCATAGTTGTAAAGTGAGACTTGCTGGAAGATTTTGGAGAATCTTGCATCAGGGGTAAAATTCTCAAAATGGATGCTGGAGATAAACACCTAATTTTATTTTTACTTTTATTTGCAATTTATTCAAACATAGAAAAAATAACAGTGGCATATGTCTTATATATGTGTTTGTTTTAAATGCACAGGTAATCTAGTTACATCTTACGTAAGTGGTAAGAATTTCTTTCTCTGGACTTCATGTAATCTTTCAACGAAGGGCCAGTCAATGTTTTTCCTATAATTGTCTTTCAGCTTGCATATGTTCATATATTTTTGAGGGACAGAGGGTATTCAATTAAGTAATGAATTTACTATAGATCACCTCCTTGATTTCTTGTCTGGTTCCCCCTGGACCCACTGGCATTATACATTCTGCAGATAAAAGTTCTGGTTATAGCTAAATTTAGCTGATCTACCGAAAAGTAATGTCCTGTAATAATGCAATATATGAAAGGGCAGCATGACAACAGGGGGGATGGGACACTTCATCGCGGCTGCTTCCGCGCAGCCGCTTCACCGCCGACAGTACAGCACAAGACAGATCGCCGCTGGAGATTTCATCGCGGGACATTTCATCGCTAAAGGTAAGTATTTTACCGATTTTAGTTGGTTTAGAATTAGGGTTTAGGGGGTTACAATTAGGTTTAGTGTTTAGTGTTGGGGGTAAATTTTAGTATTAGGGGTCGGGGGTTAGTATTAGGGTTAGTATTAGGGTTAGTATTGGGGTTTAGGGGGTTAACTTTAGTATTAGGGTTAGTATTGGGGTTTAGGGGGTTAACTTTACTATTAGGGGTCGGGGATTAGTATTAGGGTTAGTATTAGGGGTCGGGGTTAGTATTAGGGGTCGGGGGTTAGTATTAGGGTTAGTATTGGGGTTTAGGGGGTTAATTTTAGTATTAGGGGTCGGGGTTAGTATTAGGGTTAGAATTAGGGGTCGTGGTTAGTATTAGGAGTCGGGGGTTAGTATTAGGGTTAGTATTAGGGTTAGTATTGGGGTTTAGGGGGTTAACTTTAGTATTAGCGTTAGTATTGGGGTTTAGGGGGTTAACTTTAGTATTAGGGGTCGGGGATTAGTATTAGGGTTAGTATTAGGGGTCGGGGGTTAGTATTAGGGTTTAGGGGGTTAATTTTAGTATTGGGGTTAATTTTAGTGTTAGTATTGGGGTTTAGTGTTTAGTGTTACTATTGGGGGGGGGGAATCATTTATTAGGGGGGGGTTATTTTCGTTTTACTTTTAGATTTGTAAGAGCTGACAGTTCAGCGCTGAACTGTCAGCTCTTACATAGCTGCAGCCGCGGTGAAACGGACGTGTTATACTTCATTGCTGACAGTTCAGCGTTCTAACTGCCGCGCTGAACTGTCAGTGATGAAGATGCGGTGAAGAAGTGTCCTAGACCCGACAACAGGTTGGTGATGCAGCCTCATCACAAGTCTGTCAGTCATAGGCCCTCGGCCAGTAATTGCCCTTCATGGGCGGCCGTTCCTCCCCCCTTGGGGGCTGGGCAAAACCTATATAAACCCTTGCGGTGGTTTTGCCCAGCCTCTTTTCTGGATTATAGAAATCAGTTTGCACCTTACCAGTTCTGAGGGATGCTGCTGTCCTGCACGGAGGACATTGGCTGCAAAACAGTATAAACACTATATTAGGTACCTTGCCATCTCCCATCCCCCCCACTGCACCATCTCTTTCCCCCTCTCCTGCCCCAGGTCCATCCAGGCCTACTCCTAGGAGGTCCAGAGCCCCTTCTAGATTTACCCCTGAGCCCCCCACTGTGCCTCAGCCCCCTGTTCCAAAAAGGAGGAAGAGGGCAGCTGCTAAAAAATGTCAGTCTGCCCCTCTGTCCTCCCCTGCCCCTCTGTCCTCCTCTGCCCCCCTGCCATCTGGGGGCCGTGTTACCAGGTCATCGGTGGCCAGTGGATGCCTCCTGCAGGATCCCCCTACCCCTGCCATGCTCGTTTTGTCCCCCCCCTCCGCGTTACCACCCCTCCCTTCTGCTCACCGGAGGGCCAGGAGCATCAGAAGGCCCTCCGTGTCCGGTACCCCCCCTCCCTTCCCCTGGCGTCGGATCCACTGGTGGCTAGGGGTGGGAGGTCCACTGATGTGCTACCTCCTCCCCGCTTACCTGATCCGGCGGCCGCACGTGGGTCCCTGCCGTCTTCAGCTTCTCGCATGTCCGTCCACACGGCTGCGAGAAGCGCTTCTGAGCGCCACGTGGTTTCCCGACATCAATCTGACGGGGAACCACGTGGCCGCGTGCACAGGTCGCGTATACCGCGATCTGTGCACATTAACCCCCGCAGTGCCAGACTAGCAGTGGGATCTCCTCACAGGAGGGGATCCTGCTCCCCCCATAACCCCAGAGCCTCTCCTGTCACTCATGGTAGTGACAGGGGTGACTCTGTGGGCTCCCCTCACAGATTAGGTAGGGAAGCCAGGAGCAGCCAGTATATCACTGGCAGATCTCTGGCCCCCAGGTCCCCTTCTTTACAGAGGGGTCTGGTGGGTCAGTGTTGTGGCCCCCACCGCCACCACTCCTCCAGGTCCCCTTCTTTACAGAGGGGTCTGGATGGTCATCATAGTGGCTGCCGCCACCACTCCTCCAGTTCCCCTTCTTTACAGAGGGGTCGGGACGCTCATCATAGTGGCCCCCACCGCCACCACTCCTCCAGGTCCCCTTCCTACCGCCTTTCCCCCCCTGCACCTGGCGGACGTGCCAGGCGGTACCCGAGGTCCAGGTCCCCTTCTTTACAGAGGGGCCCCCGGGTGTCGCCAAGGACCAGGTAGCCGGTGCGTCACGGATCTTCGTCTCGGACTGGACCGGCAAGGGATTCAGATTGGAATCGCAGACATCTCATCAGGTCGGACAGCCGGAGCTCCAGGTCAGCTTCCCCGAGAGTCTTCACTGCTGGCAGGCAGGAATCGTCAGCTGGAGTGCAGCACCCTTCCGGGGAGAGATCCCGCACCAGGAATGCCCGGCTCCTCACATCAGACGGCACCCCTAGTCTTCCTCCGGCGGACAATCAGATGGGCGGTTCGGTGTTTGGAAGTCCTCTGCTCTTCTCGCAATCTCCACGAGGATCTCCGGTTCCTGAGCCCACGGCGGTCCCTCCTGCAGGGCACCTGTCCAGGGGTGAGTCCGATTTTATCTCTCCTTCTATCCCTAACTCCCACTTACACATCCACAGTGCTGTTTCACACAATGCGGGGAATTCTCAGGGTTCCACGGGGACGGTTGGTGGCCTATCGCAGTTAGTGGCGAGCCTTGCTAGCGTTCTAAAATCATTTGAGTCTGGGACGCTGTCTGCAGCGGATAACCCTTCCCCGTCGCAGGTTTGGGGGGCATATACAGCTTCAGTGCCGACACCGCCGGAATCTAATTTAGTTGCTTCACCCGGAGTTCTCCCAGTTAGTATAGCTTCCCCTGCTGTAGTCCCTGACCCGGTGGTATCTCCAGCAACTGAGCCTGTGATCCCTGAGGTCAAGTCGAAGGACGTGGACCCGGTCCGGCTAGCGGATTCTTCACGGGGGGACATTTACGTGTGTTTTGAGGGGCCTATGGGCGCCCATCTCAAGCAAGAGGTGCGAGACAAAATTGGCCGGGGGGAGTATGTTGAATTGTTCACCCTCCTCCCCTTAGAAAAATTTAATTTGGACGCTGTATACAAACCGGATGACCATAAAAAGGAGGACGAGGAGAGGAGGAGGTATCGCCTCATCCCTCGGACCTTCTCCAACTGGCTCCAGGCTTTTTCCACCTTAACGAGTATAATTGCGACCAAGAACCCGGAACACTGTGCCGGACTCTTTTGTTACCAGGAGTCCATCCACAAAGCCTATAGGGTTTATGGGGGCCAGGCTTGGCTTCGCTACGACGAGGAGTTTAGGCAGCGCTTGGCAGTCAGGCAAGGCGTGAGGTGGGACCATAGGGACATAGCGTTGTGGTTACGGATCATGGCCCCTGGTCGCAGCGCAATCCAACCCTTTCTGTCAGCGCCCGCTGGTCCCTCTGCCTCAGGGTCTTCAGCCTCGGCAAAAAAGGGCACGTGTTGGCAGTTTAATGATTCGAGCTGCAAACGGGGGAGTCAGTGTAGATTCAGACACGAGTGCTCCGGCTGTGGGGGCAGTCACCCCCAGTTTAAATGTTTTAAGCGGAATAAGCAGGACAAATCCAGCAATTCCAACAATTCTGGGGGAAAAGGGGAGGACGCCGGTGGCCGTAGGAGCAATGCTCCCCTGGCTTAATCAGTATCCGGATCAGTCTGCCGCCACGCTCTTGAGGGATGGCTTTCAGTTTGGTTTTCGGATCCCCTCAAAGCGGTTGTCGACCCCCCTTTTCCCCAAGAACTTAAAGTCTACTGTTCAGTTCCCTGCCGTGGTGTCAGACAAGCTGCATAAGGAGGTGTTACTCGGTAGAATGGCTGGTCCATTCAGCTCCCCACCTTTGGTTAATCTGAGGATCTCTCCGCTGGGGGTGGTTCCTAAGAAAGAGGTGGGAAAGTTCCGTTTAATACATCACCTGTCCTTTCCCAAGGGCGAGTCTGTTAATGACGGTATTGATCCCGAATTGTGCAGAGTGTCCTACACCTCGTTTGATCAGGCGGTAAGGTGGGTCCAAACTATGGGTAAGGGGGCCCTTCTTGCTAAAACTGACATTGAGGTGGCTTTCCGGCTACTGCCGGTGCACCCAGAGTGTTTTCACCTCCTCGGGTGCCATTGGGAGGGGGACATTTATGTCGATCTCTGCCTCCCCATGGGGTGCTCCATCTCATGTTTCTATTTCGAGACATTCAGTACCTTTTTGGAATGGGTAATCAGAGAGGAAGCTGGTGCAAAATCAGTTCTCCATTATCTTGATGATTTTTTATGCGTTGGTCCTCCGGACTCTCCTCTCTGTTTATCCATCCTATGTACCATTGAGCAGGTGATGGCCCGGTTTGGTGTCCCATTGTCACCTGAGAAAACCGAGGGGCCTTCCACCACCATAAAATTTTTGGGAATCGAGATAGATTCAGTGAAGATGGAGTGTCGCCTCCCCATGGATAAGGTCGATGATCTTCGGTCTCTGGTGTGGCAAATGTGCACATTACGCAAGGTTCAGTTGCGCCAATTGCAGTCGCTGCTTGGCAAACTGAATTTTGCATGCAAAATCATCCCCATGGGTCGGATATTCTGCAGGCGTCTGTCTTTAGCTACAGCTGGCGCCCGCTCTCCGCACCACTTTATCCGTCTCACAAGGGAACTTAAGGCTGACTTGGCTGTGTGGGATTCGTTTTTGCAGTTGTTTAATGGGCGGACATTGTTTTTGGAGCCAGCAGTTTCCAATGCGGATTTGAGTCTGTGGACCGATGCGGCTGGCTCAGTCGGTTTTGGGGGGTTCTTTCACGGGAGGTGGTTTTCTGGCCTGTGGCCTGAGGCCTGGCGTTGCTCTGGCCTTACTCAGAACCTGGCCTTCTTGGAGTTGTTTCCAATAGTGGTTTCCATCATTGTCTGGGGCCCATTGCTGGAAAACAGGAAGGTCCGGTTCTGGTGCGACAACATGGGGGTGGTCCAAGCCATCAACAATATCTCCGCATCGTCCCCCCCAGTGATCAATCTGCTACGACAGCTAGTTCTCCGGGGTTTGAGGCGCAATTTGTATGTCCGAGCTGTACACGTCCCAGGTGTATACAACGAGGTGGCCGACTCTTTGTCTCGCCAACAGTGGGATCGACGCCGACAGAGCGGCCATGCCATTTCCCAGCTGGATATGGACGTTAGCAGACGGAACGCCTTGACACTCCTGCACCGGTCCATGGTGCCAGCCACGTGGACCGAGAACTCTAAGGTCTGGGTTGAATGGCGCTGCTTTCTTCAGATGGCGGGCGATCCCGAAACACATGAGGGTGTGCTCTCCGCTTTGCTATGGTTTATTGGGCATCTGTTCACGGAGAAGGTGACAGTCCCATCCCTGAACCGGAAAATGTCGGCAGTAGCGGCTTACTTTAAATTCTCTGGAGGTCCTGACATGACGAAGGAATTTCTGGTGAGGCAAGCTTTAAGGGGCTACCGCCAGGGCTTCAAGCAGCTGGATAGCCGATGTCCTGTGACCTTCTCTATCCTGCTGCGCATTCTGGAAGCGTTGCCATTGGTGTGCTCGTCCCCCTTTGAGAATGTTCTTTTTGCTTTGGCATTTTCATGGGCCTTTTTTGGAGCATTTCGGGTGGGCGAGCTTGTCAGCCCCACCCGTCTTAAGCATGGGGGGGTGCTATTGGAGGACGTACGGCATCCGGGTAACTCCATCTGCGTCCTCATCAGGAGACGTAAACGGATCAGGTTGGAAAAGGTCTGACTGTATCCCTGCTGGCCCTCCCGGACTCTCCCGCTTGCCCGGTGCACTGTCTCCAGCAATTTTTACATCTCCGTCCTGATGGCGGCTCTCCCTTGTTGGTACACAGGGATGGCTCTGCAATGTCCCGGTTCCAGTTTTTCTCGGTTTTTAGGAAATGTTTGGCGTCTCTTGATCTGGACCCGGCTGCCTTTGGGACCCACTCCTTTAGGATAGGGGCGGCCACGGAAGCAGCTAGGTGGGGTTTGGGTGATTCTGTAGTAAAACTGATTGGTAGATGGGAGTCTGCCCGTTTTAAATCCTATATCCAACCCCACCTCGTCTAGTGTCCGTCCTTGGTATACCAGGGCACATGTTTAAAAAAAAAAAAAAAAAAAATGGTGTTGCAATTTCACACTTTTTCTTCCATGTTAATGTTGTTGTTCGTTTATGTTGTTGCACAAAAAAAAAAAAATATATATATATACATATTATGTGTACTTGAGTATGTCGTCTGCGTGCTTGGGGACTTACACCAGCACTGGGGTCACTGCTGTGTTCTTCTTTCAGCCTCTGCATGCTGCAGAACGTGGATTTTGGGACATTCTTTTGTCTACTGGGCAGCCAGGCGGCCTGCAGTTCGTCCCAATGGGGCTTCCTTGGGTCTCTGTCAGGACCAGGTAGATCTGCAGTGGATAGGCTGTCGCGGCATGCACTGGAACGCCATGCCTGGATACGTGGCACAGTCAGTTGCTCGCCTTGGGTCACCCCATGTGCTGGTCCTGCACCTCGGAGGAAACGACTTGTGTTTTACACCACTGAGGGAGTTGACCTATGGCATTAAGGCAGACATCCTGCGCCTGTGGCTGCAATTTCCGGGTCTGGTTCTGGTGTGGTCCGACATCATTTCAAGGCTACGCTGGCGGGGCGCCCGGTCTCTTTCGGGGGTGGAGCGGGCCAGGAAGAAACTGAACAGTGCCATCTCACGGCACTGAGTGGTGCGTCACTGAACGGTGGCCTAGTGGTGCGTCATCCAGTGCTGGACGGTTCCGATGCCTCCCTGTATCGGAGAGACGGGGTCCATCTGACGGATGTTGGCTGTGATCTGTGGAATTTGGCGATCCAGTCCGGTCTCGAAAAAGCGGTAGCGGTGTGGAGGAGCCAATAGAGTGTAAGGTTTCACACTCAGTGGCATTGGCAGGGGGTACCCGAGGTATGACGTCAGTGCAGGGGGTTGGCTGTCTTGGGTATGGCCAACCCGGGAGGCAGTAGCTCTGGGAGCTAGCTGCACGGACTCCCCATGGGCTGGTCCCTGGGGAGTGAATATCAGGTGGCTACCGTGCAGGGGCATTGACGCCGGTAGACTGATATTTTTGGTTACTCCTACGTCCGATCCTCGGGTACCCAATCCTAGATATGCTACCGCTTAGTGGCATATACATGTGGTACTCCACAAGATGGTATCCTTTGTACATGGTATGTATATGTTATATATGTTATATGTGTTTTCCATGGTTGTATACGTTTGTAGTATACGTTTAAGTTGATTCGTTACTGATAATAATACAAAATCTTTGTTACAGTATTTCTTAATAAATACTGTGACCTTCATATCCAGTTTGTTGTCCGTGTCTTTTCTTGGGGGGAGGTTGCGTTAATTCGCCATACCTTGGTCATGCTGAGAACTGAGTGAGAGGATCAGTAGAAGATGAAAACCTACTATTTGCAAATTAAATATACTTTGATACATACATTAACATTTTACAAAAAACATCCATTTTTTGTATTCATTTAACTTTCATTTGCATAACATTTTTTTTAACACAGTTTATTGTGCATTTTACTGCTTTGGGGCTCTGTTAAACATTAAGAAATTATGAGAGCCTAGAAAATAGGGACAACAGAAGAGAAACGAGGGACAGAGATTTGGGTTCAAATTCGTGACTCTTCCTGCTATACAGGGACACTTTTCAGGTATGAGAACTTGAAAATGGCTTATCTTTTGGGGAATATTAAAGTTAAATAATTACAAAAATGTTTGGATGTTGTAAAAGTTCGATATCTGTATCTAAGTTTGATTTACCAATTTCCTCTTCATTGCAATATTCATTGAAAGAAAAAGAAATTCTTTAATGGAAAAGAAACCTTATAGAGAGCTTTGCTCTGTATATCTCTGTATAGCTCAGGGGAGCAGACATATTGATTAGAATCTTGGTTGAGTTGAATGAAGATCTGATACATCACCCAAGATTCCAAACAACATGTCTGCCCCCACTACAGCTATGAAGAGCAAATAAGGCTATTAAGATACGTTTTTTTATATTCTTTCATTACAATATTTCTAATTAAAATGCCTACAGTTCATACAATCTTTACAAGCACATGTTTGCTGACATTTGTCCTACAGGGAAGATCAATGCAAGTTAATTGAGAGGGAGGGCTTCTTAGGTACAAGTAATCAAACCATGGCAAAATAGATTTGAGTTGGTGTGGGCATTTAATTGGATGTGGCAAAAAGAATATGTGAACTAGACACGAGTAGAATAGTGCTGCAAACAACCTGTGTCCTTATCATTTAAATACAATATAACATAATCATAAAAAACAAATGGTGTTTGAGCAAAAATATGTAAAAAGTGTGTTAAAAAGAGAGATATATAATATATATATATACGTCAGACCTGGAGGAGTGGCCAAGTGACATCACACGCTAGTGAGAAAAACCAGGAAGTCCGCCTGGCATTTCGACGGAAGGACTGTTTCCGAATTCCCACCAGAGCCTGGTTCTGATGAGCTCTGGTACATGTGTGTGTAGTGGTTCAGGGGTGACCCTATCACAGTATTATTGTCATACAGAGTCACACACACATTTTTCTCTTTTGTGTTTTACATGGTTTCTCAGGCTAAGCTTTCAATTTGATTAAAGAATTTGGAGATAAGTTTTACAATTCTTACACCCTTTTCACAGATTTTTGGTGCAATACCTTTTGGTCTTTAACTGTATGTGTGTACTCACTTCTTTTCATGATGGTTCAGTACAGCCTAACACATTTTTTAATAGCGCCTTGTCAATGAGCACAAAACGCGTCGGCTGCATGAAACCCGCAAAGGGGTGTTCGCTGTAAGCTCTCTTATTAAATCTCTATAGTTTTTTTGCCGGACATACGGGCAGTGAAGAGCCTTTTCTGAGGTCTCCCTTGTGCACCCATTTCAATCTGGAATTATACAGGAGATTTACTAAGCCTTGGATCGTCTTTGCCGTGATGGGATCCAGCTATTAATATGACTCAAGGTCGATACAGCCCCCTGAAGAGCTTGCAGTGGGAGTCTCAGGTTTTTCTTCTTTGCGGAAATGTGTATCGCTAGTCTAGAGCGAGTGACGAATAAAACAACAAAAATATGGTGGTGATAAAGGTCCCACGCCCAAAAGATGACATTGCTTCAAACCCACAGCACTGTAGGGGGCCAACTTCACATTTGGGGGCAGATGTCATGTGGACAGTATATGTGGTGTTGATAATCTACAAGGGCTTCTGGCCAAAAAACAAAAATAGTACTAATGAGAATGTTAAAATTATACCATAAAAAAAAAAAAGATATTTTGTAACATATAAAAAAACTGTATTAAACTCTGCACATGCCAAGGCTTTCATTCTCATTCTCCTTCTAATAATCGAATCTGTTAGGTACAATCAAAGCCATGCTGATGTGATGTCATTACCTTGGCAGAGATCAAGAACATGACCTAAAAAATTCCAGAACGCTCCGTCTGCACTGGAAAGATCCTTGAAGGACTGAAGAAAAACCCCGGTTGTAATCATGGAACGTATTGTGGCACATAACATTGTTTGTTTAGCACAACACTATTTTCTAAAGCATAAACCTTGGCAGCCAAACCAATAAGATGTCCGTGGGGAAGGGACGAATTCCGATTCTATCAGCCATAGACTTCTATGGGGATTCTATAGACTCGTGTCGGGGGGACTTCAGCTGGTGAGAAAATAGCTGTAGTCCTCCAGAAAAAAAATATATTAAACCCCCCCTCCCCCCGGAGCCCCTAAAATATACCCGGGGGGCCAGGGCAAATAGCTATAACCCCCCCACTTTGATATTTGGGCAAAATGACTCCCAGCCCCCCACTATACATATAGTGGGGGGCTGGGAGTCACTTGACCATCCTCCAGACCCTGGAGGGTTGTTTATTTTATTATATGAGGGGTAAGGGCCTCCAGTGTATTATACTAAGGCTTGTGTATCGTTTATGTGGCTCATTTATCATCGGTGGACCTGGGAAAGTAGTCCTGGCCCCCAATGTATATTATATGAGGTCTGGAAGCATTTGCCCAGCTCCCAGTCCAATTTATTACACAGGGGGCCAGGGCTACTAGCCATCTACCAGACTCATTTATTGCTCCCATGCTCCCAGTCCCATTTATTACACAGGGGGCCAGGGCTACTAGCCATCTACCAGACTCATTTATTGCTCCCATGCTTCCAGTCCCATTTATTACACAGGGGGCCAGGGCTACTAGCCATCTACCAGACTCATTTATTGCTCCCATGCTCCCAGTCCCATTTATTACACAGGGGGCCAGGGCTACTAGCCATCTACCAGACTCATTTATTGCTCCCATGCTTCCAGTCCCATTTATTACACAGGGGGCCAGGGCTACTAGCCATCTACCAGACTCATTTATGGTTCCCATGCTTCCAGTCACATTTATGATTAGGGGAGACAGGGCTACCAATACCTACAAATGGCTCCCAAACCTGTTTATCATAGCAGGGAATGGCAAAGCCTCACACAAGGTGATCTGAAGCTCCACTGGATGGAGGCATTACAAGGTGCTCAGACTACTCCTCTGATGAAGGTAAGGGGTTGAATAACTGGTAGTAGGGTTATAGTAGTAGGGTTGATTAGACAGAGGTGCTAATTGTTTCCCTTTCCCTAGGCAGGAAGATGAGGAACCATCACAGCAGGAACTGGATACAGGTCATTTGTAACTTTACAGGGCACCTTTTGTGTGCCAGGGGGTGGGCTGTAATTTCACTGCCCACCCTCATGGCACTCAAAGGTTTTATTTTTTTATTTTTACAGGTATGGGGGGTCCATTTGTGATTGTTCCCTCTGCCTTGGCAAGGTAGAGGTAGGGAAATAGGTAGGAATTTTATTTAATTTATTCAATGTGTCTGGGGATTTTGGCCAGTCCCTGGCACATGGGCTAAGGGGGTAGGGGAGTCATTTATTTATTTTTATACATGGTTTTGGGGCCAAGCTCCCCAAATCCCCATGGGGGGGTCTTTCACTGTATTAAGAGGAGCCACAGCACCCTCGATGGGGACAATTATTATTATAATGGGGGTTGAAGGTACAGAGCCTTCGGTGCCACCCGATAGGGGCTATAATTTAATTAATGGGCCTGCAGGCATTATGTCAGCCTGTAACCCCTGGGGGCACTATATTTATTTCTTTAACTGGGCCACAGGAGGGCATTTTGTTATATCTGAAAGTGACTGTGGGCATGGCGGGCATTTTATCATTTGGGGGGGGGGTGCTAGGGGACTGGCTATTACACCCCTTGATTTAATGGGGAAATAAGGAATTTTCCCTGTTCTGCTAAACGCTGTTATTCTTTTGCCGCTGTACTTGTGCTTTAACACACGGTACATCTGGGGTTCCCATTTCAGTTAATGCCGCCATAGAGTCCAGGCCGACATGTCTATTCCCTTCTCTACGCAAGGGATTGTAGCGGAAAAAGAAAGTAAGGGAGAAAAGGGGTGTTTTCTGCTCATATGCAGAATCGGATCTGGTCTAAGGTGTGAAAATGGGTATTTTGACATGAGCTACTGCCCTAATTATGTTACTTGCCTACAGAGTACAGACGTAGCCAGCAGATTTGAAGACTCGTCTCTGGATCCTTCCGGTGATGACCTCGGAATGATTTCATTTGAAAGCAGATAGCGGAATATTGTTTTTTATGAATGATGACTTTGAAAGCTGTTCAGCAAATTGTTTGCCGGTTTCCTTGTTCTCATTCTGCTTTTACTTTGGTCTCAACCGCGGCAAATAACCTTTCATTAGAAATAACCTGATCATAATGCTATTGAAGCTTCCCCATCGGGGCATCCAAATGAGACATCCCTTTATAAACATGTTAATAGCTTAAAGGGACACTAAACTTTACTTCTCACTCGTGCGCCTAGTAGAGAAGCACAAGTGAAAGGTTCGTCGTCACTAGTGTGATGATGATAAACTGGCAGGTACTTTTGATAGTACATGCCAGTGTACGGGAAGCTGCCATGTTTCCATAGGATGCAGGCAGCTGGCTGGTCGTCGACCGGCTCTCAGTACTAGCGCTGAGAGAGACCTTCGTTTTTGCATGAGATCCTAGAAACATAGAATGTGTTGGCAGATGAGAACCATTCTGTCCAATTTTCGAAATACTTTTATTAGTCCCCAGTTCCCTATCTTATATCTAGGATAGCCTTATACCTATCCCACGCATGCTTAAACTCCTTCACTGTATTAACCTCTACCACTTCTACTGGAAGACTATTCCATACATCCACTACCCTCTCAGTAAAGTAATACTTTCATTAGTCCCTGGCCTTATCTTATATCTAGGATAGCCTTATACCTATCCCATGCATGCTTAAACTCCTTCACTGTATTAACCTCTACCACTTCTACTGGAAGACTATTCCATACATCCACTACCCTCTCAGTAAAGTAATACTTTCATTAGTCCCTGGCCTTATCTTATATCTAGGATAGCCTTATACCTATCCCATGCATGCTTAAACTCCTTCACTGTATTAACCTCTACCACTTCTACTGGAAGACTATTCCATACATCCACTACCCTCTCAGTAAAGTAATACTTTCATTAGTCCCTGGCCTTATCTTATATCTAGGATAGCCTTATACCTATACCATGCAGGCTTAAACTCCTTCACTGTATTAACCTCTACCACTTCTACTGGAAGACTATTCCATGCATCCACTACCCTCTCAGTAAAGTAATACTTTCATTAGTCCCTGGCCTTATCTTATATCTAGGATAGCGTTATACCTATCCCATGCATGCTTAAACTCCTTCACTGTATTAACCTCTACCACTTCAACTGGAAGACTATTCCATACATCCACTACACTCTCAGTAAAGTAATACTTTCATTAGCCCCTGGCCTTATCTTATATCTAGGATAGCCTTATACCTATACCACGCATGCTTAAACTCCTTCACTGTATTAACCTCTACCACTTCTACTGGAAGGCTATTCCATACATCCACTACCCTCTCAGTAATGTGATACTTTCATTAGTCCCTGGCCTTATCTTATATCTGGGATAGCCTTGTGCCTATCCCACGCATGCTTAAACTCCTCCACTGTATTAACCTCTACCACTTCTACTGGAAGGCTATTCCATACATCCACTACCCTCTCAGTAATGTAATATTTTCATCAGTCCCTGACCTTATCTTATATCTAGGATAGCCGTATACCTATCCCATGCATGCTTAAACTCCTTCACTGTATTAACCTCCACCACTTATACTGGAAGACTATTCCATGCATCCACTACCCTCTCAGTAAAGTAATACTTTCATTAGTCCCTGACCTTATCTTATATCTAGGATAGCCTTGTGCCTATCCCTGCATGCTTAAACTCCTTCACTGTATTAACCTCTACCACTTCTACTGGAAGACTATTCCATACATCCACTACCCTCTCAGTAAAGTAATACTTTCATTAGTCCCTGGCCTTATCTTATATCTAGGATAGCCTTATACCTATCCCATGCATGCTTAAACTCCTTCACTGTATTAACCTCTACCACTTCTACTGGAAGGCTATTCCATACATCCACTACCCTCTCAGTAATGTGATACTTTCATTAGTCCCTGGCCTTATCTTATATCTGGGATAGCCTTGTGCCTATCCCACGCATGCTTAAACTCCTCCACTGTATTAACCTCTACCACTTCTTCTGGAAGGCTATTCCATACATCCACTACCCTCTCAGTAATGTAATACTTTCATTAGTCCCTGACCTTATCTTATATCTAGGATAGCCGTATACCTATCCCATGCATGCTTAAACTCCTTCACAGTATTAACCTCCACCACTTATACTGGAAGACTATTCCATGCATCCACTACCCTCTCTGTAAAGTAATACTTTCATTAGTCCCTGACCTTATCTTATATCTAGGAT
The DNA here is from genome assembly GCA_036172795.1 of Pelodytes ibericus. NCBI lineage: Eukaryota > Metazoa > Chordata > Amphibia > Anura > Pelodytidae > Pelodytes > Pelodytes ibericus. The sequence goes on from CM069862.1 coordinate 16,989,693, forward strand.
AGCCTTGTGCCTATCCCACTCATGCTTAAACTCCTCCACTGTGTTTACCTGTGTTGAGACACATCAGAGAGTAAATCCACATGTCTCTATTAAGATACACACCGGGTTTACTCCAGACTCTCAGGACATTTTTTTTTAACCCTTGGTTCCGTCAGAAAAACAAGGCTTAAAAAACGGTTAAAAAATATTGCCTAGTATCTCAGCTTGTGCTTCCATACAGTGGTGGGGATTTTTTTATCTTGGGAGAAATGTGGTTACATTTTATTAATTTGGCCCCAATTTAATAAATATACCCATCCGCCTGTCGGTCCATCTTTCTATTGGTGTTGCTATTTACCAAGATAAATCCTTATGTCTACCCTCGTGGAAGGTCACTCCATCTCTCACTGTGATAGGGGATGAGTTACTGCCGATAGATAAGATTAACCTAACAGTAGGGTTACTTTATATTACTCCATCCTAGTCATCTGAAAACATTCTAGTTTCTCTTATACAAACCCCCACTATCACCCTTTCTGAATTACTACCATCTTCTTGCTATTAAGTTGAATAGATTTTTAGTTTAACTCCTCCTACTGCCTGTGTCTGAAAGATTCTGCCTGTACAGGTGTCCTTTATGTGGGACAAATATAACCTGCACATGTTCCTATGTAGAATGTAGAATGTAGGGGAATTCAGGAGGAACTAGATGCTTCATTTGTACATGTCCTGTAATATGTATGATTCATACGTGTTCAGTGTGAAGTCAGTGAGTTAATTGGGGTAATTTGACCAGATCCTCTCCTTGATTAATTAACTGGTTCTCCCTGGACACACGTGCATTCGAAATTCTGCCTGCAGCACGTGAAGGTTATAAGACAAAACATCCTACACAACGTACCATGCAATATATTAAGACACTTAGAGGGGCATGTACTAAAAAAACGCAAATCTATTTTATGTGCAAAACTATTTTTGTGCTTTGCTCCTATTGCAATGTACTAAACATTTAACACTCAGATAGTACATACGAGCAATTTGTGAATAAAAAAAGGCAATTTCGTGAATATTTTTTCTACCTCTTTTGATAGCGCTCGCTAAAAGCTGGTGTATTTTCACTCGCAAATAAGACCATTCTTGATCATATGAGGCTAACGAGAGCCTGCTAGCCCCCGGGTGACCATTCTTGATCATATGAGGCTAACGAGAGCCTGCTAGCCCCCGGGTGACCATTCTTGATTATATGAGGCTAACGGGAGTCTGTTAGCCCCTGGTTGGCTTATTTGTTTATACAGGGCTAGCAGGGGAGCCTGGTAGCATCTTTGGGCATATGTTCTTATATTTAGAGAGGGCAATAGCTGAGGTCCTCCTGACATGAGTCTCTGTCTTCCCCAATGAAGTCTAAGGGGAGGATTGAGGCTACTATTTGGTGATCCAAACACTGATTTTTGAGCCAATTTGGAAGCACTTCGGTAGCCTGAATTCAAATCCATTAGAAAGTCGAAGCTACCTGAGTGAACCCTTTGTGTGGTTTTTATCGTATGTTCAAAAAAGATTTAAGCTATAAAGATTGATCGATAATGAAGGCATTACAAATATCAACCATTTTAGTTAGAAATGCCCTCCAGAGCATGTCCACTGAAACAGCTGCATGTGTCGGGTTAACCTGGGAGACGGAGGCTCCATTTAATAATTCATGGCTCTGTCTATCGCCAGACAGACTCAAATCAATAGCATTCCCAGAAGTAAGGAGAACATTTACCAGTCCGCGTCAATCATTCTCGCGGGTTGTCCTACCTTCAGACAGTATTTAACTTTAGTCCGCAGTAAGTAAATGCCAGGAAATAATATATACCAAGCACGCTGTCCGCCCCAATCATTTTATTACTGTTGTTGTCTGTTCCTTGTCTCCGCTGGCGACGATCAATATGTGTCCTGATTGAAAGTGGTCTACTGGCACTACAGAGACGGATGTGGCCACTTAGGATACGCAGTGCGGTAAACCATATGATATTGCTGCTTAGGGCAACTATATATAGAGAGAGACTGATATAAAAAGGCTTGTGAGCTGAGCTTGAGAATAGGCATCGATATGTAGGTTGCCACATGACCTGGTAACCTGGGATAGGCCACGTGTCCGTACAAGGTTTCCCAGTGTCCGTACAAGGTCTCCCAGTGTCCATGGCAAGGTCACCCAGTGTCCGTACAAGGTCAACCAGTGTCCGTACAAGGTCAACCAGTGTCCGTACAAGGTCAACCAGTGTCCGTGGCAAGGTCAACCAGTGTCCGTGGCAAGATCACTCAGTGTCCGTGGCAAGGTCACCCATTGTCCGTGGCAAAGTCACCAAGTGTCTGTGGCAAGGTCATCCATTGTACATGACAAGGTCACCCCTTTGTCTGTGGCAAGGTTACCCATTGTCCATGGCAAGGTCATCCATTGTCCATGGCAAGGTCACCCATTGTCCGTGGCAAGGTCAGTGAAAGCTCCATAAAACATCATTAAATTGGTCATAACAAGATCCAGTACATTTCCAATATGAACAATGTTCCTGATGGTTACCACTACTTAACATTGTCTTCTTACTGTATGATAAGGTAAAGCAAACATATGAGGTTAGTATACACTGATCAGCCATAACATTATGACCACTGACAGGTGGCAAGCCGGCGGAGGCAGTGTGATGCTTTGGACTGACAGGTGGCAAGCTGGCGGAGGCAGTGTGATGCTTTGGACTGACAGGTGGCAAGCTGGCGGAGGCAGTGTGATGCTTTGGACTGACAGGTGGCAAGCTGGCAGAGGCAGTGTGATGCTTTGGACTGACAGGTGGCAAGCCGGTGGAGGCAGTGTGATGCTTTGGACTGACAGGTGGCAAGCCGGCGGAGGCAGTGTGATGCTTTGGACTGACAGGTGGCAAGCCGGCGGAGGCAGTGTGATAATGTTTGGGTAATGTTCTGTAGGGAAACCTTGGGTCCGGCCATTCATGTGGATGTTACTTTGTCACGTACCACCTATCTAAACATTGTTACAGACCATGTACACCCTTTCGTGGAAACGGTATTCCCTGATGACATTGGCCTCTTTCAGTAGGATAATGCCCCCTGCCACAAAGCAAAATGATTCAGGAATGGTTTGAGGAACACAACAACCAGTTCAAGGTGTTGACTTGGCCTCCAAATTCCCCAGATCTCCATCCAATCGAGCATCTGTGGGATGTGCTGGACAAACAAGTCCGATCCATGAAGGCCCCAACTCGCAACTTACAGGACTTTAAGGTTCTGCTGCTAACGTCTTGGTGCCAGTTACCCCAGCACACCTTCAGAGGTCTAGTGGAGTCCATGCCTTGATGGATCAGGGCTGTTTTGACGTCAAAAGGGGAGCTACACAATATTAGGCAGGTGGTCATAATGTTATGGCTGATCGGTGTATATTGTGTGTGGAGAGGGATTGCCTGATGTTTAGGTCCAGACCCCCCTTTGTAGGTGGGATTAGTCCGATCTCTATCTGTAAGGGCGCAAGTGAGCAGAAAAATGTGTGATACACTCCTTAGTGGGCCCTGACCTAAAGATCCCACTCCAAATAACAAATGTTTTGCACTGTTTTATTACATGCTTGATAAGCAGTCATTCCTCTCAATTACACTTCATTATCGTTTTCTTTCTGATAACCTAAATAGATATTGTGTTAACTCGTTCTACTTCTGCATAATGTATAACTGATCTGTGTTCAGATGGAAATTAATTCCTATGGATTCTCTGCTTGATTAATTACCCGGTTAATCCTAGGGGGCTGGTATAATGATGTGATGCTCTGGGGCTGGTATAATGATGTGGTGCTATGGGGCTGGTATAATGATGTGTTGCTATGGGGCAGGTATAATGATGTGGTGTCATGGGGCTGGTATAATGATGTGGTGCTATGGGGCTGGTATAATGATGGGATGTTATGGGGCTGGTATAATGATGGGATGTTATGGGGCTGGTATATTGATGTGATGTTAGGAGGCTGGTATAATGATGTGATGTTATGGGGCTGGTATAATGATGGGATGTTATGGGGCTGGTATAATGATGTGATGTTATGGGGCTGGTATAATTATGTGGTGCTATGGGGCTGGTATAATGATGTGGTGTCATGGTGCTGATATAATGATGTGGTGCTATGGGGCTGGTATATTGATGTGATGTTAGGGGGCTGGTAAAATTATGTGATGCTATGGGGCTGGTATAATGATGTGATGCTATGGGGCTGGTATAATGATGTGGTGTCATGGGGCTGGTATAATGATGTGGTGCTATGGGGCTGGTATAATGATGTGGTGCTATGGGGCTGGTATAATGATGTGATGTTATGGGGCTGGTATAATGATGTGATGCTATGGGGCTGGTATAATGTGATGTTATGGGGCTGGTATAATGATGTGATGTTATGGGGCTGGTATAATGATGTGATGTTATGGGGCTGGTGTAAAGATGTGATGTTATGGGGCTGGTATAATGATGGGGTGTTATGGGGCTGGTATAATGATGGGATGTTATGGGGCTGGTATATTGATGTGATGTTAGGAGGCTGGTATAATGATGTGATGTTATGGGGCTGGTATAATGATGGGATTTTATGGGGCTGGTATAATGATGTGATGTTATGGGGCTGGTATAATGATGTGTTGCTATGGGGCTGGTATAATGATGTGGTGTCATGGGGCTGGTATAATGATGTGTTGCTATGGGGCTGGTATAATGATGTGGTGTCATGGGGCTGGTATAATGATGTGGTGCTATGGGGCTGGTATAATGATGTGATGCTATGGGGCTGGTATAATGATGTGGTGTCATGGGGTTGGTATAATGATGTGGTGCTATGGGGCTGGTATAATGATGTGGTGCTATGGGGCTGGTATAATGATGTGATGTTATGGGGCTGGTGTAATGATGTGATGCTATGGGGCTGGTATAATGTTGTGATGTTATGGGGCTGGTATAATGATGTGATGTTATGGGGCTGGTATAATGATGTGATGTTATGGGGCTGGTGTAATGATGTGATGTTATGGGGCTGGTATAATGATGGGATGTTATGGGGCTGGTATAATGATGGGATGTTATGGGGCTGGTATAATGATGGGATGTTATGGGGCTGGTATATTGATGGGATGTTATGGGGCTGGTATAATGATGTGATGTTATGGGGCTGTATAATGATGGGATGTTATGGGGTTGGTATAATGATGTGATGCTATGGGTCTGGTATAATGATGTGATGTTATGGGGCTGGTATAATGATGTGATGTTATGGGGCTGGTATAATGATATGATGTTATGGGGCTGGTATAATGATGTGATGTTATGGGGCTGGTATAATGATGTGATGTTATGGGGCTGGTGTAATGATGAGATGTTATGGGGCTGGTATAATGATGTGATGTTATGGGGCTGGTATAATGATGGGATGTTATGGGGCTGGTATAATGATGGGATGTTATGGGGCTGGTATATTGATGGGATGTTATGGGGCTGGTATAATGATGTGATGTTATGGGGCTGGTATAATGATGGGATGTTATGGGGTTGGTATAATGATATGATGTTATGGGGCTGGTATAATGATGTGATGTTATGGGGCTGGTATAATGATGTGATGTTATGGGGCTGGTGTAATGATGAGATGTTATGGGTCTGGTATAATGATGTGATGTTATGGGGCTGGTATAATGATGTGATGTTATGGGGCTGGTATAATGATATGATGTTATGGGGCTGGTATAATGATGTGATGTTATGGGGCTGGTATAATGATGTGATGTTATGGGGCTGGTGTAATGATGAGATGTTATGGGGCTGGTATAATGATGTGATGTTATGGGGCTGGTATAATGATGGGATGTTATGGGGCTGGTATAATGATGGGATGTTATGGGGCTGGTATAATGATGGGATGTTATGGGGCTGGTATATTGATGTGATGTTAGGAGGCTGGTATAATGATGTGATGTTATGGGGCTGGTATAATGATGGGATGTTATGGGGCTGGTATAATGATGTGATGTTATTGGGCTGGTATAATGATGTGTTGCTATGGGGCTGTTATAATTATGTGGTGCTATGGGGCTGGTATAATGATGTGGTGTCATGGGGCTGGTATAATGATGTGGTGCTATGGGGCTGGTATATTGATGTGATGTTAGGGGGCTGGTAAAATTATGTGATGCTATGGGGCTGGTATAATGATGTGATGCTATGGGGCTGGTATAATGATGTGGTGTCATGGGGCTGGTATAATGATGTGGTGCTATGGGGCTGGTATAATGATGTGGTGCTATGGGGCTGGTATAATGATGTGATGTTATGGGGCTGGTGTAATGATGTGATGCTATGGGGCTGGTATAATGTTGTGATGTTATGGGGCTGGTATAATGATGTGATGTTATGGGGCTGGTATAATGATGTGATGTTATGGGGCTGGTGTAATGATGTGATGTTATGGGGCTGGTATAATGATGGGATGTTATGGGGCTAGTATAATGATGGGATGTTATGGGGCTGGTATAATGATGGGATGTTATGGGGCTGGTATATTGATGGGATGTTATGGGGCTGGTATAATGATGTGATGTTATGGGGCTGGTATAATGATGGGATGTTATGGGGTTGGTATAATGATGTGATGCTATGGGTCTGGTATAATGATGTGATGTTATGGGGCTGGTATAATGATGTGATGTTATGGGGCTGGTATAATGATATGATGTTATGGGGCTGGTATAATGATGTGATGTTAGGGGGCTGGTATAATGATGTGATGTTATGGGGCTGGTATAATGATGTGATGTTATGGGGCTGGTGTAATGATGAGATGTTATGGGGCTGGTATAATGATGTGATGTTATGGGGCTGGTATAATGATGGGATGTTATGGGGCTGGTATAATGATGGGATGTTATGGGGCTGGTATAATGATGGGATGTTATGGGGCTGGTATATTGATGTGATGTTAGGAGGCTGGTATAATGATGTGATGTTATGGGGCTGGTATAATGATGGGATGTTATGGGGCTGGTATAATGATGTGATGTTATGGGGCTGGTATAATGATGTGATGTTATGGGGCTGGTGTAATGATGAGATGTTATCGGGCTGGTATAATGATGTGATGTTATGGGGCTGGTATAATGATGGGATGTTATGGGGCTGGTATAATGATGGGATGTTATGGGGCTGGTATAATGATGGGATGTTATGGGGCTGGTATAATGATGGGATGTTATGGGGCTGGTATAATGATGGGGTGTTATGGGGCTGGTATATTGATGTGATGTTAGGAGGCTGGTATAATGATGTGATGTTATGGGGCTGGTATAATGATGGGATGTTATGGGGCTGGTATATTGATGTGATGTTAGGGGGCTGGTAAAATTATGTGATGCTATGGGGCTGGTATAATGATGTGATGCTATGGGGCTGGTATAATGATGTGGTGTCATGGGGCTGGTACCAGCCCCCATGGTATAATTATGTGATGTTAGGGGGCTGGTAAAATTATGTGATGCTATGGGGCTGGTATAATGATGTGGTGCTATGGGGCTGGTATAATGATGTGATGTTATGGGGCTGGTGTAATGATGTGATGCTATGGGGCTGGTATAATGTTGTGATGTTATGGGGCTGGTATAATGATGTGATGTTATGGGGCTGGTATAATGATGTGATGTTATGGGGCTGGTGTAATGATGTGATGTTATGGGGCTGGTATAATGATGGGATGTTATGGGGCTGGTATAATGATGGGATGTTATGGGGCTGGTATAATGATGGGATGTTATGGGGCTGGTATAATGATGGGATGTTATGGGGCTGGTATATTGATGTGATGTTAGGAGGCTGGTATAATGATGTGATGTTATGGGGCTGGTATAATGATGGGATGTTATGGGGCTGGTATATTGATGTGATGTTAGGGGGCTGGTAAAATTATGTGATGCTATGGGGCTGGTATAATGATGTGATGCTATGGGGCTGGTATAATGATGTGGTGTCATGGGGCTGGTATAATGATGTGGTGCTATGGGGCTGGTATAATGATGTGGTGCTATGGGGCTGGTATAATGATGTGATGTTATGGGGCTGGTGTAATGATGTGATGCTATGAGGCTGGTATAATGATGTGATGTTATGGGGCTGGTATAATGATGTGTTGCTATGGGGCTGGTATAATGATGTGTTGCTATGGGGCTGGTATAATGATGTGGTGTCATGGGGCTGGTATAATGATGTGGTGCTATGGGGCTGGTATAATGATGTGATGCTATGGGGCTGGTATAATGATGTGGTGTCATGGGGCTGGTATAATGATGTGGTGCTATGGGGCTGGTATAATGATGTGGTGCTATGGGGCTGGTATAATGATGTGATGTTATGGGGCTGGTGTAATGATGTGATGCTATGGGGCTGGTATAATGTTGTGATGTTATGGGGCTGGTATAATGATGTGATGTAATGGGGCTGGTATAATGATGTGATGTTATGGGGCTGGTGTAATGATGTGATGTTATGGGGCTGGTATAATGATGGGATGTTATGGGGCTGGTATAATGATGGGATGTTATGGGGCTGGTATAATGATGGGATGTTATGGGGCTGGTATATTGATGTGATGTTAGGAGGCTGGTATAATGATGTGATGTTATGGGGCTGGTATAATGATGGGATGTTATGGGGCTGGTATAATGATGTGATGTTATGGGGCTGGTATAATTATGTGGTGCTATGGGGCTGGTATAATGATGCGGTGTCATGGTGCTGGTATAATGATGTCGTGCTATGGGGCTGGTATATTGATGTGATGTTAGGGGGCTGGTAAAATTATGTGATGCTATGGGGCTGGTATAATGATGTGATGCTATGGGGCTGGTATAATGATGTGGTGTCATGGGGCTGGTATAATGATGTGGTGCTATGGGGCTGGTATAATGATGTGATGTTATGGGGCTGGTATAATGATGGGATGTTATGGGGCTGGTATAATGATGGGATGTTATGGGGCTGGTATAATGATGGGATGTTATGGGGCTGGTATATTGATGTGATGTTAGGAGGCTGGTATAATGATGTGATGTTATGGGGCTGGTATAATGATGGGATGTTATGGGGCTGGTATAATGATGTGATGTTGTGGGGATGGTATAATTATGTGGTGCTATGGGGCTGGTATAATGATGCGGTGTCATGGTGCTGGTATAATGATGTGGTGCTATGGGGCTGGTATATTGATGTGATGTTAGGGGGCTGGTAAAATTATGTGATGCTATGGGGCTGGTATAATGATGTGATGCTATGGGGCTGGTATAATGATGTGGTGTCATGGGGCTGGTATAATGATGTGGTGCTATGGGGCTGGTATAATGATGTGGTGCTATGGGGCTGGTATAATGATGTGATGTTATGGGGCTGGTGTAATGATGTGATGCTATGGGGCTGGTATAATGTTGTGATGTTATGGGGCTGGTATAATGATGTGATGTTATGGGGCTGGTATAATGATGTGATGTTATGGGGCTGGTGTAAAGATGTGATGTTATGGGGCTGGTATAATGATGGGATGTTATGGGGCTGGTATATTGATGTGATGTTAGGAGGCTGGTATAATGATGTGATGTTATGGGGCTGGTATAATGATGGGATTTTATGGGGCTGGTATAATGATGTGATGTTATGGGGCTGGTATAATGATGTGTTGCTATGGGGCTGGTATAATGATGTGGTGTCATGGGGCTGGTATAATGATGTGGTGCTATGGGGCTGGTATATTGATGTGATGTTAGGGGGCTGGTAAAATTATGTGATGCTATGGGGCTGGTATAATGATGTGATGCTATGGGGCTGGTATAATGATGTGGTGTCATGGGGCTGGTATAATGATGTGGTGCTATGGGGCTGGTATAATGATGTGGTGCTATGGGGCTGGTATAATGATGTGATGTTATGGGGCTGGTGTAATGATGTGATGCTATGAGGCTGGTATAATGATGTGATGTTATGGGGCTGGTATAATGATGTGATGCTATGGGGCTGGTTTAATGATGTGATGCTATGGGGCTGATATAATGGTGTAATGCTATTGGGCTGGTATAATTATGTGATGCTATGGGGCTGGAATAATGATGTGGTGCTATGGGGCTGGTATAATGATGTGATACTATGGGGCTGGTATAATGGTGTGATGTTATGGGCTGGTATAATTATGGTATGCTATGGGACTGATATAGTGATGTGATGTTATAGAGTTAGTCTAATGATGCAATGCTATGGGGCTGGTATAATGATGGGATGCTATGGGGCTGGTATAATGATGGGATGCTATGGGGCTGGTATAATGATGCAATGCTACGGGGCTGGTATAATGATGTCATGCTATGTGGCTGGTATAATGATGTTATGGTATGGGGCTGGTATAATGATGCAATGCTATGGGGATGGTATAGTGATGTGATGCTATGGGGCATTTTGTCCTGATTTCCAACAGGTTTCCTGGCACCTCTTTAAAACAATAGTAAAAATCTGAAGATTTGGAAACATAGAAACATAGAATGCGTCGGCCCATCTAGTCTGCCCAATTGTCTGATAGACATGTGCAAAACTAACATTTTCGTTTAGTTTTCGTCCATTCAGATGAAAATGTTATTTATTTCGTCTAAAACGAATTTCGTTCATTACTACATTAGTTTCAGACGAAATTCGTTCATTATTTTCGTTTCGTTCATTTTTATTCGTTCGTTTTATAGAATACATGTAATACTATTGGCTTTCTATAAACCGAACGAGAGCCCCATTCATAAGAAATTCTTATGAATGGGGCTCTCGTTCGGTTCATAGAAAGGCAATAGTACTACATGTTTTCTATAAGCCGAAAGTCTATAAACCGAACGTTCGGTTTATAGACTTTAGGCTTATGGAATACATGTAATCCTATTGCTATTCTATAAACGTAACGTTCGGTTTATAGAATAGCAATAGGAATACATGTATTCCATAAGCCGACAGCCTATAAACCGAACGTTCGGTTTATAGGCTGTCGGCATTTAACTATACAGAGACAGAGTCTCCATTCATAAAATTATGAATGGAGACTTTGTCTCCGTGTAGTAAAATGCCGACAGCCTATAAACCGAAAGTTCGGTTTATAGAATAGCAATAGGATTACATGTATTACATAAGCCGACAGCCTATAAACCGAACGTTCGGTTTATAGGCTGTCGGCATTTCACTACACGGAGACAGAGTCTCCATTCATAAACTTATGAATGGAGACTTTGTCTCCATGTAGTGAAATGCTATTGTATTCTATAAACCGACTTTATTTCAGCTTATAGAATGCAATAGTACTACGAATGGACGAATGAACGAATGATTTTCGTTTATTAACCATTCGTTCATTCGGCTTTCGTTAGCTTAGCATTTTCGTTCTTCGGACGAATGGACGAAAATGCTATTTTCGGACGAAAAAGCATTCGTCCGAAAACGAATGCACATGTCTATTGTCTGAATACTTTTATTAGTCCCCAGTTCCCTATCTTATATCTAGGATAGCCTTATACCTATACCACGCATGCTTAAACTCCTTCACTGTATTAACCTCTACCACTTATGCTAGAAGGCTTTTCCATACATCCACTACCCTCTCAGTAAAGTAATACTTTCATTAGTCCCTGACCTTATCTTGTATCTAGGATAGCCTTGTGCCTATTCCACACATGTTTAAACTCCTTCACTGTATTAACCTCTACCACTTCTGCTTGAAGGCTGTTCCATACATCCACTACCCTCTCAGTAAAGTAATACTTTCATTAGTCCCGGGCCTTATCTTGTATCTAGGATAGCCTTATACCTATCCCACGCATGCTTAAACTCCTTCACTGTGTTTACCTCTACCACTTCTACTGGAAGACTATTCCATACATCCACTACCCTCTCAGTAAAGTAATACTTTCATTAGTCCCTGGCCTTATCTTATATCTAGGATAGCCTTATGCCTATCCCACGCATGCTTAAACTCCTTCACTGTGTTTACCTCTACCACTTCTACTGGAAGACTATTCCATACATCCACTACCCTCTCAGTAAAGTAATGTAAAGTATTACTTTCATTAGTCCCTGGTCTTATCTTATATCTAGGATAGCCTTATACCTATCCCATGCAAGCTTAAACTCCTTCACTGTATTAACCTCTACCACTTCTACTGGAAGGCTATTCCATACATCCAATACCCTCTCAGTAAAGTAATGTAAAGTATTACTTTCATTAGTCCCTGGTCTTATCTTATATCTAGGATAGCCTTATACCTATCCCATGCAAGCTTAAACTCCTTCACTGTATTAACCTCTACCACTTCTACTGGAAGGCTATTCCATACATCCAATACCCTCTCAGTAATGTAATACTTTCATTAGTCCCTGGCCTTATCTTATATCTAGGATAGCCTTATACCTATCCCACGCATGCTTAAACTCCTTCACTGTATTATCCTCTACCACTTCCACTGGAAGGCTATTCCATGCATCCACTACCGTCTCAGTTAAGTAATACTATCTGATATTACTTTTAAATCGTTGCCCCTCTAATTTAAGACTATGTCCTCTAGTTGTGGTAGTTTTTTCTTCTTTTAAATATACTCTCTTCCTTTACTGCGTTGATTCCCTTTATGTATTTAAATGTTTCTGTTTTATCCCCTCTGAAACACGACTGAGGGAGAAATAGAGGACTCACGACAGGTTCTCCCCAAGAGATCAATATAAGCGAGCGTTTCCCGGCCCTAATAACTGTATTTGAGACAATTACAGCCTATATTTTCCATAACAATGATATCGTAGGGGGTTCAAATGTGCTGACATTTTAATACTGTAATAAAATCCTCCGGCTGGAGCATTTACACCAAGCAGAATGATTTACCTTCTCACCGTAAATAAATGTCATATTACAGACTTGAGTCTGACGGTCTGAGCTGTGATTTAATGTGAAAGAATATAGCTTGGTGGGCGCAATAGATTTATATAAATTCCCTCTCCAGAAACCTCAGCTCATGTAACAGTAAAAACATACATTTATTTTAATTTTTTTTTTTTCACTTTTCGGCTGATATTCTAAAGTTAACCACATTATTGTATTGGGGGTTATGTATAAACCCCCTCCCCCCCCCCCCCCCCAATATAATATAAACTTCCATGGTGACTGCACTACTTTTAGAAACTTTTCCCCACAAATTGGGCTATATAAATAACTACCGTTGTGATCCCATATCCCATGAAGTTCCCAAACGTTTGCACTGCCAAGGTTAGCCATCATTGACATGATTCAAACCTATGGGTCTTAATACAATTAATTTGCTGTGTAACTAATATCCCTGCCCCAATTATTGCTCACTGCCCTGTGTGAGTATCCACTACTCACACAGGGCAGTGTCTTGTAATCTGCTCTGTTTGAACCAGAGGCTCTTAGATTGTAAGCTCCCTGCTGGGCTTCCATGTTTAATCCTTCTTCTCCAGAGATCGGAAAGCAATGCATAGCTCCACCCACTTCTGCCCTACTCCACCCACTGTGAAGACTGCCCCACCCACTCCCATACAGCTCGACAACTGCTTGTATTTTGGTCTGTCCCTTTTCCTACCATTACGGCCAAAGCAATGGGAAGATAACTGTGCCATGGTACCTTCAATCTTTATAATTATTGTTGTAGGCAGCATTTTTTAAGGCATTATAGAAAGGTGATGACCAGCAATGATCATGTCAGCATCCTGGGACCGGTGACACTACGCGGCCGAGTCTTATTTTTTTAATATATTGTTTATTTTGTCAAACCATTTTTCATACAGTTCAAACACAAAAAGACAATTATAAACATTAAACAAAAGTAAACTAAAAATTTTTTTTTAAAAAAACAACAACCATAACAAATATATCCGTACAATATACAGTTTGGCCATCCTTTCTTTTTTTCATCTCAATGAAATTATATATTATGTTTGTATAAGTTATAAATAGTTGCTTTTGTTCTTATTATATCATAACTTAAGTATAATACTGAGTCACCCAAATCTAGGAATGTATTCCCCATAACAAATGAGTTGCAAGATCAGATTCACAGACTAATATCCAATGTTCGCTCCATAACTTTTTTCTTGATCATTGTATTCTCATTATAGTGAATAGAATTCTCTATTTTTTTTGTAACTATGTTACTTCATTCATAATATGTCAGGAAGTTTCACACTTTTTTTCACCTTGGGGTCTATTCACTAAAAGGTGAGTTGCAGGTGAGATGAAGAGAGATGAACATTTCATCTCACCAATCTAGCTATGCATTTGCTTATTGGGGGAAACACTCCAGGTTTATCCTTGTACATTGTATAGTTAAATTGGGGAGATAAAATGTTCAGCTCACCTCAGCTCCCCTCATCTCACCACAACTCCCCTCATCTTACCTCAACTCCCCTCATCTCACCTCAGCTCACCTCATCTCCCCTCATCTCACCACAACTCCCCTCATCTCACCACAACTCCCCTCATCTTACCTCAACTCCCCTCATCTCACCTCAGCTCCCCTCATCTCACCACAACTCCCCTCATCTCACCTCAACTCCCCTCATCTCACCACAACTCCACTCATCTCACCTCAGCTCCCCTCATCTCACCTCAACTCCCCTCATCTCACCTCAACTCCCCTCATCTCACCTCAGCTCCCCTCATCTCACCACAACTCCACTCATCTCACCACAACTCCCCTTATCTCACCTCAACTCCCCTCATCTCAACTCCCCTCATCTCACCTCAGCTCCCCTCATCTCACCTCAGCTCCCCTCATCTCACCTCAGCTCCCCTCATCTCACCTCAACACACCTCATCTCCCCTCATCTCACCTCAGCTCCCCTCATCTCACCTCAACTCCCCCCATCTCCCCTCATCTCACCTCAACTCCCCTCATCTCACCTCAACACACCTCATCTCCCCTCATCTCACATCAGCTCCCCTTATCTCACCTCAACGTTTGACGTAAAACCACAGTTTCCACATGTAGAATTTGGATCCAAAAGGCGTACATGTTTTAAATGTACAAATGAAAAGTTATATTTTAATGGTCCAGATTCCCCATTTTTGGCCTATTTGACATTCAGGATTCCATTACCTACAGTTTGGGTTTCTAAGATCATCTAACACATTTCTCTCTTCTTTCATAAAGATCAAGTTTACTCCTGAGTTTGCAGCACTCATTGAAGGCCGAATAGGAGGATTCTGAGGATTAATTTGGGGGCGCTGGACAATTGCATACCCATTTTTTCCTTTTGACGACAATAACATGCTTTGGCCGTGCCAGGCAGCCTAAGCTACAGCTGCTTGCGCAGGTACATATTTGTTTACAGCAGAGTGGGTGCTCCATTTATTTTGCTAAATATGAACCGTGCCCATAACATCCCTCCTCTTAACCCCTTCATGAAGCATTCCAGAAGACGCAAGCACCAAAACACCGTTTTCGTGTTCCTGGCCCCGATCATAAGGGGATCGGTAGCCAGGAACACAGTAGCAGAAACCTAAACAGGGTCTTTATAGACCTTAAAGGGCCCTGCCGAAAAACTCACCATACCTTGCGATGGCACGTGTGACATCACGGAGGCGTGCCCAAACCCAGAAGTTTGGGCACAGCACGATGTAGCCACCATGCAAAGCGACCACCAGCTACATTTTCCCTGTTACACTGAGGACATTCAAAGTGGTCTCATCTGACAGGTGGGATCCTGCTGAAAGCCCCTGCAGCAGGATCCGAGCACAGCCGTGAAGAGCTGTTAAGTGAATTACATTCAATGTCATCCTAGTGTCTTTTGTAAATTAAGATGGCATCAAACATCCTAGCATCTCAAAGGGGATACAAATCAGTGGGCAGCAGAGTTCTTATTAAACACAAATCTACACTCCGCAAACATGCAAAGAGACCTGGCTTCTCCCACAGAAATCCGACCAGCGCTGCAAAGGATTCTGGTTTGTTTCAGAATTGCCTGACCTACGGTTCATTTTTGATGAATCAAGGGACTGATCTGCAAATGTCACAAATACATGTTTTTCTTTTCTTTCCCTGGATGGTAAGTGCTATTCCCTTCCTTTCAAAAGCCGCGTCGTAAATTCCCATTTTACATAAATCGTCCCCTAGGGGGGACACACGCTAAGAGCTGCGTTTAAGAAAAAGAGAAGAAAAAAAAAAATACGTCAGGAACATCTTAGTTTGAGCAAAATAGGAAGAAGAATAGAAACGGCTTCTGTTGGGCAGTTCATACTGTACTGTACCCCTTGCTGGGGTAATTAGAACCATTTAGTGGTACGGTGAGTTATGTCCCCCCATGAGCTAGACTTGCTGTTATCTATCCTTTAGTATAGAAAGGCCATTCAGTCATCTGAAAGTGCGCCAGAAATAAAGCCCAGCATGTTTCACAGCAGCACTGCTTGGTATTCTCTAGGAGTGCTATATATGTCCTTAAAGAACATGTAAGCAGGCGCGATGCTGGCATCATTGGAAAGAGGTGGTCCAGTATAATGGAACCAGGAGCCCTGTGATTGTGAACGCATATGAAGGTAATGATGTGCACAGGTATCGCGTACTATTAAAACTGCAGGCAGAAGGCTGTTTTTTGTCTTTTTTTAATTACTATATTTATATTTAACCCAATAAGCGCCAGAACAGCGAAAAAAATAACCGTGTGCTCTAGTGACTGAAGGACTAAAATGTACACATAGCCACATGGGGGGTTTTTTTTAGTGTAAAGATGGCGGTCTTCAAAAAATAAAATATTGTCTGTCATTAAATCATTGTTTGTGCTGCAGTAATTACCACACAGAACAGGGTTTTAATGCCATTTATTTTACCGGCTCTGATAAACCTCCAGTATGGAGGTTTTTAGCTGGTGCCGTCACTGGTAGTGCAGCCATTATATTACTGTTAATGGTATTAGGAGCGGGCATTGAATAAAAAACGGCCGTCAATTTACCGCTTACGCCAGTTTCCTCTTTAATGGGGCAGTTGAATCTGGCCCATTTTCTCTTAAAGGGACAGTCTAGTCCCAAACTCACTTTGGTGCAAGATGAAGGTTACTGCTTGTATAGTGCCCAGGCTTTTATCCCTGTGTTATTTGATGCAGGCATTCTGCATTAATCACATTTTTAATATTGGACTCAAGCCCTCCCCAGTGATTACTCTGCATGTTTACTGCAGGTGCAGCAGCACTGATTACATAGACACTGAGCATAGTTTAATTTAGTCACTTCCTGTGCTGCTGCAATAGAATACATTGTGTGGAATGTGATAAACTTGCCCTTGTACACAGTAGGATCTCTTAACAGTACAACACATTGTTTGATGACGTCACTAGAGAGACAGCTCATTCCATTCATTTGAATTAAATTATTCTCATTGGTTCCTGCAACAAAAAAAAAAAAGGCAAATACTTTTACTCAGCTAGTGCGGGCAGTCCTGGCTTCTTGCAAACTGCTGTCTTTTCACAATTCCATCTAGCTGTAAAAATTTTAAACAAGCATTTTAAAGTATTTTGAAAGCCCATTTATATGCATTAATATTTTGGAGATACATTTTGGGCACCGGACAGTCCCTTTAATCTATGCATTTGCTTAGTTTGCTAACACAATGTACAAATTATTTTGGACCATTTTTTTTTTCACAGTTTAAACAATGTTTAGGTGATGTGGTCCCTTCAATGTAACATTTCCCACACTATTTCTCAGTGAGTGTGGCATGAGTGTGTGGGGTAGTCAAGCAGTGGGTTCTTCTGGTGAGACTGTCCCAGCAGCCGTCACTGAACTCCTATTGCTATATACTGTGTGATCATATGGGGCTATTCACTAGAAGGAGAGTTAAAGTGAGTAGCAGGTGAGTTGAGGTGAATAGCAGGTGAGTTAAAGTGAGTAGCAGGTGAGTTGGGGTGAATAGCAGGTGAGTTAAAGTGAATACCAGGTGAGTTGAAGTGAATAGCAGGTGAGTTGAGGTGAATAGCAGGTGAGTTGAAGTGAATAGCAGGTGAGTTGAAGTGAATAGCAGGTGAGTTGAGGTGAGATGAACATTCCATCTCACCAATTCAGCTATACATTGTGCAGGAACAAACCTGATGAGTTCACTTTGCAGGGGAAAATAACCAGGTTTGTTCCTGCACAATGTATAGCTAAACTGGTGAGATGGAATGTTCATCTTACCTCAACTCACCTGCTATTCACCTCAACTCACCTGCTATTCACTTCAACTCACCTGCTATTCACCTCAACTCACCTGCTATTCACTTCAACTCACCTGGTATTCACTTTAACTCAAAGGGGAAATAACCAGGTTTGTTACTGCACAATGTATAGCTAAACTGGTGAGATGGAATGTTCATCTTACCTCAACTCACCTGCTATTCACCTCAACTCACCTGCTATTCACTTCAACTCACCTGCTATTCACCTCAACTCACCTGCTATTCACAACTCACCTGCTATTCACAACTCACCTGCTATTAGAAACATAGAAACATAGAAACATAGAATGTGTCGGCAGATAAGAACCATTCGGTCCATCTAGTCTGCCCAATTTTTTTTGAGTACTTTTATTAGTCCCCCGTTCCCGGTCTTATAGCTAGGATAGCCTTGTGTCTATCCCACGCATGCTTAAAATCCTTGACTGTGTTTACCTCTACCACTTCTGCTGGCAGGCTATTCCATACATCCACTACCCTCTCAGTAAAGTAATACTTCCTGATATTACTTTTAAATCGTTGCCCCTCTAATTTAATTCACCTCAACTCACCTGCTATTCACCTCAACTCACCTGCTATTCACTCCAACTCACCTTTTAGTGAATAGCCCTATTAGAGCCATGGTTTCACTGCACAATAAAACAAGTCTGCAGAGATTTGTTGAAGGGGACTGGGAATTAGGAATTGGTGTAGGCTGATAGGTAGAGACAACCTTGCTCAGTGTGAAACTCAAGTCACTGCACAGTAACCTGCTACCTAATAATTGCAAACGTGTTCCTGTGATAAGCCATGAGTATTCTGAAAGAACCGGTGTTCCCTCTGCTCAAACCCTCGGCAATGTTCTGATCCCTGATAAGAGAAAATGGTGCCGATTACTGAACACATGAATGCATGTCAAGGAGATCCTCTGTATGGTTATGTTCCATCCCTATCTGCAAATGATATACACAGTTATGGTCTCATGGAACCCTACAGCAGATTATGTCAAGGCCTCCAATGGGACTGTTGGAAGAAAGCCAGACCTGCAGTTATATGAGCACATGCTGCATGCTAATTTCGACTTTAGCCTTTAGCATTCCCGTTCTCAGCAGCCATGAACTGTTTGCAGGGGGGGTTGTGTTATTTTTATTCCCTCATTAATTGGAATCTGTGTTTATAGTGTTTAGTCTACTCTATTCCTCTTCCTGAATGACGCACAATTCTTGGCCAGTTTACTATTCCTAAGAATCTGTGTCAATTGCATCCAGGGGCCGAGGGGTCTCTGTAACCTTGGGGGGGGGGGGATCGGGGCTTCTACCCTGACTTCCGGACCTATATATATATATATATATTTACTTCTGTTTTAAATAAGATAAGGGAATTTATAGATAAGTAACATGTAATAAGATACTGTTGTATGTTACATATTCTAACCCACTGCGATGGGAATGGTGCCCCTTGATATATCTTCCCCCCCCCCCCCATCCCCCGGATGATTCCCTAACCTTACCCCTTACCCCGCTCCGATCTCTGTACTATACCCATTCAGTTTTTTTCTATCCTGAAATTGTATATTTTGTGTAGACAATAATAACTTATTTACAAACAAATAATAATATGTAGCTCTGTGGTCATGTTCCTCCCTTTATCATCAGTGGGGTGCCCTATAAGTAAGCACACCTCTGTACTAACTGTGCCTTTGCATTAACGTTGGCTTCCTGACTATTGTAATCTACTTCATCTGACTCATGATCCATTGCTGGATGCTGCATTTACCTACTAGCCTGTCCAGGAACGTGGATCCCTATCCTGGAGGGCTCAACCACTCAAGGGAAGAGTTTCATCTTCTCCTGTGACCATCCTGCTAAAGCATAACTATTCCAGTCTATACTCTATCCAAGTTACCTGCCAAGCTGCCCTACCCATGTTACCTGCCGAGCTGCCCTACCCATGTTACCTGCCAAGCTGCCCTATCCAAGTTACCTGCCAAGCTGCCCTATCCAAGTTACCTGCCAAGCTGGCGTATCCAAAGTTACCTGCCAAGCTGCCCTATCCAAAGTTACCTGCCAAGCTGCCCTATCCATAGTTGCCAGCCAAGCTGTCCTATCCAAAGTTACCTGCCAAGCTGCCCTATCCATAGTTGCCTGCCAAGCTGTCCTATCCAAAGTTACCTGCCAAGCTGCCCTATCCATAGTTGCCTGCCAAGCTGTCCTATCCAAAGTTACCTGCCAAGCTGCCCTATCCATAGTTACCTGCCAAGCTGCCCTATCCAGGGTTACCTGACTGTAAAATTCCCAGCCAAGAGCTGTGCCTAAATACTCCAGCGTGCTCTGTTCTTACCTCCGCCTCACCCTTACCTCATGTCTCACCTTTACTTCCAGCCACACCCTTACCTCAGGTCTCACCTTTACCTCCGGTCTCACCCTTACCTCAAGTCTCACCTTTACCTCCGGCCTCACCCTTACCTTAGGCCTCACCTTTACCTCCGCCTCACCCTTACCTCAGTTCTCACCTTTACTTCCAGCCACACCCTTACCTCAGGTCTCACCTTTACCTCCGGCCTCACCCTTACCTCAAGTCTCACCTTTACCTCCGGCCTCACCCTTACCTTAGGCCTCACCTTTACCTCCGCCTCACCCTTACCTCAGTTCTCACCTTTACCTCCGGCCTCACCCTTACCTCAGTTCTCACCTTCACCTCCAGCCTCACCCTTACCTCAGTTCTCACCTTTACCTCCGCCTCACCCTTACCTCAGTTCTCACCTTTACCTCCGCCTCACCCTTACCTCAGTTCTCACCTTTACCTCCGCCTCACCCTTACCTCAGTTCTCACCTTCACCTCCAGCCTCACCCTTACTTCAGGTCTCACCTTTACCTCCAGCCTCACCCTTACTTCAGGTCTCACCTTTACCTCCGGCCTCACCCTTACCTCAGGTCTCACCTTTACCTCCGCCTCACCCTTACCTCAGGTCTCACCTTTACCTCCGGCCTCACCCTTACTTCAGGTCTCACCTTTACCTCCAGCCTCACCCTTACCTCATGTCTCACCTTTACCTCCGGCCTCACCCTTACCTCAGGTCTCACCTTTACCTCCGGCCTCACCCTTACCTCAGGTCTCACCTTTACCTCCGGCCTCACCCTTACCTCAGGTCTCACCTTTACCTCCGGCCTCACCCTTACTTCAGGTCTCACCTTTACCTCCGGCCTCACCCTTACCTCAGGTCTCACCTTTACCTCCAGCCTCACCCTTACTTCAGGTCTCACCTTCACCTCCGGCCTCACCCTTACCTCAGGTCTCACCTTTACCTCCGGCCTCACCCTTACCTCAGGTCTCACCTTTACCTCCAGCCTCACCCTTACCTCAGGTCTCACCTTTACCTCCGGCCTCACCCTTACCTCAGGTCTCACCTTTACCTCCAGCCTCACCCTTACCTCAGGTCTCACCTTTACCTCCGCCTCACCCTTACCTCAGGTCTCACCTTTACCTCCGGCCTCACCCTTACCTCAGGTCTCACCTTTACCTCCGCCTCACCCTTACCTCAGTTCTCACCTTTACCTCCGGCCTCACCCTTACCTCAGGTCTCACCTTTACCTCCGGCCTCACCCTTACTTCAGGTCTCACCTTTACCTCCGGCCTCACCCTTACCTCAGTTCTCACCTTTACCTCCGGCCTCACCCTTACCTCAGTTCTCACCTTCACCTCCAGCCTCACCCTTACCTCAGTTCTCACCTTTACCTCCGGCCTCACCCTTACCTCAGGTCTCACCTTTACCTCCGGCCTCACCCTTACCTCAGGTCTCACCTTTACCTCCGGCCTCACCCTTACCTCAGGTCTCACCTTTACCTCCGGCCTCACCCTTACTTCAGGTCTCACCTTTACCTCCGGCCTCACCCTTACCTCAGGTCTCACCTTTACCTTCGGCCTCACCCTTACTTCAGGTCTCACCTTCACCTCCGGCCTCACCCTTACCTCAGGTCTCACCTTTACCTCCGGCCTCACCCTTACCTCAGGTCTCACCTTTACCTCCAGCCTCACCCTTACCTCAGGTCTCACCTTTACCTCCGGCCTCACCCTTACCTCAGGTCTCACCTTTACCTCCAGCCTCACCCTTACCTCAGGTCTCACCTTTACCTCCGCCTCACCCTTACCTCAGGTCTCACCTTTACCTCCGGCCTCACCCTTACCTCAGGTCTCACCTTTACCTCCGCCTCACCCTTACCTCAGTTCTCACCTTTACCTCCGGCCTCACCCTTACCTCAGGTCTCACCTTTACCTCCGGCCTCACCCTTACTTCAGGTCTCACCTTTACCTCCGGCCTCACCCTTACCTCAGTTCTCACCTTTACCTCCGGCCTCACCCTTACCTCAGTTCTCACCTTCACCTCCAGCCTCACCCTTACCTCAGTTCTCACCTTTACCTCCGGCCTCACCCTTACTTCAGGTCTCACCTTTACCTCCGGCCTCACCCTTACCTCAGTTCTCACCTTTACCTCCGCCTCACCCTTACCTCAGTTCTCACCTTTACCTCCGCCTCACCCTTACCTCAGGTCTCACCTTTACCTCCAGCCTCACCCTTACCTCAGTTCTCACCTTTACCTCCGGCCTCACCCTTACCTTAGGCCTCACCTTTACCTCCGCCTCACCCTTACCTCAGGTCTCACCTTTACCTCCAGCCTCACCCTTACCTCAGTTCTCACCTTTACCTCCGGCCTCACCCTTACTTCAGGTCTCACCTTTACCTCCAGCCTCACCCTTACTTCAGGTCTCACCTTTACCTCCGGCCTCACCCTTACCTCAGGTCTCACCTTTACCTCTGGCCTCACCCTTACCTCAGGTCTCACCTT
Organism: Pelodytes ibericus; assembly: GCA_036172795.1. Taxonomy (NCBI): domain Eukaryota; kingdom Metazoa; phylum Chordata; class Amphibia; order Anura; family Pelodytidae; genus Pelodytes; species Pelodytes ibericus. Next base: position 17,012,767 of record CM069862.1, read on the forward strand.
TACCTCCGGCCTCACCCTTACCTCAGGTCTCACCTTTACCTCCAGCCTCACCCTTACCTCAGGTCTCACCTTTACATCCAGCCTCACCCTTACCTCAGGTCTCACCTTTACCTCCGGCCTCACCCTTACCTCAGGTCTCACCTTTACCTGGCCTTAGTATTTTCTGTCCCTTCATCTGTTCTCAGCCCTGCACCATGAATCTTGCATCCCTGCACTGAGACCTCTGTCAGATCTAGGAAGGCCCCTGACAGCTGAATCTCAAGGGGATTTTGATTTTAAAAGATTCTTAAAGTAGTGTAATCAGTAACCTGGAAATCCAAGCAAACTGAGTCTTCCTGTGTTCGAAAAAAACTTTAAACGTAATTTGAAAAGAGATTCCTTTTTCGCTCTCTTTCATTCAGTGTTATCTCCCCCCCCCCCCCCCCCCCCAAGTCAGCACTGAAATAATAACAAATTAAAAAAGATTAAAAAAAACCAAGTAAACACCTTAAAGAACCACCCTGGTTTTATATTGCATTATAATTATAACAATGTATGTATTAATGAAACATTGTATATTTGTATATATCTGTCTCTATACATTTGCCATATATTTTATCACAAATATCAGGTTTGCAGCTTGTAAAGATTCCCCCACCCAGCTCACATAGTTGCCAGCAGTTCAGAACTTGACTGGACATTCTGGAGTTTTTGGATCCTGTCCCATCAAGTTCGGGTTTGTCCCAGCATTAATAGAGCCTGGGCAGGCTTGTGTTTTTATCTAAAAATACCAGAAAAACTCGAGCTCAATTTTCTCAAGTGAAATGTCATGCCCCCCCCCCTTTTGAGCTCCGCCCCCTTTCCCCCCAGAATTAACTACAGAAATTTGGCAAACATGAGCTCAATACTTGTCTGAAGCATGGGAAGGGAGGAAAAATAACATTTTGAAGTTGTTCATTAAAACAAAAAGCAAAGTATCCAACATGATAATGAAATACACTGCCAATCCTGTGTGCATAATACATTCATACCTACCAACTGTGCTGATTTTCGCGGGACAGTCATGATTTTAGGACACTTTTTTGGACAGAGGTAAAACTCGGAGGGACACAGGGATTTGGGACCAATTCCGAGACACCGATCGTCATTCTCAGGTGTCTGAAACAGCAGAGATTGTATATTGCACAGTAACACTGACAATCGGACTCCCAGGATACAAACCATGGTTTATTGATTTGCCAGGGTTAGAAGCTGGGAGGTATAACATACTGCAAAGGAGCCTATATAGACAGGGCCGATCCTAGGGTCACGGGCACCTGGGTGCAGGTTTTCTTTTGGCGCCTAAAGGTGGGCGTGGTTATATTATGAACGCCTCCCCTTTAGACATGTCTGTTCCAGACGCCCATTAGAGCACAAACTTTATTTTGATGTAAAGGACAAACACAAACTTTTATTTTAAATAAAGATATATATTTTGCCATAATACTGTGAAGTGGTTTTATTTATTTCTATGATGCTCGGCCAGCAACATGGGAGAGATTTTGCTGGCTAGCAGAATGAGTTTTTACTACCGTTCCCATGATGCCCAACCAGCCAAAGTCTGGCTGAGCATCACTGGAAAAGAAGTACACAAGGAGCGAGAAATAATATTCCACCATGCCAGTCACTAACGTGTCTATCTCTCCCCATGCCCCCATGTCTTTCTCTCTCTTTTCCCATACCCTCATGTCTGTCTCTCACTTCCTATACCAACATGTCTGTCTCTCTCTTCCCATACCCACATGTCTTTCTCTCTCTTTCCCCCTACCCTCATGTCTGTCTGTCTCTCTCTCTCCCCATACCCACATGTCTCTCTCTCTCTCTCTCTCTCTCTCCCCACTCATATCCAATGTCTGTGTGTGTGTCTCTCTCTCTCTCTCTCTCTCTCTCTCTCTCTCTCCACCAATACCCAATGTGTGTCTCTCTCTCTCTTCAATCATACCCAATGTGTGTCTCTCTCTCTCCACTCATACCCAATGTGTGTCTCTCTCTCTCCACTCATACCCAATGTGTGTCTCTCTCTCTCCACTCATACCCAATGTGTGTCTCTCTCTCTCTCTCCACCAATACCCAATGTGTGTGTCTCTCTCTCTCCACTCATACCCAATGTGTGTCTCTCTCTCTCCACTCATACCCAATGTGTGTCTCTCTCTCTCTCTCCACTCATACCCAATGTGTGTCTCTCTCTCTCCACTCATACCCAATGTGTGTCTCTCTCTCTCTCTCCCCCCCCCTTCTGCCCCCATGTCTGTCTCTCTCTCTCCACTCATACCCAATGTGTGTCTCTCTCTCTCCACTCATACCCAATGTGTGTCTCTCTCTCTCTCTCCCCCCCCCCTTCTGCCCCCATGTCTGTCTCTCTCTCTCCACTCATACCCAATGTGTGTCTCTCTCTCTCTCTCCCCCCCCCCTTCTGCCCCCATGTCTGTCTCTCTCTCTCCACTCATACCCAATGTGTGTCTCTCTCTCTCTCCACTCATACCCAATGTGTGTGTCTCTCTCTCTATCCACTCGTACCTAATGTCTGTCTCTCTCTCTCTCCCCCCCCCCTTCTGCCCCCATGTCTGTCTCTCTCTGTCTCCACTCGTACCTAATGTCTGTCTCTCTCTCTCTCCCCCCCCCCCCCTTCTGCCCCCATGTCTGTCTCTCTCTGTCTCCACTCCTGCCCAATATCAGGCACTTTTCAGTGCTTTATTTTTTAAACATAGGCTGCGCCAGCAAAACGAGCGCGAACCAACTTAAATCTACGCATTCAGCGTAGACAACTCTCGTGAGTCTGTTTTATACATTGGCGCACACACCGATTGCACCAGCATGAGCCGTGTTTATACAAGCCCCCCAATGTGTATATGTGATTATGTATGCATGCACATACATAATTAAATACAGTCACATAATCACACAGTCATATGCAAGTATGCAGTTACATAGACACACATATATACAGTCACACACGCAGTCAGTCACATACACACAAACACACATATACAATCACATACATACACATAAATATACAGTTACACATGCAGTCAGTCACATACACATACATACAGCCAGAAACACACATATACAGTCACACATGCAGTCAGTCAGTTTCACATACATACACACACACAGAAATGCTGTCACCCTCCCTGCTTAATTACCTTTATGTGCAGGGAGGAGGACGTTCTCGATGGCAGGGCCGCCACCAGGAATTTCAGGGCCCCTTATTGAACAAATGTTCTGCGCCCCCCCTCCCCCCGACAATATCTCCCACTCGCCCCACCTACCCTCACAAGCATGTTATCCCGGTCTAGTGTAATATGGAGGGCGGTTGGGAGCAGTTGGTCAATATGCCAGTAATATTTTGCCACTCAATATCCCAGTAATATTTTGCCACTCAATAAGTCAGTATTTTGCCCTCAATATGCCATTCTTTTGCCATTTAATATGCCAGTATTTTGCCCCTCAATATGCCATTTAATATGCCAGGATTTTGCCCCTCAATGTGCCATTCTTTTCCCATTTAATATGCCAGTATTTTCCCCCTCAATATGCCATTTAATATGCAGGTATTTTGCCCCTCAATATGCCATTTAATATGCCAGTATTTTGCCCCTCAATATGCCATTCTTTTGCCAATTAATATGCCAGGAATTTGCCAATAAATATGCCAGTATTTTGCCCCTCAATATGCCAGGATTTAGCCACTCAATATGCCAGGATTCTGACACTCAATATGCCAGGATTTAGCCATTTAATATTCCAGGATTCTGCCCCTCGACATTCCAGGATTTAGCCCCTCAAAATGCCAATTAATATGCCAGGATTTAGCCCCCTCAATATGCCAGGATTTAGCCCCTCAATATGCCAATTAATATGCCAGGATTTTGCCATTTAATATGCCAGGATTATGCCAATTAATATGCCAGGATTTTGCCATTTAATATGCCAGGATTATGGCAATTAATATGTCATGATTATGCCAATTAATATGCCATGGTTATGCCAATAAATATGTCAGGGTTATGCCAATTAATATGCCAGGGTTATGCCAATTAATATGCCAGGAATTTGCCAATTAATATGTCAGGGTTGTGCCAATTAATATGTCAGGGTTATGCCAATTAATATGCCAGGAATTTGTCACTCAATATGCCAGGATTTTGCCATTTAATATGCCAGGATTGTGACAATTAATATGCCAGGATTATGCCAATTAATATGCCAGGGTTATGCCAATTAATATGCCAGGGTTATGCTAATTAATATGCCAGGAATTTGCTAATTAATATGTCAGGGTTATGCCAATTAATATGTCAGGGTTGTGCTAATTAATATGTCAGGGTTGTGCTAATTAATATGCCAGGAATTTGCCAATTAATATGTCAGGGTTATGCCAATTAATATGTCAGTGTTATGCTAATTAATATGTCAGTGTTATGCTAATTAATATGTCAGTGTTATGCTAATTAATATGCCAGGAATTTGCTCATTAATATGCCAGGAATTGGCCAATTAATATGTCAGGGTTATGCCAATTAATATGCCAGGAATTTGCCAATTAATATGTCAGGGTTATGCCAATTAATATGCCAGGAATGTGCCAATTAATATGTCAGGGTTATGCTAATTAATATGCCAGGATTTTGTCACTCAATATATCAGAATTATGCCAATATGTCAGGAGTTTGCCACCCTCCTCCCCCCTGCCCCAGTACTTACCTCTGCTCTGTCTCTCGCCGGGCCCAGGACGCCTGCGTGATGGTGTCTGCAGAGGCGGACACCGGCATCTAGTTTCTTCTGTTGGATGTCAGCTGACATCCAGCATAAGAAACTAGATGCCGGTGTCCGCCTCTGCAGACACCATCCTCCCTGCAGACAATCAGAGCACGACGGGGGCGGAGCTTGCACCCATCGCGCTGTGCTTGGTGTGATAGGGAGGTGCGGTAACTGCTCACCTGCGGCTCGCACCTCCTTGTCACACTAATCACAGCACGACGGGTGCAAGCTCTGCTCCCGGCGCGCTCTGTGATTCAGGCGCCTCTCCTCCCATGCGCCTGGGCTCGGTGCACCCCGTGCACCCGCCCAGGATCGGCCCTGTATATAGAGAACACATCTGCAGTGACCCCCTGTCACCCCGACCCCCCCCCCCCCCCCCAGGTTGTCAGGTCAGATAGTTATGGTTGCCAGGTCCGATAGTTAGGGTTGTCAGGTCCGATAGTTAGGGTTGTCAGGTCCGATAGTTAGGGTTGTCAGGTCCGATAGTTAGGGTTGTCAGGTCCGATAGTGTTGCCAGGTCCGATAGTTAGGGCTGCCAGGTCCGTTAGTTAGGGTTGTCAGGTCGGATAGTTAGGGTTGTCAGGTCGGATAGTTAGGGTTGTCAGGTCCGATAGTTAGGGTTGTGAGGTCTGATAGTTAGGGTTGTGAGGTCTGATAGTTAGGGTTGTCAGGTCTGATAGTTAGGGTTGTGAGGTCTGATAGTTAGGGTTGTGAGGTCTGATAGTTAGGGTTGTCAGGTCCGATAGTTAGGGTTGTCAGGTCCGATAGTTAGGGTTGTCAGGTCCGATAGTTAGAGTTGCCAGGTCCGATAGTTAGGGTTGTCAGGTCTGATAGTTAGAGTTGCCAGGTCCGATAGTTAGGGTTGTCAGGTCTGATAGTTAGAGTTGCCAGGTCCGATAGTTAGGGTTGTCAGGTCTGATAGTTAGGGTTGCCAGGTCTGATAGTTAGGGTTGTCAGGTCCGATAGTTAGGGTTGTCAGGTCCGATAGTTAGGGTTGTCAGGTCCGATAGTTAGAGTTGCCAGGTCCGATAGTTAGGGTTGTCAGGTCCGATAGTTAGGGTTGTCAGGTCCGATAGTAAGGCAGTCAGGTCCGATAGTTAGGGTTGCCAGGTCCGATAGTTAGGGTTGCTAGGTTCGATAGTTAGGGCTGCCAGGTCCGATAGTTAGGGTTGTCAGGTCCGATAGTTAGGTTTGCCAGGTCCGATAGTTAGGGTTGTGAGGTCTGATAGTTAGGGTTGTCAGGTCCGATAGTTAGGGTTGTCAGGTCTGATAGTTAGGGTTGTGAGGTCTGATAGTTAGGGCTGTCAGGTCAGATAGTTGGGGTTGTGAGGTCAGATAGTTGGTGTTGTCAGGTCTGATAGTTAGGGTTGTGAGGTCTGATAGTTAGGGTTGTCAGGTCTGATAGTTAGGGTTGTCAGGTCTGATAGTTGGTGTTGTCAGGTCTGATAGTTAGGGTTGTCAGGTCTGATAGTTAGGGTTGCCAGGTCTGATAGTTAGGGTTGCCAGGTCCGATAGTAAGGGTTGTCAGGTCCGATAGTTAGGGTTGTCAGGTCTGATAGTTAGGGTTGTCAGGTCTGATAGTTAGGGTTGCCAGGTCGGATAGTTAGGGTTGTCAGGTCTGATAGTTAGCGTTGTCAGGTCTGATAGTTAGGGTTGTCAGGTCTGATAGTTAGGGTTGCCAGGTCTGATAGTTAGGGTTGTCAGGTCTGATAGTTGGGGTTGTCAGGTCTGATAGTTAGGGTTGTCAGGTCCGATAGTTAGGGTTGTCAGGTCTGATAGTTAGGGTTGTCAGGTCCGATAGTTAGGGTTGTCAGGTCCGATAGTTAGGGTTGCCAGGTCTGATAGTTAGGGTTGTCAGGTCTGATAGTTAGGGTTGTCAGGTCGGATAGTTAGGGTTGTCAGGTCCGATAGTTAGGGTTGTCAGGTCTGATAGTTAGGGTTGTGAGGTCAGATAGTTGGTGTTGTCAGGTCAGATAGTTAGGGTTGTCAGGTCTGATAGTTAGGGTTGTGAGGTCAGATAGTTGGTGTTGTCAGGTCAGATAGTTGGTGTTGTCAGGTCTGATAGTTAGGGTTGTGAGGTCAGATAGTTGGTGTTGTCAGGTCTGATAGTTAGGGCTGTCAGGTCTGATAGTTAGGGTTGTGAGGACTGATAGTTGGTGTTGTCAGGTCTGATAGTTAGGGTTGCCAGGTCTGATAGTTAGGGTTGTGAGGTCAGATAGTTAGGGTTGTCAGGTCCGATAGTTAGGGTTGTCAGGTCCGATAGTTAGAGTTGCCAGGTCCGATAGTTAGGGTTGTCAGGTCCGATAGTTAGGGTTGTCAGGTCCGATAGTTAGGGTTGTCAGGTCCGATAGTAAGGCTGTCAGGTCCGATAGTTAGGGTTGCCAGGTCTGATAGTTAGGGTTGCTAGGTTCGATAGTTAGGGCTGCCAGGTCCGATAGTTAGGGTTGTCAGGTCCGATAGTTAGGTTTGCCAGGTCCGATAGTTAGGGTTGTGAGGTCTGATAGTTAGGGTTGTCAGGTCCGATAGTTAGGGTTGTCAGGTCTGATAGTTAGGGTTGTGAGGTCTGATAGTTAGGGCTGTCAGGTCAGATAGTTGGGGTTGTGAGGTCAGATAGTTGGTGTTGTCAGGTCTGATAGTTAGGGTTGTGAGGTCTGATAGTTAGGGTTGTCAGGTCTGATAGTTAGGGTTGCCAGGTCGGATAGTTAGGGTTGTCAGGTCTGATAGTTAGGGTTGTCAGGTCTGATAGTTAGGGTTGCCAGGTCGGATAGTTAGGGTTGTCAGGTCGGATAGTTAGGGTTGTCAGGTCTGATAGTTAGGGTTGCCAGGTCTGATAGTTAGGGTTGTCAGGTCTGATAGTTGGGGTTGTCAGGTCTGATAGTTAGGGTTGTCAGGTCGGATAGTTAGGGTTGCCAGGTCTGATAGTTAGGGTTGTCAGGTCTGATAGTTGGGGTTGTCAGGTCTGATAGTTAGGGTTGTCAGGTCCGATAGTTAGGGTTGTCAGGTCTGATAGTTAGGGTTGTCAGGTCCGATAGTTAGGGTTGTCAGGTCTGATAGGTAGGGTTGCCAGGTCCGATAGTTAGGGTTGTCAGGCCTGATAGTTAGGGTTGTCAGGCCGGATAGCTAGGGTTGTCAGGTCCGATAGTTAGGGTTGTCAGGTCTGATAGTTAGGGTTGTCAGGTCAGATAGTTGGTGTTGTCAGGTCAGATAGTTAGGGTTGTCAGGTCTGATAGTTAGGGTTGTGAGGTCAGATAGTTGGTGTTGTCAGGTCAGATAGTTGGTGTTGTCAGGTCTGATAGTTAGGGTTGTGAGGTCAGATAGTTGGTGTTGTCAGGTCTGATAGTTAGGGCTGTCAGGTCTGATAGTTAGGGTTGTGAGGTCTGATAGTTGGTGTTGTCAGGTCTGATAGTTAGGGTTGTCAGGTCTGATATTTAGGGTTGCGAGGTCTGATAGTTGGTGTTGTCAGGTCTGATAGTTGGTGTTGTCAGGTCTGATAGCTATGGTATGGTTCTTACTGTCCTTCTAACCTTTCCTTTCCTTCTCCTCCACCCAACTCTGTCTGCTTTTCATCTCTGCTCCTTTTCTCCTCTGTTTCATGTCCATTAAGGACTGTCTCCTTTCCTTTCACACGTCTCACTCACATCCCATGCACTGATGTACAACCCTCAGCCGGCTCTTTTTGTGGGCAGAACCTTTCCTGAAAAACAAAAAACTAGATTTCTCTTGTATTATCATTAAAATAATGTCCAGCCCCCAACCTAAGTATACCCCGCTGGATGGTGAGCATGGAAAGCAGCCATTGGTGCAAACGTGAGCCTGGAATTGAGACTTTATGAAATGCCATTAATACACATCCTGAGCCTTCAGTTGAGTCAATGAAGTGATGCTTGTGGTGTCTCCAGGGTAAGGTGTGATGAAGCAAGTCTTGGGGTAAATCTCCCATGAAGGCAACTTGCAAAGCTGGAGACACATCACTGAACAGACACCTGTATCCCTGGATACTCGATAGTTACACAGCTGGCTGAAGACATAGACGATTCCGAGGGGAATACAACTGACGTTAGCACTGTGTGGCCAGCATCCACATGATTTCTAGTATCGGGGAGAGATGTCATGTTAACAAGGTGCATTAGGAATATTGCACACTGGAGCAGGCACTCCAGGGCTAAATGCGACACTCTATAATTACCCAGTATTCATTTCAAATAAATGAGTGCATAAAATACAATATTTAAAGAGGCAGCTTTTACAATACCAAGTTCATCCCGGTTTCTATCATGTGTTTGGACATATGACTCCATCAGCCAAATAGTTCTAGTTTCCCCAAAAAAATTTCAAGCCAATTTCTTGTTTATTGCTCCCTAGACTCGATCTGAGGATTATTTGCTTGAGAATCACTGTGCTTTGTGGATTAATTTCGCTTCTCAAAACAAAATGACATCATTTGTCACAAGGAATCATTTTCATGTGTGCCTCTCTATCAAAAGCACAAATGAATAGGAAAAATGTTTCTTGTGCCTCTTTACCAAAGCTGTATTGCATCTTTCCTGGGCATAGAGGGCACATTACATCATTTTTTCCTGTAGCAGGAGGGCATGATGGAATTCTCAGTAGACCCATCGATCTATGGTGATTGCAGCTTCGTTAAATCATCAGGATATCTCGGTGGGAGCATCACATGTGAGGCCTGTGATGTCATAAGGATGTGCATTTAAAGAATTGCTGAGGAGCAGATTACAGAACTGGAAAACATCCGGGGAAAGGTTTTTATACGGGAGACTTGCACCGTTTGTGAGTGAGTTTACTCATTTAGGATTTTTATTCTCATTTTGTCATCGTGAGGCTCAAAATCTTGACATGTAGGACGGTGAATTCCTGTTAGTCCTGACTAAATACTTAAAAATAGGGGAGTTTTTTTTTTTTAAAAGGGACACTACCACTTACATAAGATGTAGCTAGATTACCTGTACATTTAAAACAAACACATATATAAGACATATGCCACCGTTATTTTTTTCCTATGATTGAATTAATTGCCTTTGAAAGTAAAAATAAAATTAGGCGTTTATCTTCTGCATCCATTTTGAGAATTTTACCCATGATGCAACATTCTCCAAAATCTTCCAGCAAGTCTCACTTTAGGTGGCTGTGTACAACTTTGTTTTACCTGCCTTACAACACAAAGAGAGGAAATTTACCCGATCATAACTCTGCCCCCTTGTGATGTAATAGTTACATTACCCTCCCATTCAATGCAAGTCCATGGTCAGAATTCTGACTTCTAGACTGCATTCTGTGTCCCCAGCCCCAAAGTGAGATACTAGTGCTGTAAAGTCACTGGGGGGTGGCACCCAAAAACACAATTTCACAAAATGGCGACGCCCGGTTACACTTGTTTAGTAAAATAATTAGTAAATAATCTCACATAACAAAAACAAAAGACATATCTGAAATCAACAATGGAATGTAAAACCTTTTAATTGTTTGGTGGAGAGTGCCAGGGAACCTCGTTGAGAAGAGGAACAGAGGGACCGAGATGGAACATTAATGGGTCTGTTCACAAAAATTCGACTTTGGAAGTCTATTTTCATTTTGAGACTAAATTTTTAGACACCCCCCCCCCCCCCCCCGAAAAAACCCAGGTTCAAATCTTCTCCTCTTGTAGGTGCCACATTTTAATTAGTCTTCTGACTAATCTGATAAGCAGTCTGACTGATGCATAAAAGTAACATTATTCCTAAAGATCAATAATAACGGTCTGAAACGCGTGGGGACACTTCTCCAGCTTCGGTGACCTTTAACAATGACCTTTTAGTTCAGCTGGGAGATGTTTACTTAATCTTAAAATATGCCATGCCCTGGAGAGCAGGGATACTGTGACAATAACCACATGTTTTCTAAATGAGAAAGTACTGGGTTACATGGAGTAAACCTTGAACTGCAAGGAATTGACAAGTGAACTGCGACAATCTGGTATTAATCACTGCGTTGGACAAGTATTTTTCATCATATTTTATGATTTTCATTGCAGTAAATTATAAGATATGATGAACATAATATTTATCTAACGAAAGCCCTTCTTATGACAATAAAAACAACATATAATTTGTGTGGGTACAGTATGTGAGAAAGAAGAAAAATACAGCTGAACACAAACACCCCAGAAATGTCAAAACAGCCCTGGTCACCAAGTCAAGGTCAAAAGGTCTTGTCACTAAGGGGTTAAAAACCTTTTAGTATTAACACATTTTTTTTCCAAATATTTTTTTTCTATTTAAAATGTCTACACAATGTATTCTTTCGATTAGATATCAGTTCAGGTTTTATCTTCTTTTTCCCTTTAATGAAAAAATTCCGTTACTCTTGCTGGCAATCAAAACGTATTAAAAAATGTCTTTATTTTACAAAAAAAAGTGACACTAAGTTGTTTTTTTTTTTATGACAGGTACACTGTAACCCCTCGTTCTTCCTACAGACACAAGTACTTCCCCCTTTGTGGGACCATGATGTACGGTAACTGACAGATGTAGATGTTTTTAAAATAAAAACAAATACAGTTCTGTTTTTCCATATTTTTTTTTTCTTTCTTTTAAATCGTGTTTGATTGTTTAATTTCTCCCTGGTAATGTTAACATAAAAACCAAAGCTAAATACAGGTTCAATAAATTTCCAGCAAAATAAACCCAAACGCCAGGTTATCGAGAAGCGGATTATTAACTGGATGGATTATTTCTCATATGGTGCAAAACTCAGCACTGGTCTTGTGTTTGGATTTCACATGGCTGGAATAACAGAGCTGTATTGAGGGAATGATTGGAAATATGAGCTGATAATCTGAAAGGTGATAGCTGTCCTGAATACATTTTCCCAATGGCTTTCTAAGTGTAGGGAGAAAAAGAAGATTAAAGCCACCAATCTAAGGAATGAAGGACTGTGATTTGATTGCACCAAGAGAGAAGGCTCGTCTAGCAAACCCAAGAGAAGATGATGACCTTGCAACCAGAGAGGTCACCGGTCTGTGGTACCTGAATGAATCCCATTCCTCATTCTCCCTCTTAGAAAAAAACCTTTCAATTGCTCGGCTAGAAATCCCCATCAGAGCAGACCACGCAAAGATTGGAATGATGATTGTAATCTTGTATAGCTTGGAGCTGGAAGTCAGACGGAGAGACAAGATGGCAAAAGATGTCTGGAAAAAGCTAAGATTCGATCAGAGGCTGGAAAGTGCTCTTTTTTTTTGCAGATACTATGAATTATTATTAAGCCTAGCACTTTAATGATCACTCTATGGAGATAGATCTGTGGGCTAATGTACCAGTTTTAGGATCTGTTCAGCCATTGCAGGTTCCATTCCTGACAGGGGCTTCTAAGCCCTTCATCCTTCCAAGGTATTCAATGTAGGTCTGTGCCAGGGAGAGGAAAGATGTTCCTGTTGCCTAGCCGAGAAGATTTATCAGAGAAATAGTAGGGATTTACACCTACTATTTCTCTATACTTCATCCTTTCCGAGATAGATCAAATGAAGACCATTAAATGGTATAATAGTACATACATACAAGTACAAAACCGAGGAAATTCAAGATATGAATTTAATATCACACCCTTTATAGGTTAACCTATGAAAATTGGCTGGCAATACATAAATAATGCTGTTAGAAAGTTATAGCCAGTGCTAATGACGTTATCACAAAGTGAATCCTGATAAGCCTCCATGGCTGGGGTTCTTGGAGGGGCCTAAGGCAAAACACCTGCCTATAGATTATGGGCCCTGGCATTAAAAAAGGTTCTGTTTTGGAGGATTTGGGTACAGTGGGTAAGTTTGCACTTTGCGGCCATGGTGGTGCTTGTAATCCCTTGCACTGCTGATAATCCACTGGGCCCTTGCAAAGAGGATCCCACCGTTGCCACCAATGTAATGGAATGGCTACCCAAGGCACTTAGCACCTCAGTCTGAAATTACCTCCTTTACCCCCGATTAAAGCTCAGCATCCACATAGCAAGTCTTTTTTGGAATCTTGCTCTTTGTACCCAAATAGCAGAAAGGACCAATACCAGTTAGAAACAGAGTCTCATGTACAGACATTATGTACAGTGGGATAAAGTAAAAAAAGATAATAAACAAGCATTTATAGAGACTGGATCACCTAAACATTGCGTTCAATGTGCATGCAGAGAATACAAATATGGAAAATAATCAGTATATTGTGTTAGCAGAATTCTAAGCAACTGCCTAAATTATCAGAAAAATACATTTTATTGTATGTGTGTGGAGTTACCTGCTTATGACATCACCTGTGACACGCTATGCAAATAAACACAATGTTTAAAAGGGGGTTCAATTACAGAAAACCCACATATTATATTCAGGGGGGCAACACAAATAAAACCACTGTTGATAAAAAGTTTTAGAATTAAAAACTGAAAGAAACAAAAATAAAACTCTATAGTTCATTACGCGTGAACAATATAATATTCAAGATGTGATAACCTGCTTTTCACTACATTTTATTTGCTTTTTATCTATTGACCTGCAATAGATTTGAAAAAGAAAGGCAGTCAGTATCCACTTATCTCCAGGAGCAAAGTATCCCCTTTCTTCCTTCAATAATTGACCAAGACTGACCAAATCTCTCCTTTATGTACAGAAGCTTTGATCCACCAGGTCAAACAGTCTACAGCACTCTCAACCTGCAATACAAAGGTCAATATCCACACATATCCTTTAGTAATAGACTCACCAGGCCTCACTTGATCTACAGAACCTTTAATGATTGGCTTGGAATCACCAAGATTACCAGCCCATCTTCTCCCGACCTTCAATGGAATGGAAAACCAAGGGATTCCCCCACTCCATATTAAGGAGCAAAGTGTCCCCTTCCTCCTACAATAAGACTCACCAAACCTCTCCTTTATCTACAGCTTTCATGATTGACAGCAGGTCAAACTGCGCTCCGAACGCTTGACCTGCCATCGTATTGAATACCAAGGCCAGAATCCACTCCACATCCAAAAGCAAAGTGTACCCTTCCTCCTATGACAATAGACTCACCAGGCCTCTCCTTGAGCAGACATATTTATTACAAAAGTTTTCAGATTTGTCTTGGAATCACCATGTTTCACAGTCCCCCCCCCCCCCCCCCCTCTCTCGACGTGCATTAGAAACAAGAGCAGCTCCCACTCCATATCCAGAAGCCAAGCATTCCTCATTCTGGACTCACCAAGACCTCTCCTTTATCTACAGCAGCTGTGACAATCGGTTGGGAATCACCAAGTTTCTGTTGAGCTGTGACGGATATAGGAAATCAAGGGTAATATCCATTCTACATACAAAGGGATTGTGTTGGCCTTCAATACAGAAGACCACTGTAAGTCCGAAAGCCTTACATACAGTGTTTAGCGTAACGATTGTCTATTGTTTTGTTTGTCTAACGGCAATAACTCAGAATAAACAAGTTCCGTTGTCTGCATACATGAGCTTTTCATTGTTTCCGTATTCTTTTTGGAGGAAAGGTCCAGCTTAGGTGCCATGACAGGTCCAGGTCAAAGAATCATACCTTTCGCTTGTTCTATCTGAAGAATCTTCTGTTTCTCTGTTGAATGAAGTTTTGTGGATTTTCCCTTCTTATACCCAACTCTTTCCTTGGCTGTCCACTTCTCACATACCTTTTTGTTCCTTCAAACGTACCCATCGTTTTGTCTTCCCTTGTCCATCCCCGTCACAGTCCTGTATAATTCCTGTGTGCTTTACCTGCTTTGCTACCAAATACTAGCCTTGTGTGTCTCCGATACTAGTCTCATGTTTGTTTCTCCCTCACTCTTTCTCCTTTTATCCCCGAAATGCTGTTTTGCTTTATTCCTGACCACCATCTTGTGTCTGTACCCCAAACAGCAGATTACCAGTACTTTCCTTTCAACTTTATTCTCCTATTTTAATTTCCCTTTGTAAAAAAAAAAAAAAAAAACTGTTCACATTCTAGTGTCTATTTTTGTTCCTATGTCTTTGCCCAACTGTATAATCTCTTCTATTTAGCCCACTCCCCCAGTCACTTTTAGCCAATCTTTCCCACATACCAAAGTCACATCCCATCTTTACTTCCACCTCAATATCTTTTGCCCTCCATGCCTAGACTCCAATATTTATTTCTCCTTTGCCTGTAACCCAACAATGCCTGTTGCACCCATTTCCCAAACATTGATTATACAACCACAAGCTTATTTTTGCTCTAAATCAAATTCAAGTTTTGATTTAGTTTTAAAGTTCTCCTGTAGTTTTGTATTGCATATAATTTCATTCAGTGACATCTATATAAAAATAACCAGAAAACCAGATTCACAACCCATCTAAATACAAATAACCAGAATCCCAGATACACAACCCCTCTAAATAAAAATAACCAGAATCCCAGATACACAACCCCTCTAAATAACCAGAATCCCAGATACACAACCCCTTTAAATAACCAGAATCCCAGATACACAACCCCTCTAAATAGCCAGAATCCCAGATACACAACCCCTCTAAATACAAATAACCAGAATCCCAGATACACAACCCCTCTAAATAAAAATAACCAGAATCCCAGATACACAACCCCTCTAAATAACCAGAATCCCAGATACACAACCCCTCTAAATAACCAGAATCCCAGATACACAATCCCTCTAAATAAAAATAACCGGAATCCCAGATACACAACCCCTCTAAATAACCAGAATCCCAGATACACAACCCCTCTAAATAAAAATAACCAGAATCCCAGAAACACAACCCCTATAAATAAAAATAACCGGAATCCCAGATACACAACCCCTCTAAATAACCAGAATCCCAGATACACAACCCCTCTAAATAAAAATAACCAGAATCCCAGATACACAACCCCTCTAAATAACCAGAATCCCAGATACACAACCCCTCTAAATACAAATAACTGGAATCCCAGATACACAACCCCCCTATATAAAAATAACCAAAATCCCAGATACACAACCCCTCTATATAAAAATAACCACAGTCCCAGATACACAACCCCTCTATATAAAAATAACCACAGTCCCAGATACACAACCCCTCTATATAAAAATAACCAGAATCCCAGATACACAACCCCTCTATATAAAAATAACCAGAATCCCAGATACACAACCCCTTTATATAAAAATAACCAGAATCCCAGATACACAACCCCCCTATATAAAAATAACCAGAATCCCAGATACACAACCCCTCTATATAAAAATAACCAGAATCCCAGATACAAAACCCCTCGAAATAAAAAATAACCACAGTCCCAGATACACAACCCCTCTATATAAAAATAACCAGAATCCCAGATACACAACCCCCTATATAAAAATAACCAGAATCCCAGATACACAACCCATCTAAATAAAAATAACCAGAATCCCAGATACACAACCCCTCTATATAAAAATAACCAGAATCCCAGATACACAACCCATCTAAATAAAAATAACCAGAATCCCAGATACACAACCCCACTAAATAAAAATAACCGGAATCGCAGATCCACAACCCCTCTAAATAAAAAATAACCAGAATCCCAGATACACAACCCCTCTAAATAAAAATAACCAGATCCCAGATACACAACCCCTCTAAATAAAAATAAACAGAATCACAGATATACAATCCCTTTAAATAGCAAGAAACCCAGATACACAACCCCTCTATATAAAAATAACCAGAATCCCAGATACACAACCCATCTAAATAAAAAATAACCAGAATCCCAGATACACAACCCCTCTATATGAAAATAACCAAAATCCGAGATACACAACCCATCTAAATAAAAATAACCAGAATCCCAGATACACAACCCCTCTAAATAAAAATAACCAGAATCCCAGATACACAACCCCTCTAAATAAAAATAACCAGAATCAGATACACAACCCCTCTAAATAAAAAATAACCACAGTCCCAGATACACAACCCCTCTAATTAAAAATAACCGGAATCCCAGATACACAACCCCTCTAAATAAAAATAACCAGAATCCCAGATACACAACCCATCTAAATAAAAAAAAACAGAATCCCAAATACACAACCCCTCTAAATAAAAATAACCAGAATCAGATACACAGCCCCTCGAAATAAAACATAACCACAGTCCCAGATCCACAACCCCTCTAATTAAAAGCTGTATTTATTATAGTATCATAGTAATTTAGGTTGAAAAAAGACACAAGTCCATCACGTTCAACCCTTCTACCTGTAATTCCCGCTTTTGATCCAAAAGAAGGCAAAAACCTCTAAGGAAGCTATTTCGAATTTTGCCTCCTAGGGGGAAAATTCCTTCTTGACCCCAAAGGGCACAGCTAAAACCCACCTGTCTCACCCAAGACAGATCTCACTGTAAATGACTTTACTTTCCCATCTCTCTCCACTATACAGAGTCACAGACCTTGTGATGTCATGCAATTTGACATCACTGTGTTCTGTCAGATGCAAAGATACAAAGCTGTAAAACACTGATAAAAACAGAATACAGAAACTATAATAAAGGTTGCTTAGTATTTAAATGCACACATTTCTCTACCAAATTCAAATAAATATTAAAAATTAGAAGTCGTGTGTCCCTTTAAATAACTAATGCAGATATTATAAAGGAAAAGATTTAAATAAATAAAACAGAAACAACCTTCTCGTTTTCTTTTCAAACCCCCCAATAAACAAAACAAGAAAACCTGTATTCCCAAAAATATTTCATGTTTTGTTCTGAGATTTGTAGTATATGATTAGTACACCATGTATTGTAAAATGCTCCCATTTCTGCCGACAGGATTGTAAAGCGAGTTTGGGAAAATTAGAAGGGCGGGGACGCAAACCTATAATTTCCTTCATCGTGAGAAATACGTAATTCTCTAAATAAACAGCGCTCAATATACTATTCATTATTCCCACTGCAGCATCTGTTGATAATAACAATAATTTGTTCAAAGCTCTAATTAATATTTGTGCATTTATAAGACTTTTTATGTAATTCTATGCACCTTTATTCTATGTGATTTATTTTTAAAACATAAATTCATTCTTTTATTTAGCTTCTTATATTATCACTGGAAGAACGCAGGAAGAGCTATTCAACGAGAGTTAAAGGGACAGTCTAGTCCCCAAACTCACTTTGGTGCAAGATGAAGATCACTGCTTGGATAGTGCACAGGCTTTTATCCCTGTGTGATTTGATGCAGGCATTCTGTATAAATCACATTATTAATATTTGACTCAAGCCCTCCCTAGTGATTACTGCCTTCCAACACAAAGAGAGGAGATTGATCTGATCAAACAGGATCATAACTCCGCCCCCTTGTGATGTAATAGTTACATTCCCCTCCCAATCAATGCAAGTCAATGGTCAGAATTCTGACTTATAGACTGCATTCTGTGTCCCCAGCCCCAAAGTGAGATACTAGTGCTGTAAAGTCACTAGGGGGTGGCACCCAAAAACACTATATTTCACAAAATACAGTCACATAAAAAAAACAAAAGAGATGTCTGAAATCAACCATACAAAATAAAACAGTAAAACCTTTCCATTTTTTGGTGGGAGTGTCCCTTTAGATTAGAGTCCAGTTGTATGTTAGTATTACTGTGTGATTATAACACAGGGTAGGAACCAGCATTAAACATTGCCACAGACCCTGGTGTCACTGTACACATAATTAGCCTCACCCCTGAATATGGGGCTAGCTCACAGGGGTGATGAATCTGCAGTATTCCAGGGAAGTCTGACTTTCCCTAAAGTTAAGCTACCTCATTGTGTCAGTCTGCTTGAATAAACTGAGCCCAAGAACCAAGTACAGAAGGATATATACAGCCAGCTTATGGCTAGACATCATGGAGAGGGTTCAAAACAAACAAACTTTAATTGACACTTTGTCCATACCCTGGGCATACCAGCTTTGCCTCACTCTTCTGAGAACTCCTCATTTTGTTTTTATAACAAATATATCTTACAAAGAAAACGAGGCTATAGTGTGCAGTACATATCCCACAGCCCCACGCATTTTTTCACTTTTCCCATGATTCAACGCGAAACGCGTAAGTCTGTCAGTATGTCCTGCACACTGCAGCCACTTTTTCTATGTAGATATATCGGTTACATAAAGTGTTTATGTTCGGCAAATAAAAGTATATGTTTTGTTAAACCAAGCGAGCTCCCGTCCAGTTTAGCATCATGGATAGGGTTACCCTCTTTTACCTGGACACATATCCATTGTACATGGCGCCCTGCAATACGCAGAATTCCCATGTGTTTTAGAAGGAAATCTGTATATATGAAAGGTGGGTCTGTGGGACGCTCTTCTCAATTAAAATATAGGCTCTCTATATGCATGAATTATATATAATTCAGAACAGCATGGAAAAGTTGTATCGGCTGATCTGGCAGTGGTGGTCATGGGAAATGTGGGTACGGTTAGACATTGAAGTAATGGTTTCACTTACTGACTACACTCAGCAAGATGCGGATTATATTTCCCATGATGCACAGCCAGTCAAAGGCTTCTATATCTGGGGAAGGCCTGCCAGAGATGGACACTCTGTGGCTGTTTCCTGCTCTTGATTGACCCTGTTCCCCAGAGTATCTGTTCCTACCTAATATTCCCATCTCTATTTTTCATTTCTGCGAAATCGATCCTTCCCATCGGTTTCATGACAGACGGCCAGATTCTGGACAATTTGCAAATACATTCACTGATCCGTTGAACTTTACACCGCTCCAAAGTAACGATTGACAAACCAGCCATCCAGAGATCCTCTCACCTCTGGTTCAGACCATTACTCAATAATATCTGAAAGCATCTCGAGAGAGAGAGAGAAAAAGCAACATTACATCTGACTGCAGAAACGGCCCAAAGTTTGGATTTGAAGAAAAAAAGGTTTAAAAAGTTTTGCGAAGCACTGATCTTGGAACATGAATCACAAAACATATCAAGGAGGAGGTGAACTTCCCCTGTGACAATAATGTAAAGTGACAGGCTTAGGAGAAACACAATCCACACATCACAAAGCATTAGGCAAGGAGCCGGGATGTAAGGAGGAGATAAAAATATCTCCGTCTTTGTCACTTGCAGCCTGAGTCACAGGAGGGCAGCAGAATGTGCAAATTGGGTTTGACTGACGGCTTCAAATACATGACTTTTGTATACAATTATACAAATGACTTCTTGTCTAGTCTTGTGTGCAACTTTTGCAGAACCTTACTCATTGTCAAGTACGGAAGAGGGCAGAGTAATGTGCCATAGACAACTGATCCAGGCCAGTGGAGTCAAGTGGATAGATCCAGTCTAGAAGTGGAAGGCAGCAGCTTGCAGTCTGGGGGAACAGAATGGGAGGTGTGCTTTAGTGATAGCTTGAGATACGTGGGTTGGCATAGGTGAAAGACGGCAGATATAATGGAGTTAGGATGGAAGGACCTGAGTCACATGTCAGATAGTCCTCTCTAGCAAGGTAAAGAACTCAGGTTACACTAGGTCAGAATTATATATGTGTAATGGGCCAAATTAAATTCTTTCTTAGTAACAATAAAGGGGAAGGCAAGCTTGTTTTGCCATAGATAACAGTTTGATTATTCTGCAGTAATAGAGACGGAGACAAAAAAAAAGGTTTAAAGCCAAAGTATTCATCGAAAATGACATATTTATAGGGATAATGAGAATAATGGTAGTTAAATCAGGGCCGCACCATCCTGTCAGGTGGGACAACCAGACATAGAACCTATAACTTCTCCTGCTTATAAGACATCTGGTCAGTGTTCAACATTGACCTTCTGACTCATGCATTTAAAGTCATTATTTATGTGCTTGTATTCCTCCTGCCTCCTCTAGAGGTCTCCCTACCTTACTTTGCGTGTATTCCTCCTGCCTCCTCTAGAGGTCTCCCTACCTTACTTTGCGTGTATTCCTCCTGCCTCCTCTAGAGGTCTCCCTACCTTACTTTGCGTGTATTCCTCCTGCCTCCTCTAGAGGTCTCCCTACCTTACTTTGCGTGTATTCCTCCTGCCTCCTCTAGAGGTCTCCCTACCTTACTTTGCGTGTATTCCTCCTGCCTCCTCTAGAGGTCTCCCTACCTTACTTTGCGTGTATTCCTCCTGCCTCCTCTAGAGGTCTCCCTACCTTACTTTGCGTGTATTCCTCCTGCCTCCTCTAGAGGTCTCCCTACCTTACTTTGCGTGTATTCCTCCTGCCTCCTCTAGAGGTCTCCCTACCTTACTTTGCGTGTATTCCTCCTGCCTCCTCTAGAGGTCTCCCTACCTTACTTTGCGTGTATTCCTCCTGCCTCCTCTAGAGGTCTCCCTACCTTACTTTGCTTGTATTCCTTCCCCTCTGTTTGGTGTCAGGTGGGCTTGTTACCTTTTGCTCACACCCAGGTTAAATAGCTGCAGTTTCTGGCAAACAGTGCTTTTGCATTAAAGTTGGTGCCTGACTTCTGAGCACTGCTGCTTCTGTTCCTGATCCTCTGCTTAAAGCCCATTTGTATTGTGACCCTGTCCATGAACTGGGAATCTGAACCTGATTGGCTCAACCATCTCAGTATATGATTTTCAGCATCTCCTGAGACCCTCTGTCTACATCAAGATCTCTTCAGCTAAGTTATTCCCTTTAAGCTACCCTTCTCATTTCTCACCCTCACTAGGGTGTTCCTTACTGCTTAGCTACCAACCTCTGACTTCACCCCCTCTCGGGTGTTCCTGCTTAGCTACCAACCTCTGACCTTACCCCCTCTCGGGTGTTCCTGCTTAGCTACCAACCTCTGACTTCACCCCCTCTCGGGTGTTCCTGCTTAGCTACCAACCTCTGACCTTACCCCCTCTCGGGTGTTCCTGCTTAGCTACCAACCTCTGACTTCACCCCCTCTCGGGTGTTCCTGCTTAGCTACCAACCTCTGACTTCACCCCCTCTCGGGTGTTCCTGCTTAGCTACCAACCTCTGACCTCACCCCCTCTCGGGTGTTCCTGCTTAGCTACCAACCTCTGACCTCACCCCCTCTCGGGTGTTCCTGCTTAGTTACCAACCTTTGACCTCACCCCCTCTCGGGTGTTCCTGATTAGCTACCAACCTCTGACCTCACCCCCTCTTGGGTGTTCCTGCTTAGCTACCAACCTCTGACCTCACCCCCTCTCGAGTGTTCCTGCTTAGCTACCAACCTCTGACCTCACTCCCTCTCGGGTGTTCCTTACTGCTTAGCTACCAACCTCTGACCTCACCCCCTCTTGGGTGTTCCTGCTTAGCTACCAACCTCTGACCTCACCCCATCTCGGGTGTTCCTGCTTAGCTACCAACCTCTGGCCTTAACCATTGCCTCTGGCCTTAACCATTGCCTCTGGCCTTAACCCTTGCCTCTGGCCTTATAACCCTTGCCTCTGGCTTTAACCCTTGCCTCTGGCCTTATAACCCTTGTTTAACTCTCTCCACCCCTACCTTTGCTTTGTATACTGTCCCTGCTATAGCTCTTTGTTCATACTGCAGTTCCTACTCAAACCCTTTTCCTATGCTGCAGTTCTTTGCTAAATTCCCTGTTGTCTCCTTCAGTATTTATTCCAATACCTAGCTCTTTGTTTCTTTATCTGTTCTCCCTCTGCACAACATGCAGCCAGACACCTCCACTATCCGTGTGCTAAAACTCCTACCTGACCTGGTAAAGGCCCTGACACATCTCTTGAGTTTGTCTCATATCTACAAGCAGAGTTTGCTGTCCATGGTGCTGAAACACAAAGTAACAGTCCTTAAAAGAAATAACCTGCTAAACCCACAAGCTAGAAAACAAAGCAAGCAAAAAAAAATTCTTAGCCAAACTTTGCTGAACTTCATAATGTCGTTTAAGAAATGTGGCTAGTTAAAGGGACAGTCTAGTCCCCAAACTCCCTTTGGTGCAAGATGAAGATCACTGCTTGTATAATGCACAGGCTTTTATCCCTGTGTGATTTGATACAGGCATTCTGCATAAATCACATTTTTTATATTTGACACAAGCCCTCCCCCAGTGATAATTCTGCATGTTTACTGCAGGTGTGGATTATATAGACACCGAGCATTTCAAATTCTGTTTTATTTATTCACTCCCCATGCTCCTGGAGTCAAATACATTGTGTGTAATCTAACTGACCTTGCTCTTGTACACAGTAGGCTCTCTTAACAGTGCAACACATTGTCTAATGACTTCACTAGAGTGACAGGAAATTCCATTCACTTGCATGAAATTATTCTCATTGGTTCGTGCAGTAAAAAAAAAGGAAATTACTTTTACTCAGCTAGTATGGGCAGTCCTGGTTTCTTGCAAACTGCTGTAATCTCACAATTTCATCTAGCTGTAATTGTTTTATATTTTAAGCAATACAATACGTGTTTTTTAAAGTACTTTGAAGGCACATTAATATGCATTAATATTTGGATGCATTTTGGGCAGTCCGTTTAACATAAATAGAATTAGAAGATTGCAATACAGATTGTGTTCATCACATTCATGTACAGTTAAAATGTAGGGCTATCTATGTCCTGAAATATTATACATTGACATTCCACTAATACTGATAAAAATCATTTGTAATCTATCATTATTTTTGCATTTATTATATATATTTCCTGAATACGTTCTTGGTTACAGAATATTATACTATGCTACATTCATTGCTCACCAAACCTGTGATTGAACCTATGGAGAGTTAAACATTCTAATCACTTCAGGGCACAGGTAGATGTCATACTACTCTACATCGATGTCCACATTTCTGTGTACATAGATCTACAGTAGTATGTAAATAGACGGTGTTCTACTAGTAATTACCAACATGTGCATTATCATCTAACTAGAATCATGTGGTGTTAATGTCTATCTACCTTGGGTGGTGAAGTTCAGTGTCCGCACATCAGAAGCCTGAAGTTGGTGGGAATCATCAAGTCCAGGAAGTTGTGAAGATACCCTTGTTGGAGATGAAGTAGAATGCATTGCTAGTGTTGAGTGCCAACAGTTGGGTGCAGAACATATCACCCCAATATTTACATTGGGGAATCCTCAAGGTAGGTAGAGTCTTCGAATTTATGCACCAGACCTTTCCCAAGGTAGGTCTATCAATAAAGCAAAAATGTTTCCAAAATGAAAATAAATGTGGATAATGTGTATATTACATTACCTTTTCTATATTATCTAATCTATTTTTCCCTTTGGAGGTGCAGGTTCAATTCTCCGTTGTACGACTTCATCCCAGCATCCCTTTGCAGTAGGTAAAAGAGTAACATTAAAGGACAAGTGTCACACAAAATTTTTTTTTGTCATTCAAAGAAATTCTTTAATTAAAGAATACAAATAAAGTACATTATGGAGCTCTTTTTTTGCACCTTTTAGCTCTATCAAGGGGCAGACATGTTGTTTAGAATCTGGGGTCAGGTGCATGAAGATCTGGTCCAAGATGTCTGACCCCTGATAAAACTATACAGACCAAAGATGGCTCAGTAAAGTGCTTTATTTGTATTCTTTCCTTAAAGCATTTCTATTTAACATGCTTACACATGGTGCAATCTTTCAATTAAACAGAACATATTTTTTTGCCTACAGTTGCATTTTAAATTGGTTTCTAGTAACATCTCCCAGATGTTGAGCAAAAAGTAACCTCCATAGAATGTACTTGAAAACCAGAGAAGATGTTATTGCATCACAGACCAGGTAAGTGGTTCTAAATACTCTCCAATTAACTTATCTCAGGTCTGAAGTCTCATTGTCACAAAGAAATAAATCGGCATGCTCCGTATCAGTGAGCAATTACAGAGGATGAACAATCCCTCCCGTGTTAGTGAGATGTACTAACCACTAATAAATCCCTACAGAGCAGTGAGAAGCCAAATGCCGAGGTTACTGTCTCATTAAGAAAGACTGGGATATAATGTTTGTACCTTGATTCAGAGAGTGGAAAGGATTCTTATACATTCAAAGCGGATACAAAATCTATGAGAACAGCAAATACCAGCCATTAATAGCTGAGTTGGAAAGAAAGGCAGGTTTTTTTGTGATTGTATTAAAGTGCATGCTGATATCTGTATTTTCCAAGATTTATGGACCCGTCATCCATAGGAGGCCCATTCAACGGTAAATGTATAGGGCGCTATTTATGGAAAAAGGAGCAGCAGGGCATTAAGAGACGTAACCAAAAGATGATGCTTGAGTGGATCACAACGGGAAAGGCGTTTGATAGGAGAAAAGATGAAGCCAAGTCAAAACACAGAGCCGAGGGTCAGGATATCGGAAGTCAGAATGGGAAGCCGAGGTCAGGGAAGTTAGAGAATAAGGAGAAGCCGAGGTACGAGCAAAGGTGTCAATAACAAGTACTCAGGACTAAGATAAGGCTTGGAAGTCTACACACTAAGGTCAGCACAGTAACTCTGAACACAAAAACTTTTCTGGCTTTTACAGTACCCCGGGGGGACGTATCTGTGATGCATGTTACCATGGCAGAGCTAAAAGCTATAATTCGGCTTCAATTTAGTAGAAGACCAACCAAATTTGTCGATGAGGACTGCTGGCCTCACGCTGCAGAAACACACAAGAGGAGCGGGGTGGCGTGTCGGAGGTGAGTGGTGTCTGCTGTGATCGCGAAGCCATGCCTGACAATACGGCACGCACTGTCACCATATCTGTCTTGGGAAGCAATAGCGGTGGTGCCATGAGGGGGCGAAGTTGTGTGAAATTGAGCTCCAGCCTCCTCGGGTCGGTGTCTGCTTCTCAGTTTGTGCATCTTTACTCTATCGGGTCTATCCACTAAAATTCCAGAATAGCTCGAGGAGGTCGACTTTGGAGGTCAACATTCATTTTGAGACTTTTCTTTGGGTACCCGAATTTGACTTGGGGAAAAAAAAAAAACCCATGTTTAAATCTACCCCATTGAAAGTAGAGCTATTTTTCAGACTAAGCTAAATTCAGCGCCTGAGCTTCGATCACTTCGCCTCCCATTGCTTACAATGGGGAAGAATCGAATCTGTGTTTTTTTTCCTAGGTCAAATTCGGTTTGCGAATTAGTCTCAAAATGAAAGTTGACCCCCAAAGTCAAATTTTTGTGAAAAGACCCATTAGTATGTCATATGAACCCATATAGCATGAGCTCGGTGCCATGTGGGCATACCAAGAAAGCCACAAATTTGATGGGACAAGATCCCCCCCAACCCCCCCCCCCCCCCCACCAAAAATCAAAAATCAAAAAACAAAAACAGGACTGTCCTGTCAACTCCAGTACTGCTGCCAACTATTTGTCAATGGCAGCGGCACACTTTAGGCCTGGAAAGGTCGGAATTGTTGGACAAATCTGGGATTCAATTCTGAACTGGGCATCATGGGAAAGATGGTCCACACATCCAGGTTGCCCATTCCAGTGATCAGGGCTTCGCTGGCATGAAGATTACAAGCAGGTGCTACTTTTTTCCATTACCATTGTGTTAGCTAAAAGTCTTTCATTATCCCCGTGCTATTCCTTCTGGAGGGGGGCAGGGTGCTGCCTTAACACATTACATCCATTATGTTACCCAGCTCGGGAACAATATTAAGGGAGGCGTTATGAGAAACCATGTCATTTAAAAATCATCAAGTAATAAGTTTCCAGGAACCTCATTGTGCTCAGTTCGCTTAACCCTAATAGCTATTGATATGGTGAACAGGAATACACAGGGAGTGAGGTTTAATTAATGATTAGAGGAAGAGGAAGGGGCTTTCAGATAAATAAGAATTGAACACATTGGAGATCGCAGGTGCTTACGTTATTCCAAATTCAAAGGTAGAGCCTGATGCAGGAGGTTTAGATTTGAATAGATGAGACTGCAAAATGAACCTAGGAAAAGAAAGCCTCTAGTATTGGGGGGGGGGGGGGGTTATAGCATGTTCTGCACTTTAAGTATCAAGGTCTATGGACCTCTAAGTGTCAAATATGTGCTCTTGGTGGCAGATCTCTCTCTCTCTCTCTCTATTGATCTCTCTCCAGCACCCTCTGTTAGGATTGGTGGAACCAGACATGATGTCACAACCAGCAGGGAAGAGAGATCTGTGTTGCAGGAGGTATGGAACTCCTTCTCCAGTCCATCTAAACCACCGGGGCCTGGACTCCAGATGTTTTCCAGCCCATCCTTTTAATATGGCTGAGATGTGTGGGACCGAAGGGATGTCTGATATGTGGAGGGAGAGGTATGTCATTGAGGAGAGACAGGTCACTGGGGTGAAGGATAGCAGCTTAGAGAGAAGTCGTGGAGAGAGGTTTGTCACTACTAAGGCCAGGGGTTGAAAATACTGATAGAAGCCCCCTCTCTCATCTTCACTGCCTATATCCTTATCTACAGGAGAAATTCTAGTTTCTTTTTTTTTAGCTTTTCATTAAATCACAAAACAGTATTTTTTTTTTAACACTTTTATTATTCTCTTTAACATTGTCTGTTGAATTTGATTTCCTTACAGCCTTTTTGTAAAGTAGTTCCAGCCTATGACTTCAATAAGGGCTTTCATTTGGGGCGATGGGACTCTTCAGCAGCACAAGACAGATCGTCGCTGGAGATTTCATCGCGGGACATTTCATCGCTAAAGGTAAGTATTTTACCGATTTTAGTTTGGTTAGAATTAGGGTTTAGGGGGTTAGAATAAGGGTTTAGGGGGTTAATTTTAGTATTAGGGCTCGGGGGTTAGTATTAGGGTTTAGGGGGTTAATTTTAGTATTAGGGCTCAGGGGTTAGTATTAGGGGTCGGAGGTTAATTTTTGTATTGGGGTTAATTTTAGTGTTAGTATTGGGGTTTAGTGTTACTATTGGGGGGGAATCACATATTAGGGGGGGTTATTTTCTTTTTACTTGTACATTTGTAAGAGCTGACAGTTCAGCGCTGAACTGGCAGCCCTTACATAGCCGCGGCCGCGATGTAACGGCCGCTTAATTCTTCATTGCTGACAGTTCAGCGTTCTAACTGCCGCGCTGAACTGTCAGCGATGAAGATGCGGCGCGGAAGTGTCCTAGACCCTTCATTTGGAGGGTCCGCCTTGCTGTGACATCATTATGCAGCTCCATATGCAAATTAACAACCACAATGTGGAACATGTCATCTGCATACAAGGCTGCAGAACAAACCAATTGAAAACGTTTGTTTTTCTCTGTAGCTTTTTT
This sequence comes from Pelodytes ibericus, assembly GCA_036172795.1. Lineage (NCBI taxonomy): Eukaryota > Metazoa > Chordata > Amphibia > Anura > Pelodytidae > Pelodytes > Pelodytes ibericus. The sequence continues at coordinate 17,040,696 of CM069862.1, forward strand.
TTTTTTTTACATCTACCCATAGGTACAACCTTATTCACTTGCCTTCACGGATACATTTTTACCAGTTCCAGCCTCTTTCAGTCATATATAAAGCTGTCTTTTTTCCTTTTCCATTGATCAATTTATTTTGGCTGCGGCCTGCACTTTCTTATGTGGGATTTTAACCTTCAAAAGATTTTTCAGATGAAGTTAGACATCAAACCTGCATTTGGGCTTCTCTGGCTACATTGTCATATTGTATTAAAACATTTCCCTTGCCGTCTGTGTGAGATCACTTCTAAAGCAACCTTTGTTACCTTAACAAGTTAAAAATAACAATAATGATCGCTCCCCACCGGCTCCCTGCATTGTCTCAGAAATCCATTGACAGATCTGTACTGAGGGGAAAGTGACATTTGCTCTCTTGGTGCTGTTATTATTAGAAGGATGAACAGCAAAGAGCAGGGAATAAACATGTTGCAAAATACAACACAAGAAGAAAAAAAAAGGGACATAGCAATCATTTAAAGCTTTAAATTTGTCACCCGGACAGGTTGGCTTTGAAGGGACTCAGATACCTAAACACTGTCCACACTGTGATTGTAGAGAATAGAAATGTGGCAAACCTAGCCACTTATTGCAGAACATTTAAAGGTTGTCTGAAATAGCTGTGTTATCCTGGTGTAAAAATGTATTCGTGTTAATGTCAAAGTTATATATTCTTATGTTAAAACCAGGTTCTGCTGTACTGAGGGATAATCCACTTGACAGGATTATCTAGTGGGAGTGCCCCTCCCGTACAGCAGTGCATGGTGGGAGAAATGTCCTGTATTTGCAGTTCCCAGGTAGTCTACTATTGTATAGCCCCTGTAAGGGGATTAAGTAAACCCCTTGCATGGGGAATTGCATAAATGCTGGAGCTGTGAATAAACTAATCAGTTGACTCCCAGAACTGTGTTTCGTCCGGTTACTGGGGGATTTGGGATATTGCCTTACTTTCCAGCGCTTTATTTGGATTACCTTCTTTTACCAGCGGAGATATTGGGATTTAATATTGCAGCTCCGCTACATTTGGTGGCAGCGGTGGGATCCAACCTTACAGCCGAAAAGCGGTGTTCGGGTAATTGAAACTACCGAACAGGAAAGTGAATGGCAATTCGGATGCAACAAAGAACCGAACACAGAGATGAATGGAGACAGACTACACTGCATTGAAACGGCAGACGGTAAAGGAACTACTGGAAGCCAGGGGTAAGATAGCCAGCAATAAGCCAAAAGCTGTGCTGATTGCTGAATTGGTGGAGGGAGACAGAGCTCGCAGCGTTACAACCCCACCAGCCATGGAGGAAACCCCCTTCCAAAAGGAAATGAGGACCAGGATGGAATTTTTACCCCAGCCAGTACCCCTGGAAATACTGACAGTACTGATGGCGGATGTGCAGGAGTATGTGATGGCACACGGACCGCAGGATGCTCCTCCCAGAGCAGAGTCTATTACTGCTTCAGTCGTCAGCCAGGTAAAGCCTAAGATCCCATACCATGCGTTTAAAAGGTTCTGTGAAGTGAAAGACGAGATTGATGGGTATCTACAAGACTTTGAGAGGCTATGTGACTTGCATGATTTGGAGCAGGCAGTGTGGATACCTTTACTGGCGGGCAAACTGTCAGGTCGGGCAGCAGAAGCTTATCGGGCTGTACCCAGGGAAGACAGCAAAGATCATGCCCGGGTGAAACAGGCTATACTGGAAAGATACGCCATTACCCCAGAGGCATACCGGCGCAAGTTTCGAGGGTTGCCCAAACCAGAGAAAGATTCCCACGCAGAGTGGGCCCACAAACTGGACCAAGCCTCCCAGGGGTGGATACAAGCCAGTCAAGCAACCACCATGGAGGAGTTACGGCAATTGCTTCTGTTAGAACAGTTTTTACATGGCCTGTCCCCAGAGGCACAGGAATGGGTGAGATATAGAAAACCCCTCACCCTAACAGAAGCTGCACGACTAGCCGACCAGCACTATGACGCCAGGAGGCATCACGGTAACCTCAACCGATGGTACCCTCGACCCACGGCTCAACCTCACACAGCTACCCCTACTGCACCTACAGCGACCTCCTTCCGGCCAACCCCGGGGGGGCACACTCCACCATCCAGATATAATGGCAGAGCGAATATCCAGTGCCATACGTGCAAACAATGGGGCCACATGGCGAGAGAGTGTACCCAGAACCGGAGCCGCCAAGTATGGAGCCAGGTACGGCAGAACCCAGCACCAAGAGCAGCCGCCCAGCAATACAGACAACAGGCAACACCATGGCCAGCTAGTAACCCTGGAAGTGAAAGATCTGAGAGGGTGAGAGACAGAAAACCCCTCACCCTAACAGAAGATGCACGACTAGCCGACCAGCACTATGACGCCAGGAGGCCTCACGGTAACCTCAACCGAGGGTACCCTCGACCCACGGCTCAACCTCACACAGCTACCCCTACTGCACCTACAGCGACCTCATTCTGGCCAACCCCTGGGGGGCACACTCCACCATCCAGATATAATGGTAGAGCGAATATCCAGTGCCATACGTGCAAACAATGGGGCCACATGGCGAGAGAGTGTACCCAGAACCGGAGCCGACAAGTATGGAGCCAGGTACGGCAGAACCCAGCACCAAGAGCAGCCGCCCACCACTACCAAGCGGAACCAGCAACACAGGAGATACTTTTTAATCAGACCGAAGAGAGCCTGGGGATACTACACGATGTGATGTCGGTACAAGCCACAGACAACAGGCAACACCATCGCCAGCTAGTAACCCTGGAAGGGAAAGAGGTCCAAGGGCTCCGGGATTCGGGAGCCACTCTGACTCTGGTAGCTCCTCATTTGGTTCCAGGCTCCGCACACACCAGCGGATCTGTAGTAGTGCGAGTAGCAGGGGGAGCGGTATACAGATTACCCACTGCCAAAGTACATTTGAATTGGGGTGTTGGGGAGGGCATGGTAGAGGTGGGCCTGATGCAGAAACTGCCAGCGGATGTCGTATTGGGGAACGACCTGGGTCGAATGACTTCCACCTTTATTCCTCAAGCTCCACTCCAAGAGGCCCACCCAGTAACCACAAGGCAACAGGCTCGCGCCACAGCTCCAGCAACGCACTCTGAGGCTCAGACGCTTCAATGTTTGAATTGGGAGCAGTGCTGAGCTAAGTTGGAGCAGATGGCGGAGAACATCCCGTAGCTTACTTAAGCCGAAAGTTATTACCCCGTGAAGTGAGCTACGCCGCCATTGAGAAAGAATGCCTGGCCGTGGTGTGGGCCCTCAAAAAGATGCAGCCTTATTTATATGGACAACCTTTTTCCTTACTCACAGATCACAACCCGTTGGTGTGGTTGAACCGTGTGGCAGGGGACAATGCCAGGCTTCTGCGCTGGAGTTTGGCACTGCAGCCTTTTGACTTTACTATTCATTACCGCCCAGGAAAGCAAAACGGTAACGCCGACGGGTTATCTAGACAGACTGACCTTGAGAAGTGATCTGTGAGTACTCCTCCGGACATCCCCAAGCCGATCCGTTGGGATCAGACTGTGTATGCCGGCTTGGTTCTGGGGGAGCATTGTGGCAAACCTAGCCACTTATTGCAGAACATTTAAAGGTTGTCTGAAATAGCTGTGTTAACCTGGTGTAAAAATGTATTCGTGTTAATGTCAAAGTTATATATTCTTATGTTAAAACCAGGTTCTGCTGTATTGAGGGATAATCCACTTGACAGGATTATCTAGTGCGAGTGCCCCTCCAGTACAGCAGTGCATGGTGGGAGAAATGTCCTGTATTTGCAGTTCCCAGGTAGTCTACTATTGTATAGCCCCTGTAAGGGGATTAAGTAAACCCCTTGCATGGGGAATTGCATAAATGCTGGAGCTGTGAATAAAGTAATCAGTTGACTCCCAGAACTGTGTTTCGTCCGGTTACTGGGGGATTTGGGATATTGCCTTACTTTCCAGCGCTTTATTTGGATTACCTTCTTTTACCAGCGGAGATATTGGGATTTAATATCGCAGCTCCGCTACAAGAAAAATATCTGTATATTGTGTTGTCAGATTTGCAAGCAAATGCTAAACTAAGAGAAAAACCTGTTATAAATGTGTCTGTGGTGCCTCCAGTATTGGAGAGGCTTGGCGCCAGTGCATGGGTTGGCCGTCTTGGGGTATGGCCAACCCAGGAGGGCAGTAACTTAGGGAGCTAGCTGAACAGGTTCCCCATGGTAAGATGAAGATCACTGCTTGTATAGTGCACAGGCTTTTATCCCTGTGTGATTTGATGCAGGCATTCTCATTGATTTACTCAGCTAGTGTGGGCAGTCCTTGTTTCTTGCAAACTGCTGTAATTTCACAATTACATCTAGCTGTAAGTATTTTATATTTTAAGCAATGCAAAATTTAAGACAGGGACAAATAATTCCTGTCCTGACAATGTCCTGTTTGTGCCCTTTTGACACCTGTGGCATCTAAGTAGTTAAGAGCAGAAGGGGAGCGTCACTGCTGGGGGAGCAATCCTTTCCACATCGCTTGTGTGGCTGTTACTTCCACCACTTGATCCTGGTGACGTTAGGACACTGCAATGTTAGAAGTTCAGTGCACAAATAGAGCAGAAATAGTGCATTATTTATTCTTTTCTTCATTTTTTGTCTCGGTTTGAACAACAAATTGATTTTAAAAGACACAGGCCTGGGGGAAGTCAACAGATATAGATTTTACATAAAAACAAAAGTTGAGAAAGAACCTAACATTGCAGGAGTGACAATTACTGCATGCAACTGACTTGTCATTTTAACACAAATATATATATATAGATACACACATATTCATCAAATAAGATTAATTGCCTTTTTTTTTCTTTTACTCCCCAACCTTTTGTCTCTGACCAGTGGCAGACTCAGCATAGGACGCTGATCCCGCGTGTAGCGCTCTAAGAGGGGCATGTCCTAAAAAAAATCGCAAATATATTTTATGTGCTAAACTATTTTATGTGCTTTGCTCCTATTGAAATGTACTAAACATTTAGCACTCCAATAGTACATACGAGCAAATGGCGAATAAAAACAGGCAAGCTTGCGAATATTTTTTCTACCTCTTTTGATAGCGCTCGCTAAAAGCTGGTGTAATTTTCACACGCAAATAAGAATTATTTTTCACAAAATATTTGCAAAGCTCTTTAGTGTGCGCAAATCTAATCGCAATTTATTAGCGCAACCGGAAAAATGCACGCTAAATATAAATAAACGGAAGAGGCGCAAATCAGGGGAAACAAGCGCAGAATGTTACAAATTGTCGCAAATTGCTCCTTACTCATGTTTTACCTACTTTTATTCCCACTGCACTTGTTTAGTACATGACCCCCTAAGTAGCTTTCTTTTAAAATTGATAAATCAAGCAAAATCGTGAGCAATCGGCGAACCTCTTCAATGTCCTCGATATACCGTATTTGCTCAATTATAAGACAACCCTGATTATAAGACGACCCCCCAAACTTTGTATATTCCTTTAGGAAAAAAACTAAAAGCCTGAATATAAGACTACCCTATAGGAAAAAAAGTTTAACTTGTATATATGTAAATTGCTTTTTAATATTTAATAAAAAAATTGATATTATACAAATGCATTTCTTGTTTTTATTTCCTTTTATGTGCCAATGTGGCCCCTCTCTCCCCCTCCCCTTGTGTGTCTATCCCCCCCCTCCCTCCCCTTGTCTGTCTAATTCCCCCTCCCTCCCTCGTCTGTCTAATTCCCCCTCCCCTTGTCTGTCTAATTCCCCCTCCCTCCCCCTCACCTTGATTCTTTCCCTGGTGGCTATTGGGGGCAGCTGGGGTGATGAGCGCAGACCTCCCCTGCTGCCGCCCGGCAGGACCGCCGGGACTTCTGTGACGTAGCCGGAAGTACCCGGCTTCATCATAGAAGCCCCGGAGGTCATGCCGGGCGGCAGCAGGGGGAGTCTGTGCTCATCGCGCAGACATCCCCCGGCTGTTAGAGAGGGGGATCCAGGTCCCCTGCAGCTCTGCTGGGGACCTGGATCCATGTCTTATAGTCTGACCTCAATTTGAGGTCAGATTATAAGACGAGGGGTCTTTTTCAGAGCATTTGCTCTGAAAAAAACCTTGTCTTATATTCGAGCAAATACGATAATAAATCGGGTGTAGTCCAGAGTAAAATCAAACATTCAAACATAGTCAAGAGATCCACGGCCTCACGCATTTCGCCCTTTGTGCTTACTCATAGACCGTTCATGTCCGGTGAAGTGATCACTCAGGTGTATTTTTTTACATACATATGTATAAAACTGACACACTCGCTGTCTGCGATAATGTAAACTTGAGAGTTCTGCGATTATTTTTACTGTAAAACAAATTACGGGTCTCCTGTAGTTTCACTCTACATTCAGTGGCATTAATGATTAGTTACAATGACTGCTTTACTGAGTTTGCAAAGAGCCTTTACATATAGCGCACAGGCTTTAGGTTCTTCAAGACTGGGGTAAAAGCCTGAGTGGCGCAAAAAAGGGGGAGTGGCTAGTGAGGTCATGTGAGGCTATAAAAGGAAACAGTTGTCTAGCCACACGCAAATGTGGCTTGGGTCCGTGTGGTGTGACATCAGTGCAGGAGTTTGCGGTCTGAGGAACAAATAACTTGTGCAGCGATACTGCAGTCCCAAATCTCGCTGAACTCTAGCTCAGTCCTGAAAAGCAGGGCTGAGTTTAAAAAGGTGCAGAGTTTTTGCCATTTGCCATCCAGGAAGGTAAAAAAAAGTTTGAAAGTGACGGGCCAGTGACAACCGGGGTGAGGGGTGTTATAGCCAGAGTTTTGACATTTCCTCCGAGAATCCAGATATTACCATCGAGTAAACCACATACTCGATGCAGACTATCGACCACCATGCATGTACAAGCCTTAGTCTGAGATGCCGATGGCTACACTTCCCATGATGCCTTCCGCCTCCAACCGTATGAGAGCTGAACGATTAGACCAGAGGGGTTAGGGTTACAGTGAGTTGTAAGGATTAGGGTTAACTCTAAATCCTTCCTCTCTCTCTCACCGTCACACCTTGATCTTGTGTCCCAGAAAGAAAGAAAACCAGTACACAAAGGTTTAAGTCTCAAAAAATCACCTCAAAGCTAAGCCCTATCTGAAAAGAAACCCCATAATATAATAAGTGAGGATTAATTTAAGAAGCAAACCTGCAGTTCTATTTAAATGAACACATAGCTAAAAATGTAAAATTGCTTTTTCCCCTTAAATGAACACAAAACAAACCAAAAATATTGTCTTGAAGGGATTAAAAGATTTTTTTCCGGTTTAGCCCCTCTTGACTGTCTGGTGCCCAAAATTCATCTTTCAAATATTAATGCATATTAATGTGATTTCAAAATACTTTAAAATGCATTTTTTACATTTTGTATTGCTTAAAATATAAAATACTTACAGCTAGATGAAATTGTGAAATTACAGCAGTTTGCAAGAAAACAGGACTACCCACACTAGATGAGAAAAAGTAATTTCCTTATTTTTTTATTTATTTTTTGCTGCAGGGTCCATTGAGAATAATTTCATGCAAGTGAATGGAATATACTATCTCTCTAGTGATGTCATTAGGCAATGTGTTGCACTGTTAGGAGATCCACACAATGTATTCTATTCGCGGGGCACAGGAAGTGACAAAATGAAACAAAACTTTATATCCTCAGTGTCTATATAATCAGTGCTGCCGCACCTGCAGTAAACATGCAGAGTAATCACTGGGGGAGGGCTTGAGTCAAATATTAAAAATGTGATTTATGCAGAATGCCTGCATCAAATCACACAGGGAAAAAAGCACTATACAAGCAGTGATCTTCATCTTGCACCAAAGTGAGTTTGGAGACTAGACTGTCCCTTTAACTCTCGGTGAATAGCTCTTCCTGCGTTCTTCCAGTGATAATATAAGAAGCTAAATAAAAGAATGAATTTATGTTTTAAAAATAAATCCCATATTATAAAGGTAAAAAATACATTATCTGTGTAAAAAGGCACACAATTATATTTTATTTTTAGTATGTCTTAAAAATAATCTAGAAAATAAAAAAAAAATGGTTTTGGAGGGTAATTAAGCCTCGTGAGAGAAATGGACACTAGTAAAAAAAAGAATTGTCTTTCAGACTGAGGTGATTGGAGGTGTATATCTGTGCTGAAACTGAATCTCCCACACGGACATGAAAGATTTAATGATACTCTGCTGTATACACTCTGAGTTCATGGTGTAGTGATGCCTCAGAGGAAAGCTTGTTACAGTAACAAGCAAGGACTAGAACTGCAGTGAAGTCCATTAACCTAAACGTGGCTTATACCGCGAATGCAGAGAACGCCAAACGCTGAAACATAATCTACACGTTGTGTTAGCAAAATGGCAAGGCATAAAATGAGAACGTGTCTGATGGAGTCTCCTCTTGATGACATCACTTGTGGCAAGTTAAATAATGTTCCATGGGATATGTGTCATTTGCATATCAAGCCACAAGGTGATGATGTCATAAGCAGGAGACTCCACAGACATATTCAGGCATATATAGCTTTTATTTCATGCTTTGGTGTGTCATTTTGCTAACACAAAGTGTACATCATTTTTTATATTTCTTTTTTATTCTCTCCAATTCACAGTGAAAGCAATGGATAGGATTGTCAGGGTCCCTTTAAGTAACCTGGCTGTATTTTATACTTGTAGGATATATGGGTGAGCAGGGAAGGGGGGGGGGGGGGGGGGGGCTGTGGAGTGGCAGAAACTCCACCTAATTACTGTCACCTCGTGTGGGAACCGACTGACATGTACTGGGACAGGCTGCCAGAGCTAAGACAGTATTATTTTTAGGATTACCTCTGATACATGCACTCAGGCTGGTGAAGAAATGGCATGTGTATTTTAAGAAACCTTGGGGAGAGGGCTTACTATCACTGCATTGTGGTAAATAGAGTTCTCATATATAAAAAAACACACTATTTGGCCTCATTTCTGCAACTCATTTGTCACTGAAAGGGACTCTGTCACCTAAGGACTCTGTCACCTAAGGACTCTGTCACCTAAGCGCTGTTTAAACTGTGAATATAAATAATATAAAAATTGGTGCAAGAGGAAGATCACTGCTTGGATAATGCACAGGCCTTTATCAGTGTGTGATTTGATGTAAACTTTTGTTTTATTCGGTCACTTCCTGTGCTGCAGCAATAGAATACATTGTGTTGAAAAACAAATGTATCAACAGCAACTCCCTTATCAATATTAACCAAAGAGATACCTGATTTTGACTCTGCATATTGGTCGTCTCATTCGATTAAATATATTGATAATCTTATAAAAAATCAAATCCGGTCGCATTTTTTATTTTTTTTAACTTTATTGAAGCCACGCGGCTGGAGGGGAGCGCAGAACGCTCTTTAATCAGACAGAACTTTGCAACAGTATTATTTTAGGATTACCTTTGATAGATGTATCCTGGATGAAGACATGGCATGTATAATTTAGGAAATTGCAGGGCGAGGGGGACTATTAAACATTGCAACGTGGTGAACAGACAAAAAGTTACAAACATTTAAACAAACTCTACTGTTTTGGGCACCATCTTGGAAATAAAGGGACTCTGTGAGCTAAATTCACATATTTTGGGCACCATATTGGAAATAAATGGCTCTGTGTGCTAAACTCAAATATTTTGGGCACCATATTGGAAATAAAGGGGCTCTGTGTGCTAAACTCAAATATTTTGGGCACCATATTGGAAATAAAGGGGCTCTGTGTGCTAAACTCAAATATTTTGGGCACCATATTGGAAATTTAAGGGATTCTGTCCCCTAAACTTAAATATTTTGGGCACCATATTGGAAATTTAAGGGATTCTGTCCCCTAAACTTAAATATTTTGGGCACCATATTGGGCACCATTTTGGAAATTTAAGGGATTCTGTCCCCTAAGCTTGACTATTTTGGACTAAATCAACTGGGTTGTCAATGAAGGGACTCTGTGACCTAACCATTGTTTATGTGTTTCTTCTGTGTGTGTTGAAAGGATCCCATGAAGTATTCATTCCCTCTTTCAAGAAGTTGTTTTAGGGGAGTGTTCCCATTCCCTTGTTTCTCTGTATATCCTCACAGACACTCCTTCCAGACGACCTTGAGGAATGCAATGAAGCGCTCGCCAAAGGCACGTCCAAAATAGTCTCTGTGGGGTATAAGAGCGTATTATCGACAGTCTGTCCATGTGAAGCAGCTTCCTGCTGAGAAAACTAATTGAGCTTTAAGTTAATAAATGGAGTAATTAATAATCAGTTGGATTTAATTTGCTACAATGACACATGAAAATTTTAGTCATGTTCAAATGGCTCCTCAGAGAAACAGCCATGTCCCCAAAAGAGGTCTGGATCCTCTCCTACATGATTCTCGTGCAGAAATCGAGCTTCATTGCCTCACCATATTCTGTTGGCATGATGACTAAAATGATTCTTTACGTTGGGTGGGCGCCTGTGCACAATGGGGGATAAAAACCCCCGCAATGCAAAGCGTTGGGAATTTTATAAAAACGCGCAATCCCTGTGTACTTAACGACGATTACGCCTTTTTATACATCCCGACACTTTGAAGTGCGGGAGAAGGACCGTCTCCAAAGAGCGTTTTGGCTAAGGTTGCCCGACACATTAGATTGGTTGGAGCAAGACAGTCCTGTTTTTCAGGATCCTGGCCCGTCAAATTCAGTCCTAGCTAGCGAGGTTGAAACTCAGTCCCACAGAGTCATACACCGCCATATGACGTCTGTCACAAAGTGAATTCTGACAGCCTGCCTGACTGGGGATCTTGGAGGGGCCTGAGGGCCAAACACCTCCCTGTAGATTATGGGCCCTGGCTTATGTACCATAACTCTATATGTTAAAATTGTTAGTTAGTTATATTCTGTTAGTGTATTGGTTTATGTGTAACGTTTAATTCTGTGAGTAGACCACTCTGAAGGTTTATAATGTGACAGTGACTCCAATAGTTTACTCCAACATCCATTGTTCTGTATTAACTGGATTAAATGGTAAACTGATTATGTTGTGTACATTACTGTGTGTATTGTAATTAGGTCTTCTCACTCTATGTTAATTCCTATTTGGTTTTCAGTCTGAATGTCTAATGTTTTCCTAGCCCCAGTTAGTTGGAGAACTATGTTTAGTTCCATTCCCCCCCCCCCCCCCCCATTGTATACTAATGTCTGTGATGTCATGTGTATGTCTTTTTATATAAGTCTGTGTTTTTTTGTCAAATAAAGGAGTTGTTCAATCTTGCTGTACCTAACTGCTAGATGTCCTGTCTATTTGGGTACAAAGAGCAAGGGACCAGGAAAGACTTGCTGGGTGAATGCTGAGCTGTAAGTGGGGGCTAAGGAGGTGATTTCCCACAACGGACAGAGGGTCTACTTCGTCCGGTAGACGGTCCATTACAACGTCACATGACTCTGCCCCTTTTTTTGGCCCCGCCTCCTCCATCCTGGTATATTGGTAGGTATGTCCTATTTGATGGTACCAGCTTGGGTGCAGCTTGGGGGTATTGTGCCCACTGGTGCCATTATTGAGGACCTCTTTCCATTGGCAAATCAGAACAAAAGCACTGAGAAAGTTGGTAACATAGAGGGGCATTTATTTAAAAAAAACCTCAAATATATTTTGGGGGTCATTAACTAAACAAGTGCAGTGGGGGAAAAAAATTAGGTAAAACATGAGGCGCAATTCGCGAATATTTGTAACATTTTGCGCTTTCTCTTCCCAATTTGCGCCTCTTCCGTTTATTTTTATGTAGTGTGCATGTTTCCGGTCGCGCTAATATATTGCGATTATATTTGCGCACGCTAAAGAATTTTTGCGAATATTTTGCGAACAATGATTCTTCATTTACGTGTGAAAATTACACCAGCTTTTAACAAGTGCGAATAAAAAAAAGGTAGAAAAGGTATTCGCAAACTTGCCCGTTTTTATTCACGATTTGGTCGTATTTACTATTTGAGTGTTAAATGTAGACTGCAAAAGGACAAGGAGCAAAAACTATTTTGCACATAAAATATAACTGCGTTTTACCTACTTTTCTTACCCCTATTTCAGGAAAAAGTGCTAAAATAGTAGTAATAACCATGGAAACCAATGGAATTGCACTATATAAATACATTTAAATTTAATATACAGTAATCCAGGTGAGGCCTGTATTGTATTCCTACCAATTGGAGCAGAGCTAAACTTTGTGTGTGGGGTGGGTGGGTGGGCGGTCCGATTACACAAGCATCTGAACTATTATTTCCAAAGGGTTTCTAAACCAGAATGCTTGCATGGAAGCTGAACCTTCCTGCAAGATAACTTTTCATCTAATATAACGTAGTAAAACTATTTTTTGCAGGGCTTACAAACTTACTCGCCAATACTGCACCCCAGATAGACATGCTCCCCCTAGTGGTGTGTCCTTCTCATGTCCTCAGTTGCTTCACCGCACACGTACAGTGGTTCAAACTCTGGAAGGTAGGTCTTGCAAGGCCTACATCAGCATCACTGGTAACCTATAGTTGTCCCATTATTAAAATGTCAATCTTGTCACATTGCCGCAGCTGGGTGGCGGGACATGATCCCCAAATAAAGACATACAGCCAGCCAGTGTGTATGTTTTATTCATATGTAATTGCAGAGTCAGCGTCAGCGAGGGGGTCTGATGGACTGGCCTGGGCCGCTGATAATGTTGTCACTTGTAAGCTGACATTTTGGGATCTGAATGTGCTCCCACAGGCCTCTGGCGCAGGCCAGTCTCCAATTTATCTTGCTAATTGAATTATCTCTTCTTTGAACTTTCACCGAAGCTCGGAGGCCCTGAGTTTTGTAGCAGTAAATACGTTCAGCTGTCCTTTTCCATTTAATTCCTTTTCCCCTGCAAAGTTAACGCACTTTCACCTCTTAGCCGGCAGCAAGTCATCCCTTGCTCTAGCTAACAGGAACATCTCAAATTGGTTTTAGCCATCGGAGAGAGAGAGAAATATAACATTTCTCGAGACCAGCTTTGCCGAGGATGGAACCTACAATAACCATTGCTGCCAACAGTCTCAGATATTCTGGGACAGTCCTGTTTTTCAGGATTACATTCAGTTCCAGGTTGTGTGCAGCCTATGCACAGTGCTTTAAGCCATGCCTAAAGAGCCATCCATACTGTAAATGTGAAGGTACTAGTTACTTGTACAGGAGAGGATGGAACTCAGGCAATGTCATGTGATCTCATAAGACTCTGCCCATCAGGTATGAATACTGTTTGTTGGTGCCAGCTTGGGTACAGCTTATGGGTATTTGTGAGCACTTGTGGACCTCTGTCCATTGGCAAATCAGACCAAGCTCGCTGAGCAAGGTACTGAGGTCCCCAAATCTGTGGCAAGTCTCTTTGTATGAGGGACACAGCAACTACACACATACATTTTGGACTCATCCGCATTGACCATGTCTGGGGACAGCAAGAGACCAGCTCAACTAAGAACCTGAGGGATAGTAGCCATTGGGGCACAGAGTATGGTGTCTGCTTTGTTCTGTTTTAGAACTTTACCCCAGCTCTGATTTTGATAAATAATCTACAGTATGTCTTTTAGAAACATAGAATGTGTCGGCAGATAAGAACCATTCGGTCCATCCAGTCTGTCCAATGTTCTAAATACTTTATTAGTCCCCAGTTCCATATCTTTTAGCTAGGATAGCCTTATACCTATCCCACGCATGCTTAAACTCCTTCACTGTGTTTCACTGTGCTATTCCATACATCCACTGCCCTCTCAGTAAAGTAATACTTCCTGATATTACCTTTAAATCGTTGCCCCTCTAATTTAAGACTATGTCCTCTAGTTGTGGTAGTTTTTCTTCTTTTTAATATACTCTCCTCCTTCACTCTTTCCTTTCCTTTTATCTCCTGTTGTAGCTTTGTTATCCTCAGTAGGATGGTACGGTATTTTTTGCCGTTACACAAAGAACAGGTAGTGTAACTTTTTATTGTACTAGGAGACTTGTTTAAAAAAATCGTCCCAAGGCCAATGTTAAGTCTATGGAGTCAGTAGCATGGCAGGTATTGAATTGAAGGAAAGGGGGCAATGCTGATTACAGATATTTGTATTGCATAATGTAAAGCTTGTTTAATAGAAGCAAGGGTTAAAAACCCTGTCCTGTTTCTCCGAAGTATCTTAATAGATACATGTGGGTTTACTCTCAGCTGTGTCCCTACTAATCTGATCGGGGGTCTGTATTTTGCGGGGGGTTCTTTCTCTGCCAGGTCCTAGATAAAGTCCCCTCTGCTGATCCCATGTAAAAACGAGGGCTTCTTTCTGCACCGAGAGAGACAGTCGCTGACCAGACAGGAATTCCTGCTACCAATGGAAGCATGGCAGCTGCCGGTCAGAAAATAAACTGTCAGGTACCATCCAGTTTATCCTCAGACTAGGAGCAACTCATTTTTCACAATTGCTTCTATGTTCGAAGCACAAATGTAAAATAAAGTTTTGTTGTCCTTTCAGGCAAGCCCTATTTTTTGGATGCTGATTTTTTTTTTTATATATTGAATACACAATAAAACAAGCCTGCGATACCCCGACACTGATTGTAATTCCAAAATGAACGATTCCCAAATGACTCTATCATATTTATGTATTCAAACATGGTAATTTCTCTTTAAAGGGGTAATTCCTCCTGCAGGGGACAGAAAATTATTTTTAGAAACGTTCTCTGCATGAGATAAAGACAAAGAAAAAGATCTGGTTCATCAATTTTTCCCTCAACGCTTCCTGTCTCTTAAATGCTGCATAAGAAGAGTAATAGACACTAAAATATAGAATTAGGGGATCCTCTCATCGCGCAGCCGCTTCACAGCCGTCACTTCACCACACGACAGCTTGTCGCGGGAGATTTCATCGCTAAAAGTAAGTTTTAATGTGTTATAGTTAGAAGATAGAGTTTTAGAATTCGAATTTTAGTATTGGGGTTAAGGTTGGTTAGAATTAGGGTTTAGGGGGTTAGAATTAGTTTTTTGGGTTCAGGGTTAATTTTAGTATTAGGGTTCGGGGGTTAGTATTAGGGTTTATGGGGTTAGTATTAGGGTTTAGGGGTTAGTATTATGGTTCGGGGGTTAGTATTAGGGTTTAGGGGGTTAGTATTAGGGTTTGGGGGTTAGTATTAGGGTTTAGGGGGTTAGTATTAGGGTTTGGGGGTTAGTATTAGGGTTTAGGGGCTTAGTATTAGGGTTTAGGGGGTTAGTATTAGGATTCGGGGGTTAGTATTAGGGTTCGGGGGGTTAATTTTAGTATTGGAGTTTTGGGGTTAATTTTAGTATCAGGGTTTGGGGGGGCACTTTGGGGGGGATTCATTTATTAGGGGGGGTATTTTATTTTAACTTGTATGTTTGTAAAACTGACAGTTCAGCTCTTACATAGCCGCGTCCGTGATGAAACGGCCGCGTTATTCTTCATTGCTGACAGTTCAGCGTTCTAACTGCCGCGCTGAACTGTCAACGATGAAGCCGCGGCGATGAAGTGTCCTAGACCCTATAACTATTGCCTTCATATTTGTGATTCCAGTAACTGGCAGGATGTTTCTGTAACAGTGACATCAGAGGTCGGTACAAGTAGACCTAGGAGAAGAGGAATTTTTCCGATGTCTGTGCCAAAGAGAAGAATCTGGGATTTTTACTTTGGACAAAAAAAAACATTTGTTAGGTACATTTTATCTATAGTAAGATATGCCAATATTATGACACTTATCAGCACTATTTCATGTTTCTTTATTTATTAATATATATATTAATTTGTGGATATGGAAACATACATAATTTGAAATAATTTGCACATATGTATATTTTTCTAGGTTACTGTTTTTGTATAGTTGGTATTTCTTCATAATATTCAGTCAGAAAGCCCATATTGCATGTAGAATTGTGTTTAATTTAATGTTTCTGTCTTACAAGGTTAAAACATCCGTGCATATTTCTAGCTATTTGATTGGTTCACATTTAGTTAAACGATGTAAGGTTGTACTTGTGATTAAAAAGACTCTGTCCACCTCTACGTTGCTAATACTGTGAGTGCAAAGCACCAAAAAATTAAAAATTGATATATACATTGTGTTAGAAATGTTTTATAAAAATGCATAACATAAAAGGGAGACATGATTACATGTGTCTGTGGAGTCCCCTGCTTATGACATCACCTGCAGCTTGAAATGCAAATAAACTACTTTTCAATGGGAAATGTGTAATTTACATATTAAGCCACAAGGTGATGTCATCAGCGGGAGTGTAACAATCTGCCTGGATTTGAACCCTGACTCCTGTGTTTGCTGCTGCATACTCCTGTTCCAGGTGCCACCTGCTGGTTTTGATATCTCATCTAGCAGTAGTGGCAATCTCTCTGCATTTTGTCCTGTCACTCATCTACTGCTCAGGTGTCGGCTTGTTGAGCTCGGCTTGTTCCTGACCATCCTGCTTTCTCCAGCCCTTTGACCTCGGCTTGTTCCTGACCATCCTGCTTTCTCCAGCCCTTTGACCTCGGCTTGTTCCTGATCATCCTGCTTTCTCCAGTCCTTTGACCTCGGCTTGTTCCTGACCATCCTGCTTTCTCCAGTCCTTTGACCTTGGTTTGTTCCTGATCATCCTGCTTTCTCCAGTCCTTTGACCTCGGCTTGTTCCTGACCATCCTGCTTTCTCCAATCCTTTGACCTCATCATGTTTGTGACTATTCTGATCCTAGACCCTGCTTACTCCCTGCCTGGCTATGACCCGTGGGAAACCAAACAAGGCCTCTGCATGTGGGCACTCAAAGCCAGGGGCTCCACCCCAAGTGGAAAGGGCTCACCCTGCGCAGGGCCTTGAATCCCCCACTACCCTTGCACCGTGACTCCAGCCCATCTCGTACCGTCCCTTACAGGGAGACACTACAGAAACATTTAAAACGTGTATTTCTCTTATTTTGTGCATGTCACGGACCCCCTGAAACCCCGACTGGGTACCTCTGTCAAAGCTCTGCAATAGCCACCTCAAGCCACCAGACAGAACCAGTGTTGTAGGTAGCTACATCAATTCAACAGACCCTCAGCCATTTACTCCAATTACCAGACAACATCAGTATAGGAATACAACAGGAATGAACATGTATTGAACAGCAACAGAATCTTATATACAGACATAATCAAGTTAACATTACTCAACCCACCTATTAACATACAACACAACATAAACCAAACAGCAATTAACCAGTATTGCTACAGATATAGAAACCACATCATAATCAGTTTAACAGTAAAGTCAATTAACACAGAACAATGGATGTTAGAGTAAACTATCAATCCTTGTCACTGACTCCTCTGTGACACATTGTAATCCTTCAGGATTAGGTCTTCTCACAGAATTATGCATTACACATTAACCAATATACTAACAGAATCCGACTAACTAACAATATTAAAGTATACAGTGATAGCACATAATCCAGGGGTGAGTCAGGATTACAGAGGGCACAGTCTGGGAGAATGAGTAAAGTCAGTGCAAAGTGCAAACTTACCCACTGTACCCAGGGCCATCTTTAACGCGGGGCAAACGGGGCAGCTGCCCCGGGCCCACTTACTCCTGGGGGGCCCAAGGCAGCTGCCTTGTGGTCCCGCTGTCCCTCCGTATGCACCTGCATTATGCGATCAGCACTGATCGCATAGTGCAGGTGCGGCCAGCGTTTTTACGTTCCCCGCGCGTAGTGTTGGTTCAGAGCATCGGAAATACGATGCTCTGCGTCATTACTACGCGCGGGGAGCGCAAGCAGCATGGATTGAGCGCTCAGTGTGTTTAACACACACTGAGCACATGCTGCCTGCGTCTCCCCGCTGAGGGAGGTGGGGAGAAGAGAGAACGCTAGGGTAAGGAGGGCAGTGGAGGGGGTGATAGAGAAAACGTTATGGGTGGGGAGGGGGATAGAGAGAACACAGAGGAGGGGGGTTAGAAAGAACACTGGGGAGGGGGGGATAGAAAGAACACTGGGGACGGGGGGATAGAAAGAACACTGGGGAGGGTGTGACTGTGTGTAAGGCTGGCTAAGAGTGTGTCTGTAAGTGTGTAAGTGTGACTATGTGTAAGGGTGTATGTATATGTATAAAGGTGAGTGTGTGTGTTTAAGAGTGTGAATTTCTGGGGGCGTGTCCTAGCCGGCAACCGCACTGGCCGCGTTTTAAGTGAGCTCCTAGAGGCGACGGGGAAATAACGCTGTATTCCAGACGACATACCACGGAAAAATAACCCCTTTTACCCTACAAGATGTCCTCACAGAGAGGCACAAGAAATCAAGGGAAAATGTTAAAATATTTAACACACAAGGAGAGAAAACTGTCTTCAAAACTCACCGAAGTTGGATCGCAAGATGGCGCCCAGCAAAATCCTGAAGAAGATGAAACTTCAGAATTGGAAGATGCAGCCTCCTCCTCGTCAACACAGAACATGCTACCTGTGGACGATATAAAACAGATGCTGAATAACATGAGATCCGACATCAAAACAGACATCAAGGTAATGACTTCAGATCTAATGAAAGAAATAAAAGAATTGGGGGAAAGAACGTGTCAAGTAGAACACAAAGTGGATGAAGTAATAGACTCCCATAATGATCTAACAGAACAACATGAACTTCTGAAAAAAGAAGTACAATTCCTCAAAGGGAAAATGGGAGATCTAGAAGACAGATCACGCCGCAATAATGTACGCATAAGAGGCATACCAGAAGAAGTTGCCCCGGCGTACCTAAAAGACTGGGTGCAGGCCTTCTTTATGGCCCTAATACCTGACTCAACAGCCTCAGATATGCTAATAGATAGAATCCACAGACTCCCCAAGCCAAAACACATAACGCAGGACACCCCAAGAGATACAATCCTAAGAATGCATTATTTCCACTACAAAGAAGAAATTATGAGGGCAAGCAGACAACCAGAAACACTACAAGCCCCATTTACCAACGTCAAAATATTTGCAGACTTGTCACCATCAACACTGTTGCAGAGACGCAACTTCATTCAAATCACCAGCGCCCTGAGAGAAGCGGAGATAAAATACAAATGGGGCTTTCCTGTAAAACTGATCGTTTCGTACAAAGGGGCCACTACAACCCTGGGATCTCCAGAAGAAGGCCTGCTATACCTCACAAAATGGGGCCTGCAAATACCGGAGGATAACCGCACCCAAAAAAAGAAGAAGATTACCCCAGTAATGAAAGATTGGGCATCAGTGGTGACTACCCGACAGAAACCTACATAAATTAGATTCCATCACCGACACCATACAGAAAACGAATCTCGGATATCCAATCCAACTTCGAAAGACACGAACTCCGAAGATGAAGTAAAACCGAAAAATTATAACCCGAAAATCTCTGGTTAAAACTCAGACCCACTGAAGTAAAGATCGGAGGGGAGAATGACATAAACCTACAATTCGAATACAGAACAAAACCACCAGACGACAACCAAGTGTATCCCCATGACGTCAAACTCTAGAGCCACTGAAGTAAAGCTCGGGGTGCGACGGACCCGAAAAGGCACATCGAAAGAAGAATCAAGACTGAACGAAAACACCGTCTGACCTTACATACCTAATAACAATCTTAACCAATTATAACATGATTAACCTAACCATTGTTGTCAAAGTTTTCAGTAATACCCGATGATTTACTCACTCAGATATAACCTCCCATTAAGGCAAAAAACAACCAGAAGTAGACCCATCAGATTCGCCAACCAACATATTCCCTTCCCGCATAAAAAAAAAAAAAAAAAAAAAAAAAAAAAAAAATATATACATATTTCCGTATGCAAATACAAATAATAATATATTCCCCCTAAGTTCCTCTGAAGCCACAGAGTAACCCTCTAGACCACTCATACTCCTCGGTAGACACCCCCTACCTCATCTGGGTATGAGATTAGTGCCACATAAAGTCTGTAGCACAATTAAGTTGTATCCAATAGCACTTGTACCTATCCATCCGAAAGGGATGGATAATTTTTCTTCACACTCAAGTGATGTAAATAAGTTAACCTGTTTCTTATTCCTTTTTCCTTTTCTTTTCTGTTTCTTTGAAGTCCTTTACTTCACCCTACCCCCCTCCCCTCCAGTGGTCACCTATACCGAGAGTTCTAACTACAATATACAGGACCTAGATCTCCAATCCTCAGAAGAACCCCAGAAAAGAAGCGGATTCCCACACTGCACGGAACTACCTACGACGGAAGTAATATACCTGACACCTAAAGAACAGCACCACCGATCAACGACCTGTAAGTGCACCTTTCCTCACACAAATTTAATCAGAAGTATTAACACTGATGCCAATAATCAACAAAAACCAATACACTAATGGAGTTAACTTTCCTCTCAATTAACACCAAAGGACTAAATAGTCCGCACAAAAGAAATATGTTAATGCAAACAGCAAAAGAACATAAAGCACAAATAATATGTGCCCAAGAGACTCATTTCGCAAAGAATAAAATACCCGCATGTCTAAACAAACAGTACCCAGTAGCTCACCACGCCACAGCTCAAAGTAAAAGAGCAGGAGTGTCCATATGGTTCCACAATTCCTTAGCCACAGAGATTATATCAAAAAAGATAGACCCAAAAGGTCGATTCATACTTATTAACATTTTAATCAACAATGTCAAATATCGCATAATTAACTTGTACGCCCCGAATGATAATGCAGGGCAATTTATTCGTCAATTAACAAAACAACTTCTAAATACACAAGACTGCCTGACAATTATATGCGGAGATCTCAATCTAGTCACAGACCCGAAATTAGACTCTTCAATCAACACACCTTCCATACACAACACTAGGAAAACAATCCAAGGAACAACACTGAAACAAATTTTTGCAGAAGCGCAAATATATGATGTATGGAGAACCTTACACCCAGACTCTAGAGACTTCACATTCTATTCCCAAGTACATAAATCATATTCACGCATAGATTATTTTCTCACTGATAAGACCACATTACAAAAAATCACAAAATGTGAAATAGGCAATATACAATGGTCAGACCATGCCCCGTTAATTATGACACTAGAATCAAATTTTCCTTTCAGGGGTTCTGGCACATGGAGAATCAATGAGTTCTTATTAACACACACAGATACAAAACAAACAATAGAAAAAAATCTGGTAGAATATTTCACCAACAACGTCACAAAGGATTTAACCCCAGAAACAGTATGGGAAGCACACAAGGCAGTAATTAGGGGGCAATTGATTGCCATCTCATCCTTTGATAAAAAACAAAAACAAAAAAGATTAAATCAACTCACGGCAGAACTACAACTATTATCCAGCCAACACAAACGACTACCAACTAAACAAAATACTACCAAATTACAAACAGTAAAACAAGAAATTTCAGAGATCCAATTAGCAAGAACCCACATGCAGTTACTTAAAACAAAACAGAGATACTATACACACAGCAATAAAGCAGGTAAATTACTAGCACACAGAATCAAAAAACAAGAAGCACGGAAAATTATCCCTGCTCTCCTTACACAGAATAACAAAAAAGAATTAAACCCTGCTAAATTCCCAAATATTTTTGCAGAATACTACCAAGCACTTTATAACTTAAAGGACGATAAGAAAACACCACAACCCAAAAAAACTGATATAGACGCCTTTCTCGACAAAGTAAACCTCCCAATGTTGGACCCTAAATATAAAAATTTCCTATCCGACCCAATCACAATAGAAGAAGTAAATGAAGCCATAGATTCTCTCCCACTACATAAAGCCCCAGGCCCAGACGGATTCTCAAATATATATTATAAAACGTTCAAAAATATACTTTCCCAACATCTGGTTAATACATACAATTCATGTATGGGTAAAGGTAAATTCCCAAAGACAATGATGTTAGCACATATCACCACTATACCAAAACCAAACAAATCTACTTTATTATGCCCCAATTTCAGACCAATATCCCTACTAAACACAGACCTTAAAATGTATGCAAAAATATTAGCGACCAGACTAAAATTTATCTTGCCACAGTTGCTGCACTATGATCAAGTGGGATTCGTTGGCGGCCGCCAGGCCGCAGATAATACCAGGAAAATTAGTAATATTATAGCGTACGCACAAAAACAAAAAACCCCAATTTTATTAGTAGCTATAGACGCAGAAAAAGCGTTTGATAGATTACATTGGGAATATCTTCTGGCAGTACTTCACAAATTCCATTTCCCACCTGCTTACATCACAGCAATAATGGCCTTATACTCTGCCCCTTCAGCTAAGGTGAATTATGCAGGATTTTTCTCAACAATATTCGATATCTCGAATGGTTCTAGGCAAGGTTGTCCTCTATCGCCTATTTTATATGTCCTAGCACTCGAACCCTTAGCACAAGCAATACGTTCCAATCCCAACATTCAAGGGTTTAAAGATAATAAAGAAAAAGAAATTAAACTAGGACTATTTGCGGACGATATTTTCCTCGCCATCACAGAACCAGATAAATCACTCCCACACCTAAATAGCCTGCTAGAGCAATTTAGTCTCATTTCTTATCACAAAGTAAACACTACAAAAACACAAGCCCTAGCCATCAACATTCCAGAACCCACTTTGATGAATCTTAAATCACAATACCCCTATGAATGGAGGAAAAATAATATCCAGTATCTAGGGATTGCTCTAACAAAAAACCCAGAGGACTTAATACATCATAATTTAACAAAAATTTGGAATTCAGCACAAAACGAAATGCAGAAATGGGATAAACTATTCCTTTCTTGGATAGGTAGAACAGCAGCAATCAAAATGAATGTAATACCCAAACTACTATATATATTTAGGACACTACCAATACATATACCAATAACACTAATTTGCAACATACAAGCCAAAATACAGGAGTTCATCCATAGTTACAAAAAATCAAGAATATCGAATAAATGGCTTATACTACCACCTAACAAAGGAGGTCTGGGGATCCCTTCCTTAATCCATTATTATAAAGCGGCACGCATGTCCCAGACCATACAACACCATGAATCACCAGGTACAATTTCTTGGGTGGACATGGAAGATAACCAATGCTTTCCTCACAGAGTATGTGATACACTCTGGCTCAAAGATCACACATATGATAAAAATAAGATAATATTGCCCAGTACAAAACTCTCAATAAAAATTTGGAAGGAATATGCAAAAAATATCCCAGCATTACAACATCTCACTCAAGCCACCCCCTTAACCTCCATGGAACTCTTAATTCCAAATTTATCACTAAAATCATGGATAACTGCGGGGATCTCACATCTTGGTCTACTCATAGAAGACAAAAAATTGCGCCCTTTCCAGAATATTCAACAAGAATATTCACTTCCCTCCTCAGATCATTATAAATTCCTACAGCTCCGCCATGCTATACAAAACAGAACCAACACTCTAATTAATTACACTGAACCATTATCTGAATTGATTCTCCAGTGCCAACCCCTAACAAAAAAGAAAAAACTTCTGTCACTTTGCTACCATATACTTATTCTAGACTCAATTCCAAAAAAACTCCCGTTTATGGTAGCTTGGGAAAACGAACTGAACATAAACATCAATATCAGAGACTGGAATCAAGCGATTCAAAACCCAAAATTATTCTCCCATAATACCAACCATATTGAACTAGCCAGGAAAATACTATACCGGTGGTACCTAGTCCCAGTTAGGCTAGCAAAAATCTACAAATTACCATCTGACACATGCTGGAGATCATGTATAGAAAGAGGCTCCATGTCCCATATTTGGTGGTTTTGTCCAGCAATCCAAAACTATTGGTCAGAGATTTTTACGCTTATAAACAAAACAACAAAGATCAAATTGCCGAGAACACCTGAAGTAGCACTGTTGCATATATTCCCAAGTGGAATCCCAAAAATGGAAAAATCCTGATAGGAATGATATTACTATCCGCAAAAACACTTCTTGCAAGGAACTGGAAATCGACAAAAATCCCATCATTACCCGAAGTACAGAACTTAATAAATTATAATCTAACCATGGAAAAACTCCATTATATCAGCACAAATAATATGAAGAAATATGAAGATATGAAGGAAATGTGGGAAAGAATTTCTGATGACACATGTCAAGTTCCAACATGAGCTCTGACCTTCTCCCCCCCCTCACCCTCCCCCTCTAATCCCTTTCTACAAACCCTAAATCTTTTATACCCACCACTTCTTTTCTTATTTCTTATTTCTTATTTTTTATTTCTTTTATATATAGGATCTCAAAGGTTTATATTGATTACTGTTAAACATTTCCAAGTTACACTAAGAAACTGAACGATTAGATAACTGTGACATCAGAGATCACAACAGTTAACGGATCTAGAAATGGTAAATGGATAGCATATAGTAGGACAAAGATAACAAAGTGGAAACTAGCACCAACAAGTATTTTAATTGATCTTAATTTTATTTTATTTGTTCAACAACTTCTTACCATAGGAGAACAATCTATTATGTATATCAAAAGCAACGAATTTTCCAAATTTATACCTACTTCTCAACAGTTGTAATCTTTTTTCCTATCCGAAAACCATTTGTATGACAATGTTCACTTACATTTATTTAATTTGTCTGTAACAAACAATATGTTGAGTCCTTACTATGCAAAAATAAAATATTATTGAAAAAAAAAAAAAAGAGTGTGAATTTCTGTGTAAGGGTGACTGTATAACTGTGGGTGTGTATTTCTGTGTGTGGATGTAAGTGTGACTGTGTGTGTGTAAGGGTGTATTTGTAAGTGTGACTGTTAGTGTCAAAAAAGCATATGTTTATTTTCTTTCGGTAAAAAAAAATGTAAGTGTGTGAGTGTGTGTGTCTAAGTGTGGGCGTGTATGTAAGTGTGACTGTGTGTAAGGGTGTCTGTGCATGTATATGTGTAAGGGTGATTGTGTGTTTAAGAGTGTGTGTATTTCTGTGTAAGTGTGACTGTGTGTAAGGGTGTGTATAACAGTGTGTGTATGTGTGAGTATGTAAGTGTGACTGTGTGTATAATTGTAAGTGTGACTGTTAGTGTCACACAAGCATATATATTTTTCCGGTAAAAATAAATAAAATGTAAGTGTGTGACTGTGTGTAAGGCTGTCTAAGAGTGTGTGTGTGTGTAAGTGTATCTGTAAGTGTGACTGTGTATGTCTAAGAGTGTTTGTGTATCTTTGTGTAAGTGTGACTGTGTGTAAGGGTGTGTATAACTGTGTGTATGTAAGGGTGACTGTGTGTGTAAGGGTGTCTGTGTAAGTGAATATATATGTGTAAGTGTGTCACGTGAGGGGGAAAATCTCCGCCCCCTCATAGATCATGTTAGAGCACCGGATGTCCGTGACATACTGGTGCTCAGAACACATGGAGCCACGCACAGAAGAAACAGCCCCTTCCCTGCAAATGTAAGGTAAGTGAGCAAGGAGGGGGACAAACGAGTGTGTGTAAGTTTGACTGTGTGTGTAAGTGTGTCTATCTGACTGTGTAAGTCTATTTGTGTAAGTGTGTCTACCTGATTGTGTAAGTCTGTGTGTGTGTGTCTATCTGACTGTGTAAGGTTGTCTGTGTGTGTAAGTGTGTCTATCTGACTGTGTAAGTGTGTCTATCTGACTGTGTAAGTGTGTCTACCTGATTGTGTAAGTCTGTGTGTGTAAGTGTGTCTATCTAACTGTGTAAGGTTGTCTGTGTGTGTCTGTCTGACTGTGTAAGTTTGTCTGTATATGTAAGTGTATCTATCTGACTGTGTAAGGTTGTCTGTGTAAGGTTATATACATATATATATATATATATATATATATATATATATATATATATATATATTACACACACACAAAGCAAGTGTGTGTGTTTATTTGTTTGTAGGGAGGTATTAGGGTGGAGGGTGTGATTGCATGCCGGGAATGAGCGGTGGGGTCCAGGGGTCCCAAACAAATGTTTGCCCAGGGTCCAGTCAATGTTAAAGACGGCCCTGACTGTACCGTAATGTAAAACTACAGAAGACCTGTACATTTTTTTTAACATAGAAATAACTCACATAAATGAAACACATGTAAAACATGATTAACATAATAAGCAAGGGGGGGAATGTATTCTTGTCATAATGTAAAATTCCCCATTGTCTTTATGTAAGTCATTCAGTGTCCTTTTGTATCTGAGTGTACTCCGTGTGTATCTGAACTTGGTCACTTTTGTATCCTGAAAGGTGTGAGGCAGGATTCCCCATTGTATGTCCTACTGTTATATTGTGCTCATCAAGTGTCTGTATTTAAAGGTGTGATTATGTTATGTCCTACTGTCTCTGATTACCTGTTTTAAATGAGTCATGTTATATTTGTTTGTGTATAGATATCTGTGCTGTTTTCAAATAAATGTTCATTCTTGTTCCACTCCTATACTGGTGTGTGTCCATTCCTGGGCAGAGTCTTTAGATCTGCTTATTACTTGGCAGCCTTTGTAAAGGCTGCACTTGGAGGCAGAGGGGTCGATATCTGACTCCCTCTCCAGTGGGTAGAGGACTGTCCTGGCTTTGGTCACAGCCTGCTACCAGCTATCGCCCCTTCAGCCTCACTTTGCAAAGTCCCTCGACTGAGGCCAGCATCCTGGGGGAGATATAGTCACTGACTTGACCCTGGTCTCAGCAACGTTCCCCTTCCAGGCGATTGACCTAGGGGAGAGGCTGCTCTAGGGTTCAGTATTGTCACACAGACCTGTAAGCTTGACATCTGTGGTGGGGAAACTGTTTGAAGGGTTGCTAAGGGAATATATTCAAGATTTCATATTGAACAGGAATCTCACTAGCAGGAGCCAACATGGCTTTTGTGAAAGACAGATCTTGTCAAACTAACTTAATTACATTCTACGAGAAGGTGAGTAAAAATATAGATATGGGTGCTGCAGTGGATGTGATATATTTTACTTTGCTAAGGCATTTGATACAGTTCCACATAAAAGGTTACTGTACAAATTGGATTAAGGCCAGAGGTTTGTTTGTGGATTGGCAATTGGTTGAAAGACAGAATGCAAAGGGTAGTGGTAAATAGGAAGTTCTCAAATTGGACATGTGATAATTGGAGTACCACAGGGTTCTGTCGTGTGTCCTCTTCTTTTTAATTTGTTTATTAATGATCTCCCAGCGGGCATAGGGAGCCATGTCTGAGTGTTTGCAGATGACGCAAAATTAAGTAGGGTAATACAGTCTGAATTAGATGGAAGATGCAAGAGGATTTGGACAAATTGGGTAAATGGGCAGATAAATGGCAAATGTGATTCACTGTAGACAAGTGTAACATTTTGCATTTTGGGTACAACAATAAAAATGCAACATCTAGTATAAATGGAGTTTCCTGGGGGAAATCTACTACTGAAAAAGATTTGGGAGTAGTTGTAGACAATAGACTTAGCGGTAGTGCACAGTGTCAGCTGGCAGCTGCAAAGGCCAATAAAATATCGGGGTGTATTAAAAGGGGCATTAATTCACAGGAGTAAGATATTATTCTGCCTCTTTATAGGTCCGTGGTAAGATCTAACCTTGAATATGCGCCTTTTTTAACAAAAGACTTTATGGAACTAGAGAAAGTGCAGAGGAGGGCTACAAAACTAATCAGGGGAATGGAAAGTTTTAGTTATGAAGAAAGGCTGGAAAAATGTAATCTGTACATGCAGAGGCAGCTCTAGACTTTGTGAGGCCTTAGGCGAAAGTCGAACATGAGGCCCTCACGGACACACATTATTACATAAAATATATGCAAGTGATAATAAAAATGAACTGTAGAAATAGCATATTTCAAGATCAGACTCAAATCCCAGCTTCTAGAAATGAACAGCTCCTAGAATTGTATTTGTCTCATAATTATTCTACAAACATCTATAAACATTTGGTATAGATAAAATTGTGTGCGGCTGACTAACTCACATTGTTATTGCTGTGTCCTAAATGTGAACACTAACACATATCACATAGTCATTCATAGACACACTAAGTGAGCACACACTGACTCACAGACACACTCAGTCAGCACACAATCACACTCAGCCAGCACACACTCACAGATACACTCAGCCATGTATGTATGCAGAGGGGATAGATGCCCGATTCCTGAGACATACCATAACCCCACAGTCACCCATAACCATACCAGCCCATGTTCCCCCCAATAATGGACACGAGACTTGTGATGGTACAACAAGGCCACAGCACTTCTTTATTAAACACATATCAGGCTGTATAAACCACCACCATCCTTTAATACTTATATGTATAAAACAGAATACAGCCTGACAAATTGACTAAGCCCTTGCCAGTAAAACCATTTTAAACTTCCACCCATATATTTACATATGGCCACCTTTTTCCAACCAAATCCAGAATCCAGAAGCTCGCCTCCCCTCCTCGTCCCTTGAGATGCCATAACTCCACCTGGCCCATCTCTCCCACAATGCTTACCACTAGCCGACTCACTTAGCTCAGTGGGCACGTCCACTACAAACAACTTCCATGTTGCTTTTAAGGTTAGGGGAGGACCCGAGCACCATTCTCCTTGTAATAACTCCAACTCCATTTTCCAAAACATATCCCCTACTGGCAAGGACAGCCAACCCCCGCCTGCTGCGACAAAAGAAAGTTAATACATAGAAAACACATAAACATAGGGAGGGAGGGTGGGAAAATTGCTACCAGGTGCGTTTACAGATTAAAATGGCTGCTGGGGAGAGAGGCTCCAGGGCTTTTATCAACTCCCCCTTGAAGCCCCTCCCCCCAGCCCCCGTCAGTCATCTCTTGCCTCCCCCTCGCCCATACATGTCCTGTACAATTAATTTGCATAATTTCCCAGGGTTCTTGTATGTATGCAGAGGGGATAGATGCCCGATTCCTGAGACATACCATAACCCCACAGTCACCCATAACCATACCAGCCCATGTTCCCCCCAATAATGGACACGAGACTTGTGATGGTACAACAAGGCCACAGCACTTCTTTATTAAACACATATCAGGCTGTATAAACCACCACCATCCTTTAATACTTATATGTATAAAACAGAATACAGCCTGACAAATTGACTAAGCCCTTGCCAGTAAAACCATTTTAAACTTCCACCCATATATTTACATATGGCCACCTTTTTCCAACCAAATCCAGAATCCAGAAGCTCGCCTCCCCTCCTCGTCCCTTGAGATGCCATAACTCCACCTGGCCCATCTCTCCCACAATGCTTACCACTAGCCGACTCACTTAGCTCAGTGGGCACGTCCACTACAAACAACTTCCATGTTGCTTTTAAGGTTAGGGGAGGACCCGAGCACCATTCTCCTTGTAATAACTCCAACTCCATTTTCCAAAACATATCCCCTACTGGCAAGGACAGCCAACCCCCGCCTGCTGCGACAAAAGAAAGTTAATACATAGAAAACACATAAACATAGGGAGGGAGGGTGGGAAAATTGCTACCAGGTGCGTTTACAGATTAAAATGGCTGCTGGGGAGAGAGGCTCCAGGGCTTTTATCAACTCCCCCTTGAAGCCCCTCCCCCCAGCCCCCGTCAGTCATCTCTTGCCTCCCCCTCGCCCATACATGTCCTGTACAATTAATTTGCATAATTTCCCAGGGTTCTTGTATGTATGCAGAGGGGATAGATGCCCGATTCCTGAGACATACCATAACCCCACAGTCACCCATAACCATACCAGCCCATGTTCCCCCCAATAATGGACACGAGACTTGTGATGGTACAACAAGGCCACAGCACTTCTTTATTAAACACATATCAGGCTGTATAAACCACCACCATCCTTTAATACTTATATGTATAAAACAGAATACAGCCTGACAAATTGACTAAGCCCTTGCCAGTAAAACCATTTTAAACTTCCACCCATATATTTATATATGGCCACCTTTTTCCAACCAAATCCAGAATCCAGAAGCTCGCCTCCCCTCCTCGTCCCTTGAGATGCCATAACTCCACCTGGCCCATCTCTCCCACAATGCTTACCACTAGCCGACTCACTTAGCTCAGTGGGCACGTCCACTACAAACAACTTCCATGTTGCTTTTAAGGTTAGGGGAGGACCCGAGCACCATTCTCCTTGTAATAACTCCAACTCCATTTTCCAAAACATATCCCCTACTGGCAAGGACAGCCAACCCCCGCCACAGACCCGCTCGTTTAACACCTTAAATCAGCGGGGACCACCCACCACCACCGCCATGGCCTGTTCCAAACCATCCTGCAACGCCAAGTTAAACAGATCAAGGCCCACCTCAGTTAAGTGAACTCCATCACTCCTGAAATACCTTGCCGCATCGGACTCAAAAACCCTATGGCGTATAGTCACGCCCCCCACACTCAACACAAAACGAGACACTCGTTTATTCAATTTTACCCGGCTCCGTTCCAGCGCCCTCTGATTGAGCGCACACCTCCAATAATTACCACACCAGCGACACACCAGGAAAGAGCACCAGCAGCCTCGCCAGATCCCTTTTTATGGTATCCCCCAGGGTCCACACAGGGACCGAACCCAGATCATTGCCCCCCAGATGAATAAGTAAAATATCAGGGGGCCCCAACAGCCGAGACAGCTGAACCACCTCGGGTAACAAGCGTACCCACCGCATACCCCGAAACCCGAACCACCGAACGTCCGCCACGGCTCCCGGAAAGCCCAGGCACTCTCCCCCAGATCGCACGGCAGCCCGACTGTTGGCCAGAATATGTACGAGTGGCCTATGAGCCACACCCTCCTAGGCGCAACATCTGTGAATTTAAAGCAGAGGAAACTGAGATCAGACCAGCCGGACGGACATAAGATAGAAACCTGCGGGATTCCCACCGCCCAATCTGCCTGATAGCCCGCTCAGCATAACCCAGCCTTGCGGCCTCAGACGCAGCGCCAATCCTGAACGAGTGACCCCCGAACTCCCGGCTTGGAAGGCCCAGGGCCTCAACTGCCATCCGGAAGACCCTGATAAACTGGAATCTAGACAAAGGAGTCGCATCAGCGTGCACCAGCAATGAATTGGAACCGGCCGGTCGGACCAAACCGTACCGGTCAAAACAAGCCACCGGACATACCATAGAACCGGGGACTTCCCGCAGGGAGACCCACTTCCCAACCCCAAGTACATCCGTTTTGGAGCGCCTGATCAAAAACCTCACCAGACCAGGTTCCCGCACCATATCAGCCGCCAGTATACCCCCTGGCTTCGTTTTTGCCTGGCTAACCAATTCCCCAATACGCAAAGCCCCAAAAAATGCCATGGAAAAAGCTAACCGAAACAGATCCACCTCAAAAGGCGAGTGGCAAACCACCGGCAGTATGTGGCACAGGCCCAGCAACAAAGCCCCGGACACCGGTTTACGGTAATCCACGGAATGAACATCCCTCCTCCAACCCTTCAACGCCTGACGCACTAAAAACTCCTTAGTCACGTCCCGTAGCCCAGAAGCTCTGAACCAGAAACTGAGGCCTGACATCCGTGCCGTTACCGGCGCGGGCGACAAGCCAGCCGCGTCCCAATGCCACAACAACCACAGTAAACCTTCCAAGCGAGCCCCATCATCCCTGAAACCCCCACGAGCCGACTCCAGATCCAACCATTCCCCCCAAACTTTACCGTAACGCTTCCATGTGGATCCAGCGACAGACTGGCTAACCCACTGTGCTATTCGCCCAACCCAAGGTCCCACAGCGTCGACGGGCACGGGATACCCTCCGGGTCCGCCCATGGTGCTGCCGCCCGGAACGTTGCCCACTGCGAACGAGAAAGTGCATCCGCAATTACGTTATGCACCCCAGGGATATGAACAGCACGAAAGGTCACATTAAAATCAAGGCAGTTAAGGACCAGAAGCCGCAACAGCCGAACTACCGGCGGGGAAGAAGCCGTCAGGTTATTCACCGCTAACACCACTCCCATGTTGTCACAGTGGAAGACCACCCTGCGATCCCGTAACGTAGTTCCCCAAAGGACCACTGACACCAGAATAGGAAATAGCTCCAAAAAAGCTAAATTCTTTGTCAGGCACCCCGAACCCCAGAACGGGGGCCAAGTCTCGGCAGACCACTGGGACCCCAAAATTGCCCCGTAGCCCACGGATCCTGAGGCATCCGTGTACAGATGGAGATCTGCGTTGGACACCTCCGGAGCCTGCCACAACGACCGTCCATTGTACCTGCTCAAAAAATCATCCCACACCGCCAGATCATCCCTTAGGGGCCGAGTGAGCCTGACATAATGGTGCGGCCGGCACACCCCCGCCGTAGCCCCTGCCAGACGTCTGCTAAACACCCTGCCCATTGGCATAATTTTACAGGCAAAGTTGAGCTTCCCCAATAAAGATTGCAACGCCCTGAGCTGAATTTTTCTCAAGCCGCAAGCCTTGGAAATGTCCGCCCTAAGGCCCAACAATTTATCCTGAGGAAGCCGGCATTCGCCGGCCAGGGAGTCAATCTCGATGCCCAGGAAGGAAATACAGGTAGTCGGGCCCTCCGTTTTGTCTGCCGCCAATGGGACCCCAAACGAAGCCAGAACCACCTGGGCCGTCCTCAACAAATGGCCACAGACTTGCAAACCCGAGGGACCCACCAGCAGGAAGTCATCCAGGTAATGCATCACTGAGTTGCACCCGGACTCCTCCCTGATTACCCAATCCAAAAATGTGCTAAAGCACTCAAAATAAAAACAGGAAATAGAACAACCCATGGGAAGGCACAAGTCAACGTAAAACTTCCCTTCAAAATGGCACCCGAGGAGGTGATGACAGTCTGGATGAACCGGAAGAAGCCGGAAGGCCGACTCCACATCGGTTTTTGCCATCAAAGCACCAGCCCCTGCCGCCCTCACCATCCTAACCGCCGAATCAAAGGACGCATAAGACACCTGGCACAATTCTGCATCAATGTCATCGTTAACCGACTCCCCATAGGGGTAAGACAGATGCTGGATCAGCCGGAACTTTCCCGGTTCCTTTTTGGGAACCACCCCCAGGGGAGAAACCCGTAAAGCGGCCAACGGGGGCGAATCAAAAGGACCCGCCATACGGCCCAGAGCCACTTCCTTAGCCAACTTATCCCGCACCACCTCAGGGTGCTCAGCCACCGAACGCAAATTACGCAACCGCAAACAAACCTCCCGCTCCTGAAAGGGGATCCTGAAACCAAACTCAAACCCGTGCAACAAAATGTCCGCCGCCCTACGATTCCTATACCGGCTTAGCCATGGGCGCATTGCCCCGACGTCCACCGGCGTCATCCCCCTTTCCGCCCACGTCAGACTTGTCCCCACCTCTCTGACGCTTAAAGCACCGGGTGGCGGGGTGGCTACCCCCGCAACCGGAACACTCATGTTTGAAGCGACAACCGGCGCCAAACTTGCACTGACCCTCATTAAATT
The DNA here is from genome assembly GCA_036172795.1 of Pelodytes ibericus. NCBI lineage: Eukaryota > Metazoa > Chordata > Amphibia > Anura > Pelodytidae > Pelodytes > Pelodytes ibericus. The sequence continues at coordinate 17,074,186 of CM069862.1, forward strand.
GCCAGCACCCTCCCGGTCGTCGTTGGGTCGTGGCCGAGGGAGAGGGCGAACCCAGTCCCCCGACCCCCCCAAGAAAGGACGTCAAACCCCCCTGATGCGAGGCTGGCCGGGTCATAATGGCCAGCCACAGCCCCACGTCCATTTGATCCCAACCCAAAGTAGGCCGTAAAGCAATCCGTTGCCGGAATTGCTCATCATAGCGCCACCAGCTGAGACCCCCATAAATCCTACACGCATTCCAGATTTGATCCTGGTAACAAAACAAGGAGCAACATTTTTCAGGGGATTTCTCCCCGATGACGCTGGCCAAGATGGAGAAAGCCCGAATCCAATTCCCATAATTCTTTGGGATTTTGCGATAACGGTACTTCTCCTTTTCTTTCTCGGCATCCTTCAACTCCTTCTCAGGAGGAGGAACGTCCTCCATGGGAAGGAGCGAATAAATTTCCACATACTCGCCCTTCCAAATACGCTCCCTCACCTCCGGTTTAAGATGAAGGCCTAAGGGGCCCGACCAACATAAATACGCGGCCCCATGCGCCATCGGTGCAACTGGGTGTGTCAAATCAGCCGCCCCAACCATCGACGCCGACGTACTCGGTGCCGCCGATGTACTAGGCATTGACAAGGGAACCGCAGGGAGCGCCGCAGCAGTGGCCGCCGGCAGCAACAAAGGGGGCGGTAATAAGGGGGACTGTGGGACCCCCGCCGTGCCCGGTAAACCAGAAACCACCCCCGGTGAACCCCCCGTGGAACCCCACACGCCGCCCATCGTACTATCGATGCCCTGCAGGGCCGCACTACCAGAAGGCCCAGCCACCCGGCTCACTTGCTCGATCGCCCCCCGCAAGCATTGCAACAAATCCACCCATGGCTGACTAGCAGGAGTAACGGTAGACCCCACCCCACCCACCCCAGAAAACCCCGCCAAAGGTTGCCCCGTGGACTCACCAGTGTCTCCCTGTACAGCGCCCAGAGCCGGCGTGGAGGCCCGGGAGGCCGCTGAATCACCCGCAACCTGGGAAGCAGGATGGGGGACGTGGAGTGGCACAGCACTAGTAGCTGGAGCCACCCTGGCCTGCCGATCCGTGCTCCTCCTCCTGCTAGGCCCCGCATCCGAACGCGGGGGGGAAGGTAGCAGGGCTGTACCGGACCTGGTCACAGCCCTGGATGTCCTCCGTCCGTCGCGCTCCAACCCACGAGGGGAGGGGCGCGGCCTGCGATCCCCGCTCCCACCAGCCACCGGGGACGGTCGCGTGGCTGCACTAGCAGGCCCGCCGCCGGACGCAGCGGGCCGCGCGGCCGACGGGCGAAGGCCGCTTCTTCGCCCAGCTCCACTCTTGCTCCGATGAGGCTGGATGGAGCCGGCATCCGAGCTCAGTCGAGCGGGCGGGCGGGACACCCGCCGCGCCCCGCCACGAGGACCCGCGGGAGGCGATGCCACCGCGGGTGTAGCAGCCTGCCGCGCTGCAAACTGCTGCCTCAACCGTCTGCCACCATCTGTAAGAGCCTCAGCCCTCAGGGCAGCGAGCATTGCCTCAATCTCCATGCCTGGGCCGTGAATGAAACACCAGAGCTGCAAAAAATTGCTACCAGGTGCGTTTACAGATTAAAATGGCTGCTGGGGAGAGAGGCTCCAGGGCTTTTATCAACTCCCCCTTGAAGCCCCTCCCCCCAGCCCCCGTCAGTCATCTCTTGCCTCCCCCTCGCCCATACATGTCCTGTACAATTAATTTGCATAATTTCCCAGGGTTCTGCACACACTCACAGATACACTCAGCCAGCACACACTGACTCACAGACACACTCAGTCAGCACACAATCACACTCAGCCAGCACACACTCACAGATACACTAAGCCAGCACACACTGACTCACAGACACACTCAGAAAGCACACAATCACACACTAACAGAAACACTCAGCCAGAAGGAAAGGTGCTCAATGTTGAAAGTGGTCTCACAGACCACGTTGTGCTAGAAGATTGGCACTTTGTTCTTCCTCACAGCACCGGATGCACTGTGATTTAGCCATTCAATATGCCAGGATTTTGCCCCTTAATATGCCAGGATTTTGCCCCTTAATATGCCAGGATTGTGCCACTCAATCTGCCAGGATTTTGCCCTTCAATATGCCAGAATTTTGCCACTCTATGCCAGAATTTTGCCACTCTATGCCAGGATTTTGCCACTCTATGCCAGGATTTTGTCCCTCATTATGCCACAATTTTGCCCCTCACAAATCCTAGAATTTTGCCTCTCAATATGCCAGGATTTTGCCACTGTATGCCAGGATATTGCCCCTCATAATGCCACTATTTTGCCCCTCACAATGCCAGGATTTAGCCTCTCGCTATGCCAGGATTTTGCCACTCTGTGCCAGAATTTTGCCCCTCACAATGCCAGAATTTTGCCTCTCAATATGCCAGGATTTTGCCACTGTATGCCAGGATATTGCCCCTCACAATGCCAGGATTTTGCCCCTCACCTCATTATGCCAGGATTTTGCTCCTCACCTCATTATGCCAGGATTTTGCCCCACACTGTGCCAATATTTAGCCACTCATTATGCCAGGCTTTGCTCGTTTGTACCACCCTCCTCCCCCCTTCCCTAGTACTTACCTCCATGCTGCTCTCCGTTGTTTCCTCCGTGCATCTTCTCTCCTGCACGGAGGAAGGAAGTTCCGGTCGCGTTTTTTTTTTTTTTTAAACTTTACTGAAGCTGCGCGGGTTCAATAAAGTTTAAAAGAAAAAAAAAACGCGATCGGAGCTTCCTTCCTCCGTGCAGGAGAGAAGATGCACGGAGGAAACGTCCCAGGTTAGTGTAACAGGGAGCTTAACGGCAGCGTTAAGCTCCCTGTTACATCAAAGGCAATAAGGTGAGTTAGGCAGCCGCGAGGCCCCCGTGAGTGCGAGGCCTTAGGCGGCTGCCTAACTCGCCTAATTAGAGAGCCGCCTCTGTGTACAAGCTAGAGAAACGGTGGCTTAGAGGGGTTATGACAATGTTCTATAAATATGTACAGGGCTCATACAGAGGGCTTTCTAAAGACCTGTTCATTAACAGGACAGTACAACGGACAAGAGGTCACCAGCGAAGACTTGAAGAAAGGAGATTTAGTCTACAACAGCGGAAGGGATTCTGTAAGTAAGGACAATAAAGATATTGAATTCACTGCCTGAAGAGGTGGTTCTAGCAAATATCTTAGATGCCTTTAGAGGCGGCCAGGATACTCTTTTTAATGAGCCGGAGCATAGAGGGCTATGCATGTTAGTATAGGCATTAATATTTATTTAGTGCTTGTTGATCCAAGGACAAATCTGATTGCCATTTGGAGTCAACAAGGATTTTGTTCCCAGCTGGGTTTTTATTTGCCTTCTTTTGGATCAACAGCGGTAAACATTGGGTAAGAAAAGGGTTGAACTTGATGGACGCAAGTCTTTTTTCAACCTAAAATACTATGTAACTGTATGTAATTGTCCCTTTAAATAAGAGGTCTGTTGAATTAGTAAACCCGCGAACACCAATCTTCAGCTATAGGTTTTATCCAGAACAAAAAAAAAATTGAGAAGAATAGCAGAAATGTGATAACCCATTTATGTATCTGCCTCCAGGAAAACAATTATAAATTCAGGACATAAAGCAGAATCTGATGAATGAGTTTAATGTGTTTTCAGAAACCTTGCTGCCAATAAAGAGAATTAGATTACCCATGTATCTATTAGCAAATGTGAAAGGAAAACACGTTTGTCAAGATTAAGGGGAAATCATTTTCTCGGCAAGTTTTCCTGGTCAGGTTACTTTGGTTCAAATCACGCTCGACGAGAACTTAGACTTTCTTTTGTTTTCATGTCGAAGACTGAAAACCTACGGGAATCTTTGATTTGCTGAGATTAGTTATCTATCTCCCATGATGCTGCTGCTCGGGGTTTTGTGGAATAAAAGGGCTCCAGCCAGGGTCTTCAACAAGGGGTGACAGTAGACATGTGCATTCGTTTTCGGACTAATGCATTTTCGGCCGAAAATAGCATTTTCGTCCATTCATCCGAAAAACGAAGAACGAAAATGCTAAACTAACGAAAGCCGAATGAACGAATGATTAATAAACGAAAATCATTCGTTCATTCATCCATTCGTAGTACTATTGCATTCTATAAGCCGAAATAGAGTCGGTTTATAGAATACAATAGCATTTCACTACACGGAGACCAAGTCTCCGTGTAGTGAAATGCCGACAGCCTATAAACCGAACGTTCGGTTTATAGGCTGTCGGCTTATGTAATACATGTAATCCTATTGCTATTCTATAAACCGAACGTTCGGTTTATAGAATAGCAATAGGATTACATGTATTCCATAAGCAGAAAGTCTATAAACCGAACGTTCGGTTTATAGACTTTCGGCTTATAGAAAACATGTAGTACTATTGCCTTTCTATGAACGGAACGAGAGCCCCATTCATAAGAATTTCTTATGAATGGGGCTCTCGTTCGGTTTATAGAAAGCCAATAGTATTACATGTATTCTATAAAACGAACGAATAAAAATTAACAAAACGAAAATAATGAACGAATTTCGTCTGAAACTAATGCAGTAATGAACTAAATTCATTTTAGACGAAATAAATAACATTTTCGTCCGAATGGACGAAAAAGAAACGAAAATTTTAGTTTTGCACATGTCTAGGTGACAGGTGTATCGTCTGTCAAAAGATCTTCACTCACTAGCCTCTCTGCCGGGGGCGAGGTGGCAGCTTGAGTCAGGGACTGTCCTGGTAAATTCAGGACTGTTGTCATCTATGGAGTTTGCAGTAACTCAAAGTTAAATATCGTCAAGCTGCTTTGTTCGTGAGCAAATTAAAATTCCCCAAGCCACCAGCAGCTATCAGTAACGACCAAAAGAGACAGCTCTCATCATTCCAAGCTTGTAAGTTAGGATCAATACAGAGCTAACGTAAAGGTTTATAAATCAGAGCAGGAGGCGGAGAGAGAGTCTAAACCATGATTAATTTATTTACTTAGGCATGTATACAGGGCTATAGATTAAGACATAAATGAGAGATAATAAACTCAACAATCTAGAGGCTTTTAACCCGGTACATACTCTCTTTACAATGGTTCTGTCGTGTAGGGTGACTGTACTTTCTTCTGGGGTCGTAGATTATTGAGATTAATGTTAGATAGTGTCATAAAATAGCGGCTTCCTATAGTAGGACAGAAACAAAACTGCTCGTTCGAGATGGTTATTCTGTAGGAACTTTATATAAAAATGCACAGCGCTTTTCAGAAACAAATATACATAGTGTCCAAACAGATATAACACCTTCACCAGGGAATAAACTGGAAAAAAATGACTAGCCGTTAGTAAATATACACAAATACAAAATCTGGGGTGGGAGGAGAGGGACCCGGACCGAAATGCAGAGATAGATCTCCCAATCCTGGTGAGGGAGGGTGTCCACTTAAAATGTTAGCAGCTAAGCTAAGAAAAAAGAAACTCTAGAGACAATTGAATATAATATATAAAGTAAAAAATGTGTTGAAGATCACAAAAAGAAATAATATCATGTGTATACATATAAAAACACAAGAAAGGTCCAGTACCACTATATATTAAATAAAAAGCTGATCAAATGGACAGAACAGACATGGTATATAATATCCCAATACACAATCACAAAAATACTAGTTATAAAACGGACATACAAATATTATCTTACCCACTGGGCTTGTTCACCTGGCCAGTGATCGAACAATCTATTTACATAAAAACAATATTGCACTAGAACCACTACACCCACAGGTGTCCTGTGGGGTGTAGGGGTTGTAGTGCAATATTGTTTTTTTATAAATCGATTCAGCTTTTTTTCTGATTTGGAGCAGTGCTGTGGGTGATCCTAGATGGGCGAGCATGGGGTTCGGTGGTAGCAGGTGTGGCTGATGTGGGGGAAGCCAATGGTGCTCTGGTGGCCATGGCTTCTGACATGATGGCCATGTGTCCCGCTAGCTGCCTAATTAGTCTGTTCTGTAGGTCCATAAGATGCAGGGCCTACGGTGTTGATGGTCCACCTTTCTCCCTTCTGTCTGACTGCACTGGTGGCATTGCAGAGGTCCGTGGAGTGCGCTTCACTTGAGACCCCTCAGCATGCGATGCTATATGGGGAGCATGAAAAACAGATTCCATAATTTTTCCAGGGACACTTTACAGCTTAAGTTTCAATTGACCCCACCTCTATTCAAAAGCTCCACCCACTTGATATAATTAGCATAATGTAGACTGAACGCGTGGGTCATGTGACGTTGCGCGATGACATCACGTGAGCCATGATCGTGCTGAAACTACGCAAATTGCCGGGATTGTCCCTGGGATGAGAATTCCCCTGGGACAATCTTGGTTTTCAAAGGACTCTCCCGGCAAAACCGGGACAGTTGCCAACGATGAGATTCATGAATATATGTAAATCAATCAATGTCAAACTGCTTGGTGAATAACATTCCAGCTATAACACTGCAGGGGCTGCATACATTCAGGGGCATCACTAGGGTTGGTGTCACCCGGTGCGGTAACTCATGGTGTCACCCCCATGGATTTCCTCCAATACAATGCCACACAGATTCCTTAGTAATGCCACTTAGATGGCCTATTAACTATGCCACACACAGGAGCCCCATAACTATGCCACACACAGGAGCCCCATAACTATGCCACACACAGGAGCCCTATAACTATGCCACACCAGAGCCCCATAAATTATGCCACACACAGGAGCCCTATAACTATGCCACACCAGAGCCCCAAAAATTATGTCACACACAAGAGCCCTATAAATTATGCCACATCAGAGCCCCATAAATTATGACACACCAGAGCCCCATAAATTATGCCACACCAGAGCCCCATAAATTATGCCACACCAGAGCCCCATAAATTATGCCACACCAGAGCCCCATAAATTATGCCACACCAGAGCCCCACTATTTATGCCACACCAGAGCCCCACTATTTAGGCCTCACCTCTGCCCAATTAATTATGCCACACACACACACACAGGTGCCCCATAATTATGCCACACAAAAGAGTCCTTTAATTATGCTACACGCAAGCGCCCCATAATTATGCACACATGGGACCACCATGAATTATGCAACACACAGGAGCCCCACAAGGTGACAATTGTACAATTCTAAAACAATACATATCTATACATACAGACATCTCTCAGTCAGAGCCCAGTAATATTGTCCCACTCAGAGCCCAGTAATATTGTGCCAGTCAGATACCACTAATATTGTGCCAGTCAGAGGTCATTAATATTGTGCCAGTAAGAGCCCAGTAATATTGTTCCAGTCAGATGCCCAGTGATATTGTGCCATTCAGATACCAGTAATATTGTGCCACTCAGAGCACAATAATATTGTGCCCATCAGAGCCCAGTAATATTGTGCCAATCAGAGCCCAGTAATATTGTGCCAATCAGAGCCCAGTAATATTGTGCCACTCAGAGCCCAGTGATATTGTGTCAGTCAGAGCCCAGTAATATTGTGCCAGTCAGAGCCCAGTAATATTGTGTCAGTCAGAGCCCAGTAATATTGTGTCAGTCAGAGCCCAGTAATATTGTGTCAGTCAGAACCCAGTGATATTGTGCCAGTCAGATACCAGTAATATTGTGCCATTCAGAGCCCAGTAATATTGTGCCAGTCAGATACCAGTAATATTGTGCCAATCAGAGCCCAGTAATATTGTGTCAGTCAGATGCCTGTAATATTGTGCCAGTCAGAGCCCAGTAATATTATGCCAATCAGAGCCCAGTAATATTGTGTCAGTCAGATGCCTGTAATATTGTGCCAGTCAGAGCCCAGTAATATTGTGTCAGTCAGGTGCCTGTAATATTGTGCCAGTCAGAGCCCAGTAATATTGTGCGACTCAGAGCCCAGTGATATTATGCCATTCAGAGCCCAGTAATATTGTGTCAGTCAGAGCCCAGTAATAGCGTGTCAGTCAGAGCCCAGTAATAGTGTGCCAGTCAGAGCCCAGTAATATTGTGTCAGTCAGAGCCCAGTAATATTGTGCCATTCAGAGCCCAGTAATATTGTGTCAGTCAGAGCCCAGTAATAGTGTGCCAGTCAGAGCCCAGTAATATTGTGCCATTCAGAGCCCAGTAATATTGTGTCAGTCAGAGCCCAGTAATATTGTGCCATTCAGAGCCCAGTAATATTGTGCCAGTCAGAGCCCAGTAATATTGTGTCAGTCAGAGCCCAGTAATATTGTGCCAGTCAGATGCCAGTAGTATTGTGTCAGTCAGAGCCCAGTAATATTGTGCCAGTCAGATGACTGTAATATTGTGCCAATCAGAGCCCAGTAATATTGTGCCAATCAGAGCCCAGTAATATTGTGTCAGTCAGAGCCCAGTAATATTGTGTCAGTCAGAGCCCAGTAATATTGTGTCAGTCAGAGCCCAGTAATATTGTGCCAGTCAGATACCAGTAATATTGTGTCAGTCAGAGCCCAGTAATATTGTGCCAGTCAGAGCCCAGTAATATTGTGCCTGTCAGATCCCAGTAATATTGTGTCAGTCAGATACCAGTAATATTGTGCCAGTCAGAGCCCAGTAATATTGTGCCAGTCAGAGCCCAGTAATATTGTGCCAGTCAGAGACCAGTAATATTGTGCCAGTCAGAGCCCAGTAATATTGTGCCAGTCAGAGCTCAGTAATATTGTGCCAGTCAGAGCCCAGTAATATTGTGCCAGTCAGAGACCAGTAATATTGTGCCAGTCAGAGCCCAGTAATATTGTGCCAGTCAGAGCCCAGTAATATTGTGCCAGTCAGAGCCCAGTAGTACTGTGTCATTCCAGTGCTCATTTTCTTCCTCCCTCCTCCCCCCTTCCCCATCATTACCGCCTGGCTGCTGCTCCGTGTCCCCAGCCGGACGCCTCCGTGCAGTGTCCCCTCCTGCACGGAGGAGGGAAACACAGCCACCGGATGTGACGTAACGTCACATCCGGTCGCGGTGATTTTTATTTATTTTAATTTTTTCCAGCGGCCGAATCCAGCTGGTGCGGCGGCCAGAAAAAAAATTAAAAAGTTAAGCAGCGCGATGCGGGGGAATGCCAGCAGCACGGGTGTCACCCCCGCCGGAGGTATGGCATATCCCCATCTACTTATCTATGTGAGATTATGTAAATCTAACTATTACTAGGCCTGATAGTCACTTTGCTATAATTACCTATCATTTAGGGGTCTGCTCGATAAAGAGAGAATTGCGGAGAATCGAGATGGGAATTTCAAAGTTAAAGAGCTTTTATCATCTAAACATTGCTCACACTGCGCATGGAGAGGATAAAAACAGATTGAAAATGATCTATACATTGTGTTAGAAAAACTGCACTCAAATGTCTAAATTAGGAGAAAATGGGTTTTAAATGTGTCTGTGGAGTCTCCTTCTTATGACATCACCTGTGGCCTGATATGATAATCACACATTTCCCATTGAAAACCAGTTAATTAGCATACCATGCCACAAGTGATGTCATAAGCAGGAGACTCTGGGTCAAAGTGGAACAATCAGCAGGAACATTCCAACAGTTTCTATGGCGACTGCTCCACCTTTCGATTCTACATTAGTGTGCCGATATACACTAGAAGGTGTTTCTACTCAGCATCCCCAGTAACCAGGGGGAAAAGAGGACTTCTGGACCAATCACCATGGATATCAATGCAATGGTCCTGCTGATTACTCCACTTCTGCAACTTGGTCCCAGAACGGGCGTACACAGTGGTGTCTCATGGTTTTGTGCTGCCCTAGGCAGACAAAATTCAGGCACCCCCCCACCCACGTTGGATACTTACATACCCCCACCACGTCCATTACATGCCCCTATCACCCACATTGCATACACACTAAATGCCCCATCACCCCCATTACATGCCACCATCACCCTCATTACATACCCCCCACCACGTCCATTACATGCCTCCATCACCCCGATTAATTGGAAGGAGCTAAAGCTTCCGGAATGGTGGGGGAGGGAGTGAATATATTTGAAGCACCAGAAGTGTGCTTTAACACCCTCTGGCAAAGTGCCGCCCTCTGACAAAGTGCCGCCCTAGGCGAGTGCCTTGTTTGCCTTGTGGAAGATACACCACTGGCCGTGCATCCATAACATGCCTAGTGATTGACTGAGACTTATGAGATATGTATGCAATGCCTAGGTTAGCCATGCCTGCCCTATTAGTTTTAATTAAATCTGTGGGAGAATGAGACAGGTGAGCAGTGTATAAGGATGCATCTGACACTATTAGGAGTTAAATTCCGCTCCTGTGGTCTGATAGTTACATCCTAATGCAGCCGAGCATAAACTTCAGACGTGTACTTGTTAATAGAAAGGAGCAGCATGAGTTTCCCCAATCTCCTGGGGGGAACAGAACAAACCTGAAGCCGCATTCAACACATTGTAAAAAGGACAAAAAAAGCCTACAAATGAATATCACAGCACTTAAAGTACTCTGAAAATCTCTCACCCCCAGGAAACAGTCCATTCTCTTCTACATAAAACTTCACAGGATATTTAATATTCTCCCAAACAAATACAGTTTATAACGTGTAACCCTTTGGGTGCTGAGCAGATGTTACGCAGGTTTAAAGGGGCCACGCCACCTAGTCCTGTATGTTCTACAGTAGCACTCGGAGTCTGGATCTGTATATTGTACAAGGCTGGGAGACACCGTGGGGGCTATTCACTAAAAGGTGAGCCTTTAATCTCACCAGTTTGTGTGGGTATAAACCTGGGCAGTTTCCCCCACTAAGTGAACTCATCAGCAGGCCCCCCATCAGGGGGTGACAGCGATACTGGCCCTGCTCGTCAGGTTTGTCCTGGACCCTGCACAATGTATAGCTAGGGTTGCCACCTTTTCTTCAGTAAAATACTGGCCTTGCCACCGTCTCCATAGACTTAACATTGGGGTGATGCCAATTTTTTACCGGCCGGGTGGCAACCGTATGTATAGCTAAATTGGTGAGATGAAATGTTCATCTCACCTCAGTTCCCCTCATCTCACCTCATCTCACCTCAGTTCCCCTCATCTCACCTCATCTCACCTCAGTTCCCCTCATCTCACCTCATCTCACCTCATCTCACCTCAGCTCACTTTTTAGTGCCCCTATGTGTCTGCTTTATATGCAGTTGTTGGGTTATATTATTTGCTTGTGGTTACAGTGTATCACACCAGCCATGTACAGTTTCCTTTCTGTGCAGTTGATGCTTGCTGATAACTTGCTTGCTTTGGATGGCTGTCGGAAACACCAGGGGAGATTGCATCTATTGCATGGCAAACCTTACACCTTTATTAAAGATGTTTTAACCCAAAAGGACTGCCCACTGGCAGTTTGACTATGGCTAAGATGGATTGCATTTGTATGTTTTCCTTTTGTTTGTTTATTTTTTGCTAATATGCTGTGGTGCATGTTATCACTTGTGTATTGTAGGCCATTTTGCCACATGTTCTTTTATTTATATACTATATAGACAGTGTTAAGGTGGACACTTGAAAAAGCCTATTTTAAAGGAGAAACGCGTCGTGTATGGAGAAGGAGCAATCTACAGGAACACTTTGCACCTTAAAAACTGGGACTCTCTGCACTTTATAAGCTGGATGCTGCCTGTTTTTATGTAAGATTTTATATTTATTTGTGTGTCATTAAAAGTGTTTTTTACTGAGAATACATCTCCTTCCTCCCCTGTTCCATCACATCTACTTGAATTTGGAGCTACTTCGGAATCTTATTTTATCCAAGACCCCACGAGGGGCTCCCGAACACCCTATAGACTGAGCAGGATACTGCTCAGTAAAATGTGAGTGTGTCTATGTTTACGCACTTATATCACTTTACAATTTTTAATATACTACACTATAAGAGTTTTTGCCTCCACGTATAGGGTAAATACGAGTGTGTAGTGTTTTTTGGGAAGCGCACTGTTCACGTTGTGTGTATTGAGTGTTAAGGTGGAGCTTTAAGATACACAGCTGAAAGGGATTGTCATCCTAAACACTGCTTATACTGCGAATGTGGAAAATAAATTATATATATATATAGTGTCAGCGGACTTGCAAGCTAATGTGTGAATTGAGAGAAAAATGGGTTTTCAATGTGTCTGTGCAGTCTCCTACTTGTGACATCACCTGTGGTATGATATGCAAACAAACTAATTTTAAATGGTATAGCTGTAATTTGCATACCGTGTCACAGGTGATGTCATAAGTAGGAGACTCCACAGACCCATTTGAAACATGTTTTTCTCTTATTTTATTCATGTGCTTGTAGTTTTGCTAACACAATGTATAGATCATTTGTCATTTGTACAAACAGTTTTTAGGTCTCTTTGATTTAGTGTCTGAGACTGAAAAGGGTCAAAGCTAAACAGTCCTGATCAAGTCTGAATCCTCCCAGGAATAAGATATCTATTGCCTTTGGATAATGTAGATAACCCAATTTTCGCGTTTCAGATCATCCTATATAATTACGTCTATACTTATGAACTGATTACCCCTGATATAAACACTCTCCAAATTCATGTTTGAAACTGTTGGTTCTGCCAGGGAGAGGCAATGTTACAGAGATTTTCAGGTCTAGATCCCAAACTGAATCTGGCAAACCATTTGTTACAATAAATTGGTTTGGTCTAGGTTTTCATTAGCCTAAATCACATGTGGGCCTGCGTGTCAGCTATTTCCCCCCCTCTCCACTGCTGGCTTGCCTTAATAGTGGGGGCTACCTAGGCAAGTGGGGGGCTCTAAGTCGCTACTCACTTTGCTGATATGGTAGTAACACCATATCTCTCTACAAGATGTTAATGAAGACCTCTGTGTACATTAGAACCTGTAGGATCTTTAAGAAGGATGTGGGGCCACACAAAAACTTATGAGGGTCACATCCAATCTGCATTCTGCCAACTGGTTTATGAAGCTCATGATATGACCAGAGAAGGGCTACTAAACGGGTTCATGGATTGAAGGATAAAACTTACCAGGAAAGGTTAAAGCATCTTAACATGTATAGCTTGGAGGAAAGATGTAACAGGGGGGATATGATAGAAACATTTAAATACATAAAGGGAATCAACACAAGAGGGCCTAGTCTCAAATTAGAGGGGCAAAGGTTTAAAAGTAGGAAGTATAACTTTACTGAGAGGGTAGTGAATGCATGGAATAGCCTTACAGTAGCATTGGTAGTGGTTAATACAGTGAAGGAGTTTAAGCATGTGTGGGATAGGTATAAGGCTATCCTAGATATAAGATAAGGCCAGGGACTAATGAAAGTATTACATTACTGAGAGGGTAGTGGATGCATGGAATAGTCTTCCAGTAGAAGTGGTAGAGGTTAATACAGTGAAGGAGTTTAAGCATGTGTGGGATAGGTATAAGGCTATCCTAGATATAAGATAAGGTCAGGGACTAATGAAAGTATTACATTACTGAGAGGGTAGTGGATGTATGGAATAGTCTTCGGGTAGAAGTGGTATAGGTTAATACAGTGAAGGAGTTTAAGCATGCATGGGATAGGTATAAGGCTATCCTAGATATAAGATAAGGTCAGGGACTAATGAAAGTATTACATTACTGAGAGGGTAGTGGATGTATGGAATAGTCTTCGGGTAGAAGTGGTATAGGTTAATACAGTGAAGGAGTTTAAGCATGCATGGGATAGGTAGAAGGCTATCCTAGATATAAGATAAGGTCAGGGACTAATGAAAGTATTACATTACTGAGAGGGTAGTGGATGTATGGAATAGTCTTCCAGTAGAAGTGGTAGAGGTTAATACAGTGAAGGGGTTTAAGCATGCATGGGATAGGTATAAGGCTATCCTAGATATAAGATAAGGCCAGGGACTAATGGAAGTATAACTTTACTGAGAGGGTAGTGAATGCATGGAATAGCCTTACTGTAGCAGTGGTAGTGGTTAATACAGTGAAGGAGTTTGAGCGTGCATGGGATGGGCATGAGGCTATCCTGGATATAAGATAAGGCCAGGGACTAAGGAAAGCATTCAGATTTATAAAAATGTTAGGCAGAAATTGGGCAGACTAGATGGTTCTTATCTGACAATACATTCTATGTTAATGGGATTATTTTTGACCATTGAACAGGCATGTGGACGAAGTTGTATTCAATATATTGGCAAACTGAGTATTTGTTTCTTACTATCCCTATACCTCATTGGTGTCCAATTTGAGGCCCATGGCTCAGATTAAAAACTCAAGTGTTTTCTGGTTTGTTTGTTTTTTGGAGTGCCACTAAATTTGAGTAAAAGCCCATGATAATAAGATACTAAGTTTCTGCATGGTATAATTTTATGGCAAGACAGGAGGCTTCATATTTGCATAATCCTTCTTTACTGAAACCTCCAGCAGCAAAAGAGTTAACAGAGTTGTAAAGATTCAACCAATAGAAACACACACAGGATGCATATATAAACCCCCTCAGGACACTTCCTCTTCCTCTTTCTTTGCTGCTGCCTCCAGGTGAGCACCTTCCACACTAGAGTGTTTCTCACTATATAGTTTATTTAATCTATACTTCAGATTGCTTTATTACTGTGTATTGGGTGTTTTTCTCCCTTTATTGTGTTTTCCTTCACAGGTTATTGCTTCGTTTTAGGGATTTACACCTCTAATGGAGTTCTCTTTTTCTACCATTAGTGGCAATACTGCTTTCCACACACACACACCTCACCATTTTATGTTTCTCTCTAATGGTTGGCTTATTCAGCCCCTCTCTTGGTGCTTGTACTGCCAGGTTAGGCCCTGTTTTTGGCCTTCATACATATATATTACATTATTATTGTTTAAGGCAAACATACCACAAACTGTTCCATGCAAGGGGATGACCCCCTCTTTCTGACACCTACTGACCTAAGAGTCTGCCACATCCCACATATATTTGATAAACCAGGTTATACAGGGATATTTACTTCAGGGATCTAGCTCCCATATTTCATTTTTGGCTGTTCCCCTGACAATTTTAAACCCCTCCAGGTTTATTTTGCTTGCTGCAGCAGCATGTATGCTGCTTCATGTTTAAAGTGATATAACCCCCTCCGGGGTTTGTATTAACCTGCCTGGGTGCAGGTTTTTTCCAATAGGGTGACCCCCCTAGTCAGTGTGTGATAATGGCGTTTTTTACACCAGCTTACAAAAAAACGCTTTGCCAAACACTTTTACACATTATAACTGTATCACCAGATGAATATATTGATGTTGGGGTGACCCCCCCCCCCCCCCCCCCTCTCTGTGTAGGTAGGCTTCTCTATAAGGTGGCATCAAATATATTTAAAAATAATATGCCACAATATTGCCGCCAACTTTATTAGGGTGAGAAGCGCAGACATGTATGTATACATTGTACAGCCAATCACACTGTATTTGTAGCATGCTCACATCTGTTTGGTAAGCATAATTTTATACATTTATATTATTTGAGCCTGTGACTAGCTTAGCGCACCGACATGTTTCTTTTTTCTAAGCTGCTGACCCCATCTGTGGGTGAACCCCCCCCCCCCCCCCCCCACTGGGCAATTGGGTGAACCCTGTTAAATTTCACTTTTATTATATATATATATATATATATATATATATAGCTCCCCATTTCATCTTTCAGATATCATTACTGAAAGAGTTACCACTTGTCATAGAAAGTGATATGGATAACCCATGCGTGGGGCCCTTCAGGTATGGCTCCAGTCGACCTTGGCTGTATCTTTGCCAGCAGCCCTGGCCGTTCTGCAACAAACCAACCCCCAACATTACTCAGGACGCCCCTGAAGCTCCTTCACTTGCATGGGTCAGATCTGAGGACTCGTACCATTGTCATGATCTGACCCCCTCTAATAAGAGGTCCGGGTTGGACTCTCTTCCTCAAGGAAAGGGCAAGACACCCCTCAAGAAAAGGGTTAAGTGCTCCCCACTTTTGGTTACACTGAATACTACATCTGAACAGGCAGATGTGCCTTCTGGGGATGAGAAATTTAAAACCTTTGATGAATATCTGACTCGTTCCTCTAAGCAGGGCTCTCCTATGATACACCCATCTACAGAATTACCCAGGAATCATTCCTGGATATACAGGCACCACAACAAATGCCTTTGCCAACAAGGCCAGGGGTCCCTATGACTAAAAGGATTGGCCTAACAGCCTTTTACCCAGTGTATTGGGTGACCCCCACTGATATCTCGGATTACTCCCGATATGTACAGGCACCCAAACATATGCCTCACAATAAGGCCAGGGGTGACCCCCCTATGAATAAAGGGATTGGCCTAACAGCCTTTATCCCAGTGTGGTGGGTAACCCCAACTGATACCTCGGGTTACCCCCGATATGTACAGGCACCACAACATGTGCCTCTCACAATAAGGCCAGGGGTGACCCCCCTATGAATAAATGGATTGGCCTAATAGCCTTTATGCCAGTGCGGTGGGTGACCCTCACTGACACCTCAGGTGACTCCCAATTTATATACAGGCACTAAAACACATGCCTTTCACAACAAGGCCAGGAGTGACCCCCTATAAAGAAAGGGATTGGCCTTACAGCCTTTATCCCAGTGCTGTGGGTGACCCCCACTGACAAGTCAGGTGACCCCTGATTTATATACAAGCACAACAACATTATGCCTCTCACAACAAGGCCAGGGGTGTTCCTCCCTCTGATTAAAGGGATTGGTTTAGCAGCCTTTATACCAGTGCTGTGGGTGACCCCCACTGACACCTCGGGTAACCCCCGATTATATACAGGCACCACAACATATACTTCTCTTGTGCCTTGAATAAATGGCACGGCACTGAGACAGTTTGACAGAAGACTTATGTGCCCACAGGGCTTTACTCTTGGCTGCGCTCTGTTCTGGCTGACAACCTCATCTATGCACTGGCTGCTCAACATCAGTCCCAGGAATTCTCATCCCCATACTCTCTGATGGCAGAGATGCTTCTGAATGCAGGGCTCTCACTGATCCTTTAGACCCAGAGATTCACTGAATGCCAACTCAAAGGGCAGGATGCCTGTAAAAAAAAAAAAAAGGCCAAGAGTGGCCCATTGGTGGTCCTTCATGACCCTACCTCAACAAGGGGTTCAGAAGTTGTGGTAAAGGAGTACTAAGCAGGGATCTATAGACCAGGATGCCCTAGGATTCCACTTCTTGCTGATCTATCAGGACTCTTGTACCCCAGGGGTGCCCTGCTCCATGACTCCCTCACAGGCTCCTCTAAACCTGGCACACCCTTGGAGATTCTGGATGCTATGGGTCTCCCTTTTTTCGACCCTTCGCCATTCCAGGTCCTCAGAGTGGTGTCCTACCTAGCATCCCCTGGAAAAGGAGGTATGCCAGAAGCTCAACGCGGAGTGTCCTTGTCCTACTATACAGTACAAAGTGGCTAACACCTCCGTTTGACATGACCTTTGTAATTTTCATGCCCAAGAATGTCAAAGACCTTACAAAGGGCTGGAACAGGGTCTTAGCATCTAGAAAGACAAATTGCTTGATGTCTTGGCCACCATCACAATTGTTCCTCATCACAGATAAAGCTTTGACAGAGGGCACCCCACTGGATACACGACTGTCCCGGAAATGGGCGCAACAAGCCAGGTGTCTCCTAGGCAATGCTTACGTGGCTATGTTAGCAGAACAGCACAAAGCCACCCTTTACAAATTGGATGTCAAGCTGACATGAACTGGCCCCCAAGGATCTTGGCCCAGAGGCAGGACATATCTTGCGGGACATATCCTGGGATAGGGACCTCAACTAAATAAATCAACAGGTCAACATATTTACCTAGCTAAACAAAGCTCAGGCATCAATGAAGCAGGTCTTCCATGGGGATCGTTTTAATTCAGGGCTGATCGGCAGAGGGCCGTGCCACCAGCAGAACGCCTTTTACAGAATCAGGCCCCTCTGCTCAGAATCTGACGTCCTACCAGTTTTCAAAACTACACATTCTTCTACCGTTCACTGTCCTATTAGGATGCATCATCCTCCTTCCAGGCCAGATTAATATCTAGTAAGGGGTATGTCGCGTTCTCCCACACATACTCCGGTTTTTCTGACAAGATCACCTGTGGCCATTCGGGCTCTGCACCTTGGTGCATCACAAAACTGCCTAAGCCGGTTATGGAGTGCCTTTATGCTCGCTGAATCCACTATCATTTATCTGGACAACATCTTGCTGATGGTCTCTTATAGAATCTTGGCTTTATGATCAACAAGGCAAATTGGAATAAAATTGGCATGTGTCCCCATTGGTCATTCTTGCCCTGAATCTCAAGGGTACCTTCAACCTTGAAATGTTTGTATTTAGGGAAAACTGTCAGACACCAGCCCTCTTCAGCTGGATGCCAGACCTCTCTCTATGGCAGTGGACGCGTTCTCCAGGGACCTTATGCCTTCCCACAGTTCTCCGGTCTCCCTATCTAAACACTCCCCAGTGAGTAATGGGCTTAATGATCACCCTGCTGTGGAGGTCACATGTATGGTTATCTCTCCTTGTACTATAATGTGCTGACACTTTGGCTCTCTCCCTGTCTGGCCCTATACTGTCTATTCTGTACTTTAGTATTATGAACATCCTGAGGTTTACTTTCCCGGCGGTACATTTTCCCTTCTAGGAATGTTTTTCAGCTATGATCCATTGGTTCTTTGCCTTTTATGTGGCATCCACTTGGCTTGACCTTCAAAAACGGGGCACAATTCATTTCGGATGTGTCTAGGGTCCTTCATTGTGTTGAGGAATGGCAAGATAACGTTGCTCTCCTTCGCTTTTGCTCTATTTGGTGTAATTGTGCCGGTTTTCTGATTTCTGGCTTTTCTATGGATTATTTTTCCTTCTACCCGGAAAAAAGGGGTGTTTTTCTGGACTAGCTGTGTCCATAGGTATTTGTCAGCCAAGTGCATTTTTCGTGCAGTGCCTAACAGGCCGCTTCTGATCTCTTACATCAATCTGATTGTTTAAACCTGTTTTCCTACAGTTGATAGATGGAGTTCTTCATCTTGCTCATTTGGTGCATGGGATCCTTTTCTCTTAATGAGCGTTAAAAATGCAAATATGAAGCCTCCTGTCTTGCCATAAAATTGGGGATTATTCTAGCCTTGGTGAAGAAATAATCTTAATTTTATTAAAGACAGGAGGCGAATATTTCCCCCCCAGTTTATTTATTTTCCCCCAACCCTTATTACATCTGTGGGTATTATTATATATTATGATTGTGTATCTGACTTTTGTTTGAAGTCTTATTAAGACTTTGTATTATATATTACGACTGTCTCTCTGTTTATTGTTTGCAGTGTTATTATGAATCTGTTTAGCATACCAGTTTACTTTCACAATTTTCTCTTTGCCTTCCAGCATGGTGTTCTGAGTTGACATCTGTCCGGTTCCAGTGGTCCGACTCTTTGTGGTGATCGGTTATTTTTGAGAATTAAGTTGTTCGTGCCCTGTTCGGCTGTTCAAAGAAAGAGGAAGAGGAAGTGTCCTGAGGGGGTTTATATATGCATCCTGTGTTTGTTTCTATTGGTTGAATCTTTACAACTCTGTTAACTCTTTTGCTGCTGGAGGTTTCAGTAAAGAAGGATTATGCAAATATTCGCCTCCTGTCTTTAATAAAATTAAGATTATTTCTTCACCAAGGCTAGAATAATCCCCAATTGCGGTTTTCCAGGTTTAAAAGTTGGACAATGCAGAAATCAGCTCTCTGATTTGGGGTTGACCTTCTCCCACACACACATTTACGAAGTCCAATTCTATGTCTACTAGCGGAGCAAAAACATTCTCATCCTGAACGGCAAGATTTGCTGTAAAAATAGCACTTGCTCTCATGAAAAAATACAGGTTATTTGTAAAGTTTAGTGGTGTCCTGTAGTCTTCTGTCAGCACCATAACTTGTCATTAGCCTGGTCGTTATAAATGAGTTCCTTGTTAGTAACTATGTATCACGGAGACCTTCTGGTTCACATCCTTGGGTTTATGGACATGTTAAATATTCAACATCTATAAATAAGAAGACACGTCTCATTATCTCTCCAGATGTTCACCATCTGCCTCGTCCCATTGTGGATGGTAAAGACACAGGATCCTTCTGTCCTACAGATAATAACTTTAATTTCTTTACTGAGATGCCAATACGTCTGGAGACATTTTTTTTCATTGGAGAGAGGCTTACCATATTTTCCGGTGTATAAGACGACCCCCAACTTTTCCAGTTAAAATTTAGAGTTTGGGATATACTCGCCGTATAAGACTACCCCTCTTCCAACGAGCATTTTCTCCTACAGTGACATTTACACACACACCCTTACACAGAAAGTGACACACTTACACACACACAGTGACATCAATAGACACATAACCTGAGAAACACTATTTTGCCCCTCAAGATGCCAGTATTTTGCCACTCAATATGCCTTTCTTGTGCCATTTAATATGCCAATATTTTGCCCCTCCAATATGCCAGGATTTTGCCCCCCTACTCACCCCTTCCCAGTACTTACCTCGTTGGTGCTCTGCAGGTGCGCGCGGCCGTGAGGGAAGCGTTGTGCGCTCCCCTCCATCCGCGCGGCTTCAATAAAGTTTGTGTAAAAAAAAAAAAGTTTAAACAAACTTTATTGAAGTTGCGCGGCTGGAGGGGAGCACACAACGCTTCCCTCACAGCCGCGCGCACCTGCAGAGCAGCAACGAGGTAAGTAAAAAGACTACACCCGGCTTATAAGACGACCCCCGACTTTTAGCAAGATTTTCCTGGGTTAAAAAGTAGTCTTATACGCCAGAAAATACAGTAAATGTTTTGCCTCATCCCAGCATTAGAGGGGCCTCCCAATATCTTCCTCCTAGCAATAGAGAACCATTCCACTTACCTTGCCCTTGGTGAGGTGAACAGAACTTTTCCCAGGTGGTCCGGATGGTAGTAGGAGTCTGTGCAATGCTTTGATTCCTGCGCAAACCTGGGATTTTATCCTAAATATTTGCTCAAACTGATATATCAATTTTTTAGTTATCCCAACAATGGGGATCTGTTATGTGTTATTAAAAGTCACCTTTTTCTAACTTTTCTTGTCTCCATTTGGTGGAACAAGTTGCTCCAAGAACTAATTATTTTTTTTCAAACAGTGACAGTCCTAGACTGACCTTCACAGGATCTAGTTCTGTCATGGAAGTGAGGTGGTGTGATCACTTCTATAGCAGCTCCTTGAGGAGAGAATTTTTTTTTTCTCAAATGTAAAAAAACACAAAAATTGCCATTTGGAATTCTGATACACCAAGCTGAACTCACTGTAACATTCTTTCTTGAGACAGAGGTAAAGGAAACCTTGACTAGAGAAAGGTATATAGGTAAAAAAAAATCAGGTACTAAAATTTTCATTTCGTTTTTGTCCATTCGGACGAAAATGTTATTTATTTAGTCTAAAGAGAATTTCGTTCATTACTGCATTCGTTCATTATTTTCATTTCGTTTTATTCGTTCGTACGAATCAATTGACCTACACATTCCATAAACCGAAAGACATATCGGTTTATAGACTTTCGGTTTATGGAATGTATGTAATGCCATTGGCTTTCTATAAACCGACTCTATATCAGTTTATAGAAAGCCAGTAGGATTACATGCATTCCATAAACCGAAAGTCTATAAGCCGAATGTCTTTCGGTTTATGGAATACATGTAATGCTATTTGTATTCTATAAACCGAAAGTCCCCATTGATAAGAATTTCTTATGAATGGGGACTCTATTTCGGTTTGTAGAAAGCCAATAGAATTACATGTATTCCATAAGCCGAAAGTCTATAAACATTCGGTTTATAGACTTTCGGTTTATAGAATAGCAATAGCATTACATGTATTATATAAACCGAAAGTCACTAAACCGAATGAACGACTTTCGGTTTATGGAAAACATGTAATGCTATTGCTTTTCTTTAAACCGAAATAGAGTCTCTATTTCGGTTTATAGAATAGCAATAGCATTACATGCATTCCATAAACCGAAAGTCGTTCATTATGTCGGTTTATGGAATGTATGTAATGCTATTGGTATTCTATAAACCAACTCTATTTCGGTTTATAGAATGCCAATAGCACGAATGGACGAATGATTTTCGTTTATTAGCCATTCGTTCATTCGGCTTTCGTTAGTTTAGCATTTTCGTTATTCGTTTTTCGTCCGAAAACGAATGCACATGTCTAGTACCCAGTGACCTTCTAAAATGTCATCTCCTCCTATATGACATCTCCTCCTTTTAATACAGAAGAGATGCTCATGCTATATCGTGCACAGCTCAGTGTTAGACAGTTTTTGCCATTTGCATAATTCAGTGCTGTGATTTATTATTAATAGCAATTGAATGTGATGATACTGGATGATTTGAGCAGTTACAAGTGCTGGCCTCATGTTAAACATATCATCCCTGGCAGGGATACCCTGCCTCATATACCCTCCCTGCTATGGACCATTTCTCCCATGCTTTCTAGCTGGCTTACTGATAACTTGAAGGGTATTCTTGTTAAAGGGGCACTAACGTAAAATAAAAAATAATTTGTGCATTTCCAAATGGAGTGGGATAGTGTAGAGGAGGTTTGTTTAATAAAGTACTTTTTGTTTGGTCTTATTTGTATTATATCTCTTTCTTGTACATACCATACAATTTGGTAGTATATTAAAACAAGTATAACAAGTATCAAAAGTTGCCAAATGTTTCAAAATTGCCAGCACCGTCTCATTTGTGGGGTCCCGATTCATGAAATTCAGGTCTGTCCCTGGCTTGTGTGCTCCATTTATATCATTGTCCATGGGCAGCTTTTGCATTTAAACTGTGTATGTCTATTAGATGGGTACCTGTGACTGGCCAGCTGGAGCTTAATCACGCGTGATCCCTCCCTCTTTTGGCTCTGGCCCTAAAGCATCCCGGCACACACTTCGCCAAAGTTGTCAGACACGCAGATCTTTACACAGCATACCGGTAATAAAGAGCAATACTGGTTTCTAAGCATATTCATTTTAATGCAGGGCTTGACACATTTGGGTTGCATGGAGAGTTTTAGTCCCGATGTGTTTATCCAGTGAGTAGTAAACCCCCAGTGTTTTTAAAGTGAGCTGTCTTGGTCATTGCGTACTCCGAGCTTCTGCTAAACGCTTATTGCGTGGGGGGGGGCAAGTTCCACAAGGCAGCGGTCAAACTTAGTTTGCCTGCAACGATAGAGATATCCTCTGGTGTATCCACGACTGTGTCCAAGTTTGGACACAAGGTACAAAACTTGGAATTTTGGTCAGGGAGCTAAAGATTCCGCACAGTGTTTTCCACTTTGGCAGTGTGGATGGCGAAATGGTGGAGTAATGAGATCCAAGGTTGGGGACCCATCACACACGGCCCGCATAAATCGCCTCTTTGGTTGTGTAATGATGGCATTTCAAAATCACATCCCCAGGCCTTTCCTTCGACTGTGGCTTCTGGTCCAGGGCTTGCTGCATTGAGATGGAGCTTTTCTCAGGGTCCTCCATATGCTCCGGCAAAACTTTATACTTATTATAAAACAAAATGTTTTGGTAGCAGTATAGACTGCAGTCTGCTATCAGCTCAATTATTCAGTTTAAACGGTCTCATGCCCATGCAGAGAGTGGCACAGGAGAAGCGTGCTGGGTCCATAAGCCAGAGGTCAGTGGATTGAAACCATCCTATCGTACTCAACTTTATTTTTAATTCAAACTGGAATGCAATGATCTCTTCTTGCACTTTGCTTTAGAGATGCTTCACGGAAGGTACAATACCTCTGTGAACTGAAAAGACAGTGCAGACTGACAGCTCCAGTGCAGACAGACCAATCACCAGGGGCATTTCTAGGAGAAACTGCGTCTCTCTCATACACTCACGCTGCATCTCTCTCATGCACACACACTGCGTGTCTCACATACACACACACTGCGTCTCTCTCATACACACACTGCGTCTCTCTCATACACACACACACTGCGTGTCTCATACACACACCCACACTGCATCTCCCACACACACCCACACCGCGTCTCTCAGACACACACTGCGTCTCTCTTTCACACACTGCATCTATCTCTTTTACACACAAAAATTGAACAGATATTTAATACAGACTGTCTTCTGAGAGCCCAGGCTGTATGTAAGTCAGGAGTATTTAATTAGGCTGTAATATTTCCACATGCCCTGTGTAGATATGTCTCATATAAAACATTTGTATACTCTCACAGACACTCCGTCTCTCTCTCTCTCACACACACACACACAATCTCTCGCTCTCTCACACACACTGTCTCTCTCTCTCTCTCACACACACACACTTAGACACCATGACACACACGCACACTTACATACATTGAGACACCCACACACACAGTCACACTTACACGCAGACACATTTCTTCAATTTTTTTTTATATCATTAAAAAAAACTAAGTGTTTTACTGTCCGGCCCCCTCCCTGCTTAGTTACCTTTATTTGCAGGGAGGAGGACATTTCTCTAGTGGTAGGATATCTCCATTAGACAAAAAGTTCCAATGATAGCCCTGGAGTCTCACGGCTAAAGTATACTTTAGCCCCAGAACCTCCATTCGGGGATTCAGCCCCATTAGCCCACCCCTAGCGACGCCACGGCCAATCACCAATATGCACATTAGTACATTATTAAGAAAAGTGCAGACAGACCAATCGCTAATATAGTTGACCTTTAATAGATGATTTGGAAAATATGGTTAGATTACAGATTTGTTTCAGCTTTGATTGTTGCACTTCACTTGTCAGTTTAGTTTTAGTAAATAGACTCCCGTGTTTACTTTATACATACTTGAATCCTGGGTAGATTGTAAGTTCTTTGGGTTAGGGAATCATTTCTTCCTCCTCGGCAGTCTACTACATTTCACCCTGTATTTACCTTTTAATGTTTCTATAAGTGGTCTTGTGTTTCTTACCCGTGAGAATGCTATAGAACATCCATAGTCGACATACTTGTTATAATCTTGTTGCTTGCAGGTAGCGTGTATAATGGATGATCACTGTGCAAGCTCCTTTCAGTTTAGTCCGTGCAACATCTTTCCCATCCGCCTACTCATTAGTTAATATAGGCGATAGACTTGCCAAATTAGATGTGACTCACATAGGGTCCATCTGCTTCTTACCAGCATTTGCAAACCAGTTAAGATTCATGGAAGCGAACTGTTCCTTTCTACAAACAAAGTGGTCTTTTTTTCTATATGTTTTTAAATTAAACTTTTATTTAAAATCCTGTTTTTAGGTGAACAAAAATCTTCATATTATATTGTACATAAAAAAAAAAAGATGCCTGTCTGGCAAATATATAAACCAGAGATGGGGCGGCCCTACCCTGAAATGGCATATTTAATACAGGACCGGAATATAAACACAATATATAGAAAGATCCGTGCACAACAAAAAACTGCAAATTTCCTTTAAAAATGTTTTAAAAGCACCTGTATCAGATTAAAACACTGGAGATTTAGTCCCACCCTGTGGCCACGTCACGCCTAACCCACCACTGTGCCAAAGTACTATAATTTTGCAGGTGCAGATGCGTCACTAGGGTTGGTGTCACCCGGTGCGGAAACTCATGGTGTCACCAGCTGGATTTACTCCAATACCATGCCAAACAGATTCCTTAGTAATGCCAGTTAGATGGCCTATTAACTATGCCACACACTGGAGCCCCATAACTATGCCACACACAGGAGCCCCATAACTATGCCACACACAGGAGCCCTATATATTATGCCACACACAGGAGCCCCATAACTATGCCACACACAGGAGCCCCATAACTATGCCACACACAGGAGCCCCATATATTATGCCACACACAGGAAGATGGCTGGCTGAGCATTGTGGGTGTTAAAGTCCACAGCACTGCACATCCCCAGCATTCAGTGACTAGATCATAAAGTTTATTTTGTTATTTTGAAGTTATCTTTTGGAGAAGAAAAAAAAAGGCTTCTAAAATAAACTGGAATTCTGTGTTTCCCATGGGACATCATGCCTCCCCACTTACATATAACATGAAAAATCAAACACGTGCCAAAACATCTAGATTTATTGAAGACACGTGATGGTTTTATTCTCCATGCCAGACAAGAAATAAAATGGCAGTCCTGAACCCCCACCAGCTCATCCGTTTTCATGAGAGATAGACACAGATTAAAAAGTAATATCAGGAAGTATTACTTTACTGAGAGGGTAGTGGATGTATGGAATAGTCTTCCAGTAGAAGTGGTAGAGGTTAATACAGTGAAGGAGTTTAAGCATGCATGGGATAGGTATAAGGCTATCCTAGATATAAGATAAGGCCAGGGACTAATGAAAGTATTACATTACTGAGAGGGTAGTGGATGTATGGAATAGTCTTCCAGCGGAAGTGGTAGAGGTAAACACAGTGAAGGAGTTTAAGTATGCGTGGGATAGGCACAAGGCTATCCTAGATATAAGATAAGGCCAGGGACTAATGAAAGTATTACTTTACTGAGAAGGTAGTGGATGTATGGAATAGTCTTCCAGTAGAAGTGGTAGAGGTTAATACAGTGAAGGAGTTTAAGCATGCATGGGATAGGGATAAGGCTATCCTAGATATAAGATAAGGCCAGGGACTAATGAAAGTATTACATTACTGAGAGGGTAGTGGATGTATGGAATAGTCTTCCAGCGGAAGTGGTAGAGGTAAACACAGTGAAGGAGTTTAAGTATGCGTGGGATAGGTATAAGGCTATCCTAGATATAAGATAAGGCCAGGGACTAATGAAAGTATTACTTTACTGAGAGGGTAGTGGATGTATGGAATAGCCTTCCAGCAGACGTGGTAGAGGTTATTACAGTGAAGGAGTTTAAGCATGCGTGGGATAGGTATAAGGCTATCCTAGATATAAGATAAGGCCAGGGACTAATGAAAGTATTACTTTACTGAGAGGGTAGTGGATGTATGGAATAGTCTTCCAGTATAAGTGGTAGAGGTTAATAAAGTAGAGGAGTTTAAGCATGCGTGGGATAGGTATAAGGCTATCCTAGATATAAGATAAGGCCAGGGACTAATGAAAGTATTACTTTACTGAGAGGGTAGTGGATGCATGGAATAGCCTTCCAGTAGAAGTGGTAGAGGTTAATACAGTAGAGGAGTTTAAGCATGCATGGGATAGGTATAAGATAAGGCCAGGGACTAATGAAAGGATTACTTTACTGAGAGGGTAGTGGATGTATGGAATAGTCTTCCAGTAGAAGTGGTAGAGGTTAATACACTAGAGGAGTTTAAACATGTGTGGGATAGGTATAAGGCTATCCTAGATATAAGATAAGGCCAGGGACTAATGAAAGTATTACTTTACTGAGAGGGTAGTGGATGCATGGAATAGTCTTCCAGTAGAAGTGGTAGAGGTTAATACAGTAGAGGAGTTTAAGCATGCATGGGATAGGTATAAGATAAGGCCAGGGACTAATGAAAGGATTACTTTACTGAGAGGGTAGTGGATGTATGGAATAGCCTTCCAGTAGAAGTGGTAGAGGTTAATACAGTAGAGGAGTTTAAGCATGCATGGGATAGGTATAAGGCTATCCTAGATATAAGATAAGGCCAGGGACTAATGAAAGTATTACTTTACTGAGAGGGTAGTGGATGTATGGAATAGTCTTCCAGTAGAAGTGGTAGAGGTTAATACAGTGAAGGAGTTTAAGCCTGCGTGGGATAGGTATAAGATAAGGCCAGGGACTAATAAAAGGATTACTTTACTGAGAGGGTAGTGAATGTATGGAATAGTCTTCCAGTAGAAGTGGTAGAGGTTAATACAGTGAAGGAGTTTAAGCATGCATGGGATAGGTATAAGGCTATCCTAGATATAAGATAAGGCCAGGGACTAATGAAAGTATTACATTACTGAGAGGGTAGTGGATGTATGGAATAGTCTTCCAGTAGAAGTGGTAGAGGTTAATACAGTGAAGGAGTTTAAGCATGCATGGGATAGGTATAAGGCTATCCTAGATATAAGATAAGGTCAGGGACTAATGAAAGTATTACATTACTGAGAGGGTAGTGGATGTATGGAATAGCCTTCCAGTAGAAGTGGTAGAGGTTAATACAGTTAAGGAGTTTAAGCATGCGTGGGATAGATTTAAGGCTATCCTAGATATAAGATAAGGCCAGGGACTAATGAAAGTATTACTTTACTGAGAGGGTAGTGGATGTATGGAATAGTCTTCCAGTAGAAGTGGTAGAGGTTAATACAGTGAAGGAGTTTAAGCATGCATGGGATAGGTATAAGGCTATCCTAGATATAAGATAAGGCCAGGGACTAATGAAAGTATTACATTACTGAGAGGGTAGTGGATGTATGGAATAGTCTTCCAGTAGAAGTGGTAGAGGTTAATACAGTGAAGGAGTTTAAGCATGCATGGGATAGGTATAAGGCTATCCTAGATATAAGATAAGGTCAGGGACTAATGAAAGTATTACATTACTGAGAGGGTAGTGGATGCATGGAATAGCCTTCCAGTAGAAGTGGTAGAGGTTAATACAGTGAAGGAGTTTAAGCATGCGTGGGATAGATTTAAGGCTATATTAGATATAAGAAATAGTGATGGTGGACCCCACTTAGGAGAAATGATTTTGGAGCAGCTCCCTAATCACAAAAAGGATACGCAAATAAAGTAAGATGGTGTGATCGCTAGGAGAAAGAATAAAGTGTTTTCTTTCTAATAAGGGATTTTTCAAAGTGATAATTAAATGTCAGATACTGGCAGAACCTGTTTCAGTATTTCTCTTCATTTTTAATACAATAAAACATTTTTATAAAAGATACCGTTTAAAACAACGATCCTTAAAATACATCCAATCTGTACATATTCATTCCTTATATTTTGAGGCTATTACAACGCCATATGGTTTGAGATTTGACCTGACGCGTTTCGCCGTTACACCAAGGCTTCCTCAGAGGATCTCACAAGTTACAAGAGAACAGGATCTGCCAATCATGCACAACAAAAAAACTAACTGAATACAATACATAAAAGTCAATATAGAATAAACCCAAACAACATTCCTAAAGGGACTGGGAGTTGGTTCTGACGTTTTAAACTGTATCTTTCTTTATTTGCGTATCCTAGATTTAAGCTAATAAAAGTATGTCGAAATTTGGCAGACTATATGGGCAGAATGTTTCTTATCTGCCGACACATTCTATGTTTCTATAGGCAGACAAGACAGACAGATCAATTAGAGTGACTGATAGATAAACAATTGGATAGAGAGCGTGGCGCTCTGGGGCAAGTAAAGGTGGCAAGTGGTACAGCCCCAGCCCACTGAGTTAGGGGAGAGAGTCGCTTCTTGCCTGGTTGTAGCAGAGTCTCACGCTGTGTTCGATGGATTTGAATGTTCACTGAGCTGATCTTATTTGATATTTTGGTGAATTATTAAAAATCATTGAATTCCTCTCAATTCTCATGTCCCCTTGTGAACCACGCTCCGGCTTTAAACTATACTCCTTTGCACTTTTTATACCTCCCCACTGATGCACAGTTTCCGAGCTGTTGTTTGGTTTTCTGCTCATAGTGTCTGTACACGAAGCCAGAAGAGATATTGTTGCAGTTCTTTCGACCCCATTTCCCTGGCTCATTTATACAGTATTCAGTTTTTGTAGCTGTTTCCTCTTCAGCCTCTAGTGGGCGCTATTCTAGGGTGCCCATTCTCCTCCTGTTGTCAGCTGCCTCGTTAACCTGATCCCAGCCCTATTTAAGCCTGCAGCTTATGGTGATCAGTGCCTTTGCATTGCTTTGGTTACAGCCTGTATGGTGCCTCTGGGCCTATTCTAGCCTTCCTGATTCTTTTGTTTTGATAGCCAGTTGTCGAATCCTTGCCTATCCTCGACCAAGCCTGTTTGCCGCCTGTCCTGACCCATTTGCCTGCCTTGTGACTTTGTCTAGCGCTATTCCTCTGTTGTACCTCCTCCTGACCCGTGTATGACCAGGCCTGCTGACTATTCCACCTGTGTGTATTTGTCTTGCCTCAGCGTGTGGTCTCAGTCAGTGTGTTAAAGTCCTGGGTGGTCATTTGTCTGAGGCTCAACCATAGGGTATGATACCATTCAGGTGAAATTGCACTGTACTGATTCCTATCCTGTTGCATCTTCTACCAGCTTAATCTCCGCTACTAGTCCAGTGCCCTGCTCAGAGAGCTGCCAGTCTCCGCTACCAGTCGTGTCACAGATTCCAGTCTCAGCTTCCAGTCCTTATTTATGCATTGTGGGGTGCAGGCAGACCCCCACACCATGCCCTGCAATAAGGATTCTCCCTGGTCTGCTATCCCAGGTTGTGACAGATATCTTATCCCATTAGTTGCCAAAGTAATCTTTGTTCTGTTTAGCTCAGATGAGGGAGTGGACATGTTGGGTCAGATACGTCCTATATGAACCAACATGACTGCTTAGGCCTAGAGCCTCCCGGCCTCCAACCCCACCACAATTAAATATAAGTCATTTGGGATACAGCTTTATTTAACCCTTAGTAAAACCAGCATAACCTGAACATTTGAAAATTTCCACCAGCTGGTAGCCAGTCTGACTAGCAGGTAGTTACCCCATATATCCGCCATGAGCTCTGGTCTGGCAGCCAGGGCTGGCCTTAGGGGTGTGCGACCCAAAATCTGGGTGCTGGGGCCAGTGCTGAGTGCAAATCTTGGTGCTGGGGCCAGTGCTGAGTGCAAATCTGGGTGCTGGGACCAGTGCTGAGTGCAAATCTGGGTGCTGGGGCCAGTGCTGAGTGCAAATCTGGGTGCTGGGGCCAGTGCTGAGTGCAAATCTGGGTGCTGGGGCCAGTGCTGAGTGCAAATCTGGGAGCTAGGGCCAGTCCTGAGTGCAAATCTGGCTGCTGGGGCCAGTCCTGAGTGCAAATCTGGCTGCTGGGGCCAGTGCTGAGTGCAGATCTGGCTGCTGGGGCCAGTGCTGAGTGCAAATCTGGCTGCTGGGGCCAGTGCTGAGTGCAAATCTGGCTGCTGGGGCAAGTCCTATCCTAATTTGCTATTATCTAGATTTTGACACGATTGTGGCTGGCAGACTGTGGGTATTATTATCTGGATGTTATTCTTATAGTTATAGCATGCCAAGCATACAGTGTCCCTGAAAGCCTTTTACTTTATTGTATCGCCATCTGGTGGAAACAAGAATCCCTGCCACTTTATTGCAGGGAGATAAAAATATCCCATATGAGCTGGATTGACTCTATTGTCAATTCACTAACTAACCTTCACTGTGCAATGTGTAACCTAGCTGGTATTCTGATTCTGCTGTAATGATTTCACAATCTGATGTCTGCAGTTTGTTAGTTAGGTTTCCGGTGCAGCAATATCTGGAATTAGAATATCTAACAAATTGCTTCCACATTAGCTTCACTCCCATACTTGCCAAGAGTCCCGAATTTTCCAGGATAGCCCTGTTTTGTGGGTTCTTGACAATGCCATAGCACACGCATGCGCGATTCCTCTCGAGATGCCTCGATAGCGAGACACTTCAGCCATGTCTGAAATAATGTACCACTGTTGGTATGCCCACTAATATGCCACTTTTAGTCTGCCCAAAAAATACTGTTACCCCCCTCCCCAGTACTCGCCTTCCTTTTGCTCTGTCTCCTGCACTCCCCTCTACTTTCATCACGGAAGGTCACGTGATAGGAGGCAGGACAGATGACCCGCGTCAATCACGTGACCTGTTGCTTTGGGAGCGTGAGACAGGCAGCATGGAGCCTTGTCTGTGTGCCTGGGCAGTGCACAGACTACATGCTGCCTGCTTGCCGACAGGGAGCTTTGCGAGGGGAGATCATCTGATCTCCCCAGCCAGTGCCTCTGCGGCAAGCTTCTTCTTTTTTTTTTTTTTTCCATCTGCCAGATTAAAAACTTGCTTGCCGGCAGAGATCTCCCCTCTGCACAGGCAGACCTCCATGCTGCCTGTTCGGCTCTCCATGTGACAAAACAGGGGAATTGCTGACATGTCATGTGACAAATGCACTCACCGCACGGGAAGCAAACAGGCAGCATGATAGGACACCAGGTTAAGTCCTGGGATGCCGGGAGTTGGGGGCATGTATGGATGCACGTAATGGGGTGATGGGGGCATGTGATGGAGACACGTAATGGATGTGATGGAAGCACGTAATTGGATAATGGAGGGGTGTGATGGGGGTGATGGGAGTTATGGGGGCATGTAATGGGGGTGATGGGGGCATATAATGGCGGCATGTAATTGGGGGCACGTAATGGGGTGATGGGGCATGTCCTGGGTGTGCAACGTGGATTTTGTGGCATGTCGCGGGTAGGAGGATGCTGAAGTTTGTATGCCTAGGGCAGCACAAAACCAAGATACACCACTGGTTATTGCCTTACCTCCCCATTCCTTATTATATAGCTCCTCTATACAGTAACACCCTGCCCTGTCTTACTGCCCCATTCCTTATTATATAGCTCCTCTATACAGTAACACCCTGCCGTCTTACTGCCCCATTCCTTATTATATAGCTCCTCTATACAGTAACACCCTGCCGTCTTACTGCCCCATTCCTTATTATATAGCTCCTCTATACAGTAACACCCTGCCGTCTTACTGCCCCATTCCTTATTATATAGCTCCTCTATACAGTAACCACCTGCCCTGTCTTACTGCCCCATTCCTTATTATATAGCTCCTCTATACAGTAACCACCTGCCCTGTCTTATTGCCCCATTCAGACCCGCCATCAGGGGGTAACGGGAGATACTGGGGGTCCCGCAGGCCCTGGTCACGCCAGAAGAAAAAACAAATTTCTTCTCTCCTGCATGGAGGAGGAAAACTCCAGTTGTTTTTTTTTTGTTTTTTTTTACTTTATTGAAGCTGCACGGAGGGGACAACCGGCAAGCAACAAGGAGGTAAGTACTGGGGAAGGAGGGAGGAGGGTGACATAAAACTAGCAAAATCCTGGCATATTGAGTGGCTAAATCCTGGCATATTGAGTGGCTAAATCCTGGCATATTGAGTGGCTAAATCCTGGCATATTGAGTAACTAAATCCTGGTATATTGAATAACTAAATCCTGGCATATTGAGTGGCTAAATCCTGGCATATTGAGTAACTAAATCCTGGCATATTGAGTAACTAAATCCTGGCATATTGAATAACTAAATCCTGGTATATTGAGTGGCTAAATACTGTCATATTGACCAACTGCTCCCAACCACCCTCCATATTACACTAGACCGGGATAACATGCTTGTGAGGGTAGGTGGGGCGAGTGGGAGATATTGTCGGGGGTATGGGGCCCAGAAAATTTGTTCAGTAAGGGGCCCTGAAATTCCTGGTGGCGGCCCTGACCCCATTTCTTATTATATAGCTGCTCTATACAGTAAACCCCTGCCCTGTCTCACTTATTATATAGCTCATCTATAGAGTAACACCCTACCCTGTCTTATTGCACCATTTCTTATTATATAGCTGCTCTATAAAGTAACCACCTGCCATGTCTTATTGCCCCATTCCTTATTGTACAGCACCTCTATACAGTAACCCCCTGCCCTGTCTCACTTATTATATAGCTCATCTATAGAGTAACACCCTGCCCTGTCTTATTGACCCATTTCTTATTATTTAGCTTCTCTATATAGTAACCCCCTGCCCTGTCTCACTTATTATATAGCTCCTCTATACAGTAACACCCTGCCCTGTCTTACTGTCCCATTCCTTATTATATAGCGGCTCTGTACAGTAACTCCCTGCCCTGTATTACTGCCCCATTCCTTATTATATAGCGCCTCTGTACAGGAACTCCCTGCCCTGTCTTACTGGCCCATTCCTTATTATATAGGGCCTGTGTACAGTAACTCCCTGCCCTGTCTTACTGCCCCATTCCTTATTATATATCTCCTTTGTACAGTAACCCCCTGCCCTGTCTTACTGCCCCATTCCTTATTAAATAGGGCCTCTGTACAGGAACTCCCTGCCCTGTCTTACTGCCCCATTTCTTATTATATAGGGCCTCTGTACAGTAACTCCCTGCCCTGTCTTACTGCCCCATTCCTTATTATATATCTCCTTTGTACAGTAACCCCCTGCCCTGTATTACTGCCCCATTCCTTATTATATAGGGCCTCTGTACAGTAACCCCCTGCCCTGTATTACTGCCCCATTCCTTATTATATATCTCCTTTGTACAGTAACCCCCTGCCCTGTATTACTGCCCCATTCCTTATTATATAGGGCCTCTGTACAGTAACCCCCTGCCCTGTATTACTGCCCCATTCCTTATTATATATCTCCTTTGTACAGTAACCCCCTGCCCTGTATTACTGCCCCATTCCTTATTATATAGGGCCTCTGTACAGTAACCCCCTGCCCTGTATTACTGCCCCATTCCTTATTATATATCTCCTTTGTACAGTAACCCCCTGCCCTGTATTACTGCCCCATTCCTTATTATATAGGGCCTCTGTACAGTAACCCCCTGCCCTGTATTACTGCCCCATTCCTTATTATATATCTCCTTTGTACAGTAACTCCCTGCCCTGTATTACTGCTTATCAGCAGTTACAATCTATGTTTCTATGTGTAATGAACAAATTAAGATGTATCCAGTGTCTCTCAATCTCTCGATGCATAGTGCAGCTCCAGATAATATATACATATGTTTTATGTATTGCACCTCTCCAAACTAGATTCTTTATAAAATGGTGGAGAATGCAGCACACATTGCCAACTCTCTGTCCATTGATTTATTTCTTCACCTGCCCTCAGACTACGTTCAAATCTCTTTACTTAGTACTTATTTTACAAACAATTTGTAGCCAGACACAATATTAGATATGTAACATGTGAAAAAGGATGGTCCTGTCTGTGACTGATCTAGAGTAACGAAAACATGTGAATTCTCTCCGAGGACTTACAATAAAATATAATAAGAAACAAACTCCACGGAGAACTTGTTTAGAAGTCCACAAATGTGCTGTATTGGCAACAGAATTACACCTTTCAGTGTTATAGATGAGTAGAGGAATCTCCAGAAGGATATTGATCCTTTGGAGAGAGTTCAGAGAAAGGCTACTAAACTGGTTCATGGGTTGAAGGATAAAACTTACCAGGAAAGGTTAAAGCATCTTAACATGTATAGCTTGGAGGAAAGACGTCACAGGGGGGATATTATAGAAACATTTATATACATAAAGGGAATCAACACAGTAACGGAAGAGAGTATATTTAAAAGAAGAAAAACTACCACAACTAGAGGACATAGTCTTAAATTAGAGGGGCAACGATTTAAAGTAATATCAGGAAGTATTACTTTACTGAGAGGGTAGTGGATGAATGGAATAGCCTTCCAGGGGGAGAGGTAGAGGTAAACACAGTGAAGGAGTTTAAGCATGCGTGGGATAGACACAAGGCTATCCTAGATATAAGATAAGGCCAGGGACTAATGAAAGTATTACATTATTGAGAGGGTAGTGGATGTATGGAATAGTCTTCCAGTAGAAGTGGTAGAGGTTAATACAGTGAAGGAGTTTAAGCATGCGTGGGATTGGCACAAGGCTATCCTGGATTTAAGATAAGGCCAGGGACTAATGAAAGTATTACATTACTGAGAGGGTAGTGGATGTATGGAATAGTCTTCCAGTAGAAGTGGTAGAGGTTAATACACTGAAGGAGTTTAAGCATGCGTGGGATAGGCACAAGGCTATCCTGGATTTAAGATAAGGCCCAGGACTAATGAAAGTATTACTTTACTGAGAGGGTAGTGGATGTATGGAATAGTCTTACAGTAGAAGTGGTAGAGGTAAACACAGTGAAGGAGTTTAAGCATGCATGGGATAGGTATAAGGCTATCCTAGATATAAGATAAGGAACTGGGGACTAATAAAAGTATTTAGAACATTGGGCAGACTAGATGGACCGAATGGTTCTTATCTGCCGACACATTCTATGTTTCTATGAATGCATTTAAATAGACAAACATGTCTGAATTGCTTATGTCGGTCAGAAGGTTAATCCAGAAATGACTCAAACCAGAAAATGAAATGCAAAATATTTCTTTCTTTACTGCTTCCAAATCACACCGACCTGTTTCGGCACAGAAGGTACCATTTTCAAGGTGAGCTTGCAGGTGAAGATAACACAGCATCACATGATTGGTTTAAACACAATTACAATTATAATATATATAATGAATACAACATATACAAATATAAAATTACATAAATATCAATGGAGCACAATACATAGTGAGCAATAATGTTGTTTTCAGTCAAAGACAGACTACATAGGTGATCCAAGTCTAGCACCACCAATAGAAGTTTATTATTGAACGCCGAATTTTGCTAAAGCAGAACAGGCCATTTCAATTCCCTTTTTAGACACAAAGTGCACCCAACTCGTTTATCCTAAATATTTCCCACCGTAGTAATGCCTGATGTGCATCTCTACCTCTAGATGGTACAGGTTCTGCCTCTATACCATAGAATAGTCGAGATGCAGATGACCCATGGCCCGCCTCATAATAATGGACGGCCATAGCATTAATAGCCCTCCTGTCGCTACCTGTTATCTATATTCCTAATTGCAGATTTATGTTCCGAAATACTATCCTTTAAAGGTCTGACCATACATTCCAAAATATACATTACATGAGTAGTTGAACAGTTTATAAATTGATTAATAAAGATTTTTTTGCCAGTATTTGGATGGTTAAAACACTTAACATTAGTGGTGTTATTGCAATGACAGCAATGTCCACATTTAAAATATGCTTTGATTTGGCTGGGCAGCCATGTATCAGCTGCCTCACTAGTTTTGATTGGTTTAAAGTCACTAGAAACTAATTTTGTTTCTTAAATTAGGCTCTTTTTTTTTTTTTTAAAGCAATGCTGGGATTAGCAGGTAAATATTTCTTAAGTCTTTTTTTTTGTGTTGCAAAATATGTCAATGCTTTGACAATATAGATTTGTCCAGATAATGGAGAGAAGCAGGTAGAGAATCTAATTGTAGGGTTCTTCACAGTAGTTTTACTGTTGGACTATGACTGTGCACAGTATCAATATAAGGACTATGAAACTAGAAGTGTATATAATTGGACTGGTCCCAGAGATATACAGGATCCACAGATTATTCCTCATCTTCGGACGATGGTTACACTTTGAAAAATGATTTTCATCGCCAACCCAGTTTTCACAAAGGAGTGCTTCAAAACACAGGGGTAGGAGAAGAAGGCCAAACAGGGGGAGCGTTCCAACAGAGACCTGTAACACGCAGTCAGACTCTACCGAGGACCATGAGTTTCAGACCTCAATACAGGACAAGGAGTCACAGACCACGTCACCAATGAATCAACTGTTGCCATATATAAGAAAATTGTTATTGAAAAATGGCATTTCTTGTTTTGAATCCCTTCATCTGCACCCACATTGCACCCAAAGGACTTAACACACCACCATACAGTACCCACAGCACTGGCCATGCACCTATATTGCACCCACAGCACTTGCCATGAACCTATATTGCACCCACAGCACTTGGCTTGCACTCATATTGCACCCACACAATTTGGCATGCCACAGTGTCAATGCCCCACAAAACAAACCACAGTGTCACTTTGCCCCACAGAACTGCCCCTGCAAAACATGCCACGGTGTCACTTTCCCCCATAGTACGTGTTATTTTGCCCCACAAAACATGAAACAGCATCACATAACATTAACATATATAATTTGCCTATTAAAATATGGCACAGTTTGCCCATTAATATGCCAGTGTTAATTTGCACTTAGTCTCAGTATTTCTCTGTATGAGACATTACACAGGATGGATAAATTAATGCAATGCATTGCTATTATCAGTGTATAACAGCTCTATACTAATGCACATTCCCAGCAGTTACAATAACAAAGCCAGTCATCACTGCAGTGTGTCAGCCACAGACACTGCCAGTTATCAGTCTGGACTGTTAGCATCATGATAACTCTGTACCAGCTCGCTCATTCATACTCTAAAGCTCAATGCAGGATATGTCAAGAAGCTCTGAGCTATTAGAATTATTCAGTGATAAAGAGGATATTAAATAAAAGGTGGTGGATAGCTAGAATGGACTTCCAGCAGAGATAATAAGGCTTAACAATGTAAAGGAAATCAGAAACCCATGTGATATCTACAAAAGCCCCATAGAACTTGAAACAAGAAGGACTTTCAATTAGGATGTGCCTATTAGTTGTAATCTGCATCCTATGGGACGTTAATGTGCTATGCTGCCCCCTGTGATATCACATAGTGTATGAGCACTGCCCCCTCCTGCCATGCTGCCCCCTGTGATATCACATAGTGTATGAGCACTGCCCCCCTCCTGCCATGCTGCCCCCGTGATATCACATAGTGTATGAGCACTGCCCCCTCCTGCCATGCTGCCCCCTGTGATATCACATAGTGTATGAGCACTGCCCCCTCCTGCCATGCTGCCCCTGTGATATCACATAGTGTATGAGCACTGCCCCCTCCTGCCATGCTGCCCCCTGTGATATCACATAGTGTATGAGCACTGCCCCCCCCCCTCCTGCCATGCTGCCCCCCGTGATATCACATAGTGTGTGAGCACTGCCCCCTCCTGCCATGCTGCCCCCTGTGATATCACATAGTGTATGAGCACTGCCCCCTCCTGCCATGCTGCCCCCTGTGATATCACATAGTGTATGAGCACTGCCCCCCCTCCTGCCATGCTGCCCCCCGTGATATCACATAGTGTGTGAGCACTGCCCCCTCCTGCCATGCTGCCCCCTGTGATATCACATAGTGTATGAGCACTGCCCCCTCCTGCCATGCTGCCCCTGTGA
Source organism: Pelodytes ibericus (assembly GCA_036172795.1). Lineage (NCBI taxonomy): Eukaryota > Metazoa > Chordata > Amphibia > Anura > Pelodytidae > Pelodytes > Pelodytes ibericus. The sequence continues at coordinate 17,113,059 of CM069862.1, forward strand.
AATCACATAGTGTATGAGCACTGCCCCCTCCTGCCATGCTGCCCCTGTGATATCACATAGTGTATGAGCACTGCCCCCTCCTGCCATGCTGCCCCTGTGATATCACATAGTGTATGAGCACTGCCCCCCTCCTGCCATGCTGCCCCTGTGATATCACATAGTGTATGAGCACTGCCCCCTCCTGCCATGCTGCCCCCTGTAATATCACATAGTGTATGAGCACTGCCCCCCTCCTGCCATGCTGCCCCTGTGATATCACATAGTGTATGAGCACTGCCCCCTCCTGCCATGCTGCCCCCTGTGATATCACATAGTGTATGAGCACTGCCCCCCTCCTGCCATGCTGCCCCTGTGATATCACATAGTGTATGAGCACTGCCCCCCTCCTGCCATGCTGCCCCTGTGATATCACATAGTGTATGAGCACTGCCCCCTCCTGCCATGCTGCCCCCTGTAATATCACATAGTGTATGAGCACTGCCCCCCTCCTGCCATGCTGCCCCTGTGATATCACATAGTGTATGAGCACTGCCCCCTCCTGCCATTCTGCCCCCTGTAATATCACATAGTGTATGAGCACTGCCCCCCTCCTGCCATGCTGCCCCCTGTGATATCACATAGTGTATGAACACTGCCCCCTCCTGCCATGCTGCCCCCTGTGATATCACATAGTGTATGAGCACTGCCCCCTCCTGCCATGCTGCCCCCTGTGATATCACATAGTGTATGAGCACTGCCGCCTCCTGCCATGCTGCCCCCTGTGATATCACATAGTGTATGAGCACTGCCCCCCCCTCCTGCCATGCTGCCCCCTGTGATATCACATAGTGTATGAGCACTGCCCCCTCCTGCCATACTGCCCCCTGTGATATCACATAGTGTATGAGCACTGCCCCCTCCTGCCATGCTGCCCCCTGTGATATCACATAGTGTATGAGCACTGCCCCCTCCTGCCATGCTGCCCCCTGTAATATCACATAGTGTATGAGCACTGCCCCCTCCTGCCATGCTGCCCCCCTCCTGCCATGCTGCCCCCTGTGATATCACATAGTGTATGAGCACTGCCCCCCCCCTCCTGCCATGCTGCCCCCTGTGATATCACATAGTGTATGAGCACTGCCCCCTCCTGCCATGCTGCCCCTGTGATATCACATAGTGTATGAGCACTGCCCCCTCCTGCCATGCTGCCCCCTGTGATATCACATAGTGTATGAGCACTGGCCCCCTCCTGCCATGCTGCCCCCCTCCTGCCATGCTGCCCCCTGTGATATCACATAGTGTATGAGCACTGCCCCCCCCCCCTCCTGCCATGCTGCCCCCTGTAATATCACATAGTGTAAGAGCACTGCCCCCCTCCTGCCATACTGCCCCTGTGATATCACATAGTGTATGAGCACTGCCCCCTCCTGCCATGCTGCCCCCTGTAATATCACATAGTGTATGAGCACTGCCCCCCTCCTGCCATGCTGCCCCTGTGATATCACATAGTGTATGAGCACTGCCCCCTCCTGCCATGCTGCCCCCTGTGATATCACATAGTGTATGAGCACTGCCCCCTCCTGCCATGCTGCCCCCTGTGATATCACATAGTGTATGAGCACTGCCCCCCTCCTTCCATGCTGCCCCCTGTAATATCACATAGTGTATGAGCACTGCCCCCCTCCTGCCATGCTGCCCCTGTGATATCACATAGTGTATGAGCACTGCCCCCTCCTGCCATGCTGCCGCCTCCTGCCATGCTGCCCCCTGTGATATCACATAGTGTATGAGCACTGCCGCCTCCTGCCATGCTGCCCCCTGTAATATCACATAGTGTATGAGCACTGCCCCCTCCTGCCATGCTGCCCCCTGTAATATCACATAGTGTATGAGCACTGCCCCCTCCTGCCATGCTGCCCCCTGTAATATCACATAGTGTATGAGCACTGCCCCTTCCTGCCATGCTGCCCCCTGTAATATCACATAGTGTATGAGCACTGCCCCCCTCCTGCCATGCTGCCCCCCTCCTGCCATGCTGCCCCCTGTAATATCACATAGTGTATGAGCACTGCCCCTTCCTGCCATGCTGCCCCCTGTAATATCACATAGTGTATGAGCACTGCCCCCCTCCTGCCATGCTGCCCCCCTCCTGCCATGCTGCCCCCTGTAATATCACATAGTGTATGAGCACTGCCCCCCCCTCCTGCCATGCTGCCCCCCTCCTGCCATGCTGCCCCCTGTGATATCACATAGTGTATGAGCACTGCCCCCCTCCTGCCATGCTGCCCCCTCCTGCCATGCTGCCCCCTGTAATATCACATAGTGTATGAGCACTGCCCCCCTCCTGCCATGCTGCCCCCCTCCTGCCATGCTGCCCCCTGTAATATCACATAGTGTATGAGCACTGCCCCCCCCTCCTGCCATGCTGCCCCCCTCCTGCCATGCTGCCCCCTGTGATATCAAATAGTGTATGAGCACTGCCCCCCTCCTGCCATGCTGCCCCCTCCTGCCATGCTGCCCCCTGTGATATCACATAGTGTATGAGCACTGCCCCCTCCTGCCATGCTGCCCCCCTCCTGCCATGATGCCCCCTGTGATATCACATAGTGTATGAGCACTGCCCCCTCCTGCCATGCTGCCCCCTGTAATATCACATAGTGTATGAGCACTGCCCCCCTCCTGCCATGCTGCCCCCTGTGATATCACATAGTGTATGAGCACTGCCCCCCCCCCTCCTGCCATGCTGCCCCCCTCCTGCCATGCTGCCCCCTGTGATATCACATAGTGTATGAGCACTGCCCCCCCCCCTCCTGCCATGCTGCCCCCCTCCTGCCATGCTGCCCCCTGTGATATCACATAGTGTATGAGCACTGCCCCCCTCCTGCCATGCTGCCCCCTCCTGCCATGCTGCCCCCTGTGATATCACATAGTGTATGAGCACTGCCCCCTCCTGCCATGCTGCCCCCCTCCTGCCATGCTGCCCCCTGTGATATCACATAGTGTATGAGCACTGCCCCCCCCCCTCCTGCCATGCTGCCCCCCTCCTGCCATGCTGCCCCCTGTGATATCACATAGTGTATGAGCACTGCCCCCCTCCTGCCATGCTGCCCCCCTCCTGCCATGCTGCCCCCTGTGATATCACATAGTGTATGAGCACTGCCCCCTCCTGCCATGCTGCCCCCCTCCTGCCATGCTGCCCCCTGTGATATCACATAGTGTATGAGCACTGCCCCCCCCCTCCTGCCATGCTGCCCCCTCCTGCCATGCTGCCCCCGTCCTGCCATGCTGCCCCCTCCTGCCATGCTGCCCCCTGTAATATCACATAGTGTATGAGCACTGCCCCCCTCCTGCCATGCTGCCCCCTGTGATATCACATAGTGTATGAGCACTGCCCCCCCCCTCCTGCCATGCTGCCCCCCTCCTGCCATGCTGCCCCCTGTGATATCACATAGTGTATGAGCACTGCCCCCCTCCTGCCATGCTGCCCCCTCCTGCCATGCTGCCCCCTGTGATATCACATAGTGTATGAGCACTGCCCCCTCCTGCCATGCTGCCCCCCTCCTGCCATGATGCCCCCTGTGATATCACATAGTGTATGAGCACTGCCCCCTCCTGCCATGCTGCCCCCCTCCTGCCATGCTGCCCCCTCCTGCCATGCTGCCCCCTGTAATATCACATAGTGTATGAGCACTGCCCCCCTCCTGCCATGCTGCCCCCCTCCTGCCATGCTGCCCCCTGTGATATCACATAGTGTATGAGCACTGCCCCCTCCTGCCATGCTGCCCCCTGTGATATCACATAGTGTATGAGCACTGCCCCCTCCTGCCATGCTGCCCCCCTCCTGCCATGATGCCCACTGTGATATCACATAGTGTATGAGCACTGCCCCCTCCTGCCATGCTGCCCCCCTCCTGCCATGATGCCCACTGTGATATCACATAGTGTATGAGCACTGCCCCCTCCTGCCATGCTGCCCCCTGTGATATCACATAGTGTATGAGCACTGCCCCCTCCTGCCATGCTGCCCCCCTCCTGCCATGATGCCCCCTGTGATATCACATAGTGTATGAGCACTGCCCCCTCCTGCCATGCTGCCCCCTGTGATATCACATAGTGTATGAGCACTGCCCCCTCCTGCCATGCTGCCCCCTCCTGCCACGCTGCCCCCTGTGATATCACATAGTGTATGAGCACTGCCCCCTCCTGCCATGCTGCCCCCCTCCTGCCATGGTACTCTCTCCCCCCCCCCCCGTGACATCACTGCTCTGTTATCTATGTGAGTTCTTCTTCTCCTCCACCTCCTCCTCCAGACCTGAGCAATCGAGCGCAGATCAGCCGATGCGCAGCAGTGGTGCGGCCTCACCCTGCGCTCGGGCGGCGGCTAGTCTTGTCTGTTTCGTTGTGTGGCGGGCTGCTGCTGCTGCTGGCTGCACGCTGCTCCCAGGCATTACACCGTGTGTGAGCCGCTCCGCTTCCTGACCATGGCCGAGTCCGCAGACAAGCTGTACCGGGCCGAGTACGCCAAGAGCGGCCGCGCCTCCTGCAAGAAATGCGGGGACAATATCGCCAAGGAGTCCCTGCGGCTCGCCATCATGGTGCAGGTAATACCTGGGGACAGGGGGGGGGGGATCACTGGGGCCTGCAGGGCAAAGCTGCTGATTACAACTCCCATTACACCCAGCCAGCCCCTACTAATGCCAGGGGTCATGCATGGCTGCCTGAGGATGGTTAGCACAGTTTATATTTGGGTGGTCTTTGCATGCACACACCCCTTTGCAGCTTCCATCACGGTGATTTGGGATCTCATGCATGTTTCCAGCTCCTGGGGGTATCAATAAAGAGCAAATCTGGGGCAACGTTCTAAAAGTGGCCCAATCTGCAGGACCATTCCATTGGTTTCCATGGTGACTGCTCCAGCTCTAGAACTTTGCCCCAGTGTTTCCTTGTGAGACTGTGCCTAGGACACATCCATCCCCCCCCAGTGCATTGTTATTATTAGTGTATTACAGATCTATACTAATGCACATGCCCTGCAGTTACAATAACAAAGCCACTCATCACTGAGTGTGTCCTCCTCTGATGCTGCCAAGTTATTACTCAGTCTGGATTACCTGCAATGATTATTATTAGTATCATTTTGCAGTACTCAAAACAAAACAAAAAAAGTAGTTGGAGATTTTAGCAAAAGTTTGCACAGTGGAGCAATCACCATGGGAACCGGTAGACTTTTCCTGCTGATTCTGCCAGTATTAAAACATTTCCCCAGAATACATAACCCCAATTATCTCTCACTTTCCATTAACTGCTATTATATTATTATTTTGCATTACTTTAGTAAGAATGCAATCAATAAAGGCCTCTCTGAAGTATGGTTGAAGGTTAGTTATCCATTTGTTGTCTGTGGTCTCTACCTTGCGTTTAGCACAGTGGGAGTCTAATACATTGAAATCCAACCCCACTATACCATGTGTTAAAATAAATATAAAAAAATACAGTACTGCAGGGAACAGAGGAGTTTCAAAGTTTATCTACTAGAGAATTAAAGCCATGACATGCACCCAGATCTATAGTGTGTAATAAGGTTATTATTATATGACCCTTACTGTACTTCAGATAAGCAGGCAAATATCCTCAAATTGCCTTTAAAAAACGAATAAAAATGTTTTTTTGATGATTTTTTTTTAAATCCCACCTATCATTACCTTCTTTACCTCTTTTTCTCTCTCTTTATATAAAACAAATACTTTGTCCGTGAGTTTCCCACAGCCTTTGCTGTATGCAAAGCTTTGTGGAGAGGATTGTGAGAGGGGGGGGGGGGGGGGGGGCTTTTAAAGAAAAGCCTTAAAACTTCTAGCTTTCCTCTCACAGGCGAAGCAGTGGGATCCTGTGAATTCGGCCTTCCACCAGTCACCATTTCAATTAGTGCTCCTTCTTTGACTAATTTGCACAGATGACAGGCTATTGTATTATTCCCTTTGTGCCCCCCTTCCCCCCTTTTTAAATCACATGTTTTTTTGCAGGGTCTTACTTCCTGTTAGGAAAGTATTTGGCTCATCTCCCCTCTTTATTTCCCTGTCTGTCTATTTTCTGAGTTTTTATTAATATCTTACTGTGCTGGAAGTTCATACTAATGAGGGGTTTATTATTGTACCATTCTCTTGGTTTCCATGGTGATTGGATCAGAATGTTGTCCCAAAATTGAGTTTAAAAAAAAAAAAGACCCCCCTATGAATGCAGCAAGCAATCTGTGAATTAGTGTATCGTATTACGTCACCAGCAAGATCTCATGAGGTCATAAGTTTAGGGCTTCTAGGTCAGACGTGTCCTATCCTGTTTTTAAACGTGTTGCTTTGTGATATATATTATATATATATATATATATATTTTTTTTTTTTTTTCATGTTTCCGCCAAAAATGTAAACTTTTTGGCAGCGCAGATAACGCCAGAACCAGCACATATGGTTTATATATAGTATACTTGTAAAACGCAGGTGCAGTTTCATTTCAAATGATGTCCCTTTAACCGGTGGCAAGTCTGCGTTTGATGACCTCATCTGACCAGGGACGGCTCCCATCATATAGTCTTTCTATTCCATGCACTGATCTTGCCATCTGTCGCTGCTCTGCGCCATGTCTGAGCCGGTCAGTCTACTGGTTCATGCAGAATGTCAGCTGTGAACAGAAAAAAATACATTGTGCAGGGACAAACCTGGTGACTTCCCCCGGCAGGAAGAATAGTGTTGGCCCTGCATAAAGCATGGGTTAAAAAAGTGTTAAAAGAACTTGGTCACCTACACATTTGATAATACTGTGAATGTAGAAAATATATATATCTATAAGGGCTTGACAAATGTCAGTAGAATTTAGGATCCAGACCAATTCAGGAGCCCCTTTGTCAAACCCTGATATATATATATATTATACACACACATATATAGGGTTCTTAAAGTGTCTGCTGTCTCTCCTGCTTATGAAATCACCTGTGGCTTCAAGTGCAGATCAGCAACTTTCAGTTGGAAAGCTGTAATATACATACAAAGCCACAAGGGGATTTCTGTGCATTTTGCTCCTCAGGGTTTTGCTCCTTCTGTTCATTTTGCTCCTCGGAGTTCTGCTCCCTCTGTGCATTTTTTTTTTGCTCCTCCGAGTTCTGCTCCCTCTGTGCATTTTTTGCTCCTCGGAGTTCTGCTCCCTCTGTGCATTTTTTGCTCCTCGGAGTTCTGCTCCCTCTGTGCATTTTTTTGCTCCTCCGAGTTCTGCTCCCTCTGTGCATTTTTTTGCTCCTCCGAGTTCTGCTCCCTCTGTGCATTTTTTTGCTCCTCGGAGTTCTGCTCCCTCTGTGCATTTTTTTGCTCCTCGGAGTTCTGCTCCCTCTGTGCATTTTTTTGCTCCTCCGAGTTCTGCTCCCTCTGTGCATTTTTTTTTGCTCCTCCGAGTTCTGCTCCTTCTGTTAATTTTGCTCATTCTGTCCAGATCTCCTCACCTTGTCTTCCCTTCCTTGTAGTCTCCCATGTTTGACGGGAAAGTACCGCACTGGCACCATTACTCGTGTTTCTGGAAGCGAGCCCGCGTTTTATCCCACGGGGATATTGATGGCTTCACCGAGCTGCGCTGGGAGGACCAGGAAAAGATAAAGAAGGCGATTGAAACGGGGGGAGCTGCAGCAGGTAACGTCTGTTCACTAACGGGAATTGCATGTGTGGTAATGGTTTGCGGGTGGAAGAGAGCAGACTGGGATTGGCTGGCAGCTGTGCCATAACCAAGATCATAGACCGAGGGCACCCAACCTGCGGCCCGTGGGCCAAATACAGCCCATCAGACCGCAAGGTGCAACCCAACTGATTTAACACATTCTCATTAGACCCATGAGCATGTAGATATCATTGAATGAAGTTGAATTAAACTAGATTTGGACTGCCTTATTATTATTTGAGCTAGAAATTAAGGCCAAGATAGCAGAGTTTGAATTAGAGCTGTATTTTTCCATCTTGACTACTTTGGCTTTAAGTTTGAATTTCCCTTCTCAATTCCCTGCATTTTGCTTTTTTTTTTTTGTGAATGAAGCCCCATGTTTGTGATAACAAAAACCTTTTTCTCTCACCAACAAGCATTTCGTCACTATTACTGTTAATAAAAGGTGTAGTGCAACCCAATACACCAGGGCTTGGCGAAGGTTTGTAGCTTGAATTCAGAAGCCAGGTTTTTTTTTGGTTGAAAATTGGCTGAATTGCGCATACATGGTTCACTCAATGGTAAGAAAACCAGCACTAGCACACTTACTTTCTAGTGTTTTCTTGTGGGCATGGTCTGCGAGACTAGCAGTCTGGCCCACCAATAAGGGGGCGTGTCTGATGATGACATGCCACACCCTCTGGGGAAGATTCCAAGAAGCAAATCTCCTAGTGCTTTTCTCCCCTTTTTACAGATTTTTTTCTAAATGACACGTGATCGTAAGGTAATTTTAAAAAGCAAACCGTGTCCAGTCATTATTAGTTATAATGTGTGCCCATTACTTCATCTTTAACAGTGGTAAACTCTCTCTCTCTCTCTCTACAGGAGCCGGAGGTGATGCCAAGGGTGGCAAAGCCGATATAACGCTGAATGATTTTGCAGCAGAATATGCAAAGTCCAACAGAAGCACATGCAAGGGATGCGATGAGAAGATAGAAAAGGTACATCCCACATTGTAACGAGTGTGCTCCCTTATGAAGCCAAGCCTTTGAAAGTATTTTAGTTTTGATTGGTTTGGCAAGATATGATCTATTTGTATTTTACTTTAAAAAAAAAACACCTAAACATTGTTTATACTGCGAATAAAAATGACCCATATATTTGTGTTGGCAGAGTTGCAAGCGAATACACAGATTATAAGGCGTCTCATGTTTATGACATCATAATAGGAGTGGCGTTGTGCAAATAACCCATTTCACATTGGAAAGGAGATTTATTTGCCTGTCGAGGGGATGTCATGGAGAAGGCAGTTAAAACACATTTTGTTCTCTCAATCTTGACATTTGGATGCAACTCTTCAGGGGTTATGTATAAAAGGGATTTATGGGGCAAAGTTCTAAAACTGATGTAACGTTCCATCGGTGTCCATGGCGACTACACCACTTTTACATCTTTGCCCCACAATTGCCCTTCCTGTATAACCCCCATAGTGTAGATAATATTCTGATCTCTCAGTCATTTTCACTAGAACTGCTTTCATGAAAGAATATGCTTATTGTATTGCTCTATCAGGGGGCGGACATGTTTAGAATCTTGGGTCAAATGAAGGAAGATCTGTCCCAAGATGTCAGCCCCCTGATACAAGCAGAGAGGGCTCAAACAGATGCTTCATTTATTTGTGTGTGTTTATAATATATATATATACACTTTCATAAACCCCTTCCTGCTTATTGGACATTATATGCTGTCCTAATTTACAGTGCCCAAGCACCTTTATGACAGTATATAACATCCTGACTACCAGCTCATCGCGGCCTTGGTCTGACGCTCAGAGTGATCTAGGCCAGGAGCAAAAAGACGCCATTTTGGTGTTCTGGTCCTTAAACGCCATCAAGCAGGAAGGTTTTAAGGCATTGCTATTTAAAATATTTACAATTAAAAATGTAATTTGTTTCTGACAGATGTCCTTTAAAAATACCTGTAAGTGAATACCTGTAAGTGAATACCCGTGCATCAGTATTGTTTATTCTTTACGGGATGTAGTACTTATCGTTTAGCCCACTGTAGGGGGGACCAATCCTTTAAAGGGGCATAGAGCAAACGTGAAAACTGCGAGTGGTTTTTCTCCAGATGCATGCTGGGTTTACAGGCTGCCCACACTCAGGCAGTCACATGGACCACCTCAGCCTCAAGGGGGCAGTGTGTGTGTTAGTGACAGCCTCACGTGAGTTCAGGTGGGGAGATCGGGAGAAACCCGCCATCTTGCCTGCTAACATGATATTGGTATTTAGTGAAATCCATTTCTTCTTTTGTTCATTTATTATGCAGAATCTTTTATGTAACCACTGAATGTACAATAAGTCTCTTAATCTGCTTTAAATTGACACTAAATGTTATTTCTCACTTGTGCTTCTAATACAGAAGCACAAGTGAAAAGTTAGTTGTCCCTAGTATGAGGATGAACAGGCGTGTACTTTTGATAGTACTTTTGATAATACACGCCAGTTTATCTTCTGACCGACAGCTGCCATGTTTCCATAGGAAGCAGGCAGCCGTCTGGTCGGCGACTGGCTCTCTCTGCTAGCGCAAAGAGAGACTCTCATTTTTGCATGGGATCAGCAGGGGGGGGACCTTAACATGGAAAAATGAGGGTCTCTGTCTGTGCTAGCAGCAAGAGACCCTCGCATTCGGCAGTCCCGAGCCCCTGCTCTGATTGGCTGTGCGCGTGCTGACAACCAGGAACTGCTTTGTCTCGCAACGGAGTTCCCGGCAGGACGTGCCTGACACGTCCATTGTCGCGAAGGTGTTAACCCTTGCTTCCTTGAAGGAAACAAGGGGTAAACACGGTGGAATGTCCCTTTAACCCCTTAGTGACGTTAGGACGTACTATGCCGTCCTGACTTTAAGTGCCTTAAAGTCGTTAGGACGGAATAGTACGTCCTGTATTATCCCCGCGATGAGCTGTTTTCGGATCCCGCTGCAGGCACTTACAGCGGGATCCCACCTGTCAGATGAGGCCACTTTGAGTGGCCTCAGTCTGACCGGGGAAATGTATCCGGTGCTCAAAGCGAACACCGGCTACATTTCTCCAAATAGTTCGGGCACGCCTCCGTGACGCCAAGAGGTCTCGGGATTTTTTTGCAGGGACCCACAGGGTCTATTAAGACCCTGATCGGGTCTCTGCCAGAGTGTTCCTGGCTACCAATCACCAATCGTTACGTTTTGGTGCTTGCGTCGTTTGGTACGCAAGCACCATGCGTCACGAAGGGGTTAAACCATTGTACTCTGTCCTATGCACCCAATTCATTCCAAGAGGAAATATAAATTACTATTTTTATATTCATGATGCTGCAATAGAAGCTTTTGTTCAGCCTTTTTTTGATTTGTTTTGTTTTCCCCCCTCTGTGCAGGGCCAAGTCAGATTATCGAAGAAGAGCGTGGACGTGGAGCGACCCCAGCTCGGGATGATCGACCGGTGGTACCATCCAGACTGCTTCGTCAGCCGCAGGGAGGAGCTGGGTTTCCTGCCTGCGTATAGCGCCAGTCAGCTGAAAGGATTCAGCATTCTGAATGCCGAAGATAAAGACATTCTAAAGAGCAAGCTTCCCGCTGTAAAGAGCGAGGGAGGGTATGTATATACAGCACTAGCGCTCAGAGCGGGTTTTTGCAGACCGTGAAAGTTTTGTTTGTGTAGGGAATCGGGATTGGAATTTATGGCCAAAGGAGTCTCCTATTAGGTGACCATGAAAGGAATTGAGATGGGAATGTTTAAGGGGACACTAAATGTTTTTTTTCACTTGTACTTCTAATATAGAAGCACAAGTGAAATGTCCATTGTCCCTAGTATGAGGATGAACTGGCGTGTACTTCTGATAGTACTTTTGATAGTACACGCCAGTTTATCTTCTGACCGACAGCTGCCATGTTTCTATAGGAAGCAGGCAGCTGTCTGGTCGGCGACCAGCTCTCTCTGCTAGCGCAAATACCTTAACTAGGCCCCCCCCTGCTGATCCCATGCAAAAACGAGTCTCTCTCTCTCTGCTAGCAGCGAGAGACCCTCGCTTTCGGCTGTCAGAGCAGGGCAAACCCCCGCTCTGATTTGCTGTGCGCGTGCGGACATTTGTCAGCATGCGACATCCGGGAACTTCTGTGTCGCGCATGTGAGACACAGCAGATAGTAAACCCGCGTGTATATATTAAGATACACGGGTTTACTTAAATGTCCCGGAACTTGTTTAACCTGTAGGTTTTTTTTAAATATTGGATCTGATTCCGGGCAAGCTTGTAATTAGGCGAATTGTTTTCTTATACTGCGGTTTTGCTTTGAGCAAACTGGTAATATTTTAATTAATGGCCATTTATGAGTAGGGTGATTTTATAACCAGCAGATAAAACATGCCCCTCGCCGATCCAGGCATGATAGAAAGATCATTTAAAAAAAGCAATTAAACCAGCAGAAACTGGGCCAAATTATTACAGAGGAACGAAAGCATCCTGAACTACTTCCGGTCAGACAGAAGAGTTCTCTGTGGTTAAGAAGGCTTCGGAATAAGCTTCCTTTTGGACCGTTGGCAAATTCTTTAGAAAGTTTCCTTGGAGAATGATCAGCACTGACCGGTCACAGAGAACCATTCCCATCCTCCCCAGCTGTTGGCTGTGAGCAGTGGGATTGACACCCCAGCACCCACACCATTGATGGGGAGAGAGGGTCTCCAGACTGTCTGTCTATACTGACACGGAGCACTGCACCATTCACATTACACCTTAGCAAACTTGTAAACGGCCTAGTCTGCTTTTCCCTTTGTGGTTCTTACTGTATTTTAGCACCAGCTAGTTACCAGCATTGACCTACACACTTGGCCCATTCCTGTCATTTCCCAACATGGTGAAACCCAAATTCAGTTCTTAGCAAATTGGTAATATTCATAAAGGTCACTTCCATATCTCGACTCACTGTAAACAGACAGTCAGTATACTGCTTTATATTTCATACAGTTCAAATCCGATCGCCACCAACATTGGTTGTATTGTGACTGTATAGAGTAAGCAAAAAATCCAAGAAGATGTCTGTTGAGTCTCCTGGTAATGACATCACCTTGTGGCACGGTATGCAAATTAAATACTTGCCATGGGAAATGTGTCATTTGCATATCAGGCCACAGGTGATGTCATAAACCGGAGACGCCACAGACACGTTTAAAACACATTTTTCTCCACAATTATGCATTTGCTTGCTAATACAAAGTATAGAATCTCAAGGCCAAAGTAGGCCTCCCTAAAGAACTCCCCCCATTCAGCTGCATCGGAGAATTTTTCCAACTCTGCTACTTTGGCCTAAAGTTTGAAATTCCCCTCTCAGTTCCCTGCATGTCTCTCTTTATTGAGTAGACCCTTACGTTTCTATTCTGTGCATTTAAAGGGTAAACAACGTTTGGCTGATAAAGTATATTCACCATGGTTGTTATTTTACCCTGAAAGTTTGTGCATGTTACTTTTCTCAGTGAAAACAAGTGTCCTCTAAAGGAAAGACCAACGCAGAATAGCAGGCCGACTGAGAGATTACAAGGGGCGCACGTTTGGCTGATGATAGTAAATTCTGCCAGCCAATCAAAATCCAGACATTCTTGGCAGAGGAGAAGGTCCCTAGCTCACTGCCCAGCTTATATTCCCTGTTTTTGGATTAGTCTGGGGTTCGGACAGATTCCCGTTGAATCCCGTTTACAGTGTTATCCAGCAGCTTTAAAGTTGGAGGATGCTTTTAATTTCAGGTGTTAATACTGCAATGCCATGGCCATCCATCACTGCCATAGAACCTAAGTAGAGCTTTGATAGAATAGAGGCCACAGAAGTACCTGCATCAAGCCCACCGGGCACGATTTATTTTTAAAACGATTGATAATCCGTTTCAGACATTTTCATTGTTTTGGTAGCTTTAAACTTTATTAATCTATACAAATAAACGTTACAGTTTAACCTTCTACTATTTCTAGTCTGACCATAGGTTGCTCTCCCCCCTTTTATTAGGGCAGGGGCTTGACAAACATTGACAAACATTTGCAGACATTAGGAGCCAAGCAGGGCCATTTAGGAGCCAGTCTAGTCATTTATAGAATCCATCAGGTGCTGGGGAGCGGTGATCACTCAGCATGTGCAGTGGATTTATATTCTATACCTCTTCTTTATTGCCTTGAATTACCGCTGGGGTATAAGATCCATATCGGGGGAGCGGTATGTTGTTTCCTCCCTGTGTGATGTCGTTTTTTTTTCTCATATATAATAAAAGGGTGTTCTATATATATAAAAATAAATTGATACGTATGCACTGCTTTCATTGAAGGCTAACTGGGCAGGGTTCTCTTTCCTTCCTCTTTCCTTTGTAGTTGTCATTTTTATAATCCGGGCAAACAGGGCTTTTATAGAGTTCTGGGAAACAGTCTGAAAAGCTAGGAGCCAGCAATTTTGCATATTTGCCAAGCCCTGTTTTAAGGGGTTGGGTGCTACATTTTTTTTGGGGGGGGTGGGTCAATGCTGTGTTTTGAAGGCTAGGCTTAAGGGTCATGGTCATTTTTGTAAAGTTTGGTGCCCGTCTAGCATCTTATGGTTCCGTATTATACTTGCTTCACTTGATGGAAGAGAAAGCAGGATGCTGGTCCAAATGCCTCCTTGGCGTCACTGCACTGTGCCGGCATCCGAAAATGGTCTTGAAGGTCCTCCGGAACGTTTTCAACTTGTAAGCGTAGAGGATGGGGTTGAAGGAGGAGTTGGCGTGGGTCAGGATGATGCTGACATCAAGAATGATGGGCGGTACATAGCAGCTGGGGCACCAGAGGAGGACGCAATTGATGATGTGCAGCGGGGCCCAACAGAGGACGAAAATGAAGACGATGGTGAAGAGAGAGGTGGCCGTCTTCATCTCCTTCTTTATGCCCAGCTCGTGGTTACCCATGCTGGCGCCCTGCTGCCTGGCGTTTTCCATCGCCCGGAGCTGCTTCCTCACTGCCGCGTAGATCCGAGCGTAGATCAATAACATGACTATCAGGGGCAAGAAGAAAAAGAGGAAGGAGAAGAAGTAGACCAGGTAAGTCATGTCCACCACTTGGGTGAAGAGGCAGTGAGCGGTCGGTGAAGTCGCTTTGTACCACCCCATCATGGGCACCAGCCCGGAAACGAACGAAACAATCCAGGCGATCACTAGCAGGACCAGCGCGCTGTTCGGTGTCATTATGCCCTTATATTGGAGAGGGTACAAGATGGCGATGTAGCGGTCTGTGGACACGGCCAAAAGGCTGAATGTCGAGCACATGGTCAGCATGATGAGGATGGATAGCATCAGCAGGCAAAGTCTCAGGTTGTGTTCGGGGAGCCCTATGCTGGTCAGGATGGCGCAGGGGATGGCGAAGGCCCCCACGCACGCATCCGCTATCGCCAGGGACACCAAGAAGTAATTGGTCACAGTCCAGAGCTTGCGGTCATGGACAACAGCAGCGCATACCAGGGTGTTTCCCAGGGCAGCCGTAACGGCGATCACAATCTCAGCTGCGGTGTAGCCCGCGTCCAAGGTAAAGTGAAGGGAGCTCAGGTTGCCGCTTCCTCCACCACTCAAGTTGTTTGCGCTGTTATTCATGATGCACGGAGAGGGCTTTCTTTTCCCGACTTTTCCAGCTGTCTGAGTTATACTGTGGAAGAACCAAAAAAAAAAAACAACAAAATCCGTTATTTAATCAAATTGTCTGATTTATAAATACATTCACATCTATGGTGTTAAAGGGACTCATTGGTTTTCATACTGATATAATTTATATAATGGGTGTAGATCATCACCTATAGAATTTGAACAACCCCCTGGTGGCCACAGTTTCAATTCCTGGCAGGGTTGGGGTTTACTTAGCTCTTCATCCCTCCGAGGCAGATAAAATGAGGACCATTAAATTGTAGCATCCCTCGGATGTCGGTCAAACATGACATCCCCCTGGCGTGCATGAAAACTAGGGACTATCTCTGTATACGCTTAAAAGAAAGTCTGCAGTGGATGTCATGAGTTTGTAGTGTGTGTAAACATTACACAGCCTCAGTGGTGTGAGATTTGATAATTATTTTTTAGTGGGTGCTGAATGCTATTTGGCTTTCTTTGTTTTATCCATAGCATAAAATATAAATGATAGAATAAACATCGATTCATCCGTCTCAGGTGGATGAAGAGGGAGACAATAAGTTGTCTAATGGTAGCATTCTCTTTGTATACTTGCAAGCGGTAAAACTATGTGTTTGGGGTTTTTTTTGTTACCAGGAAAAGTTCACTGAGCTATTATTTAAGGTTAGCGCACCGCCGTTTTTCTTTTCCCCGCAGAAAGGAAGGGGGTGGCAACTTTTGGGGGCGCAAGGGGGTTTGGGAGGAGTGCATAAACAATGCCCCAGGTTGTATGTTCATCGTCCCACCCATTAACATCCCCCCTCTTATATTCTACTTTATCATTTTAACTCTCTCTTCCTCCTGACACATTTTCTAGCAATGTTGAGGGCCGGATTTTCTTTTTGACATGCTGGGTCCGTGATGGCAAATTTGTAGCACTCCAAGCTCTCGAAAAGGTCTTTTGTATTGAAAATTTGTAATAAAAGAATAACTTAAAAGCCCAAATCACTTTCAAGCAGACCTCGGAATTTTAAGGAAATGCTGTGTACTTTTTTGGGGGCTAATCCCACCCAGCTCAAGCAATCGCCCACAAATCCTGCAGTGAGACGCCATACTCTCAGTAAGGCTGGGAGTTGGATAGAATCTAGGGACCGTAGATATCTGGCCAAGACTTTAATTTAGATTTGGTTTTCTGTGATGGTCCTACATAAAGCTGTATGGAAATATATGTCCCTGGATTGTTCTGTTGGCCTCCTTTTGTGTTCTATGCGCCGTATAACTCTGATTAGGGACAGACCTGTTTGGAATCATGGGTTGTATGATGGAAGATCTGACCCATCTGATAAATCCCAAGATTCTAAACAACATGTCCTCCCCTGATAGAGCTATACAGAGCAAAGATTCTAAACAACATGTCCTCCCCCTGATAGAGCTATACAGAGCAAAGATTCTAAACAACATGTCTGCCCCTGATAGAGCTATACAGAGCAAAGATTCTAAACAACATGTCCGCCCCCTGATAGAGCTATGCAGAACCAAAATGACTCTGTAAGGTACATAATTTGTATAGTTTCATTAAAGCAGTTCTATTTAAAATGCCTACACTTAAACCTTTAAATGAAACAAGTGAAACGGTATAAATGTATATCTTCAGCGGCGTACTTACGAGATTGTTTCATGATTATTGTCCCGTCTGCTCATTTCATGTGACAGCCCATGATGCGGTGAATCTGAAGGTGAATGTATGCACAGGGGCCCCACACAGAGGATTATGACCATTCTCGTCTTGCTTTCCCGAAAAATGACCTTCCCTGCCTTCCCCCTTTTATACCTGCGCTGCCCCTCCGACCTGCGCCTAGCTCAGCTGTTGTGTTTGGTGAGGGTGAGGAGGTGTTGGAAGTGAATTTGATTAATTACTTCAATAATTAGCTGCACTGAGAGACTAATCCCCGCATGTATAGCACCCCTGGAGAGCCCAAAATAAACATTTCCTTGTATGTTTACTGCGCCCCATCAACTGTGTTCCCTAATTAGGGATCTTAGCGCATCTGGGGATTAGTTAATCCATCATAAATAAGTAACACAAGGCTGTTCATATCAATTGCATTTTAATAAGACCCAAGAGTATTCACAATACATTTTTTTTAATATATATATATATATATATATATATATATATATATATATAAAGGGACACTCCCACCAAATAATGAAAAGGGTTTATTTTTTTTTTCCTTTGCATTGTTGATTTCAGATATGTGTTTTGTTTTTGTTATTTAAATTTATTTTATGAAATATTTTTACGACTGTGCGCCGCCATTTTGGGAAATATAGTGTTTTCTGGTGCCACCCCCAGTGACTTTACAGCACTAGTATCTCACTTTGGGGCTGGGGGACACAGAATGCAGTCTATAAGTCAGAATTCTGACCATAGACTTGCATTGAATGGGAGGGTAATGTAACTATTACATCACAAGGGGGGCGGAGTTATGATCCTGTTTGATCAGGTCAATCTCCTCTCTTTGTGTTGGACGGCAAGAAAAAAAAGATTGTACACAGCCACCTAGTCTTTCCCACTATGATACATAGGAGCCAGTAAGAGATTCAGGGGTGTATCTTATGACATCATCATGCAGGCTCTGGCCACAGTTGTAAAGTGAGACTTGCTGGAAGATTTTGGATAATGTTGCGTCATGGGAAATATTCACAAAATGGAACCAGGAGATAAACACCTAATTTTATTTGTAATAAATAATACAATTCTTTTATGTGCAATTAATTCAAACCTAGAAGAAACAAACCGCAGTGGCATGTCTTATATATGTGTTTGTTTTAAATGAACAGGTAATCTACATCGTATGTATGAGGTAGTGTAAAAGCAACATGCGTATTTGCAAATACAAGTGGGTTTAAACTGAGGGCTGCCTCTCATCTGAGGCAGTGTTCATCGGATGCTGGTGCACAGCCAATCAGTGCACGTGGCTCCCCTAGTTAAAGCTCCCTCTGTTGGTGGAATGTGAAAATGAAGATCTTGCACTGCACTAGGAAAGGATGCATCATGGCGGCTGGTCCAAGGATATACTGGCATCTAACTTTTTTAGTACATGCCAGTATGTAATCAAACTAGTGCCAATAGTTTTTTCACTTTGGCTTCTACATTAGAAGCACAAGTGGAAAAATAGCTTTTTAAGCGGTGTCAAGTGCAAAATCAAGTAAAATATGGTGTGTAATTATAAGGAGCAGGATTTGGATCTGTTGTATTGTTTGCTGGCAGGGGTTATAGCTGTGGAATGCATTTCCCATAATGCCGAGGCAGCCAAAAGGAATTGGAGACGTAAAGTTGGTGAATTTAGAGGGCATTGCTCCAAGAATGATATACAATTCACTTGTGAACGTGCAAAGGGAGGAAATAACCAAGCATTAGAATTACCATGGACTAATATATATATATATATATATTGTCTCTAATTAGGAAAAGAAAGGGGGATGAAGTGGACAATTCCGCAGCAGCCAAAAAGAAGCTAAAGAAAGAGAAGGAAAAGGAATCCAAGCTGGAGAAATTACTGAAGGTAAAGAGGTGGCGTCAGTGCGCACTGTGCCTGCCATTTATATTAGCCTGATCCTGTTACATCAATAGTATCTGGGAATGTGCAGTGTGAGAGCAGAGAGTAACATCTGATGGTAAACGCTGGCAGGAATACAGAGGGCATGGAGCGGGCGTTACAGAGGGCATGGGGCGGGGACTATAGAGGGCATGGAGCGGGCGTTACAGAGGGCATCGGGCGGAGACCACAGAGGGCATCGGGCGGGGACTACAGAGGGCATGGTGCAGGGACTACATAGGGCGGGGACCACAGAGGGCATGGGGCGGGGACCACAGAGGGCATGGGGCGGGGACCACAGAGGGCATGGGGCGGGAACCACAGAGGGCATGGGGCGGGAACCACAGAGGGCATGGGGCGGGAACCACAGAGGGCATGGGGCGGGAACCACAGAGGGCATGGGGCGGGAACCACAGAGGGCATGGGGCGGGAACCACAGAGGGCATGGGGCGGGGGCTACAGACGGCATGGAGAAGGGACTACAGAGGGCATGGGGCGGGGACTACATAGGGCTTGGAGCGGGGTTACAGAGGGCATGGGGCGGGGACTCCAGAGGACATGGAGCTGGGTTACAAAGGGGTTAAAAGTTTTTTTGAACAATGAGAGACTTTTAAATTGGCACTAAGGCGTTCAGACTGCCAAGTGACGGGGCGGCACCTCCTTTATATTCAGCGCTGAATGGGGCATGAGATGCAGAACAATGCCCCCAGCAGAGTGGCGCCCCGATGCATGCCAGCCCCCTAGTGTTTGCTTCTGCAAAATCTTGGGGTGAATAACTTTTTGACTGGTGCAGTAGCTGATTTAAAACACATTTTGGTCTCTCTGTAACGTGTTAGACTTTCTGAAAGAGGCACAAACGCAGAGCGCTGAGATAACGGTGTGACTTGTTACTCTCTTCCCCAGGAGCAAACGGAGCTCGTTTGGAGCATCAAGGACGAGATAAAGAAAGTCTGCAGCACCAATGACTTGAAGGAGCTGCTGATAGCCAATGCGCAGCAGGTCCCCTCCGGAGAGACGAACGTAAGTGGCGTTTCCTTCTTCGTGGAGCAGCCACAATGCAGTCACAATAAAGTTGGTCTAAGACCGTCCTACATAATCTCCCTTCTTCTTCCCCAGATCCTAGACAGAGTGTCAGATGGCATGGCTTTCGGGGCACTGCAGCCCTGCAAGGAGTGCAAGGGGCAATTTGTTTTCAAAACCGATGCCTATTACTGTAGTGGGGACATCAGCGCCTGGACTAAATGTGTTGCTAAAACACAGACCCCTAAAAGGGAAGACTGGGTAATCCCAAAGGTGCGTGAATGGTCTGCTGGGCTATAGCCGCCCCGGCGGCCTGGCGATGTTTTTTATTCGGTTGGGTGCGTGAACTTATTCGGGATTAATGAATGGCTTCTTTATGTTGTCCAGGAGTTTCATGAAGTCCCCTACCTTAAGAAGTTTAAGTTTAAGAGGCAGGATCGGGCCTTCCCTCCATCGGCTGCCCCCACACCCGTGAGTGCGCCAGTCTCCACTAAAACAGCCCCGGCTCCGGAGGAGACTATACCTGCAGGTAGGTTCTGCAATATCCCTTAAGATCTCACTTGTATTTGCAAACAGTTGTTTAAAGATGAGTATATACCCTCTATATCAACTTTTAATCAGGCAGAAGTCGAATTCTGCCTGAGTAAAGTATCTTTTGAACGATGTCTCTAGGGAGCACCATTCAAAGGGTGATTATATACAGCAGGTTTTTTTTACAGGTGAGAGCTGCATTCATGGAAAAGCTATTAAAATAGTACATGATTTAACATTTTTAGGCAAACCGCTGACAAACATGAAGATTCTGACGCTGGGAAAGCTGTCCAAGAACAAGGATGACATGAAGACCCTGATTGAAGAGCTTGGTGGGAAGATAACAGGGTCTGCGAATAAAGCCACGCTTTGTATTAGCAGCGAGAGTGAGTGTTGGGCCCTATCCTACTAATATGTGTGTTAGAAGAGAATAAAACGGACAGTTAAATGTTTAGAGCTCTAACTTTAATCCATTCCCTTTTGGCTTATTTAATCAAATGGTCCTCCTTTAATCCTGTATTAGTGTCAATAATTGTCCACCGAGCCTGTCTTTCCAACTCTGCTCTTAATACCTGATTTTATTACTTTTTTGCCGTTCACCTTTGGGTGACTAGCGCCCTCTATCTTTTGTCCCGGAGAGCAGACGGTTAGCGTATGCGGGAACTACTCTTGAGGTCAGGGCAGGTCTCATGTTTTCTCTGCCTTGTGGGCCCGTTTCTCCAAACAGAGGAAGTAGAGAAAATGAGTAAGAAGATGGAAGACGTGAAAGCCGCCAACGTCCGAGTGGTGAGCGAGGGTTTTCTCAAGGAGTTGGAATCTGGGAAGAGCTTGCCAGACTTGCTGACCCAGCACAGGATATCCACGTGGGGAGCCGAGATCAAACAAGAAGTTGCGCAAGAACCTCCGCCCAAGCAGAAGTCAAGTGTCCCGGCAAACAAGAGTGCGGGGAAAGTAAAGGAGGAGCAGGGTACGTCTTTCAGTATCTGGGCAAAAAATGTGCACCGCTATCTGGGGGTGGGGGGGAGATCTCCAATGTGTAGCGTAACACTGTAAATATACAGTCATTATATCATGTAAATAAAGTCATTTCTTGGTATTGTTTATACTTTACTCCAGTATCCGGCTGCTAATCATTTAACCCAATGCCTGCTTCCTCTTCTGCAAAACTACAGCTTGATCTTGATCTTCTTTTTTTTTTTTTTTTTCTGATAGAGCTCATTATTTTATTGGCTCATAAACCAATAACATAGACTGCTTATAGGCTGTAGGATTTTGGTGGATTATAATAATGTAGTAAGATATTTTGGGTTTTCTGAGTGGGCAGAAGAATTACAGAGCTCTAAACGCAAGCAATTTGTAAAGCATACAACTGCATGTAGTTAGGTTTTTATGAAACTCAGCATTGTTACCAGGTATTTTAATATACGTTATGTTGTATTTATATTGTGGCTTAATGTTTACAAAAATAGCTGAACGATTTTTTTTTTTTTTTTTTTTTTTAGCAGTTTTCACTATTTGACCATTATACTATAGATGTGGTCATCTTACAATCACCATTTGTAAACCCTAAATAACTTCTAGCAAGGACTGTATCACCCTAACATTTTACTGTGCATGTAGAGCGTAAAAAATGGTAGAAAATGATCTATACATTGTATTAGCAAAACTGCCAGCAAATGTCTAAATTAGGAGAAAAGGTTTTAAATGTGTCTGTGGAGTCTGCTGCTGATGACATCACCTGTGGCACCGTATGCAAATTACACAGTTCGCACTGAATATCTGTTCATTTGCATATCATGCCCTGGGTGATGTCATAAACAGAAGACTCCACAGACATATTTCTCTCCAAATTTAGGCATTTGCTTGTAATTCTGTAACTGCAATGGATAGATCATTTTCTATCATTCTATTGAAGTTTAATAAACTATTTAAAAATAATGTCCCTTTGGTACCAACTTTGTTGTGTTGCCTGTGCATCTAGTGTTGGGTTTAGACAAATAATAATAACAATAATTTTTTTTACATTTCTTTCTCTCCATCGATGTATATTTTAATTCTTAGGGGGCAGCAAGTTGGAGAAAAAAATGAAGCTGACCGTTAAAGGGGGAGCTGCTATTGATCCGGATTCTGGTAAGCGTGAGATTATGTTGGAATTAGACTCGCTGACAGCACTGGACATCGTGTATAAAAATTTTTTAAAAAAGACTGAATGACATGTTTCACTGTAGTTGGCTGTGATGGTAGGTTGATTTCTTTTCACTTGCCAGAGAGAGCTAAGCCTGTTTGCAGTAGGGATTTTTGTTACCGAAGGAGACAATGTCCCAGCTAATATTTATCGCAATGTTTTTTCATTTTGGGCTTAGGGGATCAGTTCTGTCTCCCACACTGCAGCACCCTTCCTTCCTTCCTTCTTTCCTTCCAAAGTGCTCTGGCAGACAGAACACTCCTTCTTCCCTCAGTGCTCGGGCAGGCAGAACACTCCTTCTTCCCTCAGTGCTCGGGCAGGCAGAACACTCCTTCCTCCCTCAGTGCTCGGGCAGGCAGAACACTCCTTCCTCCCTCAGTGCTCGGGCAGGCAGAACACTCCTTCCTCCCTCCCTCAGTGCTCGGGCAGGCAGAACACTCCTTCCTCCCTCCCTCCCTCAGTGCTCGGGCAGGCAGAACACTCCTTCTTCCCTCCCTCCCTCAGTGCTCGGGCAGGCAGAACACTCCTTCCTCCCTCCCTCAGTGCTCGGGCATGCAGAACACTCCTCCCTCCCTCAGTGCTCGGGCAGGCAGAACACTCCTTCCTCCCTCCCTCAGTGCTCGGGCATGCAGAACACTCCTTCCTCCCTCCCTCAGTGCTCGGGCATGCAGAACACTCCTTCCTCCCTCCCTCAGTGCTCGGGCATGCAGAACACTCCTTCCTCCCTCCCTCAGTGCTCTGGCAGGCAGAACACTCCTTCCTCCCTCCCTCAGTGCTCGGGCAGGCAGAACACTCCTTCCTCCCTCAGTTCTCGGGCAGGCAGAACACTCCTCCCTCCCTCAGTGCTCGGGCAGGCAGAACACTCCTCCCTCCCTCAGTGCTCGGGCAGGCAGAACACTCCTCCCTCCCTCCCTCAGTGCTCGGGCATGCAGAACACTCCTTCCTCCCTCCCTCAGTGCTCGGGCAGGCAGAACACTCCTGCCTCCCTCCCTCAGTGCTCGGGCATGCAGAACACTCCTTCCTCCCTCCCTCAGTGCTCGGGCATGCAGAACACTCCTTCCTCCCTCCCTCAGTGCTCGGGCAGGCAGAACACTCCTTCCTCCCTCCCTCAGTGCTCGGGCAGGCAGAACACTCCTTCCTCCCTCCCTCAGTGCTCGGGCAGGCAGAACACTCCTTCCTCCCTCCCTCAGTGCTCGGGCAGGCAGAACACTCCTTCCTCCCTCAGTGCTCGGGCAGGCAGAACACTCCTTCCTCCCTCAGTGCTCGGGCATGCAGAACACTCCTTCCTCCCTCCCTCAGTGCTCGGGCAGGCAGAACACTCCTTCCTCCCTCCCTCAGTGCTCGGGCAGGCAGAACACTCCTTCCTCCCTCAGTGCTCGGGCAGGCAGAACACTCCTGCCTCCCTCCCTCAGTTCTCGGGCTGACAGATTTTGCCAAGTGATGCTGCATTGATATCTATAGTAATGTGACCAGCGGTCTTGGGGAGGGTGGAGGGCACATGAGGAGGATGTCTGCCAAACATTTTCAGGCATTCTGGCTCATAAAACTCACTGGAAGGGTCTGACAGCATTGAAGGATGTGTATTTGTGCACCGATCAGCCCACAGGCATCCTTCAGTTGCCCCACTAGACACCAGGGGACAGACAAGTCCTCTTCTGGGTGCCGTGGGCAAGTCCCTTTAGTACTGCAGTGTGGTGCCGTGGGCAAGTCCCTTGGGTGCGGCAGGGTGGTGCCATGGGCAAGTCCCTTGGGTGCGGCAGGGTGGTGCCATGGGCAAGTCCCTTTAGTACTGCAGTGTAGGGATCGACCGATATTGATTTTTTAGAGCCGATACCGATACCGATAACCTGTGAACTTTCAGGCCGATAGCCGATAACTTATACCGATATTTCGTGCATTTTAATTTTTTGGGAAAAAAAACTATTTCTACACAAATCTGCTGTTAAATGAACATGTTTATTGTTAACGTTTAGCTTTTTTTTGTAAATCTTTTTCATTGCTAAATAAAAATAAATAATGCAGCAAAACAATGGTGATATGGTCAAATACAACAAATTGGACCACTTTTTTTTTTTTTTTTAAATAAATATCAGTCAAAAGGTAACAAGAACAACAATGTTCAATTGCACATAGTCCATACTTAGATTAAATCTTAGTAAAATGAGCAGCAATGACATAGGCAATTATATCAAAGGGACACTACAGTAAATATAAGCAAGGCATCAAAACAGCTTAATTAACCCCTTAGTGACAAGACATTTTCACCTTGACTTTCCCTTGGTGACAATGGCTGTTTTGACATTTCTAGGGTTTGTGTTTAGCTGTAATTTTTTGCTTTCTCACATACAGTACCCACACAAATTATATGTTGTTTTTATCGTCATAAGAAGGGCTTTCATTAGATACCATTATGTTCATCATATCTTATAATTTACTACAAAAAAATCATAAAATATGATGAAAAATTTAAAAAAACCCACTTTTTCTAACTTTGACCTAAAATATAATTTACACAAATAAAATCATTAAAAAAGACCCCGGCTAGAAATAGTTTCTAAATGTTGTCCCGAGTTCAAAAATATGCATGTTTCCATATTTTTCGGTATTTTTTTGCGAGTTATGGGGCAAAAACCAAAAATAGTGTTTTTTGGTTTTTTCCTATATTGATCTTTTGACCCCAACCCGAACCCAAAATTTAACCCTAACACTAAATTTAACCCCAACTCTAATCCTTATTATATCCCTTAATATTTTTTAACTTTAATTTAATTTTAACCCTATCCCTTATGCTAAAAAATATTTAATTTTAACCCTATAGGCTAATATAGCTAAATAACCTATTTTTATTTAATTAAATATGTATTTTAATTATTTTCCATTGCAATGCTACTAAACTACCACTAGGGGTAGTCAAGTAGCATATTCAGAGCGACGGAAGTGAAGTTACTTTCACTTCCGAAGCTCAGACCGGCAGAGGACTTAGCCATATTGACGGAGCAGTATGCTCCGTCAATATGGCTCCCCACGATCGCTCCGTGGGGCGATCGTGGGGGTCCCAAAATAGAAATATCGGTGCTGGCTATTGCCTCGATGTCGAGGCAATAGACCAGCACTGTTAAAGCGGTTTTCACGATCGTTGATCGCGAAAACTGCTTCATTCAAATATTATCGGCATTATCGGTAAAGTTAGATGCCGATACCGATAGTTTAGGAAACTGAATATCGGCCGATAATATCGGTTAATCCCATAATCGTTCGATCCCTACTGCAGTGTGGTGCCGTGGGCAAGTCCCTTGGGTGCGGCAGGGTGGTGCCATGGGCAAGTCCCTTGGGTGCGGCAGGGTGGTGCCATGGGCAAGTCCCTTGGGTGCGGCATGGTGGTGCCATGCGCAAATCCCTTGGGTGCGGCAGGGTGGTGCCGGGGGCTGTTGAAATTGGTGCCGTAATTAATTACAGGTTACACTTGCAAGCTGTTTGGTTTCCTGTAACAAACTAGTAACATTCAAGTATTGGTGTGTAACATTGCGAGGTTATGTGGTGATGAAGGTCACTCTGTCATAGCATAAATTCAGCTTTTGGCGAGAAAGTAGACCAAGAACGAAACCTGGCGCGTTTCACACTATATGGGGAGAGGAGGTAGCAGGAGCAAAATTAAAAGATGACATTTTTTTTTATTTTTTTTTAATTAATCCCCTGACCTAATGGTGAACAATCGGGGGACTTATTTCTACTGATCAGTTCTAAGTTCTGAAAGGGGTCCAGTCACCATGGGAACCCCTGGAATGTTCCATTGTTAGAATGTTGCTCTGGGAATGATCTTTTACACCTAACCCCTAGTCTGTTTTGGATGAGCAATCCATGTTATTATGGACATGTAAGCTTCAGAACAGGAGTATAGGATCCCAGCATTTGTATCCCACGTGGCAGTGTGTTCTCACACCTCTGTACGTGGTTTGGGCTAATTAGCCATTGTGTATCCTAACATTTGAGTAATGAGCTTTTCGTTAGGATGATTACTGTTTGACTAATTAGTTCATAAAAGCAGCTCCATTGGACTGTTCCAGGGTCACTGTTCCAGGGTCAGAGGTCATTCACAGATGTGTGCGAACCAGCCTTTTACACCACAGAGAAATACTAATTGGTACGGCTTCACATCCCGCCAGGTTTCCCTTAAAATCTCCAGGGCCGTCCTGTTTTTATCTCGTCCCTGACGAAGCCGTGTCCAGCGAAACGAACGTCAGGCATTTCTCCATGGGTGTTTCTGGTCGCGCTCCCTGCTGCACCATCCACAGATTATGTCTTATATTCAGGCTTTCCTAAATAAATATCCAAAGTTTGGAGGAGCAAATACGGTCATGATCATTTTTTGAATTAAATATCCATTTTTTGGTCTTTTTTTTTTGTAATGTAGGACTTGAAAATTCATGTCATGTTTTGGAAAAAAGTGGCAACATATTCAGTGCCACGCTGGGCCTCGTCGACATAACCCGGGGGACAAACTCTTACTACAAACTCCAGCTCATCGAGCACGACAGAGATGCCAGGTGCGTAGATCTCCACCTAATAAGTTTTCCTTTCCTTTCTCTGATTTTGTAAAATCTCACTCAAAGACTAGCAAGTTGCTTCTGTTTATAGGTATTTCAGACTTGGTAGAAAAAAATGACTAAATATCCTTTATGGCCTTCACCTTACAGAGGTTTTAAAACAGACGTCCGTACATCGGAGAGGTGGGGGGGTGTGCTTGACTTCTTTCATCTATTATCAGAGATCTTGTTGACAAGTCTATTATTTCTATTCTTAAAAAGTCAAATAAGATTTGATGGGGGTTTTCTCTGGCAGAGTGGGAGCTGTAAACAGATTATACGATTTACATCTTGCAAGGTAGCTCATCTCTCCTTCATTGCATAGGAGCAAATATCCTTACTGCCTGCTATAGACTGCATTTCCTATGATGCTAAGTTAGCTTTCGGCATATAGTAAGGTGTTTGGCAGTAACACATAAATATACCTATAAATTCATACCTGAAGTACAATGTGTGTGAACAAAATTACTACCACAAACTTGATCAAAGATTCGTTTTAAAATGGCTGCTTAGAAAGTGTCTAAATGCTCAAGTATACCCCTGGTCTGTCTACAAACAAATGTGTACATGTAGGGGCGTGATTCAGATATAAGCGTTAAAATGTCACTAGTTGTATTTTTGTAAAAATCAATATTTGAATCTGTTTTGCGTGTTTGTTTGTTTTTTAATAACTGTTCAAGTAGAAGTTGGCAAAAGTATGTGTTGTTTTTTTTTTTTGTTTGTTTTTTCCACCATATTTTATTTTATTTTTTTTGCGAGAATTTTTTTTTTTTACAGCTAAACACAAACACTGCAGAACTGTTAAAACTGCCATTTCCCAGCCAAGCAGAACATGGGAGTTTATCAGTTTGTGTAACCCAGACTGTTTGGCTAATTGAATTGCTTATTCCAAGCTTATTCTTTTACGTAAAATGATTGTGTTGGTGCTTTTGGAGCAGCAGGCATTCAATTCACAAGGCCAGACGAGCTAATTCTGCTTTTAATCTTTTAAGGTACTGGGTTTTCCGGTCCTGGGGACGGGTGGGGACGGTGATCGGCAGTAACAAGCTGGAAGAGATGTCTTCCAAGGAAGAAGCCATTGATCACTTCCTTAGTTTGTACCAAGAAAAAACGGGCAATGCTTGGCACTCCTCCAACTTCACCAAGTATCCCAACAAGTTCTACCCCCTGGAGATAGACTACGGTCAGGTACGTGTCTGTAGGGGGAGACCCAAACGCCATATTGAGCTTCTACATTCCGGATCGGACATTTAAACTATTAAAGGGACTC
This sequence comes from Pelodytes ibericus, assembly GCA_036172795.1. Classification (NCBI taxonomy): domain Eukaryota; kingdom Metazoa; phylum Chordata; class Amphibia; order Anura; family Pelodytidae; genus Pelodytes; species Pelodytes ibericus. The sequence goes on from CM069862.1 coordinate 17,141,530, forward strand.
AGTCACTTTAAAAAAAGATATATTAAACAGTCCAGATCCACTGTGTGTGTTAGAGCATCTTGACACCATACGTTCTTCTCGGTCTTTTCAATCCGCCGCTCGTTCCTATATGGCCCCAGAATAAATGGGAAATAAAGTTCCCAGGCTTTTGTCAAGGCCACGTCCACTTTATGGAGCGGTTTCACTTACCTCTAACATAGATGCTCCACCATGAAGACCTTTTTAAAAAAGGGTTTAAGACTTACCTCTTACATCAGGCATACGGTCAGTTCATCTTACTAGCGGGAGCTCTCAATTGATTTGGCCTTATTTGTAAAGCCGCATGTATAAAGATCAATTGGCAAAGGGGTCCTAACACCATGGCAACCCGTGGAAAGACCCTGATGATGGAATCGCTTAGAACTTGGCCCCAAAAGTAAAACCATATATATATATATAAAAAAAAAAGTTATTTTGTTAAATGTAGAGCTTGTGACATTATCTGTGTCATTTGTGAACTAAATTAGAAACATAGAAAGTGTCGGCAGATAAGAACCATTTTCTGAATACTTTTCTTAGTCCCCAGTTCCCTATCTTATAGCCTTCTGCCTATCCCATGCATGCTTAAACTCCTTCACTGTATTAACCTCTACCACTTCTACTGGAAGGCTATTCCATACATCCACTACCCTCTCAGTAAAGTAATCCTTTCATTAGTCCCTGGCCTTACCTTATATCTAGGATAGCCTTATACCCATCCCATTCATGCTTAAACTCCTTCACTGTATTAACCTCTACCACTTCTACTGGAAGGCTATTCCATACATCCACTACCCTCTCAGTAAAGTAATACTTTCATTAGTCCCTGACCTTATCTTATATCTAGGAAAGCCTTGTATCTATCCCATGCATGCTTAAACTCCTTCACTGTATTAACCTCTACCACTTCTACTGGAAGACTATTCCATGCATCCACTACCCTCTCAGTAAAGTAATACTTTCATTAGTCCCTGACCTTATCTTATATCTAGGATAGCCTTATACCTATCCCATGCATGCTTAAACTCCTTCACTGTATTAACCTCTACCACTTCTACTGGAAGACTATTCCATACATCCACTGCCCTCTCAGTAATGTGATACTTTCATTAGTCCCTGGCCTTATCTTATATCTAGGATAGCCTTGTGCCTATCCACACATGCTTAAACTCCTTCACTGTATTAACCTCTACCACTTCTACTGGAAGACTATTCCATGCATCCACTACCCTCTCAGTAAAGTAATACTTTCATTAGTGCCTGGCCTTATCTTATATCTAGGATAGCCTTATACCTATCCCATGCATGCTTAAACTCCTTCACTGTATTAACCTCTACCACTTCTACTGGAAGACTATTCCTTACATCCACTACCCTCTCAGTACAGTAATACTATCATTAGTCCCTGTCCTTATCTTATATCTAGGATAGCCTTATACCTATCCACACATGCTTAAACTCCTTCACTGTATTAACCTCTACCACTTCTACTGGAAGACTATTCCATGCATCCACTACCCTCTCAGTAAAGTAATACTTTCATTAGTGCCTGGCCTTATCTTATATCTAGGATAGCCTTATACCTATCCCATGCATGCTTAAACTCCTTCACTGTATTAACCTCTACCACTTCTACTGGAAGACTATTCCTTACATCCACTACCCTCTCAGTACAGTAATACTATCATTAGTCCCTGTCCTTATCTTATATCTAGGATAGCCTTATACCTATCCCACACATGCTTAAACTCCTTCACTGTATTAACCTCTACCCCTTCTGCTGGAAGACTATTCCATACATCCACTACCCTCTCAGTAAAGTAATACTTCCTGATATTACTTTTAAATCATTGCTTTTAAATTGCAAGTCAATGCATTAATTAAGATAAACGGTTTTAAATTGTGTCCATTTAATCACTGAGCCTTGATGATAGTTTTGCAAATGGGCCATTAACATGAAGAAATGTCACGTGCCTTCCATGCTGCATGGTGACATAAACAGGCGTCAACACTGACCTCTGCAAAGCGTGTGCTTGCAATCACGCTGACCTGTAGATCAATGTATTGCTCTACCACCAGATTGTCCGCCAGAGTTCTGGGAAAGCCAGTTATTGCGTATTCAGTATAGCGCCCAGCATGTGATGTGCTGTGAGATGCACGGTCATTTATTTATTTATTTTTTTCGGTTCATGTTCCCTGTAGGAGGAGGATGTGGTGAAAAAGCTCTCTGTGGGTGCTGGCACGAAATCCAAGCTTCCTGCGCCCGTACAGGAGCTCATCAAGTTAATATTCGATGTGGAGAGTATGAAGAAAGCCATGGTGGAGTTCGAGGTACGTACGTGTAGACGTTATCGCAGCTACTTATCCAGGCAGAGGTATCGCTTATCCAAAATGCCTGGGAGCAGAAGTATTTCGCATAACCGATCATTTTCACCAATAAGATCTATTAAAAAGGAACGGCTATATCACCGCTTAAGGGGGCTGGACACTGAATACACCACTGTGCACTGGCGTTCTGACAGGTGTGTGTGGGATTTACAACTTGGGGCAAAATAAAAAAAACAATTATATTTGGGCAACGGGTTATTTTGTATAACTGCTTTGTGGATAAGGAATCCTTTTAATTTTGTAGCACAAAATTATTTTATATATATATATATATATAAAACGCCAGCATATTCTGCAGCACTGCTGTATATATAATCAATTGTAGATGAATACGAGTGAGACGTTGGTCTATATTTTTGTAAAAGAGGAAATTGAGAAGGGAGTTTCAAAGGTAAGACCAAAGTAACGGCATTGGGGGAAAAAATGGGCAAGTGAATGAGAGAATTTTTCCCTACTCTGTTACTTTGGCCTTAGTTTGGAATTTCCCTTCTCAATTACCTCTTTCGTGAATAAATCCAGTTGTCTTCCATAAATTACCTACCGATACCCAAACGTTTGTACAGGAGGCTGTGCTCTGCATGCAGCCTGTGTAATCTAGTTGTGCGGTCTTAGTCCTGCAGTGTTGATCAGGCGTAGGGAGGATAATATGATGCCCCCTTGTGGCGAATTGCTTAAACTGCTTGAGCCAATATACATGAAGCCAATGAGAGAGCTCGGTGGGTTAATTTCGCCAACTGTAAGTTTGGTTCCCAGCGGGTTCGACTCAGCTCTTCATCCTTCCGAAGTAGGTAAAATGAGTGCCATTAAGTTGGGTTAGAGTAACCTGGATGTACTTGAAAATCAAATAATATATGACTGTACCCTTACTGGCTAAACACTTTATTATTTATTATTAAATGATTATTATTATTTGTGTTTTGTAGATCGACCTTCAGAAGATGCCTTTGGGCAAACTGAGCAAGCGTCAGATTCAGAGTGCCTACTCGATCCTAAATGAAGTACAGCAGGTGAGTGCAGTCTCTATTTACGGCTGTGGTGTTCGCCTGCCTTCTGTTCCCTAAACCATAGACCTTAAAATGTACACCTCTGTCGTGGCCAATTTCACCTCTTGGTTCTCCCCAAACGTCTAGCAGGTGTGTAGCTAAAACCATGTGTATTGGAGCTTCCATCATGCCCACAACCAAATACAAACCAGGGCTGATTATGGGCCTGCATTGAGGTGCATGGTCCATACTCCCTCCGCTTAATGCGTACTACTCCATCTTATAATGTCTACTGTATGACTGTGTTCTCGCCATTCTAAAATTCCTTGTGTAAGCGTTATGGGAGGAGACCCGCTAATCATACGGCGGAGGGGGGGGGGGGGCATTTAAAACTTTGCAGTACACTACTTACATAATCCCCCACCAATGTGCATATCTTTTTGTGTGTATTTGTATTGATGTTTGTGGCCCTCATCCTGGCTCCTGCTGGCTTTATTCCCAGCTGTTTTTAGTCGGTAGGTGCTTCTTAGCCGATCTAAACCTCTGTACTGTTCCTCTTTCTTTCCTTTAGGCCGTGTCAGACAGCGCAGGAGAAGCCAAGTTACTGGATCTCTCCAATCGCTTTTATACGCTGATACCTCATGATTTTGGAATGAAGAAGCCCCCCCTGCTAAGTAACTCAGAGTACATCCAGGTAGCTATAAGAGATGCATGGCTTTGCTGTGAGGTTATGGAATAAGTCCTAATCCCCCAGGACATCTTAAACGGGAAGTTCCATGTACAGCGTCCCCCAAAAAATATTTTAAGATAAGTGGCCCTCCAGCTGTTACAAGACTACATTTCCCATACTCCTCTGTCAGCCTCTTAGCTGAGCATATGGGAGATGTAGTTCCTCAGCAGCTGGATGAGCCACAGCTTGCTTACCCCTCATGGAGTGTAACGAAAAAGAGACAGTTTTGTGTTTTTCTTCAACTCTTCCTACTGTTGCTATAGTGACAGCCCTGCCCTTGGATGTCATTGAATTTAGAAGCCCCGGAAAAATAGGTTCCATGTACAACTAAAGGAATAGTGTAAATTGTTTTAAAGTGAAAATAAGTGCATTTTTTTACAAATATTCAGCCCATGTGCAGCATACAGAAAAGCTGGGTGGAACTGTCCCTTTAACGGAAGATGCAGTTTGAGCATTTAAAACTTAATTGTTCTTTCTCGTATTCAGGCAAAGGTTCAGATGCTGGATAACCTGTTGGACATTGAAGTGGCGTACAGTCTGCTGAGGGGCGGCACAGACGAGGGAGGGAAGGATCCAATTGATGTGAAATATGAAAAGATTAAGACTGACATTAAGGTAAAGATGTCCGCGCCCTATTCCTCCGCGCAATGGGAGTCGCCCGGTCCTGGCGCAGGTCATGATTCAAACATCTGCTTTTTTGTTCCCGGCTGCAGGTGGTTGACAAAGACTCGGAAGAAGCTGAGATAATTCACAAGTACGTGAAGAATACACATGCCGAGACGCATAACGCTTACGATCTGGAGATCATTGACGTGAGTTCTTTGTTTGCTCAGTGTCTCATTGTGGATTTGGTGGAGCAATCCGTGGGACCCTTCCTGCGGTTTCCATGGTGACTGCTCTACCTTTGGCACCAGAATTAAACCTTTATTAATAATCCCAATTGTTGTGAATCACCATCTTCACCAATGTACTATAATACCAACTTTTATTAGCCTGTTTTTTTGTGTTTTTCTTGTGGGTTTTTTTTTTTATGTCCTTACTTCAATTAAATGTTTTTTCTCCTCTGAACCTACAGATCTTTAAGATTGAGCGCGAGGGAGAGAAACAGAGGTATAGGCCTTTCAAAGAACTGCACAACAGGCAGCTTTTATGGCACGGCTCACGCACTACTAACTTTGCAGGGATCCTGTCCCAGGGTCTGCGAATCGCACCGCCAGAAGCCCCCGCTGTAAGTAATCGTTACCCACCTCCCCTTCACTGAGAAATTGTTAGAAATGTTGGAGCTTTGCAAAAATAACATTCTGCTTGTTTAACCCACAAATCCCCCTGACCAAAAAAAAGCAAACGTACAACAAAAATAATGGAATTCTGGTCTTCAAGGCACATCAAATGCAACATAGAACTCTGTCCTTAAGGGGTTAAGACATCAACAAATAATTTCTCCCCCCCCCCCCCCCCCCCCCTAGTGACGGTACTCCAAGGGAGCATCCCACTGATGTGCAGAAATCTAGCTAGCGCCATCTGTCAACTGAGCCTGAAGCAGAGACATGCAGATGGCAAATATGGAGGAAACATAGCACATACCATTGCCATACACTGCTCAATGTAATAATAACCCTATAGATAAGACCGGTCTCTCTCTCTCTCCAAACCCCATCCTGATTGGATGACAGGGAATTTCAAGGCACCAGTGAAATCATTTTCAATATAAAGTGACACAAGAACCTTATAGCGTTGTAAAGTAATATTATGTGCGTTCCTCACACCGTGAACACATCTACAAGGTGTTACGGTCTCTTTAAGGAAGCCAATTTAGTAGCATTGAAATTCCTTTTTAAAGGAAAAAATGTTTATTTTCGATCGCTTTTGCAATGTTCACAACGAAAGTATAGATAAAGTTTAATGAAGGACTACAGGAAATACTGGGGTTTTTTTTAGCTCCCTCTCTCCCCCCATAAAGATAGCTGACGTATATGAAGGTTTGCGCATATGCGGCGGCCTCTGCCAGTAGCCAAAATAGCGCCACGCATGCGCAAAGCATAATCCACAAATGTAGACGCGTATCTGAGCTAAAAAAAAAAAAAAAAGACGTTATCAGCACTTAACCTATTTAAAGATTTTTTTACATTTTTTTTTACGGACTACGGTCGTCCTTTAATTGCGTGTTTGGTGCTTCTGTTTTTTCAAGGACTAAACTTTGATTTATTTTCTTGCAGACGGGTTACATGTTTGGTAAAGGTGTCTACTTTGCCGATATGGTCTCTAAAAGTGCAAACTACTGTCACACAATGCCGGGTAACCCTGTTGGTTTAATCTTGCTGGGAGAAGTGGCTCTTGGAAACATGTAAGTAAATACCGGTTATTCCTTCTATTAGATCTGGCCATCGTCTGTCTGTCCCTATACTCCCCTGCGGGTCTGATCTAGCTGTCCATCCGCTAATATTGATAGGCTGCTGTAAGTGCATAACCCGGTAGGAGCAGTAATTTTAATTCTGCCGTTTACTCCTATAGACCTGGTTGGCGTCCATAGCTTAGAGGAAAGACAAGAAGGAAGGGATGTGGGGGGGGACAGTATATTTTTAAAAATTAGAAAAATCAGTAGAAGAGGCAGAGTTAATTTAAAAAGTCAGAGGTCAACTTTACTGAGAGTGTGATATATGCATGGAATAGCCTTCCAGTGGAAGTGGTTAATACAGTGAAGGAGTTTAAGCATGCGTGGGATAGGTATAAGGCTATCCTAGATATAAGATAAGGCCAGGGACTAATGAGAGTATCACATTACTGAGAGGGTAGTGGATGCATGGAATAGTCTTCCAGTAGAAGTGGTAGAGGTTAATACAATGAAGGAGTTTAAGCATGCATGGGATAGGTATATGGCTATCCTAGATATAAGATAAGGCCAGGGACTAATGAAAGTATTACTTTACTGAGAGGGTAGTGGATGTATGGAATAGTCTTTCAGCAGAAGTGGTAGAGGTTAATACAGTGAAGGAGTTTAAGCATGCGTGGGATAGGTATAAGGCTATCCTAGATAGGACCAAATAAGGTGTGAGGATTTTACAGTAAGCAGACCAGATGGGCTGAATGGTTCTCATCTGCCGACGCATTTTGATTTTCTATGTGCATTGGAAATTTGAACTGGGTGTTTCACATTAATCACTAACCTCTTCCCATTCACCCCCCTGTCTTAAGGCATGAACTGAAGGATGCTGCACACATTACAAAGCTGCCGAAGGGTAAACACAGTGTAAAAGGTAAGCCGGCCCTGGATTCCAGTAACCAGGCAGATCTAGTAGGGAATCTCGTCCGGGATCCGGAACTTATAAATAGCTGCGTTATTGGTTCACACAGTGGTGTTGACTCACTGAACTTGAAATATCAGCATATTAACAACCAAAGCCGTACGTCGGCCAGAGAAGCCCAGTTGGTACAAAGTCTTCAAGGCGACCGTCTGGTAGCAGCCAATCTACCTTAAGTTTTGTTACTCGGTCATCAATTCCCCACTGCTGGCCGACCGAGCATTGCTAAATGGACCATTCTCCTGTCTGAGTAATGATGGGCAAGTTACAGAGCTGTACTGGGGTCTGGCTCGTCTCCTGGAGGAGGGATTTAAGACAAGCCATTATAGCAGGGGGGGCTCAGGCGAACTGTTCCATAGGTTCCAGTCTAGCCTTCCCACAAAATACAGAGGGGAGTCAGTCGGTGGGTTTCAGTCTACCAGGCCCTCCCATGAAATGATGAGGTGAGCTTTAGGTTCCAGGACTGGTCTGTGCCCCTCGCATGAAATAAGGTGAGCCAGTCCGTAATGTCCGGTTTGGCTTGGCCATTGGTTGGGTTTGACTCGCTTTGTCCAGCTCTTAGTCTGTGTTCGACTATCTTTTTTTTTTTTTTTTTAGCTCTAAGACAGTGATTCTAAAACCTGTCCTCAGGACCCCCCACCGGTCCAGGATTTAGGAAATACCCAGTTGTATTTAAATAAGAATATGTACACCTGGTGTGGTTCCCTAACCATTAAGCAACCATACCAGGTGTTCTACATATTTTTATTTAAATACAACTGGGTAATCCCTAAATCCTTGGGGGGTCCTGACGACAGGTTTGAGAAACACTGCTCTAAGATCTCCGGCTTTGGATTTATAAATACTTGTTTCATGTAGTTCTGTCCATTTTACAACCTTGACCTGTAGGATTTTGGCTACAAATACATGGGTTGATTTTTATCGCTTGACATATTCTCTCTCTCTCTCTCTCTTCTGAAGGTCTGGGTCGAACCGCACCTGATCCCTCTGCTACAGTTCAACTTGATGGTGTCGATGTTCCTCTGGGAAAAGGAGTTGCATCGAAGGTCAACCATACCAGTCTACTATATAACGAGTATCCTTTCCCACCGATATTAGCGCTGATCCTTTATAATTTGTGCCTTCTGACGAATCCATGGGGGTTATGTATAAATAATGAGGCTGTTTTATTTCTAGTCCTGATTTCTTCGGTCAGGTATTTGCCCCTTGCGCCTGTAAGGTATGGATAAAATTGGCAGAATGAGCTTATACATCAGAAAAATGGTCAAAACCGCTTTTGTTGTTGTTTTTTAAATGCAATTTTTTTCGCCACTTTGTGATTTATTTATTTTTGTTGTTGATTACAAGTGGCAGAGAATCGTCAAAAATCTTAATCCCTTGACTAAAGTTGAGCGGAAACCTGGATGTTCGGGTTCGGCCGAACTTCGAAAAAATGTCCAGGTCCGTGCTCGAACTTGACCCTGAACCCCATTGAAGTCAATGGGGACACGAACTTTTGGCCACTAAAATGCCTCTAAAAAAATCCTGGAAAGGGCTAGAGGGCTGTAAAATGTGGGTAAGAGTGTCTCCATTTATACGAATAGGGACTCTATTTCAGTTTATAGAAAGCCAATAGCCATGTAATGCTATTGGCTTTCTATAAACCGAAATAGAGTCCCCATTCATACGAATAGGTCAATTGACCTTTTCTTATGAATGGGGACTCTATTTTGGTTTATAGAATAGCATTACATGTATTCCATAAACCGAAAGTCTATAAACCGAATCTCTTTCGGTTTATAGACTTTTGGTTTATGGAATACATGTAATGCAATGGGCTTTCTATAAACTGAAATAGAGTCCCCATTCATACAAATAGGTCAATTGACCTATTCGTATGAATGGGGACTCTATTTAGGTTTATAGAAAGCCCATAGCATTACATACAATGTAATCGCCGAACTCCAACCCGAACATACAGTGAAATGTCTGTGTTCGGGTCCGGGGTCCAAAAACTGTAATGTTCGGGACGAACCCGAACAGTGGTGCGCTTCGGGACGAACCCGAACAGTGGTGCGCTTCGGGACGAACCCGAACAGTGGTGCGCTTCGGGACGAACAGTGGTGCGCTTCGGGACGAACCCGAACAGTGGTGCGCTTCGGGACGAACCCGAACAGTGGTGCGCTTCGGGACGAACCCGAACAGTGGTGCGCTTCGGGACGAACCCGAACAGTGGTGCGCTTCGGGTTCGCTCAACACTACCCTTGACGCCTAATGGTTCACCAAAAAGAGATGTTCTTTTTCTGTTCAAAGAGGCAGAGACCCCAAATTTCATACACCCCTGCCCCATCACTACAAATCCGTTATGTTCCTTAACCGCTTCCTCTCCAGATACATCGTCTACGATATCGCCCAAGTCAACTTGAAATATCTGCTGAAGCTCAAATTCAACTACCGAGGGGGGATGCTTTGGTGATCAGCCTGTACTGTGTAGATATGCATTAGAACTGACCCATCAACCTGCAGTGGCTGCTCCTGCCCTTGCACACCTGCAGACGTTCATGCCAAGATGCAAACTTCCTCTTTAACTTTTTTTTTCCCTGCCTATGGGGTCCGGCACAGCCCCCCCACCCCAGCTCCAGAGCAGGGTTTAAAGGATTTATAACAACACTGTCCGATCACAGTATAAAAATTGCTTTCCTTTACCCGTCTGTTACCCGTTTGGACTGCTAGATCCCATTTCTTTGGAACTGAAAAAAATTTGTTGTAACTTTGAAAGGGAACAGAGCGCAGTAAATTTTCATGTTGGCTTCCGAAGAGATTGTTTGTTTGTTTTTTCTCTGCTTGAAACCGTTCTTCCAAATTTTCTCTTTTCCGATGTTTTTAAACATCCGTTTATTTTCAGGTAATAAAAAAAATAAAATCTAATTTCTTACCGGTTACACGAAGATAACTATTTTGTACAGATAATTTTTCTTATTGGGTTTTTGTAATGTTTTGTTTCTTTGTTTTTTTTTTTTTTTGTTTCTTTGTTTTTGTTTCTTTGCTTGTTTCCCACAGATTAAAGGGCTTTGCTCGTAGAAGCTAGTTTGCCCAGACTGACCTGTGCTCGGAGAGCCTGGCCTGATTTTCTAGACAAGAAAAATATATATGTTAGTGGCGCAGGGGGGCCCCCCAAATCTGTGATTGTGACATCATAACGCACATGTTCGAAAATAAAGTAAATGCACTCCGTAATTTAACAGCTTCTTTATGTTTGTTGACGAGCATGACACATTTTTTGCATATAAAAATATACTGTTTTAAAACAGTAATTTTCTTACAGGAAAGCGGAGATTCTAAATATTTTAGATGTCATTGTAAGGTTTGGGAGGATGGAAATGTTTGAATTTTTAATGGACCACTGTCGGCAAAAAATGAAGTTCAAATAAAAGATTGCATCTAGTGTAGACATTTTAAATAAAAGTGCTTAAATGGAATGATACAAATAATAGCTAAACCCTCTTTGTTAGGATAGCTCGATCGGTGGGCGGACATGTTGTTTAGAATCTCTGGTTCATCTGACAAAGATGTCAGCCCCCTGGTAGAGCTATACAAGCAAAGAGTTCTTACTAAGGTATTTGAGTTGAATTATTTCATTAAAGCACTGATATATAAAATACAATTAATGAAATATATCAATTAAATATGAAGTACCAACGATTCCAAAAAAGGAAGCTATGTTTGATTGAAAGACGGCATGAAGTTCAAGCATTTTATAAAGAAATGTTTTTAAGAAACACAACACACAAAGTACATATTTAAGAATGCTTTTACTTGTACAGCTCTTATCACCCGACTGGCATCTTGGCCAGATGAAGGGAGCTATGACCCAAGATTCTAAACATATCTGCCCCCTATATATATTTTTTTTTTTTATGTCTGCCACAGATAGCTTTACAGAGCAAAAGGGGCTCACTCAATAAGGTACTTTATTTGTATTTTTTTAATTAAAGCATTTCCATTTAAAATGCCTACACATGATGCAGTCTCTCAATTTACTTTTTTTTTTGCCTACAGTTGTCATTTAAAAATCCCCCCTCAAAAAAAACCTTTAAGTTTTAGGTACAAACTGCATGGAGTAATGTGTAAATAAAGGTTTTGTGCTCTTGCAAGCTCTGGGATTTCACAGGGGATTGGTATGCAGATTCCAATCAAACTTTAATAATGAACCTGTCTCAGGCTGAACAGTCTGTTCCATGAAATGATCGTTTTCTTACTGTGCAACTCTTGTCAGTGGTAGAGACACTGGTCCAGCCATACCACACTGACGTGGCCAGCGAAGGCCGAAATGTACGTCTGGTTGCTCTGTTCCTCATGTAGAGGAGACTTGCCAGGCAATTTGGATCTGGACTGCCCTCATGGGTGGGACCAGTCTGATTAATGGAGGGATTTCCATTGTAATGGTGCAAGTGAGCAAAAAACGGTGATTCTTCTCCCGAGTAGTTTACATCGTATAGGGCCGGCTTTTTCAACTTTTGCCCGTTCTCGCAGAGAGGGATCACACACCTTAGTTTTTTTGTTTAAAACAAACACATATATAAATCATATGCCACTGTTTGTTTTTATATATGATTGAATTAATTGCATATAAAAGGAAAAATAAAATTAGGTGTTGATCTCCTGGCTCCATTTTGTGAATATTTCCCATGATGCAACACTGTCCAAAATCTTCCAGCCAGTCTCACTTTACAACTGTTGCCAAAGCCTTCATGATGATGTCATAAGATACACCCCTGCTCTCTTACTGGCTTCTGTGTATCATAGTGGGCAGGACTAGGTGGCTGTGTACATTGTGTGTTTACCTGCCTTCCAGCACAAATAGAGGAAATTGACCTGATCAAACAGGATCATAACTCCGCCCCCTTGTGATGTAATAGTTACATTACACTCCCATTCAATGAAAGTCTTTGATCAGAATTCTGACTTATAGACTGCATTCTGTGTCCCCAGCCCCAAAGTGAGATACTAGTGCTGTAAAGACACTAGGGGGTGGCACCCAAAAACACTTTCACAAAATGGCGGCGCCCGGTCACACTTGTTTAGTTACATACATTTATTAAATGCAGTCACGTATTAAAAAAACAATTCAACAATACAAAATGAAACCTTTTCATTTTTCTTTGAAAAAACCTTTTACATTTCTCCCAGACACGAGTCCACTCTCCTTATTTGTTCATCAAGGGTGTAATAGTGGAACGTTTATTACATTTAACAGGCGGTTCCACCTACAATATCCGAAACTCCTTTTTAGATAATACGGCATTGTGTTATTTGTATTAAAACTGTATTTCTATATCTCCAATAATCTGCAGATAAAGTGGAATGGTTTTATTGTGGTTACTATAGCAACAGCACTCTCTCACGGCCGTCTCTATAAGTCACTGTATTCAGAAGCCCCATGAAATTATTATCAATACTTTAGGGGAGCTGTAAATTATTTAAAAGTAAAAATAAGTGAATTTCACATGTATAACATACAGATAATAATCTGCATGTTAATCTTTTTAAAAACCGACACTGGCTGGAGAGATCAAAAATATCTCCCTTCACCAGCCCCCTGCAAGGTGTGCGCACAGCACAAACATCTTATTCTGCCTTTTGCTCACTGCACGTCAGAGCATCGCGGCTGCAATTTATGCTGGGTGGGGGCATGTCCTACATTGTAATGTGTGCCGGGAGGAGGGGCAAGTCCTGTGAGTGCAATGCTGGGGGGCATGTCCTACAAGTTTAAAGCATGTTGGGGGGCAAGCCTTGCGAGAGCAATGCATGCGGGGGGCGGGCAAGTACTGTGGGTGCAATGCATGCGGGGGGGGGGCAAGTCCTGTGGGTGCAATGCATGCTGGGGGGGCAAGTCCTGTGGGTGCAATGCATGCTGGGGGGGGGGGCAAGTCCTGTGGGTGCAATGCATGCTTGGGGGGCAAGTCCGGCGAGTGCAATGCATTCTGGGGGCCAGTCCTGCGAGTGCAATGCGTGCTAGGGGGCATGTCCTACAGGTGTAATGCATGTTGGGGGGCAAGCCTTGTGAACGCAATGCATGCTGGGGGGGGGGGGGGTATGTCCTACAGGTGTAATGTGTGCCGGGAGGAGGGGCAAGTCCTGTGAGTGCAATGCTGGGGGCCATGTCCTACAGGTGTAATGCATGCTGGGGGGCAAGTCCTGTGAGTGCAATGGGTACTTGGGCAAGTTATATGGGTGCAATGGCAAGGGATGCGGGTGTGTGTTCTCTTTTCTGTTCACCAGGACATGGTAACTACAGGATGTGTTATATTAACTCCATCAATGGGCTGTCTTTAGTCTCTATCTGGTCGTTCATCTGCCCATTTCCCCCGACCCGAGACTCCGTGCCTCGTTTGGAATGTTGGGAACTCGTGACTGGCAGTGACCGGGTTAACCCAGGTAGGTGTCTCACGAGACCCAACATTCCATTCACCCCGAGGTCTGGCACGCGCCTCTGCCATACCCCCCCGCTCCATGACGCGCTCACGGGAGCGAGCGCGCAGCCCGCGTAATGACGTCAGGATCTCAGCCACCAGCGGCGCGAGCGGAGATCCCGAATGGCGGCTCTGAGAGGGCAGTTCAAACCCAGTACAGGCTTCTCCGCTGTGTCCGCCTGAGGGAGGGGTCCCGGGACCTTCCTCCCCCTCCCTGCCACCCATGAAGCGAATGAAGGCGGCCAAGGCCCCCGGGGCTGAGGAAGAGGAGGCTCTGCAGCCGGACCTGGCTGATGTAGAAGGTAAGAGCAGGAGAGGTCCTGTCACTGAGCCCTGGAAACCAAAACACTGGCTGCCCAGTGCCCCCGGCCTGCTAGACTGGCACTCCTACCCAGCCCCTGCCACCCCCAGTGTACCCCCAGCATTGCAAGTAAACCCCTAAATTACAGCCTGACCCGCATCTCCCAATGTAAACACAACCCTGGACCTTATACCCCTGCACTGGGCCATATACCCCCTATACTACAGCTTGGGCAGCACAATATCCCACTGTAAATACAACACTGAACTGGCACCCCCTATACCCCCTATATTACATCCTGAACCCCACAATCTCCCAATGTAAACACAACCCTGGACCCTATACCCCTGCACTGAGCCCTATACCCCCTATACTACAGCTTGAGTGGCACAATATCCCACTGTAAATACAACACTGAACTGGCACCCCCTATACCCCCTATATTACATCCGGAACCCCACAATCTCCCAATGTAAACACAACCCTGGACCCTATACCCCTGCACTGGGCCCTATACTACAGCTTGAGTGGCACAATATCCCACTGTAAATACAACACTGAACTGGCACCCCCTATACTGGACCGTATACTCCTATATTACATCCTGAACCCCACAATCTCCCAATGTAAACACAACCCTGGACCCTATACCCCTGCACTGGGCCCTATAACCCCTATACTACAGCTTGAGCGGCACAATATCCCACTGTGAATACTACACTGAACGGACAACCCCTATACTGGACCGTATACTCCTATATTACATACTGAACCCCACAATCTCCCAATGTAAACACAACCCTGGACCTTATACCCCTGCCCTTGGCCCTATACTACAGCTTGAGCAGCACAATATCCCACTGTAAACACAACACTGAACTGACACCCTTTATACTGGACTGTAGAGCGTATTTAGAGCATAGACCGCACAATATCACAATGTAAACACAACAGTGAACTGACAACCCCTATACTAGACCCTATACCTCTATAGCACAGCCTGAACTCCACAATATACCACTGTAAACACTGGACTGAACCTCTATACTGAACTGTATATCCCTATATAACAGCCTGAAACCCACAATAACCCAATGTAAACACAACACTAGAATGTTTACCCCCTACACTGGACCCTATATTACTGCTTGAACTGCGCAATCAACCACTGTAAATACAAAAGTTAACTGACATCCCACAGTCTGCCACTGTAAACAGAACACTGGACTGACACCCACTAAACTGGACCCTATATTAATTACTGAACCCCACAATATCCCAATGTAAACACAACACTGGGCTCTATTTACACAACACTGGACCGACACCACCTAAACTGGGCCCTATACACCTATTTTACAGCCTGAACCTCATAATATCCTAATGTAAACATAATGCTGGGCTGACACCCCCTGTACCGGACTTTGTACCCTTATATTATTGGGTGTATTATATTGGGAATCTTATATTCCAGTGTGCCCACTTGCTGACCTGACATGTCTATGGTGCTCCTGACTTTGCACAATCACAAACTGACATTCTCTCAATCTCCTGTTCCAGGCTTGCCAGGGTGTGTACTGAACTGACACCCTTATATTGCAAATTCAAGCTTACAATCTCCCACAGTCCCTTCATAGTCCCACCTCATATTCTCTTGTCCAATATTATAGATTATTTGATTTACACCGCACAAACCTCCCTCCCTAACCAACCTGCTGAGTACCCCAGTTCAGTAAAGAGCACTCCAAATAATCAGACTGGTTCTTGTGTGATACTGCATTATTATCCCTTAACCCCTTCCCACAGGCCTCTTAAGCCTCCTCAGACACCATTCCTCTAGCTTCCACGATGGACTTAATCCCCTTTTATCAAATCTCCTTTTAGTCTCTGTCTAAACATAAGACTGTATCTAAACCACTATTCTTAATGCTTTTTGTTTCAATGTTTTTTCTTTACCACTTTTTGATTTTCTGTCTTTCCCAGACAGTGCTGTGAATTGTTTGTATTTTTAGCACTAGTAAAAAAAAAAAATGCATTAATTGGCTGAAACTGTCAAGTGTCTGGTGCAAATAGTCCTGTCTACTGCTGCTTTTCAATCCTTGTTTTTGGTGATAATTTCCTTTTGGGATGTGTCTGTGCATTAAAAATGTGGTTTTAAGCTTTGTATGTGATACATCATTGCATTGCAAAGATACTACAGACCCCAAATCTGTTACAAGGACTTTAAAACTCATGCAGTAGATGGAATTATGTATAGATAAATTGGTCCTGGTTCATTAGAAGTATGAAGCTGGTACCTCTGTTTATCTGAGCACCTCATTGATGCTCAATCATGTCCTTAATGGGATCATAAGCAAGTTAAAATGACAGGATTGTTTTTATAGGTTCATACCATCACCAGTTATATGGACAGTGATTTTTTTTTTTTAAATCTATATAAGGTAACACTATATTTAGAATACTGATCTACTATACTGTTATGGTCAAACCACCTGTCACAGTCAACAGGTTCCGTTTTAATGTAAAAGTGATACGTAAATTGATATGGATTTTATATATATATACAAGGCAGTAGTCCTTCTGTTGGTGGTTTATAGAAACATTGCAGCCGGCTCCATTATAATGCTTGGCCTGATTTAGTATAGACCTATCTATAGAAGTACGTGCAAGAGAGCTGGGTCCTTGGTTCAGAATGAAGAAGCAATTTTATTTCTTAAATGTATCTCCCATTATGCTTAAGATGCCTGTTTATATTAATAAGTGTACAAAGTGTTCCTATTTGAGCACCAAATAGGGCTAAATGAGTGCTACCCCTTTACATGCCTAAAAATAGACTAGGGCGCCTCCTTAACCTGTTGGATCTCATATAATTTAGAAAAATATTTAAGCTTGTTTTAAAACTCACTGCATTTTCCATAAAGCTATTCTGTGCCCACAAGGCTTTCACAATTATATTTGATTGTTTGTTTGTTTTTTTATTGGAATCGCTTTCTGTAGTTCAACATGGATTAAGAGTCTCATTTTAAGTATTTTATATAAGACGTTCTGTCTGACTTATAAACAATGAGCCTGCAATTCCAAGGAAAGTTTATTTCTATTTGTCATTTGGGGGAGCATTACCTATTTGTGCATTATTAAACATGCAATATTTGAGTGTGCTCCTATGTAACTGTACGATCATGTTCCCAGTGCTTCCCTTATTGACTGTATTGGACATTTGGGGTGTTGACCTGGTGACCCTGCTCCCCCTTAGATGCAAAGGACTCTCACTATGTGCACTTTTAGCATAAATTAATGCATCATTTCTTTAAATTTCATCTTTAATGTGCATTGATCAGGGTGGATTTAAAGCAATGATATTAAAAATAAAAAAATCTGATTTCTTTTTAATTTATTTAGATCCGATTTTTTTTTTTTTTTAATTAAAATCAAATTTATTTTAAGGGGAAGCTTTTGTAGGAAAAAACTCTCTAAAGAGAGTTTTCTATTTAAGGTTGCCAGACAGACCCATTGCCGAGCTGAACTAGTTATGTTTAGGGGCCAGTGAAATGGGATTGTAGAGTTGGGAGCCAGCAATATGAATTGTAAGTTCTAATTACAATCACCTAGTTGCTGGAAAAGTTCATATATTCCAGTCATAATGGATCTTTCAGACCTCTCCTTGAAGCTTTCGAGGATCTCTTCATCATGCAACGTGTCTCAGAGCTGATCCATTAAGGCCTGTGAGAATCATATGTCAGATTAAAGCTTGCTGTGGAAGTGCAGGATTCATTTTTGTTTTTGTCCTTTTCAGATTCTTCTGCAAAAGCACTCGTCAGTTTGAAAGGTAAGAAACCCCTCGTTCTTTCATTTCTACACTGTATAATAATCAAGAAATCAAAGCTTTAATGCCCCGTTTTTTTATGTGAATGATCACTGGTCCTGCTATGAGTTGCAATGGATATTTCGGCTATTCACTTAGGGAGTGGCAAAAAAAAAATCATGCGTTAAAGATTCTCTCACTTGCCTGTCTTTTCACCTCCACTATCCATGCCTGATTTTATACAGTTTACTTGTCTGTTCAACACATTTCACTTTATAGTAAATATCCAGCAATATCTCAGCTAATTTTGTGATTAAGCAGAGTATTTCTTCTCAGTCTCCTCCTACTGCCCGGCTTGACAGATCCCAGGGAGCCATGGCTCCCAAATCCCAACTGGTGGCAACCTAAAAATTTAGTTTCAAATAAAACACAATGTAAAGTGCCATTTCCCTCGTTCCTTAAAGGATATACTTTTTTTTATTTATTTAATGTTTAACCCTTGCTTTCGCTCGGCAGAGAGATACAGTCACTGACCTACCTCCCAGAGAAGCTGCCAATCATGAGATAAACTGGCATGTAATATCCGTTAATCCTCCCACTAGGAGCAATTTAATTTTCACTTGTATTTTAGAAGCACAAGTGGTCAAAAAAAAAATAAGTTTAGTTGGCCTTTAAAGTAATACTTCAGAAATAAAACTAACTTTGCATTTGACAGATACATGCACTAAAAACTTGCAAACGGAAAACTCGCAAGTGGATCAGTGCAGATGACCTGGGTCCTCTCACACTGAAAGTGCGCAGTAACAGCTTCGTTCAGAGAAGAACTACCTCGCTTATTTTATTTTTTTTCTTTGACAAGAATTGTGTGATGTCATGGTAACTTCACTCTTACTTATGGGGGCATTTCCATGCAATATTTTTGGGAGCCCTCTGATGCCATTTAAATACTCAAAAGTTACGACTGTATTGGTGAGAGGTTCAGTCGCCAAGTGAGAGGCTTCAGTGAGCGCATGCAGTTCCCAAGTTGTCGAAATAAAACCGAAACTGGAGCAAATGAATGCATATTTATTTTAAATGTCGGTTATATGAATATGTATCTATTCAGTGTTCTGATTCCCAGACTGGAGTGCAAAATTACTAGACTGGCTCCTGAACTCTGCATTCATTTGTTAACACCTGCTATACTCTGCATCGTATTCCATTATACCATAGATGACGGATTATTTGTATACTGGCCTTTTCCATTCAGGCTTTAGTGCAAATTTTGGTCACTCATCATGGTTTGACCAATAAGTACAGCATGCCGTTCACTAATTTAGAAACCTGCAATTACTAAAAGCTCTTTGTTTACACTGTTCTATGTCTTGAGTACTTGTGTACAATATACGGTAATCCCACAAGATAAAGGCGTACCAGCAATTCCTATTTAAAATTCGGTTTGAGTTCTATGGATGTCTGCTGTTCCAGGGCCTGACAGATTTGTGTAGTCTTTAGTAGCTAGACAGACTAATTCAGGAGCCAGTCTGATTATGTTTAGGAGTCAGAGAAATGGAATTTCCAGAGATTTCTATCTAAAACAATCAAAAAAAGTTATGAGACAGAAGTAGGGGATTTAGGAGCCCTGACTCCTGGGATATGTCAAGGTCAGCTCTATTCTAAAGCACAGCAGGTTATCCCATATGAAATACCTGGGGTCTTATTTGGGACCTCTTGCTGAATAAACTCCCATTGAACATAGACTGCTACTCTTTGTATTTATCGTTACATCAGTCTGCTTCAGAGAGAACTTACAACTAATTTTTATTTCTGTTTATTTTCCACTATATTATGAAGAGGGGAGCTTATTAAGTACTTGGAATGAAAAGTACCAGTCTCCCCAGAAAACACCCAACTGGAAGGGCAGCATGAGCCCTGGCACAGACATGGTAAGTATCACACTTGTATGGTCCATGTACTGATGATCGGGGATCAGATATATGACTGTAATAGGCAGGTTCTACACATGTACATACAGAAAGCTTTCAATACCTCTGCAGCATGCAGAAATGGCATCAAAAGCTGTGTTCTTGGTGCCCAAATCCCTTTTGTCCATATGCATTTTAATAACTTTTATCAATGCCTCGTCAAGTCAGAGGTGTCCAACTGCAGCTCTCCAGCAGCTGGTGCCATACGTGTCCCATACCTTTTTGTCACCTGTCAGGCAGGATGAGGAGTATGGGAAATGTAGTTCTCTAGCTGCTGGTGCCATACGTGTCCCATAACATTTTGTCAGCTGTGAGGCAGGAAGTGGAGTATGGGAAATTTAGTTCTCCAGCAGTTGGTGCCATACGTGTCCCATAACATTTTGTCAGCTCGGAGGCAGGAAGCACGGATAATGTAAACATTGATTTGATGATGAGTTTGATATACATGTATGTATTGTGTGTGTGGAAAAAAATTGATCACCAATTTTTTTTATTCTGTGCACAATTTTCCATCATTAGAAAATGGCCAATAAATTATAACCCGAGTATATTTTATTTTCTCAAGATTTAAAATATAAGAATGTATAAATATTCTAAAGGAACCTTTTGGTAAAATATGAGGCTCTATGCAATAAAGAGAGAATGGCAGGTAATTGAGATGGCAATATCATACCTGAGGCCAGTGAAGCTGAATGGAAGGATTTCAAACTCCTCTACTTTGGCCTTGTGTTTGGAATTCCCGTCTCCGTTCCCTGCAGCTCTCTCTCTATTGAGCAGACCCTATAGATTTGTTTGCTTTTTTTCCCAGCCGTACAGAACTTCCAAACGAAGTCGTCTATTCTGTGAAGAGGAGGAACGGCAGCTTAGTACCAGATCACCTAAAAGAAATCTGAAAACTGCACTGATGCCTCAAGTAAATAACATTGTCATGTGATTTCAAAATCATGGATTTATTACAGTGATCACAAAGCTGTATCATTTATATTAAGGCCAAATCCTACATGATCAGAGTTATGTACAAGTACTAAAATTTGAATTTAATTGTATCGTTTCTTTGAGCGTTACATTGTATTGTTGTCTTCTCTCCTGACCGGGATCTTTAAAAAAGTTAAACTGATGATGAATGTGAGATCTACACGGGTGTGAATTCACCAATATTAAATATTGTAGTATTATTTATTGCCTATATATCTCATGGATATTAGAGTTACATAAGGTCAGTAACATAATAGACATCTGGAGACTCCTAAATAGATAGACTAAGACACTGCACAGATGCTGTGAAACATATATGGGATTTTTACATATCAGCTGTGCTGAATGCATATATTTATAATGTTTAGCATCCCAATGTGATTAGCGACTTTTCTCCCATGAGGGGCTTGTGAACTCAGGAATTTCCCCCCAGGGAGGGAAAATATTGTACATTTTCCCATTTTTTTTTCCCCCCAAAACTATTTTTTTATTTTTTTTTTAACTCTGTTGTGATATCATTTAACAGTATATTTAGAATTTTAATACATAAATTAAATAACAATCTACTTTAAAGGTTTTTATATAACAAAACTTGAAGAAAAAGGTAAAAATTTGAGAGTTTATAGAAGAGGCAATTAAATTGAATTGACTAAATTAAATTGTAATAAATAGTTGGAAGGAATACTGGTGTTTCACTGTACATTTGAAATATAATGTTTATTTTGCGTACCAATTTATAGCGTCTACTTTGCTCATAGTAGCTCATAGTAGCTTAATAAAAGTAATTTAATGTCTCAAAATTCCTGCTTAACTTATTCTAGCTTTTAGTCTTATAACTGACATTATTTTAATGGTCAAACTAATGAATATTGTAGATAAATGATATCGAAAGATTCCTATTTTAGGAAAATATTCCTATTTTTCTATCACTTTACATACCGCAGCATCACTTGCCACGCCCTCCTGGGTAATGAGATTTGCTGTATCCTGTAAGGCCTAACCCCCTTTAGTGTAACCGGGACCACCTAACACATAGCAGCTACAAGCTTGGTTATTATGGTGAGGGGATTTCTCCAAGTTCTGATATAATACTGCTAGTCATTAAGAATCAGGTACATAATCATTACTATATAACATGGTATTTATATGGGTTTAGTTGAAGAATGTTAACTGCCTTAGAACCTTTTGGATCTGGTTTAAACCATCTTTTTTCCTGTGATGTGCATGTCCGAATTAGAAATGTTACATAATCTCCATTGGGTCTGTCTATCTAGAAGTCTGCAGCTTCTATCAATACGCCTCTGAAGAAATCCTCTCAGAAGATTGGCTACAGACTACGCAACTTACTCAAACTCCCCAAAGCGCACAAGTGGTGTATATACGAGTGGTTTTATTCAAATATAGACAAGTATGTACCAACTTGCACACCGCTGCATTGTTTATATATTTTTTTTTTTTCTACATCTATACTGCTTTCTGTTAAACCAGAGTACTGTGGATCTATGTTTTTAAAGGGACAGCAAATCAAACCAGTTTCACCCAGTATATATATTCTCTATGCAGCATTTCAAACAGAAACATTACACAGATCTGGCAGATCCTGCTTCACATTGCACAGAATGAAGCAGCTCAATGTGCAGTTCATCGAATGGTTTCAGCTTTTCGGAGCTCAGTCTGTTACACTATGCCATATAGTAGGAAGGAGCCTGTCTGTCATGTCAGAATCCATGCCATCATATTCCACATCCCTCTGATATCTGCAGTTAGTGTCTCTGGTAGTGGGGCGTAATTCTCTCAATTTAGCAAGATGCTTTTGTCTGGCTTCATTTAGATCAGTGGTTCTCAACTAGTCTGACCCCAGAACCCACATTTTTCCCTGGTCATGGAATCATGCCCCAAAAATAGTTTTTTGTTTCTCAAATTATTATAATTTATGCTGCAAAACAGTTTGTAAAGAAACCTAGAAAAACAGGGCTTGTTCACAAAATGAATAGTGCAGTAATCGCAGTGCAAGTGAAAATGAAAGTGATATTGTGCTAAAAAAAATATTGAACCTAATGAGACTAATTAGAACAAATAGGCAAGCCAGAGATGTTTTTGGCTCCTCTGTCTCCAAATCTCAGTTGATGGTAGAAAAAGCAACTCTGAGGTTGTGTTCTAAGACTATGCTGTTTCTACATTTTGTTCAGCTGGATCAGAGCTGAGACAAAAGTCTCGCAAACATCAGTAAATTAAACTCTCACTGCCGTGTATCTGTCTCATCAAACCCAAACTTCACTTGACCCAGAGCAGGCTAATTTTGAAATTGTATCCCCTAAAATAAAATGTGCCATGTCTGCTTCTTCCAAATCCTAGAGGGTTTACTGGAAGAGATATCAGCAGCACTATCCAAAACAC
The DNA here is from genome assembly GCA_036172795.1 of Pelodytes ibericus. Lineage (NCBI taxonomy): Eukaryota > Metazoa > Chordata > Amphibia > Anura > Pelodytidae > Pelodytes > Pelodytes ibericus. The sequence continues at coordinate 17,164,839 of CM069862.1, forward strand.
TGTCCTCAGGTACTTGGGGGGGCTTCCCGGCTTCAGACTGTGAACGCAGAGTGTGTCCCCACATCATTATTCCTCCTCTGAATCGAAAATTAGACTTTTTGATGAAATTGAAGCACAGGTCCGGGACCCACTCTGGACTGGCTTGTGACCCACTTTTGGGTGAGGACCCCCCAGTTGAGAAACGCTGCTTTAGATCTGTGGTTCTCAAACTGTCTGAGCTCAGGACCCATGTTCCAAAACATTATCATTTATTGCACAAATCAGTTTGTACAGAATTCCACAATGTACATATACGCACTGCTCAAAACATGAAACAAACTTCCCCAAATAAATAGTGCAGTAATCACAGTGCAAATTAAAAAGAAAGTGCTATTGAGCCAAAAACCCAATAAAATAAAAAGCCATCGAAACATATGAGAATAATTAGACCTGATTGAAAAGCTGGGGATGCTTTTTGCTCCTTATCTGGGGTGATGGTAAAATAAAAAACTCTGAGGATTTGTCCAATGTCCATACTGTTCCTATATTTTATCTTCAGCTGGATCAGAGCTGAGAAGCCTCTCTCACAAACATGGCAAATTTGGAAATGATATCCATAAAGTAAATGGTGAAACCTCTGCCGTTTCCTAATCCTAGGAGGGTTACTGGGAAAGAGCTTAACAGCACTGTCAAAACAGCGGCAAAAATTCCTTGGCGGGCTTCTCAGCGTCAGACGATGAACCCAGAGTGTGTCACTACGTCATCGTTCCTCCCCCAAAATTAAGTTACGACCTTTTGACAAATCTGAAGCCCACATCTGTAACCCACTCCACACCAGCTTGGGACCCACCAGTTGAGAAAACACTGCCTTTTCTTTTCAAGTTAAAATATTGGCTCTATTTGCAAAAAGTGCATCTTTTTTTTCCCCATCTGTTAAGTGATTTCTTCTTGTTCACAGGCCTTTATTTGAAGGTGATAATGATTTCTGTGTGTGCCTAAAAGAATCCTTCCCAAATCTCAAGACCAGGAAACTCACAAGAGTGGAATGGGGGAAAATCAGGAGACTGATGGGGAAGCCTCGAAGGTAAGATAATAACAATATAAAGTTGTTTTTTTCCCCCCTCAATATAGCGTAAGTGTAATATATATATATATATATATATATATATATATATATATGATTTATTTATTTTATTAAAAAGCATTTTTAGTGGCCATGTGCATTACCTAATACAGGGCTGTACATGGAAAATATATTGTTTTGGCTCAGCTCGGCTGGTCTGAGGTTTCCAAAAGCTCTATCTTATTGGATGTGCCTCCCCTGCATTCTCCTGTTAAAAATCGATGGCAACTTGGTCTATTGATCTCATCGGTGGAGCTGTAGATTTAATTATTTTGAGACATTAATGAGTCTAAAGTGTAACACACTGTAACATCCAAAGGATGACTGGGGAAAGAGCCTAAAGTCAGGACCTCTTTAGATGTTCTTTCAGTAAATCATTTGTTCCCAAATAATGATTTATTTTGGATACAAACTCACACCTGCCAAGTTGGGACTGAGCAGCCCAGATGATCCATGTCTTTTCGTTAGCAGGCCATTATTTGAGACACCCAATTAATTCAGTTCAGTCTAATCAAGCTTTAGCTATAACTATCCTGGGCTTTAATTGCGAAATTATTTCACTTCCATGTTGCAGACATTCAGAATTTCTCTGTTTACACTAATAATTGTGTTTTGGGGGTTTTTTTTTTGTTAGTGTCTGTGTTTTTATTTTAATTGTTTTTATTATTTAATGCATATGTAGTTTTCTAGCAAATTTTACATTTTTTTTTTTTCTTTTCCTGTGTTCGAAATATATCTGGATATAAACGGAAGAGAATGATGTAGCAGCTTAAATGAGGAGTGGGAAGGGAAGAGAAAATGGAGGGGCTACTGCACTCTGCTGCAAGCTTTATGTGCTGGATAAGAATACATTATGGCTTCATAGATAGAAAAGATAATTGTTTCAAATGAAATGAACAGGATCATAGCACAAATATTTCCTTTCTTTTTATTGACTACTCATCCCTCTCTTTTTCCTTCCCTTCCTCCTCTTGCATACGGACACGGGGACACTGTTTCTGTTTCACACTTACTTTTTTGTTTTTAAATACTACCATCAGTCTGTATTGTGTGTAAAGATTGTCCGTCTTTCCTGCTCTGACTCCGATATGTTTAATTTCCAGATGCTCTTCTGCATTCTTCGAGGAAGAGAGAGCTGCCCTAGAACATAAGCGGCACAAAATCCGCCTGCTACAGCAGAGGAAGGTAGCGGACGTGTCTCAGTTCAAGGACCTCCCAGATGAAATTCCCCTGTCCTTGGTCATCGGAACAAAAGTTACAGGTGACCGCCGCTTTCCAAATCTGCGTGTGTGCGGGTTCTTCACTAATTTACTAAAAATAAAAAATAAATAAACCTTCCTGTGTGGCTAGAAAATATCATGGTTAGATTAGGATAGGTTTTTACCATACACAGCAGCTACAGTTTTTTTTGTTTTATATATATATTGTTTTTATTTAGAGAAGAGTTAAATATATATGTCAACCATCCACTCTGACGTGTTGGTGTTAGATTAGTATGCCTGGGGACTGAATGCCAGCACAGTCCTTCCATCAAAGTTTCAATTTTTCTTTTTTTTTTTTATAACCTTTTCTTTCAGCTCGGTTACGGGGCCAACACGACGGCCTGTTCACCGGCCAAATAGATGCTGTAGACACACAGAATTCAACCTACAGAGTGACCTTCGATAGAAATGGACTTGGGACTCATACGATCCCCGACTATGAAGTTCTTGTAAGTGGGGAAGCTATTTTGGTTGTTTTTTTTCTATCCTCAATTGGAATTACTTTTGTTATGGGGAAAGCTGTATCCCCGTGTTCTGTTATCAAACTGGCTTCATGCCCAGCTTTCCAAGTAAACTGTTTAGACTAATGACGCCATTATTTTCATCATGGCCTTGTCTATTTGCCAAGAAATCAAGATTTAAGGTTAATTCATTTTTTTGTTGAGTGACCGAGGTTTACCTCTAAGTAAGCGACAGTTACCCGTTTTAATGTAATTTATGGTATTTTTCCTGCCCATAAATGACCGGAAGTAATGCTATGTAAAATCTATAGAAACACCAATTATTAGTTAGTTGACACAGAATTGGGAGACCTGTAAGTGATCCGGAGGGTATATGATGTTATTTTACTTATAGTTAGTATATGCATTTAACTTTGTTTACTGTGCTTTTATTACAATGGTTTATTAAGTTATTTTTTTTAATTATCTATATTCATTTATATTCAGAAAGTAATTGCTTTTTTTTTATTGTATTCTCAATTATGTATAAAATACAAATAGAGAAACTTGCTGATCTATGTAAAATTGTTGCTGAATTTGTAGCCCTGGTAAATTCTAGGCAACCAAGAGAAGGAAATGGGGTACTTTGGGGTACCAAGGGAAGAAATCTCCAGCTTAGTATTTTGTATCAAGAGAATGCTTTATTACACAACAAGACAGACTGATTGATTTTCCTGCGTTTTATCATTCGGCCATACGTTACTCAGGGTAGGGTCTTGAGTTTTCTTAATTTGTCACTTTTTATTTTGTTTTTCTTTCCCCATCAGAGTAACGAGCCTCATGAAACCATGCCCATCGCAGCCTTTGGGCAAAAGCAGCGACCCTCCAGGATGTTCATGACTCCTCCCCGGTTACAGTACCCGCCTACTGTCCAGTCGCCAATCATTGTAAGCAGAAATCCCGCTGCGCACTGCACCATTTCATGGAACCCGATGAATACAAAGAACAATACTCCCGTCAATGGCACACCAGAGAAAAACATAAACCAATTTATACGAGAATTGTATTTATAAGAAATATATAAATTGGCAGTACCCATACCACAATAAGAAAATTATACTATCCTCATTACAAATACAATTACGCATAACAGACATAATACACAAAATTATTTTGTGTGGCCTTAATTATACCTTCTTGGTTTAGGAAAGAGACCCGCTGTTGGGGCAGTCCAGAACAGACAACGAGACTATTGGTGGATTTCCAGTTGAATTCCTAGTTCAGGTGGTAAGTATTACTATTCTGTGTCTGACACACTCTCAAATAAAGGAGAATTTTAATTCCATAATGAGGAAAAAGTAATTTAGCGTTAATGTCGCTAAGAGACAGAATCTGCTCGGTGTTCCTCGTGTCATGTGAGTTCTGCTTCCTGCCTTAAGAACAATATTGGCTTATGGCACATAGCTTCCTCATAGAAGCTGATATGTTGGGTGACTTGTCCGTACAATATATCTCCGAGTAGAGGGAGTTGGGGGTTATGTATAAAATCTCCCGCAGTTAAAAAGGTGCAAACGCGGTTTGCTACAAATAACGGCTGATGCGCCTTTTTTAGGACTCCCGACACTTCACAGTGCGGTAAAGAAAGACCTCCACCAAACAATGTTTGATTTAGGTTCTCCGCGGCTTATCTTACATGTATAAAGTAGACTTAAGACAAACATTCTGGGTTATGCAGGCACAGGCCATCTGTAAAGTCTCAGGAGTTGAAAAGAGCCTGATTAGCATTTGAGAACGTCCGCCAAACTTTACCATGCTGGGGGGGAAAACTTCTGCCTAATTCTACAGTGCTGGGGGGGGGGGGCTTTGACTTCCACCAAACTCTACAGTGCCCTGTGGGGGGGTGGAAGAAATTCCGCCAAACTCAACAGTGCGGGGGGGGTAGAGAACCTGTTAAAAAAAAAAAAAATGTAAAAAAAACTTTACAGTGAGGATGTTTTTACCCCCATTGTATCTATAGGCCATCTATAGAAGGCCACAGGCCAACCCCTTTTGTGGTGGTGTCAATATCACCCACTAGTGGTGCAGTATCTCTTCCTATGTTTTTGAGTAATGTTGGTGGCACATCATTTCCATTGACTTCCTTGCAGCTGTGACATTAGATTGTCCCTTATTTACACGTTTCTGTTCTTCTGCAGACCAGGTTATCAAAGATCCTCATGGTTAAGAAGGAACACATCAAACAGCTACGGGATATGAATACAGAAGCAGAGAAACTGGTAAGCTGTCATTTTAATGCCACATTCCTTGCTTACCATTCTATTGAGTTGTTCTTGTAAAGGAATTAATCTGTGCTATATAAAACACAGGATTACACCAGCATTGTTTTGTTTTTTTTTGTTTGCTCCAGAAATCATATTCTGCTCCCATTGGCATTGAGTTTCAGAGAAGATATGCAACCGTTGTTCTGGATCTGGAGCAGCTGAACAAAGATCTCAATAAAGTTCTGCACAAGGTCCAGCAGCATTGCTATGAGGTAAAAGGGTTATCTTGTAAGGGTTAATGTACTACTTAAAGGGACACGCCCATTTTTTTATTTTGTTTTGTTCAGATATATCTTTTGTTTTAATGAAAGTATGTAACTAAACAAGTGTGACTGGGCGCTGCCATTTTGTGAAATGTAGTGTTTTTGGGTGCCACCCCCTAGTGACTTTACAGCACTAGTATCTCACTTTGGGGCTGGGGACACAGAATGCCTATAAGTCAGAATTCTGATCATAGACTTGCATTGAATGGGAGGGTAATGTAACTATTACATCACAAGGGGCGGAGTTATGATCCTGTTTGGTCAGGTCAATCTACTCTCTTTGTGTTGGAAGGCAGGGAAAAAAAATTGTCTGATACACAGTAGCCAATAAGAGCCGGGGAGGATCTTCTGACATCATCATGCAGGCTTTGGCCACAGATGTAAAGTGAGACTGGCTGGAAGATTTGGGCGATGTTGTATAATGAGAAATATTCACAAAATGGAGCCAGGAGATAAACACCTAATTTGGTAAAATTGGTTGGAGAAAACACCATTTACTAATAAAATCTATAAAAAAAAAGTTAAATAATTTTTTCCTCTCTTGCCTCCGAATTGTATTTTTTAAAGAACCTCTTTTAGCATTGAAAGGTGCTTTTCTGCGTTTCTTTTCCATAAAAACTGTATAAAAGGTTTTAACTGAGGAACTGATGTTACTGTAGCATCAGTCTTGTCTATCTCCTAAATCAGAGAAGGCTAAAAGCTTTATTCATGAAAGTGGGATTTGCTGACTTAAAGGGACATTCTAGTCCCCAAACTCACTTTGGTGCAAGATGAAGATCACTGCTTGTATAGTGCACAGGCTTTTATCCCTGTGTGATTTGATGCAGGCATTCTGCATAAATCACATTTTTAATATTTTACTCGAGACCACCCCCAGTGATTAATCTACATGTTTACTACAGGTGCAGCAGCACTGATTATATAGACACTGAGGATATAAAGTTTTGTTTCATTTAGTCACTTCCTGTGCTGCTGGAATAGAATACATTGTGTGGACTGTGATAAACCTGCTATTGTAAAGATACGATCTCTTAACAGTGCAATACACTATCTGATGACATCACTAGAGAAGCAGGAAATTCCATTCATTTGAATGAAATGATTCTCATTGGTTCCTGCAGGAAAGAAAAAAAAAAGGAAATTACTTTTACTCAGCTAGTGTGGGCATTCTGTATGTTTTTTATATTTTAAGACATGCATTTTAAAGTACTTTGAAAACACGTTAATATGCATTAACTATTGGAATATTAATTTTGAGCACCAGACAGTCCCTTTAAGTCCAAAGTAATGAAGTCAGAAAAACTTCTCCCATTCAGCAATACTTCAAACTCTAGTATTTTAGCCTTAAGTCTCAATTAAGTGAATATAGCTCTAGGTAAACACAAACCATGATGATTTGCCCCTGCACTGCAGGGAAACTAAAATATTTTTTGTTTTCCCCCTACAGCAGTATTATGTTAATGTTTTTATGCTTATCAGTTTTCTGGATGGAATTTATAACCGTTTTTATTTATATTCTAAGATTGCTCCAGAACAGGGGCTGCAACCCGCCAACCAGCCGACTGGCATGAGGCAGCGCTGTGAAGAGCAAGCTCAGGAGTTGGTCCGACAAGCGAACACATACAGTGAACAACCATGTGTGCAGAATGAGAGCCTGACCGAGTTAATATCCCGTCTTACTGCCATCCTACTACAGATAAAGGTAAGAGACGACACCACTGTGTGTCATATCTGCAACTCTAATACTTTCCCAGAGAAATAGGTTTACATTGCAGCAAAGTGTCTACTGCAAATACTAGCATGTAAATCAAGCCAGACACCATAATTACGACATGTCCCAGACAGAATACAGCAGAAAAATGTTATTAGTCCCCAGTTCCCTATCTTATATCTAGGATAGCCTTGTGCCTATTCCACGCATGCTTAAACTCCTTGACTGTGTTTACCTCTACCACTTCTAATGGAAGACTATTCCATACATCCACTACCCTCTCAGTAATGTATTACTTTCATTAGTCCCTGGCCTTATCTTATATCTAGGATAGCCTTATACCTATCCCATGCATGCTTAAACTCCTTCACTGTATTACCCTCTACCACTTCTACTGGAAGACTATTCCATACATCCACTACCCTCTCAGTAACGTAATACTTTCATTAGTCCCTGGCCTTATCTTATATCTAGGATAGCCTTATACCTATCCCATATCCTTCACTGTGTTTACCTCTACCACTTTTGCTGGAAGGCTATTCCATACATCCACTACCCTCTCAGTAAAGTAATACTTTCATTAGTCCCTGGCCTTATCTTATATCTAGGATAGCCTTATACCTATCCCATATCCTTCACTGTGTTTACCTCTACCACTTTTGCTGGAAGGCTATTCCATGCATCCACTACCCTCTCAGTAAAGTAATACTTCCTGATATTCCTTTTAAATCGTTGCCCCTCTAATTTAAGACTGTGTCCTCTAGTTGTGGTAGTTTTTCTTCTTTTAAATATACTCTCTTCCTTTACTGTGTTGATTCCCTTTATGTATTTAAATGTTTCTATCATATCCCCCTGTTAAGTCTTTCCTCCAAGCTACGATCTAGTGATGTGATCTAGTGATGTGATCTAGTGATGTGATCTAGTGATGTGATCTAGTGATGTGATCTAGTGATGTGATCTAGTGATGTGATCTAGTGATGTGATCTAGTGATGTGATCTAGTGATGTGATATGATCTAGTTATCCGTCATGTCTTTCCTGCAGTGTCTGGCCGAAGGAGGGGATCTTAATTCTTTTGAGTTCAAATCTTTAACGGATTCAATAAACGATATCAAGAGTTCAATAAACCCGTCTAATATCAGGTACGTACGTGGGGGTGTTGGGTGGTTTGTTTGCTTGTTCGGGTCTGATTTGGGAGGTGTAGTCTGGGTTATTAGTGATTTAATGCTATAGTTCTGTATGATGCCTCTCTCCCTCTATAGTCATCAATGCAATCACATGTGGCATCAGCAGCTGACCCTTTCATTGCCAAGCAGGTGTCACTTTATTCATGAAACAGGGAATTGCCTAGCGGCACAGAGGGGTCAGATGTAATGTGACTGATGTGAGAGGAAATAGTGATAGAGGTTGGTAAAGCTGCAGCTCCACGACAAGGGAGCTTTATAGCCTCGGCGCTCTAGGAGTCTGGTTCATATTAATCAGATAGCAGGAGGGATTAGGACCTTTTAAAGCCTAAGGATGAAAAATGAGCTATACGTAGCAAAATTGCAAACAAATGCATATAATAATCTGAAATCTATGTTCTAGCCTGTGACTTGATATGCAAATTACTTTTCTATGGGAAACGTGTAATTTCCATTTAAATCCACACTGTGATGTCATAAGCAGGAGACTTTACAGATGTGTTTAAAACATATGTTTCTCTTATTTTGTGCGTTTGATTGCCATTCTGCTAACACAATGTATAGATCATTATTCATTCTCTACATTCCCAGTATTAGCAATGTTTCATTTGATGGATTTCCAAAATACACCAATTTTCTTTCCTTTTAATTTGTTTTTTCAGCTGCTTTCAGAATAACGTTGAGATCCATGTGGCGCACATTCAGAGTGGCCTGAGTCAGATGGGGAACCTCCACGCCTTTGCCGCCAACAACACAAACATAGACTGAATTAATGGGAAAGCAGAGAGCGCCACAGAGACTTGCTTCCATTTTTTTTTTTTTTTTTATGCCAACAATACATTTCTGGGACAGAGAAGAAAAAAAACCTCCCGTTGCTCTCAGATGAACCAGCATTACAGACTATAAAATATATTTTATTTAACTCGCCTGGAATACAACCAGTCCATTTTCTGTGTTTCTTTTCTGAAATCTATACACCCGCAGCCACGTATGGGGGTAAAAATTCCCACTACGGATGAAATCACCAAATCCTGCTAATACACACTGTGTAAAACCCAGGAGTACCTAACAGTCCACCTTGCCTGCGATGTCCTACACAAGCCTACCAAACTCTGGTTTTTTTTTTTTGTTTGTTTGTTTTATTCGGCTTTTTTTTTGTCGTGTTCAGGCCGCGTCCAAGTTGTCCTTTCTTTTAAGAGGAATGATGTTTTAAAGATCAAATCCGTGATGGGATAATGACTTTTACACAAAAATGTGTCCACAAACTCTGTGCACCATGGCTGCTTTGCCTGCTTCGATTGCTAAAATGCCTGGGTTTTACGAGAAAGGTACTTCTCAGGTATAAGTGTCACCGTGGATCCTGCCCAAAGCTGTCCCTCTCTCCTGGAGCTACGTGGACCAGCCTGACCTGTAGCTTTAACAAAGTTCAGCACTGCATTGAAAAAGTTCTTAAAAGAACTTGCGAATTTAGACCTTCCACGCAGTCATCCAATGGGGGGTGAATCCTGCTTGTTCAAAAACATAGCAAGACAGTTGGCCTGCAACAGCTAATTGCGCCGAAGAGCCTACAAGTGTATAATACGAAGTTCATCTTGTAAAAAGAATGTGTATTGGGTTGTTTAATATAGGTTATAAAGAGCTTAATTATAATAAACTGTTTCACATTTGTTCTTTTAGAAAGAGTGTCTTAATAATAAGCTAGCAAAAGGAGATTGAAATTATTTATTCTAGTATAGTTTTTTTTTTTTTTTTACTTGTATAGTTTTGGAGAATGCAAAAGGGAAAAACAAAAAAACATTTACACAACTCACTTGGGGTTATTTATAATTAATGGTGCAGTAGTTTAGTCTGACCATGATCACTGTGGACCTATTTTTATCCCATAGTTGTATAGTATGCATTAAGCTGCATGAATAGGTTTTTAAACACCTAACATATGGGGATCAGGCAATTGCAAACATTTTTATTTTATTTTATTTTTTTTACATTTTTTTTTTTCTGGAAAAAACTTCAACAAATTTTGTGGTGCAGAACTGCAGAAATAAGAAGGTGCAGATTAAAGTGCAATAAAAGTTTTGAAAATGGCGCAGTTTTGCGGATTTATTATTTTTCTTCAGATCGCCCGAAGAACTTCATTGCCATTGAAGGCTTCCTCCACCCTATAACAAAATGTAACATTACTTTCAATCGTTCATAATTAACCCCCTTAGTGATCAAGACAATTTTCACATTTCTGAGGTGTTTGTGTTTAACTGTAATTTTCCTCATTTATAGTTTAATGTGCCCGGCACATATTATATACTGTTCTTATCACCATACAAAGGTTTTTTTTTTTTTCCTGATATCATTAATTGCATCATATTCTATAATTTTCTATTTTTAAAAAAAATAAGATGTGATGGAATTTTTTTCTTTTTTTTTTTTTTAACACGCTTTTTCTACATTTTCTCTTTCTTACTTGGAAAATATTTTACAGATCTTCAAAAGGTAAAAAAAGACCCAGTCTAAATAGTTTGAGATTATAGTCGCATAGTCCCCTGTATATTGTTTGTACTGTGAATGTTGAGAATAAAACCGCAATGATTGTGTTAACAGAATTGCAGGCGGATGTGTAAGTTAAGGGAAAAGTTATTTTAAAAGTATCTGAAGAGTCTCCTGTTGATGACATCACATGTGGCTTGATATCCAAATTAGACATTTCCTGTTGAAAGTAGTTAATTTGCATATGAAGCCACAGGGGGATATTATAAACAAGAGACCATATTTTACTTTGTTAGCAAAATTGCAAGCAAATGCATAAATTACATGTAGATAATTTTTGAGATCTTTGTTATTCTCTACTTTCAAAGTATAAACAGTGTTAGGTGAGCTTTGTCTAAATTATTGAAAAGTGTTTTTTTTTTTTTTCCAGCACCGTGGATGCCAGATTTAATGTTTATAAAGACCTCATTTACTTTGTACTTTGTGCTAAGTCCTTTCATTCTAACTTACAATAAGAGCACAATCTTATTTTCCAGCTTTCTGCCTGCAGGGGTTTATAAAAAACTATTTTCATGAGTCCAAAGTGGGCTGTTTCACACAATGTATCATCAAAGAGATCTTGGTGATAGAAACATAGAAACATAGAATGTGTCGGCAGATAAGAGCCATTCGGTCCATCTAGTCTGCCCAATTTTTTTTGAGTACTTTTATTAGTCCCCCGTTCCCGGTTTTATAGCTTGGATAGCCTTGTGCCTATCCCACTCATGCTTAAACTCCTTGACTGTTTACCTCTACCACTTCTGCTGGCAGGCTATTCCATACATTCACTACCCTCTCAGTAAAGCAATACTTTCATTAGTCCCTGGCCTTATCTTATATCTAGGATAGCCTTGTGCCTATCCCACGCATGCTTAAAATCCTTGACTGTGTTCACCTCTACCACTTCTGCTGGCAGGCTATTCCATACATCCACTACTCTCTCAGTAAAGTAATACTTCCTGATATTACTTTTAAATTGTTGCCCCTCTAATTTAAGACTGTGTCCTCTAGTTGTGGTAGTTTTTCTTCTTTTAAATATACTCTCTTCCTTTACTGTGTTGATTCCCTTTATGTATTTAAATGTTACATGATGTTACAGTGATAGTATGTAGGTCCTTATTCATGAAAGAGGGAAATGCATGAGATTGGCCATGGCATTTTAAACTTAAGTCCAAAAGTAGCAGATTTGGAAAAAGTCCTCCATTCACCAGCAGTTCCCTCTTTTTCAAGACCAAATCTGAATGGCTTCTTTGGGCAGAATATCCAAGGGACATAGACCTGTACACAAGTAGTTTGGATATATTATAGTGTGTTTTCTAACCCAGCACTTGATCAGGAGAATTCACTAGGCATTTGGTGTGTCTACAGTTACTACCCAAAAATGACCTTTCAACCTCTAGACCAGGCTCTGTGCACAGTTCACGGTTTTGTCTTTGTATTTCTATTGATTAATGGCAAATAGATTCCCCCCCCCCCCCCCCCCCCCCCCAAGCAGATCAAAGCTTTGTATTCAGCCATTCTACAAACTCTTTTACATCTCCTGCATAAACCCATTATCGGTCCTCATTCCACATTCATTATCCAGCACCCCTGCTTAGCATAATGTGTGAAATGCTCAGACTGAGTCTCACCCAGATAGACCTGTTTCTTCAGGTACCTAGGTGCATTGGTCCAGGAACCCAGAGGTTTAAATCTTTCGCAGGAATGCTGTATATATTATGAGTTTGCTACAGTGTGGAGAGTTTGTTTCTATTCATCTTGTGCTTCAAAGTTTTTTTACTAGACCTCGGGGGCAAAGGAACTGACAGATTAGCAAGAACATAAGATCAAACGTATCCTCTGATTGATCCTCTGAATTAAAGTTTTGGCTGCTTTATTCATGGTGTGTATAATCTGTTATGATGCAAAGAGGCAAGTGTTTGCATTCCTAGTGATGGCACAAGCCCAGTGACCATTACTTTTAATGCACAGGAGGGTTTAAATACCTACAGATTGTCGTTCTCTATTCCCTCATAATGAAAGAAATGGACTGGAAATTGTTTTAGTTACACAGATTAATTTATGGTGATGGAGCTCATACGTGTGGCAGTTTCCTGCATGTCTTGGTTTTCTCTAGGCCAGAAAGCCTGGTTCTAGTAATCATACAGGGGTTAATTGATGGCTCTGCATCACAGTGGTCAAATAGCACTGAGTTATGACCTCATTACCCCGATCTCCGTAACTGATACTCGGGTCTGGAAAATCCATTAGTACCATGTCTCTGTCACTCCTAGTCCCAGTTATGCCTCTTACATTGCTGAATATTTTGTTTTACATTAATACTACCTGGGCAGCATCCTTTCTGCTCCTGTGCACCTTGCCTGATGGGATCTGATGGCCGTATTTGCGTGCTTATATGAAATTTGTGTTTGCAGATTGTGTACGTTCCATAGTTTTATACCATAATTGCATATTCAATCCTTTGATGCAGCAATTTCCCAGGATGGGGTATAATATATCCCTCCCCAACTCCCAAAAGCCAGTGGGTGGATACAAATGTTAATGTACAAAGTAGATGGAAAAGGCAGGTTGCACATGGTTCATATCCCCCCCCCCCCTTCCCTTTCAGTTATTTCTGTTTAGTAAACACTACCTGATAAGGTTCGTTGTTAAAAATAACTGCTCATGTCCTGTTTTTTTTTATTCTGTTTTTCCTAAAATGCTTATGCTACATTTTGCCATCTCCTATGCTGCAGACCCAACCTCACCTTTCCCCAAACATCTCTTATGATATAAAAATCAAATAATGAATATTGGTTAGTGCAATTCTGGCTTTCAACAGGTGAGGCGCTAGTATACCTCCCAGCTGTGTTTTTACTCTTTTACCTCTAGAGGGAGTTTTCTCACTCGCCTTTCCAGCAAGTTATTTCAGTTTGGTAAACTTTTGTATAGTGTTTATTTCTCATGTTCTCCTGGAATATGGCAAATGGAAACGAAACCAATTCTACCTAACATTTCTACCACATCCTTGTCTCCTGACAAAGTTATAAATTAACAAAAATGTGTGCATGACAAGTTCACCAACAGCAAATACATAAGTGAAAAGATATATTTTAATTATATGCAGGGCCAGTGCTTGGAGCTCTCTAGTAACCTGTTCATTATCCGAAATCTCCATAGGTCAAGAGATCATCCTCTGAGACTGGAAGAGCAAAGGGATTGTTTATGGTAAGGTCAATAACCATATGGAATTTCCTGCCAAGGGAGGTAGTGCTATCAACTACAATAGCATTTTAAAAAAGCATTTTTTTGAGTATTTTTAAGAAAGCAGAACATACAGGACTATAAATGATAGAATCATCATCAATATTTAAAGTTTTTTTGATCCATGGAGAAATCAGATTGACTTTTACCATCAGGAAGGACAAAACTCAAATTGACTGCCTTTATCAGGAGCATCTTACTGTATGAGCTTGTCCCTAATGATCCTGACAATATTACATTATTCTTTTTTTACATGTACTGTTTGCCTTAGTGTGCTGAGAGTGATTGGGCTGAAAAGCTTGTGTGTTTTTTCAAGCTGTTCCTGTCCTCATTCGTTTGTATTCATGTTTATTGATGGAGATTTGTTTTTTTCCACCAAAGGTTGTGCTTTGTTTCTCTGTAACGTTTTATCATTTTTATTTTTGCATCTCCTGAACTGGACCTATTATGTTTCTGCATCCAGCTGAGGACCAGAGTCATTAGGCAGCAACCTTGCTTAGCATAATGCGACCCAGACAAAGGCATTGCCACCCCCTGCCAGCCTCTTAGTAGATTTTGTACATCTAATAATCATACCCAGGTAAAGCAACATCTGATTTTTCAGCCCAATCCATGCATAGTCCAGGCTTTGTAACTGATGTACGATTGACAATACCCTGGGGGTACAGGAATTGTAAGATAAAGAAAACAGCAAGGTAATAAATATCACCAAACACCCTCAATCCTCTAGATGCAAGATGTGGGGGGCCTATATATATACCAACTCCTGCATGTACTTACATCAATACTGAGTCTTGTGACTTGATATGCCAATGAGTTTTAGCAGACCCCAATTGATGCAATCCTGTGCACAGGTAAAACATGTTTGTGGGGTGTATTTTCAAGGTGATCATCCCTCATGGAACTCTCCCCCAAAGCAATCTCAATGCATTATTACTGGCAATACACTTTACAAATAAATGAGAGGTTTGCTAGACAGTCAAAATGGCTGCTGCCCTCTTATTGTGAGAAATGTGCCATCTCCGCTGCTGCAAAACCCTCCTTCTCCCCCTCCTTCATTTAAACATTAAATATTAGTGTTCAAATGAAAATACTGATTCTGTCATTTTGGCTTTGATCTCTAGAGGGAGCTGTTATCCCTCCTTGCTGCATTTGCTCTCTTGCCACTAGAGGGAGGGCTCCCACAAGACAAACAAACTGTCGGCCTATCTGGTCTGTCCCTATTTCTACCTGCAGTAAAATCCTCATTTGACCTGAAGCTTATGTTCAGGATAACCTTATACCTATCCCACGCATGCTTAAACTCCTCACTGTATTAACCTCTACCACTTCTACTGGAAGGCTATTCCATACATCCACTACCCTCTCAGTAATGTAATACTTTCATTAGTCCCTGGCCTTATCTTATATCTAGGAAAGCCTTGTATCTATCCCATGCATGCTTAAACTCCTTCACTGTATTAACCTCTACCACTTCTACTGGAAGACTATTCCATACATCTACTACCCTCTCAGTAAAGTAATACTATCATTAGTCCCTGGCCTTATCTTATATCTAGGATAGCCTTATACCTATCCCACGCATGCTTAAACTCCTTCACTGTATTAACCTCTACCACTTCTACTGGAAGACTATTCCATACATCCACTACCCTCTCAGTAAAGTAATACTTTCATTAGTCCCTGGCCTTATCTTATATCTAGGATAGCCTTATACCTATCCCACGCATGCTTAAACTCCTTCACTGTATTAACCTCTACCACTTCTACTGGAAGACTATTCCATACATCCACTACCCTCTCAGTAAGGTAATACTTTCATTAGTCCCTGGCCTTATCTTATATCTAGGATAGCCTTATACCTATCCCATGCATGCTTAAACTCCTTCACTGTGTTAACCTCTACCACTTCTACTGGAAGACTATTCCATGCATCCACTACCCTCTCAGTAAAGTAATCCTTTCATTAGTCCCTGGCCTTATCTTATATCTAGGATAGCCTTATACCTATCCCACGCATGCTTAAACTCCTTCACTGTGTTAACCTCTACCACTTCTACTGGAAGACTATTCCATGCATCCACTACCCTCTCAGTAAAGTAATACATTCCTTAGTCCCTGGCCTTATCTTATATCTGGGATAGCCTTATACCTATCCCATGCATGCTTAAACTCCTTTACTGTGTTTCCCTCTACCACTTCCACTGGAAGGCTATTCCATACATCCACTACCCTCTCAGTAATGTAATACTTCCTGATATTAATTTTAAATCGTTGCCCCTCTAATTTAAGTCTATGTCCTCTAGTTGTGGTAGTTTTTCTTCCTTTAAATATACTCTCTTCCTGTTCTGTGTAGATTCCCTTTATGTATATAAATGTTTCTATAAGTGTAAGGCATGTCTCATACCTCCCCTTATACAATCTGCTCTACGATCACACCAAGCTGCTCATGTTATGTTTTCTATAGATGGGAATTTCCAAATACATATAATCCACATGGATCAGATCCCTCACATTAAACAGGTTACAAACCAATCCCTGTGGATTGAAGGCCTAACACCTTTCCAATATGGCACTGGCCTGCCGTGGGCAAGAGATTTGGAAGTGATCAGTGATTGCTTCAGTCGCTCTGGGGATGTTGATTGACTCACTGCCTCTAGAAGCATTCTGCAATATTACAGTAGGGTTAGCCTTCGATCTAGTGTTAGAGTTGGGGTAGGGAGCACAAAACTGCAATACGCTACTTTCAGTTATTGTACATATTAATTCATTAAAGGGTGAAGTACAACCTACTTTTTCCAAAACATTTTTTTAATTTAATTTATTGCTGTTGCTATAACAACAGTTATGCCCATCTCCTCAAACCCTCCTGATTGGATGTCACTGAATTTAGAAGCCCCGATGGAATTATTTTCAATGTAAAATTAAAGGAGAACTGGAAAGTGATCCCTCTATTAGAAATGCAGATTTAATAGCTCAGGTGGAGACACATTGTAACTCTTGTAACACATTTTTGTTACTTTTTTTCTGCCTGATATTTTTTCAGTTCACTTTTTACTGACTAGATCCCATGGATTCTCCCTTTCTCCTCCCCTAGCCTGTGCTGCTGAATGGTACCTCCCTCTATAGCTGGGCAGATGAATGACATCTCCCATAATGCTCTTTCATGTAAGAGACTGGCAGAGGAGTATTGGGAAATGTAGTTCTTTAAGTCTCCTACCCCTGCCCTTCAGTACAAATGTGGTCAATTGAGCACAAACTTATATAATATATTTTTTCCCCTACATTTAAGGCAAATGTATACTGAAGACACATATAAGTCTCTAATTGGACAGTAATGTCCTATTAAATTAAATCACATTAAACCACAAACAATTAACCCCGGGAATAGGGTCTGAACAAAAATACTGACACATTATATAAACTATTGTTTTTTTATTAACTTTGTAACTTTCAACAAACCAGTGAAGAAACAATAAATAATGATGTGCAATCCCTTAATAATAAATAATTATCTAAAATATTATACCATCTAGTAAACCTATTTAAACAAACATAATCCTTCCAATATGGAAATTTATTACACATTATTCCCTTTAATGAGTCCGGTGTTTAATCCTCTGAGGGGAAAACTCCAACGTGTAAAATGCCTTAGTTCTATAGTGTTCCTATTAAATATATTAGCAATGTTATATCTTTGGTGCACGGTTCACCATGACCTGTTATTGTACATTTCAAATCGTTTGAGTAGATCAAGTCCTGAGTCAAAGGGTATCGTACAGATTCCACATCACAGGAAAAAAATAGTCTTTCAGTTCTTCACAGACTCCCCAGGGACTGTCCACTGGCCCCAGGTTCTGACACAGAAAAAAATGGGCTGTGTAGTCCACCTTGTATAGATTCCATGTGGACTAACCGCAGGGTGTACAGGGTTCCACCCCATAATGTCTGTCTGAGGCTATAGATTAACGCTGGCATGGCACTGAGGTGTAGCCAGCAATGAAATGATGTTGAGTGGGCATCCGACCCCTGCTCGGGCCCCAGACATTGCCCTTTAGACTCATGTCAGGCGTTGGGTACTGTGGCTGCTGGTGTTGGGGGGCAGCCATCTGGTAATTCCTGGGCACTGGGTACGATGATCCTGGTGGGTAGGAATACAGGTGAGGTCCTTGGTTATTGGGGTAAAACTGTCCCCTAGCAGGATTAGGTGGCATTTTACCCTCCACCCTTTTGGCTTTTGACCTCCTGTTTTGGAACCAGACCTGTAATAACAAGAGAGCAGCAATAAGTTTACATTATATTGTATAGAGAAGCAGTCTCTGCGCCGAGCTAGCTGCAGAGACAGCTGATAAACCCACAGTGTAATGGTATCTTGGGGCTGATATTCAATATTCAATGAACTGCTTGCAGAAAGCATGTAATACATTCACATGGGGCTATTCACTAATGAGTGGGTTGTAGGTGAGATGAGCATTTTATATCATCAAGGTTTGTCCTTGAACAATGGTGAGATTAGACTTGTAACCGTACAGCATCTAGATTATTAAACACTGGGTGGTCTTTATAGGAGCGCCTACCTGAACCCGTGACTCTGGGACACATATTTGTTCTGCCAGTTGTTCCCGCTGATGGATATCGGGGTATCTGTTCTGCCTGAAGAAATCCTCCATGAAATCCAGCTGGAGCTGATCAAACACCGTCCTCTTCCTCCGATGGGACAGCCGGGAGGGATCTGGCGACTGCTGAGGTTTGGGGGCTTTTTTGGACTCTTTAGCCGGTCCCTCAATGCAATCACTGGCTGGCAGAACTGTAAACAGATAATACTCTCATTATAAAGAGATCACAGAGAATAGTGACAAATAATAACATTGTAACATTAACCAGTCAGCACTGTGCTGATCCAACACTGCTAAACCTGATCCCACTGACCTTTCCCTGTACCCCCTCATCACTATAAGAATCCTGGGCATCCACTTACCTCTGGCACAGGCCAGTTCATGTGGCACCGGAGTAAGACAAATATCCTGCCACCGGGGGTCTTCATAGTCCATCAGGTCCAGGGAGATGAAGGCAGGGCATCCATCCTCTGGTCCATGCAGGTACCCAGACATGCTGTGTGGTTAGAGAGCTCAGGTACAGTAAATTTCCAAGGGGATGTGAAGTCTTCAGGGGTCTCAATGCTGAATGGAGCAAGTTAGGGACATTTGTAAGAGGTCAGATCACATGGGGCAGGTGTGAAAATGCCCCAGGGGCCTTGAATATACTGCTGGAGATGCAAGGAGTGAGTTGGCTCCATTGTTATCTCAAATTCAAGGTGAAATCAGCAGGGGGGGCAGATAATGAATTTCCTGGCTAATGGAAATCACAGAGTGGATAATACACAGCACAGAGCAGACTGCGGCCTCAAAGAATTGTTGTTTTTTGCATAAGTTTATTCTTTTTATGTTTTACAATGTATTTAAATGCTTCCCTTTAATACAAAATAATAAAGCACAGACATCAGAGGAATACATTTTGCGTTTTGTAACAGTATTACTGTGATATCTTTTAATATGGACACACGTGTATAATGTTATAGTTCCTGTCATATTATTATATTAAAAGATATAACTATCGGAAATCAAAAAAAGTAAAGTAAGGGGTCTATAAATAAAAATGGGAAAATATTATGGAGTCCCCACCATGTGGTATACTGTGACAATTGGGGCACAAAAAAAGATATAAAACGTACCAAATAGTCTTTGTAAGTATATATAAACAATATCTCTTCCAAAGTGGTATGTCTGACAGGATCTGTCCAGCAGCTATGTAAAGGAAAACACACTAATAGTGCAATATGTACAAATCCCTAGTATTAGTATGTGTGGTAGATATCACACTCACACACAAACGTTGTATATGTGCCTTGAAACAGAAGAGATCTTTGGTGTTCCTTTGGGTGCGATGGTGGGGAAGTCTGAGTGTACATCTCCGGTTGTAAGAAACAAGGAACAAACAATGTGACAAGTTAAGAGCATAAAAGTAGTATTTAACGGATAAAATATCTTACATTACAATTCGCTGGTCTAAATGACATGGAGTCACATGGAGCAACGCGTTTCGCTCTTCACAATGGGCTTTCTCCTGGCTCTGAAATAGGAAAGCACTGTGCTTTACAATCCTTACTAACCTCTAGTTCATGGTGTTTGTAAAAATAGATATATAATTTGAAAATATATAGCTCAGTATAATATGAAACCACATGGAAAAGTCCGAAATTGGATTGTAATCGAACGATATGCTAGTGACAAGTTGAATGTGATAGCGCTGCTACGTATAGCTAATTCCCAGTCATTGATCTACTAATGATAAGACCCTCAAAACTGGTCCCCCCCCCCCTAACGCAATGAAGTTGAGGGTGTAGTGTGGCACGGATTAAGGCTCGCATGACGTGCCACACTACACCCTCACCTTCATTGCGTTAGGGGGGGGGGGGACCAGTTTTGAGGGTCTTATCATTAGTAGATTGTTTGATTTAGGATGGACTGCTTTTTCGGTGGGTTATTACGATAGACTGAATGCCGGGACTCGGAAAATAATTCCTGATAATAGATAGGCGACAGACATCCACATACAGTGTACGCAGAAAAAAGGAAAAGGACCTCGGCTCTCTAAGATTGCTTAGAAAGAACTAATGGGTCTAATCATTAAACAGAGACAGGGAACGGAGACGGGAAAGTTGGAAAAAGTCTCCCCATTCAGCTGCACTGGAGAAATTTTGTAACTCGGCTCCATTGGCCTAACGTTTGGAATTCCCATCTCGGTTCCCTGCACTTCTCTCTTTATTGAGTAGACCCTAAAGTATTCACTATTGCAGTTTTACAGTGTGTAGTATTCTAGGTTTTTCCTGGGCGTTAGGGTGGGTACAGCTGCATGTTTAGAAATACAGGTGTATGTTGGACTCCATTAATCTGTTTTATTTCTTGAAGAAAAGCTTATTAACCATAGAGAAATATTAGGTTATTTAGCACTAATGATGAAGCAATGTAAGAACAGCCAACTGTATTCAATAAAGAAAAACTGCACTATGCTGATTGGACTAGTCAGAGGATGGGTTGTTAAATCAGCTAGATGGGCTGCGGCCCCTGGGCTGCATGTTGGACAACCTTGGGTTTTGGATTACGCCATCCCAATCGCCGCGAAGACCATTTGACACAGGCTTAATCAGTCCTCGACGTACAACACAATGGCAACCATATTCCCAGCTTGTGCAGTCAGATAATCCAACGTGGAAAGTAGGGGGCCTGGTGTATGTATGTTAGATGCACAGCTACCTTCCACTAGATCACCAGCTAAAGATGGCGTACACTGCGATACAGAGAACTGCTCGCCCACCATGCCCCTGTAATGCATTAAGCTCAACTAGTGATGTCTGGTTTTTACAGTTCACTTTTTAGTTCACTGACCTGATCAAAAAAAGATTTCAAACATCTGTGGGATGTGATTACAGTGCTTCCAGTATTACGTCAGCAGGAAGATCAGGCAACCTTCGGCACTCTAGATGTTGTGGACTACATTTCCCTTGATGCTTTGGCAGCACTATGGCTGGAAGAGCATTATGGGAGATGTAGTCCATGACATCTGGAGTGCCGGAGGTTGCCCTCCGCTGCTCTAGATGAGGACCTGGGTGGGATTTGCAATGCAGCCCTGAACAAGGGTGATGCCACTCTTTCACACAAGGAGACCTTAACGTAATCAGCCAAAACGTTGCTCACACTGTGACTGTAGAGAGTAAAAAAATCATCTATATATATTGTTAACAATTTATTTTAAACCTGTGTAGTGCGTCTCCTGTCTATGACATCACCTTGTGGCTTGATATGCAAATTACACATTTTCCATGTTACACATTTACACATCAATCGGAGACTCACAAGGTATACATTTTTGATAATTTTTTTTTATTCTACCTTCACCGGTATATTCCTGTGACAGATCCTTCAGATATATAAATAGTATGATGTACAGTCAAGTGGCGTCCCGAGGGACGCTGCTGAACATTCTTTTTTTTTTCTTCTGGCAGCGGCATCCACTAGATTCGTCTGCCGGAAAAAAAATTAAAAAATAAATAATTGCGACCCAATATGACAATACTTCATATCTGGTGACTGTACTTCCTTCTTCCGTGGCATATTGAATGGCTAAATACTGGAATACTGAGTGACTAAATACTGGCATATTGAATGGATATATACTGGCATATTAAATGGCAAAATACTGGCATATTGAATGGCTAAGTACTGTCAAATTAAATGGCAAAATACTTGTGTGTGGCATAACTATGGGGCGCATGAGTGTGGCATAATTAAGGGGCTCCTGTGTGTGTGGCATAATTAATTGGGCTCCGAGGTGAGGCATAAATAGTGGGACTCTGGTGAGGCATAATTTATCGGGCTCCTGTGTGTGGCATAATTTGTGGGGCTCCTGTATGTGACATATTTAATGGGCCATCTGACAGGCATTACTAAGGAATCTGTTTGGCATGGTATTGGAGGAAATCCAGGGGGGTGACACCATGAGTTACCACACCGGGTGACACCAACCCTATGCAATGCATTTTTAAAGTTTCTCTGAAAAGAAAAACAACAATGATTTGACTCTTTACATCAAAGACTGGTCAGTGCAGGTATGGTAAGGTATAACAGATTGCCTCAAGCAGGTGAAGTGTTTTATACACCCTACAGGCATAAAAAATAACATACAAGAAAAGACTAACGAGATAAAATAACATCAAAGAAGGAGAGATGAATTAACAACACAATGGACCAGACCAGAGCTACAGGAAGCCGCGGGGATCAAACTGAGCTGAGTTTGGAAGTATACATTACCATAGTGCTGCACTGACACAACATACAATGGCAATATCCCACCCCCCCATGAGGCCTGAAAAAGCAAGACTCCCCGCACCCATCACATGCTAAAAGGGCACATTTTAAACATTTCCCATTTTGATTGAATTAATGTAAGATAGAGCAGGCTGAATTCCCCAGAAAACAAATCTCTATGGAATAGATTTTGTGATGCTTGGTACTTTCATTATCTTTTTTTCCACTGTATTATATGTGCAGAGATGGTTGATGTAAAAGGATATAGCAACCTTTGCAGACCTCAGGTAATCTAGCTTTCAGCTTCTACTGCTGGCTAGCTGTAAAAATAGTTCACAATACTACATAATAATCAATTTCAAAAAAGAAATCTTATTTAAGCAGGGCTTTCCTAGATTGTCCTACAAATATGCATTGTGGGATTAAGTTTATTGAAGATATTGGCCAACTGTAATTGAGAGAACTGTCAACATATGAGATAGATGGAGCCATGCCTCACCCCTGATATATATATATATATAATTGTATTGTGATACATTTATAATATTTATTGTTCATTGTTTGTAAGTTAAATTTTGATAATAATAAAAAATGTAAATAAATATAAATCTTTTTATTTCTAACATGCTCTACTAACTTCTTCTTAAAAAAACAAAACAAAAGAAAACAATACTGCCCATCCAATTTCCTTTATACACTTAAAATTGGCCTCAAGACAATTATATATACCACTCTGCCAGTAATATACCAGCTTGGGGTGCAATCCTAACCTTCACATGGCCTCGCAGCCTTCAATATTTTATATATAAAACTAGATCACTTCTCTGAATTTTGTTTTATCCGAACCCCCCTCCCCCCTAAAAAAACCACAAATATATTTTATGTGCAAAACTATTTTTGCTCTTTGCTCCTAATGCAATGTACTAAAAATGTAGCACTCAAAAAGTACATACGAGCAAATTGCAAATAAAAACAGGCAATTTTGCGAATATTTTTCCTACCGCTTTTGATAGCGCTCGCTAAACGCTGGTGTAATTTTCACATGCAAATAAGAATTATTTTTTTCACAAAATATTTGCAAAACTCTTTAGCGTGCGCAAATCTAATCTCAATTTATTAGCGCAAACGGAAAAGCGGAAGAGGCGCAAAGCAGGAAAAACAAGCGCAGAATGTTACAAATAGTCGCAATTTGTTCCTTACTCATGTTTTACTTCGTTTTTCCCCACTGCACTTGTTTAATACATGACCCCCAAGGTCTCAGTAAAAGTGTCATTTGAATGGTTTAGTAATTATGCACCATTAGGGGCTCCTGTCAATAGATTCTGCCCTGTCTGTCTTTGCAAAACAAAAACCAGTGATATGATATTGTCTCTTCAGCTCAAACCATATTTGGACAGTCCGGGTGTAACAGATGTGAAGCACACCATCCAAGTTCTGCCGCTGGGGAAAAAGGGACACCGGGGGATAGGCTTCATCATAGTTATTTAAAAAAAAAAACTTTCTAGATCTCAGTATGTTTGTATTATTATACACATATTTATGTTTTTGTTTAAATGTAATTGCTTTTTTGCTCATAATCTCTAGGGCCTGAGATGTTGATCCATTATAACTAGTGGAGGTGCTCCACATAATATAAATTGTATTTGCATGTCCTATATACTATATATACTATATGTCAGGCATGACAAGGGTTATGTGTATAGGGAATTTCTGGGCCAAAGTTTCAACAGTGATGTCATCAGCAGCAACATTCTATTGGTTCCCATATGGCGTATATATATCAAGCCACAGGTGATGTCATCAATAGCAGACACCACAGACACTATGATTGACATTTTAGATCTAGCTGTTCCTGCTCATGAGTTATTAAAAAAAAATAAAAAAAAAATCTATATATATAAATTGCTTTACAGAAGCATTTACAGGACCAATTTCTGCATATAGAAATGTATAAATATATTATAACATGGTCAGTTACAAAATGGCCAGCATGGTTAATGAAAAGTATTATTTTAAAATAATCATTTTTACACCCATGATGCCATCTGATACACCACCGTTGTTTCATTAATCTTTTCAATGCTGGTCTTGGTGAACAAGCAGAGGCTTCTGGGAGTAACTGGGCCGAGATCCACACCTTCCACATTGCCTCTATGGAATGTCTTTACATATGTGTACAACCTGATCAGCACCACGGACAGAGGACGGAGTGTGAAAAGATTTGCAAGTGTAAAGTATTCACAGGAACAGGAAGAGAGCTGCCTATTGATCTGTTGGCACATACCTCCCAAGTGTCTCACTTTAGGAGGATCAGTCCTGGTTTTGCACCCAAATTCCCCTGTCCCTCTTTCCTCCTCTATTGTCCCTCTTTACTGGCAGATCAGAATTTGTGGTTTTTATAACTGTATCACAGACTCCACAGCAATAAAACTCACAATAAAGTGACTTTAAACCAGAGTAAAAAATGTTTATATTAATTTGTGTAAATAAAATATTTTATTCTTGTTCTAAGTGACATCCCCTTACATAAATAGTTACCAATTAGTCATAAAGGCTCTGAAAATGTTTTCATAAAGCCCCAACCATAGCCACCCCACCCATAGCCACACCTCCCGGAAAAAAAAAATTAGGTGTTTAGCTCCAGGCTCCATTATGTGAATATTTCCCATGATGCAACATTGTTCAAAATCTTCCAGCCAGTCTCACTTTACAACTGTGACTAAAGCCTGCATGATGATGTCATATGGTACTCCCCTGCTCTGTTACTGGCTCCTGTGTATCATAGTGGGCAGGACTAGGTGGCTGTATACATTATGTGTTTACCTGCCTTCCAACACAAAGAGAGGTGATTGACCTGATCAAACAGGATCATAACTCTGCCCCCTTGTGATGTAATAGTTACATTCCCCTCCCATTCAGTGCAAGTCTATGGTCAGAATTCTGACTTATAGACTGCATTCTGTGTCCCCAGCACCAAAGTGAGATACTAGTGCTGTAATGTCACTAGGGGGTGGCACCAAAAAACACTATATTTCACAAAATGGCGATGCCCAGTCACACTTGTTTAGTAAAATATTTCATAAAATAAACTCACATAACAAAAACAAAACACATATCTGAAATCAATAATGCAAAAAAAAAAAACAAAAAAAAAACCCTTTTCATTTTTTGGTGGGAGTGTCCGTTTAAACATTGATTAAACTGCGACTGTACAGAGTAAAAAAATTCTGAAAAAAAAAATGCATAAAATAAGAGAAAATATATTTTAATCAAATGTGTTTGTGGTGTCACCTGTTTTCTGACATCGCCTTATGGCATGATATGCAAATGTAGCACTTTTCAATGCGAAATGTGTCGTTTGCATTACTGGTGATGTCACAAGGTGATGTCAGAAACAGGAGACACCATTTAAAACATATTTTTTTTGTATGTGAAAGAAAATATAGGCACAGGGCTAATAAAATAAAAGAAATTGCAATAATATCACAATAATTTGAAGACTCCGAAAACACAATATAAATGCAATACTAACCCATAAACTGGTATAAAAGTATGCAGACCGGAGAAGATGGGTATATATTTATATATATACATATTTATTGTATGCATTGGCTTGCAATTCTGCTAGAACAAGGTATAGCTAATCTGTGTTTTGTTAATTCTCTGCAGTCACAGTATAAGCAGTATTATAGGTTGACAGCGTTTCTTTAAGAAATGGTGCATTTTTATTTATTTATTTTAATTCCAGGATCTTTTTATACAAATCCCCATTAGTGTGTTCCTCTGATGTTTGTGTCTTTGTAGAGAAAATATTTCAAGAAAATGTAAAACATCAAAAGAATAAATTGAATAAAAGCAAAGATAAAGAAAGTATGTCTTTTTGCTGATGATACAAAGATTTGCAGCAGGGTTGATATTCATGGAGGGATAAGCCAAATGGCAAATGATTTAGATAAACTAGAAAAATGGTCAGAGCAGTGGCAACTGACATTTAATGTGGACAAGTGCAAGATTATGCACCTTGGGCGTAAAAACCCACAAGCAGAATATAGACTATTTGGTACAGTCCTAACCTCAACATCTGAGGAAAGGGATTTAGGAGTAATAATTTCAGAGGACTTGAAGGTAGGTAGGCAATGCAATAGAGCAGCAGGAAATGCTAGCAGAATGCTTGGTTGCATAGGGAGAGGTATTAGCAGTAGGAAGAGGGAAGTGCTCATGCCATTGTACAGAGCACTGGTGAGACCTCACTTGGAGTATTGTACGCAGTACTGGAGACCGTATCTCCAGAAGGATATTGATACTTTGGAGAGAGTTCAGAGAAGGGCTACTAAACTGGTTCATGGGTTGAAGGATAAAACTTACCAGGAAAGGTTAAAGCATCTTAACATGTATAGCTTGGAGGAAAGACGTAACAGGGGGGATATGATAGAAACATTTAAATACATAAAGGGAATCAACACAGTAAATGAAGAGAGTATATTTAAAAGAAGAAGAACTACCACAACTAGAGGACATAGTCTTAAATTAGAGGGGCAACGATTTAAAAGTAATATCAGGAAGTATTACTTTACTGAGAGGGTAGTGGATGTATGGAATAGTCTTCCAGTAGAAGTGGTAGAGGTTAATACAGTGGAGGAGTTTAAGCATGCATGGTATAGGTATAAGGCTATCCTAGATATAAGATAAGGCCAGGGACTAATAAAAGTACTAAAAAAAAAAATTGGGCAGACTAGATGGACCGAATGGTTCTTATCTGCCGACACATTCTATGTTTCTATGTTTCTATGTTTCTAAGTATGTCCCAGTCTGCTCTGTGCTGTGTATTATCCACTCTGTGATTTGAAATAGCCAGGAAATTCATTATCTGCCCCCCCCTGCTGATTTCACCTTGAATTTGAGATAACAATGGAGCCAACTCACTCCTTGCATCTCCAGCAGTATATTCAAGGCCCCTGGGGCATTTTCACACCTGCCCCATGTGATCTGACCTCTTACAAATGTCCCTAACTTGCTCCATTTAGCATTGAGACCCCTGAAGACTTCACATCCCCTTGGAAATCTACTGTACCTGAGCTCTCTAACCACACAGCATGTCTGGGTACCTGCATGGACCAGAGGATGGATGCCCTGCCTTCATCTCCCTGGACCTGATGGACTATGAAGACCCCCGGTGGCAGGATATTTGTCTTACTCCGGTGCCACATGAACTGGCCTGTGCCAGAGGTAAGTGGATGCCCAGGATTCTTATAGTAATGGGAGTGTACAGGGAAAGCTCAATGGGATCAGCACAGTGCTGATAGTATTTTTCCTTATTTTAAATACTCTTTTCCTTTACTGTGTTGATTCCCTTTATGTATATAAATGTTCCTATCATATCCCCCCTGTTACGTCTTTCCTCCAAGCTATACATGTTAAGATGCTTTAACCTTTCCTGATAAGTTTTATCCTGCAACCCATGAAGCAGTTTAGTAGCCCTTCTCTGAACTCTTCTATAGTGATGGGGGGTACAGGGAAAGGTCAGTGGGATCAGGTTTAGCAGTGTTGGATCAGCACAGTGCTGACTGGTTAATGTTACAATGTTATTATTTGTCACTATTCTCTGTGATCTCTTTATAATGAGAGTATTATCTGTTTACAGTTCTGCCAGCCAGTGATTGCATAGAGGGACCGGCTAAAGAGTCCAAAAAAGCCCCCAAACCTCAGCAGTCGCCAGATCCCTCCCGGCTGTCCCATCGGAGGAAGAGGACGGTGTTTGATCAGCTCCAGCTGGATTTCATGGAGGATTTCTTCAGGCAGAACAGATACCCCGATATCCATCAGCGGGAACAACTGGCAGAACAAATATGTGTCCCAGAGTCACGGGTTCAGGTAGGCGCTCCTATAAAGACCACCCAGTGTTTAATAATCTGCAGCCTCCAGCTGCTGTAGGACTACAACTCCCATCAGCCTGATAGTACGAGGCATTACCCACCCTCGAAAAACTACTAATACTAGACATTAAACCCGTTAAATTAACGGGCGCTAGAACATATGTGGACGGGGGGGGGGGACATAAGGGGGCAACATAGGGGCAAGCACCCTGGTGAGGGGGGGAGCCTTGAGGGCTGCCTCATCTTGATGGGAGTTGTGATCCTCCTGCTGTATTATTGATGCAGCAGGAGGATCACAACTCCCATCAAGATGAGGCAACCCTCAAGGCTCCCCCCTCGCCAGGGTGCTTGCCCCTATGTTGCCCCCTTATGTGTCCCCCCCCCCCCCCCCGTGTTACTTACCACCTTAGCGTGGTGTGAAGGGGGCGGGAGGTGCGTAGCGTCGTGCGCATGCGCAATGAGTAAATTCTCCTGCGATTGCGCAGGAGAATTTGCTCGAGAAATCTGTCAGAACAGGTGTTCTGCCCGAAGTCTCTGCGCTCCAAGTCCCAACGGCTGTCCGTGGGGCACATGTGCAGTAGCGCAATCCCACGGACACAGGGACTGGACGCAGAGACACTTCTACTTTATTATAGAGGATATGTCATTTCTAGGGTAACCTTCTAAACGTGATGTAATCAGCAGGAACAAGTCTCTCATCCCATGGTGACTGGATCACTCTTAGAACTTTGCCCCACATTTGACCTTCACATATAACACCCAAGCTATTATTGCACTGAATTACTTCACCGTCTGTCTCTCCAAGTGAATATCATTACACTCTGCAGATAGATCAGTGTATAGACTGATCCTCTGTACAATACAATGTCATTTATTGCTGCTCTCTTGCTATTCCAGGTCTGGTTCCAGAATCGCAGGTCAAAAGCCAAGAGGGAGGATTGTAAAAAAGTGACCATTTCTCCTGGGTTACAGTGTTACCCCAATAACCATGGACCTCACCTGTACTCCTACCCACCAACATCATCGTACCCAGTGCCCAGGAATTACCAGATGGCTGCCCCCCAACACCAGCAGCCACAGTACCCAACGCCTGACATGAGTCTGAAGGGCAGTGTCTGGGGCCCGAGAAGGGGTCAGATGCCCACTCAACATCATTTAATTGCAGGCTACACCTCAGTGCCATGCCAGAGGTGAGCAGAGGGACTCACAGATGCCTTCTACAGACATTATGGGATGGATCCATGTATGCCCAGCGGTCTGTTCTACAAGGTCTATATACTTTGATTTCTAAGACACTCCCAGACTGGACTTAGGACTAAGTGCTTTGTATTGTGCAATAATGGATCTCGGGTAAACAACCAGGCCCCCCAAATAATATATATATATATATATATATCTGAAAGCACTAGAACATTTACACTTTGGATTTGAAACACTATCTTTATTTATAGCTGTTTACTGTTAATAAATTATTTAAAATATCATAGGATACTGCTGTTATTTTGTTATTGGCTAATTAGAGATTTAAAGTTAATCTGTGCCTTACAAGCTGAAATGGCTGAATCCTGCTGTATAACACCTACTCATTCTGTCTGTCCAGACTTCTTTCCCCCGCAGCTCTGTGTTACACAAGCCATTATCAATATGATTTAATAATCGGTTAGGGTTAATCAATTTGAAAGAGTAAAATATAGAATCATTGTTTCTTCTTCTGTAAACTATAGTGCGCTATTGCCAGGGCTGGCCCAAGAGACATACACACTGCCACATCCACTCATGGTCGCACGCACACACACACAGCCACATCCACTCATGCGCACACACACACACATCCACTCATGCGCACGCACACACAGCCACTCATGCGCGCGCACACACACAGCCACTCATGCGCGCGCACGCACACACACATCCACTCATGCGCACGCACACACACAGCCACTCATGCGCACGCACACACACAGCCACTCATGCGCGCGCGCACACACAGCCACTCATGTGCACGCACACACAGCCACTCATGCGCACGCACACACACAGCCACTCATGCGCGCGCGCACACACAGCCACTCATGCGCGCGCGCACACACAGCCACTCATGCGCGCGCGCACACAGCCACTCATGCGCGCGCACACACAGCCACTCATGCGCGCGCACACACAGCCACTCATGCGCACGCACACACAGCCACTCATGCGCACGCACACACACATCCACTCATGCGCACGCACACACACAGCCACTCATGCGCACGCACACACACAGCCACTCATGCGCGCGCGCACACACAGCCACTCATGCGCACGCACACACACATCCACTCATGCGCACGCACACACACATCCACTCATGCGCACGCACACACACATCCACTCATGCGCACGCACACACAGCCACTCATGCGCGCGCACACACACACAGCCACTCATGCGCACGCACACACACAGCCACTCATGCGCACGCACACACACATCCACTCATGCGCACGCACACACACAGCCACTCATGCGCACGCACACACACAGCCACTCATGCGCGCGCGCACACACAGCCACTCATGTGCACGCACACACAGCCACTCATGCGCACGCACACACACATCCACTCATGCGCACGCACACACACAGCCACTCATGCGCACGCACACACACAGCCACTCATGCGCGCGCGCACACACAGCCACTCATGCGCACGCACACACACATCCACTCATGCGCACGCACACACACATCCACTCATGCGCACGCACACACACATCCACTCATGCGCACGCACACACACAGCCACTCATGCGCACGCACACACACAGCCACTCATGCGCACGCGCACACACAGCCACTCATGCGCGCGCGCACACACAGCCACTCATGCGCGCGCGCACACACAGCCACTCATGCGCACGCACACACACAGCCACACACTCATAACTTCCACCTTCTACCCCGAGTGAATCACGGCAAGGGGGGCGGGTCCGCACTACCATCCTATGTGCAGTGGTGCTGTCACTCAAGCTGGCTGCGAAACTGCACATGCGCACAATTCTGTGCATGGATAGCATGCATTCCCCCATTGTCCCAGGGAATTGCTGTCCTGAATCCCGCTGACCTCCGTCCCCGAGAAGCAGGACACTTTTGAGGCATGCACACAGTCACAATTTTCCACCTCTCTTCATGTGCTGCCTGGGTCTTGGCTATTCACTAAAACTGAACTGACAAGTGAACCGAAATACTCTCGCTTTAAGAGTTAATCTTGAAAAATTGTCCAACCCGCCTGTCTTTCTAACGTGACAACAACAACAAAGCGTGAATTCGGTGCTAATAAAATAGTGCTGCAGACAACCCGTGTCCTGTCCCTTCAAACATAATCCTAAAAAAACAGAAGGCGTTGCATAAATCTCATCTTTTTTCCAATCAAAGTGAAAACTTGCTTGGTGTAGATATAAAAAAAAAATAAAAAAAAAAAACCCCAAAACATAAAAAAAAGAGAAAATATGTGTCTGTATAATGAGGATTATTTAATATGGCCACCGCTGAACCAGTAAACTCCCATGTACCAGAGCCCATCAGAACCAGACTGGTGTGATCTTTCCTGGGAAGTTATAAGTTTCCTCCAGTCCGTAGATTTGTTCTTCTTCTTCTTAGCATTCTAGAGGGTAGATCCGAATGGAAGAGAAAGCCACAAATAGCATAGTAACCAAAATACAATTTTAATACTGGCCTCTTAATGTGCCCTTACTTAAGACAAATACAACAAAGTGCGTGTCAAGGAATTCACATGACCAGATCAGGTAACCTTCCTGGTTCTCCTTTGCGAGCATGTGAGGTCACTCGGACACTGCTCCACGTCTGGCGCACTGCCGGGCCTTATGACATCACCTGTGGCTTGAGATGCAAATTAACTGCTTTTTAATGGGAAATGTGTAATTTGCATACCGTGCCAGAGGTGATGTCATAAGTAGAAGAACACACAGACACAGACACAGACACAGACACACACACACTTTTTTTTCTCCTAATTTAGGCTTTTTTTTTGTCTAGATTCATGGTAAAAACAATGTTTAGGTGATACAGCCCCCTTAAGCTGGGTAATAATGTTCAGTCTGAATAAGTACTGCAGTCACAGAAATTCCTAACCAAAGGCTATATCCAACCCTAAAACTGAACATTAATATTACCAGAGCACATCTACCAGTATTTGATATATACTCTGCTAGTATACATGAATACCTTTCAGCTTGCATTGGGTAATGCTTGCAGAGGTGATCGAGTCAGAAAGTATAATCAATACTGATGGTCTTTAAAGATGGATTCTGGAGTTCTAAACAGTGATCCAGTCCCCATGGAATCAAGTAGAATGTACACCATAACTGTATCTGACATATAGCAGGTGAGAGTACCGTTTACTAATGATCCTTTTGGAAGATTTAATTTAAAATCTTTTTCCAATGTTAATACAACTGTAGTTGTGACATTTATTGATTTAAATACATTTTATCAAAATCTAACCCTATAAAAGATTAAAGGGGCAGCTCCACTTACTATGTCAGAAAGAGGAACGCCTAAAAACGTCAAAATACAGTGCAATAGTTATTGCTTTTGCTACAGCAACAGTCACGCCCATCTTCCCAAGCCCCTCCTTACTGGACAGCGCTGAAGTTAGAAGCCCCGGTGGAATTATTTTTATGTAAACTACAGGAAAATGGTAAGTTGTTTTAAAATAAAAATAAGTGGAGGTCACATATAGTCAACCCAAATTCAACCTACAAAAATACAGCCCCCTTCAAAAATAAGTTGCATGTATCATTTAAAGGGAGGAGTATAAGGCCCTCTGACTGTTTACATTATCAAAATCTAGGATGATTGGCTGGAAAAAGAGGAAAATACTATATTTTTTGTAGAATAATCAATAAATCAGACATTTAAATCAATACCGTATATTCTCGTGCAATAATTCTTCAGTGAGATGCGATGAAAAGTCAGTGTAGCAATTTCTACCACAAAAACAAAGATTTGGTTTCCTTAAAGGAGAGAAAAATCTACTTTAATGTGGACAAAACATAATTGCGCAGGAACTAAACAATTTACAGTGTATGACATTCGTCTGTGAAACATTCCAACTCAATGAGGCCTCCGAACACATGAAAAATAGGCAACATATTGGGAACTGGATTATTGGGTTTTTTCTTTTAATTACGATTAAATATATTATTCCAAGAGATTTGTGTTTTGTTTAATTTTTTAAAATTCCAATTGCACTTATACCGTGTTATACGACCAGCTGGAAGGCAAAAAAAACCACACACTTGAAGGAATAGATTTCTTGTCATTTAGAGAAAGAAAAACAAAAACTCAGAAAACAGTAAAAAGTAATAACCGTACATTGAACAGCCTTTAAAAAGTGCTTTTCCTTTAGCTAGACATTTTATGTACAATATTTGTCATACAGCCGCCTGACTTTCCCACCTTTCGATAGAATATTGACTGGTAAAAGTCTATATTCAATCTTTAAACATTGTTGGAGGTGCTATGGGTTTATCAGGATGCCAACAGAATACCAGTGTCGTTAAAAGCAAAATTATTTCCACCTCTCATGATGTTGTCAGGGGTTTTGAATGAAAAAGGTTTTGCCAACTGTCCCACGGCAAGACAACAAAATATGTATATACAAAATCCATGCATTGAACAGACAACAAAATCTAAAACTATTTTTACTGCAACACTCCTTTAAACAGAGTAAGAGGAGAAAAAAAAAACCCACACAAATAAAACAACCTACATTAGGCTACACTGCCAGCTGTCTGATAAATACAGCCAATATTAAGATGCACAGCCCATGACCAGCCAGTAGGTGGCAGCCTCTTCATATTTAGTAGACAGATAAATGATAGAGATGCTGTTTAGTTTAGCACTAACCTTTTTCAATATTGGGGTATGGGTGATACTTAATATTACTTTTTTTGATCACCTGTGGGAGAGGCAGTGTGTTGCAGGGTCTACGAGTTGTATTAGAGAAACTGTAGGTTTTTAGACAAAGTGGCAAATGAGTCAGTGATATTAAAGGCCAGCACGGGTGGAGCAGATCTTCGTCCCCGACTGAAATCTGTAATAAAAACAAAACAAACGGCTGTCCCCCTTGTGCAAATTGGAGGGGCATACTGTAAATATATACATGGGATTGTGACCTGCATTAGAGCCAGGGCTCCTAAAATCTCTACTGTTAGCTTCTACCTTTTTGGGGTAAAACCTAAAAACATTGCTTAATGCTGTGAATGTAGAGAATAAAAAAAAAATTAAAAAAAAATCTTCCTGTGGCGTCTCCTATGACATCATCCGTGGCCTGATATGCAAATGACACATTTCCCATTGGAAGAAGATCATTTGCATATGAAGCAATGCAGGTGATGTGAAACACACATTTAAAACACTGTTTCTTTGATTTTATGCATTTGCATGCAGTTCTGCTAACACTATGTATATCTTTTTTATTATTCTCTACATATCCCAGTATTCGCAATGTTGAGAGTCACTATTAGTTTGACACAGGACACTGGAACTACCATTTTTACTATGTTAACGTCTGAATTGTCTTTTTTTTCGCCCCCAATGTCAATATTTCTCAAGCAATGTGTCTGTGAAGCTGTCCTCTTTATACTTCATACATGAGCTCCTCCCTGGTCCAGGTAACTTCCAGCCCTGTGGCAAACAAGAAACAACCAAATGTGAGAACCATCCCTTTAATCCTCCTGCCAAAGCTCCACGGTTACCCAGCAGTAAGGAGGAGCAGGACTTTCCTTTATGCTTTATGTAAAGAAGGCTTATACTAGGGCCGGGGGTGTCCAGCTGTGATCTCCCCCTGTCCATACCACTAAGTGATCATGAAATACAACTCCCACAATACACTTCACTTTCAAAGGCCGGCCAGAGAACATGGAAAACGTAGTTCACAAGCAGCATCCCATAAGCCTTGGCCCGTGCATCCTTCACCTCAACATGGTGGCCGTCCCATCTTTCCATACACCACATGTATATCTGGGATATGTAATACAAACATCACTACAAGGGATATGCCACACAGTTTAGAACTTAAAATAAGTAATATTCACAAATGTATTTATTTTACATTTTATGTTGCAACTGAGAATTTTGATTTATTACATAACCTTTTTTTTTTTTTTTTTTTTGAAGCTTACATTCCATTTCTTGGTTAAGATGGAGCCAAAAAAATCCACAAAGAACATATTACGGGTTATTAGATATTGAATTAACAAATCTATTGTTTAAATTAAATTAACTTAAAAAAAGAAAAGAAAGAGCGAAAAAAAAAGAGAACTCTGCAAAATACCCCAGTGACCAAAATTTTAAGTATCTGTAACATTTAAGATCAGCGGTTACAAAAACAATGATTTCGGGTGCTCTCCGATTGGTAAATGTACTCTGGGTTTATTCTTCAAATTATTTAACCATTAAAATGCCAAAGGGCTACTCAATCTACTGGCCTCATTACCAAAATCTGATGTACTACCTGTAAAGTAGACACACTGACCGTTTGTTTCTTCTAATTACTTATCCCCCAAACCCTGTAGACTACCAGCTACCCCACTTACAGTCAAGCAGAGTATTTGATAAATGTCTTGTGTTCAAAAATGGACTAGTCATTCTGACAGCAAATTAACACATTAAAAAAAAAAAAATCTCACTTGCTCAGGCCCATGGGGAACACACTCGAGG
Source organism: Pelodytes ibericus (assembly GCA_036172795.1). NCBI lineage: Eukaryota > Metazoa > Chordata > Amphibia > Anura > Pelodytidae > Pelodytes > Pelodytes ibericus. The sequence goes on from CM069862.1 coordinate 17,201,349, forward strand.
GGTTTTGCGTAAGGGTAATTTTCTGGTGACTGAATCAATTTACATACTTTGTGCAACAACTGACATTTATACATAACCCCTGCCATGTTAATGCAACTTTACCGTCTTAGTTCAGAAACACCTTTAGCCATCCCAGACAGTGGTCTTCAAGTAAGATCACCTTCTATGTAACTCGCTAACAGGAGAAGATCTATCAGAATGAACAGATCTGGAGGTAATCCACTTCAACCCTTGGGAAGAGGTCCTACAAAAAAAGCACACTATGGCGGGGAGGCTTGGGGGACAGATCTGTTTCAGATCGGAGTATCTCACCATCGGTTCTCAGGTCCCACACAACCAGTTGAGAGAGGACCAACTGGCAATCTCTTTCGGGGGGGGGGGGGGGGGGGGGGGGGTTCCTTCAGTTATTGGACTGATGTGTCTATCAGGAAGCAGCATATTATAAAATTACTTCTATCATTTCACTTTTGTTCTTGTCGAAGACGGAATCAATCTGTGAGCACGGACCCATTACATAAAATCTAAACCTTAAACCAAAAAAAAAAAAATTAATAATAACATTATATATATATATATATATATATATATATATATATATATATAAGGTACAGACCGTGAAGAGGATGGAGGCATCTGAACCATCCCACTGCCAGCTAGGCCAGAAAGAGAACCTGTTACCACTTGATGACAGAGTCTAATCCGCCAGCAATGACAGATAAATCGCCGCGGAAATAGTGTTGTACTAAAGAGCCATCGGCTGGCGCTAAAGAAACACCAGATGGGGATACAAACACAGAAAAGATCCAGCAAAGGTGAGATCGGCTGCACCACCTGTTCCCAGCGACCCTCTACCCTAAGCCTCCCCCACTTTATCTAGTGTAGTACACTCTGTAGTAGACAGATTTTGACCTCCACAAGGAGTAGGAGTTATCGAACTTGAGCAGGTAGACCCCTCGGCCTGGGTACTGATGGCTGCCGGCATATACTTCTTCGTGACAATCCCGTCTGTACACAGGGACGATCTCATCCAGCTGAGGCTTGTTTGCATTCTTTTTGGCTTTTTCTTCGTTGTTTGGGTTTACTGTTTGGAACAATTATTTTTGTGTTAAATTCTGTGGTTAATAATCCGCCATGCTAAACCCCATCAAAACTGGGCAACACTATAATAACTTGTAGATGCAGAAAATACAGGTTTTGCTCTAACATTGACAAATCCTAGAAGTCAGAGAGCCGTGGCTCCTAAAATCCCTACTTGCTCCTAAAAATAATGGTCTGGCTCCTAAATTGGTCTGTTTGGCACCTAAAGCCTAAAAAGATTTGTCAAGCCCTGATCCAAGACACATGGGATTCCAGGTTAAAATGTCTACTGACCTGTCCAACTCAACTTACAAGCAAATCAATGCACCTTAGTGATAAAAACGTTGGCTTAAGATCATTTTGGGGGAGTCTCTGGTACAAGTGGAACCTTGGTGACTGCAGAACGATACAAAAACCTGGCAGATGTTAACACGGTCTGTCACTTAAAGACCCCGGTTTGTTTAACCAAGCCTCCATTATACACGGCTTTACACCGACTGATTATATAAACACTAACGCTGGGGTACCCATCTGTGGCTAAAATGGCCTCTGAATACAGCAGGAGGTCAGATACCAATAGGCACCCGGCTTTCTCTGTCTCAGCAGATTATGTTTATACAATTAGTGCCATCTTTAGAAGGGCGAAATGCGTCGTCTTTTTTTTTTTTTGTTGCATCAAATTGTGTCTCTCTTTAGAGAGAGAAACTAAACTTTTTTCCACCTTTGTTTTTGTTATAGCAGTGAAGCATCCTGTGCTCCTAAGGGCATCATATGGCACGTACTCTTATAGCTAGAAATGTTGCTATAGCAACAGCATTCACTATTTCACTCTAATTGCAGTTTTTGGTACACTGGAAGGATTGAGTAAATAAACGGATAAGACAGATCTGTTTCTCTTTCTTTCCGTAATGCAGCACTACTCTGAATATATTCTCTAACGAAAAAATACATTCAATATATTGCATTTCAGTTATATTGTGTACAAACTAAACGCATATACTTCATATTAGCAGACCCCAGCAACCTACCTTCATCCTCCTCCTCCTCCTCGCTCGACTCGCTGACGTGCACGCTGACTGAAGTGTTTGGGGAATCTGTCCATTCAAAATAAACCCCAAACCCAATGTCATAATTATCCGTGGCAAATTCCCAGAAAAGATAGGAGCCTTCCTCGTGAGTGGGAACGCGGACAGTGACTACTTCCCCTCGGCCCACGGTGATCACCGAATCCGCATCCTGGCGGATCTTTTCCTTGAAGTCTTTAATCTGCGGCCGTGTCCACATGGATGGGGCAGCCACCAGCTGCGTGGACTCTGAAAGAAAAGGAGCTGCTTGTCACACAGACTGTGGCATTAAGGACAACTGTGGGCAAAAAAAAAAGGTTGCATTGAAAGATTGTATCAAGTGGAGTAATTTTAAATAGGAATCATTTAATGAAATCAAGTACCTTATGGAGTCCTCTTTGCTCTGTACTGCTCTATCAGGAGGCGGACATGTTTGGAATCTTGTTTTAGATAGGCCGCTTTCCTTAATCTGGCCCATTTATTCCAATAATGTCCGCCCCCTGACACAAGCAAAGAGGGCTCAATAAGGTGTTCTACACTTGATACAATCTTTCAATTAAACAAAAATGTTTGCCGACACTTGTCCTTTAAATCGATAGTTACACACTTATTCCAATAAGGAGCCAGATTCTAACACATAAGAGAACGGAAAGTATACACACAGGAACCATAGTGCCTCTTCCAGCTAAGGGGGGGAGTGGAGATCTAGTTGTATCATATGCCCATCAGCCAGTAGACACTGCTAGCTTAAACCTTTTTTAAATCATTTTGGTTTTTATTACACTGTATAAATAGCAAGGGGCAGAAAGCCTTTCCCTGTTTGGATGTATGGAGAAGCTCCTGCAGCTTATAATCTTTGTGTAAAGAAGGATGGGCTATAACAACGCTAAATATTACTTGCTTTTGTGTACAGTTTTCCACTTTCAAAACCCAGCCTCCCCCATCGTTACGGGCCAGCCACTTGACTAATAAAGCATTATGGGTGAATTTAGCAGCTGGAGGGCCCACAGTTCTAAACTATGCCTGTGAACTCAGCCACGAAGGCTGCACGGAAGCCCTCTCGATCTTAAAAAGGAATCTAAACTGCTGTGGGCTATGTAAATACACAGAAGGCTTCCTTACAGTGTGTAGTTGGCAATTACAGGTTGTGGCTACAGGGAGAAACATTTCCAGTGAATAGAAAGTAGCAGGGAAGCACAAAGTGACTTATTTTTAATAAATGTCAGCATTACCACCAACATGTGGGCCAACTAAGTAGCACTGTAAAGTAATTCTTAAATATACTGTACAAATTTGTAAGGGTGCATAAATGATTAAACTAGTCTCGGTTTTTGCCACAGCTGCTGCACTGGTGTTAGCACGTGGGCTGTGTTTGACCCACACTTGGTGGTATCACACTGCACTAAATTACAGCCCTTGGTCCTTGTAGCAGAAGTTGGCACACACCCTTAGGCCCATTTTCCAGCATGTCTTCCAGGGGGTCTGCCCCCACTTCTGTCTCAGTGCTGTCCAGGTGGGTATGGTTTTGACCATTCACAGAGGGGATCTCGCCGGTGGCTGGTACGTTTCCTGGTTTCATCTTGGAGGGGGTATTTCCCGGTGAACTAGACCCCACTACTGCAGCTTCCTGTTGCTTCTGTAAGGCCGCCTGTGGGGAAATCAGTATTAGAGAGACAGGCAGAAGACACAGGTAACATAGTAACACAGCAGGTAAGGAGGGGGAAGAAAAGATTGAGGGCCATTCATTTCAAACATTTAAACTTCTCCAAATTAAAACACTGGATTCTGGGGCAAAGTTCTAAAAGTAATCCAAACTGCAGGAGCATTGCATTGGTATCCATGGTGACAGCTCCAGTTCTAGAACTCTGGCCCAGAGCTGAGGTTTACAAATAACACTCAACCTAGGTAACCCTAGAATTAAAGAAACAGTCACCCTTGAAATAGACTTTTATTCCTATTCATAGAAACATAGCAACATAGAATGTGTCGGCAGATAAGAACCATTCGGTCCATCCAGTCTGCCCAATTTTTTGAGTACTTTTATTAGTCCCCCGTTCCCGGTACCAGTGCTACCTGGTCATAGCACGGGCCTCATCAGATTATGCAGAACTATTATCCTGGTGAGATTTGGGAATGTACAGTTTACAGTTTTAATTATTACAAGCTATGTACCTGTTGCTGTGCTAGTTATCAGACGTACTGGTGAGTGTGCTAGTGTCTGCTTTGGGGATAAACCTGTTGCTGTGCTAGTTATCAGACGTACTGGTGAGTGTGCTAGTGTCTGCTTTGGGGATATACCAGTTACTGTGCTAGTTATCTGATGTACTGGCGAGTGTGCTAGTGTCTGCTTTTGGGATATACCTTTTGCTGTGTTAATTATCAGACGTACAGGTGAGTGTGCTAGTGTCTGTTTTGGGGATATACTGGTTACTGTGCTAGTTATCAGATGTACTGGTGAGTGTGCTAGTAACTGCTTTGGGCATATACCGGTTACTGTGCTAGTTATCAGACGTACTGGTGAGTGTGCTAGTGTCTGCTTTGGGGATATACCTGTGCTAGTTATCAGATGCACTGGTGAGTGTGCTAGTGTCTGCTTTGGGGATATACCTGTGTTAGTTATCAGATGTACTGTGAGTGTGTTAGTGTCTGCTTTGGGGATATACCGGTTACTGTGCTAGTTATCAGACGTACTGGTGAGTGTGCTAGTGTCTGCTTTGGGGGCGTACCTGTTGCTGTGCTAGTTGCACCTGATACAGTTGCTGCATGTACTGCTGGTAGTGCTGTTCTTGCAGCTGTCGGATCAGGATCTGTTGCTGTTCGAAGTTCCCAGGATACTGCTGGGCTGCGTATTGCTGGAACTGCACGGCTGTCTGAGAGTTTAACGCTGCCATGATCTGCTGCCTGCAGAAAGCACAGAGCAAAGAGACACATTGATTGAAAAGCAACTCTGAACTGAGCTCCCAGGGGGACAACCCACCTCAACTGAGCTCCCAGGGGGACAACCCAACTCAACTGAGCTCCCAGGGGGACAACCCAACTCAACTGAGCTCCCAGGGGGACAACCCACCTCAACTGAGCTCCCAGGGGGACAACCCACCTCAACTGAGCTCCCAGGGGGACAACCCACCTCAACTGAGCTCCCAGGGGGACAATCCACCTCAACTGAGCTCCCAGGGGGACAACCCACCCTTAAAATTATAAATAAACATATATATATTGAGGACTGCTTTATATGACATAGTATGTGTTAATGTAATGAATGTACATGTATTCATCTTTACACAGCAAATCAATGAATCATGAATACAACTGTATCTTGAGCTTATTAGAGAATAATACCTCCCACTGCAGCATATTCACTATACCCTGACCACCTTCCAGTCACAACACGACAACTCTCTCTCTAAACAGCTTAAAGGGGAGTTTAGTGTTATATACAGAGATCAGACGTGGGAGAGGTAAACACAGAGCTATAAGACACATACAGAAATGAGAAATAGAGAATTCCATGTACAGCTCAGTCACACATATAATGTAACCCGTGTCAGAATTCCATGTACAGCTCAGTCACACATATAATGTAACCCGTGTCAGAATTCCACGTACAGCTCAGTCACACATATAATGTAACCTGTGTCAGAATTCCACGCACAGCTCAGTCACACATATAATGTAACCCGTGTCAGAATTCCATGCACAGCTCAGTCACACATATAATGTAACCCGTGTCAGAATTCCATGTACAGCTCAGTCACACACATAATGTAACCCGTGTCAGAATTCCACGCACAGCTCAGTCACACATATAATGTAACCCGTGTCAGAATTCCACGCACAGCTCAGTCACACATATAATGTAACCCGTGTCAGAATTCCACGCACAGCTCAGTCACACATATAATGTAACCCGTGTCAGAATTCCATGCACAGCTCAGTCACACATATAATGTAACCCGTGTCAGAATTCCATGCACAGCTCAGTCACACATATAATGTGACCCGTGTCAGAATTCCATGCACAGCTCAGTCACACATATAATGTAACCCGTCAGAATTCCATGCACAGCTCAGTCACACATATAATGTAACCCGTGTCAGAATTCCATGTACAGCTCAGTCACACACATAATGTAACCCGTGTCAGAATTCCACGCACAGCTCAGTCACACATATAATGTAACCCGTGTCAGAATTCCACGCACAGCTCAGTCACACACATAATGTAACCCATGTCAGAATTCCATGCACAGCTCAGTCACACATATAATGTAACCCGTGTCAGAATTCCATGCACAGCTCAGTCACACATATAATGTAACCCGTGTCAGAATTCCACGCACAGCTCAGTCACACATATAATGTAACCCGTGTCAGAATTCCACGCACAGCTCAGTCACACATATAATGTAACCAGTGTCAGAATTCCACGCACAGCTCAGTCATACATATAATGTAACCCGTGTCAGAATTCCACGCACAGCTCAGTCATACATATAATGTAACCCGTGTCAGAATTCCATGCACAGCTCAGTCATACATATAATGTAACCCGTGTCAGAATTCCACGCACAGCTCAGTCACACATATATAATGTAACCCGTGTCAGAATTCCATGCACAGCTCAGTCACACATATAATGTAACCCGTGTCAGAATTCCATGCACAGCTCAGTCACATATATGTGACCCGTGTGAGAATTCCATGCACAGCTCAGTCACACATATAATGTAACCCGTGTCAGAATTCCATGCACAGCTCAGTCACACATATAATGTAACCCGTGTCAGAATTCCACGCACAGCTCAGTCACACATATAATGTAACCCGTGTCAGAATTCCACACACAGCTCAGTCACACATATATAATGTAACCCGTGTCAGAATTCCATGCACAGCTCAGTCACACATAATGTAACCCGTGTCAGAATTCCACGCACAGCTCAGTCACACACAATGTAACCCGTGTCAGAATTCCACGCACAGCTCAGTCACACATATAATGTAACCCGTGTCAGAATTCCACGCACAGCTCAGTCACACATATAATGTAACCCGTGTCAGAATTCCACGCACAGCTCAGTCACACATATAATGTAACCCGTGTCAGAATTCTACGCACAGCTCAGTCACACATATAATGTAACCCGTGTCAGAATTCCACGCACAGCTCAGTCACACATATAATGTAACCCGTGTCAGAATTCCACGCACAGCTCAGTCACACATATAATGTAACCCGTGTCAGAATTCCATGTACAGCTCAGTCACACACATAATGTAACCCGTGTCAGAATTCCACGCACAGCTCAGTCACACATATAATGTAACCCGTGTCAGAATTCCACGCACAGCTCAGTCACACATATAATGTAACCCGTGTCAGAATTCCACGCACAGCTCAGTCACACATATAATGTAACCCGTGTCAGAATTCCATGTATAGCTCAGTCACACATATAATGTAACCCGTGTCAGAATTCCATGTATAGCTCAGTCACACATATAATGTAACCCGTGTCAGAATTCCACGCACAGCTCAGTCACACATATAATGTAACCCGTGTCAGAATTCCATGTATAGCTCAGTCACACATATAATGTAACCCGTGTCAGAATTCCATGCACAGCTCAGTCACACATATAATGTAACCCGTGTCAGAATTCCATGCACAGCTCAGTCACACATAATGTAACCCGTGTCAGAATTCCATGTATAGCTCAGTCACACATATAATGTAACCCGTGTCAGAATTCCATGCACAGCTCAGTCACACATAATGTAACCCGTGTCAGAATTCCATGCACAGCTCAGTCACACACATAATGTGACCCGTGTCAGAATTCCATGTATAGCTCAGTCACACATATAATGTAACCCGTGTCAGAATTCCATGCACAGCTCAGTCACACATATAATGTAACCCGTGTCAGAATTCCACGCACAGCTCAGTCACACATATAATGTAACCCGTGTCAGAATTCCATGTATAGCTCAGTCACACATATAATGTAACCCGTGTCAGAATTCCACGCACAGCTCAGTCATACATATAATGTAACCCGTGTCAGAATTCCACGCACAGCTCAGTCACACATATAATGTAACCCGTGTCAGAATTCCACACACAGCTCAGTCACACATATATAATGTAACCCGTGTCAGAATTCCATGCACAGCATAGATATACGATGATCACCCACTAATAGAATTCGGGTATGATGGTCCCATAGAGCCTCCCTCCCCCACCCCTCCCTATGGAGCCATGAGTAGACCCATCTGTGCATCCTAACCCTGCATTACCAAGTCTCCTCCCCAGCTGGAGCCAGAGCTCGGTGTAAAGCTGTATCTGCAAAGATACGTGTCAGGTTTACTTAGAAATCATGGCAAAGGACTAGAGAAGCAAAAAGTCCCCTTATAAAACCTAGGGCAGAAATGGCGAACCTCGGCACCACAGGTGTTTGGACATTAAGGGATGTGTAGTCACCGTGTTACCTTATGACTGACTACATGTCCCATGATGCACAAGGTTAGTTATCCCTGACCTAGAGGCACCTGCCGAAGGACTGAAATAATTACTTTTGCTGCTCCATGCGGAACCTTTCATCCTCGACCCGCAACCTCTCCTCCTCTTCCCGACGCAGCCTCTCCTCCTCTTCCCTCCTCCGCTTCTCCTCTTCTCTCTGTAAGCGGAGCCGCTCCTCTTCCTCTCTCTTTCTGCGCTCCTCTTCCTCCCTCCTGTTAATAGAGAGAATAAAACATTCAAAGCCAGGAATGAAGATGTTAAAGGGGCTGATCAGGGCAGTAGATTAAATAGAACAAATGATTTTGTTCATGATTTTCCCTGCGTAGGGGTAAGTAAATAAATAGCAACAATGAGGGAAGTTTTGAACAATGACAGGGATGTTTGCAGAGCTGCTATGAGTCCTTATGAGATCCGTGAGATCTGCAAAATGTGCATCTTTGTTGGATCAGCTACAAAGTGATCATTTTAATCAAGAGATGTGTGTGCATTTTGAGCTATGCATTTGCTTGCAGTTCTGCTAACCAATGGTAAACATTTGTATGTACTACGTCCCAGCATTGAACACTACTTTTATAATTGAGATTGAGAACACCTTAAAAAGACACAGGATGGTCCTGGAACCTCAATAATTTAAGCGAAGTGTGTAGCAATTTAAAATAATAATTTATGGATAAATATGGCATAAAAGAAAGTCATATGTTTCCTTTAAAAAAAATAATAATATACAGTTTGTAGGGGTACACTAAATTAGAGAGAAATGAGTTGCGCACACATACAGCAAAAAATGCCCCAAAAGCTCATGTTTTGAAGGGATTAAGGAATAGTTTACATGTTTTACTTGCAGATATAGTGTACGTGTGCCCCTTCAGCTCTCTTACATTGCATTGCTCCAAACTGCACTGTAAAGTAGCTGCAAAGCTAATATTAGAGCAATAACAGCTCCGCAAGTAGACTGCATGGAAGAACCTTCCTAGAAAGCACCAGGACACATAGGGGGTTATGTAAATATGTCATTTCTGGGGCAAAGTTATAAACATTCCACTGGTATCCATGGCAACTTTTAGACCCTCACTACACTGACCTCCGTACATAACCCCCAATAATGCAGGATAATAGGCCAACAACCGCTACTTGCCATAACAGTACCGTAACCGTATCCTGTAACTAGACGTACAGGATATCATCAAAAGGACAGAACATAGAGCGTATTTTAGGGATTGACTGTGCATTATTCAAGCTGAGCGGAGATAGTTAAAGGACAAAGCAGATGAATTCAGACACCTCCTGACAGCGAATGTCATACACTACGGCAGCCTGGATCACATAAAAACATCTCTTTTCAAAAGATATAACATGTATAGCTTGGAGAAAAGACGTAACAGGGGGGATATGATACAAACATTTATATACATAATCAACACAGTAAAGGAAGAGAGTATATTTAAAAGAAGAAAAAGTACTAAATTAAAGGGGCAATGATTTAAAAGTAATATCAGGAAGTATTGCTTTACTGAGAGGGTAGTAGATGCATGGAATAGCCTTGCAGCGGAAGTGGTAGAGGTTAATACAGTGAAGGAGTTTAAGCATGCGTGGGATAGGTATAAGGCTATCCTAGATATAAGATAAGGCCAGGGACTAATGAAAGTATTACATTACTGAGAGGGTAGTGGATGTATGGAATAGTCTTCCAGTAGAAGTGGTAGAGGTTAATACAGTGAAGGAGTTTAAGCATGCATGGGATAGGTATAAGGCTATCCTAGATATAAGATAAGGCCAGGGACTAATGAAAGTATTACTTTACTGAGAGGGTAGTGGATGTATGGAATAGTCTTCCAGTAGAAGTGGTAGAGGTTAATACAGTGAAGGAGTTTAAGAATGCGTGGGATAGGTATAAGGCTATCCTAGATATAAGATAAGGCCAGGGACTAATGAAAGTATTACTTTACTGAGAAGGTAGTAGATGCATGGAATAGTCTTCCAGTAGAAGTGTTAGAGGTTAATACAGTGAAGGAGTTTAAGCATGCGTGGGATAGGTATAAGGCTATCCTAGATATAAGATAAGGCCAGGGACTAATGAAAGTATTACTTTACTGAGAAGGTAGTAGATGCATGGAATAGTCTTCCAGTAGAAGTGGTAGAGGTTAATACAGTGAAGGAGTTTAAGCATGCGTGGGATAGGTATAAGGCTATCCTAGATATAGGATAAGGCCAGGGACTAATGAAAGTATTACTTTACTGAGAGGGTAGTGGATGTATGGAATAGTCTTCCAGTAGAAGTGGTAGACGTTAATACAGTGAAGGAGTTTAAGCATGCATGGGATAGGTATAAGGCTATCCTAGATATAAGATAAGGCCAGGGACTAATGAAAGTATTACATTACTGAGCGGGTAGTGGATGTATGGAATAGTCTTCCAGCAGAAGTGGTAGAGGTTAATACAGTGAAGGAGTTTAAGCATGCATGGGATAGGTATAAGGCTATCCTAGATATAAGATAAGGCCAGGGACTAATGAAAGTATTACATTACTGAGAGGGTAGTGGGTGTATGGAATAGTCTTCCAGTAGAAGTGGTAGAGGTTAATACAGTGGAGTTTAAGCATGCGTGGGATTGGCACAATGCTATGCTAGATTTAAGATAGGGAACTGGGGACTAATAAAAGTATTTAGAAAATTGGGCCGACTAGATGGACCGAATGGTTCTTATCTGCCGACACATTCTATGTTTCTTTGTTTATAAATAAAAGCATTGAATAGGAAGAGGGGATGTGCAACATAGGAACATGGCAAGCTGCCCTGGGCAGACTTCCATCACAGTACACACCGTGTAGGAGTTTCCTGCTCCTTGCAGGATTCAAGGTTGCATGTCGGCAAGCCATAAGCACACAATAGTAATAACGTAGACCTCACACTTCTTGCTCTGCATCTTAATCCGTTTAGACTAATTGAAAGGATTGTGTAATGTACACAAACACCGACTATATGGCCAAAACCACTTGCATAATGCCATACACATAATATAAAACGTATTGTCAATTAATCATGTAAACAAATCTCAAAATGTATTTAAAAAAACAGCTGTGTGCCAAAATAAAAGAGTGATCTAATTATTAAGATTTTGGTGCAGACTATGAACAAACAAAAATGTCACAAAATTGCACCTATTTTACATCTCTTTATCGGACACTACAGTTCTCCGCCAATTCTAATCTGGCGTTATCTGCGCCAAACAAAAACTCACAAAGTGAAACTAAAAAGACGCATTTGTCCCTATTTTTCTTATGTATAAAACCCATTCTGGCAGTTTTCAAAACACCATACAGACGCTGCAGCAAAACCCCAAGGAATCAGGATGAAGCATAATACTATTGTTTGTAAGTGACCCCCAGTGTATTTTTATGTTGGAAACGTTTTCTAGAACACATTCTGCTAAATACTTCCAATATATTTTAAACAGGCACCTTTCTTTCAATGCAAAATATGATACAGCTTCTGCTGCAGAGAATAGCTAGAAATCGCGAGCTTTACAGTGGAGGGCAGACTGGGTGACCTGATGGCTCCATGGCAGCTATAGCTGGAAGCGCTTTATAAAGTGGTGTATTAATAGAGATACATATAGTCCATTAAAGCAGGTCTCAACAAATCCAGAGAGCCAGGTCTAATTTCCTGGTCCCCATGGTGACCTGGATCTCTCATCACATAGCACACCCCTTGCTGCAGTTTGTTTGGTCTGTCTGTGTGATTGTGTGTCCTGTATTAAAGGAATGGAATAGTTCAGGTATGAAGAAATGGAGATTGTGTTTTACCCAGAGAATTGATGTCTTCATGGGGGTCTAGGACACTTCAGCAGTTAGAACGCTGAACTGACAGCAATGAAGAATAACGCGGCCATTTGATCGCAGACGCGGCTATGTAAGAGCTGACAGTTCAGCGCTGAACGGTCAGCTCTTACACAGGTAAAAGTAAAAAGAAAATAACCCCCCCCTAATAAAGGATTCCAACCCAAACCCAAATACTAAAATTAACCACAATACTAAAATTAACCCCTGAACCCTAATACTAACCCCCAACCCCTAATACTAACCCGCTAAACCCTAATACTAACCCCCTAAACCCTAATACTAACCCCCAAACCCCAATACTAACCCCCTAAACCCTAATACTAACCCCCTAAACCCTAATACTAACCCCCTAAACCCCAATACTAACATTAACCCCCTAAACCCTAATACTAACCCCCTAAACCCTAATACTAACCCCCTAAACCCCAATACTAACCCCCTAAACCCTAATACTAACATTAACCCCCTAAACCCTAATACTAACCCCCTAAACCCTAATACTAACCCCCAAACCCCAATACTAACCCCCTAAACCCTAATACTAACCCCCTAAACCCTAATACTAACCCCCTAAACCCTAATACTAACATTAACCCCCTAAACCCTAATACTAACCCCCTAAACCCGAATACTAACATTAACCCCCTAAACCCCAATACTAACATTAACCCCCTAAACCCTAATACTAAAATGAACCCCAAACCCTAATTCTAACCGCCTAAAATACTGAAATAAACTTACCTTTAGTGATGAAATGTCCCACGACGAGCTGTCTTGCGGTGCATAGTCGGCGGTGAAGCGTCCCATCCCCTTCATGGGGTTATGATAAACCTTTGTATGTTCTAGAGTCAGTGCAAAGACCTTTCTGGGGTTCTATTAATACAATCGTATCTTCCAGATAACAGGGGGCATCCTATTTCCATAAAGGAGCCATCATCCTCTTAAACCCTTGAAAGCTTTCTTTACTTTTAAGTTGTGGAATACCCCGCCATATGAAGTGGTTTGGCCAGACTCAATCAAGAAGTTTCCGAAAATGGCTGGATGTCTTCCTAGCAATGAACTGTATACAGGTTTATCACCATTAAGAGCAGCTTAGGTTATGTTGATCCAGGGGGAAAAAAACTGCCTTGGAATGGAGAAAGAATTATTCCTTGGAGAAGGCTTTATCGCTTATCCAAAATGATCCATCATCCCAAAATTTTGGTGGATTTTGCCCCAACTTTTAAATTACACACACACACCTCTCCGAATGCAAGCGCACAACAGTTTATTCAGTGTCCAGCCTCCTTAAGCTGTGATATAGCCTTTCCATGTACACTCGGATTCCCCTATGCCCACAAAGTGTCATACAATAACACGTGTGCAGACCTGACATGCCAACTGCAGGTTGCCAACTATGCCTCACATCACAGCTACATCACAGTAACAGTGATTTATTTGCTCTATACAGTGTTTGCATTGATGTATTTCATGAGCGCTGAGAGGGTTTAACCCCTTTCGCCTGGCACGTCCTGAGGAGAATCAAGCGGTTTTCGCAATCAACGATAGCGATCGTGGGAGCCATATTGATGGAGCAACATGCTGGTGGTCTGAGCTTCGGAAGTGAAAGTAAATTAATTTCCGTCGCTCTGAATATGCTGCTTGACTCCCCCTAGAGGCAGCAACCAGCATAGCAATGTAAAAAAAAAAAAAAAAAAAAAATGAGTTTAAAACTGGTTATATAGTTAGATTAGCCTATAGGGTTAAAATTAAATCATTTTTAGCATAAGGGATAGGGTTAAAATTAAATTAAAATATATTAAGGGATAGCATAAGGGTTAGAGATGGGGTTAAATTTAGTGTTAGGGTTAAATTTTGGGTTCGGGTCAAAAGGTCTACATAGGAAAAAAACAAAAACACTATTTTTGGTTTTTGCCCCATAACTCGCAAAAAAATACAGAATAATATGGAAACAAGCATTTTTCTGAACTCGGGACAACATTTAGAAGCTATTTAGACGGGGTTTTTTTAATGATTGTATTTGTGTAAATTATATTTTAGGTCAAAGAAAAAGTTGTTTTTTTTAATTTTTCATCATATTTTATGATTGTTTTTTGTAGTAAATTATAAGATGTGATGAACATAATGGTATCAAATGAAAGCCCTTCTTATGACTATAAAAACAACATACAATTTGTGTGGCTACAGTATGTGAGAAAAAAGAAAATTGCAGCTAAACAGCCATTGTCACCAACGGAAAGTCAAGGTGAAAATGTCTTGTCACTAAGGGGTTAAAGGACAACTGTACCAACAAATTAACTTGTGTTTAGTTGAACGATTGCATCAAGTGTAGCCATGTTATATAGACATGTTTTTTTTATAAACTTTTTATTGAAGACTTCCATATGACAGTAAACAATCAATATAGAGCTTACAAACTGTAAAGAGTATTGCACAAGAACATGACATAGCAGATCAATCCATCACACACAGAATCTTAAAAGAAAACAAAAAGACAAAACCTGAATGAGACATAGAAACATAGAATGTGTCGGCAGTTAAGAACCATTCGGTCCATCTAGTCTGCCCAATTTATTTTTTTTGAGTACTTTTATTAGTCCCCCGTCTTATAGCTAGGATAGCCTTGTGTCTATCCCACGCATGCTTAAAATCCTTGACTGTGTTTACCTCTACCACTTCTGCTGGCAGGCTATTCCATACATCACTACCCTCTCAGTAAAGTAATACTTCCTGATATTACTTTTAAATCGTTGCCCCACTAATTTAAGACTATGTCCTCTAGTTGTGGTAGTTTTTCTTCTTTTAAATATACTCTCTTCCGTTACTGTGTTGATTCCCTTTATGTAATTAAATGTTTCTATCATATCCACCCTGTTATGTCTTTCCTCCAAGCTAAGACTAAGAGTCTTCCCCTTTTTCACACCCTTGTTTTTAAGGGCTGCCCAGGCTAAACCCCAAAGTGCTGGAAAACGTACAGACATCTTCAAAATACTACAAACTTCTAACAAAAATAATAATAATAAAACATCTAACATCCCCCCACCCACCCCACCAAGTACCGTCCTAGTTTGTCACGGTCTCCACATCGGTAAATGTACAAAATTGTCAGTTGTCCTTTAATGTACCTTATTGGTTAAAATGATTCGTTTTCAAATAATACTTCTGGCACCAGGCGGTTTGGATAAGGGATACTCAACCCGTATAATTATTTAAAGGGAGAAACACACAAGAATACAGATGTCACATTCCATAATAAGCTGATTTTGGATGCAGACACAGCCCGAGATGAAAGCCTCTATGTAAAGAGACATGTAGACATAACATGTAATTAAATTAATTCAATAATTTAAAAAAAAAAAAAAAAAAAGTTGGACAAAAAACAAAAAGTGTGGCTATAAACAATGTATATTTACAGAACCGAACAATATGAGTCTGCGGACCTGTAACCCTTGCATGCCCAGCTACCTATGCTGAATTACGCCATTCAGGGGGGCTGAATCGGGTTCTTCGCTAGCACGCCCTACCGTTTTCGCTCCTGTTCCTCCTTCTCTATCTTGTGTGAAGTGACGTATGTTGAGAAGAGGTTGCAGCATCTGTTGAGCAGCGTCACAAACTCCGTCATGGCCTCCTGCCTGTCCATGTTACCCAGGGACGACCACTCTCTCCTAGAGGAAGGTACAAGAAATACATTGGAATAAGCTCTGATGGCTCAGAACCATATCAAAAGCCTGCTTATCCACATACAATGGACAATTTAACGCAGTTTGGCTTTACCCCAAGAGTGTAACTAACCCCCAGTGTGTCACTGTATAACATGGACACCTTGCCCTGTGCTCATCATGTGCGCACTACATCTCAAATCCCCCAGAGTCTAATGTATAAATAGGAACATGGGCTGTGACGGAACATTTGTTTGTTTGTATTTTTGGAGGAGTGAGGAGGTAAAGACTTCCAACAACTTTGCAGTGAAGAGTCTGAATCTTAACACATACGACAGGGACAGAATGGGGACACTGGAGCAACCAGGAGTACAGTACCAGCGCACATATCACCAATTCCCGACATATGATTGGCACACGCTGTGCGTGAACCTGTTATATATAAACTACAAAGTATTTTACCAAGAAGGGTACATGGAGCGTTTTTGTTTTTTTTTAAATTTTAAATACAAGGGATGTTACCATTGTCCAACATCCAGAAGGAATGTCACTATCACCCAAGTTCATAAAAAAAAATTATATATATAAGTCCCTTTCCCTCCACCACTGTTTGGATTTTGCCCATTCTGACTCCGTTCTGTTTACTAAAACATAGTTACCCAGGAGACACGAGAAGGTCAGGTGATATTTATTTACCTTTGTTTCTGAGGACATCTAAAGCAGCATGCAGCTACTGAGCAGCTAATTAACTACAATGCCTACCATGCTCTGGGCATTTGCAGTTCACTAGAATAAATATTGTTTCCCTTTACTATTAAGATAGTATCACTCTGGTGGCGAGGCCACTGAGTGGTAACAGCTAGTGGTTAGCTTGTGGAGTTTTTGTATTTTACTTAAAGGACAACATGGCCCATTCTGCTCTATGGATCCAAGACTCGATGGCGATCACATGTTGGACAGGCTCCTGTACCTTGCAGACAGGTTATATGTACAAAGACTAGAAGAGGGGAGACACAATGCATTGCATTTAATAGGGCAGGAGACAAGCTTTCCATTTGTTGCCCTGGTGACTGCTCAGTGTTTGACAGTTTCCCTTAGCAATATTCCAGCCGGGTCTTGATACATGGGGCTCTAAGTTTTTAAATAAATGCGATATCTCCCAGTACAGTTTGAAACGTAGACAGACTGTTGTGGTTTGTGACCACAGACCTCATCCACTGGGGAATGATCACAGGTTTACAGCCACAAAACCTTTCCACGTTAAGAGGGGCATGTACTAAAAAAAATGCAAATATATTTTATGTGCAAAACCATTTTTGCTCTTTGCCCGTATTGCAATGTACTAAACATTTCACACTCCAATAGTACATGCGAGCAAATGGTGAATAAAAACAGGCAAGCTTGCGAATATTTTTTCTCCCTCTTTTGATAGCGCTCGCTAAAAGCTGGTGTAATTTTCACACGCAAATAAGAATTATTTTTCACAAAATATTCGCAAAGCTCTTTAGCGTGCGCAAATCTAAAGCGCAACCAGGAAAATGCACGCTAAATAAAAATAAATGTAAGAGGCACAAATAAGGCACGTAAGAAAGCACAAAATGTTACAAATAGTCGCAAATTGCTCCTTACTCCTACTTTCACTCCCACTGCCCTTGTTTAGTACATGACCCCCTAAGTATCACAGTGACGGGCAGAAAGGCGCACCGGTTAATTGTCTGACAAATCACTGCTTAAAACAAAAACAAAGATGACTTGGAAAATTAAATTTCAAGCGGCATGGAAAGATGCAGGTTATATTACATTACACACCAATACCCTGATAAGAAGTGAGACAGGATATAAAAGGATTACCTCCGGTCATTCCCCAGAACGTCAAAGAAGCCGACCTCTGGACAGGTATCGGGGTTGTACGGTCCCAGTGAGACCTGCTTGTGTAGCGCCACTAACTTCAGCTTCTCCTCATAGGTTGGGTGAAAGGCTTTCCCATCCTTTTCTGTGGAAACAAATAATAACCAATATTAAAATCGGATCAAAATAGAATACAAAAGTACCTTTAACGAGCCACTAAATTCAACAATGATTCACTTGCAATTCTGCTAACACAATATATGAATACAAACAAACAAAAAAAAGAGAAAGATGTGTTTTAAATGCGTCTCTGGTGTCTACTGCTTATGACATCATCTGCGGCTTGATATGCAAACTACCTACTTTTAAACGGGAATAGTGCAATTTGCATCTCAAGCCACAAGGTGATGTCATACACTGGAGACTCCGCAGACGCATTTAAAAACACATTTTTCTCTTTTCACTAAAAGGGTGAGTTGCAGGTCAGTTGAGACATTTCCTCTCACCAATTTGGCTATACAGGGGCAAACCTGGCGAGGTGTAGATGCCTTTAAAAAATAATGCAGGGTCTTTTATAGAAGTAGGTGGTTGCATTTAAAGGCTCCCCACATTTATGAGAATTTACCCTGTACATTTTATGTTACATGGCGTGTGTCGTCATGTCAAATGCAAGAATAGGAAAACTCATAAAAACAGAGAGAACAGAAAATAAATAAACTTTTAATTTGATTTCAAAGCAGACTATTTATAGGAACGTTGGAAACTTGTCAAAATAAAAAGGCCAGCTAAATCCAGGGCCGGCTACAAAATAACACTCATTACAAGTGCTTCATGTGACCGGATGATACAATAACTGAACTCCTGATGATCTGCATTGCATCCTCGTATGCCATGACAGGTCACATGATCTATGTTTTGTAACTGTGAGAACACAGACCATCAGTAAGGTGGTTGTTTTGTTTTTACCCAAGGTGCCAGGGAGAACATGCAGTGATCCAGTTACAGCTTTCATCCTGACCAGCTCAATGCTGCTCACCCTAACTACTGGGGAATATACCATACACAGGGTGATCACTGTATGACTGATTGTCCAAGACTGGGGGATACGTAGAGACGCGGTTATATGGAATATACCATACACAGGGTGATCACTGTATGACTGATTGTCCAAGACTGGGGGATACGTAGAGACGCGGTTATATGGAATATACCATACACAGGGTGATCACTGTATGACTGATTGTCCAAGACTGGGGGATACGTAGAGACACGGTTATATGGAATATACCATACACAGGGTGATCACTGTATGACTGATTGTCCAAGACTGGGGGATACGTAGAGACACGGTTATATGGAATATACCATACACAGGGTGATCACTGTATGACTGATTGTCCAAGACTGGGGGATACGTAGAGACACGGTTATATGGAATATACCATACACAGGGTGATCACTGTATGACTGATTGTCCAAGACTGGGGGATACGTAGAGACGCGGTTATATGAAATATACACAGGGTGATCACTGTATGACTGATTGTCCAAGACTGGGGGATACGTAGAGACGCGGTTATATGGAATATACCATACACAGGGTGATCACTGTATGACTGATTGCCCAAGACTGGGGGATACGTAGAGACGCGGTTATATGGAATATACACAGGGTGATCACTGTATGACTGATTGCCCAAGACTGGTGGATACGTAGAGACGCGGTTATATGAAATATACACAGGGTGATCACTGTATGACTGATTGCCCAAGACTGGGGGATACGTAGAGACGCGGTTATATGAAATATACACAGGGTGATCACTGTATGACTGATTGTCCAAGACTGGGGGATACGTAGAGACGCGGTTATATGGAATATACACAGGGTGATCACTGTATGACTGATTGCCCAAGACTGGGGGATACGTAGAGACGCGGTTATATGGAATATACACAGGGTGATCACTGTATGACTGATTGCCCAAGACTGGGGGATACGTAGAGACGCGGTTATATGGAATATACACAGGGTGATCACTGTATGACTGATTGTCCAAGACTGGGGGATATGTAGAGACGCGGTTATATGGAATATACCATACACAGGGCGATCACTGTATGACTGATTGTCCAAGACTGGGGGATACGTAGAGACGCGGTTATATGGAATATACCATACACAGGGTGATCACTGTATGACTGATTGTCCAAGACTGGGGGATACGTAGAGACGCGGTTATATGGAATATACACAGGGTGATCACTGTATGACTGATTGTCCAAGACTGGGGGATATGTAGAGACGCGGTTATATGGAATATACCATACACAGGGTGATCACTGTATGACTGATTGTCCAAGACTGGGGGATACGTAGAGACGCGGTTATATGGAATATACCATACACAGGGTGATCACTGTATGACTGATTGTCCAAGACTGGGGGATACGAAGAGACACGGTTATATGGAATATACCATACACAGGGTGATCACTGTATGACTGATTGTCCAAGACTGGGGGATACGTAGAGACGCGGTTATATGGAATATACCATACACAGGGTGATCACTGTATGACTGATTGTCCAAGACTGGGGGATACGTAGAGACGCGGTTATATGGAATATACACAGGGTGATCACTGTATGACTGATTGTCCAAGTCTGGGGGATACGTAGAGACGCGGTTATATGGAATATACCATACACGGGGTGATCACTGTATGATTGATTGTCCAAGACTGGGGGATACGTAGAGGCGCGGTTATATGAAATATACACAGGGCGATCACTGTATGAATGATTGTCCAAGACTGGGGGATACGTAGAGACACGGTTATATGGAATATACCATACACAGGGTGATCACTGTATGACTGATTGTCCAAGACTGGGGGATACGTAGAGACACGGTTATATGGAATATACCATACACAGGGTGATCACTGTATGACTGATTGTCCAAGACTGGGGGATACGTAGAGACACGGTTATATGGAATATACCATACACAGGGTGATCACTGTATGACTGATTGTCCAAGACTGGGGGATACGTAGAGACGCGGTTATATGGAATATACACAGGGTGATCACTGTATGACTGATTGTCCAAGACTGGGGGATACGTAGAGACGCGGTTATATGGAATATACCATACACAGGGTGATCACTGTATGACTGATTGTCCAAGACTGGGGGATACGTAGAGACGCGGTTATATGGAATATACCATACACAGGGTGATCACTGTATGACTGATTGTCCAAGACTGAGGGATACGTAGAGACACGGTTATATGGAATATACCATACACAGGGTGATCACTGTATGACTGATTGTCCAAGACTGGGGGATACGTAGAGACACGGTTATATGGAATATACCATACACAGGGCGATCACTGTATGACTGATTGTCCAAGACTGGGGGATACGTAGAGACGCGGTTATTGAAATATACACAGGGTGATCACTGTATGACTGATTGTCCAAGACTGGGGGATACTTAGAGACGCGGTTATATGGAATATACACAGGGTGATCACTGTATGACTGATTGCCCAAGACTGGGGGATACGTAGAGACGCGGTTATATGAAATATACACAGGGTGATCACTGTATGACTGATTGCCCAAGACTGGGGGATACGTAGAGGCGCGGTTATATGAAATATACACAGGGCGATCACTGTATGACTGATTGTCCAAGACTGGGGGATACGTAGAGACACGGTTATATGGAATATACCATACACGGGGTGATCACTGTATGATTGATTGTCCAAGACTGGGGGATACGTAGAGGCGCGGTTATATGAAATATACACAGGGCGATCACTGTATGACTGATTGTCCAAGACTGGGGGATACGTAGAGACACGGTTATATGGAATATACCATACACAGGGTGATCACTGTATGACTGATTGTCCAAGACTGGGGGATACGTAGAGACACGTTTATATGGAATATACCATACACAGGGTGATCACTGTATGACTGATTGTCCAAGACTGGGGGATACGTAGAGACGCGGTTATATGGAATATACCATACACAGGGTGATCACTGTATGACTGATTGTCCAAGACTGGGGGATACGTAGAGACGCGGTTATATGGAATATACCATACACGGGGTGATCACTGTATGACTGATTGTCCAAGACTGGGGGATACGTAGAGACACGGTTATATGGAATATACCATACACAGGGTGATCACTGTATGACTGATTGTCCAAGACTGGGGGATACGTAGAGACGCGGTTATATGGAATATACCATACACAGGGTGATCACTGTATGACTGATTGTCCAAGACTGGGGGATACTTAGAGACGCGGTTATATGGAATATACCATACACCGGGTGATAACTGTATGACTGATTGTCCAAGACTGGGGGATACGTAGAGGCGCGGTTATATGGAATATACACAGGGCGATCACTGTATGACTGATTGTCCAAGACTGGGCGATACGTAGAGACACGGTTATATGGAATATACCATACACCGGGTGATCACTGTATGACTGATTGTCCAAGACTGGGGGATACGTAGAGACGCGGTTATATGGAATATACCATACACAGGGTGATCACTGTATGACTGATTGTCCAAGACTGGGGGATACGTAGAGACACGGTTATATGGAATATACACAGGGTGATCACTGTATGACTGATTGTCCAAGACTGGGGGATACGTAGAGACGCGGTTATATGGAATATACCATACACGGGGTGATCACTGTATGACTGATTGTCCAAGACTGGGGGATACGTAGAGACACGGTTATATGGAATATACACAGGGTGATCACTGTATGACTGATTGTCCAAGACTGGGGGATACGTAGAGACGCGGTTATATGGAATATACCATACACGGGGTGATCACTGTATGACTGATTGTCCAAGACTGGGGGATACGTAGAGACACGGTTATATGGAATATACCATACACAGGGTGATCACTGTATGACTGATTGTCCAAGACTGGGGGATACTTAGAGACGCGGTTATATGGAATATACCATACACAGGGTGATCACTGTATGACTGATTGTCCAAGACTGGGGGATACGTAGAGACGCGGTTATATGGAATATACACAGGGTGATCACTGTATGACTGATTGTCCAAGACTGGGGGATACGTAGAGACGCGGTTATATGGAATATACCATACACAGGGTGATCACTGTATGACTGATTGTCCAAGACTGGGGGATACGTAGAGACGCGGTTATATGGAATATACACAGGGTGATCACTGTATGACTGATTGCCCAAGACTGGGGGATACGTAGAGACGCGGTTATATGGAATATACCATACACGGGGTGATCACTGTATGACTGATTGTCCAAGACTGGGGGATACGTAGAGACGCGGTTATATGGAATATACCATACACAGGGTGATCACTGTATGACTGATTGTCCAAGACTGGGGGATACGTAGAGACGCGGTTATATGGAATATACCATACACGGGGTGATCACTGTATGACTGATTGTCCAAGACTGGGGGATACGTAGAGACGCGGTTATATGAAATATACACAGGGTGATCACTGTATGACTGATTGTCCAAGACTGGGGGATACGTAGAGACGCGGTTATATGGAATATACCATACACAGGGTGATCACTGTATGACTGATTGTCCAAGACTGGGGGATACGTAGAGACGCGGTTATATGGAATATATATGATCCAACTGAAATGCACAGGGAACTCAGGTTTGAAACAAAGTTCCTTTAACACAGACTTGTAGACTTTAAGAGCCAGCCTGGTTAGTAATTTGGTACCTTCATAGAATTCTGTGGGAAACAAACTGGTTAGGAGCCATGGGAGCCATCTCGGGATTTGTCAAGCCTAAATTTAACAACAAACAAAAAATAATTAACGCAAGGGCTTGACTAATCCCAGGAGCCAGGGCTTTTAAATTCCAACTGCTGGCTCCTAACCTATTTGATTGTTTAACATAGAACTATATGCAAATTCCATTTCCCTGGCTGGCTCCTAAAGACTACAGCAATTTGCCAAGCCCTGAATTAAGGGTGGAGAAAAAAATTTAAGCATTTGCATCCGATATCAGTCTGCTGTCAACACATTACTCCTAGTGACTGGCAAATAAAATTAAATATAGCATAGTGCTTCGGGGAGGGGTGGAATTTACTTTTATTAGGATATTGCTGTACATCAGAGCACTGTGTTAGGAACACTCTATAGTGTTTCTTTATCAGTTCTTTGGAGCAGTAGCAGGATTCTCTGCCCGATTATTGTAACTCTGCACTTAGCTCATGAATCATGCATGACAGACCTGGCATGTGCAATAAAATAACCATGAACGGTGACACCGGAGCGTGCAGCCCAGGGACTGGGTTATCGCTCGCTAGCTGCACAAGATGGCAGTCTGAGCAGAATCCCTATTCATCTCTCTACCTGTCAGATTCCCCTTCCTGCCAGGCTAGGAAAGCGTGGCGTCTGCGCTGAATTACAAGATCAATATCAACTCGCACACCGAGCCGCAGAGAAAAACGCTTGTCTGCTCTGATATCCGGCCCGCCAACATGCAAGAGGGAAGCATCAAGATTGTACGAATAGATCTCACAGGAGGGGTCAGTGGGAGCAAACAGCAATGAAAAGGAAGAATGGGCAAATAGAGAGGTATACATCAAGCAGCACTAGATCTGATTAATGAGAGTTGCAGAGCTGCAAGGCATTTACTTCATTGCTGGCCAACCAAATATCATGACCACATTAGCACCACGCACAGGAAGAAGTGTTATTTTTTTTGCAGACAGTTGTATTGATGTTTCATTGAAAGATTGCATTTTAAATTGAAATCCTTTAATGAGAGGATAAACATGTCTCTTTTTGAGAACTCTTACCCCTGTACAGCTCTGTCAGGAGGCACATGACAGAAGATCTGCCCTCCCCCTGATACTATACAGAGCAAAAAGGGCTCAATAAGTGACATTAATTGTACTTTCATTAAAGCTTTTCTATTTAAATCAGTTGCAGCCAGTTTAATCTTTCATTTAAACTGAAGTTTTGGCTAGAGTTGTCCTTTAACCCCTTAAAGGGACTGTATCACCTAAACATTGTTTTTACTGTGAATGTAGAGAATAAAAAAAAAATGACTGAAAATGATCTATACATTGTGTTACCAGAATTGCAAGCAAATGCTTAATCAAGGGGAAAAGGGTGTTTTAAATCTCTCTGTGGAGTCTCCTGCTTATGACATCACCTGCGGCCCGATATGCAAATTAACTGGTTTTCAATCGGAGATGTGGAACCGGCAAATGAGGCCACAGGTGATGTCATAAGCAGGAGACTCCACAGACACAGATGAAGTGCTTGTTATCCTAATCTAGGCATTAGCTTGCAATGTATACATCCTTTTCAATCATTATGGATTCTCTACAATCCCAGTATAAGCAATATTTAGGTGATCAAGTCCCTTTAATGCTAGATGGTGTTCCCGACCCTGCTCGCAGTGTGTCTGGGAGACAGAGACCTGATCGCAGTTTTTACAGACCCTGGGTTTTCCTGCTAGAATATTGCGAGACTTTGCAATTGTATGGAGGTGAATCCAGTAAATGTGACCGGTGCTCCTCTGACAGAGGCGATCCTGCTGAAGCCCCCTGCAGTGGGATCCACAGAGCAAATCATCGCGAGGGGTCTTCGATGAGCTGCAGACGATGTTCAATACCAAGGGTCAAATACGTCCCACCTGACTTCACTATCCATGTTCTCTTTAACCATGTAAATGTATACTTCTGTTTGAATAAAGATCACTTAAGCTTGTTTTGAACTGTTTTTGTACAATTTGGATGGCTAACCATTCAGCATTACTGGAAAATAAGAGAAAGGAATGCAGCCCAACAAACACGTGCATTTGTGATTATGCAGCCCACTTCAGATAATACTTGGACACCTCTGTTCTGTAACGAACAATTAGAGTTTGAGACATTATTTTAGGATGGGATAGAATGTCCTATGGGCAGACATGGGGTTAAATAGCAGCATTTCCTGCAGATACAGGACCTCTCATTATCTGCACAATCCGAATACAATCACTATAAATGAAAACTGCTACTTGTTTTTTCTGCATTTCTCCATATGTTTTCTACCTTTCAGTGATTGGAAAATCATGGGATTTCACAGTATATCATGGAGAATTGTTAATAAGATTTCCTAAGCTCTCATTGATGTATGCCCCCCCTCATCTTTCCATTACAGAGTCGCCAAAAATATTGCAATATTATAGTAATATTCCCAGGTCTCCATGCCCCTCCTTATTGGAGGTCACTCAATTTAGAGGCCCCAGTGAAATTACAGGAGCACTATAATTGGAAAAAAGTACTTCACATATATTAGAAACATGTACAACAAGCAGAAAATAAATACAAACTGGTAACATGCTATTAAATTAGTCTGGTATTTAGTCGTTCCAGGAAGGTGTGGTCTTTAAATGGTAATGTAACTTGTTTCTGGCCACTTTGGCTTCCAACAGGAGCCTCACTAGAGGATTTACTTTCTGTGTTAGTCTCAAGCTGAAAGGGGAGAAAACAGGTTTTAAAAAATATATATATGTGTAGTCACCAATAAACACGTTTGTTTCTACTCTTTATTGCCTCATAATAATGCTGAAAATGAAGACAAATAAAATGTAAACGTAGAAAAAAAAATAATGTGATTACAAACAATGGACAAAAGTCCATTTCCAGTTCTGCTTCACTACATCCCCTTCCCAGAATCAAAGCTTTCATTATATTGGTTTTATTTTGGCAGACTTCCCTGCAATGCCACGGCAGAATCCGTGACAGCCAACAAGGAGCTCCCAGATTCTCTGCAGGAGGTTAGGGCACCAGAATAGGTAAAAGCACATGGCCCTCAGAGACAAATTAAATATGTTTATATTAACTATGCGTGGACATCCAGAGATAGCATCAGGAGCAAGCCAACAGTAATGGGTTAATATGGAGCTAGTCAGCCTTAGCTGACAAAGCAGAGGATTGAAATATATATATATTTTCTCTATATATTTTGCAGGTTACAGGCCATTTCTAGAGCTGGCGATCACCCATACTGGCCTAATCTGGGTCTACGTGTCTGCTGTCTAATGATTTATTTATTCTTCTGTACACATGATGACCTGAGTAAGGGACCTGGCAACTTGAGCTTCAAAGCTAGCAATCGAATCCTCAACCAGGCCATAGCAGAGCAGGGGTGTCTAATGTGCAGCCCAACTCATTCGTCCACCAATATCCTAATTAGCCATTTAACTGTGTCTACATTTGTTTAAACACAGCTAATTGAAGCTATTTTTGGAGGGTTCTTGCATTAATGCTAAATAACCAGACTTTGTGGGGTTTTTTTATGGCTAACGAGGTCTCATCGTTACTGTAAATAAAAACAAATTACGCGGCCCAAAGCACACACACGTTTCTGAACATGCCCTGCCATAGAGAGTATTTATTTGTTGCCTGTATTTCTCCAGCTAACCAATGACGAGCCTTCTAGCAGACGTTTCCAAGTTTCTGTTCTCGGATCCTCTCATTTGCAGCGCTGTGTGTGAGGCGGCGGAGCCGGTGTCATTAGAATGTATAAACTGCTCTGCAGGGTTTGCAGGACCTGTGACTATTGACACATTGCTCTTAAAGGCAGCTAATAATTTTTTCCCACTTGTTGATCATCTTCGAAATGAGGGTCTCTGCTGAATACAGACCCCGATCAGACGAGCAGGACAAGCCCCTGCTATGATTTGGTGTGCATACCCTGACATTTAATTGTCCATTAAAGAGAGGTTTTTGCATTGTTGTTCAGTATTGAATCCATCAGATCCATGTTAGCAGCCATTGTTGGACTGTGACACTGCAGCCAAGTTCCATTATTCTGTATTCCTAGCCAGCTCCTGATACATCATTCCCACAGACATCCTGGCACATCCTGGGGATTGCTTCTCGGACCATTAAATCTCCTGCTTTCTGTAAAAAGTTTATACTGGGAGTCAATCAGAATTCTCCCATAAAGATTCATGGAAATGCATGTTGCACAGGATGTCAGTGAGGTCACCAGTGACATCACACAACTCTCCCTCCACCTTCAATACAGGCTGTCAAAAAATAATGACAGTGACCAGCTTTGTAATGAGCGAGTGTTCTGCTAGACACAATGCTACCCTGCAGAATGCATGTGTATGCAGTGAGACTAAACAAACTAATCAAGGAGACTAAATGAATGAAGGAGTGGGAACTACCTAATTAATACACTTGTGTATTATAAATTCGCGGAGCAGCATGTAAATGATACATGTGTCTCTCAAATAAAGGTCTCATCATACAGCTGTATGCAGGGATTCACAACGAGGAGGCGGGGGAGGAGTTAAGGTAAGATCTATTCCAGTTACCAGCAATTCAGAAAGTTACTGAGAGGGTGGAATGGTACACATAACAAAACAATGGCATAGTTGCCAACATCAGCCATGTTTCCAGGGACATTATTAGTTCCACATGCTGCTGAAAGAGCATGCACAGTGCAGCCTGGCAGTATGGTGGACGGATATACGCACAGACACAATCCAATTAATTAATCAGGTTGGAGGTCTTATAGCACCTACCATGGTTAATTAATTGGATTGTGTCTGTGTATTTGCATCATACATACTGCTAGGCTGCACTTTGCATGGTCTTTCTGCAGCATATGGAACAAATGTGTGTCCCTGGAAACATGTCTGATGTTGGCAACTATGCAATGGGGGTATTATTTTTTTTAGCTTGGAGCCTTTGAATCTGACTGACGAAAAAGGAAGCACCCACACAGATCCCTTGGTTTCCCCACCGCTGTATCTGTGACAAACATTTTAAAAAAGATAATGAAAAACCATGTAAGTGTGGGATGAATTTTGACATTAGACCTTGTTTAACAGAAACTTACAGTCTTACAAGAAAGGTATTTTTCCCCCTAAATAGAAACCGCTCGTACTAGAAGCCACTTTGTATTCCCCATTAGAAAGGCCTGCTTTTAATTGTTTAATGAACAGTGTGGCCTGGTCAGACTGGACAGAGGCCTAAACGACAAGAGTGGAGCACGGTATCCATTACTCTGACAGCTGAAAAGACTCATTCACATGGAGAAGTGAATACCTACCAATTACACAGCCGTGTCCAAACACAGTATAGAGTCTGCGCTGGCCAAGTATCTCTTCTGACACCAAGGAATGTGGCACAGGGCCCAATTAAAGGGGCAGGCCCAACTACAGTGTCCCAAAAATGAATTCAATAAGTGCTGCCCCATCAAATAAACAGATCTGTGTAGTCCGGTTTTTCCTCAACTTTTCCCGTCACCTAAAAGCTGCAAATCAAGTTACTGCTGGTTCCTAGCAACAGTCCTGCCTCTCTCTACAGGCCCCTCCTTATCAGACGTCCCTGTGACATTATATTCCATGTAAAACTACATGAGAACTGGACATTTGTAAGTAAAAAAACAAGTCATTAAACACACAACAGAGAGAAAATAGGCTACATGGAACTGCCGCCATAACGCGGAAATAATCTAAATTACAAAAAGAAACAAACGTTGGAGCGCAAGCCGTAATACACACACACACACAATATAGTGCAAGCTCTGCCAAATGTGTGTGTGTATATATATATTTATATTTCTTTATTTTGGCAGAGTTTGCAGGTTAATTTATTACTTCCCTGAGGCTGAGGGTTCTATCAATCTTCAAGTTTAAAGAGCCACTAATATTATTCCCTCAGGGATCAATCTTCAAGTTTAAAGAGCCACTAATATTATTCCCCTACTTGTGCTGCCAATACAGAAGCACAAGTGAAGAGACTGTTACCCTAGCATGAGGTACTATTCAAGGTACAGGTCAGTTTTTTCTATGACCGTCAGTCATGATGCTACCCTGTAAAGACTAGACAGGTGAAAAAAGGCTTTTAATAGTAGCTTCAATTAGTATAGCAAAAGTTAAAGGAAACTTAACACCGCTTTAAGACAAATAGTATTGTATGGCAAGGTCGGCTAGCATTCTACTTTATACATTAATAACTTTTAAACCGTATGTATAAAATAACCTGTAAAGGCTGATTGGTGTGCGGTGTCTAGGATGCTGAATACACCTCGGCTCAGACAGGAGGTGATCATCTCCTCCCCGCGGCACACATGAGGAAGTGATGGGGTCTGACCATATCTCTGGTGTCACACAGCGCTGCCCAGTGTATTTTTGCAAAGACTAGGGGAGAATATCTTTATATCTGCCTCCACTTTTGATTGGATGTTTACGGAAGAACCATATTCCTGGCTCCTAAAAATATTTGTCAAGGCCTGACATTATCTGAATAATGAGGATTTGCAGGAAGAATCTAGAAGTGGTATAATCTGAAGCTTAAACGAAAGTAAAGTCATTCTGTGCAGTGTTTTACAATATGCACATAGGTAGATATTGAGGCCAACATGTCAAAACGGAAAAACATGAGAGTGCATGATACATGCAAACAATAATAAAAAAAAAAAAAACACTATTGTTTCATAGTGCAATGCTTTATATTGGACAGCTCACGTTTGCTTGCATAAGTTCATTTAAGACCTTTTTTGCTCCTCTAGATAGCATCAGTAGCAGCTGCTGCCGAAGATGACCCTGATAATTATTTTTATTAATAACTGATATACATGATCAGTTGTTGCAAGATAACCGAGTTGATATGGCCAGATAGTCTGCAATGCTCTTCAACCAGATGAACTGAAGGATAACCAAGTGGAAGTTTGAACAAAAACCATTTTACCTAGAGTCAAAACATTTTATAGTGTACAGCTTCAGTAAGCTACTTTTCTGATTTATATAGTGTGCCATTGGCATAAGGAGGTTGCTTTTGTTTGGGGGTTTTTTTTTGGGGGGGGGGGGGGGGGGCAGGATCGAGGAAAAATTTGAACTACAATAATAGAAATATATAAAACGAAAGTGTTTGTTGGCATGGAATGTATGTGTTATAACAAGCACATAGGCTTTTCACTAGATACATGCAATCTAACGTTTGTCTAGTATTTGAAAACAAAAGAAAAAGTACAGTTAAATCAGATAATTAGAAAAAAAACAGTTTAAAAAGTAATTCAGTTTATGTCGTCCTAACCTGTGAGAAAAACAAACAGAACTTTAAGTAATATCTTTGATTTGGCAGTTTATGACTAGCGGGCAAAAAATAAAAAGCAGAGATATAACTTCAAGCTCAGAAAAAGAAACTTGTGGGGTGGGGGTAGAATATGTATATTTATTGCCTGCATTTTTCCTGGTCTTCTCATTGATTTATTATTCATACTATTAAAGGGACTCTATCACCTAAAGGAGGATTGTGCCACGGGAGAAGAGATAGTGTGGCCACTCCCTCCCTGCTACCAGATGAGGTGGACAATGTGTGTGGGAAAAAAAAGGTATGAGGAAATGAATGAAAAGTGGCAGAAAACTGAATGCAACAGACCTGTACTTTACAGTCAAACTGTGTTATAGGAAAACATAGCTCCAACTAAAATTACAAACTAGATAACAGAAAAGAATATGGAGATATACACCGAACATAATGAGTAATCCAGTGATCTTTTTACCCAGAAGACTTAGCACTTATCTACACAGTCCAGTGTTATCAGAATATATATAGATTTCTCTTCCTCTATCCTTCATCACCAGCCCTGTCTGTCACTTGTTATGCACTGCCCTTGTAATCCTCCTCTACCTATACATTTTCTCCATCTCTTCTCTAACCTCCTAAACATCAGTTTGCTTTGCAACAGCAAAGTTAACCAAACATTAGCAACCAGGCCTTTGAAATTGACACCCGTGTTTCCTGTCAAAAACAATCATGCCAGGAAGAAGGTATAAACAATTAGTATTCCTAGGTGGATGCACATCCCATACAAGCTCCTTGTCAACTTTTAATTAGACTGAAGCCTAATTCTGCCTGATTAAAAGAGCTTTTTTTCCGAGGCACCACCACTCAAAAAAAATATATTCAAAATTCATTTTGGAAGTCACAGAGCTCCCACAAAACCTTGGGATGCACAACTCTGGAATATTTGGAATGTGATTTAGGTCCATGGCACACAGGGGGGTGGGGGGGCAGGGAGGCCAGCGCCCATGGCACACAGGGGGGTGGCACAGAGCGCAGCGTCCCTGGCACACAGGGGGGTGGCACGGAGCCCAGCGCCCCTGTCACACAGGGGGGTGGCAGGGAGCCCAGCGGCCATGGCACACAGGGGGGTGGCAGGGAGCCCAGCGGCCATGGCACACAGGGGGGTGGCACGGAGCCCAGCGCCCCTGGCACACAGGGGGTGGCACGGAGCCCAGCGCCCCTGGCACACAGGGGGTGGCACGGAGCCCAGCGCCCCTGGCACACAGGGGGTGGCACGGAGCCCAGCGCCCCTGGCACACAGGGGGTGGCACGGAGCACAGCGCCCCTGGCACACAGGGGGGTGGCACAGAGCCCAGCAGCCATGGCACACAGGGGGGTGGCAGGGAGCCCAGCAGCCATGGCACACAGGGGGGTGGCAGAGAGCCCAGCAGCCATGTCACACAGGGGGTGGCAGGGAGCCCAGCGTCACTCAGCGTCCATGGCACACAGGGGGGTGGCAGGGAGCCCAGCGTCCATGGCACACAGGGGTGGCAGAGAACTCTATATCAATGTAATATAGGAGGTGACCGACAGGTCACTCGTTTCCATGTCACTTAGGGGGTGACAGGTCACTCGTTTCCATGTCACTTAGGGGGTGACAGGTCACTCGTTTCCATGTCACTTAGGGGGTGACAGGTCACTCGTTTCCATGTCACTTAGGGGGTGACAGGTCACTCGTTTCCATGTCACTTAGGGGGTGACAGGTCACTCGTTTCCATGTCACTTAGGGGGTGACAGGTCACTCGTTTCCA
This sequence comes from Pelodytes ibericus, assembly GCA_036172795.1. NCBI lineage: Eukaryota > Metazoa > Chordata > Amphibia > Anura > Pelodytidae > Pelodytes > Pelodytes ibericus. The sequence continues at coordinate 17,234,301 of CM069862.1, forward strand.
TGTCACTTAGGGGGTGACAGGTCACTCGTTTCCATGTCACTTAGGGGGTGACAAGGAGCTCTGTGTCCATGTCACATAGGAGGTCAAGGGGTGCTCTGTATCCATATCCTACAGAGGGAGAGCTCTGTACCCATGTCCTAAAGGAGGTGAGGCTCTGTGTCCATGTCTTACAGGAGGTGAGGGGGGCTCTGTGACCATGTCCTACATTGGGAGCTCTGTGTCCATGGCCTACAGGAGGTGAGGGGAGCTCTGTAACCCTATCATGATTAGAGAAGATTAAACAACTATGGAAATGTTAGGAAGGACCCCATGGTGCTTATCACATGAAGTCTGGTGTTTATAAACGGTGCATAATGTAGCAGACACACACAGATAGACATGTCTGAACCCAGCTTTACCTTTAAAGAAGCGGAGTGCCAGTCCATACAGCTCCTCCAGGCTGAACCCCCAGCGCTGCTCCATATTCTGGGCCTCTAGCTCCCCATCTCTCCGCAGCTCCGGGCTCCCCTCCTCTCCCTGTGACATGTCCTCCCCCGTCGCAGGTCCTGTCATTTCTTCCTGGTCGGGGCTCAGTGTCAGGCCATCTATAGACACCTCCAGCCGCTCTGTGCTGCTCACCACCGCCATCCTCCTCACACAGCGCCGGCCACGTCCCGACTTCCGGCTCCTCTGGTCCTGTGACGCGAGATCGCGCACGTCATCTCCGCCCGGAGAAGGGATGCGGCGCGCGTGACCTGCCTTGTGACGGCGCGCTCCAGATCTGGGAACAGCTCGCAAAGTGACCCTAGAGGAAAAGTCAGGAAGTGCACTTAACTGTTCTTAAAGGGACACTGTCACCTAAACATTGCTTATACTGTGAAGCAATGCACTGTGTTCACAAAATTAGCATAGAAACACAGAATGTGTTGTCAGATAAGAACCATTCCGTCCATCTAGTCTGCCCAATTTTCGAAATACTTTTATACTGATTGGCCATCTCGCATAGTTTCCAGGGACACATATTTGTTCCACATGCTGCAGAAAGAGCATGCAGTGTGCAGCCCGGCAGTATGTAGGATGGATATACGCCAGACACAATCCAATTAATTAATCAGGGTGGAGATCTCACAGGACCTACCATGATGAATTAATTGGATTGTGTCTGTGCGTATATCCATCCTACATACTGCTGGGCTGCACTTTGCATGCTCTTTCTGCAGCATGTGGAACAAATATGTGTCCGCGGAAACATGGCCGATGTTGGTAACTATGGCTATGGGCATGATACTGTATAAATCAGTCTTATGACATGATTCCTCTATCTAGTGTGTACAGTGGCCCTGATGAAAGACAATTTAATATGCACACATGTAAATATACCCTGGCTGCTCTCCGCACCTTCTGTCATGTGTAATGGAAATGAATGGATCTGCAGAAGTCAATTCTCTAACAGGTTTGTAAACAGCTGCCAATCCCCTAAGTCACATGACCTCTGCTCTTTAATCACTCCTGACGTTATGGCTCCATTGTAAATAGTTGAAGGTGCTGATGAACACTACTTCACTCCAACAGCAGGGGGAGCCAGTGCAACATGAATATCAAAATGACTATATAGTATATTACACAGTAAATAAATGTGGAACATGTAGAATGTGTGGGCAGATAACCAGGGCCCAGGGCCGCCAACAGGAATTTCAGGGCCCCTTACTGAACAAATTTTCTGGACATTCGGTTTATAGATTTTCGGTTTTTAGAATACATGTGATGCTATTGCTATTCTATAAACCAAAATAGAGTCCCCATTCATAAGAATTTCTTATGAATGGGGACTCTATTTCAGTTTATAGAAAGCCAATAGCATTACATGTATTCTATAAAACTAAAGTCTATAAACCGAATGTCTTTCAATTGACCTATTCGTATGAATGGGGACTCTATTTCGGTTTCTAGAATAGCAATAGCATTACAAGTATTACATCTGAGAGTCAAATAGAACCGTCAAATACTGTGCTTACAGCGCACTTTGAAAAATTCTAATAGTTTTGGGTGTTAAATAGTACAGTATTTTTTAATTTGTATGTATTTTATGTTTTTTTAAGTTATTTCCCTATCCATATTTGTTTGCAGGGCACTTGTCCTACTCTTACCCACATTTTAATTCCTTTTGCAATTTCTAGCCCTTTCCAGGAGTTTTTTAGAGGCATTTTAGTGGCCAAAAGTCTGTGTCCCCATTGACTTCGGGGTCAAGTTCGGGGTCAAGTTCGAGCACGGACCCGGACTTTTTTCCGAAGTTCGGTCGAACCTGCCGAACCCGAACATCCAGGTGTCCACTCGACTCTAGTCCTTATTGGAACCTGGCCTTTTCTTATGTCCAGGAAAGCCTTGTGTGAATCAGAAGCATTATTAAACTTCATTGTATTACCTTCACTCTCCCACTTCTGCTGGAAGGCTACTTCATATACATATTACTTGATGTGGAGTCTAACTCCGATTAAAATATAACCTTTTATTGAATCATAAAATAGAGAAAATGAAGAAAGCAGATAGATAGCATGGTTAATCTCACCGTGCTGTGTATACAAAGTATTAGTGTGCACACGTTTATTAGTTTCAAACTGATACAGTATCCCTAGCCTCTACACGAGGTGATCCCAAATGTTGCAGACTTAATAACGCCACTCCATTGTTATTCATCATGGGTACTGTGTATCTATACATTTCTTTGTGGCTTGTCCATACCATTAGGCTACTCTGCTATATCAATTACACTTGGGATACTCGGTCTCAGATACTGTTGCCTGTAAGCCCCGTTGAGGGTAGTTAGCTAGAGATTGGTGCAGTAATTAGGACGGTCTATGCCCACAGGCTTAGTGGTAGATAGCCTGCCTTCTTTGGCCACACCGTCTAAAACAGTCCAAATATCTTTTTTAATGCACTTAATATACTATCCCCCAGTTAAGGTCTTAGAATCAAAGCTAGGGTCCCAAGAGAACCGTGTGCCCGACACGCATTTCGCTGCAGCTCCTGTGTGCGGCAAAACACACAAAAGGCTAGTTCATATATCCACCACCATCTCAGCTACCTTTAAACTATTTAACCTCTAATTTAAGACCAGGTTCTCTTGTCCGAGTCTAATTCCTCATTTAATATATATATGCCACATTGATTAATATAATGACAGACTGCACAATACTGACAATACGCAAGTGCATCTGTGCATCTCAGCCACACAAGACACAAGACAGGTTTTTGTGAGGTTAAATAAAAGCACACAATCTGACCCAAGATGTCAGCCCCCTGATAGAGCTAATTAAACCATTTCTATTTAAAATGTGCAATCCTTCAATGAAACATTAGTTCATTTTTATCTCCTAAACTGTATCACTGACAGTTTGTAGCAGCTTCCATTATTTAGATAAAGACTTTATTCTCTCTTCATTTTAGTGGCCAGCTTTGCCCCCAAACAACGTTTCAGTGCCATCTTTACCCCAAAATAGTTTGTCAGTGCCATCTTTGTCCCAAGCAGCTTGTCAGTGATATATGTGCCCCTAAACTACTTACCTGTGCCATCTTTGTCCCCAAATAGTTTATCAGAGCCATCTTTATTCCCAAACAGCTTGTCTGTGACATATTTGCCCCCCCCCCCCCATCAACTTGTCATTGACAAAATTGCCCCCAAATATCTTACAGCTTGTCTGGGCAATCCTTACCCCCCAAACAACTTGTTTGTGTCATCTTTTCCCTCAAACAGCTTGACTGGGCCATCTTTGCCCCAAACAACTTGACTGTGCCATCTTTGCCCCAAACAGCTTGTCTGGGTCATGTTTGCCCCCCCAACAGACTTCACCCCTCATGCTGTGCTTAAACTGTCACACAGGCCAAAGGCAGGCCCTGGCCAAGCTGGAAAAATTCTCCAAATTGCTTGTCTCTTTAACCGAGGTACCAATGTGTAGGTAACCGCTTCTGGTATAAAAGTGATAATGGCCACACGTCATCCTGTTATAGACATTGTAATCAGGTGTAAGCTTGCTTGTTGTACACACTTCCTCCTGTGTTTCTATAGCCGTTATAATCACTGGGAAGTGGAGAGATGTACTTTCCTTTGTTCCTTATGCGTAAAAGAAAAAGAGCACAATGGGGGACCGAGGTACCAAAGGAGCTACAAAGAGTAAGTGTCTGAGGCTATTATACTCAGTACAGGATAGAATACAAGATCCTGGAAATAGCCTGGATTATTCCTACCTAGAAAAAAAACAAAACAATTAATAAGTACATATTGGCGCTAATCTGCATAACATGGTTAACTCCTAGGTTTCGCAAAAGTTACCATGAAAACTTTCCTCTCCCCTTCACAAAGGGGCATCCCCGGACCCCAGGTATCTATAATAGCCTCTCAGAAGTCCCTGCATTGAGGTATATAGGAGATAGCCAAAGCACACAGTCCCTGTGCGTTTCTATGGAGAGGCATGGTGGCACCCTCTCCCTCTGTGCGCATGCCACAAGTGATGATGTCACCACAGGATGTAGAAGGGTCCTCATTCCTGGTTGTGGGATTAACTTTAATGGCACAACCACCAGCAGTCTACACAGAGCTTATTACAGTGCTTTATGGGAAGTTACAAACTCCATTAGATACAGCTAGGGCCAGGTGGCAACCCTAGATACAGCATCAGACCAAGATGTAAACTAGAGAAAACCCTGCTCTACTGCCTAGAGTAGTGGTAGCTAACCTTGGCACTGCAGGTGTTTGGGATCTGCTTATCCATTATGACTAGGCATCATGGCTTATGTAGTTCCCAAACATCGCCAGTGCCAGGTTCAGCCATCACTGTTCTATGGGGACAAATAGTCAGATGAATTATTAGCGGACTAGGTGGACTCATTGCAAGCAATGTATTACCAGTAAAGAAATATGGTTTGCAGATCAAAGATCTCAGCATCTGAATTATTACCTGTGAATAGTTTTACTTTTAAAAGTTGTGGTAGTTTTTCTTCTTTTAAATATACTCTCCTCCTTTACTGTGTTGATTCCCTTTATGTATATAAATGTTTCTGTCATATCCCCCCTGTTACGTCTTTCCTCCAAGCTATACATGTTAAGATGCTTTAACCTTTCCTGGTAAGTTTTATCCTTCAACCCATGAACCAGTTTAGTAGCCCTTCTCTGAACTCTCTCCAAAGTATCAATATCCTTCTGGAGATACGGTCTCCAGTACTGCGTACAATACTCCAAGTGAGGTCTCACCAGCGCTCTGTACAATGGTATGAGCACTTCCCTCTTTATGCTGCACATTTGTATGTTATATCACCTATGGATCTATTCAATAAACATGACAAACATCTCATCTCACCGACTTAACTATACATTGTGCGGGGACAAACCTAGCGACTTCCTCCTGCTACAAGACCAGATTTGTCGCTGCGTAATGTATAGCTCATACATACTGAGGAATAATTAGACAACGGAAAAAAATCTATACATTTACCAGAAATTTGTCCGGCCCAGTTTATTAAGTGTTAACTCGCTGACCTTAATACCATGCCCTTCCCTTCATTAAGGAAGATAAAGGAGCATCTCTAGAATCATTGGATCACCTGGTGGTTTACATTCTATTTAAATAAATAGCCATTCATTTGTTTGTACAGACTGTCAGCTCCTAGTGAGATGAAAGGTCATCTAACCCTGCTGATCAATTCCTGTGAGTTTGAGTCAAAGCCTTCACCCCAGGAGGCCACTGACACCCACTCTGCCCCAGACACTGACCTCTGACTCTCTGCTGATAAAGACAGGATTGCAGTTCAGGATCTTGTTTTTCTCAAACTAATTTCTAGGGCAATTTCTAAAAGTAGTTCTAAAGAGCAGGAACGCTCTCTTTGTTTCCATGGGGATTATTGCACTTTTAGAACCTTGCCCCAGATTTGGTTGAAAGTGAACCATTGTGTAGGTCCTACACTTGATGTCATGGTACCAAGGATTGCACACAGTCAGGCAGAGATTGCCTTTCTAGATTTGGAGCTAAGCATTCTGGGATATCACTTGCCTGTTTCATTCCATCATCATTGGAAGGTAACTGCCACTGTTTAGCACAAACTCAAAACCTGCCACAAAACGTGGAAGCACATATGCAAGTTTAATAGAATACATACAGAGAGGAAGAATCAGCAGTTCTGATTTATTCAAACACCGGGCAACATTTAAACTGAATAGGCTCATTTTCAAGAGCACAGCGGACATCCCATATATTAAGGGAAGGGAAGTGCTCATGCCATTGTACAGAGCACTGGTGAGACCTCACTTGGAGTATTGTACGCAGTACTGGAGACCGTATCTCCAGAAGGATATTGATACTTTGGAGAGAGTTCAGAGAAGGGCTACTAAACTGGTTCATGGGTTGAAGGATAAAACTTAAAAGGAAAGGTTAAAGCATCTTAACATGTATAGCTTGGAGGAAAGACGTAACAGGGGGGATATGATAGAAACATTTAAATACATAAAGGGAATCAACACAGTAAAGGAAGAGAGTATATTTAAAAGAAGAAAAACTACCAAAACTAGAGGACATAGTCTTAAATTAGAGGGGCAACGACTTAAAAGTAATATCAGGAAGTATTTCTTTACTCAGAGGGTAGTGGATGTATGGAATAGCCTTCCAGTGGAAGTGGTAGAGGTTAATACAGTGAAGATGTTTAAGCATTTATGGGATTGGCACAAGGCTATCCTAGATATAAGATAAGGCCAGGGACTAATGAAAGTATTACTTTACTAAGAGGCTAGCGGATGTATGGAATAGTCTTCCAGTGGAAGTGGTAGAGGTAAACACAGTGAAGGAGTTTAAGCATGCGTGGGATAGGTATAAGGCTATCCTAGATATAAGATAAGGCCAGGGACTAATGAAAGTATTACTTTACTGAGAGGGTAGTGGATATATGGAATAGCCTTCCAGCAGAAGTGGTAGAGGTAAACACATTCAAGGATTTTAAGCATGCGTGGGATAGGCATAAGGCTATCCAAGATATAAGATAAGGTCAGGGACTAATGAAAGTATTACATTACTGAGAGGGTAGTGGATGAATGGAATAGCCTTCCAGCGGAAGTGGTAGAGGTTAATACAGTGGAGGAGTTTAAGCATGCATGGGATAGGTATAAGGCTATCCTAGATATAAGATAAGGCCAGGGACTAATAAAAGTATTACTTTACTGAGAGTGTAGTGGATGTATGGAATAGCCTTCCAGCAGAAGTGGTAGAGGTAAACACAGTGAAGGAGTTTAAGCATGCGTGGGAAAGGCACAAGGCTATCCTAGATATAAGATAAGGCCAGGGACTAATAAAAGTATTACTTTACTGAGAGTGTAGTGGATGTATGGAATAGCCTTCCAGCAGAAGTGGTAGAGGTAAACACAGTGAAGGAGTTTAAGCATGCATGGGATAGACACAAGGCTAGCTATAAGACCGGGAACAAGGGATTAATAAAAATATTCAGAAAAATTGGGCCGACTAGATGGGCTGAATGGTTCTTATCTGCCGACACATTCTATGTTTCTATGTTTCTATTAGCCATCAATGTCTTGTAGTATTGCTGAAAAATGTTAAAATCGTTTAGTGTAGGACAGTAATAGTTATCGGATTCAGAGTTTTTTTGTCAGCCAGACCTGTGTTAAAGGACAACTGCTGACAAAAAAATATGTTCTGCTTAACAGAAAGATTACATGAAGTGTAGGCATTTTAAAAAGAAAGGCTTTCATGAAAGACTATAATAAAGTACCATATTGGGCCCTCTTTGCTCCATGAAGCACCATCAGGGGGCGGCCATCTTGTTTAGAATCTTGGGTTAGATGAAGAAAGATCTGACCTAAGATTCTAAACAACATGTCTGGCCCCCGATTGTGCTACAAAGAGCAAAGATGGCTCAGTTACGTACTGTATTTATATTTTTTCAATAAAACACTTCTATTTAAAAAAAAAAAAACAAATTCCACCATTTTCTCCAGTGCCAACAAAACAGTAAAAATAAAATAAAATACATTATATTGTATAAAGATGTTTGGTTTAATTAAAGAGGGGCTACCCATCTGGTAGGTGTAATAATTAAGTAAATAAGTTTAATACGTTCTCCAATAATGAACCAGCACTGATTAAATGATAAGACCTGCTCCTTAATTTACAGCAGGGATTACTGTTATACAGCTTTATTGTGTTTTATTAGATAATATTAAGTGCTATTAATGAAAGCATGAACTATCTAACGTGATAATTGCATTTTACCAATAGAAAATGCTGTAATCCTTAGCTAGCCCCTTTAATCCCCCCAAAAATAATAATAATAATAATCCCATCTTATTTTCATTATGACATTTTATATAATTTTATTAAACTTACTTTATATTTGCGCCCTATAGTGCAGTCAGGGTTTGGTTTTCTAACATCAGGTAGAAAGTGTGTTTCTGATGTTTGTTCCTTTGCATGTTTGAGTGGAGTTAAGTATGTAAATTATATGTTAAAAACAGCAATAGTTCAAAAGTCTTATAAACAAAGGTAGATAAAAGAAACACTCATCCTGGACTGTCTGTGTACTGGCTACTCATTGCAATACCCAGGAAATCCATTGTCCATCTCCAGATACTTTCACCTGGAAGAGATAACACTGAGGACACCTCAATAACTAGACCTCCAGCAGCCATTTCCAAGGCCCCTAGGACATTTTCACACCTGCTCTTCTGATCTCTATGCATCTGACCTCCTATAAAAGTACCAAGCTTGCATCATTCAGTATTGAGACCCCTGAAGACTTCACATCCCATTGGAAATCTACTGTACCTGAGCTCTCTAACCTCACAGCATGTCTGGGTACCTGCATGGACCAGAGGATGGATGTCCTGCCTTTCTCCCCCAGGACCTGATAGATTATGAAGACCCCCAGTGGCAGGATATTTGTCTTACTCCGTTGCCACATGAACTGGCCTGTGCCAGAGGTAAGTGGAGGCCCAGGATTTAAACATACAATAGAAGAACCATTCGGCCCATCTGGTCTGCCCAAATTTCTGAATAATTTTATTAGTCCCTGGCCTTATCTTATATCTAGGATAGCCTTGTGCCTATCCCATGCATGCTTATACTCCTTCACTGTATTAACCTCTACCATTTCTGCTGAAAGGCTATTCCATGCATCCACTAACTCTCACTAAAGTAGCACTGATTTTACTTTTAACCTTTCTCCCTCTAATTTTAGACTATGTCCTCTAGTTGTGGTAGTTTTTCTTCTTTTAAATATACTCTTTTCCTTTACTGTGTTGATTCCCTTTATGTATATAAATGTCTCTATCATATCCCACCTGTTACGTCTTTCCTCCAAGCTATACATGTTAAGATGCTTTAACCTTTCCTGGTAAGTTTTATCCTTCAACACATGAAGCAGTTTAGTAGCCCTTCTCTGAACTCTTCTATAGTGATGGGGGGTGTACAGGGAAAGGTCAGTGGGATCAGGTTTAGCAGTGTTGGATCAGCACAGTGCTGACTGGTTAATGTTACAATGTTATTATTTGTCACTATTCTCTGTGATCTCTTTATAATGAGAGTATTATCTGTTTACAGTTCTGCCAGCCAGTGATTGCATAGAGGGACCGACTAAAGAGTCCAAAAAAGCCCCCAAACCTCAGCAGTCGCCAGATCCCTCCCGGCTGTCCCATCGGCGGAAGAGGACGGTGTTTGATCAGCTCCAGCTGGATTTCATGGAGGATTTCTTCAGGCAGAACAGATACCCCGATATCCATCAGCGGGAACAACTGGCAGAACAAATATGTGTCCCAGAGTCACGGGTTCAGGTAGGCGCTCCTATAAAGACCACCCAGTGTTTAATAATCTGCAGCCTCCAGCTGCTGTAGGACTACAACTCCCATCAGCCTGATAGTACGAGGCATTACCCACCCTCGAGAGCGTTACTGATAATACATCCGTTCTTTTTATGTGTTACATGGTAAACATATTGGACGTGATGTACAAAGCTGCTTTGGAAGGATGGCATCTTTCATTAGAGGACAAACTGGCGTGTACTATCAAAAGTACCAACCAGATAATCCTCACACTAGGGACAACTAACTTTTCACTTGTCCTTCTGTATTTGAAGCACAAGTGGAAAAAAAAAAAACGATTAGTGTCCCTTTAAATATTATTACACTCTGGGGGGGGGGGGCAGTTATAGATCTAGGGGTTTCCGCCAGATATAGTGCCGCAGTGCACCATTTGCGCCCAAATAAAAATAAATAAGTGGTCTAATTAATTATTGCTTGAGAATTTTATTGCATGTAAACAGCTTTATCCGTACGATGCAGATGCAAGAGAAAAAAACCTGAAATAAAATAAGCAGGATTAGACGTAAAACAGGGCAACTATTTAGACATAGCCCCCCAATGTGCTTTTACACTGCTTCTGCGGATAGATCAGCGTATAGACTGATCCTCTGTACAATACAATGTCATTTATTGCTGCTCTCTTGATATTCCAGGTCTGGTTCCAGAATCGGAGGTCAAAAGCCAAGAGGGAGGATTGTAAAAAAGTGACCATTTCTCCTGGGTTACAGTGTTACCCCAATAACCATGGACCTCACCTGTATTCCTACCCACCAACATCATCATACCCAGTGCCCAGGAATTACCAGATGGCTGCCCCCCAACACCAGCAGCCACAGTACCCAACGCCTGACATGAGTCTGAAGGGCAGTGTCTGGGGCCCGAGAAGGGGTCAGATGACCACTCAGCCAAATTTCATGTCAGGTTACACCGCAGTGCCATGCCAGAGGTGAACATGGCGACCTGCGCAGCCTCCGCTAGCACCAGCCCTTATATAGACTTTATGCAATGGATCCATAGCGAACCAAAAGGTTCTACAACCATGATTCTCATCTGTCTACAGCAACATGGAGGAACCTTTGGCTCTGTGAATGAATGGAAATGTTTATTGTGCTATCTGTACAAGGAAACCTTCATTTCAACGACTCATATGAGGATTGTCCTGTCCCAACAATCTGCATTGTGCAATAACAAATCATGGTCACCCCCCCCCCCCCCCTAAATATATCGCCTTCCTTCTCTATGGACTCAATATGTTGTGCAGTATTGTTACACATTGCATGCTTTTTATTTATTTAAACATGTTAACCACATGGTTTATTCATTCGAATTTATTTATATTAAAATATTTTATGGTTTTCTAACATTGTTTGTTTGTATTTTTTTTACTGCCTAATTATAGTGTACAGTGCCTCTTCTTAACAGATTTATTTAAGCTACGTATGGGTTTTTTTCTGTTTATTCTGTCTGTCCAGGCTCCGTTCTGTGTGGTCAGATATTTGCCCCATTAGTGTCTATTGATTGGTTAAGGAGATCCATTATATAATGTAATAAGCAATCCTTTCCCGCAAACTGACATAACTGGCCTTTGTTCAGGAGCATGGTCCTTCCTCGTCTGGAGCATAACCAATCACAGTGATCATATGCCTCACGCGACAAAGCCAGTGGACTTTGGGCATAAGTCATGAAAAAAGAGAATTGCACCCTTTCCCTCTCAATTTGGAGCTCAGACAGATAGTTTTTTGTTTTACAAAAAAAGGAAAACTTGTGCTTCTCACCCTAATAAAGTTGTTAAGAAGTGTATAAACATAACTGAACTGAGATAGGTTTTAATTATATGAACGGGTCATACTTAAAAGTCTACTCAGTAAAAGAGAGAACTTTTTGGCCCATGGAGCCAAACAATTCTCCAGTGCAGGTGAATAGAATAATTTTTCACACTTAGCTACTCAATGGTGGGAGACCCTAACCTCACCTACAAACTACCGGGCACCAAAGTATGTTTTAGTGGCAGATAGGAAGCAGAGTGTGCTTTGACTGTCTTCAGATTATCAAATGCAAATAAGTGTCCCTGAATAAAGCAGTGATGTAGCTTTCTCATTTAAATCGAGTTATAAATGTTAAAGGCTTGTCAATGTAAGCAAGTACTCCTCTTATCCTACCCCCCACCCCCCCGCACTAGTACAGACCAAATCAACCATCTAATAACAAGGAGCAAGATCTACAGGAAGAGAGTCAGTGCGCTAGCATGAGGACCAGATACTGAAGCTACAGCAGGCTGCAGAGGCCAAACTGAGCTGGATTTGCAAAAACATAGGTGGTGCTGGGGTGTATGGTGTTCCAATGCAGTAATTCCTGCATCCAAATGCCTTATACACACGACTTGTGCAAGAAAAAGTGTATAAAAATATTTAATGTAAGTCAAAAAAATTAAAAAAAAATTTTAATTAAGAAAAAACAAACATTTCAGGATGCCAAGTTCCGTAATTTGGACCCTATGGGGGTCATGTACTAAACAAGTGCAAAAAGTATTTAAAACATGAGTAAAGAGCAATTTGCAACTATTTATAACATTCTTCCGTTTATTTTTATTTAGCGTGCATTTTTCCGGTTGCGCTAATAAACTTATATTTGCGCACGCTAAAGAGTTTTGCGAATATTTTGTGAAAAATAATTCTTATTTGTGTGTGAAAATTACACCAGCTTTTAGCGAGCGCTATCAAAAGAGGGAGAAAAAAATATTCGCAACATTTCCTGTTTTTATTCGTAATTTGCTCGCATGTACTATTTGTGTGCTAAATGTTTAGTACATTGCAATAGGAGCAAAGCGCAAAAATAGTTTTTGCACATAAAATATATTTGCATTTTTAGTACATGCCCCTCTATAAATGAAAGCATAAAATGTGGTTAATAAGACCCTTAGTACTAGGAGGATACTAAGTTCTATGCCCTCTACTGGCAGTGCTGATATGAGCGTTCTCATTGGATAATCAGTGTGAGCTACTCAGTGATGGCAGCTAAGCAGTCCACACTGCTGGAAATCCTAGACAGGGGTGAAAGGGTAACATAATAACACCTCTGGCATTTACTTACAGTCCTAAGGAAGCTTGGAGGTGACTGCACTAACTAATTACAATGCAGGTGAATCCAGTTTACTGAAGAACAAATAAAACTTTCAATTTACAGCGACCGTGAACAAAGAAAGAGGTTCCTGTGCATCTCAATGAGCATGTGTTTCCTTCTCACTCCCCCTCTTCACCTAGACGCACACCCCAAATACCAGGTTGGGTAAGTCAGCAGCAAGCGTGGAGTCATTGTGACTGTCAGGTCAATGGGCACTATGCATGATGTGCCAGGCACGGTTATGGGCACTATGCATGATGTGCCAGGCACGTCCTTGGGCATTATGCATGATGTGCCAGGCAGGACCATTGGCACTATGCATGATGTGCCAGGCACCTTCATGGGTACAATGCATGATGTGCCAGGCACCTCCATGAGTACTATGCATGATGTGCCAGGCACGTCCATTGGCACAATGCATGATGTGCCAGGCAGGACCATTGGCACTATGCATGATGTGTCAGGCAGGTCCATGGGCACTATGCATGATGTGCCAGGCAGGTCCATGGGCACTATGCATGATGTGCCAGCCACGTCTATGGGCACTATGCATGATGTGCCAGGCATGTCCATGGGCATTATGCATGATGTGTCAGGCAGGACCATTGGCACTATGCATGATGTGCCAGGCAGGTCAATGGGTACTATGCTTGATGTGCCAAGCAGGTCCAAAAGTACTATGCATTATGTGCCAGGCAGGTCCATGGGCATTATGCATGATGTGCCAGGCACATCCATTGGCACTATGCATGATGTGCCAGGCACCTTCATGGGTACAATGCATGATGTGCCAGGCACCTCCATGAGTACTATGCATGATGTGCCAGGCACGTCCATTGGCACAATGCATGATGTGCCAGGCAGGACCATTGGCACTATGCATGATGTGTCAGGCAGGTCCATGGGCACTATGCATGATGTGCCAGGCAGGTCCATGGGCACTATGCATGATGTGCCAGCCACGTCTATGGGCACTATGTATGATGTGCCAGGCATGTCCATGGGCATTATGCATGATGTGTCAGGCAGGACCATTGGCACTATGCATGATGTGCCAGGCAGGTCAATGGGTACTATGCTTGATGTGCCAAGCAGGTCCAAAAGTACTATGCATTATGTGCCAGGCAGGTCCATGGGCATTATGCATGATGTGCCAGGCACATCCATTGGCACTATGCATGATGTGCCAGGCACCTCCATGGGCACTATGCATGATGTGCCAGGCAGGTCCATGGGCACTATACATGATGTGCCAGGCACCTCCATGGGTACTATGTATGATGTGCCAGGCAGGTCCATGGGCACTATGCATGATGTGCCAGGCAGGTCCGTGGGCACTATGCATGATGTGCCAGGCAGGTCCATGGGTACTATGCATGATGTGCCAGGCAGGTCCATGGGCACTATGCATGATGTGCCAGGCAGGTCCATGGGTACTATGCATGATGTGCCAGGCAGGTCCATGGGCACTATGCATGATGTGCCAGGCACATCCATGGGCACCATGCATGATGTGCCAGTCACCTCCATGGGCACTATGCATGATGTGCCAGGCACGGTTATGGGCACTATGCATGATGTGCCAGGCATGTCCATGGGTACTATGTATGATGTGCCAGGCATGTCCATGGGTACTATGCATGATGTGCCAGGCATGTCCATGGGTATTATGTATGATGTGCCAGGCAGGTCCATGGGCATTATGCATGAAGTGCCAGGCACGTCCATTGGCACTATGCATGATGTGCCAGGCAGCTCCATGGGTACTGTGCATGATGTGCCAGGCAGGTCCATGGGCACTATGCATGATGTGCCAGGCTCCTCCATTTTCCTCAACAGAACAGTTTATCATGGTGTGTGCCACCAAAATGTTAAAACCTCTGCAGGAGGAAACACCTAAAATAAGTTTTCTCTTTGCTTTTGTTTTTTTTTTGTTTGTTTGTTTATTTTAGCAACAGTGAAAGACATATGGAGATATAATTCCCTTGTACATCCATGAATAAAGTATGCAATGTAATGCTTCCTGGCTGATCAAACAAGGCTACAACACCAAACAAAGTGTTTCATTGTGAGCAAATCTCAGACACCTGTATCTGATCTCTCACCCCAGGAGGTCACTGACACCCACCATGACCTCTCTCACCCGGCCCCGGGGCTCTCTATTGAACATAATGATTTGCACTAACATTGTCTTTACAATGCAAACCTTTCTTTACAATGCAAACCTTTTCAAATTGTAATTCTGTAACCATTGCTGACATTACCTGCTGAGGATTCATTCAGAAAATTGAGGATTACAAATTTCAGAATAGAAGATACCCAATGCACTAGCCCCCCCCCCCCCCCCCTCCAAATTTACAGTCCATAGTTTGTTCATGATTTAATACATGTGAAAAGCACTTTTTTTACTTTATCTATTTTACAGTTCTCTTGTAGTTTTACCTTAAAGTAATTTAGCAGGGGCTGCTAAATTCAATGGCATCCAACCAGGAGGGGCTTGTAACATAGGGCTATTGGTACAATAAAATAAATAATGCATTACTCTGGATTCCAGATCACAGATCTCCTTTGTATAACACAAACAGTACAACTGGAAGTTACTATGTTACGACTGTCGATCACTCGGTTACAATACATACAAATTGGTGTCAAAGATGCCGGTGGATAACTGCAGCTGCCGCGACACTTACTTGCCGAGTGTTCTATTGCATGGTTGCTTACGGCACTAGACCTTTCTTTACACAAGCTCAATGGAAATTATTTATAATAACCCATGGAGGACATTATCCAAAATGCCCAGTTTCTGTGATACCAGGTATATATATATATATATATATATACACACACCATACTGGCTCCACCATCTTCTTTGTTAAGCTGCTTGCATTTGCTGACTTCTTCTCCCCAGCGCAGCAGCACTTTCTTTTAAATCAGGTACATCCAAAATCAGTTCCGTTCTTGAAAATGTCCAAACACCTCCAAGTACTACTTGTAAAGAAACCTGGAATAAAAACTATGGTTTCTGGACCCCCAACCCCATGAACCACCATGTTTTTCCTAGCAAACTGGTGCCAATAAAAACATAGTTGAATATTTGTTATTGGATGGAATTGGCAAACAAATATTGTGTTCCAAGGAATTGTAAAGTCACGTGCCCAGTTTAGTCTGTGCTCGTTACTATATCTTCTCCCACCTATTATTGAAGGGGTGGAGGGCAATTGGGCAGATAATGATGTAATGGTTTTGGAGGAGGAGAGCCCATTAGAAGGAAGTGCTAAAAGTGTGTCTGTGTGTAAAGCAATTTCTCTTCAACATGGGACAGTGAGACTGGATATAATTTATAGCAATCAAGAAGCCAGACAAGTAACCAAATAAAAAAGGGTGTTCACCCTGCCCCTACAAACACAAACCAGCCCAATAAATAAAATACATATGTTATGAAAAAGTTTATTACAGATTCTACTGAAATTAGAAAATTATGTATATAATGTAGCATTAACCATGCCTCCTATTTGAATAATTCATCACCGACCTCTTGTAGATTTTGATATTTTGCATCATGCCCTCAAGCTCTCTGGCTTGATGTGAATTCTTGGGATTGTTAATAAAATCTAAACAAAAAGTTTGAAAAATCTCTTTAAAATTAGAAAAAAGGGAATTTCTTTTAGGACGGCAGGATGTATATTGCTCAACTGTATCCGAAAAGGAAACAGAGGGAGAGAAAGTTAAAATATCCACTGATACTACACGGAGCCTTGGTAATACGGCAAGATATTTGAAGGATAATCAGCAAACAAATCCTAGACTGACCCAGGAACAGGGGACCCCTTCATGTAATGTGTGCAGGAGCCTAGCGAATAGTATAGAAGGAATAAAGGTAACACTGTGACTGGTAGTTCTGCGCACCCCATACCCAGAGAGGCTGGAAGATAGGTGTTGGGAAGTAGGCAATACCTCACTTATAGAAATATGGAATGGGTTGGCAGAAAGAACCACTCTGCACAATTTTCTGAATACTTCCATTTGTCCCCGGTTCCCTATCTTATACCTATAGGATAGCCTTGTGCCTAGCCTACGCATGCTTAAACTCCTTCACTGTGTTAACCTCTACCACTTCTACTGGAATACTATTCCATACATCCACTACCCTCTCAGTAATGTAATACTTTTATTACTCTAATTTTAGACTATGTCCTCTAGTTGTGGCAGTTTTTCTTCTTTTAAATATACTCTCTTCCTTTACTGTGTTGATTCCCTTTATGTATATAAATGTTTCTGTCATATCCCCCCTGTTACGTCTTTCCTCCAAGCTATACATGTTAAGATGCTTTAACCTTTCCTGGTAAGTTTTATCCATGTACAGATATCATAAGCAGATTATCAAACTTTATCAACATAGGTTTGAATTGTTGTTGTTTTTTTTTTTAACATTTTTAAATAAATTGTGGGATATAAAAAGTTACAGAAAAATATAAAATAACCCCAATGGTCTCCCCAACACCAGTGAAAAGCTAACGGACATGCAGGATTGGTGACTAGGACTGATTAATGCTTCCTTATTTGTATCACAAGAGATTTCACATTTACTGCTCCATCGGTGGTTAGAGGCTCTGAAGTGCGTTTGAGGAGCTTTGGGATCTTGCAGTCTTCCTAATCTGA
Organism: Pelodytes ibericus; assembly: GCA_036172795.1. NCBI lineage: Eukaryota > Metazoa > Chordata > Amphibia > Anura > Pelodytidae > Pelodytes > Pelodytes ibericus. The sequence continues at coordinate 17,251,906 of CM069862.1, forward strand.
TAGTTCCTGGGCCCCAGGCTCCTCTGACAAGACTTTAAGCTCAAGATCACTAGGAATGAACGCCTAATGTAGATTGCATGAAAGCCTTCCTGGATCCCAAGTGCACAAACATGAAGCAGCAGATCCAGGTCGGTCTGGCTTGGATCATTGTATGCGCACAATCCACTCAGAGACCAGTAGGGGCTGGAAATGGTTCATTCGAGTCTCTCACACATTATGCTAAGTGGGGCTGCTGGATAATGACTCTGGGGGTCCACGGAATGCAGAAACATAATTATTCAGGAGATGTAAAAACAGAGGTTACAGAGAAGCAGAGAGCATCCTTTGATCCGCTGGGGGGGGGGGGGGGGGGGGGGGGGGGCTATAGAAAACGGACACAATATGTAAAGGACCTGCTGAAAGGAATTAACAACAAAAAGGGTGAACACATTCTGTGTAGGAAAAGCAAACAAATTATTTGAGACCCTCACCTTCCAGAAAGGTTACTTAAAATAAACATGTTATATATATATATATATATATATATATAACACCTTCCCTTGTATCAACAAGTGATAAATAAATGGGAAGCAGTACATATCAAGGTTGTACTGCAGTATTAGAAATACACAGTCTGGGGATGCTGCACACAGTGGCACTATATGCATGCAGCATGCCCAGACTGTGTGTTCCTTATAAGGTAGCATAGCCATGATAGTTACTGCTCCCTGTTTATTCATCACTTGTTTATATGAGGGAAGGTGTTCTTGTGTATTAAAATAAATAGTTGTAATCTCTACAGAGTGTGTTTTACCTGGCAGAACACATGGGGGGGCAGGGGATCTATTCACTAAAGTCAGAGTTTGAGTTTTGACCTCCATACGGGAGCTGACTCACCCTCCTCTCGGACGCCTCATCTGGACCTCGCAAAAATGGTGTTCACAAATATGTTTGCGAGGGGAGGTACGGCAAGGAGGTTGACTTCGGCGCGAGACCAAGTCCGTGGCGGAAATAGCTTTGACCCAATCGACTCCCATTAGAGCCTACGGAAAACAACAGGAAACGAACAGTTTTTGACTTAGAAAACCCAACACTTTGATCATTTTACCTCCCATTATTTTCAGTGGAGACGATTCGGAACTCCATATATTTTTTTTCTTCCAAATCAAATTCGACATCTCTGGATTTTTTAGTGAATACCAATGTTTAACACTTTCTAAGGATATGGAGTTTTGTTTAGTGCATGCCTCGAGTAGGTCGAGTTTGGGGGGGGGGGGGGGGGGGGGGATTTGGCTTAGTCTTAAAATGAAAGTCGACCTCCTGGAGCTTTTCTTAAATTGTAGTGAACAGACCACATTGTGTACTAATCATATACTACAAACTGCGCAATAAAACAAGAAATATTTTTTAGAATGAAGGCTTTCTTGTTTTGTTTATTTATTCCTTTGCAATATCTGTATGGGTTATTTAAAGGGACATACCACTTTTTGTTTTTTAATGTTTCCATTTGGCAGAGAAACCTGGCATTCAAATATTAAGCCTCCTTTATTATAGTTTCTGTATTCTGTTTTTATCAGTGTTTTACAGCTGTGTATCTTTGCATCTGACAGAACGTAGTGATGTCAAATTGCATGACATCACAAGGTCTGTGACTCTGTATAGTGGAGAGAGATGGGAAAGTAAAGTCATTTACAGTGAGATCTGTCTTGGGTGAGACAGGTGGGTTTTAGCTGTGCTCCCACAACTAGGGTTGCCACCTTTTCTTCAGAAAAATACAGGCCCTGCTACTGCCTCCATAGACTTAACATTGGCCTCAAGCCAATTTTTTACCGGCCTGCCGGTAAAATACCGGCCAGGTGGCAACCCTACCCACAACCAAGAAATGGATGTAAAACATAAGAGAACAGACAAGACAAGAATGAACGTAATGTTATACTGCCAGAAGACAGGAAGAACCTAGAGGTACCAATGTGGTTTAATTAATGGATACAATAGAATCATCATTTGAGAGCTGACATTCTTATAGCTCTTCTTGGGTGCAGCAGAGTCATATACTACCAAATGTAGATAAAGAGGACTTGAAAGGGAGATTATGGAGGATATAACACGTTTTATTTCTCCCAAAAATCGGCCTGGCTTCAAGTCTTTTGCCCAAAGAAGGCAGAGTCCTCCAAATAATGGTCTTCAAATTACTGGACCAGATAGTAATCTGCCCAACAGTATTTCCCAAAACAAAAAATTCCTAATTTCACTGGAGCTCTTGGTACCCCTAGAGAAGTCAAGTCAGTGTGAAAATGCTATCTGTGTAAGCAAATGAACGCCAGCCACTGCCATGTTACAAAGAGGCAGTCCACGCTGTGATACATGAAACGGTATCTTTAAAGGGAAAAAATGAAAAGGTTTTTTTTTTTTATTTTGTATTGTTGAGACTGGCTGGAAGATTTTGGACGATGTTGCATCATGGGAAATATTCTCAAAATGGAGCCAGGAGATAAACACCTAATTTTATTTATCCTTTTATGTGGAATTCATTCAATAAAAACAAAAACAGGCAAAAAAAAACCAGTAACAGCATACGATTTATACTTGTGGGTTTTTTACATGACCAGATTATCTAGTTACATCTTTTGTAAGTGGAAGTGTCCCTTTAAGTCTTTGGACACTATTTTAAAGAATAAGAGTCCAGTCAAAGAATAAAGCAAATGCTCAATGCGCTTCACACCAAAGTTCCTATTAATAAGTTGAACATCACCTGGTAAAATACTACACCAAATACTATTATATAGTTAGAGGGGTTGTGTATCTGGGATTCTGTTTATTTAGAGGGGTTGTGTATCTGGGATTCTGGTTATGGCATTTGGTTTTTCAGTTACAGATCAAGTATTTTATTTAATGTTGAGGATGATGAAAACATGAGATAAAGGGGGCATTGCCTTCAAAGGGGGTGTGCCAGGCATCCCCACATGTACACTTTTATTGGCAGATTACCAACCAGCCAATCATGGGGGTTGTGGTGACACCACTATAGTGGTTATTACCTAGTCAGATGTGACTGACAGTGAGACTAAAAGTATTACTGACAGTGGGGCCGTTCCACCTACACTGTCAGTAATATATATTTAGATAAGTGCTGCTTATGAAAAGTTAATAAAGAGAAATCGATTTGTCTAATCTTTTATTCCCCCCCCCCCCCCCCCCCCGTCGACTTTCTGTCTCCTAAAAACTGCAAATTAAGTGTGATCCAGTTACTGCCTATTTACCCAATCTATTCCATCTCTCCTTAAATCAAGGCACATAGAGCTGGATGAAACCATGAACATGAAACAGCTGAGTTTAACAGAGAGACTGATCAGACAGTGATAGCTAATGACAGCACTTTCTCAGAGGGGAGCATTGAAACTACTGCAGATTAATCCAGCCGGGATCCGGTCTACTCCCCTCTCAATGAGGTCACTGAATTTATAGACCTCAATGAAAGTATTTGCAATACTAAACCACGGGAGAACTTGGATTTAAACCAAAAATAAGCTTGTTTGCTGTATTCCAAAAGCATGTATCTCACACAGAAAATGAGATAAATTCTGGCTATGTGGAACTGAAGGTTTACACCCCCCCCCCCAGTTTATTGTATGTTCAGGGTACTAGTGTCAGTGTGAGGGTCAAATCAATGTTTGGGAAATGGGGGTAACAGCAGGGGCGTATCATGCCCCTGAGTGACAGGTGTCTGCCGGGCTGGCACCCCAACTGCACAAAATACATCCGAAGGGCCCACGCAGCAGCGAATACGGCATCTGAGTCACTTGCTCTGTTGCCAGAGCAACAGCGTGGCCACATGTGGAGCCTTCTTTGTCAGTGCATTTCCAATTATATTACCTCGGTTTCATCAGGACTTATATCACTATTAATTTTTTTTCTTATCGATACACCATTTACTTTGTAAGTATTTTTTATTTACATAGTTACATAGTAGTTTAGGTTGAAAAAAGTCTTGTGTCCATCAAGTTCAACCCTTTTCCTATCCCATGTTTACCGTCGTTGATCCAAAAGAAGCAAATAAAAACCCCTTCAGCAATTTCAAATTCTTCTTTTAGTGGGGAAAAATTCCTTCTTGACAATAAGATTTGTCCTTGGATCAACAAGCACTAAATAAATATTACTGCCTATACTAACATGCATAGCCCTCTATGCTCTGGCTCATTAAAAAAGTATCCAGGCCGCTTCTAAAGGCATCTAAGGTATTTGCAAGAAGCACTTATTCAGGGAGTGAATTCCATATCTTTATTGTCCTTACTGTACAGAATCCCTTCCGCTGTCGTAGACTAAATCTCCTTTCTTCAAGTCTTAGTGGGTGACCTCTTGTCCTTTGTACTGTTCTATTAATGAGCATGTCATTAGAAAGCCCTCTTTCTGAGCCCTGTATATATTTATATAACATTCTCATATCCCCTTTAAGCCTCCGTTTCTCTAGCTTGTACAGATTTAACTTTTCCAGCCTTTCTTCATAACTAAAACTTTCCATTCCTCTGATTAGTTCTGTAGCCCTCCTCTGCACTATCTCTAGTTCCATAATGTCTTTTTTTTTAATTGAACTGCATATTCAAGGTGAGGTCTTACCACTGACCTATAAAAAGGCAGAATCATATATTCCTCCCGTTAGTCAATACCCCTTTGAATACACCCCAATATCTTATTGGCCTTTGCAGTGGCCAGCTGACACTGTGCACTACTGCTAAGTGTATTGTCCACAACGACTCACACTGTACTGTAACCTTTTATGTGTAACTGTATCAAATGCCTTAGCAAAGTCTAAATAGTTCACATCCACTGCAGCAGCCATATCTATATTTTACTCACCTCCTCAATAATGTAATTACGTTAGTTTGACAAGATCTGTCTTTCACAAAAGCCATGTTGGCTCCTGCTAATGAGATTCCTGTTCAATATGAAATCTTGAATATATTCCCTTAGCAACCCTTTAAACAGTTTCCCCACTATAGATGTCAAGCTTACAGGTCTGTAATTGCCAGGCTGGGATTTTGATCCCTTTTTAAATATGGGCACCACATCAGCTTTACGCCATGCCTGATATAAAAGATTAAAAAAAAAAATAACAGTCTGGCCAGGACCTGGCTTAGCTCGTACCCGTGGGTGTATACCATCCAGCCCTGGGGCTTTGTCTAATTTAACACCATATAATTGTTTTAACACTTTTTATTGTGTCAACCAATCACATGCTACTGTGACTGTTCTGTAAACGTAGCTTGCAGGTTCTTGTCCATTGGTTATTCCATGGTAAAAACAGAAGAAAAAAAATTATTTAAAATATCTACTCTCTCTCGGTCTCCACTGACTGGATTTTTTTGCCATTTATATATTTAAAGAATTTTTGGGATTCATCTTGCTCTCCTTAGCAATTATTTTTGGATTCTCCAACTTAGCTAATGTAATAGCCTTTTTACAGTCTTTGTTGGCTTCTTTATATTTTGCAAATGTCTTATAATGTTTAAATTCTACTTTCTATTTATTTATTTCCTGATTTACCTTACTGCGTACTGTGCGTAGCCCCATTGGTTTTAGTTTGCTTCTTTTATATTTGTTACCAAAGAGTAAACATTTATATGTATATTTTTGTACTGTTAGTTTGAAGGTATTACACTTATCTTCTGTGTTTTTCCCCAAAAAATAATCCACCCCAGTCAACTAGACCAAGGGACGTACTAAACCTACTGAAGTTGGCCTTTTTAAAATGCAGTGTTTTGGTGGGACCCCTACCAGATTGCCTTTTTGAATTAATCTCAAAGGATACTAGACATGTGCATTCGTTTTCGGACTAATGCATTTTCGTCCGAAAATAGCGTTTTCGTCCATTCGTCCGAAAAACGAATAATGAAAATGCTACACTAACGAAAGACGAATGAACGAATAATTAATAAACGAAAATCATTCGTCCATTAGTCCATTCGTGCTATTGGCATTCTATAAACCGAAATAGAGTCAGTTTATAGAATACCAATAGCATTACAATGCTATTCTATAAACTGAATTGACCTATTCGTATGAATGGGGACTCTAGTTCGGTTTATAGAAAGCCAATGGTATTACATGTATTCTATAAGCTGAAAGTCTATAAACTGAAGGTCGTTCGGTTTATAGACTTTTGGTTTATAGAATACATGTAATTCTATGCTATTCTAAAAACCGAAAGTCTATAACCGAACGACCTTCGGTTTATAGACTTTCGGCTTATAGAATACATGTAATACTATTGGCTTTCTATAAACCGAACTAGAGTCCCCATTCATAAGAAATTCTGCCTGCAAGCGCGGTCTTTTTTTTTTTTTTTTTAAAGGGCCGGATTTTTTTTTTTTACATTTTTTTTTTCAGTGCTGGGGGGCGGGTGTAGCACATTGTTTAAGGTGAACCTAAATTGTTGATCAGGACCTTCCTCTGGGATCCTGGACGTAGTATTCTGTGCAAAGAAGTATAAAGCACATAGAGTAGTACAATATGGATAAATAAATAAAAACTCCTTTATAGGAGCAACTTACAGGATGAAAAGTCCCAATAAAGTCCCAATAAATGCTTGGGACAGGGAGCACTATATACCAGGCTGATAAGGTCTAGGTGTGACTGCTGTGGCTCGGAGGATGTTCATCTAACACTTGTGTCTAACTGAAGCCAAATTCCCCATTATGTTTCTAGAATAGCAGAGCATTATCCCAGTTGTAGACTAGAAATAGTATGGGATTTTCCTGCTGTTTAGATCACTTTTAAAACTTTCCCCCAGAATTTATATTTATAAATGACTCCCACTATATCCCCTCATCCCTAGAGACAGTGGGGTGCTAAAATAATGTGTTATTATATGTATTTTTTTTTTATATACTTGTCTTATCTAGCGCAGTGATTTCACTATTCTGATTTACTATACAGACATATTCATCATACCCCCCCCCCCCCCACACACACACACATGGCATGGTTCATTTTTAAGTCTTTCCTCTGGAAGGGATTACTAACATCCCTTCCCTCAGCATAATACATGTAAACTGGACTAGCATCATAGGAGTTGTAGTTCAAATGTTATTTTAGAGTGAGTTTAAAATAAAGCTAGGAGAGGACGTTGAACCCTATCAGTCTGCCATGTGCTTTGCTGTATAATGGAGGGGAGATCCTAACATATTGTATTTGTCATTCCATTTAACTAGACGCTTATGAAACATGCATGCTACAGGGTTGGGATCAGTAACCAATCGAACAGTTTGCAGTCTTTATTTTAACCATAAAATGTGATTTTCCTTGCGTGCCCCTAATAATAACACAGGTGGGATGCCCCACTTTTGAGGCTTTCCACTCAGGGCCCCTCTGGACCTCCAAGGCGTTTCTGGATCTATACAGTGTTGGGGGGGGGGGGGGGGGGGGGGCTAGGGTACAGCCACTGCTGCAGCACGCACAATATTATGGTGGACAAAAGAAAATGGGACGCAAATAGCAGATGTCTCCTTTTGGCATGGGTACCACTTCTGGCACTAGGGTGGCTCTGATAACACATCTAGCAGCTGACTGCCTTGTGACCATCGTCATATAGGGTATTATGTGGAACATATGGAGACGCTGAGATGGGACAACTAAAGGAAAGGCTTGACAGATGAATGGGGATATCCTGACAATACTCTCCTAACATACCTCTCCAATGCCACACCAAGGATCCAGTATGGCCATTTTGACCAGAAGGAAAGCAATTAACAAATGAATGTGGTTCTGTGGGATCCACTAGTTGATTAGGTAACTGATCTCCTTCTGGTCACATGTGACTTCTACAAAGTTAGATGTGGCCGGTAAATAAATGACTGAGATGGCCACCCTAGGACCCAGCGACACCTGAATACCAGCTCATTAACCCCTGCCATGTGACACACTGCATTAGAAAGGACCAACCCTTACCTGCAGGGATACAGTGGGAACACAGTAAAGGAAGAGAGTATATTTAAAAGAAGAAAAACTACCACAACTAGAGGACATAGTCTTAAATTAGAGGGGCAACGATTTAAAAGTAATATCAGGAAGTATTACTTTACTGAGAGGGCAGTGGATGTATGGAATAGCCTTCCAGTGGAAGTGGTAGAGGTTAATACAGTGAAGGAGTTTAAGCATGCGTGGGATAGGCACAAGGCTATCCTAGATATAAGATAAGGCCAGGGACTAATGAAAGTATTACTTTACTGAGAGGGTAGTGGATGTATGGAATAGCCTTCCAGCAGAAGTGGTAGAGGTTAATACAGTGAAGGAGTTTAAGCATGCGTGGGATAGGTGTAAGGCTATCCTAGATATAAGATAAGGTCAGGGTCTAATGAAAGTATTACTTTACTGAGAGGGTAGTGGATGTATGGAATAGCCTTCCAGCAGAAGTGGTAGAGGTTAATGCAGTGAAGGAGTTTAAGCATGCGTGGGATAGGTATAAGGCTATCCTAGATATAAGATAAGGCCAGAGACTAATGAAAGTATTACTTTACTGAGAGGGTAGTGGATGCATGGAATAGTCTTCCAGTAGAAGTGGTAGAGGTTAATGCAGTGAAGGAGTTTAAGCATGCGTGGGATAGGTATAAGGCTATCCTAGATATAAGACCAGGAACGGGGGACTAATAAAAGTACTCAAAAAATAAATTGGGCAGACTAGATGGACCGAATGGTTCTTATCTGCCGACACATTCTATGTTTCTATGTGATCAGTAGGCTGCTCTCCTGACATTACTTAACACTTGCAAATCCTTTCACACCCCCGTCTTCTGTCCATGGTGCTGATCAGGCTGAACACACATGTAAAGGCAATGTGGCAGATGGAATCAGATGTGGAGTAAGGTCCAGTTACTGGAATACAGCTCCCAGAAGCCTCGAGTCCCCAGGCCAGCAGTGGCGTTACGGAGAGCATAGTTTGTATGAGGAGCTGGAGTTTGTCAGCCTGCAGATCTGCACCATGCAAAGGAAACAGGAGAGAGTATCATTATATTGATACCCTGAGCCCACAGCTGGAGATAAGCCTGGGGACAGGATGGTTTGGAACACATCTGGAGAGATTTACTATTCAGTGACATCTCCAATGCACGCAATGCTCCTTCACAAACTGATGCTCAGAACCTCCGAGTCAGAGATTTGGGCTCTGGAGCTGGACAGGAATAGTACAGAGCTCCAGCTCCTATCAGGATCAACCTTGTACCTTCTTGTAGATGGTTATCTGGAGCGATTCTTATTCTATCTGAATGATGCTGTATAACTGGAAGATTTGTCTAGATTACAAGATGTATAATACATATAACCTGGACTAGAGCAGTGATCTGGAGACCTATGGCTGTCCATCCATCTCTGCAGGATCTTCTTCACTGCAATCTTTGGTCAGTATCCCCATTGCTGTCCTTTTATTCCATGTAGAAATGTTATAATGTGTCTAAGTAGATTCCAAAGCAGACTAGTCACAGTGGGGTCTAATTGCTAAAAAAACAAATGAATGTAGTCACTGAGGAATTGTGCAGGGGCCAAACCTCGTGACTTCCTCCAGCTAGAAAAGCAACTGGTGTTTAATTGGTTAAAATATAAAGATGAAATGTGTCAGCATTAAAGTAATACTTCCTGATATTACTTTTAAATCGTTGCCCCTCTAATTTCAGACTATGTCCTCTAGTTGTGGTAGTTTTTCTTCTTTTAAATATACTCTCTTCCTTTACTGTGTTGATTCCCTTTATGTATATAAATGTTTCTATCATATCCCCCTTGTTACGTCTTTCCTCCAAGCTATACATGTTAAGATGCTTTAACCTTTCCTGGTAAGTTTTATCCTTCAACCCATGAACCAGTTTAGTAGCCCTTCTCTGAACTCTCTCCAAAGTATCAATATCCTTCTGGAGATAAGGTCTCCAGTACTGCGTACAATACTCCAAGTGAGCTCTCACCAGTGCTCTGTACAATGGCATGAGCACTTCCCTCTTCCTACTGCTAATACCTCTCCCTATGCAACCAAGCATTCTGCTAATACCTCTCCCTATGCAACCAAGCATTCTGCTAATACCTCTCCCTATACAACCAAGCATTCTGCTAATACCTCTCCCTATACAACTAAGCATTCTGCTAATACCTCTCCCTATACAACCAAGCATTCTGCTAATACCGCTCCCTATGCAGCCAGGCATTCTGCTAACACCTCTCCTTATACAACCAAGCATTCTGCTAATACCTCTCCCTATACAACCAAGCATTCTGCTAATACCAATACCTCTCCCTATGCAACCAAGCATTCTGCTAATACCTCTCCCTATGCAAATAAGCATTCTGCTAATACCTCTCCCTATGCAACCAAGCATTCTAATACCTCTCCCTGTGCAACCAAGCATTCTAATACTTCTCCCTATGCAACCAAGCATTCTGCTAATATCTGTCCCTATACAACCAGGCATTCTGCTAATATCTGTCACTATGCAACCAAGCATTCTGCTAATACCTCTCCCTATAAACCAAGCATTCTGCTAATACCTCTCCCTACACAACCAAGCATTCTGCTAATACCTCTCCCTAAACAACCAAGCATTCTGCTAATACCTCTCCCTATGCAACCAAGCATTCTGCTAATACCTCTCCCTATACAACCAAGCATTCTGCTAATACCTCTCCCTATACAACCAAGCAGTCTGCTAATACCTCTCCCTATACAACCAAGCATTCTGCTAATACCTCTCCCTATACAACCAAGCATTCTGCTAATACCTCTCCCTACACAACCAAGCATTCTGCTAATACCTCTCCCTACACAACCAAGCATTCTGCTAACACCTCTCCCTATGCAACCAAGCATTCTGCTAATACCTCTCCCTATACAACCAAGCATTCTGCTAATACCTCTCCCTATGCAACCAAGCATTCTGCTAATACCTCTCCCTATACAACCAAGCATTCTGCCAATACCTCTCCCTATACAACCAAGCATTCTGCTAATACCTCTCCCTATGCAACCAAGCATTCTGCTAATACCTCTCCCTATACAACCAAGCATTCTGCTAATACCTCTCCCTATACAACCAAGCATTCTGCTAATACCTCTCCCTATACAACCAAGCATTCTGCTAATACCTCTCCCTATACAACCAAGCATTCTGCTAATACCTCTCCCTATGCAACCAAGCATTCTGCTAATACCTCTCCCTATACAACCAAGCATTCTGCTAATACCTCTCCCTATGCAACCAAGCATTCTGCTAATACCTCTCCCTATACAACCAAGCATTCTGCTAATACCTCTCCCTATACAACCAAGCAGTCTGCTAATACCTCTCCCTATACAACCAAGCATTCTGCTAATACCTCTCCCTATACAACCAAGCATTCTGCTAATACCTCTCCCTACACAACCAAGCATTCTGCTAATACCTCTCCCTACACAACCAAGCATTCTGCTAATACCTCTCCCTACACAACCAAGCATTCTGCTAACACCTCTCCCTATGCAACCAAGCATTCTGCTAATACCTCTCCCTATACAACCAAGCATTCTGCTAATACCTCTCCCTATACAACCTAGCATTCTGCTAATACCTCTCCCTATGCAACCAAGCATTCTGCTAATACCTCTCCCTATACAACCAAGCATTCTGCTAATACCTCTCCCTATGCAACCAAGCATTCTGCTAATACCTCTCCCTATGCAACCAAGCATTCTGCTAATACCTCTCCCTATACAACCAAGCATTCTGCTAATACCTCTCCCTATACAACCAAGCATTCTGCTAATACCTCTCCCTATGCAACCAAGCATTCTGCTAATACCTCTCCCTATACAACCAAGCATTCTGCTAATACCTCTCCCTATGCAACCAAGCATTCTGCTAGCATTTCCTGCTGCTCTATTTCATTGCCTACCTACCTTCAAATCCTCTGAAATTATTACTCCTAAATCCCTTTCCTCAGATGATGAGGTTGACTCTATGTAGGGCTTTCAGTCAATAGCTGACAGACCAAACCCTAAAGTAGGAGAAAATATAGCAACAAAGGAGTGTATAAAACATCATAATGTATCCCAATGATATGTGTTACAATATATACTGCATTTTCAAATCTAATGAGTATTTACTGGTATCCTTGATTAACGACTGGTATTTGGACTTTTGTTCACCCTGAAGGGGTTAAAACCATATTGTAATATAATACATTCTCAGGAGAGTGGGATCTCCCTATTTATTAAGTTTATACATATTCTTCTCAATCAACCGTAATGCTACAGGGGTCTTTATGAGAGTGAATTGTTCCGGCTTTTTTTTTTATTATTGAGCTTATACTGCCATCTACTGACAAGAGAGGGTACTCATCTCCACTTCAGCCTTTAATACTGTTTGAAGCAGTATATTTGGTAAGTTTGTGTTATCTCCATGTGCGTCATTCTGTATTCTGGCCTCTAATTACAGTCATTTTTACCTGGAGCAGTGTATGTTACTCACATGGTTTGGTATGTATTTGCTTTTGCTGTAATTGTATGGAATACAAAAATGATCTATACAATGTGTTAGCAAAAGTGCCTGCAAATGCCTAAATTAGGAGATACATGTGTCTGTGTAGACTCCTGCTTATGACATCACCGGTGGCTAGATATGCAAATTACACATTTTCTGCTGAAAATCAGTTCATTTGCATACCGTGCCACAGATGATGTCATAAGCAGTAGTCATAAGCAGTAGACTCCACAGACACATATAAAACACACTTTTCTCCTAAATTAGGCATGTGCTGCAATTCTACCAACAAAATGTATAGATCATTTGTTACAGTAAAACAAGGTTTAGGTGACACAGTCCCTTTAATCAATTATACCCAAATATACCCATGTGCTAACTGGATCTGGGTCTATCCCAAAGATCAGGCCTACGATTAAGTCCTTGCGGACGAACCTCTGCTGTTCACGTGGGGGCTGTCCATGATGTTCCTTTAATTATTACCAATCAATAAAAGCATGTTTTATTTTAATTAGATCCTGCTCTGATTACCGCACTTACGCCTGCTCATTAGGCTTCTAATCCAGTGTTTTGGGATTGGTGTTTGCCAGTCGGGTCGGGGGGCCAGCAGGCAAGGAGCAGGAAGGAGTTATCCAGTGTGTATTTTTGCTATATATCAGTCATTTGAATTTGAAATAGGAATATTTATTAGTATTTTATAACTTCTGTACAACATGTCGGAAAAAATTTAACAAAAACTGTATACAAAAAAGTGTCGACCATTCGGAACAAAAATACCGATATTACTATATATAAATTGCCTAAATTATGGAGAACTTTACATTTACTGCATGATAAGGAAATTAAAGTTACATTTTGTCTTCCTTAGTTAAACACACAAGGAAGGCGTGAACATAGGATCCGGAGCTTTGTGGGGGTCCTGAAGGATTCTGCTGGTCATCACTGCATGCCACTCACCGGCTCGGATTTGATGAAAGCCTCGCTAGGAATGGTTTCTTGGGCCTAGGAAAACAAAGCAAAGAGTTCTTAAAGGGACAGTATCCCCTGAATATTGTTCTTACTGGGCATGTAGAGTATAAAAAAAAAAAAAGGATTGAAAAAGATCTATACGTTGTATTAGCAAAACTGCCAGCAAACGCCTAAATTGGGAGAAAAATCTGTTTTAAATGTATCTGTGGAGTCTCCTGCTTATGACATCACCTGTGGCACGGTATGCAAATGACACATTTCCCATTGAAAAGGAGATCATTTGCATATCAGGGCACAGGTGATGTCATAAACTGGAGACACCACAGACACATTTTTCTCCTAATTTAGGCATTTGCTAATACAATGTACAGATCCAGGCAGGTGATACAGTCCCTTTAAAATGACAGCTGTAGACAAAAAACAACATTGGTTCAATTGAAAGATGACATAAAGGTTTAAATAGAAATGCTTTAATGAAAGACTACAAATAAAGGGTCCTCTTTGAACTGTCTAGCTAACAGGTGGCGGACATCTTGGGTAAAATCTTATGGTAGGATGTTCCCTTATTTGGCTTTGTCACTGTCCAACGTTGGTCTATGAGTTAGCTGAACCACAATAAATCCAGCTGTAACCCTCACGATTCACATGGATTTCGAGGTCCCACCGATCTCCTCCGTCCCCATCTTCTTGGTCTCTTTGGGGTTTGCTCCTGAGTTACAAGTGCGGGGAGATGAACATTTTCATCTCAGTCAAACTAACTATACATTGTGCAGCGACAAACCTGGTGAGCTCCTCCTGCTAGAAGGTCTGCTGGCCATGGATAATGCATAGTAACATCTTTACAGATTGAAGAGACTTTCATGTGACGTCAAGTCACTGGAATAGCTGCGATTGTTATCTACTCCTCTCATTCTACATCTATATCAAATGCTGAAGAACCTCCACAAATCAGAGTTCCACTAACCGGGACTATAAAAGTGAACTGTATGTGTGGATGGGTGAACTATATTGTCCATAAGATGCACCACCTAACCACGCAGCTTAAATCTGTGGGACCTGTGGCACTTTTGGAAGTGGCACGAAGATCACTAGTTTATCTCCCTCATCTTTCCCTGGCACCTTCTGGGTACAGCTTCCTGCACCCATTTGACCACTAGAAAAGGGCTTCTGATTAAAAGCGGTTTGAGACGGGCTTAGTTGTGAGCAGTAGGCACTCTCTTGTGTGTTGCCCGCAAGTCTAGCAGTAAAAAAGGTCAAAACCGTGGGATTACGTGCAATCAATCTATACCATACATCACGAGTGCCGCACAGGATTCTCCCTCCACAGTTACATAATTCATGCCGTTAGCTACAGGTTACCATAATGAAAAAGAATAGGTCTTGTTAAAGAATAGGATTGTTGAACATCTAAAGTCGCTTGGATTTCAAGATCAGAGACAGCATGGGTTTACTTCAGGGAGATCATGCCAAACTAATCTTATTGATTTTTTTGATTGGGTAACTAAAATAATAGATCAGGGTGGTGCAGTAGACATTGCTTACCTAGATTTCAGTAAGGCTTTTGACACTGTCGCACATAGAAGGCTTATCAATAAACTGAAATCTTTGAGTTTGGATTTCAATATTGTTGAATGGATTAGACAATGGCTGAGTGACAGGCAACAGAGGGTTGTAGTCAATGGGGTATATTCGATGCAAGGTCTTGTTACTAGTGGGGTACCTCAGGGATCTGTTCTTGGACCCATTCTCTTTAATATTTTTATTAGCGATATTGCAGAAGGTCTTGTTGGTAAAGTATGTCTTTTTGCTGATGATACAAAGATTTGCAGCAGGGTTGATATTCATGGAGGGATAAGCCAAATGGCAAATGATTTAGCTAAACTAGAAAAATGGTCAGAGCAGTGGCAACTGGCATTTAATGTGGACAAGTGCAAGATTATGCACCTTGGGCGTAAAAACCCAAAAGCAGAATATAGACTATTTGGTACAGTCCTAACCTCAACATCTGAGGAAAGGGATTTAGGAGTAATAATTTCAGAGGACTTGAAGGTAGGTAGGCAATGCAATAGAGCAGCAGGAAATGCTAGCAGAATGCTTGGTTGCATAGGGAGAGGTATAAGCAGTAGGAAGAAGGAAGTGCTCATGCCATTGTACAGAGCACTGGTGAGACCTCACTTGGAGTATTGTACGCAGTACTGGAGACCTTATCTCCAGAAGGATATTGATACTTTGGAGAGAGTTCAGAGAAGGGCTACTAAACTGGTTCATGGGTTGAAGGATAAAACTTACCAGGAAAGGTTAAAGCATCTTAACATGTATAGCTTGGAGGAAAGACGTAACAGGGGGGATATGATAGAAACATTTAAATACATAAAGGGAATCAACACAGTAAAGGAAGAGAGTATATTTAAAAGAAGAAAAACTACCACAACTAGAGGACATAGTCTTAAATTAGAGGGGCAACGATTTAAAAGTAATATCAGGAAGTATTACTTTACTGCGAGGGTAGTGGATGTATGGAATAGCCTGCCAGCAGAAGTGGTAGAGGTAAACACAGTCAAGGATTTTAAGCATGCGTGGGATAGACACAAGGCTATCCTAGCTATAAGACCGGGAACGGGGGACTAATAAAAGTACTCAAAAAAAAAAAATTGGGCAGACTAGATGGACCGAATGGTTCTTATCTGCCGACACATTCTATGAAAAGACAATTGTTAGCGATGTCTGTTTTATAGAAATACTTTAATGAAAGAATAAGAAATGCTGAGCCCATTCTGCTTGCATAGCATCGAGGGGGAGGCCACCTAATCCATCTGACCCAAGATTCTAAACATGTCCGCCCTCTGATATAGCAATACAAGCAGAAAGGACTCAATAAGGTGCTTTCTTTCTTATATAGGAAATAGCATTACGCCACTTTCGGTTATTGCTCTGTAACATGGAAAAAAACAACAACGGCAAAGCAGGTAAACATTGACTATTTCTAAATTCACAACAAATATTAGAATCTACTTAGCAGGGTTTTTCATTAGCTTTTGTAGATGTGTAAAATGCTTTTTCAAGTAAAAGTCAGAAAAAGTTTTTTGTTTTTCAAGTTTTCACCATATTTTATTTATTTTTTCGGTAAATGATTTATAGGATATGATCAAAATAATGGTAACATTTTACCTTCAGGAGCCTAAATATCTCTCCTGCCTGTTGAACGTTCCAGCCATTGTCTTCCAGACATCTGAACGAAAAGAAAAAAAAAAAGGTTTAGTCCTTTGGGAGAAAAAAAGAAAATGATTAGAGCGTAAGAAATATAAAATAACACGATTACAAGACATTCATTCTAAAGCACAGTATAACCAATACACGTACAGTAATAAGACACGGTCACGGGGGTTCATGTCCATTAAAATAATTCATTAAGATGTTAATGTGAAGCTAATTACTTGATGCCAAACTGAAAAGGGTTAACGTCACGGAGAGTGTGTCATGGGAAATGTAGTCCATAACAACTTTAGTGCCAAAGGCTTTGAGAGGGAGGTGATGTATAAAGACGACATAGTTAGATAATATTATATATATATATATATAGTTTCCAAAATTTGTTGGGACTTGGCAGTGTTCACTGACGCACAGTGAGGTTGCGCCACCATCAGATCGGCAAATTTTATACATCTCCCGCAAAGGGAACATTATAAAAAAAACTGAACCAAGATAAGAGAAAACGCTACAAATCCAACTAACATTAAATGATAAACTCACTTCAGGGCCCAGTCCATCTTCATTCCAGTCTGTTTAGAGAACGCGGTGACCGTCTCCATCTTTTCAGGGTCAGGGGTCATATCTTGGCTTACTGTGCTACCCAGGAAACATTTGGGCACAGGAGAGGTGTCCTGCGACCCAGTGTAAGATCCCATAACTACCATCTGATCGTTCAGGACCTGGGCACTGAAAACAAGGTTTTATTTAGGAGAGTAACACAATGTGCTCACAATTAGGCCCTACGTTACATTAGCACTTTAATAACAAAAGAGATGAAACAGATGCTTCATTCGGGAAACGTCTATCACCCTATAAAATAGAATGTTTACATCAACTTTTAGAACTTTGCCCCCACATCGGAGTTCCCTGAACCACCCCCCAAAAAAAGGTTGTGACATCACATATTAGGGGTAGTCCAGTTTCACAAGCAAATCCTCTGGGTTTTTAGGCTTCTGTAATTTAATTTCATTATAATACCATTTTGTGTGCCTATACTATGCCTGCAGACTTTTTTATTTTTTAAAGGACAGATTTGGTGTAAAGCCTTGATTTAAAAAAGTGTATTATTGGAGGTGGATATAAGGACCATCAGGCATTGGCAGATATGTTCTAAAGAGTGAACCCCAAACAGTCAGCATTAAAAGAAGAAAGAACACATACAATTGGGGGCTGATTGAATACAACAGGAAAAAAACACACAGGACAGAAAGGCTTGTAATACCGTAACCTTCACGGAGAGTTAGAGGTCACTGAAGATATAGCAACAGATTCGAACCGTGGATCTCTGAGAAACACGTTCTCTTACCTTGTGTCTGGACCTGGGACAATCACAAACGTCCTTCGAAAAGATCTGAAAAGGTTTTTCCATTTTGAACTAGCTAAAGATGAAAAAATATGATTACAGTTCATTCTGGTCAATCATTACAATTTAAGCAAACCAAATCTGAGATTTACATGGTATTAGATATATGTAAACCCCAAAAATACATAAAAGTTGACTGCCTGACTAAACCATCATCTGAAAGTGCTTGTATAAAAGCTAAATATCTCATGAACAGTTTATGATAGAAAGAGAATTCAAGAAGCATTTTTATCAAACTTTAGGAAATTTTACTTTTTTTTAAGAATTATTCACTTTACCTTCCTTAAAGGTCCCTTCCATGGAAAAACACATCAGTGAAGCCTAGAGAAAGCAAAACCACAAGAAAGAACAAATAAAAATAACGGAACCAGTGATGAGACTAATCGTGATGTTCATACCCCGTCTAATCAGAGTCTCTTCCCAGTTTGGATCCACTTTACTGTACAGAACAATCATTATTGTGATTTAATGGCATTAAATCCAGACTCCAAGAGACTTGGGTTAGCATTAAACATAGTAATTTAGGTTGAAAAAAGACACAAGTCCATCAAGTTCAACCGTTCTACCTATCATTCCAGAGTTTTGATCCAAAAGAAGGCAAAAAAAAACCCTGAGGAAGCTATTTCGAATTTTGCCTCCTAGGGGGAAAAATTCCTTCTTGACTCCAAAAGGACAAACAGATTTATCCTTGGATCAATAAGCGCTACTATTGATGCTTATTCTATTATTAATAGCCCTGTATGTTCTGCTTTTCTAAAAAAAAACATCCAGCCCATGTTTAAATGCATCTATTGTAGTTGATAGCACTACCTCTCTTGGCAGTGATTTCCATAACTTTATTGTCCTTACCGTAAAGAATCCCTTCCTTTGCTGTCTATGAAATCTTTGCTCTTCCAGTCTCAGGGGGTGACCTCTTGTACTTTGTACATTTCTGTTAATGAACAGGTCATGGGAGAGCTCTTTATAAGTATCTACTAAAAATGACTTCGTAGCTCTCTAGCCACAATCCTTGCTGAAGGTCAAAGCAATGCTAGACCATAAGTTGTACCTGAGCAGTATTACTCTCAATCCTTCTCTTCAATTCCAAACAGGTTTATCAACTGTGCAAATTACCTAGAATAGGCCAAGCATCTTTGCAGAAGGGCACAGGACAATATGTTGTAGGCCATAGGCAGGAAAAGGCCAGGGATGACTGCCCCGAGGTGCTACGGATGTTGATGAACCACAATTCCCCAGGATCTACCACCAACTGCAGCCTCATGGAACTTTTCAACCACCATCACCTGGATTACCACCCCTTGTCCATCTCTGGACACCCCCCCCCCCCCCCCCCACTCTAGGGAGCATATAATACTTTTGTAAAACCCACCGTTTGAAAGCTGACGTCCAAAGTAAAGGACTGTAGATCATGCTCGGTTTTGGGCAGGTTGCAGAGGAATCCAACCACTTGTAGCCTGTTGTATTTCACTAGTTGCAGTCTTAAATCTGAAACGTACGAAATAAATGGAGCTGAACGATTCATGCGGCTGAACATAAAAGGGGACCAATCCCGCCAAGTTTATTTTATGTTGTACGTGTGATTAATGTATGTCGGGGGCGTCCAACGTGACGCCGGGAGGGCCAAATGCAGTCCATTAGAAAGGAGTTTGTGGCCTACCAGACTTCTCATTTTCTTTACGTATTAGACCTGGACCACCCCTGATATACGCCATGGATTTCCCAGTTAACATGTCACAGACCTGGTTTTCTGACTTTCAGGAGATTTCGGTTCTCATTCCAATATTCCTTCAGCTGCTCCAGGCTGAACGCAGGGGATAACATTATAATTAGAGCAGATTTACCATGTCAAGAGGAAGCCGTTAATATTTACATGCTATCAAGCTATCCTTGGTGGGGGCAAGATGTATAAACACAAAAATAGTATCAGGAAGATAGAAATAAATAAAAATCAACTGCTCGTACCCCCCCATCCCCCCCCCCGCTTTTCTAAATCCCCCCATTGTGCCTGGAAAACTCAGGATCTCGAAGGTGCACTCTTCAGAAAGTCATTCAGCCTCCAAGGAATGACCAGGGGGTCATTAATATTTTAATGAAAGTATACAAATAAAGTATCTTATTTGGCCCTCTTTGCTCTGTATAGCTCTATCAGGCGGCAGACATGTTGTTTAGAATCTTTGCTCTGTATAGCTCTATCAGGCGGCAGACATGTTGTTTAGAATCTTTGCTCTGTATAGCTCTATCAGGGGGCGGACATGTTGTTTAGAATCTTTGCTCTGTATAGCTCTATCAGGGGCAGAACATGTTGTTTAGAATCTTTGCTCTGTATAGCTCTTTCAGGGGCGGACATGCTGTTTAGAATCTTTTCTCTGTATAGCTCTATCAGGGGCAGACATGTTGTTTAGAATCTTTGCTCTGTATAGCTCTTTCAGGGGCGGACATGCTGTTTAGAATCTTTGCTCTTTATAGCTCTATCAGGGGGCGGACATGTTGTTGTTTAGCATCTTTGCTCTGTATAGCTCTATCGGGGCAGACATGTTGTTTAGAATCTTTGCTCTGTATAGCTCTATCAGGGGCCAGACATGTTGTTTAGAATCTTGGGTCAGGTGAAAAAAGATTGGACCCAAGATGCCCACCCCTCATAGTGCTATACAAGCATAGAGTACTCAATAAGATACTTATTTGTATTTCCATTAAAGTATTTATATTTAAAATGTCAACACTCAATGAAATCTCCATTAAACAGAACATGTTTTGCCAGTAGCTGGCCATGTCACAAAGGAGGGTTCTAGGTGTTTGTGGACCGGCGTGTGGTTGGTAGGATGTGCTGCCCACTGCCATTGAATAATATACAGATTTTAGTATCTCACGGCTTAGTAAATCACCCCTGGTCATTGAGCATGTGTTTTATTGGTTCAGACACAGTACCCACCATATCTTTGGAAAGTGGATGTTGGGCAGGCTAAAGGAGCACACAGCGTGGTCATGATACACGGGCAGCAGAGCCTGGCGTTCACCTGAATCATACAACGTGAAAAACCTACACGGGAGGAATGACAACACGAGTGCTCTTAAAGGAAAACACACATGACAGTAAAACTAAATTAGGGCTTTATTCATGAAGGACTGGATTGACAAGAGAACTGCAAGAACATAACCCAAAACTAGCCAAGTAGACAAAACTATCCAGAACAACTGAATTGGAGAATTTCTCCATCTCGGCTACTTTGGTATTAAGTTTGAAAATGAAATCAGAGTAGGTTCAGCAAGTCGGAACAGGTCTATGTCTATGATTAGACCTCACAGCGAAACGCGTGAGACTCCTCTCCAATCATGGTTTCATGTGCCTTCTAATAAATTGTCTTTTTTATGGACACTGTTGAAATTGGTGGATTACTGGCTAAAGGTGAACAGGTCCGCTATAAACCTGGCTGAACCTACTCTGTCATTTATTCCGCGGCTGGGAACGCTGCTTATGCTGCACATCACCTGAAACGATCAGGTTCATTTACACCTAAAGGTAACGATGTGACCAATCACACCACTTTTTTATTCTACCTTAATTTTGAAAATACCTTATCAGAGTTAATGGACTACTTTCACCCTTACTACACACACACACGACTACTTTCTCCCGTACTACACACACACACACAACTACTTTCACCCTTACTACACACACACACACACACACACACACACACACATACAACTACTTTCACCCTTCCTACAGACACACACATACAACTACTGTCACCCTTACTAAACACACACACACACACACACAACTACTGTCACCCTTACTACACACACACACACACACACACACAACTACTGTTACCCTTACTACACACACACAACTACTGTCACCCTTAATACACACACACACACACACACACAACTACTGTCACCCTTAATACACACACAACTACTGTCACCCTTAATACACACACACACAACACTACTGTCACCCTTAATACACACACACACACACACACAACTACTTTCACCGTTACTACACACACACACACACACACACACAACTACTTTGACCCTTCCTACACACACACACACACATACACACACACACACACACACACAACTACTTTGACCCTTCCTACACACACACACACACACACACACACACACAACTACTGTCACCCTTACTACACACACTCTCAACTACTTTCAGATCTAACATATTTTGAAGACCTCTTTTCCACCATAAAGGAGACCCCTCGTTTACTTTCCAAACTGTACAGGCTAGTATTAAACCAAAAGTTGAGGGATCTCTCTCTCTGCAGCATTTTGTCAGATTTTGGGAAGGAGACCTTAGTGTTCCTTTGGAGACTAAAGACTGGCAGAAGATATTTCTCATTAACCATAAAGATATACTCTCTAGCATAATACCGGAGACATCATTTAATCTTCTTTCTCGATCCCTTAGAGTTGCACCGTAATACTGGAGGGTGTCAGGCACCTGTAGGACGTTATGTACGTGCCCCAAAGTAAAATCTTACTGGAATAAAGTCATTACGGTAGAAACACAGACTATCTGGATCCACCTGAAGCAGCTCTGCTTCACCTACCCGTCTACAAGAAATCCCTGATAGCTAATCTGTGAAATGCAGCCAGATCCGTTATCACTGTTTTGGAAATCCTCGGACAAACCTACTTTTCCCTGAAGGGATTCAGAAGGTGGGATACATTAAGCGCATGGTGGTCTGTATATGGACAGCCAGGGGGCAAAAGCTCTAGAAATAAACGGAAATGGTATTGTTGACACTACATTAAGCAGCACTTGCTAGTTTCCTCCCCATTTTCGCTCTCTTCTTCTATTTCTGTTTTATTACTTATTTTTCCTCCATCGTCCATCCTGGTTGGTTTAGTTAAAATTGCAGGAAAGTGATGATTAAACATACTCCAGGTAACTGCAACTTGACCAGCTGTTATATTCTTATTTTTAAAATTCATGTCAATTGTTTCCCTTTTACCCTTTGGGGTATTTATGCCAAAACCTGGATTACATCATTTGTTATTGTTGCAATGATATGCGATTTGTTTTTATACCAGAAATTTAAATAACGTTTGAAATTCCCTTGTCAATCTCCTTTTTTTATGGATAAAGCCCTTAAAAAAAGAAGCATTTTTTTTTTTTTAATTTAAAACATTAACATCAGCACTTGGTATTAAACAGATCACAAATAAATCAAAGTAAGAACCTGGGAATATTTTCTAGTACATTTCTCGGACTTACTTGTAGAGAAAGGTCATCAGGAATGATTTAATATCTTCGCTTATGAAAAAGCTTCCCTAGAGCAGAGAACATCATACAAAATAGTTATTTAAACCATTTGCAGCCAAACCTGTTTTAGAACAGTCCTCTATTTGGGCACAGTGTGCATGTCTCACATGGTCTCCCAAGATTCCCAGTATCAGCAACGTATCAAAGATGATCTATACATAGTGTTTGCAGAATTGCAAGCAAATGGATAGATTAGGAGAAAAACTGTGCTTTAAAAAGGTGTATGCGTTGTCTCCTATCTATGACATCAGCTGTGGCTTGATATGCAAATGACACATTTCCCCCTGAAAAGCAATTCATTTGCATATCAGGCCACGGGTGATGTCATAAGCAGGAGACTCCACAGGCAAATTACCAATTTACATACTGCCTCCAGAGGTAACTGCCTGTGAAACGCGTTGGATAAAGCTTTAGAACCAATCCTGGATCAGCCTATCATCAGTAAGTGAGTTTGGACAGAGCAATATACTCCCATCTCCACCTTTACCACCAATATACAGGTATGTCATTATTTTAATGAGTTAATCTTACGTTAAGGTGTTTTTTTTGTTTTTTGTTTTTTACAACTAGTTTATTGACATATAAAGGATAAGGATTCTTTCTAATAGTGATCAATGGCATACGTAGAAATCTTTATCTCACTGGACTGCTTCTGAGGTTCTCATACTGTACTAACTCCTTTCTCATGCGTGAATACATTGAAGTTCAAAAGCGCATTACGAGGGGAGAAGAGAAAACAGGACAGGGAGACAATATGCAAGTTACCTTGATATGTGGAAGATCTTTGGGTGTCCCAACATCAAAAAAGAAACTTGGTTTAAAAAAACGTCCATTCTACAATAAAATGCACTCGGGTTTGATTTAACGCACAGAGAGGTTCAAACGCATCTAATTTAGACAAACTAAGTCACACTAAGTCCTTAAACCCACGATTTAGCGTAAATAGACATGCATATATTACATACAGGACAAGAAATGTGTATTTATTTAGGATATCAGCAGAGTAATGAATGCATAATGCAAAAGGGTGACCTCAGCTTGGAATCTGGGATTTAAACCCTTTGTTGGAGAAATAATGCCAATAAAGGACAACTGTCAGCCAAATATAAGTTCTGTTTACTTGAAAGATTGCATCAAGTGTAGGCATTGTAAACAGAAATGCTTTAAATGAAAGAATACAAATAGACACCGTATTGAGCCCCCTTTTCTTGCATAGCTCTATCAGGAGAAGGACATGTGGTTTGGAATTTTGGATCATATTAAGGAAGATCAGACTGATCTGCACCAAGATGTCTGCCCCCTGATAGAGCTATACAGGGCAGAGAGGGCCAATAAGGCACCTTATTTGTATTCTTTCTTTAAAGCATTTCTATTTAAGATGTCTACATTCGATTCAATCTTTTAATTAAACAGCACTTCATTTCCCCAGACAGTTCTCCTTTAATATAACATCAGCATCCTTCTCACTTTTTGTCCACGTCTGTGTTATTTGCTGGCATGCTGCTATAACATACTAAATATCAGTTTAAAATAAAAAATAAAAAGGTAAATTTTCACACTACGTACCAATTTCTGTAAAGCAGGAAAATGGTAGATGAGCTGCCTGTGTGAAGGGGAACAAGAGGTAAATCAGTCATATAGAGGATGCAAGGAACTGACCAAATAATAACAATTAAAGGGCAACAAACACAAATTCAAATATTAATTATTTTATTATATTACAAAATCAAACTGGAAAATCTCTGGGTTAAATTTCTAAGAGTGGTCCAGTCACGATGGGAACCAATGGAATGTTCCCGCTGATTACATCACTTTTAGAACTTTGACCCAGAAGCGACCTTTCTATATAACCGCCAGTGCCCCTCCCAGCATTAACGCAATGGGCGGTGCTCTCTTGCGTGTTGACAGCACAGGATTGAGTCGTGATATTAGAAAATAATGCACTTTGTGGCTCAGAAAGTAACATTGTAACTATAAAAGGTCTGATTTCTGCAGTTCAGTTTTAGTGAACAGCTCCTAGTCACCCCCGACACGTTTCATAGCCTTGCATGCATTGCTGGGACACAGAGCAGTGAAGACACTGCTTCCTAACCTGTAGTAAGTGGAGGAGTTTCTTCCAGAGGTGTGGATAGGATTGCCTTCCAGCCAAAGCTCTCTCAAGTCCAGGTTTTGGATTAGTTCTAGATCCTGTGCCTGAGAAAGCTACAAAAAAGTTATTAAAAAAAACAAAAATGTAATTAAATTTATGTGAAGAGGAACACGCTAAAGACTGCACGGAATTAAAAATAGCCCTGCTTACGGGAACTTCTAAAGGGCTGCATACATTATAACTAAAAACACAGAAGTAGTGTGTTACATCTGTAGGGCAGAGCAACGCATTTCGCTCTTAGAGGCTTCTGCAGGTGTTATAAAATTCCTTCCTAAAAGTTCAAAGTAAAAATAGAACATATACATCAATTTCTACAAACAGAAAGAACAATGAATAGTGTCTAACACCAGGAAATCAATACAAACAGATTTATAATATTGTACATACATTCAGACTAGCACAAACTAGGGGGGATGGGGAGGAGTGGAAAAAAAGAATCTAGAATTTAATATTATTGTTGCAAATACAGATTCTAATGATAATTTCCAGGTTGTGATGTTTTATTATCATTTCTAAAGCCCCCTTGTGGCTCTGTCATTTGTGAATCTGTATTGGTTCAGTGACTGAGAAGCCTTTGTACCAAGTCAGAGATTTCTATTTGACTTACTTTATTATGGGAGAGATTCAGACACTGCAGGTGAGGCGTCGTGTAAAAGAGGGAAGCGAAACCAGTCAGTCTGTGGAGGTTGTTATAACTTAGATTCAAAGACAGAAGCTACGGAAAGGACACAAGGATTAGTGATCCAGGGAACGGAGACTGGTGGTACACACACATTAACTTCCATGTAAGAAACATGTCAAGACCAGAGGACGTACGTGTGAAAGATTGAAAATAGTTCAGTTTTTTGGATTCTAGCTTTAACCTGTTTTTGGAATGTTGTACAGTTCAGGACACAGGCTGCATTTACACTTCTGCTGTGTTTGTGTTTAGCTGTAATTTTCCTCTTTCTCATTTACTGTACTCACACAAATTACATATTGTTGTTTTTTGTGATAAGAAGGGCTTTCTTTAGATACCATTATTATGGTCATATCTACTATAAAAAAATGAATACAATATGATTGAATTTAAAAAAAACACTTTCTAACTTTTACAAGAAAAATATTTTACACATCTACAAAATGCTAATAAAAAACCTGGTATATAGATTATAATATTTGCTGAGTTTAGTGTTAGTTTTTCTGTTGTTTTCTGCAAGTTATAGGGCAATAACTGACTAAGCATATTGTATTTTCCCAACCATTTTCTCCTACAGTGACCTTTTGAACCCAACCCTAATGCTAACCCTAAAGTAACTCTAACCATAGAGGGTTTACTCAATACGCTCCGACATTTGGAGGACGACAGAGACTCATATTCTGAAAATAGTCAAAGTCCGAATTTATTTTTTAAAAAAAGGAAAATGATGTTGATTTATAATCCTAATATAATCATGGGGGGCCAGGGCAAGTTGCTGGTCATTTGGACAGCAAATTTGAGTGTTGCTTAATGCCTCACCATCAAGGTATTACAGAAACACTGCCTGAGCAGTGGAAGTGATCATTGATTGCTTCCACCACTCATTTCAACTTCGTATCCATGGAAAAAAACTTCATGACGCATGGAACATCCTTGGGTCCTCAGTGGGTTACGATAAAACTTTGTAATGTTCTTTAGCTGCTTGTACAGCGCAGAGGCAAGTTCATGCAGAAAGGTAGGCATATCGGATGGCTTGTGTAATCCAGCAGGCAATGGTCCACTCAGATGTGTGGTTGCCCTTGTTGGATCCGGAGTAGGAGATGAAGAGGTATGAGTATATTCATTATAATCGTTGTTCTGGAAAGATTTCTGGATAAACACCTCTGAATATCGAAAGAGTGGAGCAGAGCTTCTTCCCGAGCGCCAGGGTTAGGAGAGTAGGTAAGTTGGAAGCGTGAGGTCTTGATTTCAGTGGGACATTGAACTTCTCTTGAGTACAAAATAAAATCCAGTGGTAGGGACAGAACCACCTGGTCAGGAAAACAAACTAGATCACCTATGGTCAGAGCCTGCATCTGGCTCTTATTGTCCAGAGGCTCAAAAAGGGGACTGGATCTACTGCGTGAAAACTAGATTCAAATCCAATGGCATACGTTTTACCATTTGGTGATGTCATGGTCTCCAGGTATACAGTAGAGCACAGGGAATGGTCTGAGAGGAGTCCAGAACTGTGCTCAGTGTCGATACTGGAACCCAGACTGTGAGAGGAGGTTATCGCAACCTCTTCGAAGAATTCTAAAGTAGATGTGTGGGGACAGGATATAGAGTAATTTAATATTCAGTTGATAAGGAACATAACTGACACGACCAGACAATCCTCTCCTTTCAAATTCCAAGCGGAGAGCTTCAGTCTGTTCAGATTAGGATTGTAAATCTGTCCTTGACATAGAATATAGTTTCTGGAAGGAAAGTGGAATGGTGGCTCAATACACAGAATCCATCGAGGCCAGTCTGGGGCAAGGAGTACGGCCGAGGCCAGTCTGGGGCAAGGAGTAGGGCCGAGGCCAGTCTGGGGCAAGGAGTAGGGCCGAGGCCTGTCTGGGGCAAGGAGTAGGGCGGAGTAGGGCCGAGGCCTGTCTGGGGCAAGGAGTAGGGCCGAGGCCTGTCTGGGGCAAGGAGTAGGGCCGTGGCTCAGTCTGCTTGGGAATTCTTTAGAGAATAGAGTAATTAAAAGGAACATAAAAGGCCAGACGGAAATCCCATAGTGGTGAGAGATAATCCCCAGGATTTCCAGCGTAGAATGGAAAATGTTTAAGGTGTACACGGATGTAGCGGAGATGCAATATTACCCAGGTTATCTCCGCTTATAATCCAAGTGAGACTCAGGAACAAGTAAATAGTAAATCCAAAGGCAGGGTTTCCAGCAGGTCAAATACAGCAATATCCCAACAGCAATCCCAATAACTGGACGACACACAGTTTCAGGAGCATAACTGACAAGCCTTTTACAGCAAGATTGAACTCCTTTATTTGACAAACAACACAGACTTATATACACCAAACTGCAATCAGATAACACTTGATTAAACAATAGAAAACTTAAACACATCACCAGTAAAGCAGTATCTAGCCACTTTAATCTGGAGCCAGAAGCAAGGTAGTCAGACTGGGTGGCTGACATAACTAAACAATGGAAGGCTTTAATACACAGAAAATACAGCAGATACACGGATGCAGCTTTATACAGTATTTTTGTAGGGTTGCCTGGTGCCATCCGCTACACTGCTCCCCCTTGCCCACAAGCCGGCATACATAGTCTGATCCAAACGGATCGGCTTGGGGATGTCCGGGGAGGCTCACGGATCATTTCTCTAGGTCCGTTTGCCGAGACAACCCATCAGCATTTCCATTCTGTTTACCCGGGCGGTACTGGATATTAAAGTCAAAGGGCTGCAGCGCCAGATTCCAGCGCAGCAGCCGGGCATTGTCCCCAGCCACCCGGTTTAGCCATACTAACGGATTGTGATCCGTGAGCAGGGAAAAAGCTTGTCCGTACAAATATGGCTGTAATTTCTTCAGGGCCCACACCACAGCCAGGCATTCTTTCTCGATGGCGGCGTAGCTTACTTCTCGAGGTAACAGTTTCCGGCTGATGTAAGCCACGGGATGTTCTCCGCCATCGGCCCCGACTTGGCTTAATACTGCTCCCAATCCAAACATAGAAGCGTCTGTGTGGACAAGAAAACGTTTAGTTGGATTGGGAGCTGCCAAGACTGGGGCATTTGTCAATGCATCTTTTAACAACTGAAATGCCTGTTCACACTCCGGGGTCCAGGTTACTTGGCGGGGTAGGTTTTTACGTGTCAAGTCGGTGAGAGGTTTGGCCAGGGCACTGTAATTCGGGACAAATTTCCGGTAGTATCCGGCCGTTCCTAAGAACGCTAACACCTGGGTCTTAGTCCTAGGGGTGGGCCATTGAGCTACACCCTCTACTTTGGCTGGTTCCGGCTTTTGCTTGCCACATCCTACCCGATGACCTAGGTACTGTATTTCAGCCATTCCTATGCTGCATTTGGCTGGTTTCAGCGTTAAACCAGCGGCCCTAATCCTGTCTAGGACCGCTCCTATATGGGTCAGGTGTTCCTGCCAGGTATTGCTGAAAATGGCAATATCGTCGAGGTATGCGCAGGTATAATCCTGGAACCCATCTAGGAGGCGGTCCACCATCCGCTGAAAAGTAGCCGGGGCGTTTTTCATCCCAAACGGCATGACCTTAAATTGGTACAAGCCGAATGGGGTGACAAAGGCCGACTTAGGGATGGCGTCTTGTGCCAAGGGTATTTGCCAATACCCTTTACACAAGTCAATTGTGGTGAGATAGTGCCCCCTCGCCATCCGATCCAGGAGTTCGTCTATCCTGGGCATAGGATAGGCGTCCGATACCGTCTTCTCATTTAATCTCCGGTAGTCTACACAGAACCGGGTCGTGCCGTCCCGCTTTGGCACTAGCACTACCGGAGATGCCCAGGGGCTGTCAGAGGGCTCAATCACCCCCAGCTGGAGCATCTCATCTATCTCCTTGCGCATGTTCGCCCGTACCGCTTCTGGGATGCGGTACGGGGTCTGACGCATGGGAAGTTGCCCTGGGGTGTCTACTCGGTGAGTGGCCAGAGGAGTGTAACCAGGTACATTAGAGAAGATATCCTGCTTCTCCCTCAACAGCTGTTGTACCTCGCTCCGCTCCTGTGGGCTCAACCGATCCCCCAGGGTGACCTCCCCTAAGTCCCCGGATAACTGACCCTCTCCCAGCAGATCCGGGAGAGGTAAACTGTCAAACTCCTCGGAGTTAGGCGCACATATAGCGGTCACTTCCTCCGAGCGCTCCTGGTAGGGCTTCATCATGTTCACATGGAGCATGCGTCGCCCCCCAGTACCAACGCACGAGCCGATTATATAAGTGGTGTCACACCGTTGTTCCACCACCTTATAAGGGCCCTGCCAGGCGGCCTGCAGCTTATCGTGTCGGACAGGTTTTAAGATTAACACCTTATGCCCGACCTGAAAGCTACGGTCCCTGGCGCCCCGATCATACCATGTGCGTTGGCGTGTCTGAGCCGCCTGCAAATTCTCGCGTACCGTCTGAGTTAAGGCCTCAAGGCGGTCTCGGAATGCCAACACATAGGGTATGATGGGGGTGCCGTCAGTGCTCCGTTCTCCCTCCCAATGCTCTCTGATCAAATCTAAAGGCCCTCGTACCCTGCGGCCAAACAATAGTTCAAATGGGGAGAACCCAGTGGATTCCTGCGGCACCTCCCGGTAAGCAAAGAGGAGGTGTGGCAGGAACTTCTCCCAGTCCTTGTGGGTCTCTGCGAAGGTTCGGAGCATTTGTTTCAATGTACCGTTGAAACGTTCGCAGAGCCCATTCGTCTGGGGGTGGTAAGGGGAACTAATGACCGGTTTAATGTCACAAAACTTCCAGAGGCGCTGCGTGACTTCGGCGGTGAACTGGGTGCCCTGATCGGAGACAATCTCCCTGGGGAGTCCCACCCGGGAGAATATCTTCATCAGGGCTTTGGCTACTGTCTCAGCCTGTATATTCGTCAGGGCCACCGCCTCTGGATATCTGGTGGCATAATCTACTACTGTCAGGATAAATCTTTTACCTGACGGGCTTGCTTTGTTGAGGGGTCCTATTAGGTCAACTGCTACCCTGCTAAAGGGTTCCTCGATTATGGGGAGGGGATGTAACTTGGCCTTGCGCAGGTCCCCCCTTTTCCCCACCCTTTGACAGGTATCGCACGTGTTGCAATACCTGCGCACCTCCTGGCTAATTCCCGGCCAAAAGAAACTTTGGGTTAACCTGTATCGGGTCCTGCTGACCCCTAAATGTCCAGATAGCGGAATGTCATGGGCTATCCGTAGTAACTCCGCCCGGTACCGCTGAGGTACCACTAACTGCCTCATCACAATCGGGTCTGACCCGGATACCTGCTTATCCGTCTCCCGATATAACAGCTGGTTGTCCCAAATAAACCTTTCGCCCTCCCCCCCAGGCGTGTCTGCTGTCACCTTGTCCCTATACACCTGCAAGGTGGGGTCAGTCACTACCTCAGCTGCAAATTCGTTAGGAGGGGCCCAGGGGACACAGTCAGGGGAAGGATCTCTTACCTGAACCTCCGGGAGTGTGTTGTAGTCCTGGGTGCGGGCCTGTTGTCGAGTGACCACAGGGTGAGCTTCTCCTGTGGTGGGTGTCTGGGGCTCAAAAGCAGATGTGAGCCTCCCCAGATCGTTCCCCAATAAAACCTCCGCCGGTAACTGCGGCATCAACCCCACCTCCACATGCCCTGCCCCCGAGTCCCCAATGCAAATGTACCCTTGCTGTGGGTAGCCGGTATACTGCTCCCCCGGCTACCCTGACGGCCACAGTCTTATTAAGTTTAGCTTGGTCTGAGACCAGGTGACTTTTTACCAGGGTGATGGTGGCTCCTGAGTCACGTAGCCCCTGAACCGCTTTACCCTCCAGATACACGGTCTGCCTGTGATGCTGGCGGTTGTCTGCGTTAGCCTGGACGGGATCTGACCCGTGCAGTACCTCCCACTGCTCTACTGTTGTGATGGGAACTGCTGAACCATACGGTGTGGCCACGATGTCCTGGTAGTGATGGGCTGCGGCGGCTCTTGGTGGTGGTGGCGGACCGGGTCGAATCCAGGTGGAACGGTCCCGCAGCTGGGGGCATTCCCTTTTATAATGTCCCCACTTCTGGCAGTGGTGGCAAGGGCCCGACGTGGGCTGGCGGAAACGTGGCTGTGCAGCGGGTGGTGGTGGTGGTGGCAGTGACCTTGGTAGAGCTGGCGTGTAGTTATTTCCCCCAAAGGTTTTAAAAGGTACTTTTGGAGCTGCAGGTTTTTGCTGCCTGCGTGCATCCAGGTACTCGTCCGCCTTCCTGGCTGCTTCGGTAAGGGAGGTAGGGTTTCTGTCTCTTACCCACTCCTGTACCTCGCTGGTTACTCCTTCATAAAATTGCTCCAGCAGTACCATTTGCAATACATCCTCCATAGACCGTGCCTTGCTCGCTTGCACCCACCCCAAGACTGCTCGTTGCAGTCTGCATGCCCACTCAGCATGTGAGTCTTTCTCCACCTTCTTTAAATCCCTGAATCTCCGCCGGTATGCTTCTGGTGTTATAGCATACCTGGCCAATATAATTTCTTTCACTTTGTGGTAATTCCGTATTTCATCATTCGGTACAGTCCGATATGCCTCAGCTGCCCTCCCAGTTAACCTCCCTGCCAAAATAGGTACCCAGTACTCTGTGCTGATTCTATGCAGTGCACACAGTCTCTCGAAATCTTGCAGGAAAGCGTCTATATCTTCCTCTGCCTCAACATAGGTTTTAAAAGCCTGGTACGGTATTTTCGGCTTACCTTCATGTGGCATATTTACTGCAGAGCTGCGTTCTGGGGCCGCTATTTGACTCCTCAGTATAAATTCCTGGACCTCCGTTATTGTTTTGGAAACAATCTCTGTTGGAGGGTGTTCCCCATAGAAAGACAGCCGAAATTGTACCTGCCTCTGGAACTCCCTTTGTTCCGGTGTTTCTCCCGAATTCCCCTGTTCGGGAACCGAATCGCCTTCCATTTGGTACTCCGCCATCAGTTCAGTGATAAGTGTCGCTTTTGTCTTATTGCTGGCTTGTATACCCTTTGCCTCCAGAAGGTCTTTTAGCGTGGAGCGTTTTAGTGTGGCAAAATCAATCTCCATCCGTACTCCATTTAGGCTTGTTCCTCTGTGAGTCTGGATCCCAGCGCTGCCAACCAATGTAGCGGAGATGCAATATTACCCAGGTTATCTCCGCTTATAATCCAAGTGAGACTCAGGAACAAGTAAATAGTAAATCCAAAGGCAGGGTTTCCAGCAGGTCAAATACAGCAATATCCCAACAGCAATCCCAATAACTGGACGACACACAGTTTCAGGAGCATAACTGACAAGCCTTTTACAGCAAGATTGAACTCCTTTATTTGACAAACAACACAGACTTATATACACCAAACTGCAATCAGATAACACTTGATTAAACAATAGAAAACTTAAACACATCACCAGTAAAGCAGTATCTAGCCACTTTAATCTGGAGCCAGAAGCAAGGTAGTCAGACTGGGTGGCTGACATAACTAAACAATGGAAGGCTTTAATACACAGAAAATACCGCAGATACACGGATGCAGCTTTATACAGTATTTTTGTAGGGTTGCCTGGTACCATCCGCTACAACGGAGGCCATAAAATCTATTATTTGGTTCACCCCAATTGCTGATTAAAAGTGAAACATCACCTCATGGACATTCAATAGAGAGTGGCCACTCCAAAAAAATATCTGCTTGAAATTCCATAAACATATTTTTGTTATTATTTACCCTATCCACAGGAGCAAAATACAATCTAAGCACAGAGCTCAAGATAGAAAAGTATCTGTAAAGTTAGTATATAAGGGACATTAAAGCCAGCTGCAAAAATACTTATTATAAAACGTAAAATATGGAGTTCAGCTTCACACTTATCGAGCAATTGGACTGTCCCTAGGTATAATCATTTCTATCTCCTGAAAGAAGAAATGTATTAAATTGCTGCCATTGCCATTCATGAAAGTGCTTATTAACTGATTATTGATTTAACATTACACTTGTGCCGGTGCAGACGAGAGCTCTCCATGTTTGTATTGGAGTAGTCATAAATACTCTGTTATGGCTAACCTTGGCACATCCCATGATGCACCGTAGGCCTTATGACTGATCATCATGGGATCTGTGGTTCCCAAACATCTGCTATGCCAAGGAATGGCATAACTTTTCTAACTGGAACATTAAGTCTCCTATATTTACAGATATTGATGTTTCCGATTATCAGTTTTTTGGCTGTACAGACAGGAACCACGAGGATTATTTAGCTTTGTTACAGTATATAGTAGTTTTCCCTCTGAATTCAAATGCTTTTAAAGCATGAGATTACTACTATTTTTTTTGCCGTACAATGAGACCACCATACAGCTCCAGTTTGGTTTACATACCAGACCCACTTACTGTGAGAACATACATACCTGTGGGAAACACTCTGCAAGGATTTGCAATATAAGTTGAATGGAAGATGCCTTGTTTAAAGGTAAAAAAATATTAGCCAGTCGCAGACCTGTAGAGAGAGAGAGAACCAAAGTCAAGAAAGATCTGACCCACGATTCTAGACATGTCTGCCGCCTGATAGAGTTATATGGAGCAGAGAGGGCTTAATAAAGCTGCTTTATTTGTATTATTTCACTAAAGCATTGAAAAATACCTACACTTGATGCAACCTTTCAATTAAATGTGTTAATTTCTAGCCAAGGGTTGTCCTCCTTTGTTCTTTACAAGGCCTGAATGATTAAACCGAGCAAATGGAAAGCCATTTTACATGTAAAAAGTTTAACAGACTATAACCCTATATTATAATTGGCTTTGTGGGTCACCAGCAAATGTAAAAAATGCTAGAAAGGCTCAGTACAGCTCTATCAGGGAGCGGCCATGTTGTTTAGAATTTTGGTTCAGATGAAAAGATCTGAGCCATCTAACCAAGATGGTCGCCACCTAAAAGAACTATAAAGAGGGCTCAGAAACGAACTATAGTTGTATGCTTTCGTTAAAGCTATGTGAGATTTCTGGCTACAAAATATCTACAAAGTATCCTCCAATCTCTTGCCACTAGATGGCAGACTAAGATCCGTTTCTGCATATTTACATTAACAAATCCATGAGATTAATTAGTTTTTTTTAAATGACAGTAATGTCACTTCATCATCTTATTAACGTTCAAAATGTCACATTATCTCTGCATGTGTGTGTATTGCACCAACGCCATGGTTTGTCAAATCCCTCAATCCCTTCCTGAAGTAAGTAAATCTCACCACTAGATGGCAGACCAACATAGATTTGTGCAAAGGAAGGTATAGAAAATATAATAAAGTTGGTCACGTTTTGAAACAACTGAAGTATCCAAAACACCAATACTCTCCTGTGTAAGCTCTCCAGGCACTCCTCTGATCCCCACAGTTCATATATAATGCAATCTAAAGCTATTTTTAAGTTGAGGGTGTGATCATAGCGTCAGGTTATTAATATTCGTTAACAATTAGTGCTCTAAGAAGACATAGATAAAATGTAATAAATATTTTCTCGCCTGGATCATTGGAAAGGTTGCTCAGGTCGAGAATCTGCATCTCATCATTGTACCGTCTCTGTAGACACATCTGTAACATAACAAGTGTGTTAAACACGTCACTTATATACAGGGGAGAGTACAAGAGAGCACACGCCCCCTGCGATCACGTGGTAAGTAAGCTGTAAATGCTCTGTTATTCGGAAATAAAGTCTGAAAGTTGTAGATCCTAAACCTTGGTGCATAAAGCATGCCAAATCCAGGAAACATGTGGGTCTATTCACAAGAATTTGGAGGTCGAGTTTCACTTTGAGGCAGAAATTCAGCACCCCAGTTTGACTTTAAAAAAAGCCCCAGGTTCGGATCTTCGGGTGTCAAATTTGACTTAATCTCAAAATGAAAGTCGACCTCCAAAGTCGAATTTTAGTGACTAGACCCAAAAGTTTCATTTTACAGAGCTAGAGTTGATGAATTCCCAATGCAGTTGGGAACCTGCATTAGCAGGGTTCAAAAACTATAGGAGCCGGAAGGATTTTAGGAGCCAAAGTCAAGCCTTTTCATGCAATACAAGCAAAGATGGCTCAATATGGACATTTATTTGTATACTTTTATTAAAGCATTTCTAGTTAAAATGCCAACACTTGATGCCATCACTTAGAAACATGTGTCGGCAGATAAGAACCATTCGGTCCATCTAGTCTGACCAATGTTCTAAATACTTTTATTAGTTCCAAGTTCCTTATCTTATATCTAGGATAGCCTTATACCTATCCCATGCATGCTTAAACTCCTTCACTGTATTAACCTCTACCACTTCTACTGGAAGACTATTCCATGCATCCACTACCCTCTCAGTAAAGTAATACTTTCATTAGTCCCTGGCCTTATCTTATATCTAGGATAGCCTTGTGCCTATCCCACGCATGCTTAAACTCCTTCACTGTGTTTACCTCTACCACTTCTACTGGAAGGCTATTCCATGCATCCACTACCCTCTCAGTAATGTAATACTTTCATTAGTCCCTGGCCTTATCTTATATCTAGGATAGCCTTGTGCCTATCCCACGCATGCTTAAACTCCTTCACTGTATTAACCTCTACCACTTCTACTGGAAGACTATTCCATACATCCACTACCCTCTCAGTAAAGTAATACTTTCATTAGTCCCAGGCCTTATCTTATATCTAGGATAGCCTTATACCTATCCCACGCGTGCTTAAACTCCTTCACTGTATTAACCTCTACCGCTTCTACTGGAAGACTATTCCATACATCCACTACCCTCTCAGTAAAGTAATACTTTCATTAGTCCCTGGCCTTATCTTATATCTAGGATAACCTTATACCTATCCCATGCATGCTTAAACTCCTTCACTGTATTAACCTCTACCACTTCTACTGGAAGGCTATTCCATACATCCACTACCCTCTCAGGTATGTAATACTTTCATTAGTCCCTGGCCTTATCTTATATCTAGGATAGCCTTATACCTATCCCACGCATGCTTAAACTCCTTCACTGTATTAACCTCTACCACTTCTGCTGGAAGGCTATTCCATACATCCACTACCCTCTCAGTAATGTGATACTTTCATTAGTCCCTGGCCTTATCTTATATCTAGGATAGCCTTATACCTATCCCATGCATGCTTAAACTCCTTCACTGTATTAACCTCTACCACTTCTGCTGGCAGACTATTCCATACATCCACTTCCCTCTCAGTAAAGTAATACTCCCTGATATTACTTTAAAATCTTTGCCCCTCTAATTTAAGACTATGTCCTCTAGTTGTGGTAGTTTTTCTTCTT
This sequence comes from Pelodytes ibericus, assembly GCA_036172795.1. NCBI lineage: Eukaryota > Metazoa > Chordata > Amphibia > Anura > Pelodytidae > Pelodytes > Pelodytes ibericus. The sequence continues at coordinate 17,289,361 of CM069862.1, forward strand.
TTAAATATACCCTCTTCCTTTACTGTGATAACAGAACTTCATTAAAAAGGTATCTTTCCTGAATCACTACTTTCCAGTGTCTCACACAGGCGTCCCGGGCCCGGCGGGCCAAGGTCACGCAAGGGGGGGGGGGAAAATTCCCCTCTGTTAAGCCGGTCCGTGGCTGTGAGGGAAGCGTTCTGCGCTCCCCTCCATCCGCGCGGCTTTTTTTTTTTTTTTTTAATCGCATTTTTTTATATTTCTTTATTAAAGTATCAAAATTACATATTGCATAGAATACATATAATAAGTGAATAAAGATATGATTAATTTTCTTTTTGTCAATAAAGAAATCTCCGTATATCCCTGAGTTTCCTTATTTCAAATAAATAATTATCTTTCTTCTATAGTGTTTCTACTTTTCCCTCATATAACACCATTAGACATTCAACATTTAGACATAGACATTTTACAATTATGTGGGCTGGACGGACTGTTTGGGCTTCCCCGGGGGGTCAGGTATTGCATCTCGACTTATCATTAACATCAACAGCCTCAAGGACACTCTTACTTGGTTTTCCTTTCCTCTATCTATCCTTCTCCCCCTTTTCCCTTCTTGTTCTTTTCCTTTTCCTTCCTTTTTTTTTTCTCCTTCCTTCCTCTCCTTTTATTTTCTTAACAAACTTTATTGAAGCCGCGCAGCTGGAGGGGAGCGCAGAACGCTTCCCTCACAGCCGCGGACCGGCTTAACAGCAGACCACCAGGAGACAGAGCAGCAAGGAGGTAAGTACTGGGAAATGGGGGAGGAGGGTGGCACACAACGAGCATAAAGCTGGCATAATAAGGGGCAAAATACTGGCATATTAAATGGCAAAATTCGGGCATATTAAATGGAAAAAGAATGGTATACTCAGGGGCAAAATTCTGGCATATTAAATGGCAAAAGAATGGCATACTGAGGGGCAAAATACTGGCATACTAAATGGCATATTGAGGGGCAAAATATTGGCATATTAAATGGCAAGTATGAGAAATCTTTCGTTCTTGTACCACTGCAAGTGTTAAAGGCCTTTTCTGGTACTGTGTGTTTTCTTGGGCATTATCCAGTCTGGGATGTTGCCCAGTGTGCTGGACCGTCTTACATTATACTGTGTTAGATGCTCATTTCATGGACCATAAGACTTCCCAAACTGCGGTCTCTGCTCATACCCAGACTCCCTTTCCAAGGGGAACAGATGGCATCGCTGGAATCGGACCCAGGTGAGAAGGTTTCTATTTTTATACTTCTAGCAGGATGGAGACATCACAGAGGAAGCTCTGGATTATCTTACTGTGAAGAATTAACAGACTTCCATTCACACAGTCTGCCCGATCATTAAAGGGGCTCTGTCATGTACAACAATTGTCCCATGTTAGAGAACAATTGTCAGCAAATAAGTTTTGTTTAAATGAGAGATTCATCAAGTGTCGGCATTTTAAATAGAAATGTTTTAATGAAAGAATATGAATAAAAGTACCTTACTGAGCCTTCTCTGCTCTGTAAAGCTCTATCAGGAGGCAGACATGTTGTTTAATATCTTGGTTCAGATGAAGGAAGATCTGACCAAATTCCCATGTTATTATATTAAGTTCCCAAACACTGGCCATGTATATTATTATTATAATTATTTCCTGAGCAGGCTCCATGTATATTATTATTACTATTATATTCATTTCCTGAGCAGGCTCCATGTTTATTATTATTATAATTTCCTGAGCAGGCTCCATGTGTATTATTATTATAATTTCCTGAGCAGGCTCCATGTGTATTATTATTGTAATAATTTCCTGAGCAGGCTCCATGTATATTATTATTACTATTATATTCATTTCCTGAGCAGGCTCCATGTTTATTATTATTATAATTTCCTAAACAGGCTCCATGTGTATTATTATTATAATTTCCTGAGCAGGCTCCATGTGTATTATTATTGTAATAATTTCCTGAGCAGGCTCCATGTTTATTATTATTACTATTATATTAATTTCCTGAGCAGGCTCCATGTGTATTATTCTTATTATTATAATCATTTCATGAGCAGTTCCATGTGTATTATTATAATTTCCTGAGCAGGCTCCATGTGTATTATTCTTATTATTATAATCATTTCCTGAGCAGGCTCCATGTGTATTATTATTATTATTATAATTTCCTGAGCAGGCTCCATGTTTATTATTATTATAATTTCCTGAGCAGGCTCCATGTGTATTATTATTATTATTATTATTATAATTTCATGAGCAGGCTCCATGTATATTATTATTGTAATAATTTCCTGAGCAGGCTCCATGTTTATTATTATTACTATTATATTAATTTCATGAGCAGTTCCATGTGTATTATTATTCTTATTATTATAATCATTTCCTGAGCAGGCTCCATGTGTATTATTATTATTATTATAATTTTCTGAGCAGGCTCCATGTGTATTATTCTTATTATTATAATCATTTCCTGAGCAGGCTCCATGTGTATTATTATTATTATAATCATTTCCTGAGCAGGCTCCATGTGTATTATTATTATTATTATTATAATTTCCTGAGCAGGCTCCATGTGTATTATTATTATTATAATTTCCTGAGCAGGCTCCATGTGTATTATTATTATTATAATAATTTCCTGAGCAGGCTCCATGTGTATTATTATTATTATAATAATTTCCTGAGCAGGCTCCATGTGTATTATTATTATTATAATAATTTCCTGAGCAGGCTCCATGTGTATTATTATTATTATAATAATTTCCTGAGCAGGCTCCATGTGTATTATTATTATTATAATTTCCTGAGCAGGCTCCATGTGTATTATTATTATTATTATAATTTCCTGAGCAGGCTCCATGTGTATTATTATTATTATTATAATTTCCTGAGCAGGCTCCATGTGTATTATTATTATTATTATAATTTCCTGAGCAGGCTCCATGTGTATTATTATTATTATAATTTCCTGAGCAGGCTCCATGTGTATTATTATTATTATTATTATAATTTCCTGAGCAGGCTCCATGTGTATTATTATTATTATTATTATAATTTCCTGAGCAGGCTCCATGTGTATTATTATTATTATAATTTCCTGAGCAGGAACCATGTGTATTATTATTATTATAATTTCCTGAGCAGGCTCCATGTGTATTATTATTATTATAATTTCCTGAGCAGGCTCCATGAGTATTATTATTATTATTATTATAATTTCCTGAGCAGGCTCCATGTGTATTATTATTATTATTATAATTTCCTGAGCAGGCTCCATGTGTATTATTATTATTATTATTATAATTTCCTGAGCAGGCTCCATGTGTATTATTATTATTATTATTATAATTTCCTGAGCAGGCTCCATGTGTATTATTATTATTATAATTTCCTGAGCAGGCTCCATGTGTATTATTATTATTATAATTTCCTGAGCAGGCTCCATGTGTATTATTATTATTATAATTTCCTGAGCAGGCTCCATGTGTATTATTATTATTATTATAATTTCCTGAGCAGGCTCCATGTGTATTATTATTATTATTATAATTTCCTGAGCAGGCTCCATGTGTATTATTATTATTATTATAATTTCCTGAGCAGGCTCCATGTGTATTATTATTATTATAATAATTTCCTGAGCAGGCTCCATGTGTATTATTATTATTATAATAATTTCCTGAGCAGGCTCCATGTGTATTATTATTATTATAATAATTTCCTGAGCAGGCTCCATGTGTATTATTATTATTATAATAATTTCCTGAGCAGGCTCCATGTGTATTATTATTATTATAATAATTTCCTGAGCAGGCTCCATGTGTATTATTATTATTATTATAATTTCCTGAGCAGGCTCCATGTGTATTATTATTATTATTATAATTTCCTGAGCAGGCTCCATGTGTATTATTATTATTATTATAATTTCCTGAGCAGGCTCCATGTGTATTATTATTATTATTATAATTTCCTGAGCAGGAACCATGTGTATTATTATTATTATAATTTCCTGAGCAGGCTCCATGTGTATTATTATTATTATAATTTCCTGAGCAGGCTCCATGTGTATTATTATTATTATTATTATTATAATTTCCTGAGCAGGCTCCATGTGTATTATTATTATTATAATTTCCTGAGCAGGCTCCATGTGTATTATTATTATTATTATAATTTCCTGAGCAGGCTCCATGTGTATTATTATTATTATTATAATTTCCTGAGCAGGCTCCATGTGTATTATTATTATTATAATTTCCTGAGCAGGCTCCATGTGTATTATTATTATTATAATTTCCTGAGCAGGCTCCATTTGTATTATTATTATTATAATTTCCTGAGCAGGCTCCATGTGTATTATTATTATTATTATAATTTCCTGAGCAGGCTCCATGTGTATTATTATTATTATAATTTCCTGAGCAGGCTCCATGTGTATTATTATTATTATTATAATTTCCTGAGCAGGCTCCATGTATATTATTATTATAATCATTTCATGAGCAGTTCCATGTGTATTATTATTCTTATTATTATAATCATTTCCTGAGCAGGCTCCATGTGTATTATTATTATTATTATAATTTCCTGAGCAGGCTCCATGTGTATTATTATTATTATTATAATTTCCTGAGCAGGCTCCATGTGTATTATTATTATTATAATCATTTCCTGAGCAGGCTCCATGTGTATTATTATTATAATTTCCTGAGCAGGCTCCATGTGTATTATTATTATTATAATTTCCTGATCAGGCTCCATGTGTATTATTATTATTATAATTTCCTGAGCAGGCTCCATGTGTATTATTATTATTATAATTTCCTGAGCAGGCTCCATGTGTATTATTATTATTATTATAATTTCCTGAGCAGGCTCCATGTTTATTATTATTATTATTATAATTTCCTGAGCAGGCTCCATGTGTATTATTATTATTATAATTTCCTGAGCAGGCTCCATGTGTATTATTATTATTATTATAATTTCCTGAGCAGGCTCCATGTGTATTGTTATTATTATAATTTCCTGAGCAGTCCCATGTGTATTATTATTATTTCCTGAGCAGGCTCCGTGTGTATTATTATTATTATTTCCCGAGCAGCCTCCGTGTGTATTATTATTATTATTTCCTGAGCAGCCTCCATGTGTATTATTATTATTATTTCCCGAGCAGCCTCCGTGTGTATTATTATAATTTCCTGAGCAGCCTCCATGTGTATTATTATTTCCTGAGCAGGCTCCATGTGTATTATTATTATTATTTCCTGAGCAGCCTCCGTGTGTATTATTATTTCCTGAGCAGCCTCCGTGTGTATTATTATTATTTCCTGAGCAGCCTCCGTGTGTATTATTATTTCCTGAGCAGCCTCCGTGTGTATTATTATTTCCTGAGCAGCCTCCGTGTGTATTATTATTATTATTTCCTGAGCAGCCTCCGTGTGTATTATTATTATTTCCTGGGCAGGCTCTGTGTGTAGTATTATTATTATTGTTATGTTTCTGTATTATTATTATTTCCTGAGCAGCCTCCGTGTGTATTATTATTATTTCCTGAGCAGCCTCCGTGTGTATTATTATTATATTAAGTTTCTGAGCAGTCCCATGTGTATTATTATTATTATATTAAGTTTCTGAGCAGTCCCATGTGTATTATTATTATTATATTAAGTTTATGAGCAGTCCCATGTGTATTATTATTATTATATTAAGTTTCTGAGCAGTCCCATGTGTATTATTATTATTATATTACGTTTCTGAGCAGTCCCATGTGTATTATTATTATTATATTACGTTTCTGAGCAGTCCCGTGTGTATTATTATTATTATTATATTACGTTTCTGAGCAGTCCCATGTGTATTATTATTATTATTATATTACGTTTCTGAGCAGTCCCATGTGTATTATTATTATTATTATTATATTACGTTTCTGAGCAGTCCCATGTGTATTATTATTATTATTATATTACGTTTCTGAGCAGTCCCATGTGTATTATTATTATTATTATATTACGTTTCTGAGCAGTCCCATGTGTATTATTATTATTATATTAAGTTTCTGAGCAGTCCCATGTGTATTATTATTATTATATTACGTTTCTGAGCAGTACCGTGTGTATTATTATTATTATATTAAGTTTCTGAGCAGTCCCATGTGTATTATTATTATTATTATTATATTAAGTTTCTGAGCAGTCCCATGTGTATTATTATTATTATATTACGTTTCTGAGCAGTCCCATGTGTATTATTATTATTTTATTAAGTTTCTGAGCAGTCCCGTGTGTATTATTATTATTATAAGTTTCTGAGCAGTCCCATGTGTATTATTATTATTTTATTAAGTTTCTGAGCAGTCCCATGTGTATTATTATTATTATATTAAGTTTCTGAGCAGTCCCATGTGTATTATTATTATTATATTAAGTTTCTGAGCAGTCCCATGTGTATTATTATTATTATATTACGTTTCTGAGCAGTCCCATGTGTATTATTATTATTATATTAAGTTTCTGAGCAGTCCCATGTGTATTATTATTATTATATTAAGTTTCTGAGCAGTCCCGTGTGTATTATTATTATTATATTAAGTTTCTGAGCAGTCCCGTGTGTATCATTATTATTATATTAAGTTTCTGAGCAGTCCCATGTGTATTATTATTATTATATTAAGTTTCTGAGCAGTCCCATGTGTATTATTATTATTATATTAAGTTTCTGAGCAGTCCCGTGTGTATTATTATTATTATATTACGTTTCTGAGCAGTCCCGTGTGTATTATTATTATTATATTAAGTTCCTGAGCAGTCCCGTGTGTATTATTATTATTATTATATTAAGTTTCTGAGCAGTCCCATGTGTATTATTATTATTATATGAAGTTTCTGAGCAGTCCCATGTGTATTATTATTATTTTATTAAGTTTCTGAGCAGTCCCGTGTGTATTATTATTATTATATAACGTTTCTGAGCAGTCCCGTGTGTATTATTATTATATAACGTTTCTGAGCAGTCCCATGTGTATTATTATTATTATATTAAGTTTCTGAGCAGTCCCATGTGTATTATTATTATTATATTAAGTTTCTGAGCAGTCCCATGTGTATTATTATTATTATATTAAGTTTCTGAGCAGTCCCATGTGTATTATTATTATTATATTAAGTTTCTGAGCAGTCCCATGTGTATTATTATTATTATATAACGTTTCTGAGCAGTCCCGTGTGTATTATTATTATTATATAACGTTTCTGAGCAGTCCCATGTGTATTATTATTATTATTATATTAAGTTTCTGAGCAGTCCCATGTGTATTATTATTATTATATTAAGTTCCTGAGCAGTCCCGTGTGTATTATTATTATTATTATATTAAGTTTCTGAGCAGTCCCATGTGTATTATTATTATTATATTAAGTTTCTGAGCAGTCCCATGTGTATTATTATTATTATATTAAGTTTCTGAGCAGTCCCATGTGTATTATTATTATTATATTAAGTTTCTGAGCAGTCCCATGTGTATTATTATTATTTTATTAAGTTTCTGAGCAGTCCCGTGTGTATTATTATTATTATATAACGTTTCTGAGCAGTCCCGTGTGTATTATTATTATTATATAACGTTTCTGAGCAGTCCCATGTGTATTATTATTATTATATTAAGTTTCTGAGCAGTCCCGTGTGTATTATTATTATTATATTAAGTTTCTGAGCAGTCCCATGTGTATTATTATTATTATATTACGTTTCTGAGCAGTCCCGTGTGTATTATTATTATTATTATATTAAGTTTCTGAGCAGTCCCGTGTGTATTATTATTATATTAAGTTTCTGAGCAGTCCCGTGTGTATTATTATTATATTACGTTTCTGAGCAGTCCCGTGTGTATTATTATTATTATTATATTAAGTTTCTGAGCAGTCCCGTGTGTATTATTATTATTATTATATTAAGTTTCTGAGCAGTCCCGTGTGTATTATTATTATTATTATATTAAGTTTCTGAGCAGTCCCATGTGTATTATTATACTCATTTCCTGAGCAGGTTCCATGTTCTGGTCTGATGGGGAGAGTAGCAGGCGTTACCTGGATGTGAGCAGTGCTGGATTCTGGGTAATCTCCTGTGTGTGACATTGTGACTGCTCTCATGTTCTCTGCATGCACAGTCTGGGATTGACCCTGTGGACGCTTGGTGGGGGTGACATTGATAACCAGCTGGAAAAACAAAACCACAAATTCACAAACAATACTACAAAAAGAGTACAGAGTATGATGATCAATTTAAGGGGTGACCCCAAGGGACTCACCCACCCAAACATCGCTTATACTGTGAACGGAGAGAATAATAATGATCTATTCATTGTCTTAACAGAACGTCAACAAATGCTTAACAAGAGAAACATATATATTCAGTGTGTCTGTCTCCTGTTAACGACATCACCATGTGGCTTGATATGCAAATTACACGTCTCTTTAGCCATACTCACAAGAGTGGATTTGCTAGGTTTCTGTGGCAGGTACAGGGCTAAATTTGGGATATGGTTATTGTAGCTTTTAAAACATGGAATTTTCATATATTGCTTTGTGGTCATGTCCTATTATGCTTAGCCAGCCAAAATCTAACAGCATTATAGAAATGTAGTATATAGTAGGCAGCATGGAACTTTCCTTGTTGTACCACCATGACTTGTCATCCTTGTGCTTGTATTCAATAAACATAGATTTCTTTAAAAAGAAAAAAAAAAATCTGGAGACGGGGACCTTTGGCTGGTTGGGGGGTGCTAGAGGACAGGGGCAGGATTCCCATACCGTCATTAGTCAGTCGATGTTCCATGACTGCTGTAAGCCAGGGAGAGACTAAAGCTGTCAAAGGCTTTCACAGCTGTTGTCAGGGTTGGATTAGGAGCGTTGGAGAAGGGGATGCTGTCTCTTGCCAGGCACCCTTACCAGGTGGTCCACAGACGTGCAAAAGCAGAAGTGGTAATCCAATAACGTAGTCGGGAACAGCCCAATAGATCAGGGCAGGCGGCAATCAAAACATAGAAGGTAATCCAATCACGGGTCAAGAAATAAACAAACAGGGTAGTAGTCTACAAGGAAAGCCAAAGGTCAAGTAGCGAATCATCCCAACAAATACTGTAGCACAGCAAGCAAGAAGTCAGTGGTAACTGGAATCCTAGGACCCACAGGGACACAGGACCCTTGTACCAACGGTCTGTGAGGTTTTTATAGTGCTGTAGGTCAGACTTCACTTCCCCCCACAGGTGAAAATAGTCAGCCCTTGGTTGGTAAAGACTGTGGATGTCATGCTTGGGGCCTCCAGCTACGTTAGGCCCTACCGTGCTCGCAATGGCTTCAGTCTACTCCACGATCTTTTCGGATGCCTGCAGGAGAGAAGGATGTTTTGGGGGCCACAGGTAAGTGCTAGAGGGGCAGGACAGCTTTACACATGCGGTGGCTGTGACTGGCTGTCACAGCAACTGGATGTGTATCTGGGGGCCCCCGTCAACATGGCCCAAAGTGCCTCAGTACTGAAGCACCCAGCCACGTCACTTTCGGCAGGAGCTGGGTCATCCGTCCTCTAGGGATGTGGTCCTGGCACATCATCGGGCGCGAAGGTCTTCAAGGGACGGTCACAAAAGTTTAAATCATTCGCTACATTCACAGTATAAATAATTATTTGGTGATTTTAAGGAAAAAGGTAACAGAGTGGATGCTGGGCATATGAGCCAGCTGCAGGGAGACAAAGGCAGTCCGTATGAAACAGATAGTATAGTTTATTAATCATATGTAAACATTATAGCTAATGACAAAACAGAAATGATACAGTATCCTACATATTTAGATCCCAAGTTCTGTGGTTCAGTATACCATGTTTTATTGTATAAAAAATGTTTATATTGCCACCATGTGGCTTTGTCTTCAACTGAACTCTGCATCCAACAATTCAAGATCAGCAGAAACATAGAATGTGATGGCAGATAAGAACCATTCGGTATTTCTAAATACTTTATTAGTCCCCAGTTCCCTATCTTATATCTAGGATAGCCTTGTGCCTATCCCACGCATGCTTAAACTCCTTCACTGTATTAACCTCCACCACTTCTACTGGAAGACTATTCCATGCATCCACTACCCTCTCAGTAAAGTAGTACTTTAATTAGTCCCTGGTCTTATCTTATATCTATGATAGCCTTATACCTATCCCATGCATGCTTAAACTCCTTCACTGTATTAACCTCTACCACTTCTACTGGAAGACTATTCCATACACCCACTACCCTCTCAGTAATGTAATACTTTCATTAGTCCCTTGCCTTATCTTATATCTAGGATAGCCTTATACCTATCCCATGCATGCTTAAACTCCTTCACTGTATTAACCTCTATCACTTCTGCTGGAAGACTATTCCATACATCCACTACCCTCTCAGTAAAGTAATACTTTCATTAGTCCCTTGCCTTATCTTATATCTAGGATAGCCTTATACCTATCCCATGCATGCTTAAACTCCTTCACTGTATTAACCTCTATCACTTCTGCTGGAAGACTATTCCATACATCCACTACCCTCTCAGTAAAGTAATACTTTATTAGTCCCTGGCCTTATCTTATATCTAGGATAGCCTTATACCTATCCCATGCATGCTTAAACTCCTTCACTGTGTTTACCTCTACCACTTCTACTGGAAGGCTATTCCATACATCCACTACCCTCTCAGTAAAGTAATACTTTATTAGTCCCTGGCCTTATCTTATATCTAGGATAGCCTTATACCTATCCCGTGCATGCTTAAACTCCTTCACTGTATTAACCTCGACTATTTCTGCTGGAAGACTATTCCATGCATCCACTACCCTCTTAGTAAAGTAATACTTGTATTAGTCCCCAGTTCCGTATCTTATATCTAGGATAGCCTTATACGTATCCCACGCATGCTTAAACTCCTTCTCTGTGTTTACCTCTACCACTTCCACTGAAGACTATTCCATGCATCTACTACCCGCTAGACACAGGGGGGGGGGGGGGGGGGGAGGACAGGGTCACTAAGTAAATAAAGTAGGGCCTTCTGGGAAATTAAAAAGCAGCAAGTTGTTTCTAGGAATGTAGCAGGTGTCGAAGTCTGGACCCCTCCAGTGAATAGACTAGTATGGGATCATATGGCTTGACATCATTCAGGATCACAGTATAACTCCTGCGGGGGCTATTCACTGAAAGGCAAGTTGCAGGTGAGTTGAGTGAACACTTCATCTCGTTTGTTTACCTATACATTGTGCATGGAGCAAATGCACCAGGCTTGGCCCTGAACTATTGCGGAATTGAAATGTTTTAGTGAATAGCCCCCTTTGGATGCCCCAGGGGGCGAGCATGAGGAATGTAAAGCAGTGATTACCTTGTAGTAATGTTCACCTTGAATGGTTTTAGATGCTCTCACCAGACATTTTGCAGTTCCAAAGTTGTCCACAAAGAAGACGGCCGTATTATTAACATAGTGGAACTGAAAGAATAAATACAGTTAAAACAAAATGACTTTTATTAATTAACGAAGCAAAAAATGTATAATAGGAATACTATTATTAATAATATAAACGTATATCATTTTGATGCTGGGGCTGTATCTGAAAACTGCCAGAAAATACTACTATGAAGAAAGGCGATTAAAGGAAATCTGGAAGAAAAAAAAATGGAAATGTTAATTTTGAATATGATCATGCAAAAAGAATGTATAGCTTGTCCAATTAAAGGGACAGTCCAGGCAGCAAACTCACTGGTTCATTTGTCAGTGTTTAACTTGTACATTGTATTTGTTACCACCGGGGATGTTGCATATAAATGCATGCAAGCATTCCTTAAGTCATATTAATCTTAATGCCATATTAATCTTAAAGGGACACTAAACGTTATATTTCACTTGTGCTTCTAATATAGAAGTACAAGTGAAATGCTAATTGTTCCTAGTGTGAGGATAAACTAGCAGGTACTTTTGATAGTACACGCCAGTTTATCCTCTGACCGGCAGCTGCCATGCTTTCATGGGAGTCAAGCAGCTGTCTGGTCGGCGACTGTCTCTCTCTGCTGGTGCAGAGAGAGACCCTCGTTTTTGCATGGGCTCCGGCAATATGGCTGTGCCCTCTTGTGGTTAGAGCTTTGGAGTTTAAAAAAAAATCACTTCCGACGCACTGATTCTGTTGCTTGGCTGCCCCTAGAGGCTGTCAGCAACATGGCAATGAGAAAAGAAAATAATTAATTAGCTAAAATCTAGGTTTAGAATAGTTGTTAGGTTTACAATTAAATTACTGTTAGCATAAGGGATAGGGTTACAATTAAATTAAAATATATTAAATGGTTACCATAAGGTTTAAAGTTTGGGGTTAAAATGTAGGGTTCCGTTAAATTTAGGGTTCGGGTTGGAGTCAAAACTTCAATGTAGGAAAAAATAAAAAAACACTAATTTTGTTTTTTGTCCTATAACTCGCAAAAAACTGCAGAAAAACATTGGAAAAAAGCATATTTCTGAACCCAGGACAACATTTAGAAACTATTTTAGATGGGGTCTTTTTTAATGATTGTATTTGTGTAAATTATTTTTTAGGTCAAATTTAAAAAAAAAAATGTTTATTTTTTCATCATATTTTATGATTTTTTTTGTAGTAAATTATAAGATATGATGAACATAATGGTATCTAATGAAAGCCCTTCTTCGGACGATAAAAAAAACATAATTTGTGTGGGTCCATTTTGTGCGAAAGAAGAAAAACACCCCAGAAATGTAAAAACGGCCCTTGTCACCAAGGGAAAGTCAGGGTCAAAAGGTCTTGTCACTAAGGGGGTTAAGAGAGGTCTTTACCTGGAAGGCCTGGATGTGGAAGCCACATTTCTCTTCAATTGAATTCAGCAGCCAGGATTTATTGTATCGCCTACCGTACGGGATCTGGGAAAAAAAAGTGTTAGTAGGATTGAAAACAAATTCATAGAGGACGGGAGCAAACCACACTAATATTTTGTAGGAACATTTTTTTAAAATTGTCTTTCAAGAATTTATTTTATCTGTATGTAAATGTTAACAAATAATAGTGTTTACCACCACCTACTATTCCATCCTCTGGTGTCCAATGGGCAGTTGAGCATACTGCTGTACACTGTGACCATGCTCATCACCAGGACTTCTCAGATATTTTTGTTTAATTTTATACATTATTTTTCCAGCTTATATAGGGAGAGAAAAAGTAACTGCTTTAATCCTCACCGTAATCTTAAACCACACGTTACTCTTATTATTATTTTTTCCTGTACTGTATGGATGAGGATTGTCACACATCCCATCTTCATTTTCATCCATCTGCCATATCGTTTCAAACAGATCACTGAAAAACATATAGGAGAAACAGTGTGCGCACAGGACCCTGGTATTTCAAATAGGAGAAACACTGTGCGCACAGGACCCTGGTATTACAAATAGGAGAAACACTATGCGCACAGGACCCTGGTATTACAAATAGGAGAAACACTGTGCGCACAGGACCCTGGTATTACAAATAGGAGAAACACTGTGCGCACAGAACCCTGGTATTACAAATAGGAGAAACAGTGTGCGCACAGAACCCTGGTATTACAAATAGGAGAAACACTGTGCGCACAGAACCCTGGTATTACAAATAGGAGAAACAGTGTGCACACAGGACCCTCGTATTACCAATAGGAGAAACAGTATGCGCTGTGTGGTTATTGACATCTAACATGACTGTGAGGATGCTGTACCAAACATACTCTGGACCATGCTGAAGAACAAATCTACCCAGGATCTCTTTGTGGACATACTACAAGGGCCCAATTGTTTCTAGACTGTTACAAATTTTAGGTTTTACATAACATGCAAAATCCAATAGAAGTCATATGTCTTATTGTTTTGAGCAGACACCCAGCAGTCTTGCCACCCAGCAGTCTTGCCACCCAGGCCTAGTGATGTAAACACAGAAAAGCCAATAAACACTCATTACAAGTTCCACCTACCTGTTTTGGTCCATAAACGGACCCTTCACTATGCGTCTGCCTCTTGCTGAAAGCTGCACACTGTGTGGGAGAAATACGAGAGAGGCTTCTGAATATGGCTACTAGGCAGTAACAGGAGTAATTCCCTGTATATGTAGCAGCGTGTGTTATCCTGGAGCAAAGCTCTAAGTGTGCAGTAACCATGGAAACCAGTGCAACGCACTAGTGATTGTTCAGTAATTCTGAGACACAGGTTCTTCACTAGAGTTGGAATATAAAGATTTGATTTCCTGAGCAGCTAGACTGCTCTCTCTACATAGAAAAACACGTAACTTTATCCAGTATTACAAGACAGGACAGAACACGTGCAGGCTGACCACACTTCCAAACTGCCATTCAGGGACACATTGTCTTACTGACGTGCGCGATGGCATCAAAGTTATGGCAAAAACATATCTGCCAGTGCATTCATCAGTATTTGTGTGATTTGCCCAATATTATGCCAGTATTATTTTTCCATTAATATGCGCCAGCCAATTTGCAAGTGTCAGGCAGACATCCCCCTGCGCAGACTCTCAAGATGTCGCTGCGATACGCGCAGACATCCTCCGCTGCTGCCCGGCACTTCCACCGGGACTTTTATGATGAAGCTGGAAGGACCCGGCTTCATCATAGAAGTCCCGGCGGTGGTGCCGGGCGGCAGGGGAGGATGTCTGCGCGCATCACAGCGCGCTGACATCTTGAGAGGCTGCTTGAGAGGGGGATCCAGGTCCCCTGCAGCTCTGCGGGGGACCTGGATCCCAGTCTTATAATCTGACCTCGATTTGAGGTCAGATGATCAAACGACCTCAAATGTAACACGAGGGGTCTTTTTCAGAGCATTTGCTCTGAAAAAAACCTCGTCTTATATTCGAGCAAATACGGTATATGGTTCTCTGTGTAATTTTCCAGTACACTGATTTCTATCTGTATTCTAACTGTGCAAGACCCACCACATGATCTTATAAACAGGGGACGTATTTAAAAACACATTTTTCTTTTAAAAAACAACAATTTTTTTTTTTTACCTTTGCATTCTTAGAGGACGATCTGCTCTGTTGATCCCGTTTCAGAGAATAACTTGGGATATACTATCTAAAGTATTATCTAAAGTACACAAACGTTTGTCCTCATACTAGGGACAGTGAATTTGTCTCTTGCGCTTCCAAGTGAAATAAAAAAAGAAGTTTAGTTGTCCTTTAATCTAAACATTTGCTTGTATTTCTGCTAACAATGTTTTATTCTCTACATTTAAAGTATACACAATGTTCAAGAGACAGTCTCTTTAAATTCCCTTTTAATCCAATACAAGGCTTGCTCTCGGAATTTAAAAAAAACAGCATCATCATTATATGTACAATGTAAAGGTAGGAAGTATCCAATGATGGACAAGAAGAATGGGAATGATCTCTCCCATTGGCTGCACACGATTACACAGCTCTGTATATACCTTCTGTATGTTATAAGGAACCTTACCTTAACTGAAAGCAACTGTCTCTTAAAAAAGAGCTCTCTCCTTGCATGGTCATCAGTCCTCCTGCCGAACTGAGTCGAAATATTAGAAAAATAGTAGGAAAATTCAACATGAGTCTATATACATTTAAATGCTGTAAACAAAGAATTGTATTCATTATACTGCAGGGAATCGAGAAGGGGTTTTAAAACTTAACATCACAGTAGCCCAGTTGGAAAAAGCCAACCCATTCAGCATTCAATTACTTAATGGACATGGGTATTTGCTGATTAATAAATGGATCAGTGACTGTTCCATACCAAGTCTCTAAATGGAGCAGCAAAGTCATTTTTATTTATAAAATCACTGGGATCATACAGAGTGATTTGCTTCACTGCTAGACTACTTCCGCATGTATAGATTTTGGCACGATAAATATAAACCGTGTTCACATAAATACATAGGGTAAGAGAGAAAAAAACAGTATTTTAAATGTGTATGTGGTGTCTAGTTAATTTGCAATTCAAGCCACAGGTAATGTCAAACAGGAGATCTCTGATCCCTGTAGCTAGCAAGAGAAACAGAAGTGGAGGGCCATATTGGAGGGGCATGCTTCCACAGAACGATCACAGCCCCATGGGGGCCATATTTTGGTGTTACTTGATGCCTCGAAATCGAGGCATCCTAACACGGGATGGGACTCTTCATCGCGGCTGTTTCTGCTTCACCGCCGAAATGCACAACACAGATCGTCGCTGGAGATTTCATCGCGGGACATTTCATCGCTAAAGGTAAGTATTTTACCTATTTTAGTTTAAGGGTGCTTAGAATTAGGGTTTAGGGGTTTAGAATTAGGGTTTAGGGGGCTTATTTTAGTATTAGGGTTCGGGGTTAATTTTAGTATTAGGGTTTAAGGGGTTAATTTTAATATTAGGGTTTAGGGGGTTAGTATTAGGGTTTAGGGGGTTAGTATTAGGGTTTAGTATTAGGGTTTAGGGGGTTAGTATTAGGGGTCGGGGTTAGTATTAGGGGTCGGGGGTTAATTTAAGTATTGGGGTTATTTTTAGTATTGGGGTTTGGGACTCATTTATTAGGGGTGGTTATTTCGTTTTACTTTTACATTTGTAAAAAGAACTGTCAGCTCTAACATAGCCGCGGCCGCGTTATTCTTCACTGCTGACAGTTCAGCATTCTAACTGCCGCGCTGAACTGTCAGCGATGAAGATGCGGCGAACAAGTGTCCTAGACCCTCCTAACACCACCTGCTAAGCATAGGTAGCGACCGTTGATAGTTGTCTATGTGGGACATGTTTTCCGTGACGCAGCCACTGGCGCAAAGGGTTTATAGGGCACAGTCATAAGTTCATATAGTGTCAGGCAATAAAAAGTTAACTCTAACATCTTCAACAAAAGGTTCAAATTGTAATAATATAAATATACTGTGACCCTACCGAAAATATTTGTTTGTTTTTTTCATATCAGGACACTGGTGATGTCATAAGCAGGAGATCCCACACATTCAAAACACTTCCATAATTTAAGCATGTGCTTGCAGTTTTAATTTAATGTATAAATCTGTTTTCTTGTCTACATTCACAGCATAAACAATGTATATTGCAGATAATTAAAGTGTCCACACTGGGAGAGGCAATCGTTATTAATGCAAGACGAATATGTGATAAAGGATTAAAAATGTCACCTTTAAATCCCGTACGTTCTGTATTAAAGTCCCTGGATTTCAGTTATTTACCTGGAAAACAATTAACCATCAGCACACTGATTACCAGGCAGAATGGAAGATCATGGCGAGTGAGGCTTCTAACATACATATTAATAAGGGTTTGTCAGAGGATGAGCGGTCCATGAAGAAAGAGGGATGTCAGAGGACGAGCGGTCCATGCAGAAAGAGGGATGTCAGAGGACGAGCGGTCCATGCAGAAAGAGGGATGTCAGAGGACGAGCGGCCCATGTAGAGGGATGCCAGAGGACGAGCGGTCCATGCAGAAAGAGGGATGTCAGAGGACGAGCGGTCCATGAAGAAAGAGGGATGTCAGAGGACGAGCGGTCCATGAAGAAAGAGGGATGTCAGAGGACGAGCGGTCCATGCAGAAAGAGGGATGTCAGAGGACGAGCGGTCCATGCAGAAAGAGGGATGTCAGAGGACGAGCGGTCCATGCAGAAAGAGGGATGTCAGAGGACGAGCGGTCCATGCAGAAAGAGGGATGTCAGAGGACGAGCGGTCCATGCAGAAAGAGGGATGTCAGAGGACGAGCGGTCCATGTAGAGGGATGTCAGAGGACGAGCGGTCCATGTAGAGGGATGTCAGAGGACGAGCGGTCCATGCAGAGGGATGTCAGAGGACGAGCGGTCCATGCAGAGGGATGTCAGAGGACGAGCGGTCCATGCAGAAAGAGGGATGTCAGAGGACGAGCGGTCCATGCAGAAAGAGGGATGTCAGAGGACGAGCGGTCCATGCAGAAAGAGGGATGTCAGAGGACGAGCGGTCCATGCAGAAAGAGGGATGTCAGAGGACGAGCGGTCCATGCAGAAAGAGGGATGTCAGAGGACGAGCGGTCCATGCAGAAAGAGGGATGTCAGAGGACGAGCGGTCCATGCAGAAAGAGGGATGTCAGAGGATGAGCGGTCCATGCAGAAAGAGGGATGTCAGAGGATGAGCGGTCCATGCAGAAAGAGGGATGTAAGAGGATGAGCGGTCCATGCAGAAAGAGGGATGTCAGAGGATGAGCGGTCCATGCAGAAAGAGGGATGTCAGAGGACGAGCGGTCCATGCAGAGGGATGTCAGAGGATGAGCGGTCCATGAAGAAAGAGGGATGTCAGAGGACGAGCGGTCCATGCAGAAAGAGGGATGTCAGAGGATGAGCGGTCCATGCAGAAAGAGGGATGTCAGAGGACGAGCGGTCCATGCAGAAAGAGGGATGTCAGAGGACGAGCGGTCCATGCAGAAAGAGGGATGTCAGAGGATGAGCGGTCCATGCAGAAAGAGGGATGTCAGAGGATGAGCGGTCCATGCAGAAAGAGGGATGTCAGAGGATGAGCGGTCCATGCAGAAAGAGGGATGTCAGAGGATGAGCGGTCCATGTAGAAAGAGGGATGTCAGAGGACGAGCGGTCCATGCAGAAAGAGGGATGTCAGAGGATGAGCGGTCCATGCAGAGGGATGTCAGAGGATGAGCGGTCCATGTAGAGGGATGTCAGAGGATGAGTGGTCCATGTAGAGGGATGTCACAGCATGAGCGGTCCATGTAGAGGGATGTCACAGCATGAGCGGTCCATGTAGAGGGATGTCACAGCATGAGCGGTCCATGTAGAGGGATGTCAGAGGATGAGCGGTCCATGTAGAGGGATGTCACAGCATGAGCGGTCCATGTAGAGGGATGTCACAGGATGAGTGGTCCATGTAGAGGGATGTCACAGCATGAGCGGTCCATGTATATGATTTTACAATTTAGTCTACATCATGTGTAGGCATGTTACCTAGAAATTATTTAATGAAATAATGCAAATAAACTACCTTATTGAGCCCTCTCTGCTCCATTGTTACGGTCTATTTGCTATTAACCTGAACAGCTCTCACCTTAACCATTATTTCCATGCATTTGTATGCAGGTACACCCATTGTTAAGATAGACACATCATTTGTACATGCAGCCCTGCAGAATGTATAATGCAGAGGAAAATCAATTCATTAAATCAAGGATCCCTTGCTTAACTAATTAATTGGTCCCCTTCGGAGACACACAAATATTTTACAGCAATGCATGGAAAAGAGTCCTGTTAAACTTTAGGTAACAAAAACCTGCAGATGTGAATTGTGTGCACTGTATAGTACGCATGCATACATTGGAAGGTGTGGTATCATTTCGGATACTTTGATTTTTGCATTTTTTTTTTTTAAACATTTAAAAATGTTGCTTTTTTTTCCCTCCCAGGTTAGCAGCTGCAAACCTTCCTTTATTTCAATCAGTCCTGCTAGGGACTCTGCATGTTACATCATGAAAGTAGGAGGGGTTGTGGACTCTGAGTCAAATAAGGGATAAAGTTTTAAAAAAAAAAAAGAAAAAAAAAAAAAGAGCTTTCATTGTGAATAAAAAAAAAAGCACAAATTATTTCCTTACCGCAGAACTCACGCTTTAACACACAATAGTTCCGAGTGGTCGGTTATCAATGAATAAAAATAAACTTTTGCTGGAGTTGAGTCTCCGCATTGAATCTGGGTCAATATCAGCATTAGCATCTTGGGTCAGATCATCCTTCATCCACCCAAGATTCTAAACAACATGTCTGGCCCCTGATAGAGCTATCCAAGAAGAGGGATCAATGGTGATTTATTCATATTCTTTCATTATTGCATTTATATTTGAAAGGTCTATATTTGATGCGCTCTTTCAATTAAGCAGAACATATTTTTTTTGCTGGCAGTTGTCCTTTAACGCCTTTGCAACAAAGGACGTGTCAGGCACGTACAGCCGGCACCTCTGTTGCCAACACTGGATGTGCCTGACACTTCATGTGGTGGAACGAGTGGTTTTCGCGGCAATGTCGAGGCAATAGGAAGAACCGAAATTTCGGCTCTGGGGCACCCACAATCGCTCCCAAGGGCAATCGTGGGAGCCATATTGCAGGAGCAGCAAGCTCCTCCTTGTGGTTAGAGCTTGTGCCCCTAGAGGCAGTCAGCAACATTGCAATGAAAAAAAAACAACTTTGGCTAAAATCTAGGATTAGAATAGTTATTAGGGTTTCAATTAAATTAGGGTTACCATAAGGGATAGGGTTACCATTAAATTAAAAAATATTAAGGGTTAGAATAAGGGTTAGAGTTAGGGTTAAATTTAGGGTTAGGGTCAAAAAGGTCAATATAGGAAAAAAACAAAAAAACACTATTTTTGTTTTTTGCCCTATAAGGCACAAAAAACTGCAACAAAACATGGAAACAAGCATATTTATGAACTCGGGACAACATTCAGAAACTATTTAGACGGTGTCTTTTTTAATGATTGTATTTGAGTAAATGATTTTTTAGTTCAAAGTTAGAAAAGGCGTTTTTTTTTTTATTTCTTCATCATATTTTATGATGTAATGAATTATAAAATATGATGAACATATTGGTATCTAATGAAAGCCCTTCTTACGACAATAAACACAACATTTAATTTGTGTGGGTACAGTATGCAAGAAAGAAGAAAATTACAGCTGAACACAAACACCCCAGAAATGTAAAAACAGCCCTTGTCACCAAGGGAAAGTCGAGGTCACAATGTCTTGTCACTAAGGGGCTAATAGACCCCATTATGTCTACCATGGGCACCCCAGCTTTTGAGAATGAGGGTTCCCATGCCCCTTAGTGATCTAAAATCCACAAATAACTGACACAGTGGTATAGGAGCCACCATTAGGATATGTCTGGATAACATGGCTGCCTTCACTCACAAACAGCTGAACACAAGGGGATCCACTGGAGTGTCATGGGGGCCATTACCCACAAGGAGGATCAGGCCAGCTGTAGTCATGGCATCTGTAAACCTATTATGGGCTGACTCAGAGTGATGGCCGCTGGAGGCCATAAATGTCTGGCTAAGCAGTATGGGAGCAGTTACCCACACGGGTCACCTTTCACATGCAGCATTATATGTCACTGCCGGGTGTCGGCCATCACCCGTCCCACACAGCCAATCCCACCCGCCCCACTCACCGCCTCCGCCACTGGCTGGAGCGTGGTCTGCGCCGTGATGACGTCGGGACGCTCGCGCCCCGCCCCCGAACAAGCGCGCTCTGCCTGCGGATGTTCAGTGTCAATAAAGATTCGTTTTATTAGAAGACAAGACGGTATCACTGCCGCTAGGGGGCGTCAGTCACGGCTGAGCGGTAAGGCCCGCCCACCTCATAGCTCAAGGGGAACCTGGTGCTGGTTACTGCGGTTATTATTATCTCCACCATTAAGGTATAAAGTCTTATCTCCTAAGTGTCTGTGCTGTGAGTTTATCACTGAATGCACAGCAATAATACTCCCAGTAATGTGCAGCGTGTGAGTGTATCACTGAATGCACAGCAATAATACTCCCAGTAATGTGCAGCGTGTGAGTGTATCACTGAATGCACAGCAATAATACTCCCAGTAATGTGCAGTGTGTGAGTGTATCACTGAATGCACAGCAATAATACTCCCAGTAATGTGCAGTGTGTGAGTGTATCACTGAATGCACAGCAATAATACTCCCAGTAATGTGCAGCGTGTGAGTGTATCACTGAATGCACAGCAATAATACTCCCAGTAATGTGCAGCGTGTGAGTGTATCACTGAATGCACAGCAATAATACTCCCAGTAATGTGCAGTGTGTGAGTGTATCACTGAATGCACAGCAATAATACTCCCAGTAATGTGCAGCGTGTGAGTGTATCACTGAATGCACAGCAATAATACTGACAGTAATGTGCAGTGTGTGAGTGTATCACTGAATGCACAGCAATATAACTCCCAGTAATGTGCAGTGTGTGAGTGTATCACTGAATGCACAGCAATAATACTCCCAGTAATGTGCAGTGTGTGAGTGTATCACTGAATGCACAGCAATAATACTCCCAGTAATGTGCAGCGTGTGAGTGTATCACTGAATGCACAGCAATAATACTGACAGTAATGTGCAGTGTGTGAGTGTATCACTGAATGCACAGCAATAATACTGACAGTAATGTGCAGTGTGTGAGTGTATCACTGAATGCACAGCAATAATACTCCCAGTAATGTGCAGTGTGTGAGTGTATCACTGAATGCACAGCAATAATACTCCCAGTAATGTGCAGCGTGTGAGTGTATCACTGAATGCACAGCAATAATACTCCCAGTAATGTGCAGCGTGTGAGTGTATCACTGAATGCACAGCAATAAAACTCCCAGTAATGTGCAGTGTGTGAGTGTATCACTGAATGCACAGCAATAATACTCCCAGTAATGTGCAGTGTGTGAGTGTATCACTGAATGCACAGCAATAATACTCCCAGTAATGTGCAGTGTGTGAGTGTATCACTGAATGCACAGCAATAATACTCCCAGTAATGTGCAGTGTGTGAGTGTATCACTGAATGCACAGCAATAATACTCCCAGTAATGTGCAGCGTGTGAGTGTATCACTGAATGCACAGCAATAATACTCCCAGTAATGTGCAGTGTGTGAGTGTATCACTGAATGCACAGCAATAATACTCCCAGTAATGTGCAGTGTGTGAGTGTATCACTGAATGCACAGCAATAATACTCCCAGTAATGTGCAGTGTGTGAGTGTATCACTGAATGCACAGCAATATAACTCCCAGTAATGTGCAGTGTGTGAGTGTATCACTGAATGCACAGCAATAATACTCCCAGTAATGTGCAGCATGTGAGTGTATCACTGAATGCACAGCAATATAACTCCCAGTAATGTGCAGCGTGTGAGTGTATCACTGAATGCACAGCAATAATACTCCCAGTAATGTGCAGCGTGTGAGTGTATCACTGAATGCACAGCAATAATACTCCCAGTAATGTGCAGTGTATGTGTGTATCACTGAATGCACAGCAATAATACTCCCAGTAATGTGCAGCGTGTGAGTATATCACTGAATGCACAGCAATATAACTCCCAGTAATGTGCAGCGTGTGAGTGTATCACTGAATGCACAGCAATATAACTCCCAGTAATGTGCAGCGTGTGAGTGTATCACTGAATGCACAGCAATATAACTCCCAGTAATGTGCAGTGTGTGAGTGTATCACTGAATGCACAGCAATAATACTGACAGTAATGTGCAGTGTGTGAGTGTATCACTGAATGCACAGCAATAATACTCCCAGTAATGTGCAGTGTGTGAGTGTGTCACTGAATGCACAGCAATAATACTCCCAGTAATGTGCAGTGTGTGAGTGTATCACTGAATGCACAGCAATATAACTCCCAGTAATGTGCAGCGTGTGAGTGTATCACTGAATGCACAGCAATAATACTCAAAGTAATGTGCAGTGTGTGAGTGTATCACTGAATGCACAGCAATAATACTCCCAGTAATGTGCAGCGTGTGAGTGTATCACTGAATGCACAGCAATATAACTCCCAGTAATGTGCAGTGTGTGAGTGTATCACTGAATGCACAGCAATAATACTCCCAGTAATGTGCAGTGTGTGAGTGTATCACTGAATGCACAGCAATAATACTCCCAGTAATGTGCAGTGTGTGAGTGTATCACTGAATGCACAGCAATAATACTCCCAGTAATGTGCAGTGTGTGAGTGTGTCACTGAATGCACAGCAATAATACTCCCAGTAATGTGCAGTGTGTGAGTGTATCACTGAATGCACAGCAATATAACTCCCAGTAATGTGCAGCGTGTGAGTGTATCACTGAATGCACAGCAATAATACTCCCAGTAATGTGCAGTGTGTGAGTGTATCACTGAATGCACAGCAATAATACTCCCAGTAATGTGCAGCGTGTGAGTGTATCACTGAATGCACAGCAATAATACTCCCAGTAATGTGCAGCGTGTGAGTGTATCACTGAATGCACAGCAATATAACTCCCAGTAATTTGCAGTGTGTGAGTGTATCACTGAATGCACAGCAATAATACTCCCAGTAATGTGCAGTGTGTGAGTGTATCACTGAATGCACAGCAATATAACTCCCAGTAATGTGCAGTGTGTGAGTGTATCACTGAATGCACAGTAATATAACTCCCAGTAATGTGCAGCGTGTGAGTGTATCACTGAATGCACAGCAATAATACTCCCAGTAATGTGCAGTGTGTGAGTGTATCACTGAATGCACAGCAATAATACTGACAGTAATGTGCAGTGTGTGAGTGTATCACTGAATGCACAGCAATAATACTCCCAGTAATGTGCAGCGTGTGAGTGTATCACTGAATGCACAGCAATAATACTCCCAGTAATGTGCAGTGTGTGAGTGTATCACTGAATGCACAGCAATAATACTCCCAGTAATGTGCAGTGTGTGAGTGTATCACTGAATGCACAGCAATAATACTCCCAGTAATGTGCAGTGTGTGAGTGTATCACTGAATGCACAGCAATAATACTCCCAGTAATGTGCAGTGTGTGAGTGTATCACTGAATGCACAGCAATAATACTCCCAGTAATGTGCAGTGTGTGAGTGTATCACTGAATGCACAGCAATAATACTCCCAGTAATGTTCAGTGTGTGAGTGTATCACTGAATGCAAAGCAATAATACTCCCAGTAATGTGCAGCGTGTGAGTGTATCACTGAATGCACAGCAATAATACTCCCAGTAATGTGCAGTGTGTGAGTGTATCACTGAATGCACAGCAATATAACTCCCAGTAATGTGCAGTGTGTGAGTGTATCACTGAATGCACAGCAATATAACTCCCAGTAATGTGCAGTGTGTGAGTGTATCACTGAATGCACAGCAATAATACTCCCAGTAATGTACAGCGTGTGAGTGTATCACTGAATGCACAGCAATAATACTCCCAGTAATGTGCAGTGTGTGAGTGTATCACTGAATGCAAAGCAATAATACTCCCAGTAATGTGCAGCGTGTGAGTGTATCACTGAATGCACAGCAATAATACTCCCAGTAATGTGCAGTGTGTGAGTGTATCACTGAATGCACAGCAATAATACTCCCAGTAATGTGCAGTGTGTGAGTGTATCACTGAATGCACAGCAATAATACTCCCAGTAATGTGCAGCGTGTGAGTGTATCACTGAATGTACAGCAATAATACTCCCGGTAATGTGCAGTGTGTGAGTGTATCACTGAATGCACAGCAATAATACTCCCAGTAATGTGCAGTGTGTGAGTGTATCACTGAATGCACAGCAATAATACTCCCAGTAATGTGCAGTGTGTGAGTGTATCACTGAATGCACAGCAATAATACTCCCAGTAATGTGCAGCGTGAGTGTATCACTGAATGCACAGCAATAATACTCCCAGTAATGTGCAGTGTGTGAGTGTATCACAGACTCCACAGCAATAAAACTCCCAGTAATGTGCAGCGTGTGAGTGTATCACTGAATGCACAGCAATAATACTCCCAGTAATGTGCAGTGTGTGAGTGTATCACTGAATGCACAGCAATAATACTCCCAGTAATGTGCAGTGTGTGAGTGTATCACTGAATGCACAGCAATAATACTCCCAGTAATGTGCAGTGTGTGAGTGTATCACAGACTCCACAGCAATAAAACTCCCAGTAATGTGCAGCGTGTGAGTGTATCACTGAATGCACAGCAATAATACTCCCAGTAATGTGCAGTGTGTGAGTGTATCACTGAATGCACAGCAATAATACTCCCAGTAATGTGCAGTGTGTGAGTGTATCACAGACTCCACAGCAATAAAACTCCCAGTAATGTGCAGCGTGTGAGTGTATCACTGAATGCACAGCAATAATACTCCAGTAATGTGCAGTGTGTGAGTGTATCACTGAATGCACAGCAATAATACTCCCAGTAATGTGCAGTGTGTGAGTGTATCACTGAATGCACAGCAATAATACTGACAGTAATGTGTAGTGTGTGAGTGTATCACTGAATGCACAGCAATAATACTCCCAGTTATGTGCAGCGTGTGAGTGTATCACTGAATGCACAGCAATAATACTCCCAGTAATGTGCAGCGTGAGTGTATCACTGAATGCACAGCAATATAACTCCCAGTAATGTGCAGTGTGTGAGTGTATCACTGAATGCACAGCAATAATACTGACAGTAATGTGCAGCGTGTGAGTGTATCACTGAATGCACAGCAATAATACTCCCAGTAATGTGCAGCGTGTGAGTGTATCACTGAATGCACAGCAATAATACTCCCAGTAATGTGCAGTGTGTGAGTGTATCACTGAATGCACAGCAATAATACTCCCAGTAATGTGCAGTGTGTGTATCACTGAATGCACAGCAATATAACTCCCAGTAATGTGCAGTGTGTGAGTGTATCACTGAATGCACAGCAATAATACTGACAGTAATGTGCAGTGTGTGAGTGTATCACTGAATGCACAGCAATAATACTCCCAGTAATGTGCAGCGTGTGAGTGTATCACTGAATGCACAGCAATAATACTCCCAGTAATGTGCAGTGTGTGAGTGTATCACTGAATGCACAGCAATAAAACTCCCAGTAATGTGCAGTGTGTGAGTGTATCACTGAATGCACAGCAATAATACTCCCAGTAATGTGCAGTGTGTGTATCACTGAATGCACAGCAATAATACTCCCAGTAATGTGCAGTGTGTGTATCACTGAATGCACAGCAATATAACTCCCAGTAATGTGCAGCGTGTGAGTGTATCACTGAATGCACAGCACTAATACTCCCAGTAATGTGCAGCGTGTGAGTGTATCACTGAATGCACAGCAATAATACTCCCAGTAATGTGCAGTGTGTGAGTGTATCACTGAATGCACAGCAATAATACTCCCAGTAATGTGCAGTGTGTGAGTGTATCACTGAATGCACAGCAATAATACTCCCAGTAATGTGCAGTGTGTGAGTGTATCACTGAATGCACAGCAATATAACTCCCAGTAATGTGCAGTGTGTGAGTGTATCACTGAATGCACAGCAATAATACTCCCAGTAATGTGCAGTGTGTGAGTGTATCACTGAATGCACAGCAATAATACTCCCAGTAATGTGCAGCGTGAGTGTATCACTGAATGCACAGCAATAATACTCCCAGTAATGTGCAGTGTGTGAGTGTATCACAGACTCCACAGCAATAAAACTCCCAGTAATGTGCAGCGTGTGAGTGTATCACTGAATGCACAGCAATAATACTCCCAGTAATGTGCAGTGTGTGAGTGTATCACTGAATGCACAGCAATAATACTCCCAGTAATGTGCAGTGTGTGAGTGTATCACTGAATGCACAGCAATAATACTCCCAGTAATGTGCAGTGTGTGAGTGTATCACAGACTCCACAGCAATAAAACTCCCAGTAATGTGCAGCGTGTGAGTGTATCACTGAATGCACAGCAATAATACTCCCAGTAATGTGCAGTGTGTGAGTGTATCACAGACTCCACAGCAATAAAACTCCCAGTAATGTGTAGCGTGTGAGTGTATCACTGAATGCACAGCAATAATACTCCCAGTAATGTGCAGTGTGTGAGTGTATCACTGAATGCACAGCAATAATACTCCCAGTAATGTGCAGTGTGTGAGTGTATCACTGAATGCACAGCAATAATACTCCCAGTAATGTGCAGTGTGTGAGTGTATCACTGAATGCACAGCAATAATACTGACAGTAATGTGTAGTGTGTGAGTGTATCACTGAATGCACAGCAATAATACTCCCAGTTATGTGCAGCGTGTGAGTGTATCACTGAATGCACAGCAATAATACTCCCAGTAATGTGCAGCGTGAGTGTATCACTGAATGCACAGCAATATAACTCCCAGTAATGTGCAGTGTGTGAGTGTATCACTGAATGCACAGCAATAATACTGACAGTAATGTGCAGCGTGTGAGTGTATCACTGAATGCACAGCAATAATACTCCCAGTAATGTGCAGCGTGTGAGTGTATCACTGAATGCACAGCAATAATATTCCCAGTAATGTGCAGTGTGTGTATCACTGAATGCACAGCAATATAACTCCCAGTAATGTGCAGTGTGTGAGTGTATCACTGAATGCACAGCAATAATACTCCCAGTAATGTGCAGTGTGTGAGTGTATCACTGAATGCACAGCAATAATACTCCCAGTAATGTGCAGTGTGTGAGTGTATCACTGAATGCACAGCAATATAACTCCCAGTAATGTGCAGTGTGTGAGTGTATCACTGAATGCACAGCAATATAACTCCCAGTAATGTGCAGTGTGTGTGTATCACTGAATGCACAGCAATATAACTCCCAGTAATGTGCAGTGTGTGAGTGTATCACTGAATGCACAGCAATAATACTCCCAGTAATGTGCAGCGTGTGAGTGTATCACTGAATGCACAGCAATAATACTGACAGTAATGTGCAGTGTGTGAGTGTGTCACTCAATGCACAGCAATAATACTGACAGTAATGTGCAGTGTGTGAGTGTATCACTGAATGCACAGCAATAATACTCCCAGTAATGTGCAGTGTGTGTATCACTGAATGCACAGCAATATAACTCCCAGTAATGTGCAGCGTGTGAGTGTATCACTGAATGCACAGCAATATAACTCCCAGTAATGTGCAGCGTGTGAGTGTATCACTGAATGCACAGCACTAATACTCCCAGTAATGTGCAGCGTGTGAGTGTATCACTGAATGCACAGCAATAATACTCCCAGTAATGTGCAGTGTGTGAGTGTATCACTGAATGCACAGCAATAATACTCCCAGTAATGTGCAGTGTGTGAGTGTATCACTGAAAGCACAGTAATAATACTCCCAGTAATGTGCAGTGTGTGAGTGTATCACTGAATGCACAGCAATAATACTCCCAGTAATGTGCAGTGTGTGAGTGTATCACTGAATGCACAGCAATAATACTCCCAGTAATGTGCAGTGTGTGAGTGTATCACAGAGCTCCACAGCAATAATACTCCCAGTAATGTGCAGTGTGTGAGTGTATCACTGAATGCACAGCAATAATACTCCCAGTAATGTGCAGTGTGTGAGTGTATCACTGAAAGCACAGTAATAATACTCCCAGTAATGTGCAGTGTGTGAGCGTATCACTGAATGCACAGCAATAATACTCCCAGTAATGTGCAGTGTGTGAGTGTATCACTGAATGCACAGCAATAATACTCCCAGTAATGTGCAGTGTGTGAGTGTATCACTGAATGCACAGCAATAATACTCCCAGTAATGTGCTGCATGTGAGTGTATCACTGAATGCACAGCAATAATACTGACAGTAATGTGCAGTGTGTGAGTGTGTCACTGAATGCACAGCAATAATACTCCCAGTAATGTGCAGTGTGTGAGTGTATCACTGAATGCACAGCAATAATACTCACAGTAATGTGCTGCATGTGAGTGTATCACTGAATGCACAGCAATAATACTGACAGTAATGTGCAGTGTGTGAGTGTGTCACTGAATGCACAGCAATATAACTCCCAGTAATGTGCAGTGTGTGAGTGTATCACTGAATGCACAGCAATATAACTCCCAGTAATGTGCAGTGTGTGAGTGTATCACTGAATGCACAGCAATATAACTCCCAGTAATGTGCAGTGTGTGAGTGTATCACTGAATGCACAGCAATATAACTCCCAGTAATGTGCAGTGTGTGAGTGTATCACTGAATGCACAGCAATATAACTCCCAGTAATGTGCAGTGTGTGAGTGTGTCACTGAATGCACAGCAATATAACTCCCAGTAATGTGCAGTGTGTGAGTGTATCACTGAATGCACAGCAATATAACTCCCAGTAATGTGCAGTGTGTGAGTGTATCACTGAATGCACAGAATTAATACTGACAGTAATGTGCAGTGTGTGAGTGTGTCACTGAATGCACAGCAATATAACTCCCAGTAATGTGCAGTGTGTGAGTGTATCACTGAATGCACAGCAATATAACTCCCAGTAATGTGCAGTGTGTGAGTGTATCACTGAATGCACAGCAATAATACTGACAGTAATGTGCAGTGTGTGAGTGTATCACTGAATGTACAGCAATAATACTCCCAGTAATGTGCAGTGTGTGAGTGTATCACTGAATGCACAGCAATAATACTCCCAGTAATGTGCAGTGTGTGAGTGTATCACTGAATGCACAGCAATAATACTCCCAGTAATGTGCAGTGTGTGAGTGTATCACTGAATGCACAGCAATAATACTGCCAGTAATGTGCAGTGTGTGAGTGTATCACTGAATGCACAGCAATAATACTCCCAGTAATGTGCAGTGTGTGAGTGTATCACTGAATGCACAGCAATAATACTCCCAGTAATGTGCAGTGTGTGAGTGTATCACTGAATGCACAGCAATAATACTCCCAGTAATGTGCAGTGTGTGAGTGTATCACTGAATGCACAGCAATAATACTCCCAGTAATGTGCAGTGTGTGAGTGTATCACTGAATGCACAGCAATAATACTCCCAGTAATGTGCAGTGTGTGAGTGTATCACTGAATGCACAGCAATATAACTCCCAGTAATGTGCAGTGTGTGAGTGTATCACTGAATGCACAGCAATATAACTCCCAGTAATGTGCAGTGTGTGAGTGTATCACAGAGCTCCACAGCAATAATACTCCCAGTAATGTGCAGTGTGTGAGTGTATCACTGAATGCACAGCAATAATACTCCCAGTAATGTGCAGTGTGTGAGTGTATCACTGAAAGCACAGTAATAATACTCCCAGTAATGTGCAGTGTGTGAGCGTATCACTGAATGCACAGCAATAATACTCCCAGTAATGTGCAGTGTGTGAGTGTATCACTGAATGCACAGCAATATAACTCCCAGTAATGTGCAGTGTGTGAGTGTATCACTGGATGCACAGCAATAATACTCCCAGTAATGTGCAGCGTGTGAGTGTATCACTCAATGCACAGCAATATAACTCCCAGTAATGTGCAGTGTGTGAGTGTATCACTGGATGCACAGCAATATAACTCCCAGTAATGTGCAGTGTGTGAGCGTATCACTGAATGCACAGCAATAATACTCCCAGTAATGTGCAGTGTGTGAGTGTATCACTGAATGCACAGCAATAATACTCCCAGTAATGTGCAGTGTGTGAGCGTATCACAGACTCCGCAGCAATAATACTGACAGTAATGTGTAGTGTGTGAGTGTATCACTGAATGCACAGCAATATAACTCCCAGTAATGTGCAGTGTGTGAGTGTATCACTGAATGCACAGCAATAATACTCCCAGTAATGTGCAGTGTGTGAGTGTATCACTGAATGCACAGCAATATAACTCCCAGTAATGTGCAGTGTGTGAGTGTATCACTGAATGCACAGCAATATAACTCCCAGTAATGTGCAGTGTGTGAGTGTATCACAGAGCTCCAAGGCAATAATACTCCCAGTAATGTGCAGTGTGTGAGTGTATCACTGAATGCACAGCAATAATACTCCCAGTAATGTGCAGTGTGTGAGTGTATCACTGAAAGCACAGTAATAATACTCCCAGTAATGTGCAGTGTGTGAGCGTATCACTGGATGCACAGCAATAATACTCCCAGTAATGTGCAGCGTGTGAGTGTATCACTCAATGCACAGCAATATAACTCCCAGTAATGTGCAGTGTGTGAGTGTATCACTGGATTCACAGCAATATAACTCCCAGTAATGTGCAGTGTGTGAGCGTATCACTGAATGCACAGCAATAATACTCCCAGTAATGTGCAGTGTGTGAGTGTATCACTGAATGCACAGCAATAATACTCCCAGTAATGTGCAGTGTGTGAGCGTATCACAGACTCCGCAGCAATAATACTGACAGTAATGTGTAGTGTGTGAGTGTATCACTGAATGCACAGCAATAATACTCCCAGTAATGTGCAGCGTGAGTGTATCACTGAATGCACAGCAATATAACTCCCAGTAATGTGCAGTGTGTGAGTGTATCACTGAATGCACAGCATTAAACCTCCCAGTAATGTGCAGTGTGTGAGTGTATCACTGAATGCACAGCAATAATACTCCCAGTAATGTGCAGTGTGTGAGTGTGTCACTGAATGCACAGCAATAATACTCCCAGTAATGTGCAGTGTGTTAGTGTATCACTGAATGCACAGCAATAATACTCCCAGTAATGTGCAGCGTGTGAGTGTATCACAGACTCCATAGCAATAAAACTCCCAGTAATGTGCAGTGTGTGAGTGTACCACTGAATGCACAGAAATATAATTCCCAGTAATGTGCAGTGTGTGAGTGTGTCACTGAATGCACAGCATTAAACCTCCCAGTAATGTGCAGTGTGTGAGTGTATCACTGGATGCACAGCAATATAACTCCCAGTAATGTGCAGTGTGTGAGTGTATCACTGAATGCACAGCAATATAACTCCCAGTAATGTGCAGTGTGTGAGTGTATCACAGACTCCATAGCAATATAACTCCCAGTAATGTGCAGTGTGTGAGTGTACCACTGAATGCACAGAAATATAACTCCCAGTAATGTGCAGTGTGTGAGTGTGTCACTGAATGCACAGCAATAACACTCCCAGTAATGTGCAGCGTGTGAGTGTATCACAGACTCCATAGCAATATAACTCCCAGTAATGTGCAGTGTGTGAGTGTATCACTGAATGCACAGCAATATAACTCCCAGTAATGTGCAGTGTGTGAGTGTATCACGGAATGCACAGAAATATAACTCCCAGTAATGTGCAGTGTGTGAGTGTGTCACTGAATGCACAGCATTAAACCTCCCAGTAATGTGCAGTGTGTGAGTGTATCACTGGATGCACAGCAATATAACTCCCAGTAATGTGCAGTGTGTGAGTGTATCACTGAATGCACAGCAATATAACTCCCAGTAATGTGCAGTGTGTGAGTGTATCACAGAGCTCCACAGCAATAATACTCCCAGTAATGTGCAGTGTGTGAGTGTATCACTGAATGCACAGCAATAATACTCCCAGTAATGTGCAGTGTGTGAGTGTATCACTGAAAGCACAGTAATAATACTCCCAGTAATGTGCAGTGTGTGAGCGTATCACTGAATGCACAGCAATAATACTCCCAGTAATGTGCAGTGTGTGAGTGTATCACTGAATGCACAGCAATAATACTCCCAGTAATGTGCAGCGTGTGAGTGTATCACTGAATGCACAGCAATAATACTCCCAGTAATGTGCAGTGTGTGAGTGTATCACTGAATGCACAGCAATAAAACTCCCAGTAATGTGCAGTGTGTGAGTGTATCACTGAATGCACAGCAATAATACTCCCAGTAATGTGCAGTGTGCGTATCACTGAATGCACAGCAATAATACTCCCAGTAATGTGCAGTGTGTGTATCACTGAATGCACAGCAATATAACTCCCAGTAATGTGCAGTGTGTGAGTGTATCACTGAATGCACAGCAATAATACTCCCAGTAATGTGCAGTGTGTGAGTGTATCACTGAATGCACAGCAATAATACTCCCAGTAATGTGCAGCGTGTGAGTGTATCACTGAATGCACAGCAATAATACTCCCAGTAATGTGCAGTGTGTGAGTGTATCACTGAATGCACAGCAATAAAACTCCCAGTAATGTGCAGTGTGTGAGTGTATCACTGAATGCACAGCAATAATACTCCCAGTAATGTGCAGTGTGCGTATCACTGAATGCACAGCAATAATACTCCCAGTAATGTGCAGTGTGTGTATCACTGAATGCACAGCAATATAACTCCCAGTAATGTGCAGTGTGTGAGTGTATCACTGAATGCACAGCAATAATACTCCCAGTAATGTGCAGTGTGTGAGTGTATCACTGAATGCACAGCAATAATACTCCCAGTAATGTGCAGCGTGAGTGTATCACTGAATGCACAGCAATAATACTCCCAGTAATGTGCAGTGTGTGAGTGTATCACAGACTCCACAGCAATAAAACTCCCAGTAATGTGCAGCGTGTGAGTGTATCACTGAATGCACAGCAATAATACTCCCAGTAATGTGCAGTGTGTGAGTGTATCACTGAATTCACAGCAATAATACTCCCAGTAATGTGCAGTGTGTGAGTGTATCACTGAATGCACAGCAATAATACTCCCAGTAATGTGCAGTGTGTGAGTGTATCACAGACTCCACAGCAATAAAACTCCCAGTAATGTGCAGCGTGTGAGTGTATCACTGAATGCACAGCAATAATACTCCCAGTAATGTGCAGTGTGTGAGTGTATCACAGACTCCACAGCAATAAAACTCCCAGTAATGTGTAGCGTGTGAGTGTATCACTGAATGCACAGCAATAATACTCCCAGTAATGTGCAGTGTGTGAGTGTATCACTGAATGCACAGCAATAATACTCCCAGTAATGTGCAGTGTGTGAGTGTATCACTGAATGCACAGCAATAATACTCCCAGTAATGTGCAGTGTGTGAGTGTATCACTGAATGCACAGCAATAATACTGACAGTAATGTGTAGTGTGTGAGTGTATCACTGAATGCACAGCAATAATACTCCCAGTTATGTGCAGCGTGTGAGTGTATCACTGAATGCACAGCAATAATACTCCCAGTAATGTGCAGCGTGAGTGTATCACTGAATGCACAGCAATATAACTCCCAGTAATGTGCAGTGTGTGAGTGTATCACTGAATGCACAGCAATAATACTCCCAGTAATGTGCAGCGTGTGAGTGTATCACTGAATGCACAGCAATAATACTCCCAGTAATGTGCAGTGTGTGAGTGTATCACTGAATGCACAGCAATAATACTCCCAGTAATGTGCAGCGTGTGAGTGTATCACTGAATGCACAGCAATAATACTCCCAGTAATGTGCAGCGTGTGAGTGTATCACTGAATGCACAGCAATAATATTGACAGTAATGTGCAGTGTGTGAGTGTATCACTGAATGCACAGCAATAATACTCCCAGTAATGTGCAGCGTGTGAGTGTATCACTGAATGCACAGCAATAATACTGACAGTAATGTGCAGTGTGTGAGTGTATCACTGAATGCACAGCAATAATACTCCCAGTAATGTGCAGCGTGTGAGTGTATCACTGAATGCACAGCAATAATACTCCCAGTAATGTGCAGTGTGTGAGTGTATCACTGAATGCACAGCAATAATACTCCCAGTAATGTGCAGTGTGTGAGTGTATCACTGAATGCACAGCAATAATACTCCCAGTAATGTGCAGTGTGTGAGTGTATCACTGAATGCACAGCAATAATACTCCCAGTAATGTGCAGTGTGTGAGTGTATCACTGAATGCACAGCAATAATACTCCCAGTAATGTGCAGCGTGAGTGTATCACTGAATGCACAGCAATAATACTCCCAGTAATGTGCAGTGTGTGAGTGTATCACTGAATGCACAGCAATAATACTCCCAGTAATGTGCAGTGTGTGTATCACTGAATGCACAGCAATAATACTCCCAGTAATGTGCAGTGTGTGAGTGTATCACTGAATGCACAGCAATAATACTCACAGTAATGTGCAGTGTGTGAGTGTATCACTGAATGCACAGCAATAATACTCCCAGTAATGTGCAGCGTGTGAGTGTATCACTGAATGCACAGCAATAATACTCCCAGTAATGTGCAGTGTGTGAGTGTATCACTGAATGCACAGCAATAAAACTCCCAGTAATGTGCAGTGTGTGAGTGTATCACTGAATGCACAGCAATAATACTCCCAGTAATGTGCAGTGTGTGTATCACTGAATGCACAGCAATAATACTCCCAGTAATGTGCAGTGTGTGTATCACTGAATGCACAGCAATATAACTCCCAGTAATGTGCAGCGTGTGAGTGTATCACTGAATGCACAGCAATATAACTCCCAGTAATGTGCAGCGTGTGAGTGTATCACTGAATGCACAGCAATAATACTCCCAGTAATGTGCAGCGTGTGAGTGTATCACTGAATGCACAGCAATAATACTCCCAGTAATGTGCAGTGTGTGAGTGTATCACTGAATGCACAGCAATAATACTCCCAGTAATGTGCAGTGTGTGAGTGTATCACTGAATGCACAGCAATAATACTCCCAGTAATGTGCAGTGTGTGAGTGTATCACTGAATGCACAGCAATATAACTCCCAGTAATGTGCAGTGTGTGAGTGTATCACTGAATGCACAGCAATAATACTCCCAGTAATGTGCAGTGTGTGAGTGTATCACTGAATGCACAGCAATAATACTCCCAGTAATGTGCAGTGTGTGAGTGTATCACTGAATGCACAGCAATAATACTCCCAGTAATGTTCAGTGTGTGAGTGTATCACTGAATGCAAAGCAATAATACTCCCAGTAATGTGCAGCGTGTGAGTGTATCACTGAATGCACAGCAATAATACTCCCAGTAATGTGCAGTGTGTGAGTGTATCACTGAATGCACAGCAATATAACTCCCAGTAATGTGCAGTGTGTGAGTGTATCACTGAATGCACAGCAATATAACTCCCAGTAATGTGCAGTGTGTGAGTGTATCACTGAATGCACAGCAATAATACTCCCAGTAATGTGCAGCGTGTGAGTGTATCACTGAATGCACAGCAATAATACTCCCAGTAATGTGCAGTGTGTGAGTGTATCACTGAATGCAAAGCAATAATACTCCCAGTAATGTGCAGCGTGTGAGTGTATCACTGAATGCACAGCAATAATACTCCCAGTAATGTGCAGTGTGTGAGTGTATCACTGAATGCACAGCAATAATACTCCCAGTAATGTGCAGTGTGTGAGTGTATCACTGAATGCACAGCAATAATACTCCCAGTAATGTGCAGCGTGTGAGTGTATCACTGAATGTACAGCAATAATACTCCCGGTAATGTGCAGTGTGTGAGTGTATCACTGAATGCACAGCAATAATACTCCCAGTAATGTGCAGTGTGTGAGTGTATCACTGAATGCACAGCAATAATACTCCCAGTAATGTGCAGTGTGTGAGTGTATCACTGAATGCACAGCAATAATACTCCCAGTAATGTGCAGCGTGAGTGTATCACTGAATGCACAGCAATAATACTCCCAGTAATGTGCAGTGTGTGAGTGTATCACAGACTCCACAGCAATAAAACTCCCAGTAATGTGCAGCGTGTGAGTGTATCACTGAATGCACAGCAATAATACTCCCAGTAATGTGCAGTGTGTGAGTGTATCACTGAATGCACAGCAATAATACTCCCAGTAATGTGCAGTGTGTGAGTGTATCACTGAATGCACAGCAATAATACTCCCAGTAATGTGCAGTGTGTGAGTGTATCACAGACTCCACAGCAATAAAACTCCCAGTAATGTGCAGCGTGTGAGTGTATCACTGAATGCACAGCAATAATACTCCCAGTAATGTGCAGTGTGTGAGTGTATCACTGAATGCACAGCAATAATACTCCCAGTAATGTGCAGTGTGTGAGTGTATCACAGACTCCACAGCAATAAAACTCCCAGTAATGTGCAGCGTGTGAGTGTATCACTGAATGCACAGCAATAATACTCCAGTAATGTGCAGTGTGTGAGTGTATCACTGAATGCACAGCAATAATACTCCCAGTAATGTGCAGTGTGTGAGTGTATCACTGAATGCACAGCAATAATACTGACAGTAATGTGTAGTGTGTGAGTGTATCACTGAATGCACAGCAATAATACTCCCAGTTATGTGCAGCGTGTGAGTGTATCACTGAATGCACAGCAATAATACTCCCAGTAATGTGCAGCGTGAGTGTATCACTGAATGCACAGCAATATAACTCCCAGTAATGTGCAGTGTGTGAGTGTATCACTGAATGCACAGCAATAATACTGACAGTAATGTGCAGTGTGTGAGTGTATCACTGAATGCACAGCAATAATACTCCCAGTAATGTGCAGCGTGTGAGTGTATCACTGAATGCACAGCAATAATACTCCCAGTAATGTGCAGTGTGTGAGTGTATCACTGAATGCACAGCAATAATACTCCCAGTAATGTGCAGTGTGTGTATCACTGAATGCACAGCAATATAACTCCCAGTAATGTGCAGTGTGTGAGTGTATCACTGAATGCACAGCAATAATACTGACAGTAATGTGCAGTGTGTGAGTGTATCACTGAATGCACAGCAATAATACTCCCAGTAATGTGCAGCGTGTGAGTGTATCACTGAATGCACAGCAATAATACTCCCAGTAATGTGCAGTGTGTGAGTGTATCACTGAATGCACAGCAATAAAACTCCCAGTAATGTGCAGTGTGTGAGTGTATCACTGAATGCACAGCAATAATACTCCCAGTAATGTGCAGTGTGTGTATCACTGAATGCACAGCAATAATACTCCCAGTAATGTGCAGTGTGTGTATCACTGAATGCACAGCAATATAACTCCCAGTAATGTGCAGCGTGAGTGTATCACTGAATGCACAGCACAAATACTCCCAGTAATGTGCAGCGTGTGAGTGTATCACTGAATGCACAGCAATAATACTCCCAGTAATGTGCAGTGTGTGAGTGTATCACTGAATGCACAGCAATAATACTCCCAGTAATGTGCAGTGTGTGAGTGTATCACTGAATGCACAGCAATAATACTCCCAGTAATGTGCAGTGTGTGAGTGTATCACTGAATGCACAGCAATATAACTCCCAGTAATGTGCAGTGTGTGAGTGTATCACTGAATGCACAGCAATAATACTCCCAGTAATGTGCAGTGTGTGAGTGTATCACTGAATGCACAGCAATAATACTCCCAGTAATGTGCAGCGTGAGTGTATCACTGAATGCACAGCAATAATACTCCCAGTAATGTGCAGTGTGTGAGTGTATCACAGACTCCACAGCAATAAAACTCCCAGTAATGTGCAGCGTGTGAGTGTATCACTGAATGCACAGCAATAATACTCCCAGTAATGTGCAGTGTGTGAGTGTATCACTGAATGCACAGCAATAATACTCCCAGTAATGTGCAGTGTGTGAGTGTATCACTGAATGCACAGCAATAATACTCCCAGTAATGTGCAGTGTGTGAGTGTATCACAGACTCCACAGCAATAAAACTCCCAGTAATGTGCAGCGTGTGAGTGTATCACTGAATGCACAGCAATAATACTCCCAGTAATGTGCAGTGTGTGAGTGTATCACAGACTCCACAGCAATAAAACTCCCAGTAATGTGTAGCGTGTGAGTGTATCACTGAATGCACAGCAATAATACTCCCAGTAATGTGCAGTGTGTGAGTGTATCACTGAATGCACAGCAATAATACTCCCAGTAATGTGCAGTGTGTGAGTGTATCACTGAATGCACAGCAATAATACTCCCAGTAATGTGCAGTGTGTGAGTGTATCACTGAATGCACAGCAATAATACTGACAGTAATGTGTAGTGTGTGAGTGTATCACTGAATGCACAGCAATAATACTCCCAGTTATGTGCAGCGTGTGAGTGTATCACTGAATGCACAGCAATAATACTCCCAGTAATGTGCAGCGTGAGTGTATCACTGAATGCACAGCAATATAACTCCCAGTAATGTGCAGTGTGTGAGTGTATCACTGAATGCACAGCAATAATACTGACAGTAATGTGCAGCGTGTGAGTGTATCACTGAATGCACAGCAATAATACTCCCAGTAATGTGCAGCGTGTGAGTGTATCACTGAATGCACAGCAATAATACTCCCAGTAATGTGCAGTGTGTGTATCACTGAATGCACAGCAATAATACTGACAGTAATGTGCAGTGTGTGAGTGTGTCACTCAATGCACAGCAATAATACTCCCAGTAATGTGCAGTGTGTGAGTGTGTCACTGAATGCACAGCAATAATACTCCCAGTAATGTGCAGTGTGTGAGTGTATCACTGAATGCACAGCAATAATACTCCCAGTAATGTGCAGCGTGTGAGTGTATCACTGAATGCACAGCAATAATACTGACAGTAATGTGCAGTGTGTGAGTGTATCACTGAATGCACAGCAATAATACTCCCAGTAATGTGCAGCGTGTGAGTGTATCACTGAATGCACAGCAATAATACTCCCAGTAATGTGCAGTGTGTGAGTGTATCACTGAATGCACAGCAATAATACTGACAGTAATGTGCAGTGTGTGAGTGTGTCACTGAATGCACAGCAATAATACTGACAGTAATGTGCAGTGTGTGAGTGTATCACTGAATGCACAGCAATATAACTCCCAGTAATGTGCAGTGTGTGAGTGTATCACTGAATGCACAGCAATATAACTCCCAGTAATGTGCAGTGTGTGTGTATCACTGAATGCACAGCAATATAACTCCCAGTAATGTGCAGTGTGTGAGTGTATCACTGAATGCACAGCAATAATACTCCCAGTAATGTGCAGCGTGTGAGTGTATCACTGAATGCACAGCAATAATACTGACAGTAATGTGCAGTGTGTGAGTGTGTCACTCAATGCACAGCAATAATACTGACAGTAATGTGCAGTGTGTGAGTGTATCACTGAATGCACAGCAATAATACTCCCAGTAATGTGCAGTGTGTGTATCACTGAATGCACAGCAATATAACTCCCAGTAATGTGCAGCGTGTGAGTGTATCACTGAATGCACAGCAATATAACTCCCAGTAATGTGCAGCGTGTGAGTGTATCACTGAATGCACAGCACTAATACTCCCAGTAATGTGCAGCGTGTGAGTGTATCACTGAATGCACAGCAATAATACTCCCAGTAATGTGCAGTGTGTGAGTGTATCACTGAATGCACAGCAATAATACTCCCAGTAATGTGCAGTGTGTGAGTGTATCACTGAAAGCACAGTAATAATACTCCCAGTAATGTGCAGTGTGTGAGTGTATCACTG
Organism: Pelodytes ibericus; assembly: GCA_036172795.1. Classification (NCBI taxonomy): domain Eukaryota; kingdom Metazoa; phylum Chordata; class Amphibia; order Anura; family Pelodytidae; genus Pelodytes; species Pelodytes ibericus. The sequence goes on from CM069862.1 coordinate 17,330,314, forward strand.
AATGCACAGCAATAATACTCCCAGTAATGTGCAGTGTGTGAGTGTATCACTGAATGCACAGCAATAATACTCCCAGTAATGTGCAGTGTGTGAGTGTATCACAGAGCTCCACAGCAATAATACTCCCAGTAATGTGCAGTGTGTGAGTGTATCACTGAATGCACAGCAATAATACTCCCAGTAATGTGCAGTGTGTGAGTGTATCACTGAAAGCACAGTAATAATACTCCCAGTAATGTGCAGTGTGTGAGCGTATCACTGAATGCACAGCAATAATACTCCCAGTAATGTGCAGTGTGTGAGTGTATCACTGAATGCACAGCAATAATACTCCCAGTAATGTGCAGTGTGTGAGTGTATCACTGAATGCACAGCAATAATACTCCCAGTAATGTGCTGCATGTGAGTGTATCACTGAATGCACAGCAATAATACTGACAGTAATGTGCAGTGTGTGAGTGTGTCACTGAATGCACAGCAATAATACTCCCAGTAATGTGCAGTGTGTGAGTGTATCACTGAATGCACAGCAATAATACTCACAGTAATGTGCTGCATGTGAGTGTATCACTGAATGCACAGCAATAATACTGACAGTAATGTGCACTGTGTGAGTGTGTCACTGAATGCACAGCAATATAACTCCCAGTAATGTGCAGTGTGTGAGTGTATCACTGAATGCACAGCAATATAACTCCCAGTAATGTGCAGTGTGTGAGTGTATCACTGAATGCACAGCAATATAACTCCCAGTAATGTGCAGTGTGTGAGTGTATCACTGAATGCACAGCAATAATACTCCCAGTAATGTGCTGCATGTGAGTGTATCACTGAATGCACAGCAATAATACTGACAGTAATGTGCAGTGTGTGAGTGTGTCACTGAATGCACAGCAATAATACTCCCAGTAATGTGCAGTGTGTGAGTGTATCACTGAATGCACAGCAATAATACTCACAGTAATGTGCTGCATGTGAGTGTATCACTGAATGCACAGCAATAATACTGACAGTAATGTGCACTGTGTGAGTGTGTCACTGAATGCACAGCAATATAACTCCCAGTAATGTGCAGTGTGTGAGTGTATCACTGAATGCACAGCAATATAACTCCCAGTAATGTGCAGTGTGTGAGTGTATCACTGAATGCACAGCAATATAACTCCCAGTAATGTGCAGTGTGTGAGTGTATCACTGAATGCACAGCAATATAACTCCCAGTAATGTGCAGTGTGTGAGTGTATCACTGAATGCACAGCAATATAACTCCCAGTAATGTGCAGTGTGTGAGTGTGTCACTGAATGCACAGCAATATAACTCCCAGTAATGTGCAGTGTGTGAGTGTATCACTGAATGCACAGCAATATAACTCCCAGTAATGTGCAGTGTGTGAGTGTATCACTGAATGCACAGAATTAATACTGACAGTAATGTGCAGTGTGTGAGTGTGTCACTGAATGCACAGCAATATAACTCCCAGTAATGTGCAGTGTGTGAGTGTATCACTGAATGCACAGCAATATAACTCCCAGTAATGTGCAGTGTGTGAGTGTATCACTGAATGCACAGCAATAATACTGACAGTAATGTGCAGTGTGTGAGTGTATCACTGAATGTACAGCAATAATACTCCCAGTAATGTGCAGTGTGTGAGTGTATCACTGAATGCACAGCAATAATACTCCCAGTAATGTGCAGTGTGTGAGTGTATCACTGAATGCACAGCAATAATACTCCCAGTAATGTGCAGTGTGTGAGTGTATCACTGAATGCACAGCAATAATACTGCCAGTAATGTGCAGTGTGTGAGTGTATCACTGAATGCACAGCATTAAACCTCCCAGTAATGTGCAGTGTGTGAGTGTATCACTGGATGCACAGCAATATAACTCCCAGTAATGTGCAGTGTGTGAGTGTATCACTGAATGCACAGCAATATAACTCCCAGTAATGTGCAGTGTGTGAGTGTATCACAGACTCCATAGCAATATAACTCCCAGTAATGTGCAGTGTGTGAGTGTACCACTGAATGCACAGAAATATAACTCCCAGTAATGTGCAGTGTGTGAGTGTGTCACTGAATGCACAGCAATAACACTCCCAGTAATGTGCAGCGTGTGAGTGTATCACAGACTCCATAGCAATATAACTCCCAGTAATGTGCAGTGTGTGAGTGTATCACTGAATGCACAGCAATATAACTCCCAGTAATGTGCAGTGTGTGAGTGTATCACGGAATGCACAGAAATATAACTCCCAGTAATGTGCAGTGTGTGAGTGTGTCACTGAATGCACAGCAATAATACTCCCAGTAATGTGCAGTGTGTGAGTGTATCACTGGATGCACAGCAATATAACTCCCAGTAATGTGCAGTGTGTGAGTGTATCACTGAATGCACAGCAATATAACTCCCAGTAATGTGCAGTGTGTGAGTGTATCACAGAGCTCCACAGCAATAATACTCCCAGTAATGTGCAGTGTGTGAGTGTATCACTGAATGCACAGCAATAATACTCCCAGTAATGTGCAGTGTGTGAGTGTATCACTGAAAGCACAGTAATAATACTCCCAGTAATGTGCAGTGTGTGAGCGTATCACTGAATGCACAGCAATATAACTCCCAGTAATGTGCAGTGTGTGAGTGTATCACTGAATGCACAGCATTAAACCTCCCAGTAATGTGCAGTGTGTGAGTGTATCACTGAATGCACAGCAATAATACTCCCAGTAATGTGCAGTGTGTGAGTGTATCACTGGATGCACAGCAATATAACTCCCAGTAATGTGCAGTGTGTGAGTGTATCACTGAATGCACAGCAATATAACTCCCAGTAATGTGCAGTGTGTGAGTGTATCACAGAGCTCCACAGCAATAATACTCCCAGTAATGTGCAGTGTGTGAGTGTATCACTGAATGCACAGCAATAATACTCCCAGTAATGTGCAGTGTGTGAGTGTATCACTGAAAGCACAGTAATAATACTCCCAGTAATGTGCAGTGTGTGAGCGTATCACTGAATGCACAGCAATAATACTCCCAGTAATGTGCAGTGTGTGAGTGTATCACTGAATGCACAGCAATAATACTCCCAGTAATGTGCAGCGTGTGAGTGTATCACTGAATGCACAGCAATAATACTCCCAGTAATGTGCAGTGTGTGAGTGTATCACTGAATGCACAGCAATAAAACTCCCAGTAATGTGCAGTGTGTGAGTGTATCACTGAATGCACAGCAATAATACTCCCAGTAATGTGCAGTGTGTGTATCACTGAATGCACAGCAATAATACTCCCAGTAATGTGCAGTGTGTGTATCACTGAATGCACAGCAATATAACTCCCAGTAATGTGCAGCGTGTGAGTGTATCACTGAATGCACAGCACTAATACTCCCAGTAATGTGCAGCGTGTGAGTGTATCACTGAATGCACAGCAATAATACTCCCAGTAATGTGCAGTGTGTGAGTGTATCACTGAATGCACAGCAATAATACTCCCAGTAATGTGCAGTGTGTGAGTGTATCACTGAATGCACAGCAATAATACTCCCAGTAATGTGCAGTGTGTGAGTGTATCACTGAATGCACAGCAATATAACTCCCAGTAATGTGCAGTGTGTGAGTGTATCACTGAATGCACAGCAATAATACTCCCAGTAATGTGCAGTGTGTGAGTGTATCACTGAATGCACAGCAATAATACTCCCAGTAATGTGCAGCGTGAGTGTATCACTGAATGCACAGCAATAATACTCCCAGTAATGTGCAGTGTGTGAGTGTATCACAGACTCCACAGCAATAAAACTCCCAGTAATGTGCAGCGTGTGAGTGTATCACTGAATGCACAGCAATAATACTCCCAGTAATGTGCAGTGTGTGAGTGTATCACTGAATGCACAGCAATAATACTCCCAGTAATGTGCAGTGTGTGAGTGTATCACTGAATGCACAGCAATAATACTCCCAGTAATGTGCAGTGTGTGAGTGTATCACAGACTCCACAGCAATAAAACTCCCAGTAATGTGCAGCGTGTGAGTGTATCACTGAATGCACAGCAATAATACTCCCAGTAATGTGCAGTGTGTGAGTGTATCACAGACTCCACAGCAATAAAACTCCCAGTAATGTGTAGCGTGTGAGTGTATCACTGAATGCACAGCAATAATACTCCCAGTAATGTGCAGTGTGTGAGTGTATCACTGAATGCACAGCAATAATACTCCCAGTAATGTGCAGTGTGTGAGTGTATCACTGAATGCACAGCAATAATACTCCCAGTAATGTGCAGTGTGTGAGTGTATCACTGAATGCACAGCAATAATACTGACAGTAATGTGTAGTGTGTGAGTGTATCACTGAATGCACAGCAATAATACTCCCAGTTATGTGCAGCGTGTGAGTGTATCACTGAATGCACAGCAATATAACTCCCAGTAATGTGCAGTGTGTGAGTGTATCACTGAATGCACAGCAATAATACTGACAGTAATGTGCAGCGTGTGAGTGTATCACTGAATGCACAGCAATAATACTCCCAGTAATGTGCAGCGTGTGAGTGTATCACTGAATGCACAGCAATAATACTCCCAGTAATGTGCAGTGTGTGTATCACTGAATGCACAGCAATATAACTCCCAGTAATGTGCAGTGTGTGAGTGTATCACTGAATGCACAGCAATAATACTCCCAGTAATGTGCAGTGTGTGAGTGTATCACTGAATGCACAGCAATAATACTCCCAGTAATGTGCAGTGTGTGAGTGTATCACTGAATGCACAGCAATAATACTCCCAGTAATGTGCAGCGTGTGAGTGTATCACTGAATGCACAGCAATAATACTGACAGTAATGTGCAGTGTGTGAGTGTATCACTGAATGCACAGCAATAATACTCCCAGTAATGTGCAGCGTGTGAGTGTATCACTGAATGCACAGCAATAATACTCCCAGTAATGTGCAGTGTGTGAGTGTATCACTGAATGCACAGCAATAATACTGACAGTAATGTGCAGTGTGTGAGTGTGTCACTGAATGCACAGCAATAATACTGACAGTAATGTGCAGTGTGTGAGTGTATCACTGAATGCACAGCAATATAACTCCCAGTAATGTGCAGTGTGTGAGTGTATCACTGAATGCACAGCAATATAACTCCCAGTAATGTGCAGTGTGTGTGTATCACTGAATGCACAGCAATATAACTCCCAGTAATGTGCAGTGTGTGAGTGTATCACTGAATGCACAGCAATAATACTCCCAGTAATGTGCAGCGTGTGAGTGTATCACTGAATGCACAGCAATAATACTGACAGTAATGTGCAGTGTGTGAGTGTGTCACTCAATGCACAGCAATAATACTGACAGTAATGTGCAGTGTGTGAGTGTATCACTGAATGCACAGCAATAATACTCCCAGTAATGTGCAGTGTGTGTATCACTGAATGCACAGCAATATAACTCCCAGTAATGTGCAGCGTGTGAGTGTATCACTGAATGCACAGCAATATAACTCCCAGTAATGTGCAGCGTGTGAGTGTATCACTGAATGCACAGCACTAATACTCCCAGTAATGTGCAGCGTGTGAGTGTATCACTGAATGCACAGCAATAATACTCCCAGTAATGTGCAGTGTGTGAGTGTATCACTGAATGCACAGCAATAATACTCCCAGTAATGTGCAGTGTGTGAGTGTATCACTGAAAGCACAGTAATAATACTCCCAGTAATGTGCAGTGTGTGAGTGTATCACTGAATGCACAGCAATAATACTCCCAGTAATGTGCAGTGTGTGAGTGTATCACTGAATGCACAGCAATAATACTCCCAGTAATGTGCAGTGTGTGAGTGTATCACAGAGCTCCACAGCAATAATACTCCCAGTAATGTGCAGTGTGTGAGTGTATCACTGAATGCACAGCAATAATACTCCCAGTAATGTGCAGTGTGTGAGTGTATCACTGAAAGCACAGTAATAATACTCCCAGTAATGTGCAGTGTGTGAGCGTATCACTGAATGCACAGCAATAATACTCCCAGTAATGTGCAGTGTGTGAGTGTATCACTGAATGCACAGCAATAATACTCCCAGTAATGTGCAGTGTGTGAGTGTATCACTGAATGCACAGCAATAATACTCCCAGTAATGTGCTGCATGTGAGTGTATCACTGAATGCACAGCAATAATACTGACAGTAATGTGCAGTGTGTGAGTGTGTCACTGAATGCACAGCAATAATACTCCCAGTAATGTGCAGTGTGTGAGTGTATCACTGAATGCACAGCAATAATACTCACAGTAATGTGCTGCATGTGAGTGTATCACTGAATGCACAGCAATAATACTGACAGTAATGTGCAGTGTGTGAGTGTGTCACTGAATGCACAGCAATATAACTCCCAGTAATGTGCAGTGTGTGAGTGTATCACTGAATGCACAGCAATATAACTCCCAGTAATGTGCAGTGTGTGAGTGTATCACTGAATGCACAGCAATATAACTCCCAGTAATGTGCAGTGTGTGAGTGTATCACTGAATGCACAGCAATATAACTCCCAGTAATGTGCAGTGTGTGAGTGTATCACTGAATGCACAGCAATATAACTCCCAGTAATGTGCAGTGTGTGAGTGTGTCACTGAATGCACAGCAATATAACTCCCAGTAATGTGCAGTGTGTGAGTGTATCACTGAATGCACAGCAATATAACTCCCAGTAATGTGCAGTGTGTGAGTGTATCACTGAATGCACAGAATTAATACTGACAGTAATGTGCAGTGTGTGAGTGTGTCACTGAATGCACAGCAATATAACTCCCAGTAATGTGCAGTGTGTGAGTGTATCACTGAATGCACAGCAATATAACTCCCAGTAATGTGCAGTGTGTGAGTGTATCACTGAATGCACAGCAATAATACTGACAGTAATGTGCAGTGTGTGAGTGTATCACTGAATGTACAGCAATAATACTCCCAGTAATGTGCAGTGTGTGAGTGTATCACTGAATGCACAGCAATAATACTCCCAGTAATGTGCAGTGTGTGAGTGTATCACTGAATGCACAGCAATAATACTCCCAGTAATGTGCAGTGTGTGAGTGTATCACTGAATGCACAGCAATAATACTGCCAGTAATGTGCAGTGTGTGAGTGTATCACTGAATGCACAGCAATAATACTCCCAGTAATGTGCAGTGTGTGAGTGTATCACTGAATGCACAGCAATAATACTCCCAGTAATGTGCAGTGTGTGAGTGTATCACTGAATGCACAGCAATAATACTCCCAGTAATGTGCAGTGTGTGAGTGTATCACTGAATGCACAGCAATAATACTCCCAGTAATGTGCAGTGTGTGAGTGTATCACTGAATGCACAGCAATAATACTCCCAGTAATGTGCAGTGTGTGAGTGTATCACTGAATGCACAGCAATATAACTCCCAGTAATGTGCAGTGTGTGAGTGTATCACTGAATGCACAGCAATATAACTCCCAGTAATGTGCAGTGTGTGAGTGTATCACAGAGCTCCACAGCAATAATACTCCCAGTAATGTGCAGTGTGTGAGTGTATCACTGAATGCACAGCAATAATACTCCCAGTAATGTGCAGTGTGTGAGTGTATCACTGAAAGCACAGTAATAATACTCCCAGTAATGTGCAGTGTGTGAGCGTATCACTGAATGCACAGCAATAATACTCCCAGTAATGTGCAGTGTGTGAGTGTATCACTGAATGCACAGCAATATAACTCCCAGTAATGTGCAGTGTGTGAGTGTATCACTGGATGCACAGCAATAATACTCCCAGTAATGTGCAGCGTGTGAGTGTATCACTCAATGCACAGCAATATAACTCCCAGTAATGTGCAGTGTGTGAGTGTATCACTGGATGCACAGCAATATAACTCCCAGTAATGTGCAGTGTGTGAGCGTATCACTGAATGCACAGCAATAATACTCCCAGTAATGTGCAGTGTGTGAGTGTATCACTGAATGCACAGCAATAATACTCCCAGTAATGTGCAGTGTGTGAGCGTATCACAGACTCCGCAGCAATAATACTGACAGTAATGTGTAGTGTGTGAGTGTATCACTGAATGCACAGCAATATAACTCCCAGTAATGTGCAGCGTGTGAGTGTATCACTGAATGCACAGCAATAATACTCCCAGTAATGTGCAGCGTGAGTGTATCACTGAATGCACAGCAATATAACTCCCAGTAATGTGCAGTGTGTGAGTGTATCACTGAATGCACAGCAATAATACTCCCAGTAATGTGCAGTGTGTGAGTGTATCACTGAATGCACAGCAATATAACTCCCAGTAATGTGCAGTGTGTGAGTGTATCACTGAATGCACAGCAATATAACTCCCAGTAATGTGCAGTGTGTGAGTGTATCACAGAGCTCCAAGGCAATAATACTCCCAGTAATGTGCAGTGTGTGAGTGTATCACTGAATGCACAGCAATAATACTCCCAGTAATGTGCAGTGTGTGAGTGTATCACTGAAAGCACAGTAATAATACTCCCAGTAATGTGCAGTGTGTGAGCGTATCACTGGATGCACAGCAATAATACTCCCAGTAATGTGCAGCGTGTGAGTGTATCACTCAATGCACAGCAATATAACTCCCAGTAATGTGCAGTGTGTGAGTGTATCACTGGATTCACAGCAATATAACTCCCAGTAATGTGCAGTGTGTGAGCGTATCACTGAATGCACAGCAATAATACTCCCAGTAATGTGCAGTGTGTGAGTGTATCACTGAATGCACAGCAATAATACTCCCAGTAATGTGCAGTGTGTGAGCGTATCACAGACTCCGCAGCAATAATACTGACAGTAATGTGTAGTGTGTGAGTGTATCACTGAATGCACAGCAATAATACTCCCAGTAATGTGCAGCGTGAGTGTATCACTGAATGCACAGCAATATAACTCCCAGTAATGTGCAGTGTGTGAGTGTATCACTGAATGCACAGCATTAAACCTCCCAGTAATGTGCAGTGTGTGAGTGTATCACTGAATGCACAGCAATAATACTCCCAGTAATGTGCAGTGTGTGAGTGTGTCACTGAATGCACAGCAATAATACTCCCAGTAATGTGCAGTGTGTTAGTGTATCACTGAATGCACAGCAATAATACTCCCAGTAATGTGCAGCGTGTGAGTGTATCACAGACTCCATAGCAATAAAACTCCCAGTAATGTGCAGTGTGTGAGTGTACCACTGAATGCACAGAAATATAATTCCCAGTAATGTGCAGTGTGTGAGTGTGTCACTGAATGCACAGCATTAAACCTCCCAGTAATGTGCAGTGTGTGAGTGTATCACTGGATGCACAGCAATATAACTCCCAGTAATGTGCAGTGTGTGAGTGTATCACTGAATGCACAGCAATATAACTCCCAGTAATGTGCAGTGTGTGAGTGTATCACAGACTCCATAGCAATATAACTCCCAGTAATGTGCAGTGTGTGAGTGTACCACTGAATGCACAGAAATATAACTCCCAGTAATGTGCAGTGTGTGAGTGTGTCACTGAATGCACAGCAATAACACTCCCAGTAATGTGCAGCGTGTGAGTGTATCACAGACTCCATAGCAATATAACTCCCAGTAATGTGCAGTGTGTGAGTGTATCACTGAATGCACAGCAATATAACTCCCAGTAATGTGCAGTGTGTGAGTGTATCACGGAATGCACAGAAATATAACTCCCAGTAATGTGCAGTGTGTGAGTGTGTCACTGAATGCACAGCATTAAACCTCCCAGTAATGTGCAGTGTGTGAGTGTATCACTGGATGCACAGCAATATAACTCCCAGTAATGTGCAGTGTGTGAGTGTATCACTGAATGCACAGCAATATAACTCCCAGTAATGTGCAGTGTGTGAGTGTATCACAGAGCTCCACAGCAATAATACTCCCAGTAATGTGCAGTGTGTGAGTGTATCACTGAATGCACAGCAATAATACTCCCAGTAATGTGCAGTGTGTGAGTGTATCACTGAAAGCACAGTAATAATACTCCCAGTAATGTGCAGTGTGTGAGCGTATCACTGAATGCACAGCAATAATACTCCCAGTAATGTGCAGTGTGTGAGTGTATCACTGAATGCACAGCAATAATACTCCCAGTAATGTGCAGTGTGTGAGTGTATCACTGAATGCACAGCAATAATACTCCCAGTAATGTGCTGCATGTGAGTGTATCACTGAATGCACAGCAATAATACTGACAGTAATGTGCAGTGTGTGAGTGTGTCACTGAATGCACAGCAATAATACTCCCAGTAATGTGCAGTGTGTGAGTGTATCACTGAATGCACAGCAATAATACTCACAGTAATGTGCTGCATGTGAGTGTATCACTGAATGCACAGCAATAATACTGACAGTAATGTGCAGTGTGTGAGTGTGCCACTGAATGCACAGCAATATAACTCCCAGTAATGTGCAGTGTGTGAGTGTATCACTGAATGCACAGCAATATAACTCCCAGTAATGTGCAGTGTGTGAGTGTATCACTGAATGCACAGCAATATAACTCCCAGTAATGTGCAGTGTGTGAGTGTATCACTGAATGCACAGCAATATAACTCCCAGTAATGTGCAGTGTGTGAGTGTATCACTGAATGCACAGCAATATAACTCCCAGTAATGTGCAGTGTGTGAGTGTGTCACTGAATGCACAGCAATATAACTCCCAGTAATGTGCAGTGTGTGAGTGTATCACTGAATGCACAGCAATATAACTCCCAGTAATGTGCAGTGTGTGAGTGTATCACTGAATGCACAGCAGTAATACTGACAGTAATGTGCAGTGTGTGTCACTGAATGCACAGCAATATAACTCCCAGTAATGTGCAGTGTGTGAGTGTATCACTGAATGCACAGCAATATAACTCCCAGTAATGTGCAGTGTGTGAGTGTATCACTGAATGCACAGCAATAATACTGACAGTAATGTGCAGTGTGTGAGTGTATCACTGAATGTACAGCAATAATACTCCCAGTAATGTGCAGTGTGTGAGTGTATCACTGAATGCACAGCAATAATACTCCCAGTAATGTGCAGTTTGTGAGTGTATCACTGAATGCACAGCAATAATACTCCCAGTAATGTGCAGTGTGTGAGTGTATCACTGAATGCACAGCAATAATACTCCCAGTAATGTGCAGTGTGTGAGTGTATCACTGAATGCACAGCAATAATACTCCCAGTAATGTGCAGTGTGTGAGTGTATCACTGAATGCACAGCAATAATACTCCCAGTAATGTGCAGTGTGTGAGTGTATCACTGAATGCACAGCAATAATACTCCCAGTAATGTGCAGTGTGTGAGTCTATCACTGAATGCACAGCAATAATACTCCCAGTAATGTGCAGTGTGTGAGTGTATCACTGAAAGCACAGTAATAATACTCCCAGTAATGTGCAGTGTGTGAGCGTATCACTGAATGCACAGCTATAATACTCCCAGTAATGTGCAGTGTGTGAGTGTATCACTGAATGCACAGCAATATAACTCCCAGTAATGTGCAGTGTGTGAGTGTATCACTGGATGCACAGCAATAATACTCCCAGTAATGTGCAGCGTGTGAGTGTATCACTCAATGCACAGCAATATAACTCCCAGTAATGTGCAGTGTGTGAGTGTATCACTGGATGCACAGCAATATAACTCCCAGTAATGTGCAGTGTGTGAGCGTATCACTGAATGCACAGCAATAATACTCCCAGTAATGTGCAGTGTGTGAGTGTATCACTGAATGCACAGCAATAATACTCCCAGTAATGTGCAGTGTGTGAGCGTATCACAGACTCCGCAGCAATAATACTGACCGTAATGTGTAGTGTGTGAGTGTATCACTGAATGCACAGCAATATAACTCCCAGTAATGTGCAGCGTGTGAGTGTATCACTGAATGCACAGCAATAATACTCCCAGTAATGTGCAGCGTGAGTGTATCACTGAATGCACAGCAATATAACTCCCAGTAATGTGCAGTGTGTGAGTGTATCACTGAATGCACAGCAATAATACTCCCAGTAATGTGCAGTGTGTGAGTGTATCACTGAATGCACAGCAATATAACTCCCAGTAATGTGCAGTGTGTGAGTGTATCACTGAATGCACAGCAATATAACTCCCAGTAATGTGCAGTGTGTGAGTGTATCACAGAGCTCCAAGGCAATAATACTCCCAGTAATGTGCAGTGTGTGAGTGTATCACTGAATGCACAGCAATAATACTCCCAGTAATGTGCAGTGTGTGAGTGTATCACTGAAAGCACAGTAATAATACTCCCAGTAATGTGCAGTGTGTGAGCGTATCACTGAATGCACAGCAATAATACTCCCAGTAATGTGCAGTGTGTGAGTGTATCACTGGATGCACAGCAATAATACTCCCAGTAATGTGCAGCGTGTGAGTGTATCACTCAATGCACAGCAATATAACTCCCAGTAATGTGCAGTGTGTGAGTGTATCACTGGATTCACAGCAATATAACTCCCAGTAATGTGCAGTGTGTGAGCGTATCACTGAATGCACAGCAATAATACTCCCAGTAATGTGCAGTGTGTGAGTGTATCACTGAATGCACAGCAATAATACTCCCAGTAATGTGCAGTGTGTGAGCGTATCACAGACTCCGCAGCAATAATACTGACAGTAATGTGTAGTGTGTGAGTGTATCACTGAATGCACAGCAATAATACTCCCAGTAATGTGCAGCGTGAGTGTATCACTGAATGCACAGCAATATAACTCCCAGTAATGTGCAGTGTGTGAGTGTATCACTGAATGCACAGCATTAAACCTCCCAGTAATGTGCAGTGTGTGAGTGTATCACTGAATGCACAGCAATAATACTCCCAGTAATGTGCAGTGTGTGAGTGTGTCACTGAATGCACAGCAATAATACTCCCAGTAATGTGCAGTGTGTTAGTGTATCACTGAATGCACAGCAATAATACTCCCAGTAATGTGCAGCGTGTGAGTGTATCACAGACTCCATAGCAATAAAACTCCCAGTAATGTGCAGTGTGTGAGTGTACCACTGAATGCACAGAAATATAATTCCCAGTAATGTGCAGCGTGTGAGTGTGTCACTGAATGCACAGCATTAAACCTCCCAGTAATGTGCAGTGTGTGAGTGTATCACTGGATGCACAGCAATATAACTCCCAGTAATGTGCAGTGTGTGAGTGTATCACTGAATGCACAGCAATAATACTCCCAGTAATGTGCAGCGTGTGAGTGTATCACTGAATGCACAGCAATAACACTCCCAGTAATGTGCAGCGTGTGAGTGTATCACAGACTCCATAGCAATATAACTCCCAGTAATGTGCAGTGTGTGAGTGTATCACTGAATGCACAGCAATATAACTCCCAGTAATGTGCAGTGTGTGAGTGTATCACTGAATGCACAGAAATATAACTCCCAGTAATGTGCAGTGTGTGAGTGTGTCACTGAATGCACAGCATTAAACCTCCCAGTAATGTGCAGTGTGTGAGTGTATCACTGGATGCACAGCAATATAACTCCCAGTAATGTGCAGTGTGTGAGTATATCACTGAATGCACAGCAATATAACTCCCAGTAATGTGCAGTGTGTGAGTGTATCACTGAATGCACAGCAATATAACTCCCAATAATGTGCAGTGTGTGTGTATCACTGAATGCACAGCAATAATACTGACAGTAATGTGCAGTGTGTGAGTGTATCACTGAATGCACAGCAATAATACTCCCAGTAATGTGCAGCGTGTGAGTGTATCACTGAATGCACAGCAATAATACTCCCAGTAATGTGCAGCATGAGTGTATCACTGAATGCACAGCAATATAACTCCCAGTAATGTGCAGTGTGTGTGTATCACTGAATGCACAGCAATATAACTCCCAGTAATGTGCAGTGTGTGAGTGTATCACTGAATGCACAGCAATAATACTCCCAGTAATGTGCAGTGTGTGAGTGTATCACTGAATGCACAGCAATAATACTCCCAGTAATGTGCAGTGTGTGAGTGTATCACTGAATGCACAGCAATATAACTCCCAGTAATGTGCAGTGTGTGTGTATCACTGAATGCACAGCAATAATACTGACAGTAATGTGCAGTGTGTGTGTATCACTGAATGCACAGCAATAATACTCCCAGTAATGTGCAGTGTATGTGTGTGTATCACTGAATGCACAGCAATATAACTCCCAGTAATGTGCAGTGTATGTGTGTATCACTGAATGCACAGCAATAATACTCCCAGTAATGTGCAGTGTATGTGTGTGTATCACTGAATGCACAGCAATAATACTCCCAGTAATGTGCAGTGTATGTGTGTGTATCACTGAATGCACAGCAATATAACTCCCAGTAATGTGCAGTGTATGTGTGTATCACTGAATGCACAGCATTAAACCTCCCAGTAATGTGCAGTGTATGTGAAGGCTTTCCACAAGATTTTGGAGTGTTTCTGTGGGAACATTTCCCCATTCATCCAGTAACCATTGGTGAGGTCAGGCACTGATGTTGGACGAGAAGGCCTGGCTCTCAATCTCTGCTCCAGTTCATCCCAAAAGTGTTGGATGGAGTTGAGGTCAGGGCTCTGTGCGGCCAGTCAAGTTCTTCCCCACCAAACTCATCCACCGTGTCTTTATGGACCTTGCTTTATACACTGGGGGACAAAGTCTGACAGTACAACCTCATGAGGCAGTGTTTACAGATAACATGCTAGAAACCCTTTCTGCTGCTGTAGGGGAAATCCATTTACTTCCGCTGTTAGCAGACACTGTGACAGCTTTTGTTAATGAACTGGTCCCCAGCGCGCTTTGTGGGGATCCCTATGCACAGTGTTATTGTATCAAAGTGCTGTTTCTGTAAATATATTCTTCCTTTATAGCTTTTCCTTACAGAGAGCAGCGTAACAGGGGGGCAAGCCAGTGAGCCTGCCCAGGACACAAAAGTCCTGGGGGTGTGGGACTCAGTTATGTCACAGTTGAAATGGGGTGGATTTTAAGCAAATTCGGCAGGGGATGGGAAGGTGAATCGCAGCCGCTTCCAAACTTTCCCAGACCTAGTTCAGCCGATGTCTGTGAGCCCAACTAAATTACTGCCAAATAAGCTAAATATTATTCTATGTTTAACCGATTGTTCTTTAGCATTACAATAAATTAATGGATAGATGTGGCCCAAGACGCACGTTTTCCAGAGTATGTGACCCTTCGCCTGGTTTAGCAACACATGAATTCATTACAATTCAATTAATTGTCAGCTTTACAGACCACAAGATGCCAGCCCTGCATAACGAGAGAGAGAACTGCAGGAATCTGTGAAGGGACAACTGCCGGCAAAAAAGTTATATTTAATTTAACTGAGAGATTCCATCAAATTTAGATTTCTTTTTTTTTTTTGTTTTTTTAAATAGAAATGTTTTCATGAAAGAGCCCGCGTTGTGCCATATAGCGCTAAGAGGGGGCAGACATGTTGTTTAGAATTTTGAGTCCTTTCACCTAACCCAAAGATTCTAAACATGTCCGCCCCGCAATACAGGTTTACAGTACAAATAGAGCTCAATAAAATCACTTTATTTGTATTCTTTCATTAAAACATTTCTAGTTAGAATGCGTACACTCAATGAAATCTTTCAATTAAACATTTAAAGTTTAACTTAAAACAGTTGTCTTTTGAAGACCAAAAAGTAGTCAAGTTGCATTCTCAAGTTCTGTTATACTTGAATTTGTATAACACCTGGTGTGGTTCCCAACAGTTGTGTTTAAATAAGAATATGTATAACACCTGGTGTGGTTCCCAAACAGTTGTGTTTAAATAAGAATATGTATAACACCTGGTGTGGTTCCCCAACAGTTGTGTTTAAATAAGAATATGTATAACACCTGGTGTGGTTCCCCAACAGTAGGGAACCACACCAGCGGTTACACATTCTCATTTAAACACAACTGGGTAATCCCTAAATCCAGGACCGTTGAGGGTCCTTGAGGTCAGGTTTAAGAAGTACCGATTCTCTTTCATGAATAAAAGAAGAAATTGTATATTTTAAAAGGGACTGTCCCAAAATGTATCTTCCAACTCTTCCACATATTAATGCATGTTTTACATTTTGCACTGCTTAAAATATAATATACTTACAGCTAGATGAAACTGAAATTACAGCAGTTTGCAAGAAGCCAGGACTGCCCACACTAGCGGAGTAAAAAGTTATTTTTGTTGCAGCAGGAACCAATGAGAATAAATATCCTCTCTAGTGATGTCATCAGACAATGTGTTGCACTGTTAAGAGATCCTACTGTGGACAAGAGCAAGTTTATCACAGTCCACACAATATATTCAATGGGAAAAGCACAGGAAGTGACTAAGCGAAACAAAGTTATATCGTCAGTGTCTATATAATCAGTGCTGCCGCACCTGCAGTAAACATGCAGAGTAATCACTTGGGGAGGGCTTGAGTCAAATATTAAACGTGATTTATACAGAATGCCTGCATCAAATCACACAGGGATAATAGCCTGTGCATTATACAATCAGTGACCTCCATCTTGCACCAAAGTGAGTTTGGGGACTAGACTGTCCCTTTAAATCTAATGGGGGAGAGAGTGCTGAATGAAGATCTTTTTGCACCACGCCGACAAGTCCTTTACAAAAAAGGTTTCCTGAACTACTTCTGCAAAATTAAATAAAACGCAATAAAAAAAAAATGAAAAACAAAATGGGTCGTTTAATGTATTTTAATAGCAAACTTACAGGAACAGCACAGAAAACAGACAATAAAACATATACTTGGATGTAGGATAAACTCAGTTAGAAAAAAGTCAAGTGAATGGATGGAGTTTACTACATGGTAAAAATGCTACAAACACCATTTTACTTGCCATCGATAAGAAATTGACTTGGTTTTAAAAAAAATCCAAATGCTGGTACTGTCCAGAGAAAATTTAAAGAGATCTTATTTATAATTTGTTATAAAGCGGAATCTTTGAATGATTTTAATTCTGACTGTACTTTTAATGATTAATGCTCCCCGCTGCCCCCGTATTTATAATGAAGAAGTCACACAAATGGAAAATAAAATTGCCTGTACTGGATTCTGCCCCTGCCCCCCAACCCGCCCCCCCCAGAATTTCCATTCACAACCATTATATAATTTTAGGTACCTTTTAACCCCATGGAGGAAAAAAATATCTAACATTCAGACCTAACAATAACAGGAAGAAGAGATTTTTTTTTTTTTTTTTTTCTTTTCCTTTTCGAGTTTGAAAGATGAAAAAAAAATAACGATTCCTCGCGATTCTGGTAGTTTAAGCGCGTTCCCCGCGGATGCGGCGAGCGAGCTGGATGTCTTTTGGCATAATTGTGACACGCTTGGCGTGGATAGCACACAAGTTAGTGTCTTCGAACAGTCCCACCAGGTAGGCCTCACTAGCCTCCTACAAGAGAAGAGAGAAAAAAAAAAAAGTTTAGCGTTGGATCGTCAGATTGCAGATTTATGGATCAGGGCGTAAAAAAATCCCAGGAGGCAGGGACTGTATCACCTAAATATTATTTTTCAATGTAAAATATTTATTACCTAAATCTTGTTTTAACAAAATGATTGAAAATCATCTATACCTTGTACTAGCAAAACTGCAAGCAAATGCCTAAATTAGGAGAAAAATGGGTTTTAAATGTGCCTGGAGTCTCCGGTTTATGACATCACCTGTGGTCCTTACAGACATTTAGACTACATGTCCCATAATTCCCATTTTAATGGTGACAAAAGAAAAAAAAAAAAAAAAATTATAGGAGATGGAGTCTATCAACAGTTGAAGGGCTACCGTTGAACGCTCATGGTCTATTGGAACCCAACACAAAATGAAAGAGGAAACAAAATATTCCATGATCCTTTACATGCAGCAAGAACGAAGATGCCCTATTAACCCCTTCGCGACGCATGGTGCTTGCGTCCCAAAACGACGCAAGCACCAAAACGTCACGATTTGTTCCTGGCCACCGATCACAAGGTGATCGGTAGCCAGGAACACTCTGGCAGAGACCCGATCAGGGTCTTAATAGACCCTGTGGGTCCCTGCCAAAAAAACGTGAGACCTCCGGACATCACATGTGACGTCACGGAGGCGTGCCTGAACCCGGAAGTTCGGGCACAGCGCGATTTAGCAAAATGTAGCCGGTGTTCGCTTTGAGCACCGGCTACATTTCCCCTGTCAGACTGAGGCCACTCAGTGGCCTTAACTGACAGGTGGGATCCCGCTGTAAGTGCCTGCAGCAGGATCCGAGCACAGCTCATCGCGGGGAGCCGCGATGAGCTGTTTAGTACAGGACGTACTATGCCGTCCTAACGACTTTTAAGCACTTAGTCAGGACGGCATAGTACGTCCTAACGTCACGAAGGGGTTAAAGGAAATGAGCATTCAAATGGGTGCAGGGTGTTATTTAACCCTCCGAGTGGACCCCTCTTCCACACACCAATAGGTCAGCTTTATGGGTGAGAGGGTAGCAACCGAGTGCATGTTCCAAGATCATTGGGCAACAGAATGGGTTAAAAATGTATGGCAGAAGATGAAAGAACCAAACAATTCGCAAATAATGAGAACTGGTGTGATTGATCCTCAGCTGGAAAAAGATAGTCAAACCCAGTTATAAAAAAAGGGCAAAGGGAATGTATAAAAAAAAAAGATATAAAGTAAAAACATTAAAAATAATACAGTGATACATTTTTTCAGAAGTTTTTTCATGGCTACCGTTGTCTGTGACCAGTGCAGAGGTTCCCTCTAGTGGCCAAATGTGTAACTTCCTAAAACTAAACTAGTTTGGCGTTGCCCTATTAGTCCAGTAATATAGAAGTAACAAGGTTGCAGTGCAGAATCTTGTAAAACTAGTTTTTTTTTATTGGATTTTTTCTCTTTATCATGTCAAAAGCATTTCTGACCCACAGGTTAAATCTCACAAAGTACATGTCCTGATATAGGGGTGAAAACAACAGGGCAGAGAATTCCCCAAAAACAATGGTGGTAAAATAGTCCGACTTGAGTGGTACAGACTGCGGAGATCGGGGGAGAGAGACAGAGTGAGCAAGTCATTTAACAGCCATAGTGCAATACAAAGGAATCAAGGATGGGTTATATGAGTTTCTTAGCACAGTATATTCCTAGAACCAGTCCTGGATTATTTTTGGTCTCTCACCATTGCTGTTAAACTTATATTCTCACCCCCCGCAATCTATGCAACTCGAGCCTTACTATTTATTTCTGTATATGGAATAAATGATCATTTCTGCCCTGTTTTACCCCTGTATCAAGACATGTACTTGTAACATTCAAGTTGATGGTTTTTTTGCTTTGTGGGTCAGAAATGGTTTTGACCCCTGAAAGCTTGTCGTTCCAAAATTGGGAAAGATGAATTTGTACCTTGACGTCATAGCAGCCATTTTGTGTGTCATGTTGACGGCATGGGTTAATTGTAGGCATGTTGTGCTTTTCTCAGATTGGTTATTACACAAGTTCAGTATGATGGACGGTGGGACAAGATGCGAGTACAGTTATCCAGGTTTTGCTAACCTGAGTTATCAGCCAGTCTAATTCTAATACTGGGTGAAAAGGACCAGGGGGCTGTTGGTCCAGGAACTCCCAGTGTATGCCGGACTTGATCCATTTTTTACCCCTTTTTTTCCTGCTTTTTCTTTGTGCCTTTAAGACTATAAAACACTGGTGTATTTGGGGACCGAGATTCTCCCATGTCACACTTGTAAATCTTGCAATAAAAAAAAAAGCTCTTACTGTTAGAAGCTAAAAGAACTTGGATTGTTCTACCGGCGTTCACATAATGAATTTAAAGGTACAGGTATTCCAAAACTCTGCAACATTCAGTCACAACAAGTTTGCTACTTGCAAGCATTTAAACCAAACTTTTATATACCAGTCAATAAAAGCAAAAAAAAAAAATAATCATAATTGAGCTGGAAAATTAATTATGTAAATCAAAAAAACATATTTAATTCCTTTAATTTGTGAATTTTCAGGATGTGGATCTGTGTAATTAAATCTAATTATTCTCACAAAATAGACTTCTTAACCAAGATAAGGGGCATAATGGATGATTGGCACATCTCAAGCAGGTAATTAAAATGTGCAGCCATCCAGAACACCACAAATCATGTCTAACTAAAATCACTGCACAAAAACAAACTTGTAGCAGATAATGAAAAGAAACCCCACAGTCCAGTAGCACAAATAGAATATATCGCTATTCCCAGACTGTCAATGTTACGTTAATTTAGCATAAAAGGAGGGAGGTGGGAGAGTGAACAGCCGAGCTGACTGGAGCCATCAGTCGCAAACATTTAAAAAAAGAAAATTAGAGCTGTAAGACTACAATAATTGTAGATGTTTAAGACAGAAATGAGAGACTACAAATAAAGTGCTCTATGGAGCCCTCTTTGCTCTGCATAGCTATCAGGGGGCAGACATGATGTTTGCAATTTTCGGTGCGATGACTGAAGATCTACATAGAAACATAGAATGTGTCGGCAGATAAGAACCATTCAGTCCATCTAATCTGCCCAATTTTCTAAATACTTTTATTAGTCCCCAGTTCCCTATATTATATCTAGGATAGCCTTATACCTATCCCATGCATGCTTACACTCCTCCACTGTATTAACCTCTACCACTTCTACTGGAAGGCTATTCCATACATCCACTACCCTCTCAGTAATGTAATACTTTCATTAGTCCCTGGCCTTATCTTATATCTAGGATAGCCTTATACCTATCCCATGCATGCTTAAACTCCTTCACTGTATTAACCTCTACCACTTCTACTGGAAGGCTATTCCATACATCCACTACCCTCTCAGTAATGTAATACTTTCATTAGTCCCTGGCCTTATCTTATATCTAGGATAGCCTTATACCTATCCCATGCATGCTTAAACTCCTTCACTATATTACCTCTACCACTTCTACTGGAAGACTATTTCATACATCCACTACCCTCTCAGTAATGTAATACTTTCATTAGTCCCTGGCCTTATCTTATATCTAGGATAGCCTTATACCTATCCCACGCATGCTTAAACTCCTTCACTGTATTAACCTCTATCACTTCCGCTGGAAAGCTATTCCTTACATCCACTACCCTCTCAGTAAAGTAATACTTCCTGATATTACTTTTAAATCGTTGCCCCTCTAATTTTAGACTATGTCCTCTAGTTGTGGTAGTTTTTTTTTTTTTTCTTTTAAATATAAATGTTTCTATCAAATCCCCCCTGTTCCGTCTTTCCTCCAAGCTATACATGTTAAGATGCTTTAACCTTTCCTGGTAAGTTTTATCCTTTAACCCATGAACCAGTTTAGTAGCCCTTCTCTGAACTCTCTCCAAAGTATCAATATCCTTCTGGAGATAAGGTCTCCAGTACTGCGTACAATACTCCAAGTGAGGTCTCACCAGTGCTCTGTACAATGGCATGAGCACTTCCCTCTTCCTACTGCTAATACCTCTCCCCATGCAACCCAGGCATTCTGCTAATACCTCTCCCCATGCAACCCAGGCATTCTGCTAACACCTCTCCCCATGCAACCCAGGCATTCTGCTAACACCTCTCCCCATGCAACCCAGGCATTCTGCTAACACCTCTCCCCATGCAACCCAGGCATTCTGCTAACACCTCTCCCCATGCAACCCAGGCATTCTGCTAACACCTCTCCCCATGCAACCCAGGCATTCTGCTAACACCTCTCCCCATGCAACCCAGGCATTCTGCTAACACCTCTCCCCATGCAACCCAGGCATTCTGCTAACACCTCTCCCCATGCAACCCAGGCATTCTGCTAACACCTCTCCCCATGCAACCCAGGCATTCTGCTAACACCTCTCCCCATGCAACCCAGGCATTCTGCTAATACCTCTCCCTATACAACCAAGCATTCTGCTAGCATTGCCTGCTGCTCTATTACATTGCCTACCTACCTTTGAGTCATCAGAAATTGTTACTTCTAATCTGACCCAAGATTCTAAACAGCATGTCCGCCCTCTGAGCCACAGAGAGCCAGTCGAGCTTAATAAGTGGTTTTTTATTGTATTCTCTCATTAAAGTATTCTTTCAATTAAACATAAGATTTTTTTTTTCCCCCTATAGTCTCAATTAGTATAAATAATCAAAATGGAGCTGCAAACTCACAACACAGGTTACCCACATTCTTAAAACTACAAAAAAAAAAACACCTGTAAAATCCGGTAGTTGAGGTTTAATCATATCAGGGCTTGACAAATCACAGGACCTAGGGCGCCATGGCTCTGACTGATGTCTGTACCATTTCTCTGGTGCACTGTGTCAGCAGATAGGAACCATTCAGCCCATCTAGTTGGCGCAATTTATGATCATCTGATTAGTTCATTAGCTCCTGGCCTTATCTTCTGTAAAGCCTTAGGCCTATTCCATGCATACTCTGCCCTCCCAGTTATGACAGCATGCACACAGGTGCACTGTACTAACTAGGGGTCTCCAGGGAGCAGCTATACACCCATCTCAGTCACCTGCAGAGCCTGGGGACATCCCACGGAGGCCACCGGATAATCTATGGCAGGATGTAGAAAATAACACCACCATGGAGGATATTATTTCATGCGACTGCCCCTGGACTCCCTAGACCAGGGGTAGGCAACCAGCGGCCCTCCAGATATTAGAGGACTACATTTCCCATACTATTCTACCAGCCTCTCAGCTGAAGGAGCATTATGGGAAATGTAGTTCATCAGCAGCTAGAGGGCCGCAGGTTTCCCACCTCTGCCCTAGAGACAGAGTGATGAAAAAACTGGAAACATGATATAATCCTTCTCCCCCTGGATGTGTCGTATTATAAACAGCGCCAGTAGAGCATGGTCTGTTGACTGCAAACATTACAAGAATAGCACACAAGCTAACACTACAAAAAGATGAAAATCTTAAAATGCAAAACAAAAACCCCACTAAAAACATTAACGTGAATTAATTGACAAAAAAAATCTCCTTGTGCAGCCAAGATACGTCTACAGGCAATCCTCACGGACATGTGTATCACAGACACTAGTATTCCTATGGAGGGGATCGGGGGGGGGGGCAGACTATACATGGTTAGCAATGTGCTTAGTACAATGAATAGATGAGCAATTTTCCAGTGATTGATAACTCTGACACCACGTATACTGACTGAGCATCATGAGATATGGAATTCCCAAACATGTCCAGTGCCAAGGTTAGCCATCACTGGATTATTAGTCTCTTTAAAAGGGACACCATGCTATATTTGCTCGCCAAGTGCACTTGTATTGTATCTTGCTAGACACTAAGTGATTAGTATGCTGAAAGCCAAACCAGCAAAATAAGAAACCATTGTAATAGAAAGATAGAATGTGTCGGCAGATAAGAACCATTCGGTCCATCTAGTCTGCCCAATTTTTTTTTTTTTTTTTTTTTTTTTTTTTTTTTGAGTACTTTTATTAGTCCCTTTATTAGCCTTGTGTCTATCCCACGCATGCTTAAAATTCTTGACTGTGTTTACCTCTACCACTTCTGCTGGCAGGCTATTCCATACATCCACTGCCCTCTCAGTAAAGTAATACTTCCTGATATTACTTTTAAATCGTTGCCCCTCTAATTTAAGACTATGTCCTCTAGTTGTGGTGGTTTTTCTTCTTTTAAATATACTCTCTTCCTTTACTGTGTTGATTCCCTTTATGTATTTAAATGTTTCTATCATATCCCCCCTGTTACGTCTTTCCTCCAAGCTATACATGTTAAGATGCTTTAACCTTTCCTGGTAGTAATATATGTCTTCCAGCTCTCTATACAATATATTTACAATACAAAAAGTTCCCTAGACGCTAATTAACTCCCATTAATACAACTATAAAAATTGTACCAAATAAAATCCTGACCATCGAGAAAAAAAAAAAAGTATAAGGAGGTGGTGCATTACCCCAAATCCTGCTGGGTCAAGTCTTTTCTGTTAAACTGTTTCTTGTAATAACATGTACTTACTGTATCCAGCTCTGCTGTGGAGTTTGCTGCTATTATACAAATAAGTAAAGATGATGCATATTCAGCATTACAGAAAGTGCCTAAGCAGTGTTTGCAAAACATCTGTACAGCATTAGTTATTTTTTAAATAGTTCTCTATTTTATCAGCCTATTGTGCAGATTAGTCTCCCAAAAATATTTTTCCTGCGCATAAGTTGATGATGCGTGGTGGGGGAGGAGCATAAATAAATGTCCTAATCGATACACACTTTCCCGCGGACGCTTACCTGCAAAGCACCGATAGCAGCGCTCTGAAAGCGCAAATCTGTTTTGAAGTCCTGAGCGATTTCACGGACCAGACGCTGGAAGGGGAGTTTGCGAATCAGCAGCTCAGTGGACTTCTGGTAACGTCTGATTTCACGAAGAGCCACGGTGCCCGGCCTAGGAAACAAAAAAGGTGTCAAAAAAAAGGAAATCTATACATATTTACATGCGTTGCAAGACATCAAATCTGACTGGTTCCCAATGCACGATTAAATTCCTTTACTACCACGTCTACTGGAAGGCTGTTCCATGCATCCACCTCCGTCTCTGCAGGAGGATTTAGAGTAATATTCATTTTAGATTTATATGCACAATACATATTGCAAACCAACACATTACATAAGTTCAAATCGTTGCCAATCTACAATAAATATTACTCCTACTACTCTGCAGAGACAGAGGTGGATGCTGGGACCAGACTTCCAGCAGGGGTGGTAGAGAAGAAAGTTAAGCATGCATTGGCTCACGAAACACCAAGTCAGAAATGATATCTTGCCGCCCAGAGCAGATTAGACTGTCTGAATAGTGCTTAT
The DNA here is from genome assembly GCA_036172795.1 of Pelodytes ibericus. Lineage (NCBI taxonomy): Eukaryota > Metazoa > Chordata > Amphibia > Anura > Pelodytidae > Pelodytes > Pelodytes ibericus. The sequence continues at coordinate 17,355,202 of CM069862.1, forward strand.
CTGCTCCAAACAGTACAGCAATTTTATATGATGCATTGGTATTTATCCTTTCAAATTTATATTCTGTTATTCCTGTACAGCACACAAAAAAAAGTCTTTCATTACTCCCTACCCAAAAAATAATAATCTAATGAAGAGTTACAGGTTGTTCAATTGCAGCAATGAATGTGTTAACCTCATAGAAGCAAGCAGACGCATGCACGCTGCTGCCCTCTAGTGTACGCTGATGGGAAGTGCTAACCCCCGTCAGCGTACAGTCTCCTGGATCAGGTGGGAAATGTGCCAAATCCTGCGGACTTAAGAGACCTTTCTGTAGAATGAGCCCCCACATCTTTCCAAGCCGCTAACCATCATCCCACCTGTGAGTGAGGCTCCTTTCTGAAGATGAGCAGGTATAATGCAAACATTTGGATGGTTCGATTCCCCCCTAGCCCCCCCCCCCTCCAAAAAATAATAAAAAATAAAAATCAATAAAAAATATAAACAAAATATAAAATTAACACAAACGTGCTGTAAAACACTGATGCACTAGCATCATCCATATAGTTGACAGATTGGCAAGTGATCATTATGTCATTAAAAAAAAAAAAAAAAAAAAAAAAATTTAAAAATGACCTCTATTGCACTGTGTCCGAAAATATAAAAAAATATTTTAACTAAGAAAAAAAAAAAAGATTAAAAAAAAATGGAAAAAAAAAAGTTGCAGTGATGATCTCAGCTTTAAAATGATATTGCATTTAATTATTAGTATAAAAAAAATGCTTTTATTAAAGTAGAACTTGCTCAGGATAGATATGCAAGGATAACAAAGTGCGCATGCGCACCCCCCCCCTTTTCCTCCCCCACCCCTGGTCTTCCTTGATCTACCTGTAGCGATGAGGTTTCTTCACCCCACCAGTAGAGGGCGCACTCTTCCTGGCTGCCTTGGTGGCCAGCTGCTTCCTGGGAGCTTTCCCACCAGTGGACTTACGGGCTGTCTGTTTGGTACGAGCCATGGTCCTGCAAGATCTACAGTCCTAAAAACCTGATTCCCCATAGCAGCAGAGCAACAAGGGGTTAAAAGAAAAAAATGCCATGTAAATAAAATAATAGAAATAAAAAAAATTATTGAAATGATAAAGATCCAATAAATAAAATAAGACTCAGGCTTCTCTAATGCTATTCACCTAAGATGACCGGTTTTCAAACTGTGGCGCTAGCTGGCTTCACAAGCACTGGAAGATCCTCCCAATGTGACTGATTAGCAAGGTATAAACCTGTGGGGGGGGGGGGGGTGTAAGCTTTCCCCCCAGCATGAAATACAAACACCCTACAAAGCTCATCACTAAAGGGGGATCCTAGCTGATCCTCTCTCCTTTGCATCTTAAAGACCCTGCTGCTACTGCTTGAGATCTGCTCTAGATCCAGAAAAAAAAAAAAAATTAAAATCAGCTCCAAAGTAGAAAAAAAAAAAAAAAATTAATAAATCTGCCAGAATTGTTCACATTTGATCAAAACAAAAAGCAGAGGGATTTATTATTTATTAGGGTGAGTGATCCTGGAAGCTGCCTCTATCTAGTGTGAGCTATTGTGATAGACCCAGGGAGCTGATGCCACAAGCCTCTCTCTTTATACATGCCCTACCCCCCCCCCCCCCCTGCCACATAATCCAGGAGGATCTGCAGACACCCTTGCAATTAGTTGGCAGTATAAAGGGGGTGCAGAGATAAAGTTTTAGGGTGGGAGATCCTGGGGATACATTAAGCACCCCAAGAACAATTACTTTCAGTCCCTGATTCCAGTCTCCTGATTTGCAACCTCACAAAGAAGCCATCTCAGAAAGGCAATGTAGCAAACTGCCCCACGTGTGAATAATCTACCCCATTAGGGGGGAGTAATTGGATCAGGAGGGGGTGCTTGGCTGTTATTGGGACTTTATCACCCTCAAAAAAAATTCTAAAAAAATAAAAGGAGACCCCCCCAAATAGCTGATCTGAGCAGATCTGACACAAGAAGAATCAGCTAGAAGGAGAATTAATATGGTGAACAGAAACAAGACAAGATGGTGAAGCTTTGGAACAACTGGGGAGACAGGGCACAACAAGGGGGCATTTGCAACGGTTTTAAGGCACTTTACCCCATTGAAAAGCCCCATGTGACTCCCCAGCCTGTTACCTGGGGGTATGAGGGGCAGGATGGTGATGCTCTAGGGGGGCAATATTCAGTGATTAGGGGGTATTTTATCGAGTAAAGATGCCCTGGGTAGGCAAGAGGGAGACAGAGAGCAAATAACAAGCTCCTTGTCTGAGACAGAAGCGAGCAGGGCAGCCGGGCTCCGCTCATCCTTTCCAGCCCAAAAAGTTTAAGGCGAGGGCTGGGACGGGGGTGACTGGGATCCGGAGAGTGGGGGGCACGCAGAGGGGTGGGTTTGGGCTGCTTTGCGGGCCGTGAAGGGGCTGAGAGGGGGCAAATAAAAACTTACCTTCCCCGCTAGCTGGAGAGCGCACAGGCTACTGGCTGCAAACACAATTGAAAAATGGCTGCCATTGGTGTGTCCCACAAGCCCCAGTGAGCGACTCACTCACGGAGCTGCAGCCAATCAGGCACAATGGAGGGAAGGACTAACTCACTGAGCTGTGTGTACAAACACAAAGACATGCTGCTTACCTGCCTGACAAACAGACACAACTGGGCTAGCAATGCAGCTTCTGGGCCACTGACACTGCCTGCTATCAGGGCTAGTGATGATGCTGTTACTCTACCCTGCTATCAGGGCTAGTGGGGCAGCGCACGGGCTAGTGACACAAACACATTTGCCAAACTTTTGTAAAATACCCAGCTCTTTTCAAAACATTTGACTTATTTTCCTTGACACATTGAAGAGATTGTTTCTAAAATTCCATCCAAGGGCAACGTTCTAACGGTGGAACGTTCAGCACACGAACATTCTATTGGTTTCCATGGTGACTGCGCCACCTTTCGAACTTTGCCCCCAGTATATATACTTTTAGAAATAACTTTTATGGTGTGGGCTGCTTTTGTCTAGTGATTTGTGAACAGGGCTAAGGACTCATGTAAGTGGCTACTGGTATACTGAATCCCTCACCATGGGCTAGTGATTCATTCTGTTGGCTGCTGCATGCAAAAGGGCTAGTGACATATGGTTTGGTCTGTTGACGGTTTAGTTACTGCAGCATATGGGATAGTTTCCTTTGCTCTGGGCCAGTGATATAGTCACTAGGCTTGATTTTAACTGTTGCCACCACTGGGCTACCGACATCTGAAGCACCGGACTAGATGCACATGCTTTTGGCTGCACTTTGTTGGCTAGTGACCCATGATTTTGGACTAGTGCTGCATGCCTAGCCTTTTGGCTGCTGCACCCCATGGACTACTGGTACATTCACAGGGCTAGCTATTATCCCCTACCCCTTCTGGGCTACTGACTCATGAACAGGGCTAATGGTCCATATTTAAAGCTACTGCACCTTCTATAATGTAATGCATAGTCTGGGATACTGCTCTTCCTGCCTGCTGATATATATATATATATCAGTGATACTATGGGGTGCTGCTGGTCAAAAGTTATCACACACATGTATGTATGCATTTAACAATTTGTCGAAAAGGCCAGTTTGGGAACATTAAATAATTCCAGGGACAATTCTACCAAAAAGAGGTAATACTTCAGCACGCCACCAGGGGTGCGCAGTGATGAGTAAATGGGGAAGTCAACAGAAAATAATGCAACAGACATGCTTAGAAAAACAGAAGCTATTATAACTTAAATTCTGGCTATTCTAATGTAAAAACATGATGAATTAGCACACGACTTGACAAATCACTGGAGCATGGCTTCTAAATTCCCTGCTGCTGGCTCCTAAATGTTTTGGTCGTTTGAGATTGAACTCTATGGAAGCCTGGCTCCCAAAAATAACCAGTCCGGCTTGTGAATTGGTGTGCGCAGCTCGTAAAGTCTAACAGTATGTGTCAATCCCTGGGGAAGAGGGGGGAAGGGAAAGGTTTACAAAAAATGTAATAGCTAATTTATAAGAACAGCACAGAAAGCAGACACCATAAATATTAATATATACCTGGCTGTGGGATAAACTTAGCAGAGTGAATAAAGTCCATTGTCTACAGATATTTGTAGCTGTTGGAAAGTGCGTAGTGTGTATTACACAGAACAAATGCTGAAACAGAAAGAAATCTCAACCGAGATAGACAAGGGACTGTTAAAGGAAATCCATGAGACATGGTAGGTATGTATACCTCCCAACTTATGCCCCCGGCGAATTGGGATGCCAGGGGGGCCAGAGCGTGGGAGGTATAGCGTGTGGTAGCGCGGTCACTCTATCTGACTATGCATGTGCCGTACGGATTCTCCAATGTCCAGAATGAGATCAGGACTGCGGGATTTGATAAAATATATATTTATATACCAGATTTGTTCGAATATAAGATTTTTTTAGCGCAATTTCGGAAGTTGGGAAGTAGGCTACACTGATGACCTCTCATCCAATGGGGGTTCATGTCTCTGCCCCTTCTGCCATGCTCCGCAGCAGGAATCATACCACTCACATAGCAGAATTTTAACTGTGTCTGGAGTCTCCTACTTATGACATCACCTGTGGCTTGATATGCAAATCACACATTTCCCACTGAAAACCAGTTAATTTGCATACCGTGCCACAGGTGATGTCATAAGTAGGAGACTCCAGACACAGTAAAAATTCTGTTCCTAATTTACATATTTGCTTGTAATTTTGCTAACACAATGTATAGATCATTTATTATTCTTTACATTCACAGTCCAAACAAAGTCCCTCTGATAAACAGCTGCTTTTCTGTGATTTCCACTCAGGTCCATTATAATGATCTCTTTAGAGACCAGTTTAATTACATAGAAACTAGATGAACCAGCTAGTCAAGGACGTCACCTTATAGAGGAAGGTTAACCGAGCAGTGACTGCTAACCTTGACGATGGGGATGTTTGGGAACCACAAACCCAGCTCAATTAGCCTCACTGCTGGCTGATAAGATGTGTGTCATCTAATAGTAGCCCTGGGCCCCCCCTGACATTATTGGGGCTGGACAGGGCCGGCCCAAGACATTGTGCTGCCTGGGGCGAAGAATTAAATGCTCAATATGCCAGATTTAGCCAATTAATATGCTAGGATTTTGTCACTCAATATGCCAGGATTTAACCTCTCAATATGCCAGCATTTAACCCCTCAATATGCCAGCATTTAACCCCTCAATATGCCAGGATTTAACCCCTCAATATGCCAGCATTTAACCCCTCAATATGCCAGGAGTTTGCCCCTCAATATACCAGATTTAGCAATTTAATATGCCAGGATTTTGCTCGTTTGTATCTGAATGGCACAATATTCCTGGTATCTGAATGGCACAATATTCCTGGTATCTGAATGGCACAATATTACTGGTATTTGAATGGCACAATATTCCTGGTATCTGAATGGCACAATATTCCTGGTATCTGAATGGCACAATATTACTGGTATTTGAATGGCACAATATTACTGGTATCTGAATGGCACAATATTCCTGGTAACTGAAAGGCACAATATTACTGGTATTTGAATGGCACAATATTACTGGTATCTGAATGGCACAATATTCCTGGTATCTGAATGGCACAATATTACTGGTATTTGAATGGAAAAATATTACTGGTATCTGAATGGCACAATATTACTGGGCTCTGAATGGCACAATATTACTGGGCTCTGAATGGCACAATATTACTGGGCTCTGAATGGCACAATATTACTGGTATCTGAATGGCTCAATATTACTGGTATTTGAATGGAAAAATATTACTGGTATCTGAATGGCACAATATTACTGGGCTCTGAATGGCACAATATTACAGGGCTCTGAATGGCACAATATTACTGGTATCTGAATGGCACAATATTACTGAGCTCTGAATGGCACAATATTACTGGGCTCAATGGCACAATATTACTGGTATCTAAATGGCACAATATTACTGGTATTTGAATGGCACAATATTAATGGTATCTGAATGGCACAATATTACTGGTATTGGAATGGAAAAATATTACTGGTATCTGAATGGCACAATAATACTGGCATCTTAATGGCACAATAATACTGGCATATTAATGGGAAAAATTGGCTGTGGCTTATTAATGACAAAATGATACTGGCATATAATTGGGCAAATTGGCTGTTATAGAGAGAGAGAGAGAGATGTCTGTATGTATAGATATGTATTGTTTTAGAATTGTACAATTGTCACCTTGTGGGGCTCCTGTGTGTTGTATAATTAATGGCGGTCCCATGTGTGGCATAATTATTGGGCGCTTGTGTGTAGCATATTTATTGGGCCCCATGTGTGGCATAATTAAGGGACTCTTTTGTGTGGCATAATTATGGGGCACCTGTGTGTGTGGCATAATTATGGGGCACCTGTGTGTGTGGCATAATTAATTGGCTCCGAGGTGAGGCATAAATAGTGGGGCTCTGGTGTGGCATAATTTATGGGGCTCCTGTGTGTGGCATAGTTATGGGGCTCTGGTGTGGCATAATATATGGGGCTCCTGTGTGTGGCATAATATATGGGGCTCCTGTGTGTGGCATAGTTATGGGGCTCCTGTGTGTGGCATAGTTATGGGGCTCCTGTGTGTGGCATAGTTAATAGGCCATCTAACTGGCATTACTAAGGAATCTGTTTGGCATTGTATTGGAGGAAATCCAGGGGGGTGACACCATGAGTTTCTGCACCGGGTGACACCAACCCTGGTGACGCCTCTGGGGGGTCGTCTTATGATCAGGGCGGTCTTATATTTAATCAAATACGGTATGTTTATACAATTGTTACCTATTTTGGAAGGGTGGGAAGCGGTGTTTCCCTTTTACGTATCCATTATAGCCAGTTACATGGCCGCCTTCAGGGGGTGACAGACGATACTAGGCGGCAGAGCCGCTGTCTGGGGGGAATCAAAAGATGCCACATTGATTATTTAATTTATTTTCTAGTGACAGATAACTTGTACATACTGCTTGGTAATATACACAGTTATATGTGTCCCATAAAAAAAAATGGCCAAGGTGGCAACACTACATTCCATGTAAAAAAAAAAAAAATAGTTACCAACGGTCCTAGATTTGCCAGTATAGTCACGTCCCCACAAATTCAGATCTGTCCCAACATTGATGCTGTCAATGCACAGTGCTTAACACTGTATGCAGGCAGAAATGTGTTTAAACTGTGTGTGTCTAATATACATTTGCAATACATAAATTCAGCAAGAAACATTTAAATACATAAAGGGAATCAACACAGTAAAGGAAGAGAGTATATTTAAAAGAAGAAAAACTACCACAACTAGAGGACATAGTCTTAAATTAGAGGGGCAACGATTTAAAAGTAATATCAGGAAGTATTACTTTACTGAGAGGGTAGTGGATGTATGGAATAGCCTGCCAGCAGAAGTGGTAGAGGTAAACACAGTCAAGGATTTTAAGCATGCGTGGGATAGACACAAGGCTTTCCTAGCTATAAGACCGGGAACGGGGGACTAATAAAAGTACTCCAAAAAAAAATTGGCCAGACTAGATGGACCGAATGGTTCTTATCTGCCGACACTTTCTATGTTTCTATGTTTCTAACTACATAACATTATCTGAACATTATTTTAATTTTTTTTTAAATTATTTTAGATAATTTTAAAAGCACCTAGCTTAGAGAAAATAAAATACTGGAGATTTAGTCACAATATATGGCCATATTTTGTTTATCCCATTTGTAGTCTAATGGGGGTGACATCACGCAGCATAGTCTAACTCCGCCCCATTTAGGCTCCACCCCTTTATGCCCCAGGACGCACCAGAGAAAAGAAGGCAAGTATGATATAAACATAATCATTAGGTGGCAGCCCCACATATTTGTTAAGTCACCCGGCACTTACAGTAACAGGGGTGGGGCCTGAACCAACGCCCCTTACTGGCTCAACAACTTCTCCGACACGTGTGCAGATCTACAGCTGCTGGCCTGCCCGTGGAATGGCTGACTAATGCAGCAATCCATTCATACCTCCCAACAGTCCCGGACTTACACACAAACAGTCCCTTATAGGGGCCGCTCCATCTAGTTTATTTTCTGCACTTTTTTTTTTTTTATTTTAAAACAACTTCCAGTCCTCCTGTAGTTTTACATTGAAAATGTTTTCACCGGGGCTTCTGAATTCAGTGACAGCCCAGAAGGAGGAGCTTGGAAAGATAGACAGGGCTGTTACCGTAGCAACAGCAACACTTTGATTACACTTTATTTGCAGTTTTTAGGAGATAGGAGAAGACCGACCTGTTTATTTTCGTTACATGTAAATTATTACCTAATTAAAAAAAAAAATTTTTGGGACACTAGTTGGATCTGTGCCCGAATATTCTGCAGTTAATGCCATTTTTAAATACACAATAGCGGCCTGCATGGGCGGGGTGGAAGTCGGGAGGCAAGTCACAGGCCTTTAGTGTTTGTTTTTTTACCAGCCTGCCAGTAACATACCGGCTGGGTGTTTGTCATATAAGTGAAATCCTGAAAGGACAGTGAACGGCACACAACAAACCATCACAAAAGTAATGCAATATCGTAATCATAAATCCTCCACAACTAGATTCAGTGGTGTGTTTTATTTAGTTTAACCTACAGATGGCAGTTTGGTTTATTGCCCTCTGGTACTCGTGACGCACCTTCCTCTTACCTCTGGTCCTCGTGACGCACCTTCCTCTTACCTCTGGTACTTGTGACGCACCTTCCTCTTACCTCTGGTACTCCTGACGCACCTTCCTCTTACCTCTGGTACTCGTGACGCACCTTCCTCTTACCTCTGGTACTCGTGACGCACCTTCCTCTTACCTCTGGTACTCGTGACGCACCTTCCTCTTACCTCTGGTACTCGTGACGCACCTTCCTCTTACCTCTGGTCCTCGTGACGCACCTTCCTCTTACCTCTGGTACTCGTGACGCACCTTCCTCTTACCTCTGGTACTTGTGACGCACCTTCCTCTTACCTCTGGTACTCGTGACGCACCTTCCTCTTACCTCTGGTACTCGTGACGCACCTTCCTCTTACCTCTGGTACTCGTGACGCACCTTCCTCTTACCTCTGGTACTCGTGACGCACCTTCCTCTTACCTCTGGTACTCGTGACGCACCTTCCTCTTACCTCTGGTACTATTGACACACCTTCCTCTTACCTCTGTTGAACAGATACTAGGGCTGCCAGATAGGGTGACCACATATCTTGTCTGCCATTCAGGGACAGGTATTTATAATTATATTATATATTTCGTATTACACACATCATGAGAGAAGACTAATTTGTGCCCCCTCCCAGATCCTTAACTGGAGAAGGGGGGGGGGGGGTTCATGTTGGTCTATGGTACTAATAGCTGGTGCTTCTTCAGGCTTGCTGTAGTGAATCTGGTGCAAACCTCGGAGGCGGCGATATGATTGGATATCCCCATCCTCATTTCTGATTGGCTCTGCACTCAGTAGCAGTGAAAGCAGTAAGCAATGTGTACAGTGTCCCTTGGGACACATATTTGTTCTACATGCTGCAGAAAGAGCATGCAAAGTGCAGCCCGGCAGTATGTAGGATGGATATACACACAGACACAATCCAATTATTTAATCATGGTAGATCCTATGAGATCTCCACCCTGATTAATTAATTGTATTGTGTCTGTGCGTAAATCCATCCTACATAATGCCGGGCTGCATTTTGCATGCTCTTTCTGCAGCATGTGGAACAAATATGTGTCCTTGGAAACATGGCCGATGTTGGCAACTATGGAGTAGATCTACTGTGATTAATGAATTGATTTCCCTATGACCACGTATGAATAATACATCCTACGCAGCAGGTCGAAGTTATATGGATGATCTGTGTCAATCCTGGTAATACTACTGCAGTTTCTAATTACTGAAAATAAAATGTACATTTTATCACACTGATCCAGCCTACAAATTAGTCCATCAAACAGGCTAAAACAAAGTTGTAGGAAAATGTTTCATGTTACAAAGAAAAAACAGATGTTCAACGGGAGGGACAAATGCAGTCATTTCTTGTTTATGACTGTTCCCATGCTAGTCAGTAAACACCATCTTGGTTGTGGGCAGGATAAGCAGTGACACCTACTGGTTGGAGAAGGCAATACAGAGGCTATACAGAGAATAGTACACAGTGGGGAAACTTTATTCATGAAAAAGGCAATTGCAAACTACACTACCACCAATATCAGCTCTAGTGTATTTAAATAGTTTATCAATGTGTAAAAAAATAATTCATATGCTCCCCTTTTTCTATTTCAAAGGTTGAAATAGAAAAAGGGGGGCATATGAATCCCACTTCTTTGATTGTCTCCGTGAGTTATAAGGGTATGCCCAGACGGGGGTCCCTGGCTCGCTGCACCTAGAGGGATACTAGCCGTACCACACTGACAGCGAAGGCCGAGATGTACTTCTGTGGCTGCTCTATTCTACGTGCAGAGGAGACCTGCCAGGCATTTTGGATCTGGACTGCCCTTATGGGCAGTGGTGGGATTCAAACAGTTAGTAACCAGTCCCGACTTTCAAGCATGGTGTCATATGTTTTTCTCTTATGTCAAACAAAATATAATAAAAACGACATGCTTTTTGCTAAACAGTAAAAGTTTTCAACAATTTATATCATGTGTTTTTTTTTTTAAGTGAATTTCAAATTTAAGGCCAAAGTGGACCAGCTGGAAGAATTCTCTAAGCAAACTGTGCTTTTACTTTGGATACTTTGGTCTTACATTTCACATTCCAGTTCACTAAAGAGACACACATACATACACAGTAACACTTACACACACACACACACACACAGTAACACTTACACACACACACACACACACACACACACACACATACATACACAGTAACACTTACACACACACAGTAACACTTACACACACACATACATACATACACAGTAACACTTACACACACACACACACCCTCACACACAGAGAGTGTCCCGTGGTCCTGTTTACCCGCCCTCTGACCCTAGCGCATGATGTCACGCGCAAGGTTTGAGGAGGGAGGGATTATGCAGCGTCGGGGAAACGTAGTTTCCCGATGCTGTTGCAGGTGCGGAGGGGGGTAGTTTCGGGGGTTCTGTTACAGGTGCGGAGGTGGGTGGTTTCGGGGGTTCTGTTACAGGTGCGGAGGTGGGTGGTTTCGGGGGTTCTGTTACAGGTGCGGAGGGGGGTGGTTTCGGGGGTTCTGTTACAGGTGCGGAGGTGGGTGGTTTCGGGGGTTCTGTTACAGGTGCGGAGGGGGGTGGTTTCGGGGGTTCTGTTACAGGTGCGGAGGGGGGTGGTTTCGGGGGTTCTGTTACAGGTGCGGAGGGGGGTGGTTTCGGGGGTTCTGTTACAGGTGCGGAGGGGGGTGGTTTCAGGGGTTCTGTTACAGGTGCGGAGGGGGGTGGTTTCGGGGGTTCTGTTACAGGTGCGGAGGGGGGTGGTTTCGGGGGTGCTGTTACAGGTGCGGAGGGGGGTGGTTTCGGGGGTTCTGTTACAGGTGCGGAGGGGGGTGGTTTCGGGGGTGCTGTTACAGCTGCAGGCGGCCCAGAGCGCCATGTCCAGTGGGCTGCATTAGAGGGGTGCCTTGGCTTGAGTAATAAACTGTTTTAGACCCTGGGCATCTTTTATTTATTTTTGAATATTGCTAAATATTGGAGCTCTCTCTGCTCTGCACCAATATATAATTCTACCTCCCTAAGAAGCGTAGCCATTATTGTGCTTCAGGGTGGCTCTTAGTACTAACTGTCAACCAACATATAAAAGAAACGTTTCAACACGATAAAACTGTTAGAATGTATAACGTTATTATATATATTGGATTTTTTTTTCTGTCTGATGATCCGCTAATACAATATATCAAATCACGTTCTGCAAGATTTCTTAGGATTTTTTTCTTTTTAACTTGTCCTGTGGACTTCATTTCCCATGATCCCCCATTCAGCACCAGATTGTTCACAGCAGCTGAAGTGCTTTGGGAAGTATACTGTTTCACCCCTGTTTAAAGGTGTGTGTTTGTGTATTTATATATATATATATATTTTAGAAGGCCTTTTTTTTATTTCCAGCCGCCGCCATTTTGTAAGCTGCCACTAGTAAACATGGCCGCTCGAGTCATTTCCCGTTCTCGTCGACGGGGTTTTTTTTTTTTTTTTTTTGTGTGCTTACCACGTGACACGCCGAAGCCCCGCCCTCTTCCGCCCGGGCAGTGACTGGATAAACATCCTGCGTCGTTGGCGTGAGTGTAAACATGGCGCTGAGCGTGTGGGTGAGAGACGGGCTCACTGGCGGAGTGTCCGCAGCGCTGCGGCCTCAAGAAGCGACTATCCGGGATCTTATCCCTCACCCTGACTCGGTAAGACGGGTTAACCTTTCACATTTACCGTGTTTGTAATGGTGTTTATGTCGCTCTCCCTGTGTCCTTTCGCCTATATAGATATTTAATTTAGCTCCCTATTATCCTCCCCTGTCCCCCCACCCACTATTTTTAACTGCAGTCAAGCCATCAGGCAGTTTGTTGTTGTTCCTTGTATTGGTGCAGTGTTTAACTTTTAGTTTTTCTTTCTTAAAGAGACTTTATCAACATCTCAGCTGTGTATTAGAGAATAAGAACCATGATCTATATACATTGTTTTGGCAACATTGAAAGCAAATGCCTTTCAGTTGCTTTAAATAGGTCTGTGGTGTCCCCTGCTTATGACCTCACTCTGTGGCTTGATATGCAAAGTTCCCATTGACAAAAAAAAAAAAGGGTTTAGTTGCATATCAGGCCACAGGTGATGTCATACTTGACACTGCACACCTGTATAATTATTTTTCCTCTTGGTCAATGTGTTTGCAATTTTTGATATTGCCATGAATAGATACTGTTTTTGCATCCCCCCCCCCCCCCCCCCCTTTCACAATGTTAAGGATGATGGTCACTTTAGCACGGTATACAGCCATTCACATTAAAGTCTGAGTTAAACTCTGGATTTTACAGTAATGGAAAAAAATAGAATATAATTTGATGTATACACAATTTTGCTGTATATCCATGTATTTATACACACAACCTGGGGACCACCCTAGTGTTTTAAGTATCTTGATGCTGCTTTGTGTGCTTATCAGGAGACTGAGCCAGGGAGGTGTTTGTTCAGGGACCAGAGGGTAATGTTGAATTTAGTGTCCACCTGTTGTAGGTCTGAAGCTGGTTTGATATGGTAATAAGTACTGCAGGTTTTGTTGATGTCTATCAGTTTTTTCTTTTAGCCCTGTCTCTGTGTCCTGCATGGAGTTTGTTCACTGGTCAGTCTCTTCCCTCCGGCTTACTTCTTCAAAGAGGCTGACAAATCACTGGATGCACCTTCTGTTCTGCCTTTTCTAACCTGTTATGTTTCTGTTGTCCCTCACTCCCTCTACTTCTGAGGCTCCCAACTTATCGACCATGACCCTTTCAGTTCTCATTAAAGTTTCACACACACCACCCCCTTGATGTTCTGAGCTTTATTGGTTAGTAGTTATCAATGACTTGGGAATTAGATCAGCCTGGAGTACTCGTGGGCCCCATTTCGTGCCCCCCAGGTTGGAAACAGATTGTGACCTGGTCTTTCTATTGTGTGCGGGTGTATCGATCGACCTCTGCTCTTCTTAATATAACATCAATTGTTAGCATTATTTGAGATGTTGATGTGGCTGGATTATGTTAAAGGAGCGGTCGATTTTTTTTTATTTTTTCACTTTTTAGGTTTCGTTTAGTTTTTTTTTATTTAGTATACCTCTTGTTGCCGGGAATTGTACACTTTGTTACCAGCAAGCTGAAAAATACTCCCAGGTATTTCAGACTTTTTGGGAAACTTCCTTCCTGTATAGTCCCCATAAAGAAAGCCCACACCGCTATAACACCATGGTTTAAACTCAAATGTAAATGAAACCCAAGGACATACTTGAAAACGAGAGAAATCTCAATGTATTCTTCTTTGTAAAACACTTTCTAAATAAATTTAAAAAACCTCAGGGGGTGCTGCAGTTTAATGTGCCAGACATGTAAAATAACTAGTCTTTTGACGACAAGAGTAATACACATGTTCATTCAGTCATTAATGGCTCGTGTTTTATTCACAAAAGTTTGTGACCATTCTTATTTTTCCATTTAGTGCCTGAGGAATGACTTCTATGTAAAGTGCAATGGCCGCCTTGTTGATCTGGAAGAGAAGTTACAAAATGGATTCTTCTACAGCGTGGAGCCACGGCTGTGCGGTGGAAAAGGCGGTACGTTAACATTCTTATAAATTTTAGCGCTGCGTTGACATGCTGCGCTGACATATTGCAATGCTAATAGATCAGTTTTTTTTTTTTTTTTTTCTCTGTAGGGTTTGGTTCAATGCTCCGGGCTCTTGGTGCTCAGATTGAAAAGACCACCAATAGAGAAGCCTGTCGCGATCTCAGTGGAAGACGACTTAGAGATGTCAACCACGAAAAAGCGTAAGACAACTTTATTAAATTTTTACTTTGCTTTTTTTTTTTCTCCATTTGTCATTGTTTATAATCTGGGCTTCAACCAAGGTGCGGAAACCCCTTCTGGTTAAATCGTAATAAAGTCTTTTGTCCACTCGTATTATATTTTCTCTGATCGTCTCAATCAGGATGGCAGAATGGATAAAGAAACAAGCAGACCGCGAGGCCGAGAAGGAACAAAGGCGCTTAGAGCGGCTGCAGCGTAAGCTAGCGGAGCCGAAACATTACTTCACTGATCCAGAGTACCATCGGCAGTGCAGCGACATGTCAGAACGCCTAGAGGACTCTGTGATCAAAGGTAAGAGTGGCTTAATAGACTGTAGCATTACTATAGATTATAGATTTTTAGAGATGTGAGAACTTTTACATTATTGGACATTATCAGTCTTGGTCACCTAGTGTCATTTTTACTGGTTAAGTAGAACAATGGGTTAACCTGTTGGGTCATATAGATTGGCATCTACAAACCTCAGTCCTGCAGCTGATGCTGAACTACAACTACCATAATTCTCTGACCTTCTAAAACTGTTGCATTATGGGTTTTGTAGTTCAGCAGTAGCTCATAAGGTACTGTCTGTACCTGTTCTAGAAAGCCTCCATATTACTCATTCAGTTTAGAGGGAGCCTGTAATTAAATGAATCGTACACATCCAAAATTAAGTATAGATCTTGCAAAGAACAGTTGGCATTTTGAATGCCACATGTCAAAGGCTGTTTGAGGGTTATTGGAGTTGTAATCTGAGTGTTTTTTTTTAGCACAGTCTCTGTGTAGCTGCTCCCTAGCTCATAGCTCTTCCATGTCCTTGATCTCTATATTTAGGTTTGCAGGCCTCCTCCAGCACTGTGGTTACTCCGGAGGCGAGTGAAATCCGCAAACGCAAGTCAAAAGGGGAAAGCAGCAAATCTGCGTCTGGCAAAAAGAAATGCTTGTGGTAAGTGCGTCACGCCTCCTGGCTAGCGTATTCGGTTTAACACTTTGCACGTATTGATGTTCGATGTCCCCTTAACCCCTTCACGACGTTAGGACATACTATGCCGTCCTGATTTTAAGTGCCTAAAAGTCGTTAGGATGGCATAGTTCGTCCTGTGTTAAACAGCTCATCGTGGCTCCCCAGGCACTTGCAGCAGGATCCCACCTGTCGGATGAGGCCACTTTGAGTGGCCTCAGTCTGACGGGGGAAATTTCTCCAAATCGCACCGTGCCCGAACTTCCGGGTTTGGGCACGCCTCCGTGATGTCCGGAGGTCTCGTGATTTTTGGTCAGGGACCCACAGTGTCTATTAAGACCCTGATCGGGCTCTGCCATAGTGTTCCTGGCTACTGATCACCTTGTGGTTGGTGGCCAGGAACAAATCGTGACGTTTGGGACACAAGCAACGTGCGTCACGAAGGGGTTAAAATACACGGCCCAAATGATCATCAGAACTAAATCTGACCAGCAGCATATCATGTGCCCCCCATAATGCTGCAGAGGGAGCATCAGTGGGTCCCAATCTGTCACATGAGGCCACATTCAGTGAGGGTAACAAACTGGACAAGTGGAACACAAGGTGAAATGCCTGACCCTATTGTCTAAATGGGTATGGGAGTCTCTTAAAGAGGTTGAGAAGGTTGGGCATCCAAACCAGTCGGCACTGTTTTATTAGTAGCATTTATTCATGGCGATGGACCAGATGTGATCTATCATTTTTTTTATTTATTTTTAATCCTCTTCTTCAGGACTGGAGTGGAAGGATTGGAAGTGTCTTCTAGTTCAGACAGTGAGAGTGATCCTGAATCTCCATCATGTGCATCCGTATCCTCTGCAAGTTCAAAACGGCACAGTGCAGAGAGTCCAAGTGATTCTGACTCCTCAGACACTCAGCCAGAACCTCCAGAGACTGTACAGCCATTAGAGGAACTGCCTGAAAGCTCACAGCAAGAGACCTTGGAGAAGCAGCCTGTCTGTGATACAGAGCCAGTTAAAGATCCGCTACCAGAGACACAGCCACTGGATGAGCGAGTTGAAGAGACACAGCCATTGGCTGAGCCAGTTGAAGAACAGCCACCAGAGACACAGCCATTGGCTGAGCCAGTTGAAGAACAGCCACCAGAGATACAGCCATTGGCTGAGCCAGTTGAAGAACAGCCACCAGAGATACAGCCATTGGCTGAGCCAGTTGAAGAACAGCCACCAGAGATACAGCCATTGGCTGAGCCAGTTAAAGAACAGCCACCAGAGAACCAAGAAACTGACAGACCAGCTCAGGAGACTCCTAATATGGTAAGACAACATGGCCGCATCCGGAGGGCTTAATGGCATGGGCTGCATCCTTTTGGTTTTACTTGTCGTCCTAGGATTTTAAATACAGATTAAATGACAACTGTGTGAGTGTAGATGCTAAATCCAGAAGTGGATGATAGCCGGGGGTCCACACCAGTATTGAAGTGTAATGGTGGTGCTCCTGGTACGGACACTTTAACTGTCCCTAATCACAAGCCAGCATACAGAATCTGTAAAACTGTGATGGCTAACTTTGGCACTACAGATGTTTGGGGATTTACATGTCCCATAATGCCCAGTCAGTCATAAAGACTGACCATTGTATATGAAGTTCCCAAACATCTGCAGTGCCAAGGTTAGCCATTACTGCTCTAAAATGTTAGCCCAATAAGGCAGTGGGTGTTGGGAACCAACTAGAGCCTTGCCCACTAATGAAAATTATATCAACTACTGATTTTATTTGCTTGCATTCCACAGATAAATGGACCCTGTCACCTAAACATTTCTTATACTGTGAATGTATAGAATAAAACCAGCAACACCTTGTGTAAGAGAAAATTGTTTTTTAAAATTAAGTTAAATATGACTTGAGTCTCCTGCTTATGACATCACCTTGTGGCTTGATATGCAAATGAACTGATTTTCAATGGGAAATGTGTAATTTGTATATCAAGCCACATACTATCATAAGCAAGACACACGGTCACATTTAACCCTTCAATGATTTTTTTTGATTTTTTTTTTTGCTGTGTTTTACCCTTGGTGACTTCAGCTGTTTTGACATTTCTGCAGTGTTTGTGTTTAGCTGTAATCTTCTTTTTCATTTACTGTACCACATATAATATTTCTATCGGTATAAGAAGGGCTTTCTTTAAATACCATCATTTTCATATTGTATGATTTTTTTTATTCATGCGTTTGCGTGCCTGTTTGCTAATGCAGTGTATAATTTTTTTAGATTTAAAATTTTTTTTTACATATTTTTTTATTCGCTTCATTCACAGCACTACTCATGTCTAGATTGCCAGAGTCCCTTTAAGAGACTGGGCGTCTGGGTGCTGCTCTTTTGATCTAATGAAGCATTTATCCGCTATTTATACAGATCTGCTGCTTTATTTCATGTCCTCACCCCAGTCTTGCTTATAAAGTAATGCTGATGTAGGATGGCATATCACACTGGCAGTGTGGAAGAGGTGTGACTAACATGCTTGTCTCTGCAGGACACTTCTCCAATGGATCTCCTGACCTTTAACTCTGCAGCAGAACTAGAAGCCTTGGGTTTGGAGAGGTTGAAGCTGGAGCTGGTGGGACTTGGTCTGAAGTGTGGTGGGACATTGCAGGAACGGGCTGTCCGGCTGTATTCTGTGAAAGGACTTTCCAAAGATCAGATGGACACAAGTTTATTTGCCAAACCAGCAAAAAAGAAAAAGAAATAAAGCACTTGCTGATTTTCCTAACATGATGCGTTTGTTTGGTGTTTTCCCTAGCAGGGGTGTTGATTACCACCTTCCTGATACCTTATTGTGCCTTTTTTTTTAAATTTTAATAAAAACATTTTTTAAAGAGATTTGAAAAGCTGTTATACTGATATTGTCCTTATTATACCCTGGTCATCCGCCTTTTTAAAAAAAAACAAAAAACCTCATTGGTGTAGAAGAAGAAGCGCAGCACTGGGCACTTTCCTCTTTTGGGCCTGGGACCTTTAGTGAGTGGTCCCCTCTCCAAAACCAAAATATATTCTGCCCACATCTGCAACTTGTTATCTAGGACACCATTAACTGTACAAAAGCCCTTTTGTTTGGGGATGGACCCAGTTAGTCGTCTTGCAAACTTGCACTCAGATTCTTAGTTGGGCAATAAAGAGATTATATAGCCATCTAGCCAGTACTGCACTGGCATGGCTATAAATGCACATTTGGCATGTTTTGACTAAGCTTCACCAGCAGGTGGCAGTACATCTAGCCATGGATGCCATCTAGCCAGTACTGCACTGGCATGGCTATAAATGTACATTTGGCATGGATGTTTTGACTAAGCTTCACCAGCAGGTGGCAGTACACAAGCAGTTTCCATTCTAAATTGATCTGATTCCTGTAAATAGAAGTCTGTGTGTTTTTGTTTCAGAGATTTCGATGGATCTGGTAGTTTCTCCTTACTGTTATACCCATAACTACTCTAGAAAGTTCCGCCTAGGTTCTGTTAGGTTCCAAAGCGAATTTGGTGCATTTTAAAGATGACAAGGGTAGAATTAGCAAAGCAATATAGTAACAGTGGAGGGTGTGTAAAGGATATTTTCTATGGTTTTATAAGGTAGTCATTTTACTTACGTGCCCAGGCATTTTGTTTTAGCACTGATCATCCAGTGCTGTATCCCCTTATTAGACAGACGTTGGCCATGTGTACACAGTAGCACTTTTCTTAGGATCAATAGGGGCGGGGCTTGGTGGTCGCGGCCGCTATATTTGCAACTCTGCGTGCCCGAACTTCCGTGTGACTTCTCAAAGTATTGCGGGATGTCAGCAGGGACCCACGGGGTCTGTAGGGAACCTGATTAGGTCTCTGCTTGTGTGTGCCTGGCTTCGTGACCGAGGTTAGAAGCACAAATTCTAAAATGTAATGACATCAGTGAGAGGGAGTACACACGAGGCAGACTGGCACCCCTAGTGGCAGGTTTAAGTGCTTATTATTAGCCGCTACCGTGGCACTGGAATAATGACCACACAGAACATCTCTAAAACTACCAGCAATAAGGCAGACATATTTGCTTATTCACAACAGCAACTGGTATTGAAAATACACGTTTGGACGCTACATCATTTCTATGGGGGTTTGTATAAAAACTCCCGCACTGCAAAGTGATTTTTTTTTATACATTGGCAGCGCTGGCGCAACAAGCGCCGACACAACCTAAATATGCGCATTAGGCGTAGATAACGCACTCATAAAATTTTGCTGGCGTCTGTTTTATACATTGGCGCACGCGATGATTGTGCCGGTATTGGGCAGAATCTGTGTGCGTGCTGTATATATACATGCCCCCCCAATCTCCCACCCCCATTATCTTTAATAGATTTGAAGTATTGTTTAAGGAAATAAATAATCTGATACATCAAACTCCTCTCCTGGATTATTTAAAGGTAAAGAGGATTGTACGTGGCCAAGGAGTAAACTTTAGACCACGGATTACCCAGTTGTGTAAAAAAAAATCTGAACTTGAGTTTTTTTTTTTTTTTTTTAATCCTTAAATCCTGGACTTTTACAGGGGGCGTCAGGACTGGTTTGGGAATCACGGTCTTAGACCTACACCGTGCAAGGATAATAAAATAACACACATACACCGTTAGTGTTTAATACTGAAAAAATGCTCTTTTGGCCAAATAGCACTCACAACTGAAAGCTTATCTTGTGACCTATTCCAGATCAGGAAAAACTGGACACTCTGACTGCACAAATATCAGTGAATAATGCAACGTTGAGCAAAGAGAGAAAAGCTGTCAAGGAAATTCAGAAGTGACACTGGGACTACTGGTTAAATCGTGTCTACGGCTGGAAAAAAGAATGGCCCCTGGGCAGCTGCCCCGTTTTTTTTTTTTGCAGGGGTCAACAGGCAGCCGGGCCCCCTGCAGCTGCACCACTACACCCAACGTAGGTACACCACTGCTACTGCTGCAAAGACATCCAGCTGCCTCCAGTAGACACCAGGGAGCGACTGTCCTGGGGGGGCAGGGGTAAGTCCTGAATATGCAATGTGGGTGATGAGGCATGCCCTGGGATGCTGGAGTAAGTCCTTGGTCTGCAATGTGGGTGATGAGGCATGCCCTGGGATGCTGGAGTAAGTCCTTGGTCTGCAATGTGGGTGATGAGGCATGCCCTGGGATGCTGGAGTAAGTCCTTGGTCTGCAATGTGGGTGATGAGGCATGCCCTGGGATGCTGGAGTAAGTCCTTGGTCTGCAATGTGGGTGATGAGGCATGCCCTGGGATGCTGGAGTAAGTCCTTGGTCTGCAATGTGGGTGATGGTGCATGTCCTGGGTGTGCAATGTGGGTGATGGTGCATGTCCTGGGTGTGCAATGTGGGTGATGAGGCATGCCCTGGGATGCTGGAGTAAGTCCTTGGTCTGCAATGTGGGTGCTGGTGCATGTCCTGGGTGTGCAATGTGTGTGATGGTGCATGTCCTGGGTGTGCAATGTGGGTGATGGTGCATGTCCTGGGTGTGCAATGTGGGTGATGGTGCATGTCTTGGATTTGCAATGTGGGTGATGGGACATGTCCTGATCATACCTCCCAACAGTGCCGCTTTGGCCGTAACAGTCCAGATTTGGGCGCTATGTCCGGGAGTCACGCCGCACTCTACCTCTGTCCCGCTTCTCAGGACAGAGGTAGAGCTTAGTGGGACAGCGGAACTCAGGACTGCAATCCAGCAGTGCTGATGGCATTCTCCAGTGTCCAGGGCATAATATGCATAGTTTTATGCATTTAAACCTAATTGGCATGAAATACAAAGACCTGGATAAAATTACTTTGGGAGGGTAGGGAGCCCAGAAAATGTGTTCTGTAAGGGGCCCCAAGATGTCTGATGCCGGCCCTGCTTGCAGTGCAATTGTCCACTTTGGTTGATATCATAAGATCAGAATTTGGACATTGCATATGTTATCGCGTGATTAACCATTTGATTGCTAAATAAATGCACAGCTCACCCATGTGGCTAGGAAGGAGTTAATGATCTCTGCAGTGGTGTTCTTCTAGCATGGCAGGCTGTGCCAGCTGACATCCCATTGTCAGTCTTTGAATGATGTTAATCATGTTGGGGTCACACTATATATATTACAATAAATATTCCAGGCAGCAGGTGCTGTCCTCTCACTGTACAGAACAAATCTAGAAGCACAAGAGAATAACGTCCTAATGCAGTGTGATGATAAACTGGCAGCTAGATTGGATAGTACCTGCCAGTTTATACTCTGACCTGCAGAGGCCATGCTTCCTGGTCTGGTCAGCGACTGACTCTCTGCTAATGCAGATATAGAATCCATAGAGGGGACCTGAACTTACTGTATTAAGCCTGCCCCCTAGAGTCATACAGTGTCAATTACCACAATAATAAATAACCAGGGTTCATTAGACATTACAGTAAGGCAGCCCACCTATTGGCAAATAGCCCCCAGTATGAGGAATTCCTATTGATTTATGCAGTACGTATAATTTTATTTAATGCCTTTTCTTCTTATGTCTGGAGGCATTCCCCAATTCAGACAAATATATAACAATAATAATATACCGTGCCTGTATGTGACGGAGTGAGCAGCACCGAGGCACAGCTAGTGATCCACTCCTAGCAAAACAGTGCACAAAATACCAAAATGAATTGACCTAGTGCGTTTAACCCAACATTTAGCACACTGACAATTAGCCTTTTAAATGAGGTAATCTCTTGCACCTGTTGTATATGCACAATGCATTTCACCTCCTCAATGAGGTTTTTTTCAAGTGTCCTTGAAGATGCTGGATGTGGAGGTCCTGAGCTGGTATGGTTACACGTGGTCTGCGGATGTGAGGCTGGTTGGCTGTACTGCCAAATTCTCTGAAACGGCTTATGGTAGAGAAATGAACATCCAATTCACGGGCAACGACTCTGGTGGATATTCCTGCAGTCAGCATGCCAACTGCACGCTCTATCAAAGCTTGCCACATCTGTGGCATTGTGCTGTGTGATAAAACTGCCCATGTTAGAGTGGCCTGTTATTACGGCCAGCCTAAGGCCCACCTTCGCAGTAATCATACTGTCTAATCAGCATCTTGATATGTCCCACCTGTGAGGGGGATGGAGGAGAAGTGCTCACTAACACAGATTTACACAGATTTGGGAACACTATTTGAGAGAAATAGGCCTTTTGTGTATATAGAAAAAGTCTTAGATCTTTGAGTTCAGCTCATGAAAAATGGGGGCAAAAACAAGTGTTGCGTTTATAATTTTGTTCAGTGTATTTCAAACACAAAGTATTTATATACCATTATTATAATAGTCTATTTACATTAATATAAGACATAATTGTAAATTTTATGTTCATTTTCTTGATTTCTGGAGGGCTCCTGCTATTTCTATAATTGCTAGAAATTACCCAGTGATACACTGATACGTACCCATATCTCTTGTGTGCAGGTATTAGCGCCAAAATGGATTTGGTGGCTATTGTAAGCCACTTTTTGGCTCCTTTTTTTTTTTTTTAATTCAGCCAAATGCGCCAGAGCCAAAGTTAGCATTATAACTTGGTGCATGCAATATTAGGACCATTACTTGGTGCTATTTCTGCATGCACCAATTTCATTATAACACCCACCCCTCATGTATTTTATCATTTTCTGTTTTCCCAGAGTTTAATATACCAAGTAGTTTTGCAGCTAATCAGTTCTTATGGCTGGCAGAACACAATATAGTTTGGAAAGAGGTGCACACAGCAACAGCTGGACAGAGACAAGTTTTTATTGTAAAACTAAGAAGGTGAACTATGTTATCATTATGTTGCATGCATGACTTATTATTACACAAATAGAAATCATTTAAAGTCCTATAAAAGCCACAGGGTCACCACTGCCCTTCAGGAAGGAAGAGGCCGGGTCAGTGCACAGGACAATAGCGGTTGCAGATGAAGTCAAGTTGATTGTGTTTGTACTGATTTGAACAGTCTAAATCCCTAGGGCAACATTCCAAGTGAAGGCCATGTTCAACCAATAGAAAAGTTGCTAAGACCTCCCCTCTGACACGTCCAGTAGCATCATTTAGAAGACCTGATACGATTGGTTAAGGAACAGCCAATTAAAAACTTGACTTGAATTCTATGAAAAAGGTAGAAATTGTTGAAATGAAAAAAACAATTTGGACTTAAATAACATGCCATAGGCTTCTGACACGTCAAGATAAATAGTATTTACACGTAAGTGCTACAAAAAATAATAATAAAAGTCTGTTCATATTATTAAAATAGTCAATATATTGAGAAATGTCCTTCATTTCAGAGTAGAAAGGAGCAGTTGGGTCTCCAGTATTGTCCAGGATCCAGATGGCCACCCACTGGTCAGATATTGGGCATCCCATCCACAGAGCACGAGCACTTCTCTACGATCATATGAGGGAACTCTGCCACTTCGATTTCGGTGTGGTCTCCCTTCTTCACCAAGTACATAACCGGTAACGGGGCGCTTTCTGCCACCGCACAAGTCTTCTGCCCATATCGATGGTGAAGGAAAGGGTTTTTGGTTTGCCGGCAGCCCCCGGTACAGCGATAAGCATTGTAGCCGGCTGGCTCTATGATCCAGTACTGTGTCCAGGTCATCTGGCGGAAATTAATGAAATACTCCTCCCGACAGCATAGGTCCTCCTTGTTCTCGCCCAGCTTGGAACAGTCACCGTGGACCCTACCAAGACAGAAAAAAGGGGGCAGGGGGAGGATTGGTTTAGAACATTGTTACAATGTAGCAGATACAGTAACAACCAATTGTCCTCACTGCATAATACTATGAGCAATGTTTAGAAAGCCAAAGTCTACAAACAGGAAGTGGCCAAACGCAGCACCACCCAATTTAATATTCAGCTCATAATGTACTTTATAGAAGCACAGTTATGAATAGGGTGGTCACTCAGAGAGCCAAAAAATTTGCTTGAGGCCAATGTTAAGTCTATGGAGAAATTAGCATGGGCAATATAATTTTTTTTTTTTTTTTTTTTTAAGAAAGGGTGGCATCTCCAATTACTAATGCCACATTTAGCATGTTGGGCTTGGTTCCTCTACCTTTTACCAGCACCATTTAAAATGATGAGACAGTGCACCAGCCACTGACCTAAATCTCCCTTCATTTGTTACCCGCAAGCTAAGCATCATGGGAGGTGTAGTGTAACAGCTGGAGAGCCAGGTGCTAGCTACTTCAGGCACAAAAACTTCCAATATGCTCAGGTTGGGAGTACAACTAGTACTTAATGACGTTAGGACGTACTATGCCGTCCTGACTTTAAGTGCCTTAAAGTCGTTAGGACGGCATAGTATGTCCTTTGTTAAACAGGTCATCGTGGCTCCCCGCGATGAGCTGTTTTCGGATCCCGCTGCAGGCACTTGCAGCAGGATCCCACCTGTCAGATGAGGTCACTTTGAGTGGCCTCCGTCTGACAGGGGAAATGTAGCCGGTGCTCAAAGCAAACACCGGCTACATTTCTCTAAATCGCGCCGTGCCCGAACTTCCGGGTTCGGGCGCGCCTCCGTGACATCACACGTGACGTCCAGAGGTCTCGCGATTTTTTTGCAGGGACCCACAGGGTCTATTGAGACCCTGATCGGGTCTCTGCCAGAGTGTTCCTGGCTACTGATCACCTTGTGGCCAGGAACCAATCGTGACGTTTTGGCGCTTGCGTCATTTGGGACGCAAGCACCATGCGCCACGAAGGGGTATCAAATGGATATCACCTAAACATAGTTTGTACTGTGAATGCAGAGAATAAAAATGGGTGAAATGCTTTGAACAGGCCTGTGGTGTCTCCGGTTTATGACATCACATTACAACATAAGACATCAGTGGTGGAGTGAATGCATGAAGAGCCCTGGTGCAGACAGTTTCTGCTTACAGCCATCCTCTCAATAGGCTAAGTGCTGAACAGAAAGTCTGTCATAGACCCCCTTAAAAAGGGACAGGCCCTTCTGTACCCACTACCCATGATAAAAGATGGAAGCACATGCAGAGCAGATATGATAGTAGGGGAGGATGAAAGAAGTCTTGGACAACTTACCCATTGTGATCTTTATCGATAGTATAGACTGCCAGCTCTGGACGTTCCTTGGCGTCTTCCAGTGGATTCTGGGCAGTGAACTGAACGAGCTTGGCCATTCTGGCAGCGTAGCTGCCGGGTCTCTCAGCGTCTGTCCTGATCTCCAGATACATTGTAGACTGGCTCTTGCTGTTCATCCAGTAATGCACGGCGGAGGTAACATCAAAACTCCACCAGCCAGATTCCATGATGGGCACCAACCTGAAGAGACAGGAATGACAAGGTCTCATTAATTCCCCCGCAGTAAGACCAGAGAGCTTCAGATTCCTACTGGACCTGGCTCAGAATGGCAGGATTGGCAACACATATCATTGAGGTTTGTCAGGAGAGAGGACACACATTTGTCTACTCTAACAATATCAAAAAAGCCCAGATTTTATTCAGGATTAATAAAACTTTAATTTTTTTTAATGCTCAAAAAAAAAAAAAAGTCTATAGACTATACGGGGGCTGCCATTTTCTGGTCAGTGACCAGGATTCACACAGTAGCTCTGTTATTGGCTAGTGGGAATATTGAGCTTTGTATCAAAGTTTCTATTTCAAGTGGGTCGGAATTCTCTTTGTACCACGTCTCACCAATATTCAGTGAAAATGTAAGATTGTTGCAATAAAAGGCTTTTCCCTTTTTATTTTAACATCCATACTTGTACTCTGAGGATGAGCCCCAGGAGAAAACACAAAAAATATACAGTCCTATTAATACAGTGATGGCCAACCTTGGCACTGCAGAGGTTTGAGTACCACATTTCCCATGAAGCCATAGAGTTAGAGCATCATAGATTATGTAGTTCCCAAACATTTGCTGTGCCAAGATTAGCTACTCATGACCTTCTGACAAATGCCTCAGTGCAACTGTATTGAGGCTGTGCTGGGTGACCCACCTCGAATCTGCTAGATGGGTCTTGTTGGTTCCATCCTTTAGGATCTCCACGTAACTGATGGTGACTCTGGCGTGGTTGGCTGGCCGGTGAGAGCCTCTCTCGGGCAGGTTCTTGAGGTTGGGGGCAATTTTGAAGAGTTTCAACTCGGCCATAGTCACATCACTATTCCCCGAAATCCGAGATTCCATATCAAATACCAGAGTCTGCTTTTTGGGACCAGAATATATCATCTCCCCTGAAATAGCTGAAACAGGAAGAAAACAAAATAAATGATAAAAATTCCAATCAGTCCAGAGGGGGGCGGGATTACATTTTTGGGGAAAATAAGGATTAAAACACTGAAATGTAAGCGTTAAGTCCTGCTTTACACATTGGCACCATTTCAGTATTACATGTTGTTACCAATAAAAATAATAATAAAGTTAATTTAGGAGATTAGAGTGGTCCTACCTGCATTGGCCTGGATCTCCCTGTAGATGCCTAGTAAACTAGGTACAGATCTCCTCTGCCGCTCCCTGTGAGTGTGTAACATGGACATATACTGGTCCCGGATTTTCTTCGGGATTACCAAGTTTTCCAGGTCTCTCTTCTCTAGTCTGGGGAGCTCAGGGAGGTTCATCTTTTTCAGCATTGCATCCTTGATATGATCCGGTGTAAATCCATTGCTGGGTACCAGACAGAGAGCACACAGGACCCAGCACAGGCTGACAGAGATACAAGAACTCAGCATTCTGGAGTAAAATCAAAAGTATCTGCCTCTCAAGCAAGTCCTCCAGGAATCTGCCACAGGACCCTCTCAGCTCTCTTTATATAGCAAACCTCAGCCCAGACCCTGCTAGCAAAGTCAATTATGCTAATTTAGCCATAAAATTAAACAAACAAGAAAGACTACAGGACAGTTCATCCCCCAATTAAAACCCTCTATCCTTTCTGTACACTAATAATTTTAAAATTTAGTGCTAGAAATGATCAAATATATTTAATGTACAATAATTAATTTACTATGTCACAAGCAATGTGTTTATATGTTTACTACTTCAATATTTTTCACTAGCAGCCAGCCTTAATCAGGCATGTTTCCAGGGACATACATGTGGCATATTGCAGGAAGAGCATGCAAAGTGCAGCCCGGCAGTATGTAGGATGGATATACGCACAGACACAATCCAATTAATTTATCAGGGTGGAGATCTCATAGGACCTACCATGATTAATTAATTGGACTGTGTCTGTGTGTATATCCATCCTACATACAGCCGGGCTGCAATTTATATGCTCTTGTAAGTATATGGAACAAATATGTGTCTCTGAGTCTGGAAACATGGGTGATGTTGGTAAATATGAGAAGATAACTGTCACATCACTTTAATAAAAATAGATAAAAAGTAAAAACAATTAAAGAAAATCAAAAACATAGCTGACTTTCATTTTTTTAAATTTTGCTTTAAAGACCTTTGAGGGATACATTGTATAATTATTAACTAAGTGATCAATTAAAATGAACACACTGTGCACTAGGGTTACATAAAAGTGCACCATATAGATTAATGTCACAATTGGTGATTACAATACAGTTTCATTCAGTGATGCTTCTTAAATAATCATTTTAAAACAAACTGCTAATGTGGAGCAATCATATATCCCCTTTGATGACACACCTTTTATAAAATAACAATCCATTTTAATGCATTTGCCATAGCAGTCTGCTGTTTAATGGGACATCAGCTGTGCCAAGGTTTACATTCTGAATTCATGTCGGCTGCAATTAGTAAAAGAGCAACAGTCTAAAAATTTATTTATGTAGAAGTGAAAGATTGCATCACGTGGAGACATTCTATATAAAATGTTTTAATGTAAGAACATATATAAAGTACCTTATTACCCTTTGCTCTGGATAGCTCTATCAGGGGCCTGACATGACGGAAGATCTGTCCCAAGATTTTGAACAACATGTCTGCCCCCTGATAGAGCAAAGAGGGCTCAATAAGGTGCTTTATTTGTATTCTTTAATATACATGTAGGCCTTTTATACAGAAATGCTTTAATTAAAGTTCAATAATTATAAAAATATATGTATTCATGAAAATGTAAGTATTATTCAGAAATATAAAGTTTACAGCTCCACGCCCCTCCCACTCATCTCTCAGTATTTGGCTGGAGTCTGGGAGGAAAAGGTAACATTTTACAGTGTTTCAAACAAAAAAAGCAAAGTAATCCATATGATAACTATACTTGTAAAGTGTATACATATATTACACAGGAGTCTGTACAGAGCACACATATAATAATACCAGGTGAATGATAACTATACTTGCAGTGTGTGCATACATATATTACACAGGAGTCTGTACAGAGCAGACATATAATAATACCAGGTGAATGATAACTATACTTGTAATGTGTGTATACAAATATTACACAGGAGTCTGTACAGAGCAGACATATAATAATACCAGGTGAATGATAACTATACTTGCAGTGTGTGCATACATATATTACACCGCCATCTGTACAGAGCAGACATATAATAATACCAGGTGAATGATAACTATACTTGCAGTGTGTACATACATCTATTACACAGGAGCCTGTACAGATAATAATATCAGGTGAATGATAACTATACTTGCAGTGTGTGCATACATATATTACACAGAGTCTGTACAGAGCACACATATAATAATACCAGGTGAATGATGACTATACTTGCAATGTGTGCATACATATATTACACAGGAGCCTGTACAGAGCAGACATATAATAATACCAGGTGAATGATAACTATACTTGTAAAGTGTGTATACATATATTACACAGAGTCTGTACAGAGCACACATATAATAATACCAGGTGAATGATAACTATACTTGCAATGTGTGCATACATATATTACACAGGAGCCTGTACAGAGCAGACATATAATAATCCCAGGTGAATGATAACTATCCTTGTAATGTGTGCATACATATATTACCCAGGAGTCTGTACAGAGCAGACATATAATAATACCAGGTGAATGATAACTATACTTGCAATGTGTGCATACATATATTACACAGAAGTCTGTACAGAGCAGACATATAATAATACCAGGTGAATGATAACTAAACTTGCAGTGTGTGTATACATATATTACACAGAGTCTGTACAGAGCACACATATAATAATACCAGGTGAATGATAACTATACTTGCAATGTGTGCATACATATATTACACAGGAGCCTGTACAGAGCAGACATATAATAATCCCAGGTGAATGATAACTATCCTTGTAATGTGTGCATACATATATTACCCAGGAGTCTGTACAGAGCAGACATATAATAATACCAGGTGAATGATAACTATACTTGCAATGTGTGCATACATATATTACACAGAAGTCTGTACAGAGCAGACATATAATAATACCAGGTGAATGATAACTATACTTGCAGTGTGTGCATACACATATTACACAGGAGTCTGTACAGAGCAGACATATAATAATACCAGGTGAATGATAACTATACTTGCAATGTGTGCATACATATATTACACAGAAGCCTGTACAGAGCACACATATAACAATGCCAGGTGAATGATAACTATACTTGCAGTGTGTGCATACATATATTACACAGGAGTCTGTACAGAGAAGACATATATTAATACCAGGTGAATGATAACTACACTTGCAGGGTTTTGTACCAGTTGTAAAAGTAGGGATGTCAGGTCAGACAGTGTACAGGTAAGGTTGCCAGGTCAGTCAGTGTACAGGTAAGGTTGCCAGGTCAGTCAGTGTACAGGTAGGGATGCCAGGTCAGTCAGTGTACAGGTAGGGTTGCCAGGTCAGTCAGTGTACAGGTAGGGATGCCTGGTCAGTCAGTGTACAGGTAGGGATGCCTGGTCAGTCAGTGTACAGGTAGGGATGCCAGGTCAGTCAGTGTACAGGTAGGGATGCCAGGTCAGTCAGTGTACAGGTAGGGATGCCAGGTCAGTCAGTATACATGTAGGGATGCCAGGTCAGTCAGTCAGTGTACATGTAGGGATGCCAGGTCAGTCAGTCAGTGTACAGGTAGGGATGCCAGGTCAGTCAGTCAGTGTACAGGTAAGGTTGCCAGGTCAGTCAGTGTACAGGTAAGGTTGCCAGGTCAGTCAGTGTATAGGTAGGGTTGCCAGGTCAGTCAGTGTACAGGTAGGGTTGCCAGGTCAGTCAGTGTACAGGTAGGGATGCCAGGTCAGTCAGTGTACAGGTAGGGTTGCCAGGTCAGTCAGTATACATGTAGGGTTTCCAGGTCGGTCAGAGGAGATGTAGGGTTGTCAGGTTGGTCACTGTTTTGCTGGACACATATAACTTGTATAACAGAACACAAATGTGTGCAATTAATTGATCAAGGAGAAGATCCAATAGGAACTACCATGATTTCTTTTTTGATTACCAATCACAGCCCGGAGAATACATTTTACACCAATTGTACGCATCCCTGAATAAAATAAAAAGCTGGGCATCCTAGTCTGTCCTTGATAGATACAGAGAGCTCAATAAGGTACTTTTATTTTGGATTCTTTCATTAACGTATTTCCATTTAGAATATCTCCACTTGATGCAAGTTTGCAGTTAAACATAACTTAGTTATTTGGATTACAGTCATAGTGTTGATCTGGTTCTTACCAAGGAAATATTGTCCATATCATTTGATCTAGAGATGACCTTTGGAAACTCTACTCCAGACAGCAGATGTCTCATTGGTATTGAACCATCCAGACAGTGCCCTGTCCTGTTTACCCTTGGTTGTTTGTCTTGTCGGGTCATGCGTGGCAGAGGGTAACTGTCTGATGCAGAGCTTCTAAATGCCTGTCTTAATGATGCTGGCTAATCTATATTGTCACCTTCTCCTGTGAAGGCTGTGGATTGCTAGACAGGTTTATGGGATGTGTAAATAGCATATAATGAATGAGCAAACAGACTGAGATGTGGATTGGGTGCTCTTCACAGTTTGCTGTGCAAATTTTGGGATCCCTTGTTTCTTGCTTGTCCTGCAAACAGGAGTCAGGAATTTGGGGAAGGCCCAGTGATTTGTGTATTAGACATTGCATGGGGCATTCAGACTGCCAGACAGGGGATCAAACAGTGTGTGAGGAGGGTAACATACGAGCAGCTCCCTGCCAGAGGATTTATCAGTATTTATGTCTGGTACCCAATCTCGCTTCAATGCATCTGGTCTTTTTTTGTGCTATTCTGATGGTGATTCTCTTGGTCTGGTAGACAAACCACATTGAATTATTATTCTCTGGGAATCTGGACACAACACCGTCTGTGTGTATTTCAGTCTGGGATCCTTTGCTGGCAGTGGGAGGAATATATATACATACAAACTAGTGTAATCAACTCCTATATTAGTGCCTGAGCATCATGGGAAATATAGTCCAAAAGAGCTGGAGTGTGAAAGACAGTGACAGTAACTGGATGAGAATATGAGGGATGACTTGGGTACCCCTGGTTTTGGGCACTGATAGGGTGTCTCAAACGGCTGACGAATTTGGATCACATGAGTGGTATCCAAATTTTAAGCTACTCAGGTAGCCCCAGTTTGTCTCCAAATATGACATCATAACCAATTCCATACTGATATCTCCTGACACTGAATGGAGCCGCAAGTGGTAGCCTCGGTCCGCCCCTTGGACTTCTATGAGTAGGACCTTGGCTTATTGATACCACGGCCAATTTATTATCGGCCACATATAACTTTTGCAGGCTGTCTTGTAGTGTGTAGAAGTCATATGTGACCAGAAGCATAGTTGCCAACATCAGCCATGTTTCCAGGGACACAAATTTGTTCCACATGCTGCAGAAAGAGCATGCAAAGTGCAGCCCGGCAGTATGTAGGATGGATATACACACAGACTCAATCCAATTAATTAATCATGGTGGAGATCTCATAGGACCTACCATGATTAATTAATTGGATTGTGCCTGTGTGCATATCCATCCCACATACACTTTGCATGCTCTTTCTGCAGCATGTGGAACAAATATGTGTCCCTGGAAACATGGCCGATAGATCAATTAACTAATCAAGTAGTGGATCCCACAGAACCACGTTGATTAGTTAATTGCATTTCAGGCAGGCCTCAGCTATTATGCAATATTAGAATGAGAGCTATTGTTTCTCCATATGTCACTGTTTATCAGACTGCTGCAGCACCTCTTCTAAAAGCAGATCCTCGCACAGGCTACGTGGCTGGTGGTTAGGCCCATGTAGGGTTGCCACCTTTTCCTCAAAAAAATACCGGCCTTGGTACTGTCTCCATAGACTTAACATTCGTCTGATGCCAATTTTTTACCGGCCTGCCGGTAAAATACCGGCCATGTGGCAACCCTAGGCCCATGCTCCCAAAATGAAAGAAGAAATTCTTGGCTGGTTTCATACTCATGTCACAGACTACACTGATATAACTTGTTTCTTATTACTTTTAAATCTTTGCCCCTCTAATTTTAGACTATGTCCTCTAGTTGTTGTAGTTTTTCTTCTTTTAAATATTCTCCTCTTCCTTCACTGTGTTTATCTCTACCACTTCTGCTGGAAGGCTATTCCATGCATCCACTACCCTCTCAGTAAAGTAATACTTCCTGATATTACTTTTAAATCGTTGCCCCTCTAATGTTAGACTATGTCCTCTAGTTGTGGTAGTTTTTCTTCATTTAAATATACTCTCCTCCGTTACTGTGTTGATTCCCTTTATGTATAATTATTCTATCATATCCCCCCTGTTACGTCTTTCCTCCAAGCTTTACATGTTAAGATGCTTTAACCTTTCCTGGTAAGTTTGATCATTTCCCATGACAGTGGTTCATTTGCATATCAAGCCACAGGTGATGTCATAAACATCTTCTGACAATATAATGAAAAGTAATGATCAGGTTAAATGAATCGTGAAATAACCTTTGATGAAAACACATTGTTCCATATCCCCCGAGGTAAGCAGTGCAGTGTGTCTGAAACCTAGAATGATGTGTATTGGGGGCTAATTGGAATCCAGTCAGTGTAACAATCTATTTACTTGTCACTACAGAGGAGTGTCTATAAGGGGGAGGTGGGAGGCACAGACTGCATCATGTGTATTTTTTAGGTCACATTACTGAGAGAGCGAGACAACAGACATGGGGGGGGGGGCAAAAGACATGGGGGCGAGGGAGAGAGAGACAGACAACAGACATGGGGGTGAGAGGGAGAGAGCAAGACAACAGACATATGGAGGGAGAAAGAGACAACAAACATGGGGAGAGGAGAGATACACAACAGACATGGGGAGGGAGAGAGAGACAACAGACATAGGGGAGAAGAGAAGAGGGAGAGAGTGAAAACAGACATGGGGGGAGAGGAGAGATGGAGAGACAACAGACATGGTGGGGGGGATATTTGAGAGACTAATGGGTGTCCCGGTCACCCTGCTCATATAGCAAGCAAAACTTTAACCAATATTAATGGCCTTAGTATACGTGAGTGAGATTTGAAGGGGGGCTATATTATCATCTCATTGTCAGTTACAGAGTTTGTCTTTGTATTTTCTTTACTCTTTTATGTTTCAGTGAGACACAGTCGCACTATATGTGATAAGTACAGCAAAAACTAAAAGTGACTAAATTACTAATTACTACGTTTAAATGTAGGCAGTTCAAATATACGATCGGGATGTTACGTATAGATGTTACAGGATGAGTATAGACCACGTCAAATAGACAGCTTCAAAACCCACTACGCATTGCCCCATAATATAAGTTTCAAGAGGCAGCTTGTGGAGCTGTGAGCAGCATAAACCTATATACAGACAATAATGAACATTAATCTATCAAAATTGGACATTGCTGGTGGCCTCCATGATGATTTCCACTTCCATTTTGTTGGTATATTCTCCAAGACTTCCTGTGAAATGGCAGTCATCTTGGAGGGGTTCCTTAGACACCAATAGGAACCTTCGCAATGATATGTATATAGTCGACCATCTTTAAGGTGTTTTCCCTGTGATAAGTATATAATTACAATTTATTTATTTTTTTTGCTCAGCACTTATTTTAATTTCATTTTAATTTTATGTGTTTTGGTTAATATTAGAGTTTGCAGCATTTCTCTGGACATTTTGGATCGCCCAGGCAAGAGAGTGAACTGAGTGAACTCTGCACTTTTAGGGCAAAAAGGAATGTATTTATTATATTAACCCCCTTTCTGCTGGAGTATTTTGAGAGGTACATGGTGGGTATGGATGTACATACACTAGGTATGGATGAACACACACTGGCTATGGATGCACACACACTGGCTATGGATGCACACACACTGGCTATGGATGCACACACACTGGGTATGGATGCACACACACTGGGTATGGATGCACACACACTGGGTATGGATGCACACACACTGGGTATGGATGCACACACACTGGGTATGGATGCACACACACTGGCTATGGATGCACACACACTGGCTATGGATGCACACACACTGGCTATGGATGCACACACACTGGCTATGGATGGACACACACTGGCTATGGATGCACACACACTGGCTATGGATGCACACACACTGGCTATGGATGGACACACACTGGCTATGGATGCACACACACTGGCTATGGATGCACACACACTGGCTATGGATGCACACACACTGGGTATGGATGCACACACACTGGCTATGGATGCACACACACTGGCTATGGATGCACACACACTGGGTATGGATGCACACACACTGGCTATTGATGCACACACACTAGGTATGGAATGGATGCACACACTGGGTATGGATGCACACACACTGGCTATGGATGCACACACACTGGGTATGGAATGGATGCACACACACTGTGTATGGATGCACACACACTGTGTATGGATGCACACACACTGTGTATGGATGCACACACACTGGCTATGGATACACACACTGTGTATGGATGCACACACACTGTGTATGGAATGGATGCACACACACTGGGTATGGAATGGATGCACACACACTGGCTATGGATACACACACTGTGTATGGATGCACACACACTGGGTATGGAATGGATGCACACACACTGGCTATGGATGCACACACACTGGCTATGGATGCACACACACTGTGTATGGATGCACACACACTGTGTATGGATGCACACACACTGGCTATGGATGCACACACACTGGCTATGGATGCACACACACTGGGCATGGATGCACACACACTGGGCATGGATGCTCACACACTGGGCATGGATGCACACACACTGGGTATGGAATGGATGCACACACACTGGGTATGGAATGGATGCACACACACTGGGTATGGAATGGATGCACACACACTGGGTATGGAATAGATGCACACACACTGGGTATGGAATAGATGCACACACACTGGGTATGGAATGGATGCACACACACTGGGTATGGAATGGATGCACACACACTGGCTATGGATGCACAAACACTGGCTATGGATGCACACACACTGGATATGGATGCACACACACTGGGTATGGATGCACACACACTGGGTATGGATGCACACACACTGGGTATGGATGCACACACACTGGGTATGGATGCACACACACTGGGTATGGATGCACACACACTGGCTATGGATGCACACACACTGGCTATGGATGCACACACACTGGCTATGGATGCACACACACTGGCTATGGATGGACACACACTGGCTATGGATGCACACACACTGGCTATGGATGCACACACACTGGCTATGGATGGACACACACTGGCTATGGATGCACACACACTGGCTATGGATGCACACACACTGGCTATGGATGCACACACACTGGGTATGGATGCACACACACTGGCTATGGATGCACACACACTGGCTATGGATGCACACACACTGGGTATGGATGCACACACACTGGCTATTGATGCACACACACTAGGTATGGAATGGATGCACACACTGGGTATGGATGCACACACACTGGCTATGGATGCACACACACTGGGTATGGAATGGATGCACACACACTGTGTATGGATGCACACACACTGTGTATGGATGCACACACACTGTGTATGGATGCACACACACTGGCTATGGATACACACACTGTGTATGGATGCACACACACTGTGTATGGAATGGATGCACACACACTGGGTATGGAATGGATGCACACACACTGGCTATGGATACACACACTGTGTATGGATGCACACACACTGGCTATGGATGCACACACACTGGCTATGGATGCACACACACTGTGTATGGATGCACACACACTGTGTATGGATGCACACACACTGGCTATGGATGCACACACACTGGCTATGGATGCACACACACTGGGCATGGATGCACACACACTGGGCATGGATGCTCACACACTGGGCATGGATGCACACACACTGGGTATGGAATGGATGCACACACACTGGGTATGGAATGGATGCACACACACTGGGTATGGAATGGATGCACACACACTGGGTATGGAATAGATGCACACACACTGGGTATGGAATAGATGCACACACACTGGGTATGGAATGGATGCACACACACTGGGTATGGAATGGATGCACACACACTGGCTATGGATGCACAAACACTGGCTATGGATGCACACACACTGGATATGGATGCACACACACTGGGTATGGATGCACACACACTGGGTATGGATGCACACATACTGGGTATGGAATGGATGCACACACACACTGGGTATGGAATGGATGCACACACACTGGGTATGAAATGGATGCACACACACTGGGTATGGAATGGATGCACACACACTGGCTATGGATGCACACACACTGGCTATGGATGCACACACACTGTGTATGGATGCACACACACTGGCTATGGATGCACACACACTGGCTATGGATGCACACACTGGCTATGGATGCACACACACTGGCTATGGATGCACACACACTGGCTATGGATGCACACACACTGGCTCTGTCAATATTTGCTGCAATGCATCCGAGTTTCTTTTCATACAGGAGATTCTCCCCATCTCTGCAGGGAGCAGTCACCTGCTCTTCTAGCACTAGCATGACTGAGATAACAGAATCATCAATAGCTCAGACACGGGCATTGTGTAGCTATTGCTTCCATAGATTGTCTGGGTGGGTAACCTTTATTGCAGCCGTGTTCAACGTAAGGAGAACAACGAATTCCTTATTTTGCTTCTGCCCAGACAGAGCAGGGGTATGGGAGGTCAGTACTCATACACAGATCTCACTCAGAGATTACTACTCATATAGCTGCCAACATTAGCCAGGTTTGCAGAGACCGCATGCTGGGTGTACAATGTAGGTGATGGGGCATGTCCTGTAGGTGCTGGCTATGGTATGTCAATACCTCAATGCCCTTTCTTAATGGAGCCACGGAGATTCATGGAGCTGCTATGATGTCTTTATTTTGGTTCCCTGATCTCTCGACGCCAGGCATCCCCAGCCCCAACTGCATAAATTCACACGTTTCGGGAGTTTTCAAAAGGCACGAAACACGTAAGGCGTATTGCCAGTATACTCTAACTGTACCTGCTTGAAGATTTACACAAATAAATCCCCTTGATTTAACCCCTTCCCGACGTTAGGACGTACTGTGCCGTCCTGACTTTAAGTGCCTTAAAGTCAAAGAGAACACCGGCTACATTTCTCCAAATTGCGCCCCGAACTTCCGCATTCGGGTACGCCTCTGTGATGTCACACGTGACGTCCGGAGGTCTCGCGTTTTTTTTTTGCAGGGACCCACAGGGTCTGTGCGAGAGTGTTCCTGGCTACCGATCACCTTGTGATCAGTGGCCAGGAACCAATCGTGACGTTTTGGTGCTTGCGTCGTTTGGGACGTAAGCACCATACGTCACGAAGGGGTTAATCAGGCTTCTGAACTGGCTTACTCTGAACTGGCTTACTCTGAACTGGCTTACTCTGCTGTCTCATTGTGAATTAAATTTTCTGGCGCCTTTTGCAAGATAGTAGTATATGTTACACAGTGATTATGTTTCGCACACTCCTCAATGTTAGTTAAGGGCAGCCACTAATGAAGTCCCTGGAGCAGAGTGCAGCTTGGTGGAGGGGGCCCTGACAGGGTAGGAGATGGGCTAGGTGGTTAATGAGATTTAAATGGTATTTCCCTGGGAAAAACTACCGTATTTGCTTGAATATAAGACAAGATTTTATTCAGAGCAAATCGTCTTATATTAGAGGTCGTCTTATATTAGAGGTCGTCTTATATTAGAGGTCGTCTTATATTAGAGGTCGTCTTATAGTTTGACCTCAAATCGAGGTCAGATTATAAGACTGGGATCCAGGTCCCCCGCAGAGCTGGATCCCCCTAACTAACAGCCGGTGGATGTCTGCGCGATGCACACAGGCATCCTCCGCTGTCGCCCTGCACGACCGCCGGGACTTCTATGATGATATCTTTGCAGGCTGCCAACCTACTGATGTCTCCACATGCACTGTATCCCCTTATTGGAAGGCTGGTAGTAACTTGGCACCATGGTCATAATAAACCTTCTGCCTGTGCTGAATGTCTCTCAATCCCCGGTGTGCATTATTTGGAGTCCGGGGCTTTAATGCAGCAGCCACAACAGGTAACTTGGTTCGAAGAGCTGAAAAGTTGTGCAGGGGAAAAGGCCATTCCAGTGATTGCATAGCTCTAAAAGCCCAATATGAGGATCCACCCCCTATTGCCATGTTGGTGTAACACTATTGCATTGCACTGTTGGTGTAACACTATTGCATTGCACTGTTGGTGTAACACTATTGTAATGCACACTTGGCGTGACACTATTTTATTACACTGTTGGTGTAACACTATTGTATTGCACTGTTGGTGTAACACTGTGGTAGTTCACTGTTGGTGTAACACTATTGTAATGCACTGTTGGTGTAACACTACTGCAATGCACACTTGGCGTGACACTATTTTATTACACTGTTGGTGTAACACTATTGTATTGCACTGTTGGTGTAACACTATGGTAGTTCACTGTTGGTGTAACACTATTGTATTGCACTGTTGGTGTAACACTATTGCATTGCACTGTTGGTGTAACACTATTGTATTGCACTGTTGGTGTAACACTATTGCATTGCACTGTTGGTGTAACACTATTGTAATGCACTCTTGGCGTGACACTATTTTATTACACTTTTGGTGTAACATTATTGTATTGCACTGTTGGTGTAACACTATGGTAGTTCACTGTTGGTGTAACCCTATTGTATTGCACTGTTGGTGTAACACTATTGTATTTCACTGTTGGTGTAACACTATTATATGCACTGAACTTTGACGCGAGACTGCACAACACTCCAGTAACCTTTGTTCACTGTAAATCCCATTATACTGAACCAGCAGCATAGCATCATCATCACATATTAGCCAACATTGGAAGTGCCAAAAAAGGGGCAGAGCCTAAGGGGGGGGGAGTTAAGTGACTCGTTTCGTCTCACAAGACTTGCTGAAGGTACTCCGTGAGGAAGTCTCATGAGGCGAAACGCGTTGTGCACTTGTTATTGGACGGCTGAGGGAGGAGTGTCCAAAACTAACCCCGCACGGAGTCCTCCAGAGGACGCCAACAGTTGATGAATCCGTTTCCGCCTACTCGTTTGGGGTGGACGGTTATGCAAGTTGAATACATTTACTCTTAAAGCTGTTTTTATTATTGTTTTATGTAACCCGAACCAGTGTGGGGCCAATACATCTATTGTTATATTTTGGTGCACTATGGTCCGCCTCTCCCATTCCGCTTACAGTACCATTGTTCTTTTATAAATATATCGGGTGATGAGTTGAATGTCCTTGGTGCTACTTGATGAATCCATTAGGACTTTGACTCCCACAATCCGCCTGCACTTTCAGCCAGTATGTAGTCTCTAATCCACGTGATTCCAGGGGATCCAAGAAATAATTCCAAGAAACATACAGAATTAAACATAGCTGTTTTTCTTCTTCTTCACCTGTTTGTATGGCTTTTGTATGTCTATGAGACCCATATTATCCAATTTTACTAGATAACTCTTTTTTAATACTTTCTATATTTGTGTTTATTGGTGACAGCACTAGTGTCTAATCACTAATTACAATATTTGCTACATTATATCTATTATATATCTATATTCTAGTTTTCATTTTTTCCACGCCTTCTTTCTTTCACATTTGTTCATAATCCATCCATTCAATGTGCCCAGATGTGTTCCTTTTGTTCATTTTTGTGCAAATTTGTGGGCAGAAACTTTGGTAAATTTGCATGTGGGGAAAAAAAATCCTACTGTATATGTAACTGACTGAATTTCATTTAGAAGAATTAGGAAATATTTTGCCATTAGTAATAATAATGATTGAAAATTGTTTTATTTTTAATAATAGTTTCAGTATTATATTATATGATTGAACAAAACTGTTTTCAAATGTGTGTGTGGCCTCTCCTGCTTATGACATCACCTGTGACACGGTATGCAAATCACACATTTCCCATTGAAAAGCAGTTCATTTGCATACCGTGCCACTGGTGATGTCATAAGCAAGAGACTCCACAGACACATGTAAAACACGTTTTTCTCCTAATTTAGGCATTTGCTGCAGTTTTGCTAATACAACTAGACTAGATGGACGGAATGGTTCTTACCTGCCGACACATTCTATGTTTCTATGATGTATAGATCATTTTTTATGCTCTACAGTCACAGTAAAAGCCATGTTTAGGTGATACAGTCCCTTTAAATAACCATAGTAACATCAGGGATGCAATATGTTAGATAGACCCCCTCCAGTATTCCACCTGTTGGTACATGAGGTTCTTGAAGACAGACATGGAAAAATACCGTCTTGGGAATAAATACTTATCTGATGGATAAACTAGAACAAAAAAAAATAAACAGATCCTTTTAACCAACATCACTCAAGCTTGAATTGGAGCCCCCCAAGAGATGCAATAGGCTTAATGTGATGTAAACCCCTGAGAATCAAATATTTCATCTCAAATTAAATAACACAGAACATCTGTCTTAGTCGTTTGGTGACACCTGCTGGCCAAATGAAAAACCACGGCATTTCCCAGCTATAGGCATGCTTGGATTTGTGTCTTAAAGGAACTCAATCACCTACACATTCCTTAGACAGTGAATTTAGATCATAAAAAAAAAAAGGATCTCAAATAGTCTATTGATTGTGTTAGCAGAAATGCAGCAAATGCCTAAATTAGGAGAAAAATAGGTGTAACCCCTTTATGACGCAAGGCACTTGCGTCCCAGACGACGCAAGCACCAAAACATCACTTTTAGTTCCTTGTGATCGTTAGCCAGGAACACAATGGCACGGACTCGACCAGGGTCTTAATAGACCCTGTGGGTCCCTGCCAAAAGATCACACTGGATGTCATGGAGGCTTGCCCAAACTCGGAAGTTCGGGCACAGGGCGATTCGAAAAAATTTAGCCGGTGTTCGCTTTGAGCATCGTCTAAATTTTCTCTGTTAGACTGAGGCTACTCAAAGTGGCCTCATCTGCTGCAGGTCCCTGCAGCGGGATCCGAGCACAGTTCATTATAGGGAGCCGCGGGGAGCTGTTAAACGTAGGACGTACTATGCCGTCTTAGCGTCTTTTAACTGTAAGAGAATGTGCTGCCTACATTCTGTATTGTTATGTCCTAAACATCTTCCTCTTTCCCTGCGTGATGTCGCCAACATCAACCAGCAGCCAATGGTGGGCAACCATGTCGAGTTGGATGGAGAAGCATAATGAGTTGTGTAGTCACTTAGGTGTGGTAGTTGTGTAGCAGGCACTGCTGAGAATGATGTACCAATAGGAGTGTGAGGCTAGAGCTGAACACCGCAGCCGACTTTTCCAATACAAGTACTCTAAATTGGAATTGCAGTGTGCTTACGTCCAGTGTACCTCTGCTTCTGTGGCATGTCATATACCTAATATCCCTCAATCAACACAAGTTACTTATTAACAGTTTATTATAAAAGTATTTTTCTAAAGTCTTCATGTAGGCAAGGCTGGTGCAAGGATTTTAGTCTACACAGGCGAAGGTGCATTTTGGTGTTCCCCTCCTCTGACCTGCCACGCCTCCCACACCACCAACCCTCCATACATTTTAAATACCGGTATATAAAAGTATAATGTATAGTGTGGAAAATAAATATATGTAAATATTCAACTTTCATGCTCTAAATTTGTCACACATTGACACCCTAACACACATTGAAACCCTTAAACACAACCCTTGCAGTCACACACAGAGGCACACTTACACACACACCCTTACACAGACACAGTGACACACTTACACACACACACCCTTACACAGACACAGTGACACACTTACACCCTTACACAGACACAGTGACACCAATACACACATAACCTGAGACACACTATTTTTCCCCTCAGTATGCCAGTATTTAGCCACTCAATATGCCATTATTTTGCCATTTAATATGGCAATATTTTGCCCCTCAATATGCCATTTAATATGCCAGGATTTTTCCCCTCAATATGCCATTTAATATGCCAGGATTTTACCCCTCAATATGCCATTTAATATGTCAGGATTTGGCCCCTCAATATGCCAGGATTTTGCACCTCCAATATGCCATTTTAAATGCCAGGATTCTGCCCCTCCAATATGCAATTTAATATGCCAGGATTTTACCCCTCAATAGGCCAGGATTTTGCCCCTCAATGTGCCATTTAATATGTCAGGATTTGCCCCTCCAATATGCCATTTAATATGCCAGGATTTTGCCCCTCAATATGCCAGGATTTTGCACCTACAATATGCCATTAAAAATGCCAGGATTCTGCCCCTGCAATATGCAATTTAATATGCCAGGATTTTACCCCTCAATAGGCCAGGATTTTGCCCCTCAATGTGCCATTTAATATGTCAGGATTTTGCCCCTCCAATATGCCATTTAATATGCCAGGATTTTGCCCCTCCAATATGCCATTTAAAATGCCAGGATTTTGCCCCTCAATATGCCATTTAATATGCCAGGATTTAGCCCCTCAATATGCCAGGTTTTAGCCCCTCAATATACCAGGATTTAGCCCCTCAATATGCCAGGAGTATGCCTCTCAGTATGCCAGGATTTTGCCATGCAATAAGCCAGGATTTTGCCACCCTTTACCCCCCTTCCCCAGTACATACCTCCTTGCTGCTCTGTCTCCCGGTGCTCTGCAGGTCCGCGGCTGTGAGGGAAGTGTTCTGCGCTCCCCTCCAGCCGTGCGGCTTCAACAAATTCAAATGTGACTAGAGTAACTCCGGTCGCATTTTAAAAAAAATCAAACTTTATTGAAGCGGCGCG
The DNA here is from genome assembly GCA_036172795.1 of Pelodytes ibericus. NCBI lineage: Eukaryota > Metazoa > Chordata > Amphibia > Anura > Pelodytidae > Pelodytes > Pelodytes ibericus. The sequence goes on from CM069862.1 coordinate 17,399,070, forward strand.
GCTGGAGGGGAGCGCAGAACACTTCCCTCACAGCCGGGGACTGGCTAAAGCCCTTGATGGCGGGCCTGGAGGCGCGGGCGATTTGGATCCCCCCCCCTTGTGGCACTCTAAGGAGGCCACCTGTGCTGCCTTATGGTAGCGCAGGCCCTGCATGTAGGTCAGACGGATTATGATTATCTTTTTGTTTCGTTCGTTTGCTATTTGTTTCATCTTGCCTTCATGCCCCCTCAAACATAGAGGAAAATGGTATTAAAACTGAACGTGAGGGGCCTCAACATGCCTCACAGGTGGGGTTGCCACCTTCTCTTCAGAAAATTACCAGCCATGCTACTGTCTCCATAGACTTAATATTGGGTCTGATGCAAATTTTTTACTGGCCTGCCGGTAAAATACCGGCCAGGTGGCAACCCTACTCACAGAACAAGAATGCAAAAAAGCAAGCAAAGAAACAGATGTACTTCTCATACAGGGAACACATTTCAAGAAAAAATGTATGCCTCTTTGTATGTCAACAGTTTATCCCACCCAACATCTCTCAACATTTACAAAGTATTTTTTCACAAAAATGTAATTTGCAATGCTGACAAAATAATTACTATATCATTTGGATAGGTAGGATTGGTGGTGTGAGTTATACTTCCCTAACTTTTGGGCAATGGTGTTTGAAAAAAAAATTATCACAAAAATTTTCAAGAATGTCCAGGGAAGATTGATCATTGGAGGAGATTTGAACTTAGTGCTGGATTCTGAACCAGATATGGTCAGAGAAACTAAAAATACTTTTAGAAATTATAGAAGCGAACAATTAGCGAATCCATTTTCCAAACTTCTTTTCTCTCAAGGATTATTTGATGGTTGGAGAATCCAACATGAAATCTTAGTTATGAAGAGAGACTTAAAAAATTGCATTTATTTACTTTAGAAAAAAGGCGTCTCAGAGGGGATATGATAACATTATATAAATATGTGCAGGGCCAATATAAGGAGCTCTCCGGGGACCTGTTCATTAACAGAAAGGTACAAAGAACAAGAGGTCACCCCCTGAGACTGGAAGAGCAAAGATTTCATAGGCAGCAAAGGAAGGGATTCTTTACGGTAAGGACAATAAAGTTATGGAACTCACTGCCAAGAGAGGTAGTGCTATCAACCACAATAGATGCATTTAAAAATGGTCTGGATGTTTTTTTTTAGAAAAGCAGAACATACAGGGGTATTAATAATAGAATGAGAATTAATAATAGAGCTTTTTGATCCAAGGAGAAATCTGATTGCCCTTTTGGAGTCAAGAAGGAATTTTTTTCCCCCTAGGAGGCAACATTCGAAATAGCTTCCTTAGGGGTTTTTTTGCCTTCTTTTGGATCAAAACGCTGTAATGATAGGTAGAAGGGTTGAACTTGATGGACTTGTGTCTTTTTTCAACCTAAATTACAATGTTACTATGTAAAACAAAAATGCTGCGTCTAGAAGCACCTTCCTGATTAAACCCAAAACAAACAGTGGCGTCTTAGTGACTATTTGGTCACAGGTTTAGACAACAGGACGCTCACTGAAGAAGTACTGTATTTTCTGGCGTATAAGACCACTTTTTAACCCAGGAAAATCTTCCCAAAAGTCGGGGGTCGTCTTATACGCCGGGTGTCGTCTTTTTACTTACCTCGGTGCTGCTCTGCAGGTGCGCGCGGCTGTGAGGGAAGCGTTGTGTGCTCCCCTTCACTAACTTCAATAAAGTTTGTTTAAACCTTTTTTTAACACAAACTTTATTGAAGCCGCGCGGCTGGAGGGGAGCGCACAACGCTTCCCTCACAGCCGCGCACACCTGCAGAGCAGCAATGAGGTAAGTACTGGGAAGGTGGTAGGAGAGTGGCAAAATCCTGGCATATTGGAGGGGCAAAATCCTGGCATATTGAGGGGAAAATCCTGGCATATTGGAGGGGCAAAATATTGGCATATTAAATGGCACAATAAAGGCATATTGAGTGGCAAAATACTGGCATATTGAGGGGCAAAATAGTGTGTCTCAGGTTATGTGTCTATTGGTGTCACTGTGTGTGTGTAAGTGTGTCACTTTCTGTGTAAGTGTGTGTGTGTAAATGTCACTGTAGGAGAAAATGCTTGTTGGAAGAGGGGTAGTCTTATACAGCAAGTATATCCCAAACTCTAAATTTTAACTGGAAAAGTTGGGGGTCGACTTATATGCCCAGTTGTCTTATACACTGGAAAATACGGTAATTCAGAATTATTTTAAAGAAAATTCGGACCCAAATTTCCTTGATACTTCACTGTGGAATGCCCATAAAGCAGTACTAAGAGGACATACAAAGGGCTTCCAATCTGAAGACAATTAGAACAAAAATGTTACAAGAATTAGAAAAATAATTCTATAAATTGAATCAGACTGATAAAATGAAAACCTCTTTGTCCTTGGCTTCAAAAATCTCTAAAGTAAAAATAAAAAAAATGAACACCTTCCAACTGGAGTACACCGCCTTCATGTATTCAAAAAGTAACAAGGCATCTACATTATTAGCCTCGAAACTGAGGCATAAAATATCTCCATCCAGAATTAAACATCTGATAAATGATGAGGGTGAAAAAAATGATACACCCTATTAAAATAAGTAATACATTTGCTAAATATTACAAAAAAATATATAATTTGGCATTAAGTCCTAATATTGTTCAGCCCACAAAAGAAATAGAAGTCATTTCTGGATAACGTCCCTTTGAAATAAATCACAGCAGAAAAATGTAATATTCTAAACTCACCCATATCACAAATAGAAATTTAAAATGCTATAAATACTAGACATGTGCATTCGTTTTCGGACGAATGCATTTTCGGCCGTAAATAGCATTTTCGTCCATTCGTCTGAAAACGAATAACGAAAATGCTAAACTAACGAAAGCCGAATGGTTAATAAACGAAAATCATTCGTCCATTCGTGCTATTGGCATTCTATAAACCGAAATAGAGTCGGTTTATAGAATACCAATAGCATTACAAATACATTCCATAAACCGAAAGTCGTCCATTATGTCGGTTTACGGGATGTATGTAATGCTATTGGCTTTCTATAAACCGACTCTCTTTCTTACAATAGTAGTTGTGTAATCCTAACATCTGTGGCTGACAGACTCACTCGATGTACCCTTCCTGGTAAGGCACTTTTACCTATAAAATAAATATAAACCAAGGTTGGGGGTTACACCTCGTTCACTGTATTCTATGAATTGGGGAATACCTCCAGACATAAGAAGAAAAGGTATTTAATAAAACTATATGTACTGCATAAATCAATAGGAATTCCTCATACTGGGGGCTATTTGCCAATAGGTGGGCTGCCTTACTGTAATGTCTAATGAACCCTGGTTATTTATTATTGTGGTAATTGACACTGTATGACTCTAGGGGGCAGGCTTAATACAGTAAGTTCAGGTCCCCTCTGTGGATTCTATATCTGCATTAGCAGAGAGTCAGTCGCTGACCAGACCAGGAAGCATGGCCTCTGCCGGTCAGAGTATAAACTGGCAGGTACTATCCAATCTAGCTGCCAGTTTATCATCACACTGCATTAGGACGTTATTCTCTTGTGCTTCTAGATTTGTTCTGTACAGTGAGAGGACAGCACCTGCTGCCTGGAATATTTATTGTAATATATATAGTGTGACCCCAACATGATTAACATCATTCAAAGACTGACAATGGGATGTCAGCTGGCACAGTCTGCCATGCTAGAAGAACACCACTGCAGAGATCATTAACTCCTTCCTAGCCACATGGGTGAGCTGTGCATTTATTTAGCAATCAAATGGTTAATCACGCGATAACATATGCAATGTCCAAATTCTGATCTTATGATATCAACCAAAGTGGACAATTGCACTGCAAGCAGGGCCGGCATCAGACATCTTGGGGCCCCTTACAGAACACATTTTCTGGGCTCCCTACCCTCCCAAAGTAATTTTATCCAGGTCTTTGTCAGGGGCGTATCGTGCCCTTGAGTGACAGGCGTGCTGCCAGTCTAGAGCACGCCCATCACTCACGGGCACAATGTCTTTCATGTATTTGCGGGGGGTTGTGTCCTGCACATCCAGGACATGCTCCATCACCCACACTGCACACCCAGGACATGCCCCATCACCCACACTGCACACCCAGGACATTCCCCATCACCCACACTGCACACCCAGGACATGCTCCATCACCCACACTGCACACCCAGGACATGCCCCATCACCCACACTGCACACATAGGACATGCCCAATCACCCACACTGCACACATAGGACATGCCCCATCACCCACACTACACCCAAGACATGCCCAATCACCCACAATGCACATCCAGGACATGCCCCATCACCCACACTGCACACCCAGGACATGCCCCATCACCCACACTGCACACCCAGGACATGCCCCATCACCCACACTGCACACCCAGGACATGCCCCATCACCCACACTGCACACATAGGACATGCCCCATCACCCACACTACACCCAGGACATGCCCAATCACCCACAATGCACACCCAGGACATGCCCAATCACCCACACTGCACACATGGGACAAGCCCCATTACCCACACTGCACACACAGGACATGCCCAATCACCCACACTGCACATATAGGACATGCCCCATCACCCACACTACACAGCCAGGACATGCCCAATCACCCACACTACACAGCCAGGACATGCCCAATCACCCACACTGCACACCCAGGACATGCCCCATCACCCACACTGCACACCCAGGACATGCCCCATCACCCACACTGCACACCCAGGACATGCTCCATCACCCACACTGCACACCCAGGACATGCCCCATCACCCACACTGCACACATAGGACATGCCCCATCACCCACACTACACCCAAGACATGCCCAATCACCCACAATGCACACCCAGGACATGCCCAATCACCCACACTGCACACATGGGACAAGCCCCATTACCCACACTGCACACACAGGACATGCCCAATCACCCACACTGCACATATAGGACATGCCCCATCACCCACACTGCACACCCAGGACATGCCCCATCACCCACACTGCACACCCAGGACATGCCCCATCACCCACACTGCACACATAGGACATGCCCCATCACCCACACTACACCCAGGACATGCCCAATCACCCACAATGCACACCCAGGACATGCCCAATCACCCACACTGCACACATGGGACAAGCCCCATTACCCACACTGCACACACAGGACATGCCCAATCACCCACACTGCACATATAGGACATGCCCCATCACCCACACTACACACCCAGGACATGCCCAATCACCCACAATGCACACCCAGTACAAGAGTTTTATAATGTGTTCTATCCAGCAATTGCCTCATTGCACCAGTATCAAGCCCATAACTACAAGAGAAAGTACTGTTTTTCTTACATATAGTGGGTAGATACCTGTCTAAGGAGAGAGAGAGGATGGTCCCACTATATAATCATCTGTTTTCCCTTCTTGTATGCTTTGGTTCAGGTGTGGTTGACCTGAATTTCCTCTGTATAGGTTTCTTTCCAGTGGTCTGTTCTTTATTTCCAGCAGTAGACACTATTAAACCATTGCAATATTCACTGATATTTGTGCAGTCAGAGTGTCCAGTTTTTCCTGATCTGGAATAGGTCACAAGATAAGCTTTCAGTTGTGAGTGCTATTTGGCCAAAAGAGCATTTTTTCAATTTCAAACACCAATGTATATCATCTGACTCAATGCAGGAGAAACCAGGCTGGATATCACCTGACTCAATGCAGGGAGAACCCAGGCTGGATATCACCTGACTCAATGCAGGGAGAACTCAGCCTGACTTAGTTATGTAACGTCTTGTCATTTAGAACAAGAATTAACTGTTTAATTACACATTTTTTTTTTTTTTACTGCAGTTTGAAGTCACTTATTGTTATTGCTGGAGAAGCTGTGATACAGTTACACAAACCAAACATTCTGAGCTCCCAGGAAAGAGGGAGAATAGAGGGACAATGGGGGAGGAAAGAGGGACAGGGGGATTTGGGTGCACAGTAGGGTATGATAATGGGTGGGCTGATGACGTTGCACCTTGTGCCACTAGCTGTTTTACGCCCCTCTATAGTTGCCAGCCCAGCCCTGGTCCTGAGCATGGGATGTAAGACAGTATAACCCGCTGCTTGATGACCCCTTACCATCCCCTGGGTGCACACTGAGCCCTGACCCCCGTCTGTACCCAGAGCGCATGCGCAATGCAACTGCACCCTTTACCTAACTTTTAGGAGCCGCCCCTTACCCAAGAGAGTGAGGAGGAACACCGGGCTCCAGCAGCTGACAGCAGGCAAGTAACTTCCAAGTCCTCCATGTTTACGGAACCCCCCGCCCCTGTACCACTCACTTACTGCAATCAGCTTTCCAAACTGCACCCCCCGCCCCATGTACCCCTCACTCACTTACTGTAACCAACTCCCCAAACTGCCCCCCCCCTCCCATGTACCCCTCACTCACTTACTGCAATCAGCTCCCCAAACTGCACCCCCCCGCCCCATGTACCCCTCACTCACTTACTGCAATCAGCTCCCCCCGCCCATGTACCCCTCACTCACTGACTGCAATCAGCTCCCCCCGCCCATGTACCCCTCACTCACTTACTGCAATCAGCTCCCCCCGCCCATGTACCCCTCACTCACTGACTGCAATCAGCTTCCCAAACTGCACCCCCCCCTCCCATGTACCCCTCACTCACTGACTGCAATCAGCTTCCCAAACTGCACCCCCCGCCCCATGTACCCCTCACTCACTTACTGCAATCAGCTCCCCCCGCCCATGTACCCCTCACTCACTGACTGCAATCAGCTTCCCAAACTGCACCCCCCGCCCCATGTACCCCTCACTCACTTACTGTAACCAACTCCCCAAACTGCACCCCCCGCCCCTGTACCACTCACTTACTGCAATCAGCTTTCCAAACTGCACCCCCCGCCCCATGTACCCCTCACTCACTTACTGCAATCAGCTTCCCAAACTGCACCCCTCACTCACTTACTGCGATCAGCTCCCCAAACTGCACCCCCCGCCCCATGTACCCCTCACTCACTTACTGTAACCAACTCCCCAAACTGCCCCCCCTCCCATGTACCCCTCACTCACTTACTGCAATCAGCTCCCCAAACTGCACCCCCCGCCCATGTACCCCTCACTCACTTACTGCAATCAGCTTCCCAAACTGCACCCCCCGCCCCATGTACCCCTCACTCACTTACTGCAATCAGCTCCCCAAACTGCACCCCCCCTCCCATGTACCCCTCACTCACTTACTGCAATCAACTCCCCAAACTGCACCCCCCCCTCCCATGTACCCCTCACTCACTTACTGCAATCAACTCCCCAAACTGCACCCCCCGCCCCATGTACCCCTCACTCACTTATTGTAATCAGCTTCCCAAACTGCACCCCCCCCTCCCATGTACCCCTCACTCACTTACTGTAACCAACTCCCCAAACTGCCCCCCTCCCATGTACCCCTCACTCACTTACTGTAACCAACTCCCCAAACTGCCCCCCTCCCATGTACCCCTCACTCACTTATTGTAATCAGCTCCCCAAACTGTACCCCTCTCTCACTGTACCCCTCTCTCACTGTACCCCTCACTCACTGCACCCCTCTCTCCCATGTACCCCTCACTCACTGCACCCCTCACTTACTGCACCCCTCTCTCCAGTTGCACATTAGGGGGGGGCGCCAGGCAGGTCCGTGGGGGGGGGGGGGGGGGAATAGTTTGATTGCCCCATATGAGATCTGCAGCGTGATTAACCCTTCCAGTGCCTAGCCATACTGATGCACGGTGGGAGCACTGTATCATCCAGTCCCTGTGCTGGAGCAGCTGTCATGTGTTGGAACTTGTGTTATATGATTCAGTCACTGCATGTTTTGCCAATCTCTGACATCAACTGTTTGGGAGACACGTGATATTATCATCCACTCAAAATAGATTGCAAGCTCATGTGAACAGGGGCCTCCTGGTTCACCTTTATGTACTAGGTGTAAGGGACTGGTGTTATTTTACCCCAAACTGCACCCCCCGCCCCATGTACCCCTCACTCACTTACTGTAACCAACTCCCCAAACTGCACCCCCCGCCCCTGTACCACTCACTTACTGCAATCAGCTTTCCAAACTGCACCCCCCGCCCCATGTACCCCTCACTCACTTACTGCAATCAGCTTCCCAAACTGCACCCCTCACTCACTTACTTGGCCCCTGTACCACTCACTTACTGCAATCAGCTTTCCAAACTGCACCCCCCGCCCCATGTACCCCTCACTCACTTACTGCAATCAGCTTCCCAAACTGCACCCCTCACTCACTTACTGCGATCAGCTCCCCAAACTGCACCCCCCGCCCCATGTACCCCTCACTCACTTACTGTAACCAACTCCCCAAACTGCCCCCCCTCCCATGTACCCCTCACTCACTTACTGCAATCAGCTCCCCAAACTGCACCCCCCGCCCATGTACCCCTCACTCACTTACTGCAATCAGCTTCCCAAACTGCACCCCCCGCCCCATGTACCCCTCACTCACTTACTGCAATCAGCTCCCCAAACTGCACCCCCCCTCCCATGTACCCCTCACTCACTTACTGCAATCAACTCCCCAAACTGCACCCCCCCCTCCCATGTACCCCTCACTCACTTATTGTAATCAGCTTCCCAAACTGCACCCCCCCCTCCCATGTACCCCTCACTCACTTACTGTAACCAACTCCCCAAACTGCCCCCCTCCCATGTACCCCTCACTCACTTACTGTAACCAACTCCCCAAACTGCCCCCCTCCCATGTACCCCTCACTCACTTATTGTAATCAGCTCCCCAAACTGTACCCCTCTCTCACTGTACCCCTCACTCACTGCACCCCTCTCTCCCATGTACCCCTCACTCACTGCACCCCTCACTTACTGCACCCCTCTCTCCAGTTGCACATTAGGGGGGGGCGCCAGGCAGGTCCGTGGGGGGGGGGGGGGGGGGGATAGTTTGATTGCCCCATATGAGATCTGCAGCGTGATTAACCCTTCCAGTGCCTAGCCATACTGATGCACGGTGGGAGCACTGTATCATCCAGTCCCTGTGCTGGAGCAGCTGTCATGTGTTGGAACTTGTGTTATATGATTCAGTCACTGCATGTTTTGCCAATCTCTGACATCAACTGTTTGGGAGACACGTGATATTATCATCCACTCAAAATAGATTGCAAGCTCATGTGAACAGGGGCCTCCTGGTTCACCTTTATGTACTAGGTGTAAGGGACTGGTGTTATTTTAAGTTTAAATAGTGACTGGTGACAGCTGGAATTAAGAAGTATAATAAGCCAATGGCAAATGTGTATCACAAAATGGGGATTATACAAAGAAATGGGGGGAAGGGGGAAAGCATTCTGATTATTATTTATTTATCTGGCCCCACCATACTCTGCACCGCTGGGCAAATCTTTTAGAGAAACTTTAGGTCTGTGAAGTAAAAAAGTTTTGTTTGGCTGGACTGAGGCAAGAAAAGGGGGTAACAGCACCCTCAAATTAGCTGCCAGATTACAGAATAAATATGTGGCATTTGTTAGACATTTGGCTAATGTTTACCGCCTAATCTGCCTATTAAGGGGGGATCCGACCCAGCCTATACTATCTGTCTAATAAGGGGGATCCAACACAGCCTATACTATCTGTCTAATAAGGGGGGATCCGACCCAGCCTGTACTATCTGTCTAATAAGGGGGGATCCGACCCAGCCTATACTATCTGTCTAATAAGGGGGATCCAACCCAGCCTGTACTATCTGTCTAATAAGGGGGGATCCGACCCAACCTGTACTATCTGTCTAATAAGGGGGATCCGACCCAGCCTGTACTATCTGTCTAATAAGGGGGGATCCAACCCAGCCTATACTATACATTTTCTAAGCATGTTGTTATTTAGAATCTTTGCTCTGTATAGCTCTATCAGGGGCAGACCTGTTGTTTAGAATCTTTGCTCCGTATAACTCTATCGAGGGCAGACATGTTGTTTAGAATCTTTGCTCTGTATAGCTCTATCAGGGGGCAGACATGTCTTTGCTCTGTATAGCTCTGTCAGGGGCGGACATGTTGTTTAGAATCTTTGCTCTGTATAGCTCTATCAGGGGGCGGACATGTTGCTTAGAATCTTTGCTCTGTATAGCTCTATCGAGGGCAGACATGTTGTTTAGAATCTTTGCTCTGTATAGCTCTATCAGGGGGCGGACATGTTGCTTAGAATCTTTGCTCTGTATAGCTCTATCAGGGGGCGGACATGTTGCTTAGAATCTTTGCTCTGTATAGCTCTATCGAGGGCAGACATGTTTAGAATCTTTGCTCTGTATAGCTCTATCAGGGGGCGGGCATGTTGTTTAGAATCTTTGCTCTGTATAGCTCTATCAGGGGGCGGGCATGTTGTTTAGAATCTTTGCTCTGTATAGCTCTATCAGGGGGCGGGCATGTTGTTTAGAATCTTTGCTCTGTATAGCTCTATCAGGGGGCGGGCATGTTGTTTAGAATCTTTGCTCTGTATAGCTCTATCAGGGGGCGGGCATGTTGTTTAGAATCTTTGCTCTGTATAGCTCTATCAGGGGGCTGACATGCTTAGAATCTTTGCTCTGTATAGCTCTATCAGGGGGCGGACATGTTGTTGTTTATAATATTTTCTCTGTATAGCTCTATCAGGGGATGGGCATGTTGTTGTTTAGGATCTTGGGCCAGATTGTCCTTGATCTGGTAGTTTTTTTATCATGACTTGTATACTTTAAAATGATTAATCCTGTTGGTGACATGCGTGAGACTTTGTTCTTCTCATGCTGCAGTGATTTTACAAGAATGAAATAAAGAATCAATATTTTACCTATACAGACTTAGATGATGGCATTTGAACCCTTGCTTCCTTGGAGGGTTAAAAAAATATAGTGTTCTTCCCCCCCCCCCCCCCCCCCCCCCCTCGGCGTGCATTGTTATAGATGCACCCGGATTTTCTCTCTGCTCTTCCTCACAACTAAGGCAGAGCCGGTCTGGAGACTGTCACGAGCTGACACTGTCAACGTGCACATAACCAATCAGTGTGGGGTCTCACCACACTCGTCTGATCGAGGTCTGGTTTCAGCACGGGTCTTGGTCTGCTGGTGCAGAGAGAGACCCTCATTTTCAAAGCCAATCCATAGAGGGGAGCTAATAAAGCACTAGCAGAGAGAGACAGTCATTCACCTGTTTATCCCTCTCTTCACTATAGCAGAGAGACAGTCATTCACCTGTTTATCCCTCTCTTCACTATAGCAGAGAGACAGTCATTCACCTGTTTATCCCTCTCTTCACTATAGCAGAGAGACAGTCATTCACCTGTTTATCCCTCTCTTCACTATAGCAAAGAGACAGTCATTCACCTGTTTATCCCTCTCTTCACTATAGCAGAGAGACAGTCATTCACCTGTTTATCCCTCTCTTCACTATAGCAGAGAAAGACAGTCGCCGACCAGACCGGACTGCCTGGTTCCTAGGGAAGCATGGCAGCTGCTAGTCAAGTTATAAACTGGCAGGCACTATCAAAAGAACACTAGGGACAATGTATTTTTCACTATATTAGAAGCCAAGTGGGGAAAAAAATGTTGGGATCTTCCCTGTTATCTGTCCTCCACCTTTTCCTGTTATCTGGCGGCATGGGAATGCATTACTGAGATGTGTTAGAGGAGCGCTACTGAAATCTTCATACGGGAAGAACTGGTGGACGTTTTTAAAATGATTAAAGTCCATCAGTTCTTCTCCCATCATTAAAATTTCATCTAGTTTCCTATAACCTTTCTCTGTAATGAATTGAGACATGGTCAGATGTTTCCTCCAAGATCGAGGAGTTTTCCGTGGTACCCACACCTAGTCAGTGGCATCCCTGTGGGAAAAGGCGAAATCTTAGAACAAAACCCAATGGGCCACTCATCGGAGCATGTTGGATTCGTACCTAGGTGAATTTAAGCAGCGAAAAGCGTTGGACGGTGATGATGACCCATTTCCAGTAATTCTTGACGAAGACGTAGTGTACTGGCCCCCAGAGTGACTTTACTACCCAATTTGTTTGAAAAGTTTCAAAATGGATTATGGTTAGGCTAGGTTCAAAGTACCGGCAGGCAGATAACAGGAAAGATGACCTTTAAATGGCATGGTACAGCCAGAGAGAATTGAGACATCATCATTCGGACCACTTCTCATAATGGGATCTTTTCACCAAAATGGTGAAGTGCATTAATAGCTGAGATGGAAAGACGGGCAATCTGGGGGCAAGTGGTCCAGATCTGTGGTTAATAATGTGGTTGGAGCCGCCTGGGCCCCAGTATTTTACTAGTAAACGTGTTGCATGGAAGGTTTACATATTGTACATGCAGATATGGGATTTAATTCTTTATCTCCGTCTGAAGATTATATATATTCAGATACCAAACCGGTTCTGCCAGAGAACTGCAGCCAAAAGAAAATAAACGCTTTTAGGCCAAAATGTATATATTTCGGATCACAGTGAGTAGACAGCAGAGGGGGAGATTTGGGAAGGTGAGTAGACAGCGGAGGGGGAGATTTGGGAAGGTGAGTAGACAGCGGAGGGGGAGATTTGGGAAGGTGAGTAGACAGCGGAGGGGGAGATTTGGGAAGGTGAGTAGACAGCGGAGGGGGAGATTTGGGAAGGTGAGTAGACAGCGGAGGGGGAGATTTGGGAAGGTGAGTAGACAGCGGAGGGGGAGATTTGGGAAGGTGAGTAGACAGCGGAGGGGGAGATTTGGGAAGGTGAGTAGACCGGAATGGGGAGATTTGGGAAGGTGAGTAGACCGGAATGGGGAGATTTGGGAAGGTGAGTAGACAGCGGAGGGGGAGATTTGGGAAGGTGAGTAGACAGCGGAGGGGGAGATTTGGGAAGGTGAGTAGACAGCGGAATGGGGAGATTTGGGAAGGTGAGTAGACAGCGGAGGGGGAGATTTGGGAAGGTGAGTAGACAGCGGAGGGGGAGATTTGGGAAGGTGAGTAGACAGCGGAGGGGGAGATTTGGGAAGGTGAGTAGACAGCGGAGGGGGAGATTTGGGAAGGTGAGTAGACAGCGGAGGGGGAGATTTGGGAAGGTGAGTAGACAGCGGAGGGGGAGATTTGGGAAGGTGAGTAGACAGCGGAGGGGGAGATTTGTTTATTACTACTTTGTTTAATATGTGAATTTATTCCTGAAACACTTTTCAATGTGTCTCTATTACAGGAGTAACATGATCTATACATTTTGTACAGCAAATACATAAAATATTAAATGTGATATCTCCTGGTTATGACATCATTTCCTACCGAAAGTAGTTCATTTGCATATCAAGCCAAAGTGATGTCATAAACAGGAGACAACATATTTTATACATTTGCTTGCAATTCTGCTAACACAATGTATAGATCAATTTCCATTATTATTTTTTTAAGCCCTACATGCACAGTAACACCAATGTACAGGTGATACAGTCCCTAGAGGTCTAGGGTCTAAGTAAACCCTATTTTTGTTTCTCTTTTTTTAAAAACTGAGGAAACCCCAAATTGTTCTTTTAAATGAGACAAAGACTAGAGGGCTTCCCTGTGACGAAGCATAGCTCTGTGTCTGCAAAGAGAGGTGGTCCAACAGCCTTGGCCCTCCGTGATCGGAGGGTGCACCACAAAGCCAATCGGCAGCCTAATAGACGCTGCACGCAAATCAGCGTTTCCAGGTTGTGGAGCGCGGTTCAGAAGTCTTTCTACTGTGTGATTTTATTATTATATATTTTTTTAAAGATCATCTAGAGGGTTTTGTCCCTCTTTAATGAGGCCAAAATCCTCTTCTGCCTCAGTAACGTGTAATTGACAGGTGCACTAATTTTTTGCATTTGTGCTTTTTTTTTCCCCATTCAGGGCAGATTCAGACATTTTTTTTCTTCTTATTTTTCTTTTCTTGGAGTTTTTTCCCCTTCTTATCAGTTCTTTCAGTCTGTTTTTTTTTTCCCATAATGCCTCGTGTCTGTCAGCTGAAAGATAAGTGACCAACCGACCTTTCATAGTGCTACTCGGTTTAGAAATATTAGAACCAAATACCTTTTTGATCCATACATTTGTTAGTATAAACTATGATCTATATTATTCTCTGTTCAAAGCAAGCCTATAATCTATGAACACCATTCCGGCCATTAGCAAATTGTATTTTCCTTCAATCAGTCTGCATTCTAAACTGGATATGGGGTCTTCAATGAGTGAATACGAATCTGGGGTCTTTATTCCCGTTGGATTTCATGCCTTCTCATGTGTGAGTGTGCACTCACCTGGTCTTCCTTCATTATGTTATGAGGAAGCCATATTTCACCTGGGAAGTCCTGTCCAGAATTCAGCCAGCGCTGGCAGAGAGGTGATTTATAAATGAGTCTCTTTAAAAAATAAAAAAGTTCATTGTTTTTTTGTATTGCCCCTTTATAACGCTGGCTGGGCTGGTTCTCACTTTGCCCCGTTGATATTGTTTAGAGGTGAGCGAACATTGCTGTGGATCTTCTGGAAAGAGTCGCTTATCAGACAGGCGTATTATAAACCCCTCCTATTCTCAGATCCACTTCTCGAATTTCTCAGCTGTAGCCAGACGCCTCCTTTGATAAACATGGTAGTCTGTCTATTTCTTTTTACTTCTCTCTCTCTCTCTCTCTCTCTCGCCCTCTATTTTTCTTTGATTACGGTTTAATAGGAGCAGCTCCACCTGCCGTGTTTGCTCTATGTTGTACATGTGTTTTATATATGTGAAATTCTCTCATTTTACTTTAACCCGTGCGAGACAACCTGGTACCTGCCACAATGAAACCCACATGAGCAGTGATCAATGGTCTCTGCCTATACTTAGCCTGTGATGCCTCGATATCGAGACAAACTAACACTACAGGGATATCTTTATTTTTTATTTTTTTTTTTTTTTTTTAAGCAGCAAGGGCTTGATTCATAGTAACCTAGTAACATTGTAATTTAGGTTGAAAAAAGACCAAAAGTCCATCAAGTCCTTCTACCTAACATTCCCGCTTTTGATCCAAAGGGCAATTCTCCCAAAATGATCTGGTGAGAGGTTTAAAAATCTCACAGTTTCAGTAAGGTTGTTTGTGAAAAAAAAATCAATCGCAGGAATTGAGTACGTTGATACATAGCGTCCAAGTGTCCCTACTTTGTACCCAAATACCCCTGTCTCTCTTCCCTCCTCTATTCTCCCTCTTCCCTCCTCTATTCTCCCTCTTCCCTCCTCTATTCTCCCTCTTCGCTCCTCTATTCTCCCTCTTCGCTCCTCTATTCTCCCTCTTCGCTCCTCTATTCTCCCTCTTCGCTCCTCTATTCTCCCTCTTCGCTCCTCTATTCTCCCTCTTTCCTCCTCTATTCTCCCTCTTTCCTCCTCTATTCTCCCTCTTTCCTCCTCTATTCTCCCTCTTCCCTCCTCTATTCTCTCCCTTTCCTCCTCTATTACCCCTCTTTCCTCCTCTATTGTCCCTCTTTCCTGGGAGCTTGGAATGTTTGGTCTCTATAACTGAATCACAGCTTCTACAGCAATAAAACGCTAAAGTGAGATTAAACTGCAGTAAATGTGTTTTTATATTAATTTGTGTAAATAAAATACTTAATTCTTATTCCAAACAGCTTATAAAATTACATGAATAGATACCAATTAGCCATAAAGTTCCTTAAAATGTTCCAATAAAGCCACAGCCACTCCCACAGCCACCCCTTCGGCCACTCCCACAGCCACCCCTTCAGCCACTCCCACAGCCACCCCTTCAGCCACTCCCAGAAAAATAAATGTCCCTCTTTGAACATTTGAAATATGAGGAGGTATGGATTGATAGGAACTTGTTTTAAAACTTCATACTTTAATCATAAAATAAAAAACAACCATGAAAAAATAAATTAAAAACATAATAATATACGGTAATTGTTGTGTTTTTAACGGGGCGTGTCTGGAATGCATGTTTATTTTATTTTTTTCTGTCTCTAAAAGACCTGAGTCACTTTGCTATAAATGTCTGGCTTCCACAGAGGTATATTTTCGGAATATAAATGATATTATTTTCCTTTTTTCATACGTAGGAATTTAACATTGCCCCAGAATTGCTCTCAGACAACAAACACCGCAGGGACGGCCCTAGACTATTTAATATAGCGTCTGCTACATAAAGAGAGAATTGAGATGGGGATTTCAAACTTGTCGCAGAATTTGCTGAACGGGAGAGTTAAGTTTGAAATTCCCTGTAATTCTCTCTAATTTGAATAGACCCCTGTGTGGTTCCCATATTACGTCCACGCTGGGCTGTGTCACAACGAAAGCATTTAATATTTAAATCCAGAATACGCCTGTAATCATGGTTGGCTATCTTTCTTACCTGTTTGAGCTGTGTGTTAAATGTGTATATTTGTAATTTCATAGTTATATTATAACAATACAATGAATCCTTCCTGGTGTAATACAATATAAATAAATAAGTCGTCATTTGGTTTTGCTGTTGATACTTGTTTGATGCTAGGTTTGGGTTTGGAAATTGCTCCAGTGTGTTTAAAAGTAAAAAAAATACATATGTGTTTGTAGAAAGCACTGTTGTAACTCATTTTGAGGCCAAACGGGGAAGTACCCGGGGTCTTTGGGATATTGTCAAATTACCACGCGGGACTGGAACAGGTGGATGGTGGGAGAGGATTGGTATTCTACTAAGTGAGAAAATAAAGGACGGAAATTTCTATGAGATCCAACTTAGATCTTGTGATTTCTAAGGACTTGCCTAAAGAGCTTGCAGTCTTTTATGTTGGGGTTTCCCCACACCATGTGATATAAGGATATTGCAATGCAGACGTTTGCAGTGAAGTACTCTAATCTAGCAGAGGATCTTGATGTGTGAGAGAGACACTACTGTGAGTTAACCCACAAACTGGTGGGCCGTTCTTAAAGGGACTGTATCACCTAAACATTGTTTGTACTTTGCATGGAGGGATTTACACATTCCCTTTTTAAGAAACCTTGAAGATCAGGGAGATCCCAGATGATCTCTTATCTCTCTGCTCAGTGAGAGAACATTCTGGCCTGATCGCTCAACCCCGGGTGTCTCCGGCCGTTTGCATCATGAAAGCATTTCTGGAGCAAAGTTCTAAAAGTGGAGCAGTCGCCTTGGAAACCAATGGAATGTTCCGCAATCACCATGGAAACCAATGGAATGCCCCGTGCTGATAACATCACTGTTAGAACTTTGCCCCAGAAATGCTCTGTATGCAGAATTCAATTTAGTATTCGACATTGTCCTGTGCAAAGCAGTGAGGCAGGCACTGAGGTCCCAGAGAGGCCGCGCTGAAATAATAATAAATAAATGCATGGCACATATACCGGTATTTGAGCCCATGGGTGTATCTGCCCCTTTAGGAAGCTTGTAAGCAAAACAAACAACAGTAGCCAAACTGCAGTCAAACACTCTGTGCTGTAAACATTATTAAACGGAAACTAGAAGCTTGGAAAATGTAATGAATACGGGAAATTATATCATTTAACAGTTACATCAATTTGTAATTAAAAACACTCTTAAAAGAACACTACCAAGGTTTTGTGTGTGTGTGTGTAAAATAGTTTTTGGAGCAATACAGCTGTCTGATCAACCTGGAACTTCATAAATGGGACTCATTTTTAATTTATAATTGATTTTATGTGAAGTTATATCAATATTTCTTGAAAAATTGTCTTACAATTTATACTGTGCATTAATTAGCATCCCTCTAACCGTGGGAGTATACTTGCCAAACTGTGAATTGTCCGCAGAAATCCGATGCATAGGTTGAGAATTCTCCAGCTTGGCTATTTTTTCTTGGCCCCCTGTTTTGCACTTGATGTTGTGCAGAGGTGGCTAACCTAGGCATCACCGTATTACCAACTGAGCATTGTGGGATACGTAGTTGTCTGCAGTGCCATTGTTGGAGATCACTGCTCCAGTGGATACTTCCCAACAGCAATTTCATCAATCAAATTTTAAAACGGCGATGGTGATCAAAGCGTTAAGTGAACCGTACCATGCCTTTTATACTTTAGGGCTTGTGTGTACAGGGCGACCCATTATACGCCTGTTGTGCAGTGTGTAATTAAGGAAACATTTAAAATTCACCCGGAGTAATTGGGATTCGCTAGTAAAAGAAAACCTTCCATTCATCGGACTTGGGTTTATAAACAATGAGGTGACTATATTCTGTTGGTAGTGTAATGTGTCTACGCTCTCTCTGCTCAACGCGCCATGACCGCTCCTAATCCAGACCTTCTTCTCTTCCAGGTTGGGAGTCGAAGATGCATTTCACTCCCTTTGGCTTCGCTGCCAACTCCTCGGCTTTCTCCACGTGGTCCGGAAGTCAGTTTGGAAACGGGTCCAACGACAACAATACTTATTGTTACGATGGGCCCATCGGCAGCACCGTGCTCCAGGGGGTGACGTTCGGGGGCATCCCCACCGTTTTAGTGTTGGACGTCACGTGCTTTGCTGTACGTACTTTATAATTACTATCGTTATTACCAGCAAACCCTTTAATGGACTCCCCGGGTAAAAATTCCACCTATTCATTCACAGTTAAATAAAATGAATAATGTATTTTTATTTGATGCATGAAGTACACTTTGCTCCCCCATTATTTGTTTTCCTCTCACCAGTGGCGCTGCCTGCATGGCGACGGAGCAGCCATTTTATACTCCCTTTGGTCCAATTGAGCCTAATTTTAGATCACTCTCTGAAGGATCTGTTCATCTCTCAGGGTTGCAGGTTCGATTCCTGGCAAGGCTCACTCAGCCCTTCATCCTTCTGTGGTGGATGCAATTTGTGTCATTAATTGAGTAATAGTAACATCCCCTGGATTCTGGCCAGTAACCTCTCCAGCCCATACTATGAAACCCAGACATGAACTGGAGGCTCCTTTACTGGTTAAACATAGGGTTGCCTATGTGATTTATACAGAATGCCTGCATCAAATCACACTGGAAAAAAGCCTGTGCACTATACAAGCAGAAATCTTCATCTTGCACCAAAGTGACTTTGGGGACTAGACTGTTTTTAAACTAGTTACAAATGCGGATAGTTTGCAACCTCCAGGTAAAAGGGCCAAGACCACAGTGGTGGATAGTTATGGGACACTGCTGGCTTCAAAGAGGCAGCGGAAAAGGGCATTGTGATGGAATTTAATCTGAGGTAAAAGTGCCACAAGCAGTCCAGACTGGTCGTATTACTCTCAAACTTCCTATGACTACATGAAAATAACTCTTTTGTCTCTTTGCTGATAGTTTCTGCTGCTGGTGTTCTCTATCATACGGAAGAAGTTCTGGGATTATGGCCGAGTCGCGTTGGTGTACGATGTGGAGAGGTAAGACAAGCCATTCACATTTTTATTAAAGAAATATTTGTGACCTGACGTTTTGTACCCTCTGTGAGTTGTTTTAACATTTCTGCGGTGTTTGTGTTTACCTGTAATTTTCTGCTTTCTCCTTTACCATACCCAAACAAGTTATATATTGGGGATGGGGGGGTTCTTGATAAGAATTGCCAAATTTGTTTAGATAGCAGCATTATTTTGATCATTTAAATTATAATAAAATATGGGGGGGAAAAAATAAACACTTTTTTTTTTTTTTTTTTGCTTCTTCTAACTTTTTAAGTAGAAAATAAACATGAAACTGTACAAGCACTCCTGAGTGAACACTGAAATAGACAAAAAACTATATAAATGCTTTGTACTGGCCATCACCCTAACAATATAATCACACATATCTGCTCAAACAAGAAATAAAAAACTGATTTATATACCGAAAGAAGTGATGTAGCTGGCTGGGATGTTAATTAATTACAGTGGTCCAGAGAACTTGTACAGGAGACTATAATAGATGTATTGAATTCATCCTGGAGACCTCCATGGTTATGTTTGTAGCCATTTCAGTCCACCACTTGAAAATAGACATCACCAGAAAGCTGTGCGGGTTGTGGAGCTGCCGCAGTTTAATGTTGTTCCAGATTCAGGGGTCAGCAGCCGGCATAAAGGGTATATCTGTGCCTTATACATCCAGACCAGTGAGGTAGACCATCAAATCCCCTCAGATTCATTGGGGATACTGCCAGCTACTAAACGCTGGCTTCAGTCCGCAGAAGAAGTTCTAATGGAAAATAAAATAGTGCTCCTAAGGCTCCAAGTGCATCTCTCATCGCTAATATGGTATACGGGCTCACAAAGGTTATTAGAGTACCATTCCCAGGTTGATCCCAGTGTTTTATTTACTGAAATCCGCTTTTGTTCTTGACCCTATATTTGTTTATAACTAATAAAAGCAATACATATTCTGTCTTTCAGCATGCCGCAGAGTGGGTATCGTAGGGTATCCGCTTCATCATCCTGTGAGGAGCTGGAAAGTGACCGTGTAAGTATAGCCTTAGACTGTATGCATACCAAGTGTATCATTCAGGAATTCTCTGCCATGCCTACGCATATCTCCCACCTAGCCCTACCGGCGACACAGGATGCTGAGGGGTGTGGCTTGGAAGGGAGTGCGTCACTCTGCCCATGTGCGGAATATATTCTCCTCCGGTGCCCCAAAATTCCAGACATCGATCGGTGATGCCTGGATAGTGATCTTGATTTGGGACTCACGCTTGGAATGTCTAAGGAATGTGTCGGAATATGTTTTTTTCATATATATGTAGAACGTCGATTGCGCTTTTGTTTTTATAAATCCCAACACTTTTCAGCGCCTGATTTTTTTTTTTTAGGTATATACAAAAGGCAAATACAATTTTTTTTAGGCATATACAAACGGCGATTGCGTCTTTTTCTAGAACTCCCGACACTTTGCAGGCGTTTCTATCCAAAGTTTCAAATGTAGCATTTGGGGAAGTGAAGGCACCACTTAAAGAATTGTGTATTTTTAAGGGATTTAAAGGGATTGCTAACTAAGGTCCTCTCTAATGATGGCAGGTAAAAACTGGGGTCTCTCACTGTGCTAACGGAGCGTTACCATCGGACCTGACACACCCCAGACAGACGTTGCCATCTATGGTCAGATCTTTCTTCATCTGACCCTAGGGTGGGAGTACCGGCAGAGCAAGGGCGTCCTGCTCAAAAAGAAATGGGCTTCATGGTCAACTTTTGTAACCATGCAAAAATGCACACTCAGGAACGAGTGGGCTTAGTGCCCCGGGGGAGATGCATTAGCATGGGTAATACCAGCACTGGGGTATGTGACACAGGGCTGCAAGTATAAGAATGCAACAGAAACTACAATAGCGATAAATTATTTAAAAACAAAAGGGTGATAGACATAGCTGTCGAAAAAACACGTCACCAGCAGAGAGTCCAGCACATGTAGATGGGAAATATAGACTCATTTCTTATGCTTGCACAGTCCCAGTTATCAGATCGGTAGTGTCCATGTTGCTAATCTAAGAAGGGAGCAATAGCGGTGGCAGGCCCAAATTGTGGAGAAAAATATCAATGTCTGCTGGACTTTCAATAGAGAGGATCTTCTCCTCCATGGAGACTGTCAGAAGAGTCGGGAGTCCCCATCTATATTTTATTCCGTGATTACGCAGGTGACTTGTAAGTGGGCGCATGGAGCGTCTCCAGAACATGGTGGCCGGTGCAAAATCATCGAAGAACTGGATCTCCGCACCTTCAAATTCTGTGGGGCCTCTATTGCGACTGAGGCTTAGGAGAGCGATCTTGTAGGCAGGGGAGCCGAAGCGCACCACCACATCTCGAGGCGCCTCAGGAGGAGCCCGCTGTGCCTTTTTAATACGGAAAAGATCTGTTAGCTGAAAATCCTTATGGGAGTCAGGCCTGAGAAAGGCGTTCATTTTTGTAACGAACAACCGGAAGGCCGTGGGCCCTCCGGCCTCCGGCACCCCTCTGATTCGTATATTCGCGTGTCTTAGCTTCGCATCCAACAGGGAGACCTGTTTTTGCAGGGCGCATACCTGTCTGGCGAGGAGCTCCGTCGTCTCCGCTGCTGCTGTGAGCTCTGTGAAGCGTTTCTGCGTGTCCGTTTTTAAAGCTTCCAAGACTGTTACCTTCGATTGTAACGAAGAAATGTCAGCACTGACTCCCGCCAGCTCTTGTTTCCAGATCTTCTGCAGTTCGCCGATCAGCTTTTTCAGATCTCCCTTGGTTGAGGGCGCATCATCAAGGCTGCAGGGTTGTGTCCTTGAGTTGCAGGGGGTTCCCATGAGACTCGTCGGGTCCTCCGCCGAGGAGTCAGAGTCCTCTGTATATTCAGCATGTGAGGCCACGTGCGGAGTCGACATAGGCTTTTGAGGCCTACTCAGGAAGATCGTCACTGGGAGCACATTTCTGCTTCTCCCGTTTCTTAGAGTTGCGTCCCATGGCTGTATTGACGTCTGGGTGTCTGTTAGTCACCTTTCTGTGCAGGTTAGCCATATACAAAATCAACTTAAATGCTTGTAGGGCCCGGAGCTCTGCAACCTTGTGTCTGCTCTCTTCGACAGCTAGCTCCACCCCCTTCCTGACCCAAGATTCTAAACAACATGTCCGCTCTGCAACCTTGTGTCTGCTCTCTTCGACAGCTAGCTCCACCCCCTTCCTGACCCAAGATTCTAAACAACATGTCCGCCCCCTGTTGGATTTATACTGAGCAAAGAGAGCTCAGTAAGGTGTATTCTTTCATTAAAGAATTTCTGTTTAAAGTGACTTGTCAACATAAACATTACTTATACTGTGAATGTAGAGAATAAAAAACGAGGATCTATACATTGGTTACAAAATTTCAAAAAATAAGAGAAACCTATGTTTTATATGTGTCTGGGGTTTCTCTGGGGTGTCTCCTATTTATGATCTCACCTAGTGGCTTAAAATGCAAATGACATGTTTCTCATTGAAAATATAGTTAATTTGCCTATTTAGACAACACAGACCTGTGTAAAACATACTTTTCTCCAATGTTAGGCCTTTGCTCTGCTAACATGCTAACACAATGTATGGACTTTTTTTTAATTCTCTATAGTCACATTATGAGTAATGTTACGTTTCACTGTCCTCATTGATGTGAAAATATAATATAATCGCCATTTGCGTTTTATTGTGATATACATGGATATACATGTATTCCCATGGTAAATGTATTATTTATAGTTCTATTAGTCTCTGTGCAGATATGACTAACGCTCGTTGCTGCCTGTATAATTGTCCCTTTTGTCGTCTTACATTATTACCCGAATCGTATTGTTTTCTTTTCATTTGCCTCCGACGCTGTATTAGGAGTACGGATTTTATACCGATAATGTCTAATTGTGTTTTTTAATTCTACTTTTATACTGTTTTTTTTTTTTTTTTTCAGGGCTTTTGTCACTGGATGACCTCTGTCTTTCAAATGAGGTAAGTTTAAATGTATCACATGTGGATTCTCTGATAATTTTGCTGGAGCTGCTGTATTAATATAGCGACAAATATAAAATGTGAAATGCGTTGCCATCTTTGATAGACTCGATATATATTCTTATTTTTCCAAGTGTAGTAATAAAAACAATTTTTCAAAATCACCAGGTTTTTATGCTCATACTTCCACTATTTGAATTCTGCATTAAAAAAGTTTTTTTTTTATATTTAATTTAAAATGAATATCTTTTTAGACGCTCTCTTTTTTTTTTTTTTTTTTTTTTAATCAGTTAACAGACTAATGTAGCTACAAGCATTTTTACCCAGAATTTCCTCCTTTGCCGCCAAAAAATGTAACATTTTGCAAAAATGAGGAAAAAAAATCTTTAAAAAAATGTTAGATTTAAAAGTTAAAAAAATCTCAGAATTTTTATATTGTAATAAATGTGTTACTTATTTTGAGGTGAGGGTTACAGAGGGCTATGTATGTTAGTATAGGCATCTATATTATATGTATTTAGTGCTTGTTGATCCAAGGAGAAATCTGATTGCTGCTTGGAGTCAAGAAGGATTTTTTTCCCCCCTCTGAAAGCAGAATTCTGAATTATTCTGACACTTCTCAATTTACAGTGATGATGAAATCCATGAGCGATGTGGAGAGGATGCCACACACTACCTCTCCTTCCAGCGGCACATCATCTGTCTACTGATCATTGCCAGCATCCTGTCTGTGGGCATTATCCTGCCAGTGAACCTGTCTGGAGATTTACTAGGTAAACCACGGCCCTATCATTAAGAAATAATGCTGTATTAATTATTGGAGGGTACAAAACGGGGCAGCAAAGAAAAACAAAAAAACATATAAAATGGTTCAGCTGTTTTTGTGAGATTGCGCTTACAATCCTGACTCTTGTGCTTGGAAGGTTTCCCAGGATGCACCTGCCTGTTCATTTCCACATATTTAAATGTTCTATCTGGGTAGAAAATAACATTTTTAAGTGATACTTTTGTGTGTTTTTTTTCAATTAGATTTTGCAAATGTAAACTTTTGTTTTGTGCGTTTGGGTTGGGCTTTCAATTTATTATATATTTTTTTTCTTTTATATGCATTGTACATTTCTCTGCAGGTAGACCAAAGTCTGCTTATAGCAATATCCACTTTAGATTCATCTGTTTTCAAGTCTTGATTGATTTTAGGTATTTTACTAAACAAGTGTAACTGGGCGCCGCCATTTTGTGAAATATAGTGTTTTTGGGTGCCACCCCCTAGTGACTTTACAGCACTAGTATCTCTCTTTGGGGCTGGGGACACAGAATGCAGTCTATAAGTCAGAATTCTGACCATAGACTTGCATTGAATGGGAGGGTAATGTAACTATTACACCACAAGGGGGCGGAGTTATGATCCTGTTTGATCAGGTCGATCTCCTCTCCTTGTGTTGGAAGGCAGGTAAACACACAATGTACACAGCCACCTAGTCCTGCCCACTATGATACACAGGAGCCAGCAAGAGAGCAGGGGAGTATCTTATGACATCATCATGCAGGCTTTGGCCACAGCTGTAAAGTGAGACTTGGGAGATTGTTGCATCATGGGTTAAATTCTCCAAATAGATGCTGGAGACAGACAACTAATTTTACTTTTATATGCAATTCAATTAAAAATAGAAAAAAAAAAATGTGGCATATATCTTATATATGTGTTTGTTTTAAATGCACAAGTAATCTGGTTACATCTTATGTAAGTGGTAGTGTGCCTTTAAGGTAAAAACATGCGTAGAATACACGCCAAGATGTTTCAGTAAAAGGGAAAGAGTCATGTTGTGAAATGTTCCCATGATGCAACATCCTCCAAAATCTTACAGCTGTGGGCAGACCCTACACATGATGTCATGTTTACAGTGCATTTTACAACATTGTATTAAACAAACATGTAAAAATAATATAAAAGCACATATATAATATCACTAGCATAAAATAACAAAATAAGAACATTGCATTTGTTGGTGGGACTGTCTATTTAATTGCAAGACTTGTGATTATTGCTGAACCTTGAGTAGAAGATTTAGCCCACCCAAGTGGTTAGATAGTGTTTTTATTTATTTTTTTTGTTAATCATGATTATAACTATTTTTTTTTTTTATAATCTCTTCTTTGTTTAAAGATAATGATCCCCTTAATTTTGGGAGGACAACAATTGCAAATCTACAACATAAGTAAGTAGAAGTAACTCCATTTAAAGTGTCACAAATGATGACACAGAGCAGACATCTGTAGGGTTTCTCTATACTTATATTTTTAAAGAACACATTACCTTTCCCCCCACTGCGGAATGTAGAATGCAAGTGTGTCAGGGAGCTAACCTGATTTCCCTCTGAGCATATATATGAGTTATACCTTCTTCATGACAGCAAGTGAAAGCTAGGAGTCCCTCAAAAAAAATGGCTGATCATACAGCTGTATGCTCAAAATCCTTCAGATACACACAATAGGTGGAGCTAAAGTAAAATCTATTCGGGTTAATAGCAATTAAATTAGTAGTGATTCGAGAAAGGGTGGTTGGGGGGCTGCTTGGGGTACAGATAACAAAACAAATCACTGGTATGTCTAATATATATTATATTTCACCATTTTTTATAACCAATATTCTTATATATGTATATATTCTGTTTTGGTGAGTCGGGAACACACAGCACTGTAAATTTGAAAAATGTGTAATTTTGGAACTTTAGAGTAAGACTCATTGTTAAAGTAACACCGTCCCTATAACTGTTTTTTTTTGTACATTGTATGTTTATTTTGCAGAAATTCTCTGCTGTGGCTGCACACTGTCATAGCTCTGGTTTATCTCATCCTTGTTGTGGTCTTCATGAGACATCATACATCTGCCATTAAGTATAAAGAGGAAAACACGGTAGGTACAAAATCCAGCCTTGGATCTGCTGCAGCCCCACTGGTACTTCTACATCTGGTGTCTACAAACTGCTGCCTACATCTCCCATAATTCTCAGGGTGGGAGAGGCGGGCCATCAGCAGCTGGAGGGTTGAATGTTGTAGATAATTCATAATGGAGGTTTATTTTATTATGACTTAAAGGGACACACCCACCAAAAAATGAAGAGGGTTTTTTTTTTGTGTGTTGTTGATTTCAGATATGTCTTTTTTGTTTTTGTTATGTCAGTTTATTTTATGAAATATTTTACTAAACAAGTGTGACCGGGCGCTGCCATTTTGTGAAATATAGTGTTTTTGGGTGCCACCCCCCAGCGACTTTACAGCACTAGTATCTCACTTTGGGGCTGGGGTCACAGAATGCAGTCTATAAGTCAGAATTCTGACCATAGACTTGCATTGAATGGGAGGGGAATGTAACTATTACATCACAAGGGGGCGGGGTTATGATCCTGTTTGATCAGGTCAATCTCCTCTATTTGTGCTGGAAGGCAGGTAAACACACAATGTACACAGCCACCTAGTCCTGCCCACTATGATACACAGGAGCCAGCAAGAGAGCAGGGGAGTATCATATGACATCATCACGCAGGCTTTGGCCACAGTTGTAAAGTGAGACTTGCTGGAAGATTTTGGAGAATGTTGCATCATGGGTCAAATTCACAAAATGGATGCTGGAGACAGCAGTTTTATATGCAATTAACATAGGAAAAAATAGTGGCATTTGTCTTATATATGTGTTTGTTTTAAATGCACAGGTAATCTGGTTACATAATATGTCAGTGGTAGTGTCCCTTTAATTAATTCCCAAGGTGATCCAACCCATTGTGTGTGTGTGTGTGTGTGTCTTTCTGTTTGTTGACTGATTGATTGTGTAATGGATATCAATAATAATAATAACTAGTACTTATATAGCTCACGCTCTCAGAAATAATCAGTGTTATTACCCAACTGATTGTACTCCTTTATCAACCTCGGAAGGATGAAGGGCTGAGCTGACCCTGCCAGGATCAGCCTTGTGGCTTGAACAGGCTGTGTAGTCTGGGCATTCACCAACTGCGCCATCTCAACCGTAATAGATTCTCTGAAACGACTCATGTCTTGTCATTACTGTGTATACTCCTAATGTATTTATAATCTTTATTTATTTATGTTTTTCCCCTGCAGGTGAAGCAAACCCTGTTTATCACCGGGCTGCCAAGGGATGTGGACAAAGAGGACATCAGTAGACATTTCAGGTATAAAACAATGGGGAAAAAATATTTTGCTTGCAGGGGGCCATTAATATTTCCAGGTAACAGAGGGGGGGGGGGGGTGTTTGATTGTTAAAGGGACAGTTTCGCTTTACTTATTATCTGTATGTTGAACATGTGTTTGATACATGTGACATGCACTTAGGTTTGCAGGAGCAATACTTCTGTTACACTATATTAGGAGACCGCTTCTTTTCCCCCCAACAGATACGAAGACGGATCTTTCTTTACACAATGCACTATGTGTTGGACACTGTAGGTGGGGACTGCCCCTTTTACCCTGGCTTTGGCATTAACCTATATCTCTTTTCTCTTTCAGCGAGGCCTATCCCACCTGCACAGTGCTAGAAGTCCACCTGTGCTACGATGTTGCTGACCTGATTCATCTCTCCAAGGAGAGGTACTGTGACTACTAAACAGTCACCTGTGGCTACCCATGGGTGGCCTACCTTACTGACACACAAGAGGCATTTTAGCCCAAGCATGGGTCAACTTTGTACATTAAATATAATGTAGGCCCTGCTATTTTCTTTGAATTTCTCTTTCCTGTTACCATATAACATAGTAATTTAGGTTGAAAAAAGACACAAATCCATCAAGTTCAACCCTTCTCCCTATCATTTCGGCAAAAACCCCTAAGGAAGCTATTTTGAATTTTGCCTCATAGGGGGAAATATTCCTTGTTGACTCCAAAGGGCAATCAGATTTCTCCTTGGATCAATAAGCTCTATTATTAATGCTTATTCTATTATTAATATGCTCTGGTTTTCTAAAAAAAAAACAAAAAAAAAACCCCATCCAGACCATGTTTAAATGCATCTATTGTGGTTGCTAGCACTACCTCTCTTGGCAGTGAGTTCCATATCTTTATTGTCCTTACCGTAAAGAATCCCTTCCTTTGCTGTCTATGAAATCTTTGCTCTTCCAGTCTCAGGGGGTGACCTCATGTTCTTTGTACATTGCTGGAGAGCTCTTTATATTGGCCCTGCACATATATATATATCAGAGGGGATATGTTATCATATCCCCACTGAGGCGCCTTTTTTCTAACGTATATAAATGCAATTTTTTAAGTCTCTCTTCATAACTAAGATCCTCCAATCCCCTTATTAATTTTGTAGCCCTCCTTTGCACTTTGTCTAGTTCCATAATATCCCTTTTAAGCACTGGTGCCCAGAATTGTACTGCATATTCAAGGTGAGGTCTTACCATTGATTTGTAAAGAGGCAAGATGATATCCTCCTCCTGTACCTTGTTTGATACATGCCAATATCGTATTTGCCCTTGCCATTTGCCCTTTCATTCATTAGTGACTGGCATTGAGCACTGTTGCCAAGTCTGTTATCTACAATTATTCCTAAATCCTTTTCATTAGTAGTTTTTCCCACGGAAATACCATGTAAAGTATATGTTGCTTTGTTATTATTTTTCCCATAATGCATAACTTTACATTTGTCTATATTGAACCTCATTTGCCAGTTTCTTGCCCAGTCTCCCACTCTGTCCAAAT
Source organism: Pelodytes ibericus (assembly GCA_036172795.1). NCBI lineage: Eukaryota > Metazoa > Chordata > Amphibia > Anura > Pelodytidae > Pelodytes > Pelodytes ibericus. Next base: position 17,428,218 of record CM069862.1, read on the forward strand.
CTTCCTGTAAAGAAAAAACATCAAGATTAGTCTGTATTACCTTACCTAATTTAGTGTCATCAGCAAACACGGAGACATGGCTCTCAGCACAACGTGGGAGATCATTAATAAACAAATTATATGGCTGTGCCCTCTTGTGGTCAGAGCTTTGGAAGTGAAAAAAACTTCACTTCCATCGCTCTGAATATGTTGCTTGACTGCCCCTAGAGGCAATCAGCAACATTGCAATAAAAAAATAAAAAAAAGACTTAATTAGCTAAAAACTAGCATTAGGCTTAGATTAGCTGTTAGGTTAAAAATGAAGTTATGGTTAATATAAGGGGAAGGGTTAAAATTAAATTAAAGTCAAAATATATTAAGGGATAGCATAAGGGTTAGAGTTGGGGTTAAATTTAGGGTTCGGGATGGGGTCAAAAGGTCAATATAGAAAAAAACCCAAAAAACACTATTTTTGTTTTTTGCCCCATAACTTGAAAAAAAATGCAGAAAAACATGGAAACATGCATATATCTGAACTTGGGACAACATTTAGAAACTATTTAGATGGGGACTTTTTAAATGATTGTATTTGTGAAAATTATATTTTAGGTCAAAGTTAGAAATGGGGGTTTTAAAAAAAATGTCATCATATTTTATGAATTTTTTTTTGTAGAAAGCCCTTCTTATGATAAAAACAACATATAATTTGTGTGGGTACAGTATGTGAGAAAGAAGAAAATTACAGCTAAACACAAACACCCCAGAAATGTAAACACAGCCATTGTCACCAAGGGAAAGTCAAGGTCAAAATGTCTTGTCACTAAGGGGTTAATATAGCACTTTTAAATGTGTGTTATCTAGTATGGATAATTTTTAAACGTAAACATCATTTTTTCAGTAGAATTTAAACAAAACATTTCCATCAAATCTGCATTTTTGTTATTTGTGATTGGGCTCAGGGGATGTACTGCATCATTTTCTTTCTTTTGCATAACGGATTGCCGAGGCAGCAGGTTTAATGTTTTTATACTAGAGTCTCTTAATATTCATTTCAGAAAAAAGGCAGAAAAAAGCTTGGCATATTACACAAAACTGCTAAACAAGACCGGGGAGCGAGTTCTGATCAACCCAAAGCCCTGTGGACAGTTGTGTTGCTGTGTGGTACCTGGGTGTGAATTGGTATGTACATGATTACTTTATATTAATCCATAATGTGTAACCAGCATTGTTATTTATTGTCTTTAACATCCTGGGAGAAGTAAGCTGACTTCATTTATATCAGAAATTTGTATTTTAAAATAAATCCCTCTTGTCAAACTTTTTGGAAATGATCCAGAATCCATGGATGGAGAGCATCTTTTTAATTGAATTTATATATTTTTTTTGTATTTTTATCCTTAAGATTTTTATTTCTTGGCTGAAAAAAAAAATATAAACTTTTTTTTTCTTTAAACCTGTTTTTGAGAGATTTTTATGGCTCTATAAGAGTTCAGATGTGCAGGCTGCCATCTTTTACTATATATACATATATAGCTACCTACAAAATGTCAAAGCTCCTCCCTTTTTTACTGACATCACTTTTAGAATGCTGGATGAGGTTGTTCTAACTAGTTTATATTACCCTACCTGGTCGGCGACCTGACCCTACCACCGCATTCAACGTTTCTTCATTTATAACACGCAATCCCTCATGCACAGGAGGACGCCATTGTATACTACACAAGAGTGAACGATAAGCTGATGGGGGAATACACCCGCAAACTGGATGTTGTCCGCGACATTTCTCTGGGAATCGCATTCGTCACCTTTGCAGAGAAATCCATGGCGACCTTGTAAGTCCAACTCGTACAGGTTTATAATCCTTGACTGCCGCTACCAAGACCGAATTTGCTGTACATATAGCTCTATCGGTGGGCAGACATGTTTGATTAGAACCTTGGGTCAGAACATCCTTCGTCTGACCCAAGATGTCTGCCAACTGATAGAGCAAAGAACGCTCATTAAGTGATTTTATTTTTATTAAAAACATCACATATTAATCCAGTAAAGTCATGGGGCCACATTTATCTGTAGCACTCTAATATTCTGTAATCCTGCTTATAGAGGAAGGGACAGTAGTTTGACCCCTGAAAATGAGTTACCCCATCACCGTGTAGAGTCTACTGTAGCCAAGCTGGATCTAAAGGTGTTTTGGTGTGCACTTTCTGTGATCGTAGGCTGAGGATCTTGATGGTTGTACCGTTCTTCTCCTTTTTTTGTTTGTTTGTTTGTTTATGTCCAGCATTTTGAAAGATTTCAATGCTGTAAAATGCCACGGGTTCAAATGTATAGCGGAAACACAGCCATCTTCCCTCAGCAAGCCGCTCGGATCCTCAAAATGGACAGTGACCTACGCCACCTACCCGGAGAACATATCCTGGTGAGTCCATGATGGGAAACACTCAGGTGACAGTACCAGGTAAACCAGATGGAGCAATATCCTCTTCCTCTGCAGTTTGCATTGTTCCAGGGGGCAGACAGGCACAGGGAGCCTGCGTCTCACCCAATCCAGCTGCAGACGTTATTGTTTAATTTAATTTACTGAAAACACACAGTTTAAGAAAAATTAAAATTTCTACATTCACAATATTAGCAGGGTTTTGGTGAGAGAGCTACGTAAGAACAAACGGCAATGCTGCATTTACAGTACCAAAAAATACAATTGCTTGTAAGTTCTAACTCTCTTGTCCTGGGTTCGGGCTGCCTTGCTACCAGTAACCAAGCAAATACTATAACAGTGACTCCACCAGCTGTATTAAGCAAGTGATCTCTGCCCATAGCCGCTATTCTTGCACCGTGGTAGTGGTAAACCTGTTTTTCTCACAGGAACTACTGTCAGTCTTTTGGTACTCGCCCGAAAGCCAAATAAAAACAGTCAAGGTTTTGGTAAACAATTGCATTCTATGGATATTTTAGTGCAATTATTAAACAATGGGGTTATGTATATAAACCTCCCGCGCTGCAAAGTTTTTTTGCCGTTTGATATGTATAACGGCGATTTGCAGTTTTTTTTTTTAATAACTCCCGTCATTGTGCGGGAAAGGGACCGACGCCAAACGGCATGTGATGGAGGTTCCCCTGACACAAATCAGGAGCTTTTAAGCTTCCTCATTATTACTTTTGATACATGGACTATGCTGGCGTAATGAGCGCAGACGCAACCAAGATGGAGGCGTTCGGCATAGATAACGCAGACTCCTGTTAGTTGGCTTTATACATTGGCGCACACCCCGATTGCGCCAGTATTTGGAAATCTGCGTGTGCACCATGTTTATACATGACCCCCCCCCCCCCTTATGTATTATTTAACCCCTTCCCGACCTTATGACGAGTTAACTCGTCATAAGAGCCGCAGCATTAGCGACATTATGACGAGTTAACTCGTCATGCAGTCTAGCCGGCGGTGCGCTCCGTGTGCACCGCCAGCCATTCTGCAATGGGTCCAGGACTAAGCCTCGCACCCGAGGCAAAGCTCCTGGACCCGATCGGTGCATTTCGGGCATGTGATCGCAGTGATAACGTGATCACTGCGATAACATGCAAAGTCAGTGTGTTCACACACTGACTTTGCCTCTAATTCACTCAGAGAGTGACCTGTAAGTAAAAATAAATAAATAAAGAACATACACAGAGGTAAAATAAAAATAAAAAATTAACCCTTTCATTGCTGATCACAGTTTTTAACTGTGATCAGTTTCCTTCCACTTTATGTCCCTCATTTAGTTTTTTTTTTAACAGATTTTTTTATTTTTACAATTTATAAAGTTTTTTTTAATAAATAAAGGTAATTTTAATATATTTATTTAATAAAATGTAACCCCTGCATGCCTGTTGCATGATTTTTACTGATCTGACATCGCACTCTTCAGAGTTTTTTTCTTTCTTTTTTGTTATGGGGGGTTTGGGAACCAATATTTTTCTTTTTTATTAGTTAGTAAATTAGGGGGGATAAGTGGGTTAGTGTTGCACTAGTTATGTAGCTTATTATTGGGAAAATAATGGGGAAAACATTTTTTTTTCCTCAAAAATTTCCTCTTTTATATGTATTTTTTAATACTAAAATGTAAATCATTTTTATGTATAGGGTATCAAAAGAAAGCTCTTACTGTCTAAAAAAACAACATATAACTTGTATGGGTGCGTTAAATGAGAGAGGGGAAAATTATGTTTCAAAAACCGCGTATTAAAAATTGAAAAACGCTCTGGTCCTTGGCCCAGGAAAATCCCTGGTCCTTAAAGGGTTAATAATTGAGGCAGAAATTGTAGAGCGAAATCTTACACGCTCTAGCCAGGAAACTCCAGGGGCTTAGGACACACAAAGAACAAGGTTTACAAGCTAAAACCTTTTTTTTTTTTTTTTAAGATTTATTTTACTAAATAAATACGAAGGTGGGTTGTTTTTTTTTTGTACAAACTTATTTTTTAATAGTTTTGTGTTTTTGGTGACTGGTTTTATTCATCTCACTAATGCTCGGTTCAAAAATGAAAATCTCTATAAATAATTTAATTTCTAGCTAATATTTCTGCAAATGGACAGTTGGTATTTTGGGAAATTTGGCCTCTAAATAACTTTTGAATGGGGAACGGAAGTGTGCTGTAATCTGAAATGGCCTGCTTTTCATTATGATACTGGTTGCTGAATATAAAGTGACTGTCCCTTTAAATAAAATAACCAGTTTCCCCAGTGCAGTGGTGGGTTACATGGAATTGTTATTACCTTGTGTTTTTCCCTTTCCCAGGGGGAATATCTCGGTGCAGGGGTGGAAGTGGTGGGCTCGCTGTTTCGGCATCAACTTCTGCCTCTTTATTGTGCTATTTTTTTTGACCACTCCTTCCATTATTATCAGCACCATCGACAAATTCAACGTCACCAAACCCATCTACTACCTCAATGTAAGTTATGGCGAAGATTGTCTATAGGGGAATCAGACTGTGTAATATAATGGGGATATCCCCTCCCCTGCAAGTTACAGGTGGAATCAGACTGTATAATGTAATGGGGATATCCCCTCCCCTGCAAGTTACAGGGGGAATCAGACTGTATAATGTAATGCGGATATCCCCTCCCCTACAAGTTACAGGTGGAATCAGACTGTATAATGTAATGGGGATATCCCCTCCCCTGCAAGTTACAGGGGGAATCAGACTGTATAATGTAATGCGGATATCCCCTCCCCTGCAAGTTACAGGTGGAATCAGACTGTATAATATAATGGAGATATCCCCTCCCCTGCAAGTTACAGGTGGAATCAGACTGTATAATGTAATGGGAATATCCCCTCCCCTGCAAGTTACAGGTGGAATCAGACTGTATAATGTAATGGGGATATCCCCTCCCCTGCAAGTTACAGGTGGAATCAGACTGTATAATGTAACGGGGATATCCCCTCCCCTGCAAGTTACAGGTGGAATCAGACTGTATAATGTAATGGGGATATCCCCTCCCCTGCAAGTTACAGGGGGAATCAGACTGTATAATGTAATGGGGATATCCCCTCCCCTGCAAGTTACAAGCGGAATCAGACTGTATAATGTAACAGGGATATCCCCTCCCCTGCAAGTTACAGGTGGAATCAGACTGTATAATGTAACGGGGATATCCCCTCCCCTGCAAGTTACAGGTGGAATCGCACTGTATTATATAATGGGGATATCCCCTCCCCTGCAAGTTACAGGTGGAATCGCACTGTATTATATAATGGGGATATCCCCTCCCCTGCAAGTTACAGGTGGAATCAGGCTGTATAATGTAATGGGGATATCCCCTCCCCTGCAAGTTACAGGTGGAATCGGACTGTATTATGTAATGGGGATATCCCCTCCCCTGCAAGTTACAGGTGGAATCAGACTGTATAATGTAATGGGGATATCCCCTCCCCTGCAAGTTACAGGTGGAATCAGACTGGATAATATAACGGGGATATCCCCTCCCCTGCAAGTTACAGGTGGAAACAGACTGGATAATATAATGGTGATATCCCCTCCTCTGCAAGTTACAGGTGGAATCAGACTGTATAATGTAACGGGGATATCCCCTCCCCTGCAAGTTACAGGTGGAATCAGACTGTATAATGTACTGGGGATATCCCCTCCCCTGCAAGTTACAGGTGGAATCAGACTGTATAATGTAATGGGGATATCCCCTCCCCTGCAAGTTACAGGTGGAATCAGACTGGATAATATAATGGGGATATCCCCTCCCCTGCAAGTTACAGGTGGAATCAGACTGGATAATATAATGGGGATATCTCCTCCCCTGCAAGTTACAGGTGGAATCAGACTGTATAATGTAATGGGGATATCCCCTCCCCTGCAAGTTACAGGTGGAATCAGACTGTATAATGTAACGGGGATATCCCCTCCCCTGCAAGTTACAGGTGGAATCAGACTGTATAATGTAATTGGGATATCCCCTCCCCTGCAAGTTACAGGTGGAATCAGACTGTATAATGTAATGGGGATATCCCCTCCCCTGCAAGTTACAGGCGGAATCAGACTGTATAATGTACTGAGGATATCCCCTCCCCTGCAAGTTACAGGTGGAATCAGACTGTATAATGTAATGGGGATATCCCCTCCCCTGCAAGTTACAGGTGGAATCAGACTGGATAATATAATGGGGATATCCCCTCCCCTGCAAGTTACAGGTGGAATCAGACTGGATAATATAATGGGGATATCTCCTCCCCTGCAAGTTACAGGTGGAATCAGACTGTATAATATAATGGGGATATCTCCTCCCCTGCAAGTTACAGGTGGAATCAGACTGGATAATATAATGGGGATATCCCCTCCCCTGCAAGTTACAGGTGGAATTACACTGTATAATATAATGGGGATATCCCCTCCCCTGCAAGTTACAGGTGGAATCAGACTGTATAATGTAATGGGGATATCCCCTCCCCTGCAAGTTACAGGTGGAATCAGACTGTATAATATAATGCGGATATCCTCTCCCTTGCAAGTTACAGGCAGAATCAGACTGTATAATGTAATGGGGATATCCCCTCCGCTGCAAGTTACAGGTGGAATCGGACTGTGTAATATAATGGGGATATCCCCTCCCCTGCAAGTTACAGGTGGAATCAGACTGTATAATATAATGCGGATATCCCGTCCCCTGCAAGTTACAGGTGGAATCAGACTGTATATTTTAAAGGGATATCCCCTCCCCTGCAAGTTACAGGGGGAATCAGACTGTATAATATAATGGGGATATCCCCTCCCCTGCAAGTTACAGGTGGAATCGGACTGTATAATATAATGGGGATATCCCCTCCCCTGCAAGTTACAGGTGGAATCAGACTGTATAATGTAATGGGGATATCCCCTCCCCTACAAGATACAGGTGGAATCACACTGAATAATATAATGGGGATATCCCATCCCCTGCAAGTTACAGGTGGAATCGGACTGTATAATATAATGGGGATATCCCCTCCCCTGCAAGTTACAGGTGGAATCAGACTGTATAATGTAACAGGGATATCCCCTCCCTTGCAAGTTACAGGGGGAATCAGACTGTATAATATAATGGGGATATCCCCTCCCCTGCAAGTTACAGGTGGAATCAGACTGTATAATGTAATGGGGATATCCCCTCCCCTGCAAGTTACAGGGGGAATCAGACTGTATAATATAATGGGGATATCCCCTCCCCTGCAAGTTACAGGTGGAATCAGACTGTATAATGTAATGGGGATATCCCCTCCCCTGCAAGTTACAGGTGGAATCAGACTGTATAATGTAATGGGGATATCCCCTCCCCTGCAAGTTACAGGTGGAATCAGACTGTATAATATAATGGGGATATCCCCTCCCCTGCAAGTTACAGGTGGAATCCGACTGTATAATGTAATGGGGATATTCCCTCCCCTGCAAGTTACAGGTGGAATCAGACTGTATAATATAATGGGGATATCCCCTCCCCTGCAAGTTACAGGTGGAATCAGACTGTATAATGTAATGGGGATATCCCCTCCGCTGCAACTTACAGGTGGAATCAGACTGTATAATGTAATGGGAATATCCCCTCCCCTGCAAGTTACAGGTGGTATCAGACTGTATAATGTAACAGGGATATTCCCTCACCTGCAAGTTACAGGTGGAATCAGACTGTATAATATAACGGCGATATCCCCTCCCCTGCAAGTTACAGGTGGAATCAGACTGTATAATGTAACAGGGATATTCCCTCACCTGCAAGTTACAGGTGGAATCAGACTGTATAATATAACGGCGATATCCCCTCCCCTGCAAGTAACAGGTGGAATCAGACTGTATAATATAATGGGGATATTCCCTCCCCTGCAAGTTACAGGTGGAATCAGACTGTATAATATAATGGGGATATCCCCTCCCTTGCAAGTAACAGGGGGAATCAGACTGCTTAATATAATGGGGATATCCCCTCCCCTGCAAGTTACAGGGGGAATCAGACTGTATAATGTAATGGGAATATCCCCTCCCCTGCAAGTTACAGGTGGTATCAGACTGTGTAATGTAATGGGAATATCCCCTCCCCTGCAAATTACAGGTGGAATCAGACTGTATAATGTAATGGGGATATCCCCTCCCCTGCAAGTTACAGGTGGAATCAGACTGTATAATATAATGGGGATATCCCCTCCCTTGCAAGTAACAGGGGGAATCAGACTGCTTAATATAATGTGGATATCCCCTCCCCTGCAAGTTACAGGTGGAATCAGACTGTATAATATAATGGGGATATCCCCTCCCCTGCAAGTTACAGGTGGAATCAGACTGTATAATGTAACGGGTATATCCCCTCCACTGCAAGTTACAGGTGGAATCAGACTGTATAATATAACGGGGATATCCCCTCCCCTGCAAGTAACAGGTGGAATCAGACTGTATAATATAATGGGGATACCCCCTCTCCTGCAATTTACAGGTGGAATCAGACTGCATAATATAATGGGGATATCCCCTCCCCTGCAAGTTACAGGTGGAATCAGACTGTATAATATAATGGGGATATCCCCTCCCCTGCAAGTTACAGGTGGAATCACACTGTATTATATAATGGGGATATCCCCTCCCCTGCAAGTTACAGGTGGAATCAGACTGTATAATGTAATGGGGATATCCCCTCCCCTGCAAGTTACAGGGGGAATCAGACTGTATAATGTAATGGGGATTTCCCCTCCCCTGCAAGTTACAGGGGGAATCAGACTGTATAATGTAATGGGGATATCCCCTCCCCTGCAAGTTACAGGTGGAATCAGACTGTATAATGTAATGCGGATATCCCCTCCCCTGCAAGTTACAGGTGGAATCAGACTGTATAATGTAATGGGGATATCCCCTCCCCTGCAAGTTACAGGTGGAATCACACTGTATAATGTAATGGGGATATCCCCTCCCCTGCAAGTTACAGGTGGAATCAGACTGTATAATATAATGGAGATATCCCCTCCCCTGCAAGTTACAGGTGGAATCACACTGTATAATGTAATGGGGATATCCCCTCCCCTGCAAGTTACAGGTGGAATCAGACTGGATAATGTAACGGGGATATCCCCTCCCCTGCAAGTTACAGGTGGAATCAGACTGGATAATATAATGGGGATATCCCCTCCACTGCAAGTTACAGGGGGAATCAGAATGTATAATGTAACGGGGATATCCCCTCCCCTGCAAGTTACAGGTGGAATCAGACTGTATAATGTAATGGGAATATCCCCTCCCCTGCAAGTTACAGGTGGAATCAGACTGTATAATGTAACGGGGATATCCCCTCCCCTGCAAGTTACAGGTGGAATCAGACTGTATAATGTAATGGGAATATCCCCTCCCCTGCAAGTTACAGGGGGAATCAGACTGTATAATGTAATGGGGATATCCCGTCCCCTGCAAGTTACAGGCGGAATCAGACTGTATAATATAATGGGGATATCCCCTCCCCTGCAAGTTACAGGCGGAATCAGACTGTATAATATAATGGAGATATCCCCTCCCCTGCAAGTTACAGGGGGAATCAGACTGTATAATGTAATGGGGATATCCCCTCCCCTGCAAGTTACAGGTGGTATCACACTGTATAATGTAATGGGGATATTCCCTCCCCTGCAAGTTACAGGGGGAATCAGACTGTATAATATAATGGGGAAATCCCCTCCCCTGCAAGTTACAGGTGGAATCACACTGTATAATATAATGGGGATATCCCCTCCCCTGCAAGTTACAGGTGGAATCACACTGTATAATGTAATGGGGATATCCCCTCCCCTGCAAGTTACAGGTGGAATCACACTGTATAATGTAATGGGGATATCCCCTCCCCTGCAAGTTACAGGGGGAATCAGACTGTATAATGTAATGGGGATATCCCCTCCCCTGCAAGTTACAGGTGGAATCACACTGTATAATATAATGGGGATATCCCCTCCCCTGCAAGTTACAGGTGGAATCAGACTGTATAATGTAATGGGGATATCCCCTCCCCTGCAAGTTACAGGCGGAATCAGACTGTATAATATAATGGGGATATCCCCTCCCCAGCAAGTTACAGGTGGAATCAGACTGTATAATGTAATGGGGATATCCCCCCCCTGCAAGTTACAGGGGGAATCAGACTGTATAATGGGGATACCCCCTCCCCTGCAAGTTACAGGGGGAATCACACTGTATAATATAATGGGGATATCCCCTCCCCTGCAAGTTACAGGCGGAATCAGACTGTATAATATAATGGGGATATCCCCTCCCCTGCAAGTTACAGGTGGAATCAGACTGTATAATATAATGGGGATATCCCCTCCCCTGCAAGTTACAGGTGGAATCACACTGTATAATATAATGGGGATATCCCCTCCCCTGCAAGTTACAGGTGGAATCAGTTCATTTATTGGAGAGACGCTCTATATTTGGTGGTCCGAAGGCTGTAGATGTAAATGATTGTGATCTATGAGATGATGTGTGTTCTGTTTTTGTTTTGTTTTTTTACCTCTGCAGAACCCTGTGGTCAGCCAGTTCTTCCCCACGCTCCTGCTGTGGTCCTTCTCGGCTTTGTTACCAACGATCGTCTACTATTCCACTCTGATTGAGGCTCACTGGACGAAGTATGTAACATCACACCCTTAGATCTGATTCACCTCCCTAATGGAGAGTCCCAGTCCTCTCAACCACTAGTAGAAAGGACTGGGCATGTTTCCTTTCTTTTTTTCTAATTTGCTATCTATGCATCCTTACACTGTAACGTTGTATAACATGTTGCTTTTTGGGGGGGGCTTCCATATTTCTGTCTCATTCTATTACAACGTACATTTAATTTAATGGAGGGGTAAACCTTCGCTAGAGTAGATTTTATAGTACAAGTTCCTGATGGATTTTGCGAATAATTTTTATGAGTGAAAAAACAAAGTTTAGTTATCCCCTAATATTTCCGTTATTCTGCAATAACATTCGTAGATAGTAAATAGATATATGTTCTGTTTTGTTGTAGCTGGCATGATGGTGATTATTTAATCATATTGGCAGACAATATGTCCCAATAGCAGTGTTTTCTGCATACAAACCCTTTTATACATAGACATCACAATATCGACATCTGAATAATGAAAGTAACTTTCCCATCCTTTTTTTTTTTTAAATTCTTAATTATTACACATCTTGGACCAATATTCTATTCATTACCCGCTCTTTACACCGATTGCTTGATTTGTGATGTCTTTAAGCTGTTTTGAAGCCACAGTGGTTTGTACGGCTGCCCCTTGCCCCCCCCCCCATGTGTAATTTAAAGGGAGAGTGCACCTTACTGATCCAATGTGTCTTACAGGTCTACAAAGAACAGGATTATGATGCACAAAGTCTACATCTTCCTTATCTTCATGGTGCTGATCTTGCCTTCGCTTGGCCTCACCAGGTTAGGAAACCCATGGTCTAACTATAATTATACAGTACTTTAAAACATTATTTTAAATGGTTTAAAGGATAGCTGTAGCCTAAAAAATAATTTCAGGGCCCCTTACTGTGCTCATTAATTGCCACTGATAATGTGCTCATTAATAAGCCACTGATAATGTGCTCATTAATAAGCCACTGATAATGTGCTCATTAATAAGCCACTGATAATGTGCTCATTAATTGCCACTGATAATGTGCTCCTTAATAAGCCACTGATAATGTGCTCATTAATAAGCCACTGATAATGTGCTCATTAATAAGCCACTGATAATGTGCTCATTAATAAGCCACTGATAATGTGCTCATTAATAAGCCACTGATCATGTGCTCATTAATATTCCACTGATAATGTGCTCATTAATATGCCACTGATCATGTGCTCATTAATAAGCCAGTGATAATGTGCTCATTAATAAGCCACTGATAATGTGCTCATTAATATGCCACTGATCATGTGCTCATTAATATGCCACTGATCATGTGCTCATTAATATGCCACTGATCATGTGCTCATTAATATGCCACTGATCATGTGCTCATTAATATGCCACTGATCATGTGCTCATTAATAAGCCACTGATAAAATTTGAAAATCCTCCCCTTTTCCCCACTACTTACCTGGATACTGTTCGTCCCGTGCAGTCTTCCTCAAAGTGTTTCTTATGTCATGCGGGCAGCGGGGGCCCACGGGGAAGCTGCTTTGGGCCCCCAGGAATGAATGGGCCCTGGGCAGCAGCCCCGTTTGCCCACGTTTGTTTTGTGAGTTTTTTTTTTTACAAATGTTATTTTTACATTGTTATTATTATTATTTTTTTTTTTTTAAGGGCCGGGTCCTCCAGGGCTGTGACGCGGGTATCACCAGTCACCCCCTGATGGCGGCCCTGCCGATTTTTAATAGAAAAATTGTATAAAGCACAGGCACTTTGAATAGAACTGCCTCAATGATCCCTCTTTTCTCTATTTTGCTCAATCAGGGGGCGGACATGTTGCGCTGAACAATATGTCTGCTCCCTGAGCAATAATGAGCAAAGAGGTCTCAATAAGGTGCTTTATTTGTAGTCTTTCATTAAAGCATTTCTATTCAAAATGCCTACACTTGATACAACATGAGGTCATTGTTTTGGGCTAGTTATCCTTAATTACAACGCTTTTCGGCTACAAACACTACTATTGGCTGCTTTTATAGACCTTCATCCATTCTCTGCCCTACATGTCAAAAGGGACATTTTATAGAATTCCTTTTCCCAATTTTACATTTTTAAATCGGTTACAACAAAATACAAAGTGTAAATCTAAATTCTATTTTTCGATAATTATTTAGAAAACTTTTATGCCTTTTATTTATTTTTAACACATTTAAAAGGAAGCCAAGTCAATTTTAATATGAAGAAACAAAAGCTTTGCTAAATATGTCTGGTAACCGTTTTTGATCTGGTTTTCAGCTTGGATTTCTTTTTCCGCTGGCTGTTTGATAAAACGGTAGATGCCGGGGGTGCCGTGCGTTTAGAGTAAGTATCGGAAAGCCTCGACCCCCTGTACATATCTGGCCTGTTTCCCTTTGTCGCCATTCCCTCTCCCCTCCGTTAAGTCTCCTTTCATTTCTCCATTCTCTCCCTGTTCTACTTTTCCTCCATTCTGTCCCATTAGCTTTGTTTGTCTCCCTTGCCTTCTACTTGTCCCTTGTCCCTAGCTTCTCCCTCTCCATCATCCAATTTATTTCCCCTCTCTGATCTCTATTTTACTACTTGACCTTTTGTGTCTTTTGGGTTTGTTTGCTTTTCACCCCCACTTTTATACCTTGTTTTTATATTCCGTCTCGACCCTGGCACTCTGTCTACCTTTCTGTTTAATTGTCCCCTCTGACTGCCTGTCTGTCACTTATCCTATCTTTATACACAGTGTTTCCCTCCTTTTCACCATGACCACTCTTTTTTTCCCTTCACACCTCCACCCCGCTTCCTCCCACATCTTATTTCCTTATCTTTGCTCCAGTCTGCCCCCTAGGCTTGCAGTTCTCTCTTTCATCCTGTACATACCTCGGCCGCATGCCTTGGCACATTGTGTAACGTACCTTTGGTCACTGTCCATTCTAGTAACATAGTAATTTAGGTTGAAAAAAGACACAAGTCCATCAAGTTCAACCCATCTACCTATCATTCCAGCTTTTGATCCAAAAGAAGGCAAAAACCCCTAAGGAAGCTATTTCGAATTTTGCCTCCCAGGGGAAAAAATCCTTCTTAAGTCCAAAGGGCAATCAGATTTCTCCTTGGATCAATAAGCTCTATTATTAGTGCTTATTCTATTATTAATAGCCCTGTATGTTCTGCTTTTCTTAAAAAAACATCCAGACCATGTTTAAATGCATCTATTGATAGCACTACCTCTCTTGGCAGTGAGTTCCATATCTTTATTGTCCTTACCATAAAGAATCCCATCCTTTGCTGTCTATGAAATCTTTGCTCTTCCAGTCTCAGGTGGTGACATCTTGTTCTTTGTACATTTCTGTTAATGAACAGGTCCCTAGAGAGCTCTTTATATTGGCCCTGCACATATTTATATAATGTTATCATATCCCCTCTGAGGCGCCTTTTTCTTATATATATAAATGCATTTTTTTAAGTATCTCTCCATAACCAAGATAACTAACTCCAATCCCCTTATTAAATTTGTAGCTCTCCTTTGCACTTTTTCTAGTTACTTAATATCCTTTTTAAGGTCTGGTAACCAGAACTGTACGGCATATTCAAGGTGAGGTCTTACCATCGATTTGTAAAGAGGCAAGATGATATCCTCCTCCCGTGAATCTATACCTCGTTTTATACATGCCAATATCTTATTGGCTCTTGCAGCTGCTGACTGGCATTGAGCACTGTTTCCAAGTCTGTTATCTACAATGATTCCTAAATCCTTTTCATTAGTATTTTTTCCCACGGAAATACCATTTAAAGTATATGTTGCTTTGTTATTATGTTTCCTATAATGCATAACTTTACATTTGTCTATATTGAACCTCATTTGCCACTTTATTGCCCAGTCCTCCACTCTGTCCAAATCTTACTGTAAATTAAAAAACATCAAGATTAGTCTTTATTAGCTTACCTAATTTAGTGTCATCAGCAAACACTGAGACATGGCTCTCAGCATAACGTGGGAGATCATTAATAAACAAATTAAAAAGCCCAAAACAGACCCCTGAGGTACTCTGCTCAATACTCTGGTCCAATTTGAGGATTTTCCATTTACAACAACCCTCTGCATTCTATCTTTTAGCCAATTTTCAATCCAAATACATACATTTGCCCCCAAACCTATTTCGCTCAATTTGTAGAGTAACCTTTTGTGTGGAACTGTATCAAATGCTTTAGCAGTCCAAATAGATCTCATCACCTGCCACACCTAGATCTATATTTTTACTGACCTCTTCATAGAATGTTATTACGTTTGTTTGACAAGACCTGTCTTTCACAAAACCATGTTGACTTTTACTAATTATATTCTGATTCAAGATGTATTCTTGAGTGTACACCTTTAGCAATCCTTCAAATAATTTCCCCACTACAGATGTCAAGCTCACTGGCCTATAATAACCCGGCAGAGATTTTGATCCCTTTTTAAATATTGGAATGACATCCGCCTTTCGCCAGTCTGTTGGCACTATACCTGAACTGAAAGAGAGTTAGGAATAATCCTGGCCAGACCACTATTTATGATCTTTAGGGATTCTAAGGACCCTTGGGTGTATACCATCTGGCCCTGGGGCCTTGTCTATGTTACAGAGTTTAATTGCTTAAGCACTTTTTCCTGTGTCAGCCAATCCCATGTTTGTTGTGACTGTTCCGTAACTTCCGGTAGCAGGGGCTCATCCATCTGCTCTTCCTTAGTATAAACAGAAGAAAAAAAGTATTTAAAATGTTTGCTTTCTCTCTGTCCTCACTTACCAAATTACCCATTTGGGATAACAAGGGCCCAACATTTTCCCTCTTCAGCTTTTTTCCATTTATATAAAAATGTTGGGGTTAATTTTAATTTTACTCACCTTTGCAATCCTTTTCTCATTTTCCAATTTAGCCATTTTAATTGCATTCTTCCAGATTTGTTGGCATCTTCTAATCCTTGTTCCTTGTGTCTTTTAGATGCGTCTTCCTTCCTGATCAAGGAGCCTTCTTTGTAAACTACGTGATCGCCTCGGCATTCGTTGGGAATGGGATGGAGCTGATACGTCTTCCAGGGTTAATCCTGTACACCATCCGCATGATCATGGCCAAGTCTGCCGCGGAGCGGCGGAATCTAAAGCAGGTAACACATAGGGCGACCCTACATTTCTAATGGAAACATTTCCTTGCTCAGGAAGCCATTGGGAAGTTATGTATAAAGGTTAATTCTCTAGCAAGGTAAAGGAGGTCCAATCACCATGGAAACCAATGACCTGTGACAGAAAAGGCTTTTATATGATGCCCATAGAGCACCGGTCAGAAGTGGTCCACCATGCTGCAGAGCGGCTGCTCCGTTACCTCACAGCGCTGATTGATGTGCTGCATATATGGCCCCACCTTCCCCCGCTATTAACTGTGTGCCACATGATTGCCCCCCACACACACCGATGATGGGGAGATTGTAAATGGCGGCTTTCATCACTCAAAGACATGGGGCTGAATAACTTTTGCATGTTGCACAATCACTGGCCTTACATAAGCATGCGTGGGATAGGTATAAGGCTATCCTAGATATAAG
Organism: Pelodytes ibericus; assembly: GCA_036172795.1. Taxonomy (NCBI): domain Eukaryota; kingdom Metazoa; phylum Chordata; class Amphibia; order Anura; family Pelodytidae; genus Pelodytes; species Pelodytes ibericus. The sequence goes on from CM069862.1 coordinate 17,444,895, forward strand.
ATAGGGGACTGGGGACTAATGAAAGTATTACTTTACTGAGAAGGTAGTGGATGCATGGAATAGTCTTCCAGTAGAAGTGGTAGAGGTTAATACAGTGAAGGAGTTTAAGCTTGCTTTGGATAGGCACAAGGCTATCCTAGATATAAGATAGGGAACTGGGGACTGATAAAAGTATTTAGAGGATTGGTTCTTATCTGCTGACGCATTCTGTGTTTGTTTCATTACAACGTCCATTTTGAGTTGAGTTCCTTGAAGCATGTATAATAGGATCTGTATCTGGACGTTAGTGCTGCTCTGATGCGTTATATCTGTGCTGATCCCCTAAAAGCATTACAAAAGCTACAGGTTTCCAGCCGCTCCTAAATCCATACAACCCCTTGTCCCGAGCCTCCGTCTGATTTCACGTCTTCGTTTTAATCTCGTGCCGTCACATGACCTGATGTGCTAACTGCATGCAACAAACCCCACCAGGGCTGCTAGATAGATAGATAGATAGATATATATACTGCATTCAGAATGTGTGACCTGCTCTAGGCCTCGCTCTGCCTCGTTCCATACCTTCTAATGTCCTACATGTATTTCTTTTGCAGCAACAGGCTTTTGAGTATGAATTCGGAGCCATGTATGCATGGATGCTGTGTGTGTTTACAGTGATCATGGCATACAGTATCACCTGCCCCATCATTGTGCCGTTTGGTAAGTAATCATTATAGGAGTCTGGGGCGGAGAGCTTGAGGAGGGGCGGAGGACGGAGAGCTTGAGGAGGGGCGGGGGGCGGAGAGCTTGAGGAGGGACGGAGAGCTTGAGGAGGGACGGAGAGCTTGAGGAGGGACGGAGAGCTTGAGGAGGGACGGAGAGCTTGAGGAGGGACGGAGAGCTTGAGGAGGGACGGAGAGCTTGAGGAGGGACGGAGAGCTTGAGGAGGGACGGAGAGCTTGAGGAGGGACGGAGAGCTTGAGGAGGGACGGAGAGCTTGAGGAGGGACGGAGAGCTTGAGGAGGGACGGAGAGCTTGAGGAGGGGCGGAGAGCTTGAGGAGGGGCGGAGGGCGGAGAGCTTGACGAAGGGCGGTGGGCGGAGAGCTTGAGGAGGGGCAGAGGGCGGAGAGCGGAGAGCTTGAGGAGGGGCGGAGGGCGGAGAGCTTGAGGAGGGGCGGAGGGCGGAGAGCTTGAGGAGGGGCGGAGGGCGGAGAGCTTGACGAAGGGCGGTGGGCGGAGAGCTTGACGAGGGGCAGAGGGCGGAGAGCTTGAGGAGGGGCAGAGGGCGGAGAGCTTGAGGAGGGGCAGAGGGCGGAGAGCTTGAGGAGGGGCAGAGGGCGGAGAGCTTGAGGAGGGGCAGAGGGCGGAGAGCTTGAGGAGGGGCAGAGGGCGGAGAGCTTGAGGAGGGGCAGAGGGCGGAGAGCTTGAGGAGGGGCAGAGGGCGGAGAGCTTCTGGAGGGGCAGAGGGCGGAGAGCTTCTGGAGGGACGGAGAGCTTCTGGAGGGACGGAGAGCTTCAGGAGGGGCGGAGAGCTTCAGGAGGGGCGGAGAGCTTCAGGAGGAGCAGAGGGCGGAGAGCTTCAGGAGGAGCGGAGAGCTTGAGGAGGGGCGGAGAGCAGAGAGCTACCATTATATCCTCATGTAACATGTTAGAAAAGAGTTGTGTACCCATAAACACATAACAATAAAGAAGCATCTTAGCATTAGCCGCTGTGTGGCCTTCTCACTCACCTGTAGTAAATCAGGAATGTGTTACATTCAGGTGTTATCATTGAATTGTCCGTCCCAGACCCCAGTACATTTTCCCCCATGCCCATTGTATGTGCTGACCCCTGGTTATTACATTGCTTTGTCGTCTCATCCCCCCCAGGTTTGATTTATATGCTTCTCAAGCACATGGTGGATCGGCACAACCTGTACTACGCTTACCTTCCCACCAAGCTGGACCGGAAAATCCACTTTGCGGCTGTAAACCAAGCGCTGGCGGCCCCTATACTGTGCCTCTTGTGGCTGTTTTTCTTCTCCTTCCTCAGAATGGGTGAGCGACCTTTCAGACATGTTCCCCTTATGATACCAACGCGGAGTCCTGCGCACACACAGCGTTTAGTTCTCCCACACTGATTGCGCCGTTGCACATAGATAACCGCAGACGTTTGGGACTGGCACACACGGCGCAGACCATGCTGATGAGAGTCTGCGTAATGCATTGGCGCACCAGTATTGGGCACTTTCCCCATGCGTGCCCTCCATTTATGTAACCCCCTATGGCATGGAAGCAGATACCTCTACTCCCCTCCAGTGGGGTTATATCCCAGAATCCACAAGAAAGCAGCTTTCTAGTCTTCAGATAAACCAGAGGAGACGATAGAGCGTCTATAGCACCGGGGTGGCCAACTCCAGCTGCTGATGAACTACATCTACCATAAGGTTCTTTAAGCTGAAAGGCTGGCTGAGGAGTATGGGAAATGTAGTCTTGCAACATCTGGGGGGCCGTGGGTTACCTAGCCCTGCTATAGACCATGCAAATGACTTGCTGCAAGTTCCTATCCACATGGTTTATGTTCGGTTGATAGAAGTCATGTAGTCCTTCCACATTTGGGGAAGGGGAAACTCTTCTGAGTTCATGTCAAACAGAAAAACCCTACATATAGTTAGCCACAAAAGGTGGTAAAATATAGTTACAGACTTTGTGGTATAATATATTGTTACCATAAAATGTGCCAGCTGCAGACGGTGGACCAATATAGTGTCTGCCAGACACGGATAGTGGTATGGTACAGTTACTATCAGTATATGGTCTGCCAGACACGGATAGTGGTATGGTAGAGTTACTATCAGTATATAGTCTGCCAGACACGGATAGTGGTATGGTAGAGTTACTATCAGTATATAGTCTGCCAGACACGGATAGTGGTATGGTAGAGTTACTATCAGGATATAGTCTGCCAGACACGGAGAGTGGTATGGTAGAGTTACTATCAGTATATAGTCTGCCAGACACAGAGAGTGGTATGGTAGAGTTACTATCAGTATATATTCTGCCAGACACGGATAGTGGTATGGTAGAGTTACTATCAGTATATAGTCTGCCAGACACGGATAGTGGTATGGTAGAGTTACTATCAGTATATAGTCTGCCAGACAAGGATAGTGGTATGGTAGAGTTACTATCAGTATATAGTCTGCCAGACACGGATAGTGGTATGGTAGAGTTACTATCAGTATATAGTCTGCCAGACACGGATAGTGGTATGGTAGAGTTACTATCAGTATATAGTCTGCCAGACACGGATAGTGGTATGGTAGAGTTACTATCAGTATATAGTCTGCCAGACACGGATAGTGGTATGGTAGAGTTACTATCAGTATGTAGTCTGCCAGACACGGATAGTGGTATGGTAGAGTTACTATCAGTATATAGTCTGCCAGACACGGATAGTGGTATGGTAGAGTTACTATCAGTATATAGTCTGCCAGACAAGGATAGTGGTATGGTAGAGTTACTATCAGTATGTAGTCTGCCAGACACGGATAGTGGTATGGTAGAGTTACTATCAGTATGTAGTCTGCCAGACACGGATAGTGGTATGGTAGAGTTACTATCAGTATATAGTCTGCCAGACACGGATAGTGGTATGGTAGAGTTACTATCAGTATATAGTCTGCCAGACACGGATAGTGGTATGGTAGAGTTACTATCAGTATGTAGTCTGCCAGACACGGATAGTGGTATGGTAGAGTTACTATCAGTATATAGTCTGCCAGACACGGATAGTGGTATGGTAGAGTTACTATCAGTATATAGTCTGCCAGACAAGGATAGTGGTATGGTAGAGTTACTATCAGTATGTAGTCTGCCAGACACGGATAGTGGTATGGTAGAGTTACTATCAGTATATAGTCTGCCAGACACGGATAGTGGTATGGTAGAGTTACTATCAGTATATAGTCTGCCAGACACGGATAGTGGTATGGTAGAGTTACTATCAGTATATAGTCTGCCAGACAAGGATAGTGGTATGGTAGAGTTACTATCAGTATGTAGTCTGCCAGACACGGATAGTGGTATGGTAGAGTTACTATCAGTATATAGTCTGCCAGACACGGATAGTGGTATGGTAGAGTTACTATCAGTATATAGTCTGCCAGACACGGATAGTGGTATGGTAGAGTTACTATCAGGATATAGTCTGCCAGACACGGAGAGTGGTACAGCAGACTAGATGGGTCAAATGATTATTATCTGCCGACGCATTTCATGTTTGTATATCATTTATCTGCTGCTGTTCCTGCCTTTTTGATGTTTGTGAGTAAAGCATGTTTGAACCTCACCTGCAGAGCATACAGCCAGCTGCTGTAATCTGTTTATTATTTTATTTTTATAATGCTGACCATATGTATATATGAAATGCACATGGACCGTGGGGAGCTGTCTGCTCCACTATTCATACCTGATTATTTCACTGTTTGTTCTTTCATTGGGACCTGTTCGTTATTCATGTGGCCAGAGCTGGTGTTACTCATTAATCCATCTTTATCTCTCTTGCTTTAGGCTTCAGAGCATCCACTCTATTCACGCTGGTCATCCTGGCCATCACCATCTTTATATGCTTGCTCTATACATGTTTCGGATGCTTCAAGCACCTCAGTCCTCTGAATTATAAGGTGAGCCTTTGACATGGTTTCCAGCAGAGGATTCTGGGTGATTTAAAGGTTTTGGTAGTAGATACCTGGAATAACCTTCCAGTGGAAGAGGTAACACTGTAAAGTAATTGTGGCGTGCCAGGGATGTGCATAATGCTGTCCTGAAGAACAAATCCATCTTTAGATATGGGGCTGGATGGGCCAGTTGGCTATTACTTGCTGTCACAATCTGTTCTACAGTATGTTACAGTCTACAACATGAAACATGAGGGAAGGGGATTTATAAAGCGGCACATACAAAACTGGGGGAAAGGTGCAGTAACCCTGATTCCACCTTTTTGTTTGTTTTTTTTAATACTGCAGCATTTTTTTGCCTCTGCCTCCCATGGTGATGTGCTGATCCGTGCCTCTGCCTCCCATGGTGGGGTGCGGACCCTTGGCTCTGCCTCCCATGGTGGGGTGCGGACCCTTGGCTCTGCCTCCCATGGTGATGTGCGGATCCTTGGCTCTGCCTCCCATGGTGATGTGCAGATCCTTGGCTCTGCCTCCCATGGTGGTGTGCGGATCCTTGGCTCTGCCTCCCATGGTGGGGTGCGGATCCTTGGCTCTGCCTCCCATGGTGGGGTGCGGATCCTTGGCTCTGCCTCCCATGGTGGGGTGCGGATCCTTGGCTCTGCCTCCCATGGTGATGTGCGGATCCTTGGCTCTGCCTCTCGTGGTGGGGTGCGGATCCTTGGCTCTGCCTCTTGTGGTGGGGTGCGGATCCTTGCCTCTGCCACCCATGGAGGGGTTGCGGGTCCTTGCCTCTGCCACCCATGGTGGGGTTGCGGATCCTTGCCTCTGCCACCCATGGTGGGGTTGCGGATCCTTGCCTCTGCCATCCATGCTGGGGTTGCGGATCCTTGCCTCTGCCACCCATGGTGGGGTTGCGGATCCTTGCCTCTGCCACCCATGGTGGGGTGCGGATCCTTGCCTCTGCCACCCATGGTGGGGTGAAAAGTATATATTTTGCACTTATCTTGCCCTAAAATCCTGCTCCATTTTAACACCCCCGGTTCCTTACTATTCCTCACGCATTATCTCCTTTGTGTTTGTAGATTGTAGAATCCCTGTCCAGTACAGAGACGCCAAGCGAAGCCGGAACGACTGCAGTAAGTATACAGCATAGCGCCACTGAATGGACCATGACATAGGAGTGCAGGAAATATAGAATGTCTGAAAAGGGGGGAGGATTACGATTTTGGGAGTAAAAATAGAAAATATTATAGGAGGAAATGGGGTAACAGGGGGAGGCTGTGTTGAGTGTAGATGTTCGGAGAAGAGGGACGGAAGATGATGAATATATGATTTGGCCGATTGTGGCAGAGGTAGAATGGAGGAAGGGGAGGTTGTGGCGCGGAGGTAGAATGGAGGAAGGGGAGGTTTTAGTGTGGAGGTAGAATGGAGGAAGGCGAGGTTGTGGAGCGGAAGGAGAATGGAGGAAGGGGAGGTTGTGGCGCGGAGGTAGAATGGAGGAAGGGGAGTTTGTGGCCAGAGGTAGCATGGAGGAAGGGGAGGTTGTGGCACTGAGGTAGAATCGAGGAAGGGGAGTTTGTGGCCTTGGGTAGAATGGAATAAGGGGAGGTTGTGGCACGGAGGTAGAATGGAGGAAGGGGAGTTTGTGGCGTGGAGGTAGAATGGAGGAAAGGGAGTTTGTGGCGCGAAGGTAGAATGGAGGAAGGGGAAGAGACTGGCGGACGTAGAATGGAAGGGGAAGAGACTGGCGGACGTAGAATGGAAGGGGAAGAGACTGGCGGACGTAGAATGGAAGGGGAAGAGACTGGCGGACGTAGAATGGAAGGGGAAGAGACTGGCGGACGTAGAATGGAAGGGGAAGAGACTGGCGGACGTAGAATGGAAGGGGAAGAGACTGGCGGACGTAGAATGGAAGGGGAAGAGACTGGCGGACGTAGAATGGAAGCGGAAGAGACTGGCGGACGTAGAATGGAAGGGGAAGAGACTGGCGGACGTAGAATGGAAGGGGAAGAGACTGGCGGACGTAGAATGGAAGCGGAAGAGACTGGCGGAAGTAGAATGGGTGGGGAGGAGGCTGTGGCAGGCGTAGAATGGGGGGGGAGGAGGCTGTGGCAGGCGTAGAATGGGTGGGCAGGAGGCTGTGGCAGGCGTAGAATGGGTGGGCAGGAGGCTGTGGCAGGCGTAGAATGGGTGGGCAGGAGGCTGTGGCAGGCGTAGAATGGGTGGGTAGGAGGCTGTGGCAGGCGTAGAATGGAAGGGGAGGAGGTTGTAGTAGACGTATTATGAGAGGGGAGGAGGCTGTGGCAGGCATAGAATGGGAGGGGAGAAGGCTGTGGCGGGCATAGAGTGGGAGGGGAGGAGTTTGTGGCGGACATATTATGGGACTGGAGGAGAATGTGGCGGGCATATTATTGGATGGGAGGAGGTTGTGGCGGACTGTGGCAGCTGTGTTTATAATCCAGATATTTGAACGTAATCTTCTGTTTACTTGCAGATATATCTCCCTAACGTGCTCATTGCGGCACCTTCTGAAAGAACTAAACTGGAGCAGAAACCCCACAATTCTTATGGCACATTGAGAGGCACAGAGACGCCGACCGCCGCTGACACGCAAGCCGCCACTCAAACCGATCCCACCGCCAACTCGGAGGAGAACGTTGAGCGTATTGTGGACTTCTGAGGCACAGCTGTGTTACCAGTTTGCCAACACAAGGGGGAGACATTGCCCTACTTATTTGGAGACAGCCAGGAAACAATGTTCTTAATGATTATAAGTGGAGATTGGTTTGGGAGATGGAATCCGGATGCTGTGCAGATGTCCCCGAGACCATAGAGAACACATGTTGAATGGCTTGTGGGTCATGGCACTGTTACATTATCTGGCAGATGGGATGTATTGTATTCTGCAGATACTTTTGGCTACAAACACATTGGTTTGGGTCCAGCTGTCGGTGCTCAGGAAAGGACTATTAATACTTCCATTGACCCGAAACTCTACAAAGAGTAGAATAAACCCAATAACACAGGGATACGATGATCTGTGGCCCTCCCGGAGGACGTGTAATGCAATAAACATTGATTTTAGAAGACTTTTTTTTTTTAACCTTTTCTGTGGCTTCCAGTCAGCACTCAAGTGGTTAAACGGGTAACACAGATCTGAGGATTAACCCTTACTTTTCAGGGATCATAAAGGCCGCGGGTTGCCGGACCACACACTACAGAGGCTTTACAATGGACGAGAGATGTACTAAACCAAAGATCCTTCCAGTCTTCCCCCCGCCCCCGACTGGTGCAATATAAAACCCAAATGGTTTGGGACCAACGCGTTTGTTGAGAATCCACATTCTACATACACCGGGATAGCGCCAGTATTGGGCACTATTTCTTTCTCCTCCTTGTTTATGCATAACGCCCTATGTATTAATGATTATGAATGTTTTAATAAAGTTTTCACACTAAAAAATATATATATTCGCCAAATATACTGGTAAAGGGTTTTTTTTTTACCTGCAGAATTTTACATAAAAGTATAAAGTCTATATATTTTGTTTGTTTTATATAATAGCAGCTGAGGTGTTGGATTTTGTTTGCCCTTTTGATATCACTACCATAATATTGTTTGTTACTGTGTCGGTTATCTATTGAAGCCCAGAGAGGACACATATTTTTTTTAATATTATTTGGATTTTCTCAGAAGAGCAGTATTAGAAATTCATGAAATAGACAGAAAGGATAAATCCTGGCGCTTTAAACTATAACAAAGCAGCACCAATCTATGTGTTCCTCTGAAGACACACGTGCAAAAAACAAAACATATAACCCAAACAAATAGGTGTGATTGGTGCGCTAAGTAAAATCCACCAAACAGTGTATAAAATTATATAAGGGAAAATATAATATTTGCCTGAGAAAACTGTTAATTCAGTGCAGTATAATGAAGGTCTTCAATGTCTCCCAATGTATATATAAGGGGACAGAAAAAGACAAACAAACATAGTGTAATACAGTAAATATCAACAGTACTGGTGCAGTGTGGATAATTACACTCACAAACAGTGTAGATAAGAATGGCTCATCTATCTCTTGTAGAGATGTCTTCTCTCTTCTTAATATCCCGCTCCCAGGTAATAAAACAAGATGAAGAGATGGTATATTAGATAGTGAAGGGTAGAAATTTAATAAAAAAACAATAGCATCTTACATATATGGTTATAGATGGCGTGTGCCAAGAGGAAGCCCAAATAGCGGCGAAACGCGTAGCGTGCCTACCTATACTGCCATTTTCGATTCACATCATCAACTTGTGGACTCCCTCTGGATCTGCCTTTTTGCTGTACTGGCTTTTTGGACTTTGTCCTCCATTTGGATCTTTGCTGGCACAGAAAAACATCTGACATCTATAACCATATATGTAAGATGCTATTGTTTTTTATTAAATTTCTACCCTTCACTATCTAATTTTGGGCAGACTAGATGGACCGAATGGTTCTTATCTGCCGACACATTCTATGTTTCTAATATAGCATCTCTTCATCTTGTTTTATTACCTGGGAGCGGGATATTAAGAAGAGAGAAGACATCTCTACAAGAGATAGATGAGCCATTCTTATCTACACTGTTTGTGAGTGTAATTACCCACACTGCACCAGTACTGTTGATATTTACTGTATTACACTATGTCTGTTTGTCTTTTTCTGTCCCCTTATATATACATTGGGAGACATTGAAGACCTTCATTATACTGCACTGAATTAACAGTTTTCTCAGGCAAATATTATATTTTCCCTTATATAATTTTATACACTGTTTGGTGGATTTTACTTAGCGCACCAATCACACCTATTTGTTTGGGTTATATGTTTTATTAGAAATACATGGCCTCTCTGGGCCTCCGTAGTTATACAAGCCTTTTTTTTTTATTTGAGTGATTTTGTAATGTAGCTGAAAGTTTAGATGATTAGTTTTTCTATCCACACGATAATGTTCTCCTCGCCCACTTTAAAATAGCCTGCCCAGTGACCCTATATATATATATATATATATATATATATATATATATATATATATATATATATATATATATATATATATATATATACACACACACACACACAAGTGACCAGATTTCCCTTTTACAGGAAAATAATTCTCCTGTCTATAAAAATATCAATAAAACATGACATTACAAGTTGCTTTTGTATATATCTCCATCGCTCCCTCTCCCCAAAAAGCCAAGAGCCCAACTCCATTTTATGGCTTTCATCCTGCAGGATTTTAAACACATGTTTTATCGTGTCTGGGACTGTGCATGTTGACTTCTATGTTGGTGATCAGACTTGTTAATAGCGAGTGGTCTGGCCGGATTAGAATGGCTTTTCTTGGCAGGCTGCAAAATCAGTCTAATCACCGGTAATTTGTGAGAACGTCGCAATAATCTATATAGTGTGATTTAAGTATGAATAAAATAATACAAAAAAACAACAGGGCTTTAGTGATTAACCCACTTAATAATAATAATAATAATAATATTAGAAGCCTGGCAAGTGAATTTAAACTGAAACTATTGCATATAAAGTTGCAAACTGGCACCATTTGTGCATGTTCTATATTAAAAAAAACGTATAATAAAAATCAGTGCTGGATCCCAGCAACTAAAGGTCATCCCCCTGTCTTCTCCTCAAAATGTATGTCTGATTTTAACTCCTGGCTTGACGCATATCTGTGGCCTTTTGGAGCCAGTATGACTCACTTGGGAGCCAGCCTAGTTTGTTTTTTTAGGAGCCAGTTCTATGTGAAGGTGAGTTCCACCGAGCGTAATTTCATTTTTCTAATCTATAGGACAGTCTCTCTCTGTCTGTCTGTCTGTCTGTCTGTGTCTCTCTCTCTCTCTCTCTGTCTGTGTGTCTCTCTCTCTCTCTCTCTCTCTGTCTGTGTCTCTCTCTCTCTCTCTCTCTGTCTGTGTCTCTCTCTCTCTCTCTGTCTGTGTCTCTCTCTCTCTCTCTGTCTGTGTCTCTCTCTCTCTCTCTGTCTGTGTCTCTCTCTCTCTCTCTCTGTCTGTGTCTCTCTCTCTCTCTCTCTGTCTGTGTCTCTCTCTCTCTCTCTGTCTGTGTCTCTCTCTCTCTCTCATAGAATTGGAAATGATGCTCTATTTCTAGGATTGCACAATGAGTAGTTAGACAGCCCTGTCCAGCATCTCTGGAGGACAGCTGAACATATCATACACGCATCATCTCAAAGACAGCTGGGTGCGTCTGCAGTCTGCTCTCGGGACAGCTGTTTGCAAAGACAGAACTTGATGGTGTAACCTGGGAGCACCTGCTACGAGACATTGAGGCAGACAGTCTCTCCCCGGGGAGTGAGGCATCACCTGTTTGGATGTCTCTGATTAATGGTAATTGAGACCGTCATTTCTCTTCCAATTTTTGTTTATTTTCCTCTAGTGACGGCTCTGCCAGGAGTGACGGGCCGGGCCAGGAGTGACGGGACGGGCCAGGCCAGGAATGACTAACCGCACCAGGAGTGACGGGCCGGGCCAGGAGTGACGGGCCGGGCCAGGAGTGACTAACCACACCAGGAGTGACGGGCCACGCTAGGAATGACAGGCCACGCTAGGAGTGACGGGCCGGGCCAGGAATGACTAACCGCGCTAGGAGTGAAGGGCCACGCTAGGAGTGACGGGCTCACGCTAGGAGTGACGGGCCAGGCCAGGAATGACTAACCGCACCAGGAGTGACGGGCCGGGCCAGGAGTGACGGGCCGGGCCAGGAGTGACGGGCCGGGCCAGGAATGACTAACCGCACCAGGAGTGACGGGCCACGCTAGGAATGACAGGCCACGCTAGGAGTGATGGGTTCACACTAGGAGTGACGGGTTCACGCTAGGAGTGACGGGTTCACGCTAGGAGTGACGGGCCACTTTAGGAGTGACAGGCCGCGCAACAATCTCCGGACAACAATCCCGCGGTCCTGATCGCATTCTCCAGTGTCCCAGACTCCAGAGAATGCTTACTGGACATGCGCAGTAGCGATCCTGGCTTGAGAAGCCAGGATCAAAAATGGGTGACCGTGTTACCGCACATGAGGGGTAGCAGTGACACCCCCTCCACCAGACTCTGCCCCCCCCATGTCCCACCCCCTCCCTAGACTCCACCCCTCAGAGTCCCGATTCGCCGGCAGGCAAAGTTGGGAGGTATGAGATATACATGTACTACAATAAAGATCTTTTCATATAAAATTGACATTTTCCAGTAAGGTCTTTATTACTCTAGATTGTAAGCTCTGCGGGCAGGGCTCTCTGCCTCATGTATCAGTTTGTTCTTGTTCATCTAGCTTCATATGTAGTGCCCCTCTATGCTCTGTACCTAACGCTATATAAATAACTAAATAACTAACGGCGCTCTATAGATGAACATGAAGATCCTGCTCTCTGAATTAAAATCAGGCTGAACATCCATCGCACACTCAGGAGGAAAAAGATGGCATTATAATAGTGTTGTACAAACAAAGGTGGGTAGTGCTAAAAAATAAAAACTCCTGCCTATTATTAAAAATGGTAATTGTTCCTTTAAGAAAAAAAATGGTGGAGATCAGTTTTTTTCTAAACACGTGGACTGTACAGGTGCTAAATGCACAGGTGAGAACTAGATTTATGATGTCTATTGAGAGTTAGCATTATACCTTTGGCACCATCATTTTACACTATTTGAGTGTGTCTATGTTTATACCTAACCCCCTATAGTTCGCACTCATACGTTGGTGTATTTTAGCGTTTACGCCTTATAGGTTCATTAGGGAAGGCAAGGGATTCTGGGATGAGTTTATGGGAATCGGTGTCTAAGGTGTGGGGATGAGAGAACTGGCAGCCTCCTAAGGAAGAAGGGGGTCTCCGTCTTTGGAGAGGTTCTGAGAATTTAGGGGCTTGCAGGTCTGATATCCAAAACACAATTTTGGGGGAGTTATGGCGAAAACCAGCCCACACAGAAATAGCGCAATCATCAATACAATCCTCAAAAGTCACGACAATCAGGATTAGGTCACGAGACCTGCAGAATTGAGCTCCACGCTAGCTCTACAGTAGGTGTACGGTGTACCTTATCCTGGGGACCCCATATCCCTTGCCATTTCACTCACTCTAGCCAAATTGCACCCAGGGCCTTGTAGCATGCACTGAACTTGCCCCAGCACCAAGTTTGCACACACACTCAAACAGAGGTCTTAGCCCCAGCACCAAATTTGCACACACACACACACACACACACACGCGCAGAACTTGCCCCAGCACCAAATTTGCACACACACACACACACACACACACAGAACTTGCCCCAGCACCAAGTTTGCGCGCACACCGACACACACACACACACAGACACAGGTCTTGCCCCCAGCATCCAGATTGCATTATTGGGTGCTGCCCCCAACACCCACATTGCACTCCCCACGCTTCTGGCTGCCTGCCAGTCTTACAAAGTCGGCTGGAAAGGGTTAGAGCTAATATGTTCTCGCTATCTGGCCGGCCGCAATACCCCCCCCGGACATTTAAGTCCCCACAAAGATGACATGTCCAGGGAAAACAGGACAGATGGGAACTCTGGATACAGTTTAAACACAATGTTGCATGTGCACAGTACTCTTCACACGCAGTATTAAATAGGGACAGACAGGACTGTCCTGGAAAATTCGGGACTGTGGGCACCCATACATCAAATAATGAAACATTCTCGTGATCACCTGAAGTACAAATCTTTATTAACAAATTGAGTACATTATACAAAGCAAACCCTCTCCATTCCCCCGCATTCAGCAACCTTGTCCAGTAACAATATCACCACAGACCACGTCTATATGGTACAAAGCTTTATCATTAGGTTATTGCTTTAACATTGATCACCTCACCCTTTTAACCCTGTAAACAAAATTTGACAGCACAGCTGTAGATAAGGCTTATAGGCAAACGATGGGCAATTACTACAAATCTCCTTCTTTATACCCGGGAGCTGGATTACTGTGATCCACTGTCTGCTATGTGCCCTGTTACTGCCCCGGCCCCGTTACAGTACATCCAAAGGGCTGGTCACTTTATCCCCACTGAAACCCCAGAGACTCAACCATCCCAAGGGCCCTGAAGTACTATCCCCCCCCAAGAGCAGTGTCGCTATCCCCTGTACAGCCAAAGCCGGGTAGGCACATTTGTCATTGGTCACTTTGAATTAACCGCCACCCGGGCCAAACCTTACTCTCATGGCAGTTGGTCAGTTGTTTAAAGGGCCACTCCAACTCAACACCGGATTGGCTGCCTCAGATCGTAGAACCACTTAGGCAGGGTTCTCACTGGTCACTCAGATCCTAGCTTTCACTGTAGGCGCTCTTCCTACTGGTGCATAGTTTAAAGGTCCTGCGCTTAAAAGGGATCAAGCCACTCCCCCCTCCCTGACAATTGATCGCTCCTTTCCCTAGCCTTGTGCTGATTGGTCACAATATTTAAGGTCATGGTGTTGTGTGGTTCAATTAATTAAAGTACCTTACTGAGGCCTCTTTGCCTGTATAGCTCTACCAGACTTCTTGGGTCAGATTCGACCCATCGGACCCAGGATTCGAAACAACATGTCCGCCTCTAATTGAGCCACTTATAGCAAAGTGGACTATATAAGATACTTTATTTTTCCTTCTTCTTTTATTACAGCATTTTTATTTCAAATTAGCCACACTTCCAAATAAACAAAATTTAAAGGCACTGTATCACCTAACCATAATTTTTACTGTGAATGAAGAGAATAAAAAAAATAGAATAAAAAAAATAAAATAAAAAAAAAAAGGATTATGTGAGCAGAATTGCAAACAAATGGCCAAATTAGGAGAAAAATGTGTTTTAAAAGGTGTCTGTGGAGTCTCCTGCTTATGACATCACTGGTGTCATTTTCCATTAAAAAGCAGTTTATTTGCATATTAGGCCACGGTGATGTCATAAGCAGGAGACTCAACCAGAGTTTGGAGTTAAAGGCACTGCATCACCTAATCACTATTTATACTGAGAAAGTAGATACATATGATAAAAAAAAGTACATCTCTTAACAGAATTCTAAGCAAATGCATAAGACAAAAGGGTCAAATGTGTCATCGGTTTATGACATCACTATGTAGCATGACGTGCAAGGACACATTTCCCATTGGACGTTGGTCATTAGCACATCAAGTCACAAGGGGTGGGTGGGTCATAAACAGATGATACCAAGAGAATTGCAGGAAAATTGAGAAGTGAATTTCAAACTTCACAGTAGTTTAACTGAATGGGAGAATTTTTCCAATTTAGCTACTTTTGGCCTTAAGTATACATCGTAATGTATAGATCTTTTTTTCTATTTATTCTCTTTACTTAGAATAGAAACAATGATAAGTCAAATCCCTTATTCTTTAAAAATAAAAATAAAAAATTAATTCAGAACATGTCTGGAAGTTTGAACTTGCAAAAAGAAAAAAGTAAATTAACAAATAATACGACCAAAATATGTGTGTGGTGCCCCTATGTATTCATCATTTCGCAAAAACTATATCCCATAACAAAAATTAAAAAAAAGATAGACTATATAATATATAGTATATTTAAGCCATTTGTAATCTCTGCCACATTTACTAGCCTGTTCATTACTATAAAAATACATTTAAAAAAATATATATTGCATAGAATAGTGTTTTAATAGTCACACTGATTGGAATTACTTGATTGATTCGAGCCCAGCTCAGAATTCACCGGCTAGAATCAATACACCAGGGAAAAACTGGTACCTGCTGCAGAACCAACATTCCCATGATTCCCAGCTAACAATCAGGTGGTTGGCTGAGAATTACAGGAGTGGTAAATCAACAGCACCTGCATGCCTCTCATATATATTAAAAAAAAAAAATCAAAAAAAAATCAAGAAGAGCTTTAATTTCTTTCCACTTTGGCTACAAACTGCTGGATATCTTTAGCCAGAATTTCGGGCTCTTCAAAAGCCCCAAAGTGCCCCCCGCGAGGCATGTAACTGAAGGAGACGATGTTGATGTATTTCTGCTTCGCCCAGAAGAGAGGGCAGTGCATCAGCTCATTCGGGAAGGAGGCGATGCCAGTGGGGACAGTCACCAGCACTCTGCAGAAACAAAGAACACAGGGGGGGGGGGGGGGGGGGGGGGATAAGGCTTACTGCACCAGGAACTGGAAATAACTAAAGTCTGATCTGGTGAAGGGACAGAGGGTCACATTTCAGCTGTAAATGTTTGTATATTAAAAAATAAATAATAAATAACACCTATAAAAATTAAAAAAAAATAGTGATCTGCACATTGTGTTAGCCTAATTTTTTTTCCCCAAAATGTATTTTCAACCCCACTTTGGATGTGTGGTGTCTCCTCTTGATGACATCACCTTCTGGCTTGATATGCAAATTACACATTTCCCATTAATAAGGATTTAATTTGCATACGAGGTCACTAGAGGAGGTCATCCAGAAGGCCGTCACCAGTAGAAAACACTACAGTAATGAATTTGAAAGCTCAGGCATCTCTCACTATAGTGTCTATAGTGTGCGCAGTCCTGCACAGCAAGACCCATAGCTCTGTATACTGCAGGCAGCAGCAAAGTACAAAAACAAACATTTTAATTCACATGCTCATTGGAAAAACTAAGTTTATAAGCAAATATGCAAAGTGTGTTATTTGTATGATCTACATTTCCACTGCAAATACAGTTTATCCTGTGAATGTAGTGATGAAGAAATGGGCACATTCCCTGACATACATACATACATACATATATAAAACACACACACACACACACACACACACATGGTAAAACTGAATGATGTTCTATTAATATTTACCGAGTTTGCCATTGTCTATTACTTATAAAACTGATCTGCATACATTGTGTTCACACATGCATTTGCTTGCAATTCTGCCTAGTCTCCTGCTTATGACATCATCTTGTTGGTTGGCAATTCCCATTGAAAAGCAGTTCATTTGCATACCGTGCCTAGGGTTGCCACCTGGCCGGTATTTTACCGGCAGGCCGGTAAAAAATTGGCATCAGCCCAATGTTAAGTCTATGGAGACAGCAGCAAGGCCGGTATTTTACTGAAGAAGAGGTGGCGACCCTATCCGTGCCACAGGTGACGTCACACGCTGGAGACACCAGAGATCCATTTATAGATGCATTGGGGGTTTTGTATAGTGTTGAGCGAACCCTACAGTTTTTGGACCCTGGACCCGAACATTTCACTGTATGTTCGGGTTGGAGTTCGGCGATTACATTGTATGTAATGCTATTGGCTTACTATAAACCGAAATAGAGTCCCCATTCATACGAATAGGTCAATTGACCTATTCGTATGAATGGGGACACTCTTACCCACATTTTACTTCATTTTGCAGCCCTCTAGAACTTAGTATAAACTGAAAGAGATCCTCCTGGCAGCCATGCTTTAGATTTAGATTTTTGTTCTAGATTATGTTAGATCAAAGATTCCATCTAGTGCTATTTTATGGCTCAGCTGTATTTGTAATTTGTATGTATTTTATGTTATTTGAAGTTATTTCCCTATTCATATTTGTTTGCAGGGCACTTGTCCTACTCTTACCCACATTTTACTTCATTTTACAGCCCTCTAGCTCTTTTCAGGACTTTTTTAGAGGCATTTCAGTGGCCAAAAGTTTGTGTCCCCATTGACTTCAATGGGGTTCGGGGTCAAGTTCGAGCACGGACCCGGACATTTTTTCGAAGTTCGGCCAAACTTGCCGAACCCGAACATCCAGGTGTCCGCTCAACTCTAGTTATGTATAAAAACTCCCGCACTGCAAAGTGTCGGGAGTTTTATCAAAAGGCGTGATCACCGTTTTCTTTTTACATTAGTTGGGGCGGCACACTGAGCTCCGTCACAACCTACAGCGTTTGTGGCGCACTCTGCTTTTTACATAGGCACACACCCCCATAGCGCACGTGTGATAGTGGCGCTATCTTTATACATAACCGCCCCATTTTCTCTTAATTTCCATTCACATGCCTTGAAGGCGATTTCTATAAGAAGTAAATCTAATTTTTTACGAAGGCAAATTTTTTTTTTTTTTTTAAAAGATACATTTTTTCTATTGTTGTTTGTACTTGATGGATGTAGTATTAAAATCACAGTTATGCAGATAAGGAGATAAAATAATGGGAAACAATTTTACGATACGCAAGGCAACAAGCATTATATAGAATGGCACTGCTTCCATTAGTTTTAAAGATTTCATTGTCAAACAAACATTTTAAATCTGGGGAAAGAGGAAAAAAGCAACGCATTTTGCACTTACTGGTGCCATCATCCCTTTAACAGAACCCCGAATATAATGCTTTGCTAATCCTCGCTCGGCCAAGGTTAATCAACATGTAATGCACCTCTCCAGAGATGGTCAAATCCCATGATTTATCACATTGTAGTATTCTTTGTCAACATGAATTGTACTTACGACTCATGCTTGGCAGCACCAATACCCCTTCCCACATTCTCTTTGTAGAACCTCATGGAAGACACAATAGAGCCAGACAACCAGTAGATCATAATGTTGGTCAGAAGGTCATCCAAGGTAAATTTTCTGGAACGTACCAGGACACGATCGGTTATTACAGTAATAAAGGTTACCCAACATGAATTAAAAGTTTCTCTGATTAACCTCTCCTAAGATATTAACTTTTTATTTAATCAATTATTGCTAATCAGAGGGAGCACTTTAAAATAAAAATTGAAAAAAAAGTTTGTGGTGACAACTCATATGCACATTTACATCTCAAAGAATGAGAAATAAAAATTGTCTTGAGGCCAGTGTTAAACCTATGGATAACATAGCTAGTAGTGTATCTTAAACAAGACAAACAAGGCACTCGCCTAGGGTGGCACTTTGCCAGAGGGTGTTAAACCACACTTCTGGTGCTTTAAACATTTTCGCTCCCTCCCCCACCATTCAACAATCTTTAGTTTCTTCCAATTAAATCGGGGTGATGGGGGCATGTAATGGACGTGGTGGGGCTATGAAATGAGGGTGATGGTGGCATGTAATGGGGGTGATGGGGCATTTAGTGTGTATGCAATGTGGGTGATGGGGGCATGTAATGGGGTGATGGGGCAAGTCATGGGTGTGCAACGTGGAGGGGGGGGGGGGGTGCCCAAATTTCATCTGCCTAGGGCAGCACAAAACAAAGATACACAACTAAACATAGCATGGTTATTTTCTTGAAGAAAAGGTGGCAACCCTATTGTGTGCATGTGTGAGAGACATAAGAAATTAGGTCATCCACAGACTAAAACAATTCTACCAACAGACCACACCACTATTTATAAATCACACTAGAAAACCACTCTATGGTCCTGGGCACCAAGATGGATCTACAGGCCATGGTTTGGAAGCCATTGTTTTGGCCAGCTCATTCCCAAATTTACCTTTCAAGTCCGCCATCTTCATGATCGCGGAAATTGCGGTCAGTCCAGGTGGAAAATTTCTCCAGAATGTAGGCGGCAAGACCGACTGGGGAGTTATTTAATCCACAGCCTGGAAGAGAAGAAGAAGAGAGGTTTAATGGTGTGAGCCAACTTGCCTTGTCTAAGGACTACCTAGAGTTACACCACTCCGACGAGGCCTATGTAGGCCAATACGTACGCCTGTGGTTTAACGTGTCCCTTGTGCAGAGGAGACAAACCATGCATTTTAGGTCAGTACTGCCCTTATGGATGGGTTTAGTCTGATAAGCTTTTTTAGCAGTAGCACACACTTTCTTGTGTGGGACTTTTACATACTTCCCCCAAACCGGGAGTGCAAATTAGAGTGTGGTTCTGGACATGGTGCAGTGCCATGATGGATTCCATGGAGCCAATGGGGGCATCCCTATAGGCCTTTGGCCTCACAACTGATGTTTAGTGATGATGCTCAAGAAATAGAGAAAACAGAAGTAGAATCTCGATTCTGTCTGCCCCGAGCACCGAATAGAAATAATTTATAGGGAGAGTTAAGGAGAATGAGAAACACAACAATTAGAGCAATATGAGAAGGATGGAGGATCATATAGCCAAATAGACCCCAAACTACCCCTGGAGCTGGTTATTTGCCTAGGGTGGCAGACTGGAGAGAGACAGCAGCACAGAAAGCAGTACTATTGCTCAAAAGGTGCCTTGCCCTGTAGGAGGTGTATACGAAAACCTCAGCATGTAACATATAGGGACGCTCCCCATAAAAAAATGAAAAGTTTTTTTTATTTTGTATTGTTGATTTCAGATATGTCTTGTTTTTTTATGTGACTGTATTTAATAAAATATGTAACTAAACAAGTGTGACTGGGCGCCGCCATTTTGTGAAATATAGTGTTTTCGGGTGTCACCCCATAGTGACTTCACAGCACTAGTATCTCACTTTGGGGCTGGGGACACAGAATGCAGTCTATAAGTCAGAATTCTGACCATAGACTTGCATTGAATGGGAGGGGAATGTAACTATTACATCACAAGGGGGGCGGAGTTATGATCCTGTTTGATCAGGTCAATCTCCTCTCTTTGTGCTGGAAGGGAGGTAAACACACAATGTAGTCCTGCCCACTATGATACACAGGAGCCAGTAAGAGAGCAGGGGTGTATCTTATGAAATCATCATGCAGGCTTTGGCCACAGTTGTAGAGTGAGACTGGCTGGAAGATTTTGCATCATGGGAAATATTCACAAAATGGAGCCAGGAGATAAACACCTAATTTATTTTTCCTTTTATATGCATTAAATTCAATCATATATATATAAAAAAAAAAAAAAAACCACAGTGGCATATGAATTATTTAGGGGTTTGTTTTAAATGACAAGGTAATCTAGTTACATCTTATGTAAGTGGTAGTGTCCCTTTAACTAACACACACACACACACACACACACACACACACACTATAGTTTGCACTGTGTGTGTCAGTTCCAAATGCTGGATTGATCTGGTCTGGCACATCCCATTTAGACATTGTCAGAACCTCCGCAGGACTCTTTATATAGCTGCCCCTTGAATAACATTTGACATAATTCTTTGTCCCAAGACCAGTAAAAGATTAAAGCATCACAGTCTGATCCATGTTACAAAGCTGCTCATCTCAGCCACCTCTGGATACAAATCAGTTAAAAAGGAACCAAGGTTTTTAAAATAACACTTCCAGTTGACTGCAGCAGATTCTGTGTAGGCAGGGCTTACGCACATATAAAAAAAAAGGTACTATATATGCAGAAGTCAAACAGCTTGGCATTTTGCCCTGTGATTTCATTAATCATTGGCTTTGAATAAAGCTCAAAGTCCTTATCTGAAATAACATGAAATAATGTTATCTGAAGAGATCTGGGACATCGGAAAAAGAGGCAATGGGGGCAATGGATGGTAAAAGGAGGAGAGGTTCATCAATTCGAAGACCACTCATTTCAGACACAGAGAAAAGTCTACACATTTACCATCAGAGTAACCATTCCTGAACCCCACTCCTACTCCATTTGTGTGAAGCATGTGGCTTGAAATAAACCCCATTTAATTGCATGCGCTGCAAACCACTTTTTTTTTTTGCATATTTAAGCAAGCAAATAAAGTAAACTCCTCCCCCTTAATGCAACATGAACATTCTAAAATGTACAGCTGTACGGTCAGAATAGTGTTTTTCTGAGTGGAAAAAAAATGGGGAAGTATTAGGCATACGGTGCTTTCAGGACAATACAGATCATTTATGTTAGTTATGGGAATATAAAATATAGGACTAGAACTACATGTATAAAAAAAAGGATATATCTGGATTTCCTCATACATCCATAAAGGGACACCAAACTTTTTTTTCACTTGTGCACCTAATATAGAAGTGAAATGTCCATTGTCCCTAGTATTAGGATGAACTGGCGTGTACTTTAGATAGTACTTTTGATAGTACACGCCAGTTTATTTTCTGACCGACAGCTGCCATGTTTCCATAGGAAGCAGGCAGCTTTCTGGTCGGCGACCGGCTCAGCCCCTCGTTTTTGCATGAGATCAGAAGGAGGACCTTAACTAGACCCTCGCATTTGGCTGTCCGAGTGGGGCGAGCCCCCCGCTCTGATTGGCTGTGCGCGTGGTGACTTTTGTCAGCACGCGACAACCAGGAACTGCTGTGCCTCGCATGTGAGGCACAGCAGATAGTAATCCCGCGTGTATATATTAAGATACACATCGGGTTTATGTTCAAAGTTCGGGACATGTTTTGTTTAACCCTTGCTTCCTTGAAGGGTTAAACAAGTTGGAATGTCCACCTTCATAACGGAGCTCTGGGAAAATAGGAAGGGTAGAGCTCTGCAGGGTTTTTATAATATTTGGAGAATATGTAAGCCTCGGAACAGGAGTTTTTAATATAGGAGTTAAATGGCCATGCCCTGTTGTGAAAGAAAATTCTTCTGGTCAGGTAAGAGTTTCAGCACCAGATTTAATTTGGGTCAGTCTAATTCAAATCTCCAGTCATGTGACACAAAAGAGAAAGTGGACAGGTGGAAAAGCTTTGCTTCCCCCCTTTAGCAATAGCAAATAAAAGAGGCCAGAGCCAAGGAGGATCTCAGGGTGTTTGTTAAAAATTCTGGGCCATTGTGACTCAACTTTCCAAGTTTGAAGGCAGCTCGCATGATTCACACGATACAGCCAAAGTCGGGATATAAAACTACAAAGTAAGTGGAGCCTGCCAGCACCTTTCAGGTGTTGCCTTTCGGATTGTAAGATGAACCCAGTGCTTCCCCAGATATGGGTGCAGGGTACCACAGTGTTAAATAGCCTAGTAGGCGGGCTGATTGGATTGGTGAACGTATTTGTAGGGTGTGGCTGCATTCTCACCGGCAGTGTCCGGCTTGGTGGCTTGGATGTGCATGTATCCACTCTCCTTCACAAGATGATAGAACACCTTATTCAAGAAAGGAAACATCCTGCGCAGATCCTCGTCTTGGAAACCAAACAGCCCCGGAAAGCGCTGGCCAAAGAAGACGGACAGGAACTGCTTCCATTGTGAACTTCGACCGGATACGGCCACCATGTTCAGGTGCAAACCCTTGACATTACTAAAGAAAGAAAAAGCAATGAGGATAAGAATCTATTTAGTCCACAGACCAATGAACGTTCACACCAGGCAAACATTTATATTATCGATCGTTTGGCTACTTGTACTCTAAGCGGCCATCCCTCCCAAAGCCCAATTTCAGAACTGCTAAAGGTTTCTTGCCATTAACCAGATTAGATTTCACCTAAATTCATAGAATGTGTTGGCAGAGAAGAACCATTTCAGCCCATGTAGTCTGACACCCCCACCCCCCTTTTTTTGTTTGACCAATTTATTAGTCCCTGGCCTTATCTTATATCTAGGATAGACTTGTGCTCTCCTCCATGCCATCAGTGTCTGTCTGTTCCCCCTTTTGTCTGTCTTGTTCCTCTCACCAATTATCTTCCCCCTCCCTCCCATAGTTTGGTGTCTCTCTACCTCCCTATCTTCTCCCCACCCCATAGCCTGGCGACCATCTCAACCCCCCCATAGCCTGGTGCCTCTCTAGAAGGCACCACCATCTGTTACCAGTGCCCCCCCCCCCCCCCCCCCCGTTTCTTCAGCACATTTAAAATGAAATGGAAAAAAAAAATAAAAAAAAATAAAAAAAAGAGAATTGTGGCTGCCTGACGCCATGATACATGTATCCCGGTCCTCAGGCAGCAGGAGCTCCCACACATCTGTCGTCGTAGGCGAACGCAGGTAGCGCCGACCATGATTGAGAGTAAAGTTATAATTGGGGATACTTTGTTTAAAAAACAATTTAAAAAAAACCCACCACAAACAAACCCACACTTTAAATTAAGAGGAAAAAAAGGCCCCTTTAAAATGTTGATTTCTATCCCCCCCCCCCCCCCCCCCTCCAGCTCCTGCCAGATACGGAGAGCTGAGTGGGATTATCTGCTGAAGCTATGAAAACAATGTTTATGAAACAAATATTACAATCATTTTAATGAATACATTTTTATTAAAAACAAATGTATATGGAACTTATGCAACTTTCTTTTTCATGAAAAGAAGTCCATGATGATTTGGAATACAGCAGGGCCCAGACTTTCGAGGTCAATAAGATGAGTACCATCAAACTGGGTAATAATATGACTCCCTGGATGTTGGGAAACCATAACATACAACACAACGTACTTGAAAACCAGAGAAAATACGGTTATAATTCTGAACGCAGAGACGGGGTTTTTTTTTTTTGTTTGTTTTTTTTTACCTTGGAGCAATTTGAGCCAGAACGGTACAGATCATGGAGCCCCAGTCTCCGCCCTGTGCATAGAATTCACGGAAACCCAATCTCTGCATCAGCTTGAAAAATATACGGGCAACGGCAACCGAGTCGCAACCTAGCAAGGAAGGCATTACAGTCAACAGGTCTAATGGTGGTTAAATCTCTCAAACTTGCGCACGGACAACACCACGAAGGTTCTCATCCTAATATATTATGCACAGAAATACACACCCCCTATGTTATTGGTTTCCATTGATGCTCAAAAGGCCTTTGACAGGTTGCGCGATGGTTCTATATGAAAACTGTATTACAACATCTGGGATTGGGACCCAAGATGAGGAGGTTGGTAGATGCGTTGTATCAGACACCCACTACTAAAGTTCGGGTCAATGGAATCTTTTCGGACCAGCTCACCCTGTAAAATGGCACTAGACAGGGGTGTCCTCTTTCACCCCTCTTATTTGTCTTGGTGATGGAGCCATTCTTATGTGCCCTGAGGGCAAATGTAGATATTAAAGGAATGAGGGTGGATAAATATGAATATAAGGTAGCTGCGTTTGAAGATTATTTGTTGCTGCTAATTACACAACCTCAAACATCACTGCCAAATATTCTGGGAAATAAAGATTTATTCAAAATTTTCTAATTTTAAAATAAATATTGGAGAGTCTGAGATATTAAAATATATCTGCTCCAGTTGAACTGGAAACTGTTCTGAGGGGATCTTTTCCACTGAAGCGGGCAAATAGATATATAAAATATCTGGGAGTATATATTCCCCGAGATCTGAAAACATTATATGCACTATATTTTATGCCATTGCTAACTATTTTGAAAGAGGATATACATAGGTGGGTTCAACGGAAGATATCATGGTTTGGGTGAGTGGGAGTAGTAAAAATGAATTTGATATGCTCTGCAAACACTTGCAGTGCACATACCTAAATCTTTTTTTTAAAGATATTAAAAAGTTGATAGTTAACTATATCTGTGACCTGCTAGACTGGGATATAGATATCTTATCAGACCCAAGCACCTGGGAGGACTGGGTCTTCCGGATATAGAGAACTATTATAAGGCAGTACACATGGCAAGGGTAGTGGAGTGGACAAGACCCATATCAAAACAATGGATTACATTACAACAGGAAGGTCTGGAACTACCAATTCCTATAGCAATGTGGGTTACAAGCAAACATAAAATATCAACAAATAACTCACATCCTACAATAACTCCAACTATAAAAATATGGAAAAGAGAAAGAGGCCATAGGGGAATAGCTGGAGGACAGTCTCCACTAACTTCAATCATATATAATGAAGATCATCCCTTTGGTAGGGAGGTCCCTGCATGGGGGGGGGGGGGGGGGGGGGAGATCTTCTCGGATGATATCCTAGACTGGGGTATGTTATGCAAAAAGAAGGCATTACCTCTTTGACAAGACTTATGGGGGATAGACAACCAACGGACAGTCCAAAATTTCACTATGGGCAATTACAGCGCACTGTCAGGTCTTGTTTAGACCAAAAACAATACCCGGAGTCTTTAACGCCATAGGAGTCATTATGTATGATATCTGATGAACCTACGTGAATGATTTCTAACATACAGCCTATGCTGGCTATGGAGGATGGAGAAAATAAACCATATTTTATACATGAACAGGAGAGGGACTGTGAGGTAGATCCATCAGAGAAACAATGGAGGAAAAATGCTATGCTCACCAATAAAAGCTCACTGTTGGTGGCAGTCCAGGAGAACAATTATAAGATCATGAGCAAATGGTAAAGGACTCCAGCCCCATTACATAAAATGTTCCCGAGGGTATCAGACAGGTGCTGGAGATGCCATGTGCAAAAGGGCAGTTTCCTGCATATATGGTGGGACTGCCCATTAATCAAGCACTTTTGGGACTGGATTACTAGAATGATACCTATGGTATTGGATCCAGATTTCTCTGTGAGCCCACTCAATACTTCTACATCACACAGAGCAGTCTATAGGAACCTATAGAAGATCCCTGCTCCCGGGGTTCTTGGACGCAGCAAAAATGCTGATTCCGAGGTACTGGATAGGGGAGGTAGAGCAGACTAAGAAGATAGAAGGACTCATAGCAACAGCAGAAAATAGATATTTGGTGAACATCAATAAATGGGCCAGATGGACACAGTACCTGGAAAGCCCATTATTTATACCTAGCCTGGACCAGACAGTAAAAGCTGAAGGGTAAGACATAAAAAGGAACATCTATTCAATATATGAAGGAAACACCAATAGTAGTAATATTTATACAGGAAGGAGGGGGAGGGATGGGAAGGGGGATATTTATTGTAACTATGGGGAATGTTGACTATTTATGTATTTTGATAAATTTATGAATAAAAATATATTGTAAAAAAAAGAAAGAAAAATAAAATCTCTCAAACCTAAAGATGTTTAACTTGACATACTGTGCCAGTGTTGGAAGAGGTTCTTCAGGAACCAAAAGTAAGGATATTTTTTTTGCATACAGAGGTGCTTTAAAGGCTCCATCTTTGTAGCGGGTATGGAGGCAAAAAAAAAAAAAATAATAAATTAAAAAACAATTCAATAGCCATCAGGCCTAAATAGCCGAACTAGAAAAATTCTCCAGTTTGGCTATTAATGCCTGATTTTAGCATCACTTGTTGATCCAGAAAAGGGACCAAAAAAAAAAAGGATCTATATTCATGAAAGAAAGAATAATTTTCCCCAGCTCCACTACTTTGGCCTTGATTTTGCAATTCCCTTTTTTGTGAAGAAGGATTGAATTGTATGGACTTGTAATATAATGGAGGCTCTATCTTACTGGTAAAGGAGGTTTTTTTTGTTTTTGGTCCATGTTGTCACCATCATATTAAAATACCCCGTAGCACAGTCTTGACTTGTACAATGCACAGTGAGCACAAGGGTCACCTTGCTTGTGGGAAGCCTGGGAGAAGCCATATCCGGGAATCGATGGGCAGATCACCTCAAAGACGTCATCGGGGCTCAAGTTATGGCTCACCGGGTCCGTCAGGAAAGGGATTATTTTGTAAAACTCGTAGAAGGAGCCTGGCCATCCGTGGACCATTAGAATGGGCTTGGCAGTGCGTCCGGCTGGGAGATTGGCTGGTTTCACATGGACAAAGTGGATGTCAAGGCCTGGGGACACAAAAAGGGGAAGGAAACTATGACATTAGCATAAGATTTATATATATATATATATATATATATATATATATATACACACACACAATTTTTTTTTTTAGTTTAATTTCTATGAAATGTATTTTCGGAAAGCAGGATTGATAGTTAAAGTAACAGATTATGAGATAATAAACAGCAGATGTCGTGTTGACACCATAGCGGGAGTAACTCTTTGTGATTGGAAGACCAGGAATCCCCATCTCAGTCTGCACCAATCAGTGCAAATTTTGCAGTTCCCAGTAAGTCTGATAGTCTGCACTATTCTGCATACAATATTTGGTCTAGATCTGGAGAGTATAGTGATACAGACAATATTACATTTGTGTGTGTGTGTGTGTGTGTGTGTGTGTGTGTGTGATCTTATTTTGGCTATTACCAAAAACAAATAAAAAAAATATAAAAAAAAAAAGGTTTTATTAAAATGCAAAAACATCCTTTTTATTAATGCAGCTATACTATAAGAACAATATGTTAGAATAATAATTGTATATAAATTTTTTTTGGTTTAATTTTTCTACTCTTTTTTTTTTTGTTCAAATTCTCCAAATCAAATCTGGAGAACTGAAGTGGCTGTAACATGGCAATTCCCCCCTGGAGGGGGTTCAGTCCTCTAGGATTCCGCTGCTTGACCCCCACAAACCAAACCATGTCCGGAATCAGCGGAAAGTACGGATTTTGTGCTGAAATTCACCATACTGGCCAGCTTTTATATCGGCCCTGAAATCAGGCCAAATTGTGGGATTTGCAGCTGACCCTGACGTATTTATAATGCAAGGTAATAAAAGTCTCTTCTGGTGTAATGTCCATATAGTGTATATCTTTAATACAAAGAAAAGATGGCCTTAAATAAAAAATAAAATCTAAATAATAATACTAATAATAATAATAATAATAATAAATAATAATAATTGGGCCTATGACTTATATCCAAGGGTTACCTATTCCAGAACAGGCCTGAGTGAAAGGAGTATCCCAACTAAACTGCTGGAATTATTTCCACAAACCTTCAATTTTAGTTTTAAACTGTGGGTACTGGTTAAGGATGTCCAGCTGTTTCTTCCAGCTAAAGGTATTCTTCCAGTAGGAAACCACTTTCCGGAGATAGGTAGAGTTGAAACCATAGTTAAAACGGCTGCCTTCAAGAGGCTCCGAGTAACGGGTCTGATCGATTCGCTGGAACAGATCCTGGGGTGGAAAAAAAAAAATAAAAACGAAAAAGAAGGGGCGTCAAAAACGTGGGTGGGAGACAGAGGTTAAAGAGTCAACTTACTAAAAGGTGGTCTCCATTGCAGAATACCTGAAGGAACATACCTTTGATCATTATGCTCTGTGAATTAAAATCTAGTTGCTACCTCTTTACAGTGTCTGGTTCAATAGGCTCCTGTATAGCAGACCCCATGTTCCCAAATGAGGCTTGGCCAAGCAGGGCTTTCTAGAGATTGACATGTTCTCGAATCCTCACTGAATAAAGCCAATATGCAAATTAAGAAGCCAGGGATACAGGGCCGCACACCACTATCCTAATGTACCTTGCTTCCACTTCCCAGGAAGTCATGGCACTCACCATGCATCAACATTATTTTGGATGAGCACGATCGTAAAGATTGCCCATTATCGCATTTGTGCTGAAGATGGCATAGGTCTTTCCAGGAGAAACGTAGCCCTCAACAGCGCGGAAAGGTTTATCTAGGGCGCTCTGTTTAACGTGGACTACAGGTCTCATATTGGTCAGCAAGCCACCGGGGTGATTGAGGGGACTGCTCGTTATTGTCCAGTGCAGATTTAAAGTATTATTACCACCTTGTCAAAGGTAATATTAAAGATGGTGCAAAAGGGAAAAAAAAAAAAAAAATAATTAACTATCCTCACACTGCGTGCAAATATATTGCATAGGACACATCTGTAGGGCTTTTTATGTACAGCTAGCTGTCCTGAACTTTAATATAATCTATAATGCCATAACCACCGATCCATGATAAACATACATTAAAAACATGAACAAGCTTAAAAAAAAAAACAAGCTTATCGTAACACTCTTCCAAAGCTTCCAAATACATGCCACCATCCAAGAAATTTTTAGCTACAATAGCGCACTAGATACTTTCTTTGTGTTCTTTTTTGGTGTTATAACGTATATACTTGAACATTGAAGTACAATCTTTATTGCAACACTTGTTTTTTGGTACTGGCTCCTTTGTGCGTTTTTGTGGGGTGAGACACTTTAAAGAATTATTGAACATTTTAAGACACTGTTTTAGCCCCAATCACTTCACCTTTCTGTATTTATAAAAGTAAAATGAGCAACTGCTAAAGCAGCACAGTCCCAACCAAAACAAGTCCTCACGCACACAATCTTACGTTTAACTCTTCCTCAGAGGTCTCAATTTTGAAAGGGCGGATACTCTCGTCTTCATCACTCTCACGCCTCTGGCCGGGACCCCACCATCCGTCCCCCATGGGTAAGGACTCATTCTTATTTCGGAAAAGGAAATGGTAGAGTAGTGCCCCAGCGACAAGTGTTAGAGCTATCTCCAGAAACATGGTACCTATAATATAAGGGGAAAAAGAAAAAAAAAAAAGTTAGTATGCATTAAATCTCTGGAGTACGCAGACAGCCCATGTAGAAAGATGCAGGACAACTGCGGATTAAAAATCAAGTTGTTTAATTGAAAAGGTTGCATCAAGTGTAGGCATTTTAAATAAAAATTATTTCATGAAAGAATAAGTAGATCAATTGACCCAATGTTCTCAGTATAGCTCTATCACGAGGCGGACAAGTTGTTCAGAATCATTTCTCTGTGTAGTTCTATCAGTTGGCAGACATGTCGAGAATCTTTGCTCTGAATAGCTCTATCAGGTAGCGGACATGTTGTTTAGAATCTTTGCTCAGTATAGGTGGTAGACATGTTTAGCATATTTGCTCTGAATAGCTCTATCAGGTACTGGACAAGTTGTTTAGAATCCTTTGCTCTGTATCAGGTACAGTGACGTGTTTAGAATCTTGGATCATATGACGGAAGATCTGACCCAAGATGTCTGCCCCCTGATAGAGCTATACAGAGCAAAGCTTCTAAGAAACATGTCCGCCCCCTGATTAGGGTTGCCACCTTTTCCCAAAAAAAATACCGGCCATAGCAGTGTATATATATATATATATATATATATAATATATATATATATATATATATATATATATATATATAATTTGTATATCATGCCAGTGTGAAATATATAAACTACATATATATACATATACACACACACACACACATAAAATATGTGTATATCATGTCAGTGAGAACATACACAAGCTATTTCACACACATAGACAGTTACATAGAAATACTGACAGACAGAGACAGTAACATAAAGAGACACACACTAACAGACATACTGACAGACAGTAACATAAAGAGACACACAGTAACATAGACAGACAAAAGAAAATCCTAGTTACAAGGCAGCCGTTTCTTTTATTTTTTTTTATTTTGGGGGGGGGGGGGGGAGGGTGCATAATTCAATGTGTCCCCCTTCCCTGTTTACCTTATTGCACTGGAATGGGGACGCTTCAACAGCCTGGTCTGCCAGGCACTCACCATCTGTTCATCCTGGGAGCCGGGTGTCCCAGCTCTCTGACGTTACAGCGCAATGTGCGAGGGGGCGGAGCTAGCAGTCTGTGCAGGAAGCACAGACATTCCCCCTCGCGTTTCACTCATCTGGAGAGCCTGTACATGGTGTGAGACCAACAGGACACATGCGCACAGCGCGCTACAGGTGCAGCCACTATCTGGACCATGCAGACTATGCAAACGCATATAGTTTGCCTTCTCTCCGCTCCCCTGCTGCAAATAATACCGGCCTTAGAATGGCCGGTATTACAGTTGTTGCAGCACAAAGAGTTAAAAAAACTGCTGGGTGGCAACCCTACCCCTGATAGAGCTATACAGATCAAAGCTTCTAAACACCATGTAGAGGTGGAGCAGGCTCAATAAGTTACTTTATTTGTATTCTTTCATTAAAACATTTCTATTTAAAATGCCTTGATGTAATCTGTAAAAAAAAAAATTTGCCAGACAGTTGTCCTGTAAGATTGGCTAGCTTTATTCAGACCCATTAAAACGTACAACAATGTTTATTAGAATTATTATGATTAGGACATCTGGGGGAAGCTTGAAATAAAATTAAACTTGAATTTCCTGTGATTATGTTGATTGAAATGACAGTGGTCAGAGGACATCATCTCAACAGAAATGGAAAATTAGATTAAAATAAACACATGGATTCCCCCACCCCACCCCCTCCCAGCAGATTCTATTCTATTATAATCATACTGTACATATTTTATAGAAAACAAATAAATACACATTAAAAAAAAAAAAGCCTACCATACATGCTTTTAATTGAAAAGTGGACCAATCATCAAAAATGCTCTTTACGTCATAATACATTACTTTATACCTAGTGCTGAACATTTTTTAGTCTGGTAAATAGATGTATAGAATGGAGTGAAAGATTTCTAACAATCCCGCATTACATGCCAAACTTACTTGGATGCCTGGAGTGTCCCTTGAGCTTATTAGAGAGCTAATTGATTTAATCAGGCAAGTCAACCCCCCCCTCCATCTGGTTTTCCAATGACTAATACACTATCAAGCACAGATCCATGCCTTTCACTGGTACAGTTATTACATCTACAAAGTTAAATAAATGCACAGCTACCCTCGGGCATATTGCATCATATTCTCCTTCTGCACAGTGGAATTCTGGGAAAATCTCTTATTTTAAATACCAAAACAAAGAAGGATGGAGTGAGCACATCACAATGAAATCAAGCAGCACTGGTCAAAATAAATATATACATAAAATATATAGTATGCTAAAAAACAACACTCTAGTACAGGAGCGTCCAAGTTTTTTTTGCAGTGGGCCACTACACTAAAAATGTATGTGTTCGCGGGCCGCATTCATTTTTCATTGAAAAAAAAAATAAAGTACACACATATACATATTATATATATATATATATATATATATATATATATATATATATATATGTGTGTATGTATCCATGTGTGCAGTGAGTACATCACAGACTCAACAACAATACAACTCATGGTGACTTGCAGTATGTGAGTGTATCACAGACTCCACAGCAAAACAACACATACATACACAGCCACACACGAATAAACACACAGTCAAATAGACAGACACAGTTACATACACAGACTTCTGTGATACTTAGCCGCATACATACAGTCACACATACACACGCAGACACACACACACAAATACATATTTAAGGATATTATAATACTGTTTTTCCTCTTTAAGTGTTTGCAATAAATAAACTGAAGTTTTTATTATTGTTTTTCTTTATTTCTA